>OY282488.1:3367500-4617500 GCA_958295575.1 Leucania comma
GTAGGCTTATAGATCGATATAGAAAAACAATCTAAGTACATACGTACATTATATATATACTTATATTCTTTATTGTACACCGCATAAACAACAAATATAGGACAAACATTATTATAAATAAGGGTAAGTACAATGGGCGGTCTTATCGCACAGGGCAATTTCTAACAGACAACCTTTGGATGGACTGAGTGAAAGGAAATAGATTTAGGGTTGTCAGTGTACAAACATCAGAAATAATACTAATAAGACATAATAATCCGAATACATACATACAATACTAAATAATATCCTAATAAATATCAAAAATATATAATTGAGTCAGGAGAAGAAAAATCAAAGTGAAAGGTAATGTTCTTTCACCAATTTTTTAAATGTTACGATTTACATTTGGAACTATTAAGTATTTTATATTCTATAAAACTAAATAAACTTCTGCACATTGCGGTCCCCCGACTCGATGAAGCTTTTAAAACAAGGTTCTTTTAGTGAAATGAAAATGCTGAAAGAGTAATTTATCAACTTATTTTTTACATTTTATAACTTTTTTTGCATCGGGTTTTTTTTAACATTTTTATATATTATTTAGATGAGACACTGTATCCTGCACTAGGACATCCTGTGAATGAACGTTGTAAGCTATGTTAATACTCACGTGCAACCTCTTGAGCAGTCCTGTGTCGGTGTTGGAGTTGGCGGACTGCTTGGCTGTATTCCAAAACTGCTTTTGAGCGGAGTAGCGGTTCATAGGACATATTTTGAACAGGCAATCTGGAAAAAAATGACATAATATCAAACTCTGTAAGAATGGAAATCGTGTCGCTATGCAGTGGGTTCCTGCAGAGGGAAAGCGCTGTCGAGGCCGAACTAAAAGAGGTGGTGAGATGATCTGGATGCATACGGCGAGAACTGATTTGAGACATCCCGAAAAAAGAATGTCTAGATTTAGTCTAAATTAGCTGTAGGTATTACGTATTTAACACACACGAAAATAACATATATTTTCTAATACAAGTACTCGAATACCCGCTCTTATCCCACCGCTTACAGGTACGCATTTGCCTATTTTCCGCACTAGTGCAGAAAAATGCGCGTGCTTGCCCCATCACAATTTAATTTTAATAAAATTGTTTATCGCATCAGGCTGGTGCGCGTCGACCCCCACGAGGCGCGGATCGTCCCCCACGAGTCGTAAGTGTATTGAAAAACATAGTTAGACACACGTGCAAATTTGTCATTGCAACGGAGGCGGAATTCGCACGAGCCGTAGGCGAGTGTGTTATGGAGCCGAGGGCTGCAATGACAAATTTGCTTCTGATTTATTTCTGATTTATGTTTACTACAGTGGATCATATATATACTTTTGCGCATTATAAAACTCGCACTCCTATATGCCTCCTACAACAGAAGCATAAATATCGTTCATTATAGCTAAGGCGTGCTGAGGGTTATGAGGGAACCCTGGGGAACCCCAATATCTCATCATTCAATTATTCAAAGTCTTTCAGTCCCTCTGAATGAAAACTTCAAAGTTGAACACTGAATGCGAATATCATGATCGTAACATCATAAGGCCCTTAACGCGTTGAAGCGGAAAGGCACAATTCCACAGCATTAAGGCTGAAAAAACACATAAATGTTTTATGTATCCTTAGCTCAGAAGCCGGGAATGGAAGGGTGGTTTGCACGCAAGCAGCTGTTTTGTTTCCCACCAATAATATAAATATCGACTGGCCTGTTGGTCTAGTGGTTAGTGGCCCTGACTGCTATGCCGGAGGTCGTGGGTTCGATTACCACCCAGGACAAATGTTTGTGTGATGAGCACGATCATTTGTTCTGTGTCTGGGTGTTATTTATCTATAATATGTATGTATTTAGAAATATATAAGTATGTTTATCAGCTGTCTGGTACCCATAACACGAGCTCTGCTTAGCTTGGGACTAGACGGTGTTGTGTGATAGTTGTGGAAATATTATTATTATTAATACGTAGTGAAATTGATCATCGAAGATCCTTTCGCCCTGTTTTGTCGACGAGTCAGAAGTTTGTTTATAGCAATAAAACCACACCACGTACTCAGAACGTAGACATTTATTAATTACTAGCTGATCTGGCAAACTTTGTACCGCCTAATAGAATTTTTCCATGTTTTCTCATTTAAGCCTCCCTGAACTATCACGAATATTTCAACACCAAAATTGGCCAAATCGGTCCAGCGGTTCTCGAGTAGCCAGACTAACGAACAGCTATTAATTTTTATATAAAATATTGCCGAGGTGCCTTATACTATCCTCGGTAACGAAACCATAGCTTGAATTTAAATCGATAAACCCCATCTATCGAGACAAGAGGTACTAAAATATTAGTTTAGTGTTATGAATTCAACACGTAGATATAATGTTAGTCTCTTACCTATGAAATTGTCGTTTCATAAAAGGGTAACTTTGAACTGTGATATCTTCGGATTGAGTTGGAATTATTATAAGATCAAATAAGCTTTATATTAAAGATTTTTCTACGGTGAGAAATCGGAGCAGAGCGGGAGAACGTATCCTTTTCCAGACTAAAACTAGACTTATGTTTCTTTTTTGTATAGCCCAATTAAAAGTACGTTATTCTTTTTTCAAAATTAGTTATGTGTATCGTATTTACTTAAATATCGCTGCATTTATAACCATTTTTGTACGGAATTAAAAAAAAACTCGTATTATTTTGGAACATGAGCTCTACCATAGAAACGATGTGTCTCAAACGGTATGCAATATTGATGACGTATAAGATACCGTACCTATACTCCATCTGTTTAGGCAGGTACTTAACTAAACGTAAACAATCTTGACGGCTTTTAAAAAAAAAATCGTATAAAAGAGATACAAAGATTATTTAAATTTAGTTAATTACCTAATATCGGTTTAGGTAAATAACTAACTGTAAACATTTTTAGATAAATCATGTTAAGATTGTTTACATCGATGGTTTACATTTACTTAAGTACCTAAATAAATGGAGTATAGATCTGCTAATGAATGGGTGTAATTTATCTATAATGTGTATACACTGTTAAATTTTGGTCGTTTTAATCCCGCGGAGTTTTAATTCGAAGACATGTGACATTCACCAAGAAGCACTGGGCCCGCGTGGTGAATTACGGCCCATTCCCTCTCTTAGAGAGGAGGCCTGTGTCCCAGCAGTGGGAACATTAAAAGGCTGATGATGATGATGATGAATCCCGCGGAGGGTCGATTCGGTACATGAAATACTATCGATTTGTAAAGAGAAAATAAAAAGTACTTTTTTTTAAACTCGAATTAATTAATTTATTTATTTACACTTTATTGTAATTTACGCATTTAAAAAAAATATTTCTGTCTCCGCGGGATTAAAACGACTAAAATGTAACCGTGTACATTTAGAAATATTATAAAAGTATGTTTATCAGTTGTCTAGCACTCATAACACAAGCTATGTTTAGTTTGGGACTAAGTAGAAGATGTTCTGTGAAAGTTGTAATATTTTTATTATTATAATGAATGGGATTTATATTTTTATCTCATGAATGAATTTTCTTCTCCAGGCGGCTAATTTTCAAAACGCTCATCACTTCTTGATTTAAAACAAGAAAAGATATATCAGATGTCTCCTTTCATCACAAACAGCATTTGTTCTTGCCCCTTAGGGAAATTAGGTGGTTACAATATATTATCAAAATAGGTACTGAGGTTCCCAAAGGGGGCCATGAGATGACCATTTTATACGACCCCGCATAGTTAACCGGCCCCGGCACGATAGGCAACGAAAGAACGGGGTAGGTTTTTAGTCAGTAAGAGTCTGACACTATTTCCCGCTTCGCCCAAGGGCGGGATCTGTCATTGGATGATTTTACCTACCATAAAAAAAACCCCGCATAGTTAATATTTGAAGCCTAAAAAAACTGGGACGTTAAAGTTCTGCCCGTCGTCACGCAACACACAGTCACGTGGTCAGAACAAAGGAATTGGGGGCGTGGCCAACTCCAAGCGTTCACACTAACCGAAACGATTGTAACTTGGCTAATGGGCTAATGTTTGTTGGGTTAACTTGGTTAGGGGTCGTCCGTCAATCATGTGATGTTTTTTTTATATTATTTTTAGGGTTCTGTACCCAAAGGTTAACGACAGAACCCGCTATCCGTCTGTCTTTAACCCTTTCGCGAGCATTGACAAAATAATTGTCAAACCACTTTTTAAAAGTTGCGCCAAAATGTATGAAGTATAAAAAGTCACGAACGGCCATTGGCAAAGATATTGACGTAGCCCAATAAAGGGGGAGGGGGCTAAGCAAGGGAGGGAAATCTATTAATATTGTTATTTAGCAATGTTTAGAATAAATAAAGTCAAAATCGGAGGTGTAAACAGTAGTGCTCGCGAAAGGGTTAACCAGGCTGTATCTCATGAATGACAGTTGAAATATTTTCACAGTTTATGTAGAATGGGATAAACTTTATTGTACCAAAATACTCGTAGTAACAATTTCAAGGAAACTTGTATCTATCGGTACAATGTCACTCTGTCAATCGGTTAAAACCGCATGTAAATCCGTACAGTAGTTTTTGAGGTTATCGCGAACATACATACACACACACAGACTTTGTATTATAATATGTATATAAGAATATACAAACTAGCACACCAAGTTTCTATATTATCATCATCATCAGCCTTTTAATGTTCCCACTTCTGGGACTCAGGCCTCCTCTCTAGGCCAATAATAATAATTTAATAATTTAATAATTTATTCATTCATTAAAAAAGCCTAATACAAAAGGAGATAAACATTCTAGAGGAGTAGTAAAACAAAGTAAGCTTAAATCCTAATTGTAATTAGGCTAATTGAAAATAAGTGCATATAACTTGAGGCTATTGACACCCAAACTAGGACATGCGTCCTGTATCTTAGGTGTCAGCGTCCCTTCACGGATGATCACAAAATATGCAGATAAAATTTATTTCAATTAATGTTTCTATGAGATCAATACTAAAATTACAATTGAAATTAAAATTAAAAATTAAAAATTAAATTGATTAATAATAAAAAAAATAGACATAAAATAATAATTAAAATTTTAACAAAATCAAACCACAGTAACATAAAGATTGCCATTAAAGTCTGTTTGTGTTTCCTGCTAAAGTACCATCATCTGCAATATCACATGTGTGTATGAATGTAGCAAATGGGAGGCTAATGGGAAAATGGAATATGTGTGTTTATAGAGTTGAGTGTATTAAACATTATTGAGATATGCCAACTAGCAAATCTTCAGTCTCCTGGTAGGTAAGGGAAGATAGCCAATCCTTAACTTTCATTTTACATTTTATTTTGGTTAGGTGAAATATGCTTACTTCTTTATTAACCCTATTGTAAAGCCTCACACTGAGGTTCAAATAAGATTTACGTGCGAATGATGTCCTGGTTCGATCCGGCTTGAAAATTACATGTTTAATTCTGCCCTGGGGCTCCAACAGCGGTCGCGACCTATGCTTGCGGATTACAGTCTGCAAAATATAAAGTTGCCTCACAGTGAGAACTCCACAATCAGAGTAAAGCTGAACTGTAGGGAACCTGTAGGGTTTCTTTGTCATCACCTTTAGTACAGCTCGCTGAGCAACCTCAAGCTGGAAGATTGTAGACTTTGGGGCTCCACCCCAAACCGACAAACAGTAACACAGTAGAGACTGGCATAGAGCTAAATATATCATCTTCAGCGTTTTAATGTCAGCTGACTGTCGAAGCCTTGAAAAAATAAATATAAGCCTACGAGTTCGAGTTGTGACGGTTTCGACTTGTTTGTGCCAGCGAAAGCTCTGATCAATATGTATACCCAAGTATTTAACTGATGAAGATCTGGCAATACTCATGCAGCGACAGTCCGGGTCAGACATAGAGCATGTGTGCGCCTCAACTGTAAATGTCTCCGGGGGCTGAAGGTCAGCTCTCATTGCGAAAGGAAGAAATAGGGTTTTGTCAACATTCAGCGTCAAAAGATTATTAGACAGCCAAACCATGACAATCCCTAGAGCATGCTCTGCATTTTGCTTTGTCTGATTCCAGTCCATCCCATCAACAATGAGCGCCGTATCGTCAGCATAGGTAAAAAATTTACAGTTAGGGAGAAGAATGCTGCACAGGTCATTAATGAAAACAATAAACAATGTGGGACCCAGGATGCTACCCTGTGGCACACCACAGTTGATTGCTTCCTCAGCACTCATAAGTTCCCCTATTTTGACTGTTTGAACACGATCCCGGAGATAGTCGGTAAAGATCTTTAGAGGAGCACCTCTAATCCCTATGCGTTCTAGCTTATTTAGAAGTATGGGGACAGAAACAGTGTCAAAAGCTTTCGCTAAGTCTAGAAATAGTCCCAGGCATTTCTGTTTCTGGTCTAAATTCCGAACTACATGTTCTGTTAGAGCCAGTACAGCATCCTCAGTGGATATACCAGTGCGGAAACCATACTGGTTTTCAGATAAGAGTTTCTTTGTTTCTAGGAAATTTACCAGACGCTGATTCAATATTCTTTCCAACACTTTGGAGAGTGCTGGAAGGACCGATATCGGTCTATAGTTATTGACACTGCTTCTGTCACCAGACTTGTATACTGGATGTACAACTGCTTTTTTAAAAGCCCTCGGAAAAGTACCCGTCGCAATAGCCCGGTTACAGATATGGGTAATAAGAGGAACCAAGGTATCACGGGAGGAAGTCAGAACCCTAACTGAGATCCCATCCCAACCCACTGCAGAATCAGGTTTCAGGTTAACTAAAATGCTGTCAACCTCGTCTGCATCGGTTTCGAGCAGAACCATGGAGTCAAGACCATTATTATAATTATGCTGTACAGCACCGCCGGTAACGGAACGATTACTTGCCACTTTGCCGCTCATATCCTTACCAATGCCAGCAAAGTAACTGTTGATTTTATTTACTGAGGTTTTCGGATCACTAGAGTCAATAAGCTCGTAGGGGGGGACAGGTTTGGGCTTTATATTGGCTACCTTATTTATAATGTCCCAAGTTGCCTTTGGAGAATTTTTGGCTTTCAAAAACTCCTCACGTTCGTAGCTCTCTTTTAACCTACGTAATAATTTATGACAAAAGTTGCGGTACCTTTTATATGTGATTTGAAGAGTAGTATTTCCAGGGGAGTTCTTGACTTTTCCATGGAGACTGTCACGATGTCTAATACATCTAAGTAGCCCTGGAGTAATCCAGGGCTTCAAATTTCTATTCCGGCGCGGGACACTGGAGACTACAGTATGTTCTTGAATAATTGCTGATAAGGTGTTTACTAAGATATCAGCCGCCACATTAGCATCAGTTGCATTTAAAACCGATGACCAGTCATTTTCCTCAATTTGAGTTTTCGCAGCGACAAAATCAAGTTTTTTAAATGTTTTGGGAGGTTTTAATTTCGGATTTAAGTTCTCAATAAAGAGAATGAGAGGCTGATGATCGGTTACATAAGTCTCCAAGACCAATGTCATGGCAGGTTTAATAGTGCGAAGAAGAACATGATCGATACAGTTTTTTAAGCGAGTGGGAAATAAATGAGCGGGAAGAAGACCATGCATAGCTGTTAGATTAAGATACTCACTACAATTACCGTCCGTACTACCTGTTTTTATGTCGATATTAATATCACCAATAACTGCAAGTGTGGAGAAGTTTGTTAGTGATGCAAGAATATTATGCAGGCTATCGTTAAAGTTAGAAATTGTTGTAAACGAAGGAGATCGATAGAGGGCAACTATACAACCCCTAGATCCAAGTTTGCACACTAGGCAATTTGCTCCGATGAAATCTGGTTCCGTTACCTCACAATTAATATCATTTTTAACATAGATAATTACGCCATCATTCTGGTTTTTTATATTTTTAGTACAATACGAGACATATCCTTCCAGTATCGGAATGACAGGCATTTTACTGAGCCAGCACTCCGATAGTATTAGAACATCACATTGAAACCCAAGTCGCACCAATAAAGCTGAAACCTGGTCAAAATTTTTATTCATACTTCGTACGTTCAAGTGAAAGATAATAAGTCCATTTCTATTTCCCAGTTTTCCAGAACACAAGTTAGGTGGAAGTTTAAATGACCTGGATATAGTAAGTTGATCAAGTTGATTATTAATATCATCAATAGTACCGATGCTATCCATTTCTTATTGATAAAACATGATATTTAGGGCAATTGGACAGAGCTCGCGGGGAAACAAAACCACTCATGAAAATGTTGTTGGAAGAGGCCCATCTAGCGGCACTCTGGGAAAACCTAGGTGAATAAGTGGGTGCAGGTTGCATGTGGGATTTGAGAAGACGTATTATTCTATCAAAGCAGAGATGGAAAACTAAGGGCAGTGGATACGAATAGTGGAACCAAGTTTTCATACGATATAGGCCACAAGTATGTGTCTGGCAATGGTAAATAATACTAATCGGGATATATGAGTGTGTGTGTGTTAAAGAGAGCAGAGAGCAAGTGCTATATATGTATGTGATATTTGTCGACAACTTATGAGTACTTGTAATATGGCATATCTTTGTGTTCAGGGTGCACAAAATAACAGAGATTAAGGACAAAACAAAATAATACAGGCAAAACTTAAACAAAATTAGGCAGACTGGTATTCCAATCATAACACCTAGTCACTGCTGAGACTTTAAACTATTTAGTGTTTGTTCCGATTCGATGCGAATTTGTTTCATACCCTTGGCCTTACGTAAAAAGACACTACCATTTGAGCTCCAACAAAACGAAAATTTGTATGTCTTCGCAAATTCGCGGGCGTTGTAAAATAATTTTCTTGACGTTGGAGGTAAATATTCCACAATGTAGACTGGCTGCCGTTTCCCAGGTAGACCAATTGTTTCGGTGTTTAGCTTTTCATCCAATGCTCGACTCCTATTAAAAGAGCGGGTGGAAAAAAGAAGGTCGTTTTTCAAATGTACAGTATTAAACTCAGCGTAAACAGACCTGGTGGTTCCTGCTTTCCCTGGGAGGCGATAGACATCACGAATGTCCGCTGGTTTTATATCAACTTGCATTGATGTGCCGATTTTAGTCACCATGGAAATAAGATCGTTCACAGATTCCTTTTCAGGCATAGGAATGTTTTTGATCTCAATACTTGATGAGCGGGAGGAATGCTGGATGTCCTTTACTTTTTGTTCCAAGCCAAGAATGCAATCTATGAATTCTTTCCGCTCCTTTTCAAGTCTGAGTAATTTATTCTTCATGTCCTCGTAGTTAGCATTTATTAATGTCATTGATTTTTCGATTTCTTGATTCGTTGCCCTGATTTGATCATTTTGGAACTTAAGCGCTGCCACATCAGTGGTAAGCTTCTTCAAAACAAGGTCTTGCTCCGCTTTCCAGGTTTGTAACATATCCTGGATTTCATCAATTTGGTTAACGGGGCTATGGTCTTTAGAATATTTCCGTTTCCGACCGGCCGCCGCAGAAGTTAAGTCAGGTTCAGAATGAGAATCATGAATATTAGCTTTCAGATTCTTAGGACTCGTTCCCTTAGGCGGCGGCGGCGGCGTACGAGTCGTGCGGGGCATATTGATGCAGGAAATACCGTGTATAATAAGTCTAATAACCACCACACAGCGTGCGTCTCTATTGATGACCGCGTAGCATACAACAAAACTACGTAGGCGATAGCAATATCTAATAGAAAGGCCGAAAGTGTTGCTCCTGGGTCTTCTTCTAGTTTTGCGAAGCGCGTTAACGCGCGTTGCTCATTATAAATTACAAGGCGCTTAAAACAGCCACTGGAGTGGGCGGGGTCAGTTAATTAGTCAGTGACTCACGTGCAGCCGACAGAGATAGGCGTCCGCGCTTGCTCTTCTCGCCTCGCTCGCCGTAAAACTCGATCTCTTGTAGCACTATGCGCGCCTGGTACTTCACGAGTTAAAGTGGGTTTAATTTAATATATTTAAAAATAAAATTTGGAAAATAAATAAAATAACTGAGTAGACACGTCTATGCGCAATGGCAGTCCGAGGGGAAGGGAATAGGCCGTAATGTACCACGCGGGCCCAGTGCGGGTTGGTGGATGTCACATGTCTTCGAATTTTTGGTTCTAGGACATGCCAGTTTCCTCACGATGTTTTCCTTCACCGTTTTGAGAGCAATGGTGATAAATTAAATTACACAAAGTAATGCGCCTGGCTGGGTTTGAACCCGCGACCTACAATTCGTAAGTCAAGGCCGTTACCACTCGGCCACCACTGCTAAAAATATACAGAACAGAAATACAATCGCAATACATCAAAAAAATATTCGAGACATTTCCTTTTCTTTTGTTCAGAACATCCACAATGTGATTTAATTTCCTTTAAGGCGGCCCCGGTTAGATTTATAACTCATACATTACAATAATGTCTGAGGAAATGTTATATTATGACATGTTTAATAACACGACGTCCCCATTCAATATAGGGCTGCCAAATCCGATGTAGGTAATTTGTCACTGTCAAAACTGATAACTTTAACTGCAAGAATTGGTCTGAAGAAGTATTTTTGACCATTTCAGCATCATCTTAGCCGAAAGCCAGCCCTCCGGACCGAGCCCAAGTCGTCAACGCCGCGTTGTGTTCCAGGCGCGCCTCAAGGAGTTGTCGGCAAACCGTAGGGGCCCAGCAGGGTCGAAGCCTACTGGAGCCAAAGATCGATTTCTGAAAGGATAGTTCGGCCACGGTATGAAAGGCAACGAAGGAACAGTACCTCTACCATGAGTTTTAAGCAATAGTATTCGTCGCTACTCGATATCGACGCCGTAAATATTTTGTATGGCAAATTTTGGTTCTGCAAGTGACCGCTAGAGGCGCTGCAAAATTTGCCATACAAAAAATATTTACGGCGTAGATAAAAGTCTGATACTATCTCCCAGCCCGCCCAAGGGCGCGGAGATGTTATTGAATGATTTTCCCAACGAAAAAAAAAACCGAAATACATCCACGGCTGGACATAAGTCTCCTCAAGTGTCACCACAATAAATGGTCCTGTGCATCTCAAATCCATCGGATTCTCGTAACTCTCACCAGGTCATCGGCCCACCTTGTGGGAGGCCCACCAGCGCTTACTTCCTCCGGCACACGGTCTTCACTCCAGAACCTTTCGTCCCCATCGACCGTCTGTTCTGCGAGCAATGAGCCCTGCCCACTGACACTTAATTTGGCGTTTCTTCCGGCTATGGCAGGATTCTAGGTGCTTATAGATAACATACACCGTTAAATTTTGGTCGTTTTAATCCCGTGGAGGGTCGATTCGGTACATGAAATATTATCGATTTGTAAAGAGAAAATTAGAAAATAAAGTACTTTTTTTTTCAAATTCGAATTAATTTACGCATGTACGAAATTAATTTCTTTAAGTAAACGTCAGCTGAGCGAGGCCAATGAACTGTAGGTAGAGTTAGTACGCAACGACCGACAACTATCTACAAGGTCATTGACTCGTTTACTTAAAGAAATTAATTTCGTACATGCGTATACCTTTTGAATACCGTAATTAGAGACACAATAGAATGACAATAGGTGTGCGGACACCGGTGTCCTCTTGGGACTTGACAGTTTAATTCGAGTTTTTGAAAAAAAGTACTTTATTTTTTATTTTTTTCTTTACAAATAGATAGTATTTCATGTACCGACGCGATCCTCCGCGGGATTAAAACGACCAAAATTTTACGGTGACTTTGCAAAAGCTTAATAAGACGTTAACTTTAAATATTACTCTTCTGCAAACGTTAATTCAAGGGCAAAGAAGTCTCCTTTCTCGCTACAAATCCTCTAATATTTCAGGATTGAATTTCAGCTCAAATTATTTACAATGGAGCCCGACGGTTCTTTTGCCAATCGTTGGCTGTACTGCAAAAATACCCTTCTTAACCCGTCTAGGGTTAGCTAAGGCTGTGTTCACGGAGACGCGGCGCGTTGTGCGGCGCGTTGGGGGTTCGTCGTACATTGCAGCAGCGGACCGCGTCATTGCTTGCACAAACACAAACGGCGGACCGCTCAACGCGCCGCGTCTCCGTAAACAAGCCCTAAGCTAAAACTGCTATGTAAACTAGCTGCTACCCGCGTCTTCGCCCGAGTAATAGCAAATTTCAGTATGGACGCCCGTTTCATCTTCTAAGGGAGTGAATTACGAAAAATCCTCTCTTATGCCTTGATCACACGTACCAAGGAAAAGGGCGAGACAGTAAAACGTTGCTCGGCCGAGACAGTGATGTAATCGAGTTGTAGAGATAAGCGTTCATCCTAGCACTCGGCGCTATGTTTATACGTACCGAGTATTCGACTGAGAGCACTGTCACATTAGTGCTCGCTTACGTCATAAAACAAAACCTTATGCAAATTTGCGCACTCCTAGTCCCAGTAATTTTGGCTGTGCGTTGATATGTCAGTCAGGTTCTCCTTTTATAGGCACGTGTTATTGGGTAATTCAGTTCCCTTCAAAATAGTTGAGCTGAGTGGGTTTGAGGCACGCGTCATGCTCGTGAACGGGCGCCGTCAGTTGGGACTGGTCATCCCTTAGCTGCCAGTAGCTTAATTGAGTTTCTTGTACGTTCTTTTCCTTAGAGATCTACGCTTTCGAACGTTCAATTTAGCATCACTTTTTTTTTTGGACTGACCGCCATTTTGACAATTCAAAAGTGCCTATAATTGGTCTATTTGAAATAAAGTATTCTGATTCTGAATACAAACTAGCTTCTGCGGTTTCGTTAACGTCAAAATATATTTCTCCATACAAACTTTGAACGCCCGTTTCATTCTCTTAGGGGATGAAATTTTAGAAAACCATCTCTTACACCCGTATTTATAAACAAGTAAAACTAATTACTTGAGTAAAAGTAACTTCTTATGTAACAATTAGTATTCTATAGTTGAGAAAATTTTAAATTTTTCTTGAAGATTTCTAACCTCGAATACACAGACACACACACACACAACACACACACACACACACAGATTTCTTCTTTCTTTTTCTCTCTTCTTATTGTGAAATAACTTAGCAACAAGTAATTACTTCTTTATAAATAAGTGTGTTAGTCCTCGTCTACGTCATAAAACCAAAAACCTTATACAAAATTTCACACTGCTAATCACAATAGTTTCGATTGTATGTTGATATGTCTGTCTGTTAGTTTCTCCTTTTATATATACAGAGTCCAACGCGTCTTTTGAGAAATCGCTAAGGCCCTGATCGACGAGCGAGTAAAACCGCGGTCTTAGGCCCGGTTTCTACCAAAGCAGAGAGGAAAGGAGACGAGAGATTTGTGTAGCAGAGATATGAGCCGTGAGAGAAAAGACGCGGTTAGAAGGCAGCGAGATGCGGGGTGCGCTAGTGCGTGCACCGCCGGCCGCTAGACTAGACACTTCTCCGCTCTGCCGCACCGCTTGCTCGCTCGCCGCACAAAATTCTATAGAAAAATGAGACTTCTCCTCTCCTCTCCGCTTGGTCAATTTCCACCAAAGCAGAGAAGAGAAGTGCAAATAACGATATCGGATTGGTTTATTAAAACACATCTCCACTCGTCTCCTCTCCTCTCCGCTTTGGTGGATATTGAGCCTTATGGCTCGACGGTAAAGCTCGCCGGTGTGTCATTGCACGAACGACGAGCCTGGCTCACGGCTTGTCGTGTGTGCTTCATTTTCTAGTCGGCTCGTCGGCGTCGTTCAAAACTGCTTTACGCGCTAGTCGATCAGCACCGATGAGCCGCGAGTAAAACCGAAGTTCTTTAAAACCGCGGTATTGGCTCGTACGTCGATCACACACTTTAGCTTTACTGTAAACAAACCCTTCTTATCCTGTCTGTAACTAAGCCCATACTAAATCGCCTATATAGGTAAATACTTTATCGGGTAAAAGAATCACGTGAGCAGCTTTTCCGACCCCATTTCGATTATCCCTTTCCCGTATTCTAAGCCGAAATTTATTTAATTTAGTTCAATTTCTGTTACTTTTATTAATTTAGGCTTGATGTAAGATTCGATTATATGAGTATAGAGAGCTGCGGGATTGTCCGAAAGAGTTACCACGGCTCTGGAACGACTTGGACCTTGGTTAATTGAAAGGATACGGGTGGGTGGGGAAAGCAGTGGTGGCCGAGTGGTAACGGCCCCGACTTACGAGTTGTAGGCCAAGGGTTCAGACCCAGCCAGGCGCATTACTTTGTATAACCTCTCGCTCCACTCAGAGCGGGAGAAGTCATTTGATGATTTTTTACTAATAGGTGAGTTTTCACCTGTGTCCTTCAGTTGGTCTTTACGTTCGCTTTTCAAGACCACGAAAACCCTTTCAGAAATTTCCCGTGGCCCTTCTGGATATGGGCCCTACAGGGTTACTGGTTTTGCTTCTCCGCGTGGAACACCACACCACCACCTCGGGCCTTACTGGACAGCCGGACAGCTACCCATTGCTCATCATCCGCGCAAATGGTGGCCGGGCGTAAGGCCGGTGTCCGACCCGCATCATAAAAAAAATCGCTACACAGCAAAGCTGTATAATACAACGAACATAACAAGCCGATATATAAATTACTCGTATGTTTATTGCACACAGTACAAACAAATTACACCCCCGTTACAATACAAAAGCCTATAGCCGTCGTGGATAATCCCATGTTTCGATGTGCGACAACCCATATCTGTGCTAATCCAGGTTATGTCAGACAGCCGGCGCCCGGAGCTTTACAATTCATGATACCAGAGATGGCAAACATTTTAAACGAGACCATTTTTCGTTGTTTATTTTGGCTTTATTGTGCCATTTCACTGGTTGTGGTGTTGGTTGGTTGTTTTTCTACTAGTTTATGCTAGCGGTTAGCGGCTTTGCAGAGTTTGTAGTCCCAAACAAAGCAGAGCTTGAGCTATGAGTACTAGACAACCGATGGTTTGTTCTGTTGGACTAATGCTAATCGAATAAATTTTCTGTCAAAGCAATGAGTAGTCGAACTAGTGATTTTCGAAATTGAGACTGTCGAAATTCTGAATGATACTCGAACTTAGATGCTAATTAAAAAAAAAAAATACAAAAATTTAAATTTCGCCGTCTAACCCAGACTCATATAGACCATTAACCTCAATGACATCTTTAAAACTATCTCAAGGGGTCGCAACGCGAAAATGCAACGAGGTAAATTGTTACGTGTCAAATCTCAGACAGGTTCTTCTCCCCTGACCTATGCCGAATGTTCGTCAGTAAATAACTAAACCCTGCTGACAACAGAGACAACATTGAATAAATTATTTGCTTAGAACGGATGTGGCTATTGTGAATGTCACTTTAGTATGCAAGAAAATAAATCTATACAATACAATATAAAAGGGGAAACTTACTGACTGTAGTACTTTTTTTTAAACTCGAATTAATATACGTATTATAGAAAGCACTAAGTTTTTAGAAAATCCTATATGGAAAGAATTTCGTTTGTATGCAAAATTCATTCGGTCTACCGATGTCCTTTAAAATTAGTAAAAATACGCTACGTAGAGGTTTTTTTTTTACCCGACTACGGCAAAGCCAAAGGAGGGTTATGATTTTGACAGGCTATGTATGTATGTATGTGAGTATGTTCGTCTGTTCCTTCATAGCTCCTAATCTACTTATCGGAACTCGACATATGAGGTATCGTTAAAACCGTCTTAATTGTCCGCTGAATATAGGCTACGTGACGTGTCACAAAACTTGATATGGCGCCCTCTAGCGGACAAAAAGTAATGTGTTAAAAAATAAAAATGAGATAAATACGCCGTGTTTTGTATCATTTTAAAGGGATTTACTGGTACATTTCCGAAATATTGTTCAAATTTAAAGTTACGCACTCTAGCAGACAAAAAATTATGTGTTAAGAAGACACCAAATTTCAGCATCCTGAAAATCTTGTTTCATACTTTTTCAGCGTCGTTTGTTTTTTGTCGTAGTCAGGTTTTAGTTTTTCTACTTTTTTTTTGTCATCATTCTTTTGTTTCATAGACTGTATGGTGAATTCTTAGTTAATGCACTTTAACCCATTCTTGACCACTGTGCCAATTTGGGTACAGTTAGTTAATTAGGGTAGGTAAACAAAATATTATTCAATATATTTTTTATGTAATGAATGGTCAAAAGTATCCTGAATAAAAATAATAATGATCTATTTCATATAATTGCAGTGTTCTTTTGATAAAATTCAATAAAAATCGAAATCCATGGACTTGTGGAGGTAAGTACCTGTTTGAATTTTTTATTATTATATGCAATGTAGATTTCCATACAAATAGTTAGTTATCTCTATAAACAATAAATAATCAAGTGTATAAACAGATTTTCGGTTCTTAAAACTACATACATAAGTCATTATTACATGTAAAATATTGGTGTACCAATTCTGGTACAATGGCTACAAGTATACTATTCGCAGATTATCAAGATGAACCGCAAACGACGTTATAGCACCAGTAACCAATACCGTGGATTAGAGGAGATCCTCAATAATATACTTGAAGATACTGACGATGGCTTGGAATATGTTTCGGCCATGATTCCACCAGAACCAAATGTTGTTACCGACGAAGAAGAGGGTTTTGATAATGACGCTATTGCAACTAGCTTGCCAAATGACAGTCCAGGAGGAATCGAGGTGTTTGTTGAAAATGTTGGTGCTCTTTCGGATTTTGAGGACGATAGTGATAATGAACCATTGGTGCAAAAAGGATTTGAACCTGAACAAACAATATACAATGTTCTTTGACAACTTTTTTATCAACTGCGACCTAATAAATGATTTGCGCCAAATACGTTATCGTGCTACAGGAACCATCTGTGAAATTTTTACAAAATAATGCTAAGAGAAGCGTATGATGAAAAAACCAAGAGCTGAATTTGATTACAGGATTGATAAAAACAAAGAAGTATTGTTGATCCACTGGAAAGACAACAGTATCTGTACCTACAATAGTTGACAATTATGATTCTTATGAACCAGTAGAAACTGCGTAGAGATGGTGTTCAGAAAGAAAACAAGAGATGGGTATGAAAATACCCCACTTGTTCCAAACCCATAAACGAGGGTATAAGGGGTGTGGATCAGTCAATATCATTGAACAAGATTGGCATTCATGGCAAAAAATTATTGTCGGTTTTGTTAACCCACATGATTGGCCATATCTAACGTGTGGCACTTGCATGTAACTTCAAAAGAAGTGACGTTATGGACCAGTTCCTATTTCGACGAAACAGTGCATAGTTTATCTAAAACAAGCTTCACAAAGAGTAATTGCTCGCACTTCTTCATCAAACATTGAGAGTTTATGGTACCCACCATGTTCTTGAGAAGCTTCCGAAACGGGTACGCCGTGTTATATGCCATAATAGAAGCCGCTGGTGGTACAACACCAGCGGCAAAAAAGTGCAAAGAAACATTCTGCATAGTAAATCTTATTTTACCAAATTTCATTCATTTGTGGCCACTGTGCCAATTTGGGTACACGCCTGTAATTCCTGAAAAATGTCCTTTCTAATTTTTTTTTCTTATTTTTATGTTTGCTTGTATTCCTAATATTAAGTAAATAAAGAATTTTCTTTTCTAAAATTGTTCATTTTCATTTGGCCGTAAATGGGTTAAAGGGGAATGAAACTTTTGCCATACATTGCTGGCTTTCTTTTTTCTTTTCTCAAAAGTGAAACCTACGCCATTCCTTAAAGGACTGTATGAAGAATCAGTAGCAAAAAGAATTATGTACATCAACCGTAACCAAAAGCAATTGAGAGACTTTTTAGTAGATTGCTATAGTTTTTTTTATTAGGCGTTATTTTTTGTTTTGGTATCGGTATTTTATGGTGTGTACGCATTGTTTTAGTGATGAAAAACTGAGTGTGAAAAAATATTACAGCAATAACCACCTAACCTCCTGTGTGCTGCCGAGAGCGAGTTATTTATACGTCAACGCGATTAAAACGTTTGGCTCTCCGATTGGTTGAGAGCTTGGAGCAGGCCAATCGGAGCGCCGGACGTCATAAACGTATGGAATTATTGATCGTGTTAAAGTAAAACAAACTAACACTTGGCACTCTGAAATCATAGCTAGTTAAGTTGATGGTCAAGATTGTGATTGTGTGTTGTGTGTTTTTTGACAATAATTACGTCTAGTCAGAAACCTACAAACCAAATACCTGACAGCCCTGCTGAGGTCATGGGTCAGCTTCCGAAAGGAATACCCGGCCCCGGCACGATAGGCAACGAAGGAACGGAGTAGGTTTTTAGTCAGTAAGAGTCTGACACTACTTCCCGCTCTGCACAAGGGCGGGATTTGTCATTGGATGATGATTTTACCTAGCTTAAAAAAAAATACCTGACAGCCAGACTTGCCAAGAAGCGAGTGAAATCGAGGGAAGAGGGAGTAAGAAAGTTTTCCAAGGCTTCTGTTCCCTGAAAAAGCAGCAACGGCTATAGGCATGCAGATGATATTAATGAAATGTTGCTCGGAGAGGTTATCAACAGTTCATAAAAATGTTTATAGGACCATAATATCCAGAGGTTTATGATACCTAATGTTGGCCACAAAACTCATTGCAGTTTGACTTACAGCTTTATCTATTCAGGTTTTGCAGGAGTTGTTGCTAGGCTGAAATGGGAATCAGGCTAACCGCAATGTACAATAAAGAATATATTAATCACGAATGCAACATGCTATGTTCTGCAGAGACAAATTGCCACGTGTATCAAACGACGTTTCGTTCAATACACTTAGCCTTAGGGTGCCTTAAAATTCCGTAAAATTTCGACGCGCGGCCGCAGCGCGGTTTTAGCACGCCAGTTGCACGTTTTTATTTATATGGAATGGGATAACAAAGCGGCACAATACGAGAAAGTTGAAAGCGCCTAACGAAGAAATAAATAAATGGTGGTTAACCGGCGACTCAAGGGTTTGCTTAGCACCCAGCATGATGATAAATACAATAAACTGTGGCGGGAGCCAGCTCACGCACTTTTCCACATTAGTGCGAAAAAAGTAAATTGCGTGTCTAAAAGCGTTAGCGATAAGAGCGGGATTTCCAGTAGCATCAGGCAGAGGCAACGGGGCGCTCGCCCCAGCCGCCGCCGGGATTCCGATCCCGATTTCCGGCCACCGTAGGCGCGGGCTTGCGGACGGCGTGCAATAGGTAGTACGCTGTCCGATCGTCCGGTAACCGACCGGACCGAGCCCAAGTCATCGACGGCGCGTTCTGTTCCCGCGCGCCTCAAGGAGCTGTCAGCACACCGAAGAGACCCAACCTGCTAACTGCAGGCAGGGTCGAAGCCTACTGGGGTCATGGGTTAACTTCCGAAAGGAATGCTCGGCCCCGGCACGATAGGCTACGAAGGAACGGGGTAGGTTTTTAGTCAGTAAGAGTCTGACACTACTTCCCGCTCCGCCCAAGTCATTGGATGATTTTACCTACCATAAAAAAAAAACTGAAGGAACACTGGCATTAAGTCAGTAACACTCTGGCACTCCCTCTCACTCCACCCAGAGCAGGAGAAGTTATTTCATGATTTCCCACGTAAAAAATGTTGATGCAATGCGGTGAAACTTTGCAACATGCAATTTATTGATCCGTACGCTGGTTACTTAAGCCAACCAATCAAAGTTTCAAAAGAAAGCTTACAGTATTGCAATTTCAACTTTATCGGCCTGTAATTCTCTAAATGTATAAAAAAAAATGCGTTTAAATACATTTATCGTATGTGTCATTAAAAAGCTAAAGACAAACTTTACTGAACTGCCTGTTGGGGTACATCCCTGAGGAGACTCTAAAGGGTCTTCCCTGAGCCTCATGGGCGGACAAAACCCGTGGTCAACTTAAAATCAGCCTAGCAACTGACTTCTAAAAATTAAATAATAACTATACTATGATTTTTTATTAGACGAAGAAAAGTGACAGCTATAACAATGGTTGTTTGACAGTTGGGCATTGTCCACTGCTGTCACTTTACTTCGTCTAATAAAAAATCATAGTATAGACCCACTGCGTCCCACTGTTGGACAAAAGCCTCCCGCTATTTCTTCTATTGCTGCCGACTTTGCCACTTCTTGTCACTTCTTAAGGAAGACATCTAAGTTATCCCGTTATCTCCATCGTGATATGCTGCTATATTGTCTTACGTATTCAGGGCATTATTGCCACGGTAATATTATCTATACAGTATTCCAACTTCATACAAACGGTCGAAGCGCGAGCTATACCTACGCGCCTCGATCTCGGCATGCGTTCGGCAAGCAAACAGTCGTGACTGTGCTGCAATGACGAACGGACTGTATGTTGTTTTTTTAACAATAACCGCGCGATTTTTTCACTAAAAAGAAGTCAAGAACATATTTTATATAACGAGTAGGATATATATTGTCCGTTTTTGGTTTTTAAAATTAAGCTTTATATTAGAATGAGGATTTTTTATACTAATAAAGCATTTCGTAAGTCTCAGTCGAGGCGCAAATATTTTTCGGTCGCAAATTTATAAGACCGATTTATTATTAAAACATAAATATGGTTTTTGAAATAAAGCTGCCAATAAAAAAAAAATGCATTTTTATTAAAAATTTCCTATTCAATACACAAAGTATTTTATTTGTTTATATAAAAAAGTATATTTACAATCACAAAACTAAATGGAAACACAAAGTAGACAAATGTAATTAAAATGCTGGAGGCACCCTAGCCCTATCGCATGTTTACGTACCGCGCGGCTGTAGGTATTTATTTCAAAGAAACGGCCGAGTTACAATACTGTATATATAATATTACCGTGCTATTGGCTTAGAGCAACCAACAGCCAACCTAGCAATTGACTTCTTAAAACGAAAAAATATCCAGCCCACTGTCCCACTGCTGAGCAAAGGCATCCCAGCATTCCTTCCATTGTTCCTGGCTTTGCACCACTTGCTAAAATCCTAAGGACAACATCTAAGTTGTCCCGCTATTTCCATCGTGATCTGCAGTTATACCGTCTCGCGAATTCTTAGTACCAATGCCGTACCTATAACATAGTATTCCAGTACAATTTTTTATCATGTTGTCAGCACACTGTTTTATTTTAAACAAATCTATTGTGATGATTTTTTTTTTCTTTTTTTTTAAATCAAATATTATGTTTTACTGGCTCCTGTAACACAGATTGCAACCTAGCTCAGGAGCCAGGGCTTCAACTAAGTTTGTTACCGGCATAATTTTTGTGTCAATAAATAAATTTATTATTTTTATGAATTTATTTATCTCAGGACCCTGAGGTCCTGGACCATTGGAAAACGCACGAGGAGCCGAAACCAACTCGCAGAGGCTCTTTAGCTACTTTTAATAGAACATGATGCCAACCAACGATTGTCCCTGTACGCGCAATGCTAGTGCATCCAAGGACAACCCCCGGTTGGTCAAAACTATTGTGACATATGGAAAATAAAGACAATAGGGCTATGGTTTTTTGAGTCTTAAGTGGACTGGTTACCAAGAACTATGTGAAAACTATGGCCCCTGCCTAAACAATGCTATTAATATCCATCGGTAAACAGGCAGGGGGTGACTTGCACACTCAAATTTATTATTATTATTTTGTTGTCCGTTTTTCATCGTGAAATATTTCTTTTAGCTGAGATGTTTTCATATTTTGTCTGCGAAACTTTGCATTAGATCTAATAATACCTACTATTTAAAAAAAAAAATACTAGTAGGATATTCGTAGTTACTTACCCCGGAACTTTTTGGGAGGATCAGTCAGGTCGCCCGCTTCCGGGCATACAACACACCTGTCATCTACCAACCTGTGGACAAAATATCAGTTATAAGTTAACATTATTATTTACCATTGATAAATCAGCGTGACAGATGGCCGTTCGGGTCGAAAGGTTCTGGAGTGGCGACCGCGTACCGTAAAACGCAGCGTTGGAAGGCTTCCCACAGGGTGGACCGATCAGGGTCGCTGGATGCGAGACACACAGGACCGGCCATTGTGGCGACAATTGGGGGGGCCTATGTCCAACAGTGGACGTCTTTCGACTGAAATGATGATGATGAAATCAGCAAGATGTATGAAAGATTTATTTATTTATTATTATTATTATTTATTACAGCAAAATAGCCATTAGTACTAAATTAAATTAAACCTTTCACTCTGTCTTCTCACAGAATTTCGTCTTTCATTTATTTATTTATTTATATGCTTTATTGTACACCACATAATGTGGACAGGATAAATATTACAAAACTAAGTGTAAAATGGGCGGTCTTATCGCACAGGGCAAACCCTTACAGACAACCTTAGGATGGACTGAAACAAGAGGAGATAGATTTGGGGAGCTACAGTGCGACAAAATGGGACATTAAATTGGCGATTGTAATTATTCGGAAAAAACAATTGACACAACCCCGTATGCGAGTCGGATGCGTCAGTGTACCCATTGATAATTTTATAGGCTGTTGTAATTTGGTCAACAGCCCGTCTTACCTTCAATGAGTTGCAATTTAAGCATCCTAGGATAAACTTCGTAGGATACATGTATGGATAATATCCAAATAGAGGCTTGTATAGGTACCTGAGAAAAGCTTTTTGTACTTTCTCCAGCATAAGTGTATATGTGACCTCATGAGGGTTTCATACACGAGCACTGGTTTCGAGTTTACACCTAACTAAAGCATTATAGAGAAGCTTTATAACTGCCTGGTTTTTAAAACATTGACTGTTACGCAAAACAAATCCTTAACTCATAAATGACTCTTTAGTCGGGCTAAATATGTGCGTATGGAAAGTTAGTTTGGTGTCGAATTGGTCACCAAGGTCTTTCACAGTCGACGTCGAAGATGACAGCCTTATTCACAAATGAGAGCAGTGATGACTCAGAGGTGGAAACCAGCATAATTATTCGGTCGAGAGCACTAAATGTAAATACTAAACAAATGTGAAGAATTCTGATTTAAATTTCTATTAATCAACAGGTCCCGCTTACTATTTAGCATTTATAACTCAATGAAATATAAATGTAAAAGAATGCCGAGTTCTCTATAACGGTTCCGCTAATAAAATAAAAGTGAAATATTTATAAATGCAGAGCAAATTCTTTTGAAGTTACTTGAATCTGTAGTCTTGTCGATTATAATGTTCTTCAGTTGCTTTAATAGATTTGTCTTTGCTACTCAATAGTGTAACTTGGTAAGTGTCAGTCACTCTTTTGTTTAGGAGGTGGCCGCACACGTGAGAAAATGCGACATTCTCAGGCCTCGGCCGCCGAGACCTCTACCCCGACTACCAGCTACCGGAGGTGCCGGCTTGCGAATGACGAGCAATGGTATCTCGCCGTCCAGAAATAGTACGGACCAAACCCGAGTCGTCAGCGGCGCGTAATGTTCAATGCGCGCGTCCACGGATATCTATGCGCGCGTCGAGTTAATGTCAGTAAATCTGTAAGGTCGATCCCAACTACGGCCATAGGAGGGACTTCTGAAAGTGTAACTCGTGGTCCTAAAATGCAAAAGCCAACTGAAGGGACATAGGTGTGGTTTACTCAGTAAAAGTCTGACATTCCCTTAGCTCCACGAAGAGCGAAAGGAATTATTTGAATATTTTCCCAGAGAACCGGAGTTTGATGCAACAATGCGACAATATTCTGCAGAAATTGTTCTTCTATTAGAACATTTTCTAATTCAACTCCAATGGCACTTAATTTAAAAGACATTTTCATTTGTGTCAGACTTTTAAGATCTTGGAGAAATCACTAGATGATTTCACACTTAAAAAAAAATAAGTTAAACGGCTTCATTGAAAGAAAAAATTATGTAGGTAATTTACTAAAAGCTATATAATAATTTGGTAGGTATTAGGTACCAGTAATCAATGTAATCCACTCTCCTCATCAATCTAGGGTATTGATCAGACAATAAAAAAATAAAGCGGTTCAATAAAAAAAAACAACTCTATTGCTATGCGAACTTGGCTGACACACTGCCGTGTGTCCAGGCAGTGATAGTAGTTAATCCGCATTACAAGAATGACAAATTAGCAAAACTGTTTCACATACCAATATAAAAATAAATAACCACTTAAAACAGCATTCCAAAAAAGCAGGCCATTAGATCGACCACCTCTTGAAGGTCGTAGCGATGCAAATGTTACGCATATGTTTATACTAAAGTACATAAACAAACTAATGTTATTATAATATGCTGATACACACAATGTGTACACAAAATGATGATTGTTGCGTAAACTTTGTATCATCCACTTACTTCGCTATGATACTGCGTACATATGAAGCTGAATTGACAAGATACTAAGCTATCAGATCGGTGTCATAGGGCGGGTTTCTGAATTGAGTATTTTGAGTTAAGAACGTCTCAAACCATACTTAAATGCCAAATTTTGAGAGTTTTACAGGCTAAAGTAGAGTTTGAGTAATACTCAACTTCAAATGCTCAAATCAGAAATCGGGGGATAGATTTTCATAGCATCTTGCCAGAATAATTACCAGTCGGTACCTATAGTACATTTTGATGGAAAAAGTTTGTTATTGCGACTGAGGCGAAATTTGCCCGAACCGCAGGTGAGGGTGTTACGGAGCCGAGAGCGATAAATGACGTTTTTGAATACACCTATGAAGAAATGAATAAACGGTGGTTGCTTGGGTACAAGGCTGATACGACAAAAACAATAAATTATGGCGCGACGAGCTCGCGCACTTTTCCGCACTAGTGCGGAAGATAGTAAATTGCGTGCCGTAAGGAATAGGAGCGGGTTTTCGATGTATTAACAAAAACATCGACTAGTAGTACTGTTATTCTCTTGCCTAGTATTTTTATTTGGTCGATGCATCTTTTTCCATACATAAATATTTGAGAATTAAACAGAAATAGAGAGCTATTTTGCTTCATCGGTGTGAAATTTGAAAATTATAATATTCCCGCCTTAAAGACTAAATTAAATTGAAAAATTCTACACACTAATCCTAGACAAAGTCTACCCTAGAGCCAAATATAAAAATTCTATCAGCCGTTCGAACGTGAAAAAGTAACAAACTTATACACACACACACACACACACACACACACACACAATCCGATGGCCATAATTAGATATATCTGTATCGCTAAACTGCTAAGCAACAAGAGTGCTATTTGCCTGATTGAAATAAATGACATAACAAATGTTCATGACATTTTGTATACCGTGTAGATGCCGTATACTACGGTATACGACGACATTCATTACATAATATAATTAACGTCATCGTATACCGTATACGGGGAAGTACAAAAGAGCATAAAGCCAGTGGTACTATTCTCTAAGAAAACGCAGCGCCCAAATAGGATACATTGGATTTTCAATCTAATGTACCAAAACATTGGATTGTTAATTAAATGTATCCTATTTGGGTGTTCGTCGATGAGGCAGCGCTGCGTTTTCTTAAAGATGTGTACAATTTCTCAAAAGGTCTGAGGAGCCTTCAAGGCATTTATAATGTGAATGAAAAAACCAAACTCAGAACAAGTAATTTTATTTACAGGGCGATTCTTTTGAGCGTCTCAGATATCTGGCTTAGCTTTCGTACCTATCTATTTTCTGTCGTAAGTCAATGAATGATAATAAAAAAATGAATCGCTGAATGTGTTGCTAAGCGCAAATCTCGAGAAAAGCTGGACCGATTTCGCTAATTCTTTTTTATTGTGTTCGTTATTGTCAGGAGAAAGTTTTTAGGTAGGGTAGAGTAGGGTAGAGTAAGGTAGAGTAAGGTAGAGTAAGGTAGAGTAGGATAGAGTAGGATAGAGTAGGATAGAGTAGGACAGAGTAGGATAGAGTAGGGTACAGGGGGGCGACCACAAGCTCTTATAGCAGTATTGTTTTAATCTTACTTATGTTTTTCGTACCATGTGGCCTTCAAAACAATCTTATTACAACATTAAAACAAGAATGTTTTCTTAGCGATTTTGTGACGTCACACGTTATAAACTTCATTCAATCCGCACTATAAGGCGATTTTTGACCGCTAGCAGTATTGTTTTTACGTCAAATTAGCAGGCTTAAAAAAGTTGCTCGAACGCAGCGGTTTTATTATTGTTTTCCAAATATATACTATTTAAAGTGTTTTTCGTGACATATAAAGTATATAAAACTTATTTCGATGCCTAAACGTGTCGAGTTAATTGTTTTGAGTACATACGTGGGTTATTAATTTATTATTGTATTCTAGATGGGGAACACATATCAAAATTTTTGAGTTTTTGGAAGCAGATAACACTGAATTCAATAGTGCACGAACAAAAAGTTACGTATTTCACTGGAATACACTGTTTAACTTTACCTTGATTCCATGATGTCCATGTACAATAAGTTTCAACCATAGTTCATTATCCGCTACGAACACCAAAAACTTAAAAAAAAGCTAGATTACTCAAATTTAAGCACTTGATTGACTATTTTAATTCAAAAATCAAACTTAGTTCGCACTAAACAAATAAACACTGATAAGAATTTTGTTAATGTAAACAAACGTTCCGAATTCCGAATGTTACGATTCACACTAACATGCAACTAAATGTCGACGTTGTCGCTCGCAGCTTTTTTGGTTTTTCTACTTTATCAATGTAAAATCTTGAAAGTTATTACGTCCTTTTTATGAAAGTTACATAAATCCTTTTAAAAATATATTTTAACAAGGCATCTTTTGAGTTAAATGTATTCTATTAGTTCACGATAAACTATAATGTAGCGATTCGAACAGCAAACATCTGAAAGAGACAACGCAATACAGATCAGTATAGCGCGTTTCTTTTCTGTTTTAGCAGGGAATAGACAAAATCTTTAGAATCGTTCATTCTTTCCCAGCCCTTAGCAGGAATACAATCATACTGAGCGATTAAGCTTATGGTACAAAATGAAGTAATATTACTTTAAGATTGAAACAAAACTCTCCTGCAATAAGATTGTTTTCTCAAAGTTTATGGTCGGCCCCCAGTAGCGTAGAGTAGGGTAGAGGAGTGTAAAGTAAGGTAGAGCGGAAGCGAAGCCGCGGGCAAAAGTTAGTATGCAAATAAAAATATCAAATTGTAAAGAAAAGGGGCTGGACGAATGAGTCCTTCTCGGTTTCAAATAGAATCACCCTACAACTAGCTTCTGCCAGCGGCTTTGCCCACTTAAAATGAGGTTTTTCCATACAAACCTTGGACCCCCGTTTCATCCCCTTAGGGGATGAATTTTGAATAATCCTTTCTTGTCTGATGCCTACGTTGTATAAAGAACACACTCTCTAAGTTTCAGGTTTTTACTATCAGCGGTTTAAGCTGTGCGTTGAATCGTCAGTCAGTCATTTAGGACAAAAGCATTTTAAAATATAGGTGTACAAGAGAGGTCTTGAAGCGCGAAAATCTTAACATCGCGATTTAGTAGATAGTCAAAAATGAACAACACCGTCTATCGAGTTGGTGTGAACTAAATAAATACAACAAAATAAATGTCATTTCGACTTTTGAATCAATGTGCGTTGGGCTTCGATGAAGGGTGTTGTAGAGCGTTTCAATAATTGCGGAGAGAGCAACCAAAGGAGGACGGATTTAGTCAGTATAACAGTCGTATTTTCACAATTCTTTTCCCTCCACGCAGAGCGAAAGAGGTTCTTTGATGATTATTCTAAAAAAGTGAATAAAAATACCAAAGAAACATAACGTATCGTTAAACAGATCTAACCACATTTGTTTCTAACTGTTTATCTCAAAATTACAGGATTCAATGTTGCGGTTTTAGGCACAAGCCGCATAACTCCGCAGTGGACTTTTGGGACAAACATGTTAAATCCAGCTCAAATACTGGTAGGTATTCACTTGCATCCGGCTAGTTTGGAAGCCGGGCTCCATAAACCCCCGTTCACGACCTCGCCCGCGGGCCGCTGCCGCTCAGAGCGGCAAAGTCGTGAATGCGCCCTAAGTGCAATAAAGCGTTCGATACACGACATACTAGCTTTGCGTTAAAAAGGCTTAACTGCGGTAGCCATAACAAATACAATAATAATAATCTAATAAATATTATAATGAATATCAAAATATTATAATTAGATTTTTAAAAGTATAATAATTATGACGACGACAAAATTAAGTAGTAGGTTTGTTTTAATGTAGTAATAATTTCTAAATTTAATTAACATTAATTCTTGTAACTTTTCAAAAGTTCAATTTACTAAAATAGAGCATAGCATAGCATCAGCCTTATTATGGGGGACATTGCTGCTTAACTGCTGGGTCTCATGCCTCCTCTCTAAGAGAGGGAATGGGCCGTAATCCATCACGCGAGCTCAGTGCAGGTTGATGAATGTCACATATCTTCGAATTTTTGATACCAGGACATGTCGGTTTCCTCACGATGTTTTCCTTCACCGTTTTGAAAGCTGCGGTGATGAAACAAATTACACAAAGTAATGCGCCCGGCTGGGTTTGAACCAGCGACCTACGCTGTTGCTAGTTGGATTGGAGTCCAAGAGACCATTTAGTGCAGCCAAACTACGAGGTATTGGTGACTGAGCACGCGCAACAGTACGACCCTGATTATTAGAATAATTTCTATGAAAATGCGATTTCATAATCCGCAATTTCAGATCAATCTATATGTAATTGCGTTTATAAGATAGGCTACCTTTATACAGGTTAGCAAAGGGACGCAGGTGAACGAAAAAAGTTTTGGAAGGTCCACGATTAGTCGGATCTGTTTTTCTTTGAAGTCCGAACTTCTTAACTTGATGTGGGCTAATACGGGCAAAAGGGCATTTCTGAGTTTGGGGAGTTTGTGAGTTTGTTTGATAACAAATAGGTTGGGAAAAATTCGACTGAATTTTGTGCTGTTTTACGGTATGGTTGGCACAGGCGCGTCCAGCGATCAGTCGCGTCCTCCGTTTCGTGAGTTCGATTCTCGCTCGTAAAAAATATTTGTATGGCCAACAGAATAGTTGCATCAGATTTAGGTGTGTAGTATATGTGAATTTACATGTTTGTGAACATACAAACGATATGAGACTAATGCCTAGTGAGGAGCAAACTTTTATATGTATAAAAAACAAAAGGAATCAGAACAGTAATTCTTCGGATTCTGAGATTCTAACTTTAATTACGGGGTAATTGAAGACTCAATAGAAAGACAATAAGTCTGCGAACTCCGGCGTTCACCGGGTGAAAAATTTTACCACCTAGCGGGCGTTGCTGTGCCGTTACGGGTAGGTTGGTCAAAGGGTGTTCTCATATATTGGTCTTAAAAGTAATGAAATGGTCGCCTGATTAGCTAAAGAGTGTAAAAGATTCTCTTGTTTACCATATTTGTATAATCTTAAAGCCCTTATCCCATATTACTCGGGGTCGGTGCAACACGCTTTTTTCTTCCACTCTGTCCTTTCACCCGTCACACTTATCTCTAACTAAAGGGAGTTAGTCTCTAACTCCCTTTTCTTTCATATCACTCCTCACACAATTCATCCACACCATATTTTTATAACACGGTTAAAATATACACCGTTAAATTTTGATCGTTTTAATCCCGTGGAGGGTCGATTCGGTACATGAAACTATCGATTTGTAAATATAAAATTAAAAAATAAAGTACTTTTTTTAAATTCGAATTAATTTACGCATGTACGAAATTAATTTATTTAAGTAAACGTCAGCTGGGCGAGTTCAATGACCTGTAGGTAGTTAGTACACAACAACCGACAACTACCTACAAGTTCATTGACTCGTTTACTTAAAGAAATATTAATATTTATCTACTGCAACAAACTAGTTGAATAAGTGAAACAAATACTGTCAAAATAACTTGACTAACAAATTAAAAAAAAATCTATATCCAGTTAAACCAGTATTTTTAAATAATTGTCTTTATATTACGTAGACAGACATAGTAGGTTACGTCATTAGACTTTGATATATTCTATAAATCAAGAGAATTTGGGTATGTACAGTGGCGTAGATAAATGTTGAACGGCCAAAGGCAAAAAAAACCGGGGCATTTTTTTACGTAGGAAATCTTCTTCTTCTTATCGTATCGATGGTTCTCTTTTCCCTCAAAGTTTTTGGGCCCAGTAGGTTGCCACGTTTACAGCGGCCTCAGTGGCATTTTTGAGGTCCTCCAAAGTGCAGGTGTAGGGACACTTTGGGCACTCCAATAAGTGGGCCATCGTCTGGTCTGGAGCACCACACTCGCACTGGGTGTTGGAGGGGTCTATAATACCCCACTTCGCCAGGTTGTGTTTGCAGCGGCCCTAGGAAATACCCTAGGCGGTAGTAGGAAATCACTATATAGTATGAAACTAAATCGCTTCCCGCTGTTTGTCCCTATTTATGCTAGATCTTTAAAACTACGCAACGGATTTTGATGCATTTAATTTTTATCTCTATATAAGAGATAAAAAATAAATGCCAATAACAGTTGCTGTTAATAACTGATACTTTTTTTACGAGTGCACAAGCGCTAAAGCTCGCAGAGCCTGACTTCAGACTCGCCAAGATCCGTCGGCCGTACTGTAAGTACAAAATTTTCTTATAAACGACTAAACCGTACCTACTTTCTCTACACAAAAAAAAAACAGTAATTTAAAAAACTAAAAAACCCGACTGCTTTTCTGAGCATTCATGAAAAAGCCCTAAAAGTTCGCAGAGCGTGCCAAACATTTGAATTTGGCGCTAAAAATCCGCCATTTTGTTTTTTTTTATTTTGATATACCCAGTGTCACTCTCACAGTAAATACGAATCTAACGACACCTCTCAAGCTAAAATCCATCGAGCCGTTCAGGCTGCAGAGCGTGCCAAACAATTATACATACATACATACATACATACTTACATACATACATACATACTCTCGAAAAACATAACCCTCCTTCTGGCGCAGTCGGGTAAAAATATCCATTACGCATAACAGATCCAATTTACTTAAGCCACAAATTATCATTCGCATGTCTATTTTACACAGTAGACAACTTAACCTAATAATTTACAAACATCCACTTTACTTGATTATCCCATTTCAAATTCTAACTCGAAATAATATTACACAGGTCCATCCTATTCCCCAAAACTTTATGTTCATGAATAATTCAGAAGCAGTGAAACTACTTAAGTAAAAAGTTAGTGAAATAATCTAAGTTATCAAAATTGTGTTATGTAGTTAAGTTGTATTATGAAGATACCTAGCAGCTTTGGATTCGGTGGAAAGGCGTGCGAAGAGGCTAATTGGTGATCCAGATTTGGTGGAGTCCAATCTACAAAGCCTTGAGCACAGGCGTAGAGTAGCCAGCCTTTCGGTATTTTACAGGATGCATTTTGGAGAGTGTGCGCGGGAATTGCATGACTTGATACCGGCATCTCCTTTCTACCACCGAACAACCCGGTGTACGGCGAATATCCACCCTTACGTTGTCTCACGGCGTCGTCACCTTCCGTTTGGCGCAGGTACTAACCGAACACGGCAAGTTCGGACCGTACCTGTACAAGATTCGTGCGGAGACGACGCCCGGGTGTCGCCACTGTGCGCCCGGAGGACACGGTAGAGCACACAGTCGAGGTGTGTTTTATTTTGGTATCTATCTATTAATATTCGTAATTGACCAGTATTTCGACTTCTCTTCAATATTAGGTTATCTAACATCTTGTATCAAGTCGTTTCCGTTGTAAGTTTTGGCAACAAGACGCAACAATAAATCAAACTTTCAAATTGCTAGTCCAAGAGGTACTAGGGGTACTAAGGGAGGGGGCTAGGTGGAAGTTGTCCGCTATTAGTTTAATAAAGCTCAATAAGGGCTTCTCCACAAAGGCGCGACGCGACGCGTTTCTATTGAAGATGCGTTGTCACTTAGCTGTGTCTGGACCTTAAAAGACAATATTCATATAGCCTCAGCATTCAGCACTCTGTTATTTCCATCATCAGAAGCAGAGCCTTGCCCCCAGTAAGTTCCGACCCTGCCAGGCAGGCATAGCAGGCTGGGTCTCTATGGTTTGCTGACAACTCCTTGAGGCGCGTGGGAACAGTGCGCGTCATCGACGACCTGGGCTTGGTCCGGATGGTTACCGGACGGTCCATCTGGTCCAGCGAGCTACCCATCGCTCGCCGTCCGCAAGCCCGCGCCTACGTTGGCTGGAAATCAGGATCGGAATTGGAATCCCCACGGCGGCTGGGGCGTGAAAGTTGTTGCCAAACGCGTGCAGCCTCCTCCTTTGCGGGCATTACTGCTTCGTAAAAGAAGGCGACCGCCTGCCACTCCTCCTCGCTTAAGACCATGGCCTGTAACAGGGACCGGCGCGATAGATCGCCGCTGCCGACCGCCCTCACGAGAACACGGCCATGCTTTGCCCAAGCGGATCCCCTTAGAGGTGAATTATGGAAAATCCTCTTCTAATGCTCGCCAACGACGTCATAAAAGGAAAACTTGTGGAAAATTCTACGTTCCTATTCCTAGCTGTTTCAGCTGTGCGTTGTGTCTTATTCCTTGATTACCGTACCAACTACTCTATATTGTATTGGAATCCAGAATCAATAGGTTGTTTACCTGGTGACGTTATTGATGTTGAGAGATACTGATGTCATTGTATTAGTTATAAATCATTGGCATGGCCATAATAATAGTTTTACTGTTATATTAATGCGCAATCGATAGCGATACATTGTTTTATCTGAAACTTGGTTACTTGGAACTGCTCCTGTATCGTGGATGCGCTCACAATAAACTCACATACACAAGGTACCTAGACCTAGACCTAGAATCGGTCAAAGTAACTACTGCGTTTATGTGCGATCATTGATTCTCTTTCGTTTTTCTTTTATCTCGTTACGCGCTAACATCGCAATCAGAAAACATGGACTCGAAACTCACGTATCCACACTAGCTGTAGTCACTGATAGACAAGAACAGAGATAAGAGCCGGCGCTGTCTTTCAAGTGAAATAGCGTTAGCCACCAAACGTGTGTAATCGTCCCAACCGATGTGTAATCGTGCCATATAGGCACAATTTCAGCGGTCCACGCGCTAGAGGCGAGTCACCTATCTTCGGCTGTTTTGATTTAATCTAAGACCATTATCCTCATGATCATCGTTCCTTTCTTGTATAATGTTGCGACCCCAGGCGGACCAGCAATGGGTAACTCGCCATTCGGCCATCTGGTAGCCGTCCGGACTGAGCCCGAGAGAACGCTAGGCAAAGAAGGAACAAAGGTGTGGTTTTAGTCAGCAAAATTCTGACACCACCTTCTGCTCCACCCGGGAGAAGTCATTGGATGAAGTCTTAAAAAAAAGACCTTGAACAATCACCCTTGTTCTTTCAATTGTTCTTTATATTCCAGGGCCACGAAACTATCGAATAATTCTACAAACCCTGGCAGGTCCTTCCTTACGGACTGGTATTCATTTTTACCGCTGGCAGTGTTTCTTATTGAAACTAAGCCCGACCCAATCGAACCGTTTTCTACTTGACATACACAGGTAGGGGCCATTTAAATTTAATGGTAATCGATCGAAGACCCCAACCCTTTTGTAACAACCCATACTAAGTTACGTTGCGTATTTTTTGTGTGAGTATCGTTATTCAAGTAACATACTCCATGTTTAACATTGGATCTCCCATTATCCATTCATTATGAGACATCTGCAGGAGATCCAAGGTTACCGACAGCACGAAGAATCGCCAAACTTATGTGGCAGTGGGCAGTGCACATTGCTCGCAGAACAGATGGCGATGGGGCCAAAAGGTTCTTGACTGACGCCTTTGCTGGTTGAAACGGGAGGAACAGTTCTGTCTTGTAAATCACGCTAATATTACGAAAGTTTGTATGTAGCAATGGGTGTCTATTTATTACCCCTACACACTCAAACAGCTCATCGGATTGGATGAAATTTGGCATACATGTAGACCATGTCCTGGTACAGCACATATCTGCAACCTCCGTTGAAAATGGAAAAAATTGCGACCAGACGGGTCTAACGTTTGATTCAGGCAACTGACCGATAGTATAAATGATTTCGGGCTGTTGTATATGTTCAAATCGCTTGGAGAACTCTAATGGCGCGATGCAGGATTTGTATTTTTGTTTAATATATTTTAATATATATTTAATAATATATAATATTCATTCAAAATAGTTTGTTGTTTGTTTTTTTAGTTCCTATGTGGCGCAGGAGCAGTGTTAGCTGAGTGGTAACGGCCCCGACTTACGAGTTCTAGGTCGCGGGTTCAAACTCAGCCAGGCAGGCGTATTACTTTGTGTAATTTATTTCATCACCACTGTTCTCATAACGGTCAAGGAAAACTCGTGAGGAAACCGGCATGTCCTAGAACCAAAAATTCGAAGACAAGTGATATCCACCAACCCGCACTGGGCCCGCGTGGTGGATTACGACCCATTCCCTCTCTTAGAGAGGCGGCCTGTGTCCCAGCTGTGGGAACATTAAAAAAAGGCTGATGATGATGATGATGATGATTATGTGGCGCCATAGTTGTCGCTACACTTTTATCTCGGACCGGTCTCGGAAAGCACGTGAAGGCGTTGGACCAGCGCCGTATCTGTCTCCGGTCGTGTCGAATTTCCGTCCTATAGGACTATGAGTCTAAAGCTAGAACTACATTAAATCGACGCACACTTGGGCCACGCCTGATTTATACGTAGAGTCGCGTCGCGTGGCGTGGATCTAATGTAGCTCTACAAGTCTAGTTTCCATATAAAATGTATGGAGACCGACGCGCACAGACCATCGAAGTACCATCAAAGATATTTCTGCCTGACCACCGCTAAGTTCACTTTTGCCTACACTCGAAACGAAAACTTCAAAGGGTTTGGTTTGGCGCCGTGCCGCATGATTCTAGCGAATTTTTATGATCAGGCAGAAATGACCGCAATAGTACGTAGCCCAAGTGTGCTTAATGTAGTTCTACCTTAAAGGAACGAAGAGTATAGCTGCGTTTGCGCACGCACTTGTGCTTTATAATTTCTTCTGTGTACTTGGCTAATCATTGTTGTAAATAGCTACCCAGATCGAAATACGGTCGGGAGGATTATCTCGGATGTATGTATGTTTCCTTTGGATAATATTCTTCTTCCACGCAAGCGAAGATGCTGGTAAACCATAAGCAGTACTTACAAAATAACAAATGGACAGAAACTCACCCTAAAGTACTCAGGAAACCTGATACAGTTCCCTCCGCGTGTAGGGAGACAATGTCCCCCAAGTGCAAGAAACTGTCGCCCATCTTGGCTGCTCCTTACCCACACCATGCAACAACACCTGCGAAAGAAAGAAGGAGATTTGTTAGAAAATTGTCTCTTGACTTCATCGATCATCATGCTGTTTTGAAAACGAAACAAGTGGGATTCGGACACTCGCTCGTACCATTGACTAGGTAAACAACAGAACCATAACAAAATAGCCCCTTCCTCCCTCCCTCGTTCCTTTAAGGTGAAGGCACGTGAGTTCATTCGTAAGAGGTTGGTAGCATAATCACAACACTGATTGGTTGGATTTGTTTTTCACAATAACATTGCTTATATTTTGTATGTACTCGTATGTATATATTTATATAAGTATGTATTAATTATTGTATATTTTGTTTCTTTTCTGTGTGTCTGTTTATTTTTTGCACCTACCATGTTAAGTTTCTGCACCACCCTAAGGTCGACTGGTAGAAAATGCCCAAGGCATTAAGTCCGCTTTTGTACAGTGTTATGTGCATAAAGTTTTAAATAAAATAAATAAATAAAATAGGCAAAAAATGGCGTTTTCTTTATGGGAGATGCCGTTCAGATGCCGTTAAATATCTATTTTATTATTTATTATAAAAGTAAAAATACAACTGAGTATTTTGTGAATATTTCAAGCCAATATTGATATCTATCAAAAAAAAAATTATAGTGAGCGTCTGTTATAGTGGCAACAGAAATACAAAATTTGTGAAAATTTCAACTGTATAGCTATCGCGGTTCTTGAGATACAGCCTGGTGACAGACAGACAGCGAAGTCTTAGTAATAGGGACCCATTTTTACCCTTTGGGTACGGAAACCTAAAAAATGTTTTTGTGACACAAATCCTATCAAGTAAGTCAGGCAGCTGTTCCTGCAGCTGTTTTGACCGTTATTACTGTTAGAAGCTCGAAAGTCTATCAGTCGGAGTTATAAAGAGGTAAGTACCATGTTACTCGCCTTACGTGAGCTTGCAGACGGTGAGCAATGAGTAGCTCGTCGACTGGTAACACATTTATTTATCAAAACTTCATGCAACACAAAGGTACAAAGGCTGACTTAACTTTCATTGAGCTACCAACAACTTTTTGGCATATAAGGGCAGCAAGTATCTAAACAGCATTAAGACATTATGGTACCTACCATTAAATCAGTCTTTTGTGCCATTATACAGTCACAGTGCTCGCCCAACTATAAATATCTAAGAACAACACTAAGCTAGTCGGAATATAAGCTCCAACCGTTTCCTTGGATACCCCCACAAAAGTTCTTTGAGGTAGAATTTACATTGAAGACCGAGAAGCTTTTCTAGACAAATACGACGTGTGTTTGCATCGAAAAGTATTTCAACTCGAAAGGCTTTGCGGCCAACCGCCCAGATACCTATGGATCGAAACCTTAAAACCACAGAATAAGTAATAGTGACGTACTTTCTCGATTCAAGATAAATGCAAACTTTTTATTTTTTAAATTCTTTTTTTTTTTTTTGTTTTAACTTTACCCAATACGTACCGCGGATTAGTTAAGACGTGGGCGAAGGCGCATCAGCGAGGCCATTTTCTTTCATAAATTCGAAAACGAGACGGACTGTCGTAAACCAGTGTTCGTCCACAAAGTTGAATCATCAGGTGAAAAGTAGTCAAAAGAGAACCTATCTATTATTTAAAAAAACCCTCGTAATGAAATCAGCGAGGGCTTGCGCGAGGCCCCTTTGGGTGTGAGGCCATGGTGAGGACCCACATCGCCCAGGCAAAGCTACGCTACTGATTTTAATAATAATAATAATAATTTTATTTGCCTCAGGTACGAAATGATCCATATTTTTGTTAGTAATTATGCCTAAAAATTATGTTAGTAACCTAAAATTAAACTTAAATAACACACATTACTTCACATGCATCTGTATACAATGCCACAATATTGGGCAGTCTGCTCGATCGGCCACAACGCTAAGAATGCTGTTGCTACTGCCGCGGACACGACCTAGCAGCGATGCGGCCCTCTTACAAAACATGGCATGAAAGCCATCAATACGTGCATCGGCGTACATACCAGATGCACTACAGTGCCGCGGCAGCCGCATCAGCATCCTAAACGCGTTATTTTGCCCCAACACTAGGAAGTACTCCTTTCCCATGGCTGCGTTCACAATCATGTAAACTCACAAACACGGATGCCCAGAACCACAACAGTAGTGGTTAAGCAATTGGGTGCTGCCTGCACTTTGTGTCGTGAGTCCGATTCCCGCACAGGACAAATATTTGTATTGCATACTAGATGACCTGGAAAACTTCGTACCGCCTGATAGTCAATGAATACTTTTTGTTTTCTCACCTTTTAAACCTTCCTTAGACTATTACGAATATATCAAAACCAAAATGAACCAAATAGGTCCAGCCGTTCTCGAGTTTTAGCGAGACTTACAAACAGCCATTTATTTTTATATATAAAATAGTAGTTTATTTTTTTTTACAGTACGCCAGTCCTACGAATATTTTTTAATAAAAAGAAAAATATTACTAGATTATTATTAATTGTGCTGAAAAAAAAAAATACTTTTTTTAACAATAAATAACTTACTACTTATCAATGCAATGCCTTGATAAGGATGATATAATACTCGTAAGTATGTAGGTAACTAGGTAGACCTTAAAACCAGTATTATACGCATTAACACAGCTTTATCGTATACGATTATATATTTAAAGAAATATCTAGAACATATCATTATAATAATATGAAAAAATATTCATTTACATTTTATTGACCATAAATGCAAGTTTAATGTGGACCTATCCGGTTTTCATTCATAACGCTAAAGATTATTATAAAGGAGTATTTAAATATAAATATTTATAAATCTACAAAATGAATGAATGTGTCAGAATTTTAATGACCATGTGAATTTTAGGCTAAAAGATTTTTCGTTTTGGCTTGACACAGAAATATCAACAGTGAAGTGCCAATACCTCGGACTGATTTTCAAGAATATTTGTTTTTTTTATTTTAATACAAAGGTGATACAAAGGTGTATTCGTATGTTTTGGTGTCACCTACAAAGCAAATTTATTATTGCAACTGCATTAAATTCCTACTGGGGTCAAAGGGTATGTGAAAATGGCACCCGGGGCCCTGGGACCAAGGCGAAGAATGGAACGGGGTAGGTTTTTAGTCAGTAAGTGTCTGACACTACTTCCCGCTCCACCCAAGGGCGGGATTTGTCATTGGATGATATTACCTACCGAAAAAAAAAAAAAAACTGCATTAAATTAAAATAGCAAATTACCTCCAAACTAATTAAGACACTACATAAAATATATTAATGCAGCATAATAATTAAAGCACAAGTTATTATTATTTTTAAATAAATCAATGAATTGCAAATTTTTAAGTTGATTTATTTACTTAAAGTTTTATATGCACAACTGTGGCGTATGTAGTCCCACAGGGGGCCCCGTATAAACAAAATAGTACTTTTTACTAATGCTCGGTTTACCCTACGAGACGGTTGTGGATAACATATTACGAATGTTTGCTCACGTCAGGGCCCCTGTAGCGCGGGGGCCCCGTATCATTGATATGGCAGGTACGGCGGTAGCTACGCCCCTGTTGCACAAGTAAACACCGTACAAAGGCGGACTTAATGCCTTAGGCATTTTCTACCAGTCGACCTTAAGGTGGTGCAGTCCTTTTTTCGTTTCTGTAAAGACTTCAACAGTTAGGGAATTATTCTCACATCGCCGTCGATATTATCACCATCATGCGACGCCTAAAGGTGCCAAGTTCCAACCATAAATTAAAAACAAAGTTAAAAAGTCAAAGTTGCCTGTAATTTCCGCATCCAGCCCCACAAACCGCAATGCAGCAATGTTGCTAGACTGCACAATTAATATTACGGTTGGTTTTTAATATTTTCAGACGAATTTCATTCATTTTCAGCTGTTTTCACTTCAATTTCAGCTGTATTATTATTTACGTTTATGCATTTAAATCATCATCATCATCTTCCTGCTCTTGTTTCATGTTACTTGAGGTCGGCGCAACACGTTTCCACTCTGTTCTCTGTCACCCGTCACGGTATCACTCCCTTTTCTTTCATATCACTCCTCACATAATCCGCTATCTACTAAAATTAAACTATTTTTTTTTTTAATATTTTAATCGCACTAATATTGTAAGGGCGAAAGTTTTTACCATGGGTTTGTTTACGGAGACACAGCAGGCCGCGTCATCGCTCCCGCAAACACAAACATAATTGGCAATGTACGACGGACCGCCCAACGCGCCGCGTCTCCGTAATCGAGCACTATGGGTAAAACCAGAAATAAATAAAATGTATTTATTTAAAATCACTTTTTTATTTCGGGTTCACTTCAAAAACCTTCAAAATTACAGTTATCACAACACCATATAAAGTGAATACCTATCAATAATAAACCCCAAATGAAGCCATCAGACCTCCACTTGTTGCCTACCGAATTCCATTCTTCCTATTACAAAAACACCCGAAACCTTTCGTCCCACAAATAAAAAGCTAAATGTATCAAGCTTCAACAGTTTCCCCGTCAATATCACACGCTACGCTAGCAACGAAATTGAAAGCTCTATACAAAGTTTGCTGAACACATACATTGCCCGGAGCAGGGTGTGATGGAAAAAAATTGCCCTTGTTAGTAACACACTCTTTGTTATGTGGGGTGGAAAGTTTTTGCTCTTTACCCCGAATGGATTACGAGCAGTGTTGCCAGATGTAGAATGCGAAGGAAGTCCCGATTTTCAGGGCTCTAGTAGTCGCGTCTTCTCGGTGTAAACTGATCCTATAACTACATGTATACACCGTTAAATTTTGGTCGTTTTAATCCTGCGGAGTCGATTCGATACATGAAATACTATCGAATATCGAAAACTCAAATTAATATAATACGCATGTACGAAATTAATTTCTTTAAGTAAACGAGTCAATGACCTTGTAGATAGTTATCGGTCGTTGCATACTAACTACCTACAGTTCATTGGCCTCGCTCAGCTGACGTTTACTTAAAGAAATTAATTTCGTACAAGCGTAAATTAATTCGAGTTAAAAAAAGTACTTTATTTTTTTTATTTTCTCTTTAAAAATCGATAGTATTTCATGTACCGAATCGACCCTTTGCGGGATTATAACGACCAAAATTTAACGATGTATAGAATACCAGATCCGAAATTTCATATCCATAACATCCCTGTTTATTATGAGATTTTCTTCTCCTTGTTATTTTAATGGCATATAAATACCTCGCTTAATAACCCAAAGATTAAGTTTCAGTGAATTATATACCAAGGGCTATGCTCGGAGTTTCCTTGCGTGATCGAATCAGGAATGAAGATATCCGCAGGAGAACCAAGGTTGCCGACATAGCACGAAGAACTAAAGTGGCAATGGGCAGGAAATTGCTCGCAGAACAGATGGCCGTTGGAGCCGAAAGGTTCTGGAGTGGCGGCCGCGTACCGAAAGACGCAGCATTGGAAGGTCTCCTACAAGATGGACCGATAACCTGGTAAAGGCTGCGAGAAACCGATGGATGCGAGACGCACAAAACCGTTCATTGTGGCGATATTTGGGGGGGCCTACGTCCAACAGTGGACGTCTTTGGGCCGAAATGATGATGATGATGAATTATATAACATACACGATACGAGAATTTTATTGAGTCTAGACTGTGTTATAGGTAAAAAAGCTCGATTTTCGTAATAAAACGAATCCATTTCAGCATAAAAAATTGTTGCTCTATTATACTTTTACTACTCTACTCTATTATACGAGTACATTTCCTTCGAATTTCCTATTTTTCTTTTGTCAAATATCACGCTAGTTTTCACAACGATTTCTTATTTCGCCACATCACCACGTACCGAAAATGTCTCATAAACCATATTACGTAAAGAAAAAGTTTCACGCCAAGGAAATCATGTTATAAGAAGCTTCCACGAGCCAAAGTCACGTAATATCTCGCTCATATTAACTTGTGAAGAGAGTTTATGAAGTACAGAAGTTATATGAAAGAGGAAACGGCTAGTAAATCTTTATTAAAAGGTGGCTTATCAAATTGATAGCTAAAACATGTCCTAATATCTTGAGGGATAAATAGTTAAACTTTCTTTTGTTAGTATTTAATTTCAATTGGGTAGTTTACTTTTTATTTTTAGAGTTATCTAGTAAAAAATTCTTCTTCTTCCTGCCCTTATTCCACATTACTTGGGGTCGACGCAACACATTTTTTAAGTATTTATTACAAAATATTGTACAAAAATAAACATGTTCTAGTACTGAATTCCTGCATGGAACAATTATTTGTTGTTCTGGAGTTGGTAATATAATGAACGTAAGTATTAATAAAAATGGGAAGAGCATCGCCGTGTCCTCGCGATCGGCGGCGATCTCTCGCGCCGGGGCTTGGTTCAAGCCATGCTCCGGAGCGAGGAGTGGCAGGCGGTCGCCTTCTTTTGCGAAGCAGTAATGCCAGCAAAGGAGGAGGCCCACCGCATTAGGCAAAGGCGCACACGCCGCCGCCGCCGCCGGGATTCCGATCCCGATTTCCGGCCACCGTAGGCGCGGGCTCGCGGACGTTGGGCAATGGGTAGCTCGCTGTCCGTCCGTCCGGTAACAGACCGGTCCGAGCTCAAGTCGTCTACGGCGTGCACTGTTCCCGCGCGTCTCAAGGAGTTGTCAGCAAACTGTAGGGGTCCAGCAGGGCCGAAGCCTAGTGGGGCCAAAGGTTATGTGAGAATGTCACCACGGGCCCCGGGACAAAGGCAATGAATGGAAGGGTAGGTTTTTAGTCAGTAAAAGTCTGACACTATTTCCCGCCCCACCCAAGGGCGGGATTTGTCATTGGATGATTTTAAGATAAAAAAAATAAAATAAAACAAAGTATTAATAAAAGAAATTCATTAATTATTATTATGTGCCACCAAAAACGATAACACCAATCTATAATACCAGTCACTGATTAATCACGAAATCTCAGAAACTATAACACCTACAAACTTAAAATTTGGCAGGTAAGTTCCATAAAAGGGTGTAGTCATCCGCTAAGAACGGATTTTACGAAACTCCACCCCTAGGGGGGTTTATCGACTTACACACACGCGAGCGAAGCCGCTGGCAGAAGCTGGTATACTCATATTGACTTAAACGTTTTTCGTCACACATTAATATGACAATAACCGGTAATCGATTCCATCTATAACCAAGCCGTTAGCTGACCAATAACCATTTCCATAGAGTGGTCAGAGAGGGGGTAATGTTATTTTTCGCTTCAAGTTTTTGTGACCTGCCGGAGTCTGTGTTACCTGATAGCTACAACTTGAGGGTCTTTAAATCAAGAGTGAATTACTTCTAGCATGCTCCATCGTCGACCACAGGTGACATAGTGATCAAACGCAAGCTTATCCATAATAAAAATAACATATTATGTGTGCAACGATCTTACAGCCTCTAGACGTGTAATAACAGGCGATGCATGTCTGACAACACATATGACTTATAGATCTGATGTGTGTAGTGATGTACCAATTCTTATGACCACCTCTGTTATCGATAAAGCAAAATACCTATTCACTATTTCTATGATCTTTTTAAACTAACTACAATAAAATCGAATTTTAATTGTTAATCGGTTATTGATTTTAGGTTCCCGAAAGATTCTGATTTTAAAAATAAATGGATACTTGCAAACAAGCGAGAAAAATGGTTTTTGGATACTATTGTTTACCGTTATAATAATTATAAATACCTATGTTACGTTTTTATAAATAGAGAGAACTTTTTTCAGTTTTTTGTTTTTTTTTTTAATTTTACGTTACACCCAAAAATTATTAATAACATAATGTATGTACATTTTATGTTAAAATAATATTAGAACTATTAAGGTAAACAATACAATTTATATTGTACTAAATACTATTAAAAAAATATCGATACTTTCGTGATTCATTTAAACCTATCTCATCCCTAGAGCGCCGTAATGACCTTGGTCGGGCCAGTCAGAACGCAGTACCCTGCTTCCCGCACCTCAGCTAGTTGACAGAATTTTTTTGGTGCGTTAGAGCACAGAATATATAATAGTACCTTACTAGAGCAAGCATGTGGCGTCTAGGGGCTATATAGTCGATGTATGTGTGCTTTCACGCTACATTCCGCCTCATAAAATTATCGACATTTCTTGTGACACGGACATACGTTCCTTTTCAAGACTAGACTAAAGTTCGAGCAGTTAGTTGGTCAATAACCATATCCAAAGAGTGGTCAGGAAGGAGGTAATGTTGTTGCTTCTGTTTCATGTGTTTCCACACTACATTACCTCATAAATTTATCCACATTTCTTGTGACACGAACATTTGAGCAGTTAGCTGGCAAATAACCATATTCGTAGAGTGGTCAAGGAGGAGGTAATGTTTATTTTCTGCTTCTACTTTGTGTGCTTTCACGCTACATTCCCCCCTCATAAAATTATCCACATTTCTTGTAATGCGGACGTACGTTACTTATCTTAAAGACTAGACCAAAGTTACTTTAGTCACAATCGTTAAGATCAAACGGTGGTCGCACATCGTAAAACTACAAAGTAGTGGTATCAGAGCCGAGGAGCTCTCAACGTTGTTAGGCGAGAACATTTTCGGGAACGGTTATTTTCCGCATGATTATGACATAGGAAAATGTCGTGGGCAAAGCTTCGAGTATGAATATGAGAGCTGTAAGGGTCAGCACAGACATAGGAAGGAAGGAGAATAATTCTCGCGCGTTCTCGGGTATTTTCCGACGGATCGCGTATGCTAGAGCACGCCTGCGACCGTGCAAGCCTGTGCGAGTAAATCGTTCTAGGTTACCATTCTACCGAAACATGCCAGTTTGTCGCGGTGCGTCAAAAATGGTGGACTGGGATATGATTATAATTGTGTCTTTAATTAATAAAAAATCACGTTTCCCTCTTTGAAATCAGTAACAACACTGCGCGGACACTGCGCTGGCGCAAACTCGACGCGCAAGGCGTGCGTGGGGCTTCCGCGTATCTACGACGACGCGTGGGCATTTTTTGTCAGGTTCAAACATAAATAGGCACATTATTTCAATAATTTTAAAGTCGATTTTCGAGTGCCTTAATAAAATCCTCTTCGCTACGCTCCTCTCTGTCTGCGATGACACTAAGTAGGATAAATCTCAGTGAACGCTGATATAACTATAAGGGGTAGACAAATTGTAGGTTGCGGATTTTTCGAAAGAGTCACCACGCCTTTGGAAAGAAATTATAGATAAACATCTGATCAATGAAAAATATACTAAACTCAAAACAAATAACATTGGAATCGCTCGATCATTTCCGGATAAGCCAGCTGTTTCATTTCAACACACAAGTAATGATTGATATGCCCGAAACAGCTAAAAACAATGATAGAGCGAAAAACAGAACACCCTCATACGCTTACAATACATCAAACATCGCGAATTTCGCGAAGCAGACAGTTGATATAAAAACATTTGAGAATGCAACACTTCCTCAAATTCTATATAGAGAAGTGCCATACGGACGCTTTCTGTTCGTTGCGTAGGCGCTGCGTCGACTGAGCGGTGACGCTCCGTCGTTCTACATATAAATCCGAACGTCACACCATAAAAAAATAAAAAAGCCTCTTGCATTACAAAACTTTTACTGACTAAAACCCACTCCAATGTTTCGTTGCCTTGCATTCCAGAGCCCCGGGTTTTCCTTTCAGAAGCGAGCCCATGGCCCCAGTAGGCTTCGATTATGCTGACATCTCATTGAGGCGCGCGTGAAACACTACGCACATTAGACGACTTGGGCTCAGACAGAACTAAAGACAAAGGTAGGAAAACTTTTGTGTTTTAATGAGTAAAAGTCTGACCCTCTCACTCTACTCAGAGCGAGAGAAGTTATTTCATGAAATCCCATTTAAAAAAAAGCAAAATGATATTCGACAGCCAACCTTTACAAAAAAACCGGGGATAGAAGATGAAGCAGTTATATCATCAAATCTGTGCAATTTATTCAGATTGCAGCAAGCAAATACATATGACCGTGGTCAGGTATGATATAACGGGATGTGGTCCAATGAAATAATTGCAGTAAACGACCATATGGCCTAGGTATGTGGAATTATTATGGATGGAAACTTTAGTTGATAGTAATGCGGGATAAGAGCAGTAGTGGCCGAGTGGTAACGGCCCCGACTTACAAATTGTAGGTTGCGAGTTCAAACCCAGCCAGGCGCATTACTTTGTGTAATTTATATCATCACAACTGCTCTCAAAACGGTGAAGGAAAACATCGTGAGGAAACCGGCATGTTCTTGGACCAAAAATTCGAAGACGTGTGACATCCACCAACCCGTACTGGGCCCGCGTGGTGGATTTTGGCCCATATCCTCTACTAGTGAGAAGGCCTGAGTCCAGAAGTGGGAACATTATAAGGCTGATGCTATGCTATTGTAAAGCGGGATTTACAAGGTGGACTAAAGCCTCACGATTAAGATAGAACTAAATTGGGCACACGTGGGTTACATTCGCCGATCTGTGCGCGTCGGTCTCCATACATTTTATATGGCAACTGGACTTGTAGAGCTACATTAGATCCACGCCACGCATCGCGACTCTGCGTACAAATCGGGCGTGATCCACGCGTGCGTCGGTTTGTTTCATGTAGCAAAATTTAATGGTGTGTACACCGTTAAGTTTTAGTCGTTTTAATCCCGTGGAGGGTCGATTCGGGACATGTAATACTATAGATTTGTAAAAAAAAAAAAACTTTTTTTTTCAAAAACTTGAATTAATATACGCACATACGAAATTAATTTCTTTAAGTAAACGACTCAATGACCTTGTAGGCAGTTGCGGTCGTGGCGTACTAACTACCTACAGTTCATTGGCCTCGCTCAGCTGACGTTAACTTAAAGAAATTAATTTCGTACTTGCGTAAATTAATTCGAGTTTAAAAAAAGTACTTTATTTTTTAATTTTCTTTTTACAAATCGATAGTGTTTCATGTACCGAATCGACCCTCCACAGGATAAAAATGATTAAAATTTAACGGTGTATATTATATGTATTATACTATGCTATATGCGAGACGCACAGGACCGGCCATTGTGGCGACGCTTGGGGGAAGCCTATGTCCAACAGTGGACGTCTTTTGGCTGAAATGATGATGATGATGATACACACCCAATTAGTAAGTTTTTATTTAAGAATGTGTATCTATCTATATATCGGAGTCTGATTGCCGTACTTAGTCCTATTTGGACCACCTTTGGTGGGCTTACTATAACCAGGTTGCCTCTTTCCAAAAACTGAAAATGGCTCCTAGGTTTTTCATGGCGTCCGTAAGATAATTCAGGTATACTTGAGTTCGCATGCGTGTATCAGTAACAACTATGTAGCCAAGGATCACATGCACAAGCAATACAATAAGAATAAATATGTACGAGTACATATATTTCTCTTGTATGAAAAATAAATAAATTTAAATAATAAAAGACACAGACCAGAAAACAAAAGACGATGAAGATGATTACGGCAAAGACAGAACCCCATAAAGTTGCTATGAACAAAACCATTTCAGTTTTGTTTATTTAGAATTTCGTGACGCTAAGCTTTTAATGAATTTGTCGAACACGACAATCAAATTACCTGTTTAACAGCGCATTCACGACTTAAGTCTTACCGACGAGCGGTACGGCGAGAGGGCGGTATCGGTATGTGATTGGTCGAGCGCGCGCCGCCATGGCCGCTATGAGCAGCGTCGACCAATCATCTACCGATACAGCCCCGCTCGCCGCTAAGAACGAAGTCGTGAATCGGCCCTAAGACTAAGAATAAACTCGGGGATTTTATCGAGAGAGGAACTCGTGTTTCAACTCGGTTAAGTGTAGCAATTTGAAGAACGAATATTTTCACAGCAATAACCATTTCTGAAATAAAATAGAACGTTTTAAATTCCGCAAATTAAATTTTCCTTTGCAAATTTCGACATTCTGTAAATTGGAATTTTATCGTCCAATATAACCATTTTGCAAACTGTCTATATTATAGATCAAAGTATTTTCTTTGATCTTTCACCCATACTATCATAATGAGTCGTGATGACCAATTTTTTTTTTTAATTAATATCGCAATAAAAAAAAAAACTGGATTCGAAACTCACACATCTATGATCAGTGTCATCACAGCTGTAGACAAGGACAAGGATAGAGTTGGCGCTGTCGTGCGAGCGAAATAGCGTTAGCCGCTAAATGTGTGTGATCGTCGCGCAACCGATGTGAAATCGTGCCATATAGGCACAATCATTTATGCACTAGAAGCGAATCACCTATCTTCTGCTGTTTTGATTTGATCTAAGATCATAAGCCAATAAGCCAACTTATGCCAGTGCCTTTACTCGCGTGAAAGTAGAAAATAATCCCACGGGAAGAGACTCAAGGGATAAAAAGTATCTTATGTCCTATTTCATTCGGATCGAGGTGACTCGAGAAAATAATAACTAGAACGAATTAAGGTAGGCCTTTGCCCTGCAGTGGGCAAGTATAGGCTAAAAAATGTCCTTCCATTCCAGGACATGATCTATCCGTGTGCCAAATTTTATCCAAAACCCGTTCAGACGTTTGAGCGTAAGAGTAACAAACATACACACATAGATACAAACTAGTACCTTTAAAATATGAGTGAGTTATATTAATAATGAAAGATTCTGGAGTGGCGGCCGCGTACCGGAAGACGCAGCGTTGGAAGGCCTCCTACAAGGTGAAATTCAACAATCCGATGGATACGAGACGCACAGGACCGTTCGTTGTGGCGACATTTAGGGGAGGCCTATGTCCAACAGTGGACGTCATTGGACTGAAATGATGATGAATTTAACGATTGCTAAAGTAGCCACATCTTAATAACCCTTATAATTAAATCCATTACTTCCTCTGTATTAGTAAGATTTATAAATAGAAAAACGGGCCTAAACGCGGAACACATAAACAATATTGACCATCAAGCCATCATCACTTCGGCCTGCTTCGATCTTAACGATCAATAAACCCAATATATGCCAATAGTAATTGAAACGTTCCGTTGGAAATCTCAGCGTGATTTAATTGGAATCCAGCCCAATTGTTGATAGGAATCGATCACATCATTTAATGGGTAAATACAGAGATTGACTGTCTCTTGTATACGCCTTGACATCGACAGGGTCAAGGCACAAAATAGATAGGTACAGTGTTGCTATTCTCTAAGAAAACGCAGCGCTGCTGCAACGACGAACATCCAAATAGGATACATTAAATTAACAATCCAATATATAGGTAAATTAGGTTGATAATCCAATGTATCCTATTTGGATGTTCGTCATTGCGGCAGCGCTGTATTTTCTTAGAGAATAGCACCACAGAAGTCAATCTCATGTATGTACTTAACTTTGTATAGCTACGCTCGGCGGTCGCTAGAAAAAGTACTCTGTGATCTAGCACTGGTTTAACACGGTTTAGTCACGTACAAGATATCGTGTCCGTGAGCGGTGTCTATGTGTGCGTTGCTCGAGTGCGAGAAGTATGTATATTGCCTTCTGTACTATCTCTCTTTTGTGCATTGATTGTCAGCTGTTGTACCTTGACATACACATGGTCAAAGTCTTAACAATCAAGAGATCGCCTCCTTCTGCAAAGCAGTAAGCTTCTGCTAGCGAAGTAGGCGGCCGCACGCGATAGCGAGAAAAGTCATTGGATTATTTACCACCTCAAAAAAAAGTCTCAACAACGGACAGGTCGTTGTGGCGACACTTGGGGGAGGCGTATGGCTAACAGTGGGAGTGTTTTGGCTGAAATTATGATAAAATATTAGAATGAGTCATTAAAGCGGGAACTGACGACACGAGGGCCACGCCTGATTTGAATGTAGAGTCGCGTCGCGTGGCGTGGATCTAATAATAATAATAATAATGGTCCCTCACGACGAGAACCTCGTAAAAGCTGAGAAGGATAAACAGACTAAATATCTGGACTTGGCTCGCGAGGTTGTCGACATGTGGGAAGTGGACACAGCAGTCATTGTACTGATAATCGTGACGGCCAATGGCTTATTAGCCAAGAGCTTTGACAAACATCTCAGGAAGCTCTCGTTAGGCAGTTGGATCAAGGGCCTGATTCAGAAAGCAGTACTCTTGGACACGGCGCGCATTGTCCGGAGGTTCCTTTCTCAGGAACCCTGACCACCGGCAGCTTGGACCCTGTTCCCGATGCCGGTGGGCTACTATTTTTTATATTTTTAAATGTTTTTTATTTTCATAATTTTTTTGTTAATAAATATTTAAAAATGTATAAAATATGTATATATAATTTAAATAAATGGAATAATAATAATAATTTTATTTATTTTCCCTTCACAAAATTTTTCTTATGCTAGCTTTAACAATGTGCTTACAATTTAGAACTAATTTTGTGAGGGACTGGTGCCTGATGTAGGTATGTGCAACAACCTGTATTACAGGTCACCAGGACCCTCCCGCATTTAGTATGCTAGAAAGAGCTTAGTATTCAGCAGTGAGCAAAAGTAAAAGCTAATTTTAATAATAGTAATAATAAAAAAGTCAGAATATAACAAATCCAAAACAAGATTTTAAAAAAATAAAATAAAAAACTAAACAGGAGTAATTCATAAATAAACAATTTAAATAAATTCCAGAACGTTAAGTGTGAATGCTTAGTTGTTGTGTGATTAACTGTAAATTGAAGTGCGTATGTGTGTGTTAGAGTATAAGTTTAAATTGTATGCAAGTTTATGAAAGGAAAGAGAAGAAAACAAATGCCTGAGTTCTTTGCGATGCACAAGTGTCTATAAATTGTTATTCGAAACGAAAATGCTTTGATCCAGGAATGAAGCAGTGGAGAAAAAAAAAAAAGTTAACTATCTGAGTGGGACCAAGAGATTTTCTGTTTGACAATAGTCAAGGGTTTTGAGGTATTTAGTAACAGTAGCTTTACACTTAGATTTCAGTTGTGGGTAAATAAAAAGTTTATTATTTAACTTGTTGTAGAGGTATGGGCCAAGAAAACAGAAAAAAATATGTGACAGAGCTGAGCGTAAGGGTTTAGTTACACATACATTATTTCTGCGGCGCTTGTCTTTTTGTAAATGCCGGTTGAATTTAATCATTGTGTGTTTTTTTAGTACAGTTTGAAGGATGAAAGATTGTCTGACTGTAAGAACATCCCAATCCCTGTAGAGGTCTACAGTTGGGTGGCGAAAAGGGAGACCAGCGCCAACCTTCAGAATTGCACGTTGAGCCCGTTCAACCTCGATGATGTGGGTTTTTGCAGCACCACCCCAAGATATTATGCAATAGTCAATCAATGATTGACCTAAAGCAAAATACACCATTTTAATAGTCTGCCTGTTTGCTGAGTATCTCAAGTTTTTAAAGATATAGATCAATTTTCGCAGTCGAGACACTAAGTCTTTTATGTGTAATTTGAAAGTGAGACATTGATCAATATTTACGCCGAGGTATTTAAGATTGTCAGTACTATGTAATGTTGGACAGGTGCAATCATCATATGATAGTCCGGGTCCACAAACATGTGCTTTAATGCCCAGTGTTTCTGGAGGTAGATGGTTCGTTCTGAAAGCAAAGGTTATGTATTTGGTTTTACTAACGTTTAAAGTTAACACATTCCTTTTGAGCCACGCGTTGACAGTATTAAACCCCTTCTGTGCGACACCAAATACCTCTTCCCAACTATCACCACTAAAAAGTAGAGCAGTGTCATCTGCAAACGTTATAATTTTGCCCTTTTGTAGTTTGATTTCACAAAGGTTATTTATATAAACAAGAAACAAGGTGGGCCCAAGTATGCTACCCTGTGGCACACCAAATTCTATAGAGCGCTCGTCGCTTAGCCTGTTGTTAATTTTAGTCCTTTGTTTTCTATTAGTTAGATAGTCCTCAAGTAGTTTTAGGGGTATACCTCTTACCCAATCGCCTCCAACTTCTTCAGTAAGTGTGGAATAGAGACTGTGTCGAAGGCTTTGGCCAGATCCAAGAACACCGCCAGGCATTTTTTCCTATCGTCTAAGCTGGAAATGATGTAATTTAAAAGTTCGTGCACTGCATCGCTGGTAGATTTGCGACTTCTAATGTAGCTCTACAAGTCCAGTTGCCATATAAAACGTATGGAGATCGACGCACTCAGAACGTGGCCCACGTGTGCACAATGTATGTAGTTCTACCTTTAGTATGTCACACCGATCATATTCAACAATATGTGAGCTCCGAGAGATAAGTAAAATCTTGTGTGACATTTCGTCCCACTACGTATAGAACGCGGCAAATAAGTTGAACCAGTTACTATGGTAACTGCGCGGCCTTGATTGAGACCTGAAAATCTGTTACTGCGCATTTTAAGGTTGACTGGCCTGTTGGTCTGTCTAGTGGTTAGTGGCCCTGACTGCTATGCCGAAGGTCGTGGGTTCAATTCCCAGCCAGCAACAAATGTTTGTGTGATGAGCACGATCATTTTGTTCTGTGTCTGAGTGTAATTTATCTATAATATGTATGTATTTAGAAATATATAAGTATGTTTATCAGCTGTCTGGTACCCATAACACAGGCTCAGCTTAGTTTGGGACTAGACTACGTTGTGTGATAGTTGTGGAATATTATTACATTATAAGGTCGATCGCCATTTTGGTACAACTTATATTTCACGTATTATTCTTACGCTAAATTTCGTCACAGAAGATTAATTAAAGCCGCTTAATTCAGTGCCTACACCCCCTTTAGGCAGAGTTGCTTGTCGCCAGCCGCCTCAAATTCCACAAACTTTTTCCACGCCACCCTTCCCCTGACAATTATTAACGATCTTGTAAAAAAATTAGGCTTTCTAGCAAAAAATATTACAGATTTTATCTGAGCCTACTAATCTGTTTTCTACTTTTATTAAAGTAAAAAGTTCTTTTGTTCACAGCCGTTTACTTGGTTTAAGCTTACTGTTAGCTATAGAAAAGTTTTATGTTCTTGAAGCGGTTGTCTAGTATCTTTCCTACCTATACTAGTTATTTTTAACGGTTTTGCCCGCGTGAAAGCTGAAAAGCTGTTTCAAATTGAGAATATGATTAGTCATTGTGAAATAATCTATCTACCAATATGTACTGCTAGACTTCTACGAATGCGCTTGTATTGAATCCAACGACGAGTTTCAGCGACAAATAATGTACGGAATTATAATCAGATATAACAAGTCCCATTGCTGGGCAAAGGCCTCCCTTCCTTAAAATGTTACCGGCTTCGAGTCTTCCCAATTCCGAAGGAAGACCACATTATGTCAACCCGAAGGAGCTGCCAGCAAACCGTAGAGGCCCAGCCTGCTAGCTGCAGGTAGGCAGGGTCGAAGCCTGCTGGGGTCATGGGTCAGCTTCCGAAAGGAATACCCGGCCCCGGCACGATAGGCAACGTGGAATGGGGTAGGTTTCTAGTCAGTAAGAGTCTGACACTAATTCCCGCTCTGCCCAAGGGTGGGTTGTCATTGGATGATTTTGCCTACCATAAAAAAAAACCCGCAATCTCCTTTTTGCCAGCCGCCACGCGCGCCATGCGACGCGGTTCTACTTACTACGTACAACTCAGGCCGTGTTTACATAGACGCGGTGCGTCGCGCGGCGCGTTGGGCGTTTCGTCGTACATTGCAGCAGCGGGCCGCGACATCGCTCGCGCAAACACACACCTATTTCAATGTACAACGGACCGCCCGACGCGCCGCGCAACGCGACGCGTGTCCGTGAACGGGCACTCAGTCGTCGCACACATGTGCGTCGGTCTAATCTTAAGTCCCTGCTAACGTAAAACAGGCAGTAAGTAGATACGCAGACAGAACAATTAAGCCTCTGACTAAACAAACTTCACTATCAGAGATTGTGAACTCGACAGTTCATAACTTTGCCATTGCCTTGCTTGACCTCGTTTCCCTTCATACTTTTCTTTTTAAGTTTCCATTTTGCTTACTTTATAAAAGTTTTGTACCGTAACACGAAAGTTTAAAGTTTTAAAGTGGATCAGACGGGTTAGGAAACTGACAAGATTGATGATCGCTTTGTACTAGATTGTGTTACGTTTTGATAAAAGACATGGCTAAGGTTGACGTGTTACAAGGTTGGAGGAAAAACTCAACATGGCAGTGGGCAGGGCACATTTTTCGCAGAATAGATCGTCGATAGGACTGAAAAGTCAAAGCCTAAAAATCATCCAAGTCCAGTAGATTTTGACCAGTTAGGGAAACTGACCAGCAGATTTTTTTCACGACTTCAGGTTTGGTCCCATTGTAATTTTTTTTTGTTATCAGGACTACAATCACGTGTTTAAGTATCGGTCACTAATTACCAGTCACCCTATATTTTACCTAATAACGTTTTATTTTCAAACAGCGGCGCGGCGATACAAATCGCTAAAAATCTTGAAATATTAACTGGTATTATTCTAAACGAATCCATAAATAGATGGCTAATATCAAAACGATATTGCCATACCCAGCCATTAAAACAGATTTGTTAAAATTATTTATTCAACTAATAAAGTGGTTGTAATATTTTTTGCCAGTTCTTCGCCCACGTTAAGATGCAAAGAACGCTGCGCCGTCATTCATACTGTACAGCTTTGTTAAGATTTCTTTAGAATTTCTTACGTATTGAATAATATTATAGATATTTTTTGTTTTATGTTTGAATTGGGATATATTTAAACTTTTTTCGTCAGATATATCCGACAAAAACTTTCGTGTTTATTCTGTCAGGGTAGTAACATCCATGACCAAATACTCCATCTGATCAGATCTTCTGTCACCTATGGAGATTGAAGAGCTAAACAAGATAGATTACCCAGTCGCAAACACACGACACTGGCAAATAAGACACTAAAACATTCGTGGGACCAATCCGACGCGGAAAATCATTTCTCCTGCTGTGTTTGGAGCGAGAGGAAGTGTAAGTGACTATTACTGACTAAAATAATCTTTTGAACAATTTCGTAGATGATGTAGAGAGATGATCATGTCTGCATATTATATACTTTTGCTGTATGTTCAATTAAATTGGACTTGATATAAGTTCGAAGGCAGATTGGCAAATTGTTAGTTGGCGTTAATCCCAAAAGGAATAAACGAACTTCATAATCGCGATATCAAATTAATCCCTCTTGTATTCGCTTAAGAGGAAAGTTAGAAGAGGACCAACTCAATAACAAGAGTTATTCCCTCTCCTAAGGCTACCCTTTCCGAGTTTTCAATTAGTTTATCAGCTTACAAATCCAATTTTAACAAAACTAAACTAAATCATAAAAAATAAGGAGCGAAAAATAATATTATATCACTACATAGTATAAAACAAAGTCGCTTCCCGCTGTCTGTCCCTATGTACCTATGCTTAGATCTTTAAAGCTTTGCAACGGATTTTGATACGGTGTTTTTTTTAATCGATAGAGTGATTCAAGAGGAAGGTTTATATGTTTAATACATGCATAATATATTTAATATCACCATTGCACCCGTGCAAAGCTGGGGCGGGTCGCTAGTTGGATATAAAACACAGATTGAATGAGAGATTAAACACAGTTTCAGAAGCTGAAAGCCGAATATCGCTTACATACAAGACCAAGACAATACAACCTTCAATAATAACCCAGTAAGTATCATAACACCAAACGAATCCGATTTCTGGCCACCGTAGGCGCGGGCTTGCGGACGGCGTGCAATGGGTAGTACGCTGTCCGACCGTCAGATAACCGACCGGACCGAGCCCAAGTCGTCGACGGCGCGTTCTGTTCCCGCGCGCCTCAAGGAGCTGACAGCAACCCGAAGAGGCCCAGCCTGCTAACTGCAGGCAGGCAGGGTCGAAGCCTACTGGGGTCATGGGTTAACTTCCGAAAGGAATACCCGGCCCCGGCACGATAGGCTACGAAGGAACGGGGTAGGTTTTTAGTCAGTAAGAGTCTAACACTACTTCCCGCTCCGCCCATGTGCGGGATTTGTCATTGGATGATTTTACCTACCATAAGAAAAAAAAAACACCAAACGAATAAGAGATCTATTATTCAAACTAACCAGCTATCCGTTTCAGTCAGTTCAAATCCGAACTGAACAGCTAGCTTTGATGTTTGAGCTGTACAATAGTTTGTTTATCGAAACTTCTGAATTGGCAAACATTCACCACTTCATCCATCCGGCACATACTACACTTGACGAAAAGAAAATATGATTTTATGTTTGCAGTTTTCTGAGTATAACTCAAATGGGATAAAGATTTTATAGTCAACGAGCAGACTAACCCGCTTTACAACGACATTATCATACAATTCTTCTGTTCTGTGATCATACACAATAGTATACAGAATAGTATATATACTTGTAAATTAAAAATTGCGCTGTAATAAGAAATTTTGTAACTTCTCCCAAGTCACTAGCTTGATCAAACAAGACGTTGAAGTTTGAAAGCGAACGAAGTCGTTCAACTCAGGACTATCTGAATTGCCCAGGCGTCAGGAGAGCGAAACGAACTAGTTCTGAGTTGACGGCGCGCCATCTTCACTACACCTCAAAGAGATGTCAGCATGTGAAAGGGCGATGCCTGCTAAGGCTGCTTGATTATTCGAAAGAGTTACTGCAGCCTTGAAACACAAAGGGAAACCGCAGTACCACAGGAGGGTTTTAGTGAGTGAAATTCCAATACTGAGCAGTTATTTGATGTCCACGGATATAAATGAACATGTAGCCAGCAATCAATGTAGACTGCAAATACACAGTAGAGATCAATGAAGACTATAGTGTAACAGGCAAGTTCGTAGATATTTTAGTAGTACTCGTAAACTATGATTGAATCAAAATAAACCCAAATAATGGAGAGAAACTAAATACAAATAAACCGACAAATAGCCTCTAAAGTAGCAGAACTGTATAAACCAATCCGCTACAGGCAGTTATCGCCAGGAGTGAGCCAAAGTTCTAAATAGTAACCATCGATGAAACACAAAACAAAGACGTTTAGCAAGCTTCAAAAAGCTCATTAAACTGCAGTAAAACCGACGCAACGAATCTCTAAAACGGGAATAAGAAAATTTGTTTCTGATTTCTTGGTTTGCCTAGAAAAGTACGTTATGAACACAGGAACATTATAATGTTCGGACTTACGAAGCTTTCTTTTACAAGCATATAAAGCTTGTTTTAGATAGTTATGAGCTCCAGGTGAAGTCCATTGATCAAATGCAAAGGAATAAAAGAAAGATAAAACAGAGTTAGAACAACACGCGTCATCTATTTGCCTCAAAATCCACGCATAGATACTTCCAATGGCTCTGAAAAAAAAACACAAATCTGTACAATCAACTTACCCACGCAAATCAACATCTTCATTTCATACATCAAGTTCAACCAATTTCATGAGCAGTTTCAGCAAGTCACACACGATATAAAAGGTATGCAACATAAGCTTATACCACGCGCGTTTCACGTCTATATAGTAATAGCAGATCACTATGGCGAAAAAAGCGGCTGCACAGTAGCATATTATCTTCCGATTTTCACTTATGACCATCTGAAACGCCGGCACTGTGTTCAAGATGGAAGTGTTGAACGAATTTGAACTTTATAGTCTCACCTTTGGATCTAGATTTGGTTTTGAATACCCTTGTTTTAGTAATTGTGGTTTTGATTGGACTAGACAGGGGTTTTATGAAGGAATCGTCAGATCGACATGCGAAAAAGGATTCCATGTTTTGATAAAGCATTGATTCAATATGCTTCTGTTACCAAATAATGAATTCGGAAAAATACATTTAGACGAAATATATGATGTGTTGGATAAAAGGAATGAAATTGCCAAACAATGTTACTTTGAAGTGCTGCGTGTTTGGGCAAGGTTAGGGCTGTTAGGTGCCACCTGTTGCCACACGTAACCAGCTTTTATAGGCACTTGTAGCTTCTTATAGCAACGAAATGGGCCAGCATTTAGGTGTGTTTTATTTGGGCGATAAAATATTCAAGACCTTTAGATATGGCATGGCTGTAGCGACAGAAGTGAATTTCGTAATGTTTTGTCATAAGTGAAATAGAATTCGGGACACAAGCGGACGTATTTAGCAATAGAATAGTCAAGGACACGATTAGAGTTAATTCGATTTTTATCACACAGGAAATCTAGCAGCATACCCATAACAAACAAAACCGTACAAAAACAATGAAAAATGATCTCCTGAAGGTAACATTTCAATCACAGCACCAAATGAGTCCACATCCACAAATGAACATTGAACAGGGGTCTTCAAAACCCAACCACAAGAATTTCAAGATTTATTCCAAAAAGTTAAACATGAAACCGGCCATCAGTTAGCGTATATTATCTTGAACTAGCTAACGTTGGGTGAGATAATGCCAATCAATATGTGGGCATGAGTGAGTGCGTACAAAGCCTAATCAAGCGTCAAGTAGGGCCGTAACTCCGGCAGGTTATAAATAAGGGAGCCTTTGGAGATATTTCTGCTTTTTTGCTAGCCAAGTGACCTGGATTTGTATTCTCTTGGCGTGTAATCCTCTTTCAGGGTTGCTGGGTGCGGTAGAATGTGGAAAGATGTCGGCTTTATTTTCCGCTTGGTAAACGTTGAGTTGAAATATGTTTTGAGCCCTTATATCTTTGAATTTATTGCTATCCGATGGGATGCTTTCATAGAATTTTTAGTTAATCTTTTGTGTTTGAAAGTTTCACGAACGCTAAAATTGAACACAATTTTCCTCACATTTTCTTTAGAAAAAATACAATTACACGGAAGCCACTAATTTAGCCGTCCAACACACACTTTTCACTGAACAATGAGCACATGAAGCGAGTATCAACCATCATTCAAAGGATTCGTAAAAATATCAATGTTTGTTTCTCTCAGTGATTGACGTGTAGTGGGACCTCGCTTAAACTGCTAAAAGTGTTTATTTTGCTTCGTCTGTACATTTTCCTCAGTGAAGTTGCCAGTGTTATTAGTTTAGGAGATAGTCTTTTAGGGTGTATCTATTCCTGGAAAAATTTACATGAATTTTGTGTTTTGGTCCAACATTTCAGTTCATGTAGTTTTATTAGAATGGTATAAGTATCTCAGGTTTAGTTGTTAGGTCAATTTCTGAAGCGTCTAAAACTAGGTGACAATCATTTAAATTGTTTATATTATGACATTTACTTAATCTTAATGTATTTTGGGATTTCCTAGAAAATTTGTACTAATATTTAAGACTGCGTCATGCGCATGCGATTTTTTAGGAATTCTTAAATCAAATAATAACATGCGTATTTAAATTAGCCGGAGCCAAGATTAGGATCGCTACACGCGTTTATTGTTTAATAAAAATACTTAACAAGAAACACGCTATATCTAAGAGTTGTTTGCTTAAGTTTAGTTCTACATTCTACGACATAATTGGTCTAAAACGACCCAAAGAAACGAAGTAAAAAAAACTTGTTAATATTATAGTTATTACCTACGATTTCTGTTACCTGTGTGGGTATTCTATGTCTATGAGAATTCATAGATAAATATGCTTAGATTGTGACATCTTTACTAATATTATCAACCTGCAGAGTTTATTTGTTTGAATGCGGTAATCTCAGAAATTATTGGTTCGATTTGAAAAAAAAAAGTGTTGAATAGCTCATTTATCGAGGAAAATAATAGTCTATACAAAGAGATTAAAGAGATACAATAGAGTGGACATCAGAAGAAAATATGTCTTACAAAAACTCTCATCCTATGTCAGCTAGCTTTCAATGGTAAACATGCGAATTAAAGTAATTTATATGAATTAACTAAATATAATAGATTATATACATTACACAAAAACATAAATACTAAACACTAAAGGCTACTCCTAATTAAAATATAGCGTCAAAAAACTCCTCCGCATCGCTGTCGACTGGAAGTGTGCCCAAAAGGCTGGCGGCATTGCCACGTTGTATGGCAATGCTCAATCTCTGACCGAGGTAAAAACCAGCCCTTGGGTCACGCGAAGTGTCAACTAAACGTTTGGAAAGTTCTTTAAAAAGTGCATGTGCACTCGGACCCCACGGCCCAAGAGTTTCAACCCCAAACGGCTCAAAAATATAACTGCCGACGAGGTTGTTATATTTCCGCCGCTTGAGGTTCTCCGCTGCCGCAGCAGCAGCACCAGCACAGCACGATGAGCTAGGAAGATGGGATGGCGCAAGAGTGTCGACACAGGTAGCGTCCCACACTAAAGGTCTACCCATCTTCCACGGAAATAAAGACATACCATCCGGTCTCTTACCATCGTCGCGTGCCAGGCCATGAGGTTCCAAAACAGCCGGGACGCCGACGGTGACAAGGGCTCGTTGGATAATGTCGTTAATATTCGCGTGCCGCGGTATGCGTCCCGCGCTTCGACAGCATGACAGGCCGTGGTGACCGAGGCTGTTGACAACTTCGCCACAGTGGCAGCGATGAGGAGAACAGCAAGGAGCGCCTAGGCGTAGGGCAACAGCTAGGCGGAAAGTAGTATCGTCGAACAAGGTGCCAATATTCGACGACGGCAGTGCGTGAAGCCAAAGACCTGATTCCCAATTTCCCACAGCCAGTAGGCGCGCACGCTCCGCAGTAGTAGCAATCTATTATATTTAGTTAATTTATAATAAATTTGACCTATTAGGATTTAAGTGAAATGTAAATTTCTTTATGAGCAATGAACACATTTTAGAAGAACCTATTTATATGTGTATTTATGTTATTTTGTAGAACTATTTGCGAAAATTATTGAATTCTAATTAATTACAGAGTAAATACGAAATATATTTACGAAAATAAACTGAAGTTAAGTCCAGTCGTCCATACTAGACTGAGCGACTTACTACTCCTAGGTAATAACTATCGGGTCATGATTTTGTTCGCTATATCCTCTTTTATTCTATATAACATCACGTTTCGACCCACAATCATAACAGCGGAGCAGTAACCAAAGACAGGGATAAAAAAGCGGGGGTCAGATATTAGATACTGTCAATTAATATTTTGAAGAAAAAAAAACGGCTATTTGATTACGTAAATGTAACACCCAATTTCTAGGAAGAGAACTGCGTCTTAAAATACAGGTTTGCCCGCTCAGACGCAATAATAGCTCATTTTGAAATCTTGTTTATTTAAACACTTTTATCATACTTTTTTTTCAAAATTTATATTTTTTATACATCAAACATCATCTTCTAAATAACTTTTAAGACTTTAAGACCCAAACCAAAGTATTAATAAGCCGAAATATCCTATGACCGGAGTGGCTCAAGTAAAGACGACGAAATGTCTACCATAAAATATAATAACAGCGACATAATACTAAATATATGGGCACTATCTCCGTGCCTACAGACCGGAGGACGGATCAAGAATATTACAGCTAAGCTATGACTTCAAGAAATGGGAATATCATTGAGGTTTCTATATCAACTCGCCACAGCTACAACTTTTTTTTTTTTTTTCGGTAGGTAAAGTCATCCAATGACAAATCCCGCCCTTGGGTGGAGCGGGAAGTAGTGTCAGACTCTTACTGACTAAAAACCTACCCCGTTCCATTCCTCGCCTTGGTCCCAGGGCCCCGGGTGCCATTTTCACATACCCTTTGACCCCAGTAGGCTTCGGCCCTGCTGGGCCCCTTCAGTTTGCTGACAACTCCTTGAGGCGCGCGGGAACAGTGCGCGCCGTAAACGACTTGAGCTCGGACCGGTCTTTTACCGGACGGACGGACAGCGAGCTACCCATTGCCCGCCGTCCGCGAGCCCGCGCCTACGGTGGCCGGAAATCGGGATCGGAATCCCGGCGGCGGCGGCGGCGGCGTGTACGCCGTTGCCTGATGCGGTCGGCCTCCTCCTTTGCTAGCATTACTGCTTCGCAGAAGGAGGCGACCGCATGCCACTCCTCCTCGCTCCGGAGCATGGCTTGAACCAAACCCCGGGCCACAGCTACAACTGGAGATCTACAATTTCAAACTCTAAATGGGTTTTCAAGGTCCCGTACCTGAAGGGTAAAACGGGACCTAATAGGGTTAGAACCTAAGACACCGCTGTCCGTCCGTCTCTCTGTCTGTCCGCCTGTCACCAGTGATACCTAGACAGTTGAAATATTCACAGATGATGTATTTCTGTTACCGCTATAACAACACATACTAAAACATAGAATAAAATAAATATTTCAGTGGAACTCTCATACAGCAAACGTGATTTTTTTTTGCTATTTCTTAGAACCCTTCGGGCGCGAATACAACTCGCACTAGGTCTGCCTTTATTTTTGATGTTGTAGATTATCAAATGATTTCCCCCTCTTTAGGGTAGTTCTGGCTCCACCCTATAAAGGCATCAAGGAGTTGTCAGCAAACCGTAGAGGCCCAGCCTGCTAACTGCAGGCAGGCAGGGTCGAAGCCTGCTGGGGTCAAGGGCCGTTTTCTGAGAGGAAGGCTCAGCCCCGGCACTATAGGCAACGAAGGAACGGCGTAGGTTTTTAGTCAGTAAGAGTCTGACACTACTTCCCGCTCCGCCCAAGGGCGGGATTTGTCATTGCATGATTTTACCTACCATAAAAAAAAAAACCCTATAAAGGCAAAAATCGAAGGCGTGTTTAACTTTTACTGACTAAAACCCTAAATAGCATTTACCCTTTGCAGCAAGTCGAAATGGTATGGAAGTGGAATCGAATAAGTGCCTTTCACACACTCCAGCTAAAAAGAATAGATGACGGCGACGCCAAGTAGAAAAGTGTTTGCATGAGTAAGAATAAAAGCACACGCGCACTATCGGCATTCGATGAAAAGGCAAAGAAATCGATTTGAAGCAAAAGAATTAATTAGTTACGTGACAAAAAAGTAAATTTGAAAAGTTTATATTAATTAACGCTGTTTATGATTCAGCAATAATGAACATGTGCCTCTTTAATTATGTTATTTTGTTATTATGCTTTTTTGTAATTCATGAATGTCAATGTCAACTACGAGTAATTTAATTTTTATGGACTTCAATGTCTGCAAATAAATGATTATTATTATTATTTTCTTTATTAAACCAATATACATATAAATTATATTTTTAAATATTTCTTTATTATTATTATTATTAACCCTTTGAACGCCAATGATGCTTTTAAGCTACATAGATATTCAGAATGTGCTAAATTTAATCTGAAGTATTCCCACGATACAGGAGTAAGAGTAATACTTTATTTATTTATGTTCACACAAACACTTAAAAACGAAAAAAACAAATACAGATAGAAAAGTACAAAGGTACTGCTTATTTCTAACGAAATTTCTTCCAGCAGACATGCGACAGGAGAGTAGGATGAGAGATGTAGACGCAGTGTGTATATTAATCTTATATTTATAAATGAATAGCTGTTATTCTCGTAGTGTTAGTCTCGCTAAAACTCGAGAACGGCTGGACCGATTTGATTCATTTTGGTCTTGAAATATTCGTAATAGTCCATGGAAGGTTTCTGAGGTAAGAAAAAAAAAAAGTATTCATTGACTTAGGCGGTACGAAGTTTGCCGGCCCAGCTAGTTAAATTAAAATAATACATATATCTATAATAAATATAACTTTACGAGATGGTAGAGCGAGCTTTGTGCGAGGAAACATTTTTTAGAAAAAAAATTACATTATACTTATTATCTACATTCCCTAACGATAGCGCTATATTCATTTTATCGTATGACAAGTATGTATAAAACTAAGCATATCCTCAAGAAATATGGGATAATCTTTCGCTCAGTAAGTATAACTTAAGCCAATATTCATGGGAATATAAGCCATAGAATATAAGAAAACTTATTCATAAAATGGTAGTCAGGTAATTTTACGGCAGCTATTTCGAGCCCGCCCGAAGTCGACGTTGAGAGCACTTCATTTCAGCTTAGTAAGCTATTGTTATCGTTGGCGATTTAAGCCGAAAGAAAAAGAAAAGTCTTTACACTGTTAAGTTGTTTTTCTAATTTAGTGCGAAAGAACTTTTCTTTATTCTTTATTTTCATCGATATATATGTACTACGCACTAATACTTGTAATCTTTTGTACACAAAAGATTCAATAAAATACACAGTAGTTTGACAATTGATGTACAAAGACGAGCTGAACTCAACAATGAGTTTTCTGCCGACAAATCTTTGAGTGACAGAGAGAGTTGACAATCAAGGGTAGAATAAAGTGTACAATAAAAATATCTTTTTCTTTTTTTTTCCAGAAAATATGAAGATATAGAAACTAAAATTTTCGGCCGAATGAATTCGTATACCCGTGTGTACAGCCGCTCACAATAGGCCTCATCGGAAGGCTTATAGTCACCCAAAGGGTAATGGAAAGCTCTAAGGAGTAAAAGCCAAAAAATACAGACACACAAACAACTAATAGTAACGCATACATTGAGCAGTGTACAGCATTTGTAGACACAACGCTGATTTACAGTTCGCCCCTTGTCTGACTTCTGAGAAGGGTACTCCGGATTACTATCGTGAAAATTGAAAGGGTTTTTTTTATGGTAGGTAAAATCATCCAATGACATATCCCGCCCTTGGGCGGAGCGGGAAGTAGTGTCAGACTCTTACTGACTAAAAACCTACCCCGTTCCTTCGTAACCTATCGTGCCGGGGCCGGGCATTCCTTTCGGAAGTTAACCCATGACCCCAGTAGGCTTCGGCCCTGCCTGCCTGCAGTTAGCAGGCTGGGCCTGGTGACCCCCTTAGGGGGGCATAGGTTTCGTACCTCAAAAGGAGAAAAGAAAAAAAGATAAGTGAACCCTTATAGAATCAGTTTGTTGTCTGTCTGTCTATCTGTCAAGACCTTTTTATTTTAGAATAGAAGCACACGCCTTGTATTCACTAGCAGGAGTATAAACAACATGATATTGTTCTACAAACAGCTGGAACTATGCGGTCTGTCCAATTAGACGGTAATAACCCAAGGGATCAGGTGCTTTACGGAGGGATGGACATGACTAAAGACAGGTTAGTAGTTGTGGCAGGTTTAGGTAACCATCAGTTTTATTAATTAACCAAGGTTTTCTCAATCGAGTAGATTGTTATGTCATATTATTATGTATACGTATAAAAAATTGAGAATTAGAAAGAAGTGGCTCAAAGCCGGCAACATTGAACGGAATAGAGGCAGGTCTTTGGCCAGCAGTAGGATAGTATAGGCTAATTAAAAAACAGTAATACGTAGAGTACGGCCGAAGGAGATTGGCATGTCTGAAATTAGGCTCTAGTAAACATAAAAAAAAATTACAGAATAAACAAAAAAAAAAGTAATAACAGGATTGAAACAACTTTTATTTCCGAAGTCGGTGTTTCTCGGTATTCTTTGTTTCTTATTCAACACCGACTTCCGAAATTAAAGTTATTACGCCAAGTTTTGGATAGGACAACGTCTTCTTGAAACTAGTAACATTATAAATCGTGAGTCGAACGGATTATATTATTAATAAAAATACAGACCTCATTTCTCGTGTCAATACAACGGACGAAATGAAACTGTCATCTCCACATTTGCTCACTCCAAACTCGACAAAACAATGGAAGATGTTATTTATTTATCCGCAATTTCACTAAACAAAATCCAAAGTTAACAAGCTATTTTTATAAAGAGAAAGACTCCGGAACGTTAAGACGTGACTAGCACATAAATAAGACCAATTAGATGAAAATAATAAAGAGTGGCGGATGTGCTAGAAAATGGCCGCGTCGGCGTCGCTTGCTAAATCTTCTCGTTTCTTAAACTGCTTCATAATGAGAGATCGAATAGATTTTGGTTTAAAGAAACGCGAGGAATGTGATTCAGACCTGGGGGTTTACTCTCGAGTTTAATTCCGATCGGTCGACATTGGAATTGTGACGTTAGGTACTCTTGAATTCGATGCTAGTGACAAATTAGTTTAAAATTGCGCGACCACACGCCAAGCCCAATCCCCGTTTAACTTAGTTTCCCAAAAAGGTCATGCAATTTGGCGAATAGAAGTATAAAAGCAACTACATTAGACCGACGCACTCGTGTGACACGCCTGATTTGTACGTAGAACGACGTCGCGTGGCGTGGATCAAGTGTAACTCTACAAGTCTAGTTTCCATATAAGTTGCATGGAGACCGACGCGCCCAGATCGGCGTGTGTAGCACACGTGTTAATAGTGTAATTCCCTTTACCGCGGCCCTAGAACGCAAAGGGCGACTGAAGAGTGTTTATAATATCGTACGGATTTCATCACGCATGCAGACTGGCTCCGCATGCGTAACCTCCGCAAATGTCCTTTTCATATTTATTGTAAAGCGTACAATACGCACGCAAGACGGGCTTTTTTTTGCGTGATGAAATCCGATTGATATTAAAAGCACCCTGAACTAAGTAACTAAGGTGGGTTTAGTCAGCAAAAGTAGGATAACACAGGAAAAGATATTTGATGATTCAAAAGAATGATCTTTTTTTCATCCACAAGCTTCCTACCACACTTCACAGCTATTAGCATAGCATCAGGCCATCAGCCTTATAATTTTCCCACTGCTGGGACCAAAACCACCTCTTTAGGAGAGGGAATGGGCCGTAATCCACCACGTGGGCTCAGTGCGGGTTGGTGAATGTCACATGTCTTCGAATTTTTGGTTCTAGGATAATTTCCTCACAATGTTCTCCTTCACCGGTTTGAGAGCAGTGGTGATGAAATATATTACCTACATAAAGTAATGCGCCTGGCCAACCAACCCGCACTGGCCCCGCGTGGTGGATTACGGCCCATTCTCTCTCTTAGAGAGGAGGCCTGTGTCCCAGCAGTGGGAACATCAAAAAGGCTGATGATGATGAATGCGCCTGGCTGGGTTTGAACCCGTGACCACTCGTAATTCGGGGCCATAACCACTGCTCTCTCAGCTATTCTCATACATAATTTATGACATTAAAACACGTACAAAGCAATGATAAACTGGAGTAACATTACTGCTAACGTTTACAGTAGCCTGCCGACGTAAAACTGATGTTTAATCTAATAATGCGGGTACAGTAACCTGTTTTACAATGCTTGGAATATGAATCATATCTAGGGTTGTCCCGTGTCCCGATAAAGCCGGATGTCATGCGTTTCCAAAGGGGTACAGTACGGCCTACGGATCTTGGCGAGTCTGAAGTTAGGCTCTGCGAACTTTAGCGCTCAAAATAAGCGCACCAAATAAAAGATTTATAAAAATAAATGCTAATAACAATTGTTAACAGCAATAACAACTGCTATTGGCATTTATTTTTCCAAACTATTTATTTTTTTACGAGTGCAAAAGCGCTAAAGTTCGCAGAGCCTAACTTCAGACGCGCCAAGATCAGTCGGCCGTACTGTACATGCCCAGACAAACTGTTGTACGTCCGGATTTTGTTGAACACATTACATTTTATTACTTGTTACATTGTATTTCATTATTCCTTACATTCCTTGTAATGAATTCCCCTACCGCGTCTGTTTGTCTGAATGTTCGCGATAAACTACAAAACTACTGAACGAATTTTAATGCAGTTTTCACTAATAGACAGAGTATCTCATGAAGGTTCAGATCACAGATATAGATATACCTAGATAACGCAAGAGCAACTACTTCGCGTACCTAGCTTACGTACAAAAATCGTAAGTGGTCACTTTCGCGCTCAGTCTGCATCGGAGTACAGCGCTAGTCGGGTCAAGTTAAAAATATAAAAATGGTTAATTGTGCTGTTGGTGTGGGGGTGGAGCGAGGGGGACGCCGTACGCGGCGGCGTCTTCACTAAATAGTGCTTGTGACGTCATAATAGGTAGTCAAAAAATGGCACGCTTGGTTTTCATACAGATCGTGATGCTTGCGTTATTTATGTCTATCTATATCTGTGGTTCAGATGCATAAGACATGCATATTATAGGCAAGAAAAGCCAAAAAAAAAACAAAGATTTGTAATACCCGTGCGAAGCTGGGGTTGCTAGATTCATGTAAATCCTTTTACAAGTAGAGGCAACATTTTTACCACCATATTTTTGAACTCATAATTTAAAAATCGTTCTCCCATTAGTTAGACATTCTATTCTTTTACTATGACTATTTGAAGACATATCTAGTCTTCATTAAATACTCAAAGACGAAAGTTTCTGTATTTTATGTGACGTTTTCTCATTTGCCGAATTATTCTAATCGTTAAAAGAATGAAGTCCATTTAATGTTATAGCGTAAAAGTTAAGACTTTTTTTTAATATAAAGAAAGAAAGAAAAAAAATTATTTGGTACAGCACAGCGCATTACACAATATATAGGAAATACGAAATTAAAAAAAAAGCAAAAAAAATATATATACAGTAGTGTGCTCCACGGCTGCACCAAAATGTCCAGTTCAGCATGAATCACAGACAATTAGTGCCTGACGCTGGTTTTCAACTGGACCTGTAGTTGGATAAGTTAAAGGTGTTTTACTTTTTATTTCTTCAACAAGTCCTTTCAAACTGACTCAACTATTGAGTTTTAGAACCTACCAACCCTAATCACATAACCTCTCATTCAGAGAAAAATAATATACCTAGCTGTAAGTTCAGAATATGGGTGGAAATAATTCGAACGTGTTTTGTTTTGTTTACAGACGAAAAATAACTAGAGGAACGCGTCTCATGAATACGTAAGCATGTGTCGAGAACATTTTACGTAGGATCATGGAGCGTCGAGAGTTCGCATGAGACGGGATTTAATTCAACTAAGTACATCTAAAAGGTATTATTTCAGAATGGATCATGTGAGACATGAGTATACACCGTTAAATTTTAGTCGTTTTAATCCCGTGGAGTGTCGATTCGGTACATGAAACACTATCGATTTGTAAAGAGAAAATTAAAAAATAAAGTACGTTTTTTTCAAACTCGAATTAATTCACGCATGTACGAATTTACGAAATTAATTTCTACAAGTAAACGTCAACTGAGCGAGGCCAATGAACTGTAGGTAGTTAGTACACAACGACCGACAACTACCTACAAGGTCATTGACTCGTAAAATTTCTTACATGCGATATTAACTCGACTTTTAGAAAAAAAGTACTTTATTTCATAATTTTTATCTTTACAAATCGATAGTGTTTTATGTACCGAATCGACCCTCCGCGGGATTAAAACGACCAAAATTTAACGGTGTATTAGAAGTTTGAAAGTAGCGCCAGTGGCTGAAAAGTTGAAAGGGACTTGTTTGCCTTGGTATCGTCATGTGAAGGGGAGGGATGACACACATGTAACAAAAAGATTAATAGGTACATTTATATATTGCTAGCTTCTGTCTGCGGCTACGCCTGCGTGAAAATCGGTTTATCCCTTAGGGGTGGAGTTTCGTAAAATCCGTTCTTAGCGGACGTCACGAACCTAACTGCCAAATTTTAAGCTCGTGTCTAACTACATTTACGGGACCAGCCAACTAAATGTAGCATGTGGTGAATTATTATCCTTTATTGTACACCAATTACACATAAAAAACCGGGCAAGTGCGAATCGGACTCGCGAACTGAGGGTTCCGTTCCGTACAAACTTGGTAAATTGCGAAAAAAAAGATCTGCCTACTAGATCTCGTTCAAACCAATTTTCAGTGGAAGTTTGCCTGGTAATGTACTCATAATTTTTTTTTGTTTTATCATTCTCTTTTTTTAGAAGTTACAGGAGGGGAGGGACATTTTACCACTTTGGAAATGTCTCGAGCGCAAACTATTCAGTTTAGAAAAAATTATATTAGAAACCTCAATATCATTTTTGAAGATCTATCAGAGACACCTCACACGTTTGGAGAACCCCCAAAATTTATTGTTGTTTTCTATTTTTGTGTGAAAATCTTAATGCGGTTCACAGAATACATCTACTTACTAAGTTTCAACAGTAGGTGTGTTCTTATAGTTTCGGAAAAAAGTGGCTGTGACATACGGACGGACAGACAGATATGACAAATCCATAAGGGTTCCGTTTTTGCCATTTGACTATGGAACCCTAAAAAGGAAACTAAAACACATACATACATACAATAGGCGGCCTTTATTATGTGGCGGGACTATGTATATATGAACCTATGTTATATAAAGAATAATTTCTCACTTAAAATAACTTTAGTTAACTGAACACTTAAAAATGCTGGAACTAAGAGCTCCCCTACTTCAAAAGCCAAAGTAAAATCGCAACAACGCTTGGTGCTAACAAGTCGGTTGCTCCAGCGCCGCACAATGCTCTACTTCCTCAAGTTAAGTTTTACATTGTACGGGAAAATGGAAGACTTTTCGCGTCGACATTTATTACTTAAGTTATCTAGTTTTTTAATATGATGGAACTTGCGAGGAACAAGTGGTGTTAGAGAGTACAGTACGGCCGACGGATCTTGGTGCGTCTGAAGTTAGGCTCTGCGAACTTTAGCGCTTGTGTACTCGTAAAAAAATAAATGGTTTGAAAAAATAAATGCCAATAGCAGTTGTTATTGCTGTTAAGAACTGTTATTGGCATTTTTTTTATAAATCATTTATTAAGCGCGCTTATTCTGAGCGTTAAAATTCGCAGAGCAGAGTAACTAGATTTATTCAGCACCATCCGCGTTTCGGTGGACGAAATTTGGTTACATTTATACTTATCAGCCCCATACAGCTTCGTAAGATTGTGAAAGGCCATCATAGCGTATGCGGCGGAACAGCACTGAACACTGTCGTTAGCCGCAAGTTAAAAAAAAAACCATGACGTGATTTCTACATGAATTCATATTTATGATTATAGGATTTTAGGGGAAGTATTAAACTCTACTCCGATCTCTAATTATACATGTATAAAAGAAAGTCGTGTTAGTTACACTATTTATAATTTTTTTTTTTTTTTTTTTTTTTTATGGTAGGTAAAATCATCCAATGACAAATCCCGCCCTTGGGCGGAGCGGGAAGTAGTGTCAGACTCTTACTGACTAAAAACCTACCCCGTTCCTTCGTAGCCTATAGTGCCGGGGTCGAGCACTCCTTTCGGAACTAACCCATGACCCCAGTAGGCTTCGACCCTGCCTGCCTGCAGTTAGCAGGCTGGGCCTCTTCGGTGTGCTGACAGCTCCTTGAGGCGCGCGGGAACAGAACGCGCCGTCGACGACTTGGGCTCGGTCCGGTCGGTTACCGGACGATCGGACAGCGTGCTACCCATTGCACGCCGTCCGCAAGCCCGCGCCTACGGTGGCCGGAAATCGGGATCGGAATCCCGGCGGCGGCTGGGGCGAGCGCCCCGTTGCCTCTGCCTGATGCGGTCGGCCTCCTCCTTTGCTAGCATTACTGCTTCGCAGAAGGAGGCGACCGCCTGCCATCCCTCCTCACTACGGACCATGGCCTGAACCAAGGCCCGGCGAGAGAGATCGCTGCCGCCGATAGCCCCCACGAGGACACGGCGATGCTCCGCCCAGGCGGGGCACACCTCTACAGTATGCTCCACCGTGTCCTCCGGATGTTCCGCACAGTGGCGACACCCGGGCGAATCCTCCGCACGAATCCGGAACAGGTACTTAGCGAACTTTCCGTGTTCGGTAAGCACCTGCGTCGTGCGGAAGTTGAGAACGCCGTGAGGTCTTTCCAGCCACGCCCCAAGGATGGGCCTTATCGCCCCAATTGTGGCGCGCCCCGAACGAGGTTGCGATAGTCGTTGACGCCATTTCGCCATGAGATCCCGCCGGAGCTCTGTCCGCCATGCCTCGACTTGTCGTGGCAGCGGAATTTCGCCCCGGCGTTGCATCTCCATGCGCTTGTCGTGCATGTGTGCAAGGACTGTTGCCTCCAGATCCCACGGCGGTTGGCCAGCAAGGAGGGTCGCCGCCTCGCGGGTGATCGTTCGGTACCCTCGCACCATGCGTATTGCCATGACCCTCTGGCACGCATTCAGCTGGGTCCTCGGTTGCTGTTGCAACGTCGGTGCCCACACCGGAGCCCCGTAGAGAGCCATGGACCGAACGATTCCCGCGTAGAGCTTCCGGCAGGAGGCGTCTGGTCCCCTGAGGTTGGGCAGGAGCCGCCCGAGAGCAGCCCCAGTCCGATTCAGTTTGGGAGCCAGACGTCGGAAGTGCTCCCTGAAGTTCCACCAGCTGTCGAGGACGAGTCCCAGGTACTTCATCGTCGACCCGACGCTGATGTGAACCCCTCCTACCGTTAGCTGGGAACGAGGTGGTGGCGCACCCCGAGGGCCGTGGAAGCACATGGCCTCGGACTTGTGCAGTGCCACCTCGAGTCCCAACTGCTGGATCCTGTCAACGACCATCGCAACCCCGCGTGTCGCTAATTCGACCGCCGTCCGGTACGACTCTCCCCGCGCTAGGACCAACGTGTCGTCCGCGTAGCAGACCACGCTGACCCCGTCGGGGAAGTCGCCGCGCAGCACGTAGTCGTACCCGATGTTCCACAAGGGTGGTCCTAGTACCGATCCCTGCGGAACACCGCACGACATCTCTCGACGTTTCCACTCTCCCTGGTGACCGGGGTAGATGATATACCTCTCCGATAGGTAGGCCTCGATCACACGACAGAGGTAGTCGGGCACCCGGTGGTACCGGAGTGCCGTTCCAATGCAACTCCAGGGCAGGGAGTTGAAGGCGTTGGCAATGTCCAAGGACACTGCCACGACACACCTGCCCTGGGACACCGCATCCCCCGTCGTGAGGGCTCGCACGCGCATGATGGCGTCCACCGTGGAGCGCATCCTGCGAAAACCGAACTGTCCGTCCGACAGGTCCGGCCCCACCCTTGCAAGGCGCGCGACGAGGCGGTTTGCAATGACTCTTTCAAAGAGCTTGCCCACCTCGTCGAGCAGCACAATGGGCCGGTACGCGGACGGAGAGTCCGCAGGGCGCCCAGGCTTCGCTATGAGGACCAGTTTCCCCGTCTTCCAGCGAAGTGGGAACTGGCCCCTCTCCAGACATGCGCTAAAGAGCCCCCTCAATCGAGGCCCGAGAGCCTCCATAGCCAGGACCCAGGCCCTCCCAGGCAGGCCGTCAGGTCCTGGGGCGGTATTCTTGGCACTCAGCCTTCGTACCGCCACTCTCATCTCTACCTCGGTCACCTCTGGAACATCGTCGTCGTCGTCGTGGTCCGCGTCAGGTACTGCCGGTGTTGGCGGAGCCATAGACGGGGGGGAGTGTACCCCCCGCGTAGGGAACAGAGTGCTGACCACACCCTCCACGAGCTCGGGCCGGAGACTCTGAGTCAGTGGGGGAGCCCATGGACGGAGTTTCTCCCGTACCATCTTGTATGGGCGTCCCCACGGGTCTGCATTCAGAGACCCCAGCCAGAAGTTGCGGGCCTCCATTTTGGACCGCTTAATCTCCGCTCGGAGGGTGCGCTTCGCTACCCTGTAACCCTCGTACAGCTCCGCCTCAACAGCCTCCGCATCCGGCGGGCGGTTGCGGCGCTTGCAGTACCTGGCGTACCGGCGTCGCGCGTGGTTGCACGCATTGCGCAATGCCGCAATCTCCGGCGACCACCAGTACACCTGGCGCTTGGCACGTCCTGGACGGACTCGGGGCATTGACGCGTCGCAGATTTGCGAAATGCCCTCCCGGAACCACTCTGCCTCGACGTCAATGTCGACAGGCCTGTCCGGTGCTTGCACCCAGGCCTGTACCGTCGCGGCTTCCAGGAGGAGCTCCCGGTCCATCTGCCTCAGCGCCCATCGCGGACCACAAGGGCTCCGCTGGACCGGCGCGGTCGAGGTTTGGGCGGAGACGTCAAACCGGATGTACCGGTGGTCTGAGAACGTCTCCACCCCCTCCATAACACGCCAGTCGACGACACGTGGTGCCAGATCGGGGCTGGCGAACGACAGGTCCACCACTGATTCGCCCCGCATCCGCACACACGTGGAAACAGAGCCCCGGTTTAGGAGGGCCAGGCCGGACTCCTCAGCCCAGGCCTCTACCGACCGACCCCGCCCGTTCGTGTAGCGGGAACCCCAAGCCTCGTTCCAGGCATTGAAGTCCCCGCAAACGACCACGGGGAGGTCCCTAAACCCAACGACGACGTTTTTCAGCTCCATAAGGGAGATGTGGAAATCGCCGAGAGATCTGCTCGGGGACAGGTAGACGCCTACCACTGCAATGTCCCCGAACCGTGCTGCCACGCAACCTCGTCCCCTCGTGACGCGCTCGAGGGGCGGGGTACCGGCGGCGGTCGACCTAATAAGAGACACCGAGCCGTCTAGGTCCGAAACCCAGTCTGCACTGGGCAGGACAAAATACGGCTCGGAGACTACGGCGACATTAATCGACCACTGCGCCATGCTCTGGAGCAACAGATCCTGAGCGGGGGCGCAGTGGTTGATGTTCGCCTGGAGGAGACGTAATGGAGCTGTTATTGACATTCCATTACGATCTCCTCCTGAGCCCTCTGTGAGGGTCCTGCCGCGGCGGCTGTGGCGGCGATAGCGGCGGCGGCTACGGACGCGGCTGCGGCGGTGAGGACGTCACCGGGGATGGGCCGAACCCTGTGCTTCACCTTCGTTGGAGGGTCGCAGGACCTGCAACCAGCCTGGTGGTCCGCCTTTTTGCCTGCCGCCGCACATGCGTAACAGTGCGGCAACTCACGGCACTCGGCGGCTTTGTGACCAGGCTGACCACATCGGAAGCAACGGTCGCTGCGATCCACCTCCGCGGCGCAAAAGGCCCCCGCGTGGTGTCCCACGCGGCAGCGGTAGCACCGCAGAGGTCTGGGCTCCAACAGTCTGACCTGGGCGGAGACCCAGCCCACCAGAAGCCTTCGGCCCTCCCCAGTGATGGTTTTGGCCGCCGACACGGGGCAGCTGACCGTCACGGCTCGCATGCCTGTGCCATCAGTGCGGATGGTGCCCGCCCGAACCTGGTCGGCTGTGCACCCTCCCGCACCAACAATGGCGGCCACCACCTCGTCGACCCCAACGGAGTCGTCCAAGCCCATGATGCGCATGTCGATGCACTTCGTGGGCCTGGACACTCGGGCCTCCTCCGCGTCCAGGGACTCCCTGAGCCTCTTGGCCAGGGTGTCTGCCGCTGGGCCACTGGACGCGCCAGGGACCTCCAGCATTTGGGCACCGGTCACGGTGCGCCGCATGCGGAAGCCCTCAGAGGCTCCGAGCTCCTTGAGATGGGGCAGCACCGCCCGCCTCGCCTTGTCCATGACGGACTTGTACGTCACGCCCCTTTTCTCCGCTTCAGGCTGTAGCGTAATCACTACAGCCTCGGATTTAGGGGCGCGAAGTCTAGCCGCCATGGCGCGCTTCTTGCGCTCCAGCCGCCTCACGCGCTTTCTGGCCGCTCTGGCCGCCTTGCCCGCCTTCTTCTTGGCGCCGACCACCGTCCACTCGGCGCCAGCCGAAGGTTCTTCGGGTGGTTGAGGCGACCTGGTAACCGCCCCGGCAGGACGTCTTGCCGGTTTAGCGGTGGGAACAGCCGCCGCCTTGCCCTTCGGGGGAGGGACAGCCCCTCCCTGCCGCCGTTGCTGCTGCTTAGCCGCCATGGCCCCGCGCCCGGCTTGCCCAGATGGGCCCGCCTTGGGCGCAGCAGCCGTGGCCGCAGCTGCGGCGGCGTACGTCACCGCCCTCTTCGGTCCAGAGGCCGCGAGCGGGGGACGCAAAACTACGCCTTCCAGGACGGAGAGCTGCCGCTGGATCCGCTCCTGGAACCGCTGCAGTTGCTGCTGGTTCTGCTGCTGGGAAGCAGCCAACTCCTGCCGCAGCAGGGTCAGCAGCTCGCTCTCCGGCCCGGGCAGGGACTGGGACTCGCCTTGGCGCTGCTTGCGTCCCCTTTCTGGGGCGACGGGTCCACCTCCCTGGCGATCGGCCAGGTCCGCCTCGAGCCGCTCAATCCTTCTGTTGAAGTCTTTCTCGAGCGGCTCGAAGACTACGGCAAGTGCCTCCGAAATGGAGACGGCCCCCTGGGAGATGGCCGTCTCCTTCGAGGCAAACTTCCGTTTTTTAGACACGGCCGTTAGAGTGGCCGTGACTATTTCGCCAAATTTGGCGAGCGCCTCCTTCATGCCGTCTGGCAAGTTGTCAGACGGCACAGGCGCCGAGCGACCGACTTGGCCGGTGGTCGCCCCGAGGGGTAGCGCCTCCCTGGCAATTTCCAGGGATCGCTGGGTGGCTAACTCCTGAACAGAGAGCCCCCTTCCCCTTCCCGACTTGCGGCCCCGCCCGGAGGAGGAGATTTTGCGGGCCGACGCTTCGTCCGAGGACGACCCCGGACAACACCCTGGCTTCGGGCGCTTTAGGAAGAATTCGTTCCTCTTGGGAGCGAATTCTTCCTCAACCTCCATCCTCTCCGAGGTGAGCGAAGACGCGGCATCCGAGTCCGACGCCGAGTCTCCGCTCACCTCCCTAAGGCCGAAAGTCCTGCCGGCCTGTCCTGTACCTGCCGGCGCCGCGGACGTGCTGGGAACGTGTCCCAGGGACTCCGCAACGCGGGCAGGTGAGCCACCCTGGCTCAATGCGCCCTCAAGGGACGGTACGGGGTCCGGAGACCCGACGCGGTACTTGCCCCCCCCAGAATACGAGGGGCAGCCCGAGCTTTGCTCGGGGGGGGATTCTCCTCCTGCTGGGCAGGTGGTACCCCCCTGGGGTAGTGTTTCTTTGGTATCCGCGTTCATTGGGTGCTGACACTCAGCTTTGCCTTGTTTTTTTAAATGGGGTGGGGTCCCCATTGTCACGTTCGCCATCCTGGTCATGTCTGCTGAACAGACACGTACCGGAGGCGAACCCACTTCTCCCAAATCGCCGCCCAAGAGCACCAACAGCTGGTTGTGCCGATACTCCCGGGCAGCGCAACCTTCATGGCGGTCCAACTGGACTCCGCCTGGGTGTGTTCCTCTTGGTCTGGTCTCTCCCTTGAGGCCTTCCGGCATGAGTAGCTCTACCGGCTTAGCCCTCAAGATCACAGAGACACGCAAGCCCCACCACGACGACAACGTGGGAACACAGGCGGTGGGGACACTATTTATAATTCAAGAACGGCTGAAAATGGGAAGGGAAAGGGTGGGAAGGTAGGTTAGAACGAGGAGACGGACATAGAATAATTTTTATCCCGTAAAACCAAAACCTGCTCATTTATTGGTATAGGGTAGAGTTGGGTTGATTAGGGTAGAGCAGGATAGAGTAAGGTAGAGTAGGGTAGAGTAGGATAGGGTAAAGTGGGAACGAAGTCGCAAACAAAAGCTAATATCAAATAAATGGGAGATTAATAAATATATGTATATAAAGAAAATACTGTGAACAAAGTTGACGTAATGGTCCTTAATTTCACTAGTTAGTCCACAGCGAGTCCTTAATTTACTGCGGACAAGAAAAGATAACAGAAGACAATGTCCCAAAAGATACCGAATTTAAAACTCGGCTAAAAATCTTTCTCTCAAATCTTTCGAGATGACAAACAAAACTTTCTACAGAAATAAAATGGAATTGCTGTTCAAAATATTCTCATTGCTATTTAAAACGAGAAAAACTTCAGAAACGGCCAACAAATCAAAACTTTGCGTGGAATCATAACAAATACGGTAAACTTCCAAACATTTTGCCAAGTCGATGTTAACAATGAGTGGCGGGATTCCAATGAAATTCTTTGGAGAAGGACTTCAGAAAATCCGACAAACTTTCAAATAAAATGTTTCATCTATGTACAAATAAAATTAAAGTTTCCGTTTGTAATGTCAAAATAACAGCGTTTTACAAAATACGTATGAAAGTTTTTATACCTGGTCTATATGTAGGGCTACGGCTGGTTCGAATTTGATGGGACTAGCAGATAGCTGACGTCATAAGGTAGTAATTTAGGCTACTTTTATTTTACGAGAAGACAGGGTGATAGGATGAAAAAAAAACCCATGAAATTGTTATTTGTGCGGTATTACGAATTCGTGGATATGAATTATAACCATTTGAAAATTTTGTCGTATTGTCATTTATTTTGTAATCAAAATGAAAGTTGCAGAAATATGTTAACAGAGTGAGCATTTTTATTAGTTGGCAGTCTCTCAGGAGATTAAAGTATTCATGAATTTAAACTAAGTGGTATAAATTCATGAATACTTTTATTTGTTTTTTATTATTCATAGGCTCGCGTTTGACCACTATCTCACCTGATGGTAAGCGATGATGTAGCCGACGATGGAGCACGCTTGCCTAGAAGTAACCTATTCACTTTTGACTTAAAGACCCCTAAGTTGTAGCTATCAAGAAACAGACTCCGGCAGGGAATTCCACTCTTTAGCTGTACGCACGTTTTGCTGTCACATGGACATTTATTATGAAGAACATTCGAAAGGGATGTGATATTGATTAAAATTGAATATTGTAACCAACATAGATATCCGTGGTTACCAATGGCTTCGACAACATTTTTTTTATTGATATAAATTAGTGCTTGACTGCGATCCCACCTGATAGTGAGCAGTGATGAAATCATTGATGGTGAGGCGCACTAATTTATTAGAACCTATTCACTATAGCTATTTTCTCTATTTTCTTTCAACGTAAGAAAAATTTATATTCATATATGTACACAATAAAATGATTTAACTTAATTATTCCGGCTCTCGTTTCCCATGCTGCGTGCCCTGTCATGTGTACACTTGAGGGCCTTATGACAACTTCATGCGTCAGCGAGCGAGGTCCGCGTGGCTGAATTTTGCCAGAGGTATACTAGAGTGCCTGGGGCTGTTTTACCTCGGAATACAATTACTGTGAATAGAATTTAAAGGATGGAGATGTTGGATGGAGCAGCTAGCTTTCCTTACAGAAATAAGATATAATGGAGCAACTAGTTCAGCTTATAGAAATAAGACCTGCACTGCATTTCTGTCTGTTTTCGCGATAAATTCAAAAATCTACTGACCGGATTTTCATGCGACTTTCATCAATAGACTGAGCGATTTATGAGGAAGGTTTAGGTTAGGTGTATGTTACGTGTACACAAGCCACATCGACACAGCGTTAATTTAATTCCTCAATTTTTCTTTGCACCAATTGTATCACTACATTCATGTAAGTTTTCTCTTTTTTTTTCTTCATCTAGTTTGAGTACATTTAGATATATTATGTAGATATATTGTATTTATAGTATATATTATTTATCACACTATATTTGTGATAAATAATATGTAATGTTTAATTTTGCACCTACCACAATTTGTCTCTGCATCACCCAAAGGTTGACTGGTAGAAAATGCCTGTGTGTGTACAAAGAATAAATAAATAAAAGCCAACAATTTCAAAGATTTTTTTCAAAGAGGCCAGAGCACAGAGAGACGGACAGATAGACGGCAGAGGCTCAGTATAGTACGCGGTAAATAAGTTGAACTGAAATGGCCGTCGTTGCTAAGGTTACGTCTCAATCGAAGTGCAGCACAGAGGGGAGCTCCCTCTGTGCTGCACTTCGATTGAGACCCGAAAATCTGTTACTGCGCACTGAATATCGATCGATATTTTGTTTCAAATTATAAGCCGCGTATTGTAATAAGGTCTCGTTGGCATCCTTCGAGTACGGAACCCTAATAATGTTGCATCTCTGAAAACTAGAAACCAAGTGAGGGTGCTTGAAAATACGCACGAGAAGAATAATGAATGAAGATTTGGAAACGAGTAGAAGAAGCTACAATTAGTTTCAGTGGCAATAAAATGATCTAATTCCCTCTTATAAACAAAGCATGTCTACGTAATTAGTTAGCAATTATTCAAAAAATGACAAACGTCGTTAATTAATTAGAAACCTTAATTAAAATGAAAATGACAGAAATATAGATGTTAATACAGGAATAATTTTATTAGTTGCCAGTCTCTCAGGAGATGACAGTATTCATGAATTCAAACCACCTTTTCTTTCAGAGTTTATGTTAACGCGATCGACACGTTTATAAAGTTCGGCGATCCGATTGGCCCGATCTAAGCTCTTAACCAATCATAGAGCCAAACGCGGTAACAGCCCGTTTACACATGGTGTCCGTTTTACTGGTCCGTTTTGTCGGATATGTTTTTTTTTATCAATGGTTTATGGAGTTGTATGAGCGACTTCACATATGGACACGGTATACGGTAAAAAATATCGGTCCGTTAAATTATTAAATTCCGATTTGTAAATCGGTCTGAATATCGAGTGGTGTAATAGACCCTTTAGTAGTATCGAGACTATTCGAGGCACGGAAAGGATATTGTGCGACAGTTTTCCGATATTCTAATCTTGCCTTAAAATAAAACCTTGTTTAATTTTTTTTTACTATTGATTTTTCCACTTCATTTTACTTTGGCAAATAGCTATCACGAGGGAAGCTGGAAAGCACTCCGATATGAGCAAGACTCAAACAATAGCAAGTTTACAATCAATAGACAACATCCCACAATTCACACAACAACGAAACAAAATACATTGTCAGATAATGCGGCCACATTATACCCGAGCACCCCAACGGACCCTCGAAACCGCTAAACGACGTTTTATGCAACCCAAAAGGGATGTTTTAAGTACCTTTCGAGTATATTCACAAATGACAAGTCCAATAGAAAAGGTATTCTTGCTGAAAGGCAGTTAAAAGCTGTGGGTTTTTCAGGCAATTTTGTGGCTGACCACAAAGTCAACACATATCTATAAGTTGATGTCTAAAAGCAATCTAGCAGATCCAAATTTGTCAAGTCCAATCTACAAACCCTGGAGCACAGGCGAAATGTAGCCAACCTTTCGGTATTTTATGCTACGTTTACATGTGGGCCCAGCTTCGGCCAATCGCCATTATGTTAATGGGGTTTCCCCTTTTATACAATGGGTACACAATAGCGATTGGCCGAGGCTGGGCCCGCATGTAAACGTAGCATTACAGGATGCATTTTGGCGTGTGCGCGGGAATAGTACGACTTGATTCCGCCATCTCCTTTCTACCATCGGACAACCCGACGTACGGCGTTACGTTGTTGAAACCTCTACGATCTGGATTAAGCGTTTCGCCTCATCGTTTATACAACGTACATCGGAGGATTAGAACAATTTGCAAGCTGGACCGCAGCTTGTAATTTTTTCCCGTCCGCTTATAATTTAGATGTACTCAAGGAGACTGAAAGGCTCTTAATAAACTAGTGTGCTTCAATATAAATGATTGATTCACTGCTTACCATCAGGTGGGATCGTAGTAAAGCAAAAGTTTTATTAATTAAAAAATAATAATTACAAGCAATTAAGACTCATGATTATACGTAACACCAACAAACAAATAACATTCAAATATTGGATACACAGTTACATTGATAGACGACTGTAGATGGCATACAAGTCACTACAGAGAATCTGTCGGCTATCATTATCAGCGCACTGTTTGGACTGCAGCTCACACTGCGCCCCTGAGATGCGCTTCGCTTACGCCACGTTGCATAAAAACAGTCGAACTTTAAATGAAAATTCTCAAGCTTTTTCCGATTTCCTCCTACTCATCGATATTTAAAATAATTTAGCTCCAGATATTAAGTTGTAGATTCCTCGGCCTTGTATAAAAGAATACCGTTCTTTAAATCAAAGCCAGGAATTTTCAGTGTTCCACCAGAGAGCAAACGATTGACCTGGTTTCGACAAAAGACGAGTTGGATACGCCTTTGTGAACATTCACAAGCCTAGTTAAAATTCTGTGCTTCAAATGAGATGGTTTCAGAGCCAAAATCTCTGAATAAGTGCTACTGAGAGCTACTGAGTGCTACATATACGAGTATATATCTAATTATGTATCAGTATGACAAATATACTAGCTCTAAAATTGAAAATGTAGTGCAGAGATACAAAGTACCTTTGATCCTAATTGAAATACTCGTGTATAAATTTGCGTTTAAATTCGTTTACCCTTTGGGGCGGGTTAATAGCCATACTATATCATTTATAATATCTCCTAAATCCAACCAGACGTATTACTTTGTATAATTTATTACATCACCTCTGCTCTCAAAACGGTGAAGGGAAATATCGTGAGGAAACTAGCATGTCCTAGAACTAAAAATTCGAAGATATGGCCCATCTGCCAATCCGTATCACGTGTGGATTACGACCCATTTCTTCTCCGAGAGAGGAGGCGTGAGTTCCAGAGTGGAACACTTAATAGGCTGATTATGCATCTCCTTGCGTCGTATTCCTCAATGCTGAGGGTCGTGACCTCCCTGCTTTATCACTTTCACACGCACGACATTTCTCCATCTGTTTCTGTCCCTGGCGGTGTGAAGGGCATTGTATACCGTTGTGATTATGCATAGACGACCCTTATTGAGGAAATCATCTAGTCTCTAAGTCTACATTCCGTACTAAATACGCAGAAACCGTAAGACAGGTAACTGACCACGGCTAGTTAGTAGACGTTAGTCAGGCTCAACTTCCTCAACAGTAAAATCGTTGTTCTACGAACAATAGCCGATTCTGTCGGTCCTAAAATGGAAACAATACGGAAGTAATAGCCAAGTTGTCATATCTGTCCCAGCGAAAATAGGCCAAAACTTTAACAAACGGAAAAGTTTTACCGGTAAACCATATCGCTAATTACATTTTTGAGACGTTTGCGGTCGAAACGTTTGGGCCATGGCGTCATAGGTCAAAGTGCACGTCCTCTTTAACCCACTGAACGTCACTACGTGACTTGAACGATGCCAGTCTTCAGGTCGAGTTGTCGCCGGGCCCAGACCAGATGAGACCATTGTGGAGGAGTACTTAGACGCTTTAAAGCGCTTGTACAAGCTAAAACATTTTACAATTTCTCCGGCAGATAGGACTAAATCATCATGAACGATAAGTCGGTCTCTCGTAACGAATTTGGTCGGATGTAGGCACGACAATGTATAGTGGTACCCCCTCACATACGCCGCCCGCTACCGCATCATAGCTACTTCACGCGTCGTCTCTAGCGCAGACACGATTTTTTTCTTGGTCAGCGCCAAAGCATTGTAATCGTGTGTAGATATGACACAAATTCTTCCATAGAATTTGTGTTATATCTACACACGATCTGCCCAACGCCTTTTTTTTAGTAGAATTGAGATGGTGGTATTAAGTCATGCAATTCCCGTGCACACTCTCCAAAATGGTACCTATAAAAGTTCTTAACGTGTACCAACTGACATAGTCAGTTTGTTTTTGCATCCACAATTTTTTATTGTTTTGGTGTATATATAAAAATAAAAATAAATTAGACAGTTAAACAATTTGAAAACCTAATTTAATTTTTAGGAGGGACGGGCTCATCGTTCACGTTAACGGCAGAATCCAATTTCCGTTCTTAATCTACAGCGCGGAATTACAGCCTGAGGTTCAGAAGCTCTTTATAATCTTACTAATATTGTGAAAACACGAGTTTCAAGAGGGAACTTAAATTGTACACCAGAATATGGATGAAGAGGTAAATGGAGGCCAAAGAGAATATAAATGGATTGTGTGATCACTGATATGAAATAAAAGGTAGTTAGTGATGGAATGACGGTTGACACGACGGAATAGAAGAAAAAATTATATATCTCTTCTCTCTCTCGTCTTCTGTTATACTTTAGGTAAAGTCGTAAGTGAAGATCTGTACATAAGCTTTCAATTTTGAAACTGATTAAAAATGTAGGCCTTTTAACGTCATTTTTGAGTAGGAAAAAAATCCAATTTCTCATACGTTTTTTGGGTAGGTAATAGTCGTCAAATAATTTCTCACACTCAGGGTTAAGCGAGAAAGAATGTTAGACATACTAAGTTCCTCTAATTGCCTTTTGCATTGCAAAACCAGGATACCTCTTCGAAAAATCCAAACCCAAAATCATTCATTCAGGAAACTGACTTAGAACAATAGTCTTCATCAATGTTAAGCATGGCTGGGCTTTGCTATTGTATATCTTTGTTATAAAATAGAAATACTTTTATTCGAGACAGACAAAGCACAACGGTTACAAACAAAAACATGTCAAACAGCTATTGAACAACAGTTTATTGAAAAAGTAAGAAATAAATAAAGCAGTAGGTATCAACTGTTTATCGCCACGTCATGTCTTGTGGGAGTTATAAAAGTCAGGGCAAAATGGATTATATTACTGGGGTACACACAAATGACGGTAGATCATTCTGTTATATGCTATAACATTGCGTTTTATGAGTCCTGATGGTACAGCTCTTATCATTAGGAGCAGGAAATATCTCTCAGTCTTTTTGCTAACACTTTTGGCGTGGCATAAGGGTGAATAAAGGGAGAAATACACTGCGCCCACGTGCGCGTCGATCTCCATACATTACATATGGAAACTAGACTTGTAGAGCTGCACTTGATCCACGCCGCGCGACATCGTTCTACGTACAAATTAGGCGTGTTACACGTGTGCGTCGATATAATGTAGTTCTAGCTTTATACCTGCTTTTGGTGTCCGTATATACTCAGGAAGTCTGCAAGGGGATCTGATGCTATTGTCCCCTGTGCTATGATGATGAGCTTCTTTAGAAAGGCATTACTTATTAGTAAAATGGTATTCTAAAGAACTCTAGTTGTAGCACTCTTCCGTTTTGCGAAAGTCTGGCAAAACTTATATTTAAGTAACCCTTTCTTTATGAGGTGGGAAATCACTTTCACCTTCTTCAGCTCAAGGTTGAGTGTTCCCTCCAGTTACCTTTAGCATACCAGGTCCAAGAGTATCTTTTTCAGAACCGTTCTCATAGCCCTAACAGGCATGGGCCCTACTGGGCTTACATGTCTTTGAGGCGCACATTTTTTTTCTTTAGGCGGAGCGGGAGATAGTGTCAAACTTTTACTGACTAAAAAACCCATCTCGTTAAAATAATAAAGACCAAATGTTTGTTTGTGCATTCACACAAACGTATATAGGATGACTGGTAATTAGTGAACGATACTTAAACACGTGATTGTAGCCATGATAACAAACTACTTTTACTATGGGACCAAACCTAAAATCGCGAAAAAAATTCTGCTGGTCAGTACATTTGTAATTCCCTAACTGGTCAAAATGTACTGGACTTGGTTGATTTTTTTGCGATTTTAGGTTTGGTCCCATATTAAAATAAAAGTAGTTTGTTATCATGACTACAATCACGTGTTTAAGTATCGTCCACTAATTACCAGTCACCATAAATAAATTAAAAATATCTACATATAAAAAAGAAACAGCGCTTTAGTTTTCTTTTATTTAATTTCACCTGACTGCTTCCATATTTTTGGACGGTAGTGTACAGAGAAGTGTTGACAGCCGGCACCAAAAATTAATATTTACTTTGGCAATTTGCAAGTCAATAGCGTCTGGTTTGTGTACTGAAAAACTCAGGAAGACTATTTATCCCGGAATCTTTAGATTTCGCCTTTTTTTATTTTTGGTGTGTACGGGTGTAATGTACAGATAACTTAAAGAAATTAATTTCGCACATGCGCATATTAATTCGATTTTTAGAAAAAGTACTTTATTTTTTTATTTTATCTTTACAAAGTGTTTCATGTACCAGATTGACCCTCCACGGGATTAAAAAGATCAAATTTTAACGGTGTATATTATTTTTAACTAGCGACCCGTCCCAGCTTCGCTATCTATTAAAAAAAAAACGAATCAAAATCCGTTGCGTAGTTTTAAAGATCTAAGCATACATAGGGACAGACAGCGGGAAGCGACTTTGTTTTATATCTACTATGTAGTGATGATAAGAAAAACGTTGTACCTATCATAATTTGCCTGAGAACTTATTATCATTTTCCTGTCCTTGTCCCGTTTTATTTGGGTGCGGCGCAACACGTTTTTTTCTTACGTTCTGTTCTGTCATCCGTCACGCTATCGCTTCTTTGGCCTCCCTCTCCATCCATCCAAATGTACACTCATAACTCTTTTAGTAACATGCGTTTCATCCCTTCTCTTCACATGACCATACCAAGACCAACGATTCCCTTACAACTTTACAATCACTTTCAAACTTCCATTTCTCACTTTATCCGTTCTTGTCAAACCAAACATCCTCAACTTCGCTACATGCAATAATTTATCTGAGAACCCAAAACTAGAAAATACAGCATTGCTTTTTTCTACCCGAGTGCTCTTAAATCTTAGGAAATAGGTCACAACACTCGGTCCTCTTTACTTTTTTATTGTAAAGATGACAGTCTAGTATTTATTGAGAGACTAACCAAACAGAAATTCTGGTAGTGCTGTTGAAAATGAAAGTATTTTAATAGACAAAGAAAGTTATATTTTCTGGTATAGGCACAAATTGCGTACACGAGGATAGCTCAATATTAGAAATATTAACCAGTCATCAGTTGAAGGTCTGAATGATCCGGATGCTCCTGAGGTGGAGGTACTCCTATGGGTATATTTAATATAAAAATATTTCCAATTTATTTTCATTGTGAAAATAATGAACAATTAAAAGATAGTACAGCCATGACCGGAGCAGTAACTATAAAGCCTACAAGATTAAATCTTTTAGAGATTATCTCCTGAACTAACCAAATTTAATCAAATTTTGATTTAATTACGATTATTTTACTACACTACAAAATGAAGAGGTTTTCAGTTCGTCAGTATATTTATGGACGTTCTCTGATTAGCCAAAAACTAAAAAAAACAGCGTTCATCGTAGATCTCAAAAGGCAATAATAAAATAGAATGTATATTTGACTGGCCTGTTGGTCTAGTGGTTAGTGGCCCTGACTGCTATGCAGGAGGTCGTGGGATCGATTCCCACCCAGGACAAATGTTTGTGTGATGAGCAAGATCATTTGTTCTGTGTATGGGTGTTATTTATCTATAATATGTATGTATTTAGAAATATATAAGTATGTTTATCAGCTGTCTGGTACCCATAACACAAGCTCTGCTTAGCTTGGGACTAGACGGCGTTGTGTGATAGTTAAAAAATAATAATAATAATATTACTCGTATTATTAAAGAATCTCATATTGTGGTCTTTCATGACAGACCTCAATTAAAGGATACCACAAAAGCGACCATTTTGTAGAGAAACAAAAAACCTATGTTCACTATAACGATACAGTTTCCTAGCTCGAGGGACATGAAAGATATCAACAACAGACATCGTCCCTGTTACGTGCGACTAGCTGACAGGCTGATAAAGACTTGGAAATAGTTCGGGAAATGGGAAGAAAGAAATACGACATCTATTCGGAAATAAATGGCGAGTGTAAATAGAGATAGTGGATTTCGTGAATGGGATTCGTGTACTTTATGCGGCCTAAACAAAAATCTTTTCTTTGGTATTGTTCCTAGTTTAGGAACAGGCAACTCTATTAACAAGCCCATTTGAAACAAACACTTGGGTCTTATCTTTTTGTACTTTTCTTCATAAACCCTTTACGTACACACCAGTCATAGGAAGCATTAGTCATACCAATTTTGGTACACAGTAAATGAAATGCTGCACATAAAGGAAGTGCTGGAACTTAATGGACAGGTCCAACTAAATCTGTGTGGTTCTTTCCGTAAAAGATCATCTTTTACAGTAATCTGCATGATTCCCATTCGAATTGACCATTACATGATTGCTATATGGACTTTAAAAGAGACTTAGATCTCTGATTTTGTTTCGATATTTCTTCTCAGGATTATCTGCTAGGAAGCACCACCGCTTGACCTCATGTAGTTTATACTGACAAAAAACTTACGTATTACGTTTGAATTGTTGTATAAAGATTGAATAAGAAGGATAAGAAATCTTCTAAAGGAGCTCGATTATACATGTCTAGATTATACTTACTAGATAAAACCATTGGGCGCCCAAAAGAATAATGAAACCTCTAAAAACAATGTTCAATTCAGTTGTTACGACCTCGGTTAAGGCCGACTTAAGGTAGAACTGCATTGGGTACAGCCACTTACGCCGATCTCAATACACGTTATATGGCAACTAGACTTGTAAAGCTATATTAGAATAGGGTACCCAGACAAAAAATTAAAAGTCCGGAGATAAGGCCTGATTTCCATTGAAAAATCCTTTCCAATTTTAGAATTTTTTCACAAACGAACTTAAAAAAGCACATACGAGTAGCACTCAAAGCGAGGGGGAGGGTTTGACAGCGGCTCCTTCCTTCACCAAAGATTAATAGTGTGTTTAAACTTTTTATTAATGTGTTTAAGTTTGTTTAAAATATCACTGTAAGCTGTATTTTTTTTTAAATATTGTGTTGTATTGTATTATAAATCCTGAGATCTCATGAGATTTACAAAATCCAGCCGCAGTCCTGAGAAAAACCCAAAAATTCTGAAATCTCAGGGCAAATCCTGAAATATGGTACCCTACATTAGTACTACTCCACGCGACGCGACAATAAGTAAGTACAACTTATGCGTCGCTCATGACTGCGTCGGTCTAACGTAGTTCCCATTATGGACTAGGTCGACTTCAGAGAGTGTCCAACGCCCCATTTTTTTTCAAACGGCTCTTCTTCTGAAGTCGATCAAGTTCACCTTTGTGCGATAAGGCAAGCTGAATGCAGTACTTCTGTGTAAACAGGGCACTCGCCAATTTAGTAGTCGGACAAGTTCGGGTGCCTGCCGAAGCTATTAAGAACTACATAGCTAATTGAGGAATATTAGAACAGCGGCGCTTTAATTTGTCTAATTTATTTCATCACCACAGCTGTCAAAACGAAAGGAAACCTCGTGAGAAACCAAAAATTCGAAGACATGTGACCTCTACCAACACGCACTGGATCCGCGTGGTGAATCACGGCATATTCTCTCTCCTAGAGGCCTGAGTCCCAGCAGCATAAAACAGAGACTCGACACTAACATACACAGCTCTAAGATATACCTAAACTGATCTGTTAATCCTTCTTTCTCGCTCGCACGCTTTTCATTTTAACACTTCACGGTAAGGGTCCAGACTTTCTCTTAATTTAAAAAGCTGGATCAATTCCTGAGATGCCTTTCGTCATTTTCCGAATACACTTCGATGTCATGCTGTTGATATCTCAAAATCTGACACAAATCAAGTATATCGGCTTCCTCCCTTCAATTACAGCTATATTTCTGCCGGACATCAAAACAATTGATTGGATTAAGCCGAAGGTAAAAAAAAAATCAAGCGACCGATAAATCGTGCGAGTGACACGTTTAATTAAATAGATAATTAACTAACTGATTAAAATCAATGATGTTGTGAACATGACAATAAAAGATTTTTTCAATTCGAACCAGTAGTTCCCGAGATCTGTATCTATGTCGTTTCTTTTTTTACAAGATGGCCGATCTTACTGCTGAGTGGAGACGTCATGTGCAGTGTGTGAAGGCTAAACTACCAGCAACTATAATTTATAATATTGTTAATGGTGTTCTGACAAGTCCGCTTTGTGCTCGAAGTTTTTCGGCCAAAGTTGGATATGCAAGTCACATGAGTACACATGGCGGAGCAGCACACCTGAGCTCACAGCCACCATGAGTAGCCAAGGAATGCGGTCGCTGTGGCCAGATCATAGGAATTGATCACTTCATGATATGGCCAACTAAAACTGGCCAGATTGTTTAAACGTTAAGATTTGATAATATGTCAATCCTCGTTTGGTCATATCACTGATGTAGGATTTCTATGATCAATAAAAGGTCTAAAGAAAGTAGGCCAAACAAGTGTTGACATATCATCAAACTTTGACCGTTTATAATGTTCTGGCCAGTTTTAGTGCTTGTTTACGGAGACGCGGCGCGTTGGGCGTTCGTCGTACATTGCAGCAGCGGGCCGCGTCATCGCACGCGCTAACACAAAAATATGGTAATGTACGACGATCGCCCAACGCGCCGAACGACGCGCCGCGTTTCCGTAAACAAGCACTTAGTTGACCATTTCATGAAGATAAATTTTTAAGATCTGGCCACAACATCTATAAAAGGAGAAACTGACTGAAGACGTATAAACGCTCAGCTGAAAATTCTGGGACTAGGATTATGAAATTTTGCACAAGGTTTCCTATTGTAACATAGACGAACAGTAAGAAAGGATTTTCCAAAATTGACCCCCTAAGGGGATGAAAAAGGGATTCAAAGTTTGTATGGAGGAACCTACTTTTCCGCGAAATCGGTGACAAACTAGTTATAATATATATTAGATGGTACCTAACATTAGTATAGTAAGCGGCATATAAGTTGAACCATTTGTTATGGTAAAAAATCGGTCACATTCAAGGTCAACCGTAACGATGGTTCAACTTGTGCAACGATGATTATAATCGATTTTTGGGTCTCAATCGAAGTGGTGTGCGTAACCATAGCAAATGGTTCAACTTATTTGCCGCGCACAATACCTTTGGTACGGATTAAAAAAAGACGGTGAATACTAAAATATTATCTGCTTTATCTTATTAGTGAAATCTATTCAGGACGTTTTTAGCTACAGCTGAGTCATAGATCTTTAAAAACTCCGGCATCGATATTGGGTTTTTTCAATCACCAATTGATGTATTTTCCCGGAAGTTTAAGACTTCAGTAGGTATAGCTGGTATATGCAAAAATTTCTGCCGTTATTAGTTTGCAGTGAACCCATAGGGGGTTGCCGTAATGTTCGAAAGGGTTACCGCGTCCCTGGAACGCAAAGGCCAACAATGATGGAAAACAGGTGGATTTTAGCTCCACCGCTCCACCCAGAGCGGGAATAGCACATTTTGATACAAATCAAGAAAGTTTATCAATGCGACCAAGGCGGAATTCGCGCGAGCCGTAGGCGAGGGTGTTATGGAGCCGAGTGCTGCAGTGAAAAAATTCCACGTGTATCAAACGACGTTTTTTAATACACTTAGGAAGAAAAAATAAAATAAACGGAGCTTGACTGGAACGACTCGTAAGGATTGCTTAGAGCTCAACCTGATATGATGTTATAATAAATTATGACGTGGCGAGCGCTAGCACTTTTCCGCACTAGTGCGGAAAAAATAAACAGCGTGTTTAAAAGCGGTAGGGACAAGAGCGGCTTTCCGAGTAAGCACATTGAAGAATATGACGATAACTCACTTCAAAAAAAAAACTGAAGCTATACCAATACCAGGCCACGTGGCGAGCGAACAAATCGGTTCACTTACACCAATTTTTCTGATGACAGACTTGTAATTATTCTCTTTGAACCATCGAACGGATCCAGGAAAAAGATATACATTGTATGAACATTTTTAGATTCTACGTTTCCTATTTTTATTACACGCTATGTTTTAAAGCTCAACAGGAAAAACGAACAATAGTAAGCTTAGGTATTTGATCGTCTGGTTAGTTTTTAGCGATATTTCTGTTCCGATAGCCTTATTGAATTACTTTTTTATGAAACAAACACTTAATACGGTTAGACGAACAGAGGGTATTGATGATTTTAATGATTATAATCAGCACACAAGTTGACACTGACCTACAAAATGCAAAAAAAAAACCTTTAGATAATTACAAATTTGCGGGTTGGTCTGGAGCATCCATCTTAATACTGTGTATCTATTAGAAGGAATTAGATGACAAACACACGTACAGAATTATCTATCTATTATAAAACTGAAATACCACTCGCTGATTAATAACGAAATCTCAGAAACTATAACACCTCAAACTTCTCCTTATAGGGTGTAGAAGTCCGCTAAGAACGGATTTTACGAAACTTCACCCCTAAGTGCTTACGCAAACAGAAACATAATATGGCTATGTACGGCGACCGCCCAACGCGCTGCGTCTCCGTAAACAAGTCCTAAGGGGGTAAACCGAGCGATTCATGCGGGCGAAGCCGCTGGCAAGAAGCTAGTATTAAAATAATAGAATAAGAATATCTGAGAGTACAAAATTAGATCCATTGATAAAATTTGCATTTTCCACAGATGTTCACGTTCAGAAATGCCCTAGAATCTCGGCAACTGTTCTTACGCCTACTTTACAATTCACATGGCAACAACATCATGAAAGTCTACCTATAAATAAAATGTGCTTCAAAACTAAAATACCTAAGTATTTATACTAAACCTGTACACTAATATACATGTAATACAAAATACACTCAGACGTCGAAGTACTCGTACATCGCAGCTGTAATTCGGAAAGGAAATGCGCCCAGAAGACTGGCACTCTGGCAGCATTGCCACGTTGAATGGCAATGCTAAAGCTAGAACTACATTAGACCGACGCACACGTGTAACACGTCTGACTTGTACGTAGAACGACGTCGCGTGGCGTGGATCAAGTGTAAGTCTACAAGTCTAGTTTCCATATAAAATGTATGAACACCGACGCGCCCAGATCGGCGATGTGGCACATTCTTTGGGCAAGAACGAGCCACCCATCTGGTCAGTTAGTTCATATTTAACTTTCCTTTATTAAACTAACGAATAAAGGATATAAATTATTTAAAACAAAAAATACCTAGGTAAATAACATCACGCTAGGACCAATAGGACCGGAGCAGTAACCAGAAATGGGGGAGAAGGTTAAGTTGTTACATGTAATGATGATGATGATGATGTAATACATGTAATAAACGTTTAATTGTTAAATATTATAAACTATGAATTCATAGCCGTGTCTAGTTTATAATATTTCTATGAACAATCAGAAATCATACTACCTAGTCCACCTTCTTTACTGTTTTTTTTTATTGTTGATAGGGTCGCGCTTGACCGTTATTTAACCTGATGGAAAGGGAGGATGCGGTCGGCGATCGAGCGCGCTTACCTAGAAGTAACCTACTCACTCTTGACTTAAAGATTCCCGGGTTGTAGCCATAAGGAAACAGAGACTCCGGCAGGGAATTTCACTCCTTAGCTGTACGAAGAATGTGAGAATTCTTATTAGTGATTATTTTGTCTTATGATATACTTAAGATGCTGCGGTGGGCGGGAGGTGTGACCAGGATAGGGAGAGTGCGCAACGAGAACATACGGGGCATCTTTGGGGTTGCGCCCATCACACATAAACTCACAGAGCTCCATCTAAGACGGTATGTATGGTCATGTTAAGAGGTGTACCGAAGACCGTGTAGTAAAAACAGCCCTGCCCAAACAAAAGCGAGGGAGAGACCGCTCGTCATTAACCAGGTGGTCTAACATCGAGAGAGACCTCGAGAAAGCTCAATTGCCAAAATCGACAACCCAGAACAGACAGTCCTGGTGCAGAACAATGAGGAGTCCTGATAATGGGAGCAGGGACGGACAAAGAAGAAGAATATTAGTGTTTATGCACCTTTTTTCTTTTATTATTGATAGCTTCGCGTTTGACCACTATCTCACCTGATGGTAAGCGATGATGTGGTCTATGATAGAGTATGCTATCAACTGTAAGGGTCGCCACACACGTCCCACACGCGATATCCACAAACGCCACCAGGAGAAGCTAGAAGTGGCCACAAAAGTAGAGATAGTGCGCGACAGCAACTTGTGGTCGGTCGCTGCTACTTTTTTTTTAAATACTATGACTCTGACGAAGAAGGTTAGCATGAGTGGCGTGTGGCAGCGTTTTGTGTCAGCGTTAATACTGCACAAGTAGGGAGCAGCGACGATTTGTAAAATTTGGCGGCTACCAGCATCAACAGTTTGTGGCAAAGCTGTATAAAATGTATGAAAACTACAGTAAATGACAGCGGCATTTTGAGCTTGTGGCCAATGGCCGGTGAACGGCGACCCAACCTTATTCGCTCTTGACTTAAAGACCTCCTTTTGTAGCTGTCATGACAGACATAGTAAGTACTTAATGTGATATTGAATGCTCTTTGTTATTACATTAGTGCATGGCTAATCAATTCTTAACTAATTTTACAATAAAGTGTATCTTTAGTTATGAATAGTTATGAAGTTATAATTTACATCAGTAGTCGCAGTTGCCAGCGACTTTTGCTACTTTGTTGAAAAGTATAGCATGGCATAGCATAGCATCAGCCTTATAATGTTTCCGCTACTGGGACTCAGGCCTCCTCTCTAGGACAGGGAATGGGCCGCGGGCCCAGTGCGGGTTTGACGATGTCACATGCCTTCAAATTTTTAGTTCTAGGACATGTCGGTTTCCTCACGATGTTTACCTTTACCGTTTTAAAAAGTATCCTATGTGCTATTCCAGGATATAGTCTACCCGTGTACCAAAGTTTCCTCGAAATCTGTTACCCCTGAAAAATATTACTATCTTTTCGCTACTATTTGGTACCTACTTTCCAATATTTGGTACCTCTACTGACAACGAAAAACGCGTGAAGAATGTGGTCTGACATTCTGACATCAGGATGTTTCTGGACAATTTTATTTTTTCATAGTTCCAGACAACACAGCTAATTTCTAATTTATCTTTTTATAAATATTTACTACCTTTTTACTACCTCATCATTTATTTTTTTCAGCTTTTTTTGGCATACCTGAAAGTTGTTAGGTGTAAAGTATTTTTTCAAAATGCGTTATTTAAGCACATAAGGTATGAGATATGTATATCATGTTTAGAAAATACCAAAATACACTACCATTGTTCTACTATTTAGTACCTAACGTCAAATACTTAGTGCCTCTATTGACTGCGAGAAAACGCGTGAAGAAAATGGCCAGACATTCTGGCATCAGGTACTAGAATATCTATAAAAAAAAAAACTAGCAATCTGGATTTATACATGCTCCCAATACCACACACAATAGAAATACTAACACAAAATCCCATAAAACAATCAATTTAAAGCAAATTTATTAATAGATTCGCGTTGTTATCACGCTGAGCGAATCCTGCGCAGATACGGCGAAGGTCGTATACCAGTTATTGTAATGGCGTCTGTGGATCACTATGCACGGAATTTAGAAATTATTCATTTTGAATGGCGGCTAGATAAGCTCAACCTGATTTTTGAATGCAATATTTCCAGTATTTTGTATTAGTAAAATTAATGAGATGTCCCGTTTCTGTTACTGTAACACTAGCGAAACAACTAATAATATTAGCGCGCTGTTTGATTTTCAACTCTCAGTGCTCTGCCTAGCGCTGGAAATCAATTGATCAATGTGCTTGTATTCAGACATCAATTCTTTTAGGTCTCATTCATAGTATTATTGAGGAGCTTCAAAGTTAAGCAACGGTTGCCGAGGTCGGTTAGTGGATGGGTGACCATTCAATACAGATCTGGATGTCTCTGTACTTCGGACCTAACAATAAGCTGTTGTGTCCAGGCTGTAGTTAATTTGTAGATGTTGTCTGATGTCAGAAAATGTAACACCAGGGTTGCTGACGGGTACCAAGTGTGTCCAGTTGCTTCTGGTTAGACTAGAAGCCGACCCCAACAGAGTCCAAGGCTCTAGGGTCAATAGTCGACTTCTGCGAGGGAAACCCATGGTCCTAGAACGCAAAGGAAAACTGAAGAAATATCGGTATGGTGTTAGTATAAAGGTGTAAAACTCCACTTTTTGTTTAGGTGGGAAAATCATCCAACGGCATCTTCCGCCCTTGGGCGGAGCTGGGGATAGTGTCAGACTTTTACTGACTAAAAACCCACCCTTCTTTGCCTTCGTTCCAAGGCCTCGGAGTACACTTTCGCATTAGAGCGGATTTTTATAAACATGTACATTGCATTTTTGCTATGTCCCACAACTTTCGATATTTTTTGTACGATAACTATCTTAGTACTAATTTTTTTTTTGATGTCGTTAGTTAAAACATATATTTAACTATATTTTCTCATCTTCATTTCCTTTATTTCTTAATTTATTCATAAAATTTTTGAGTGATACCGTTACGTACATGCCGTTATTTACCCTGTCCTACCGTCTTTTTGTAACCAACAAATTAAAATTACAGGATAAATATAAATATATTGATTGCGAAACAACCATTACTCGATAGCTTAAATATTATATTTATTCATATTAATAATATAATTAATGTAAAGCAACTGATTGAATTTTAATACTTTTTTAAATAAAAGTCTTAATTATTGACCTGGGTGGAATTTCCATTGAGAAACGCAATTTTACGCGGCTTTTTTTAAATCTACCGCAATAGTAGTTTTTTCATTAGTTTGAAATATTATTGAGCACTCTGTGGAACATATCCGTCACTAGCTACAGTGGATCAGTCTCGATAGAAATATCATTGAAAGTGGACGATTTGCCGAGAGAAAAAAAATTGTCCATTGATCAACGGTGATTTTTGGGTAAGTTAACAATATTTCAAGTATATTACACTTAATATATAATCGACCAATGTATATTTTACTAAGTCGTATCAATGTTTTGTTGTTTTTAATGTAAAAATACGTAAATAAATAAATAACTAGTGTAGTTGGTAAGGAATCGTTACATTCCACTGACCAATTCTGGCAAAAACGTTAGTCAGTGGAATGAATAGTACGTCAGTGGAACGCTAAAGCTGCATGCACGGTGAATATTTTGTCCATCACGTGATTCTATTATTTTTTAAACAATATTACGATTTTTTTACCAATTGAGGTAGGTAGGTGTAGTCGTATTATACGACGTAAAAAACATTATGATTACATTATGCTAATTATTTTTACTTTAAATTCGATTTTTTTTAATAAGTGATAAAATGATAGAGGTATAGTAACATGTACTAACTGTCTCCCGTGGGTTAAAACGCATAAGTTCCGATGCCGTGGAAACATTGAGATAAAAAGTAGCCTACTATTTTTGTATTATTACTATTTAGGTACAAATGAGTGGATTACAATCGTAATGTTATTTTTGTAGATAAATATGCCTCTTACATCTGCTGAGAGAGTAAAAAGATACCGCGAAAAATTAAAAAAAGACCCTGAAAAATTTGCAGAGCATAAAAATAAGCACGCAGCGCTTGTTAAATCAAAAACAAAAAAAGTTGCTGATCTTTCTGAGACTGAGAAACAGAAATTAAGGGAAAAATGGAAAATCAAAAACGCAGGCAAAAAGAAAAAAAGAAGAGTAGTTGCGCACCAGCATCTCATATTTCTGAGCCCTTAGTACCATGAGATGAGGGAAGGTACTTCTTCTATCGGATCTTAGATCAGTTACAGTTCTATAGAATTTTGCCTAAAAATGTGTGCATTTTAATCAGAGCCTTACTTTTCCACTTAGTAATTTTAGCATTCCACTGATGTGAGTGTCCATCACTTATAAAATAAGAAAATAAGGGTTAATTGCTCGTTTTCACGTTAATTTGGATATTATTATTATTTTATATCATAAAACATAATTTGTTAGTCATCATATGGTTTTGTAAAAGAACATTCAATGTCAATTTAAATAGTTGCTAAGAAAAATAGGTAACTAATTTGTCCCATGTTAGTCAGATGAGACAATAATACGTTTAGAGCAGTTATTAGTTACTTTATATCATATTGTTGCACGTTTTTCATTTATTTAGCATACATATAGCAAAATAAAATGTGATATTTCAGTAAATTATTTTATTTAAATTAATAGAGCGGGTTTTAAAATTGTTACTAAGTGGAACCAAAAAACGTCTACATGATTTTTAATAGTTTATCATTAATTAACTTTATGATATTATAGTAAACCTTCAATATTTTTATAAACTTTAAATATCAGTCAGTAAAAATCTAAAAACAAAAATACGAAAAACAGAAAATAAAATCAGACCACCAATTTTAAAATGTGTACACGTTTAAAAAAATCCGCCCATTACCCATGGCCCCAGTAGGCTTCGACCCTGCTGGGCCACTACGGGTTGCTGACATGTCCTTGAGGCGCGCGTGGAACGTTACGTGCCCGACTTGGGCTTGGTCCGGACGGTAATCGCGCTGTCCGAAAGCCTGCAGGTAGAACTACACTCCGTGGCGCCCACGTGTGCCACACACGCTGATCTGGGCGCGTCGGACTCCATACATTTTACATGGGAACTAGACTTGTAGAGCAACACTTGATCCACGCCATGCGACATCGTTTTACGTACAAATCAGGCGTATTACCCGTGTAGTTCTAGCTAAAATCTGAAAACTGTCCAAGGCTATGTCGAAAGATGCAGATTGATTTAGATGTCAAAAATATTTTAAAAGTACGTTAAGTTATACGAAGAAACATTTTAATATTCTGTGCAGTTAGTGTTATCCATTAATTTATAGATATTATTTAAAGTCTACAGCTTATCAACATTTTAATGAGATAATCTTTGTATTTGAATACATCATTAACTAGCTTTGTCGTAACTCGTAACGAGTGTGAGACCACATAGTATAAACAATGATTGATCATTGAAATAGTTTTGAACATACGCTCGAATTTGGTACGACGCGTTTGGTTCGTCGGTACCAAAGTCGAGTGTGTGTTAACACTAATTACGCTGAGTCATGCTCGACCTTGGTACGGATGGACCACGACCTTGGTACGACGGACCAAAACCGTAGTAACAAACTGGAGTGTGTGTTAACTCATTACATCCACTCTTAACTACATCCCACGCGAACTCCCCGTGATCCTATGCAAAACATTCACGCTATAGTTTAAAAGCGATCCCTTTCTACCATCGGACGACCCGACGTAGGATGAGTATCTACCCTTGTGTTGTTGAAACCTCTACGGTCTAAAGCCGTGTTTACGGAGACGCGGCGCGTTGGGTGTTTCGTCGTACATTGTAGCAGCGGGCCGCATCATCGCTCGCGCAAACACAAACCTAAAAGCAATGTACGACGGACCGCCCGACGCGCCGCGTCTCCGTAATCGAGCACTAAACGTTTCGCCTCGTCATTTATACTGTGCACATCAAAGGACTGATACAATTTGTCTGCTGCGGTCTTCCCGTCCGATTATAATCCTATTGTAATTTTATTTTTGGTGTACAATAAAAAATCATCATCAAAATCATCATTGATCATTGTTAATTTGTATGTATGTTTCTAAGTATATATATTTTTTATTTTTCTTATCTAGTTTACCATAAGTTGTACCTACCATGTTATGTTTCTGCACCACCCTAAGGTCGACTGGTAGAAAATGCCTAAGGCATTAAGTCCGCTTTTGTACATAGTTATTTACTAGTGCATAAAAATTTAATGTATGAATTGTAAAGAAAAAATTAAAAAATAAAGTACTTTTTTAAACTCGAATTAATTTACGCATGTACTTACGAAATTAATTTCTTTAAGTAAACATTCAGCGATGCCAATGAACTGTAGGTAGTTAGTACGCAATGACCGACAACTCCCTACGAGGTCATTGACTCGTTTACTTACAGAAATTAACTTCGTACATGCGTAAATTAATTCAAGTTTAAAAAAAGTACTTTTTTCTTTACAAATCGATAGTATTTCATGTACCGAATCGACCCTCCGCGGGATTAAAACGACTAAAATTTAACGGTGTATATATAATATCACTCCTCCCTCTGTCCATCCTTCCACAAGTCTACTCATAACTCTTTTACACTTCACATGACCATACCAACACCATAGAATAAGTAATAGCCAACATTAACGATTCCCTTTCAATATTCAACCTCGTAAAACCACAACTGAATGAAAATCACATCACAGGTAATTAAATGCAATAAAAAAACAAACAAATAAAAGAAATCCTACATAGTACTACAGTTACCAGTCAATTAATTAGTACGCCAGCGAGTCCGACGTCCATTTAGATCAATTAACGGGTATAGATTGAGAAGCTGTCATATTCTTGTAGTGTGGTAGGCGCGGGCGCATTATCACCGCTCATAGGTCGCTGTTTAAAGATGTGTTTACGAAGAGACATATATATGTTGAATTAAAACAGTTTGTGTATTTTATGGTCATGATATGGTTATACAATGTTAACTTATATGTTTATATAATACTAGCTTGTGCCAGCGGCTTCGCTCGCGTGAAAATCGGTTTCTCCATACAAACTTCCAAACCCCATTTTATCACCTTTGGGGTGGAGTTTCGTAAAATCGTTTCTTAGTGGATGTCTGTCACCCTAAAATTAAAAACACCGTAAGATTGTAAAATATCGCGAGGAATTGTAGACTAGTTTTTCTAAATAAGACACGGTTATGTTACAAACTAATGAATTTGAATGTGGATTATCGTGTACTAAACGATTTTTCACAATATATCGAGAAATTATAATCTAATAAAGATTTATTACAATCACACGGAGTTTGCAATTTACACCCTTCAGGGAACCTATCTGCCAAATTTTAAGTTTGTAGGTGTTATTGTTTCTGAGATTTCGTGATTAATCAGTCAGTGGTATTTCGCTTTTAAAGATAGTAGATAATTCTTTTTTACGTGTGCTTGTCACCTAATTCTTTCTAAACGGGTATACCGATTTGGATGAAACTTTGTGTATATTTGAGTGGGTCCCTAGATTTAGAAATACAATTGAACCCGGTAGATGGCGCTGCAATCGGGTTTAAAATTTTTTTTCTGCGACGTCTGTCGCGACCGCTATTGATTAAATAAATTTATATTTTAGATTTAATAAATTAATCTAACATTTATGAATATGCGGGCGAAGCCGCTGGCAGGAGCTAGTATTTTACTACAAGAATGTGGAAAATATAATGTGTTTATAATGCACTTACCACACGGCATGAGCACACCTTTAGTAACTGATAACACTAGGGGTCACACTTTGACCTTTCAAGAGCAATGCTAATGCAAGACAATAATGTTCAATATATTTTTAGCCCGAAATTTTGACAAACAATATTGGGTACGGTGTCAGACAATAACTCGTTTGTGAAGATAGATATTTGACTGCTCTATAAGCATAGAGCAGTCAAATATCTATCTTCACAAGCAATGGAAGCCCATTGCATCCGTTCTGCTGCGTCTACCAACATCCGTTGATTTTGCTAATGTGAGATGGAAATAGTTGGTACTATGTTAAATACTGTTATTTAGCCAAATTCAGTCTCCAGAATCTGGAAACTAATATAAAAAGGCTAAGTAGAATGATTTTCAAGTAACAGAGTCTGTGTTTCCTGATAGCTATAACCTAGGGGTCTATATTTTAATTCTAGGCAAGCGTGCTCCATTGCCGGCCATAATGTGGCCGCTTAGGCTAGTGAGATGGTGGTCCAACCTTCATGGCAGCTTTTATAAAAATAAAGTCCTAAAGGTGGGTTTCTGAATTGAGTATTTTGAGTTTAGAATGACTCAAACTTAAGTTCAAAATTTTGACAGGTGTATGGGCTAAAGCAGAATTTGAGAAATGCTCAATTTCAAATGCAAATCAGAAATTGGGGGTGTATATTCTAAAAATATAATAATATGTCAATGCTACAAAACCAAAATAAACAATTGTAAAACGAAGAACACAAAACAAAATCACTTCAGTCTTGTTTTACAACATAAATGGTAGCGCATTTAGTTTTGATTAGATCCAATTACCAAGTGTGTGGGAGAGATTGACTTGCTTGGTAGTGATTGCAATGTTTGTGATAATATCTCCCTCACAATTATCTCCTCCTCAATTTATAATTAAACTATGCTGAAAATAGAATTAATTGGGATTCTGTACTTTGTTTCAGTGCTATCTTTGTCTGCATCTATTTTAATCAAATATGCATAATAGAATAAACTTTATTGTAAGTACAACAAAAAATTTTTCACAAACATAAATCTATGAGTACAATGGCCGGCTTATTTTTGACAGCAATATCTACCACACAACCATTGGATGAGTACTTTAAGAACTTAAAACTAAAAAAAGGAGGTAGTCAGTATTGCACTGCACCATAATCTATATGAGTATAAAAAAAATGTTTTTTTTTTTATAATAGGTAGGTAATTTGAAAATGGAACTTTTTGTTGATTGTCTTGATCACACCCAGAATACCTACAAATGTAACTTAAAAAGGAACAAAGGTCATGCAGGTAGTTAAAAATCTTGGGCTAATTTATGTATCTTACTTATTAGTTACTTAGAAATGAACTGTTTCTGATTGTCTGTAAATTTAACTAGAAGTTATTGAGTGAGATTAAGGTGTACTGATGAGCGTAATATGCTTACTCAGCAATTAAAAGTAACCTAAAAGAAGGTACTTATTTTAAACTAGAACGGCCGCTAACAAAATGATATTGCAATTTTGTTTTATTTACTGATCCATAAAGGGACAGAATATAGATTATGTCAGCATTATTTGCTGATACTGGTCTCATAAAAATAATTAGTGTAAATGTGAATATTGTAACTTTAATAACATTTTAATTAATTTAAGTATCATTTAACTGGTCAGGGATTCCAATTTCAAGTTATTTTAAAGTTTTATTGCTGGTCTAACATTTTAAGAAATATCATGATAAGGTACTTATGTATGTAAAAAATAAAATGTGATGCAGTTTCTTGAAATATATATTTTTTTCATACAATTGATATTTATAAAGTGGACTTGATATTTAGTTACCCAATCACCTTTATTAAGTTCATGGTCAGAATGAAAACCAATGTCTGTTTGGTCAATAAAAGTAACAAAGTTACTTAAACTTAGCTACTTAACCTACAGGCATGCTTGAATTTGGAACTAAGTTGGAGGTAGTATAACATTCTATGATAGAATTATGTTTCGAGAAGTTTCTTTTTATAATTTAGTTAATCTAATAACTTTTTATAATGTGTAAGTGGGTATATATAGCCCACAAAAATGTCTTATTAGAAAAAAAAGTATGAAGTTATAACTTATTTAATTGTTCTGAAAGTAAGTTTCAAAGTTTTTCTTCTCTAACAAGATTCTTATAGGACTGAGCAAGGTAGATAGAACTCAGAACAAGCTCGCAAAACTGTTATCATATCCATAACATGAAATAATCCGCCTCACTATTAATTATAAGCAAAAACATTAAAAAACGTATGAATAAAATAATCAACAAATATTAAAAATTACAAGTTTTTAACGCCTTTGTCGAACCTGTAAGGTCACAAAACGTTCAAAATACACAAAAAGATGAATATTTTATAATTATTCTATTATTACAATCATGCTATGAATGAATTTGAGTTTTTGAAGCACCGCCTGATACGGACAAACATTAGTATTTACAATATTATCTTACCCTTATCGTACACCTCTGGCACTCAAAAGATAACGGCACATAATCACAATAATATCACTCGAGAATTAGAAATGGATTTAAATGCGATAATTCGAGAAAAAACATAAAAACTTTGATTTCCAGTGACACACGACGGAGCGAAGTCACCTCGCATGAAGGCGCGCCACTGCGGTGTTGCCACTCAACAAACTACGTTTACCCAATAACAAACGTCAAGTTTGCTAAATTATTTATTTCTATGAACTCTCGACAAATATACACGGAAACTATACAAAATACTTATAACAAATACTTAACAACGACTTTTTTGTTTCTTGCGTTTATTATAGGATTTCTTGCACTTTCTACAGAATGTCGTACAAGGATTTGAAATTAAACTTTGCCACTCCTGGTGGCAAGGTAACGAGATATTTAGTTGTGAACAACAATGGCTTATTGGTTTTTTATCAAGGCGCAGTCGATAAGAGGAGTCAGTTAATAATGCTAGAACCACTGGAACATTATCTCCAAACATTGAATGAATTCTCTGAAATTCAAAACATGATGTCGATGCTTTCGGCGATCTGTTTACTTTTGTCTTCCTTTTAGTCCTTAATTTTCTGTTTTCGGAGTCAGATATTTTGTGCTTAGATTCTCGATCATTACTATTTTCCTGTACTTTTTCTTTTACTGTAATTTCAGGGGATTCCTCCCAGCCATTATAATCCTTTACACTTTGATTTCCCATAATACCTACGAATTATTCTTCTTCACATCAGGAATTATGAAATTAATAAACAAATAATTTTGAGCAACAAACAAGGACATTTTTTTTGACAGTAAATGTTTTATGATTTTTAATTTGAGCAGCATTGGGGAGTTTGTAACCAGTTGTCACGTCTATTATCTACCACAAACCAGTTTTGAAAACTTCTTGCTACTTATCTACCCATGCAGGAACGTTTGAGTTACGGAGTTACGGTAAGGACAAATGTAGGAATATAAGGTGGGTAGTCAGTAAAAATTTGACACCATCTTTCAACATCGTCTTCATTTAGGCCGAAAGACATACACTCTTGGACATAGGCCTCCCGCAAGTGTCGCCACAATGAACGTTCCTGTGCGCCTCGCATCCATCGGAAAAACAATCGAGAAAAAGTGTACACATCACCACACCCCCTTTAGCTTCACCTAATAGCGGGAAAAGTCATAATTGATGGTTTCCCGCCTCATAAAAAACCTAACTACCCACGTGTTTAGGCCCAAGAAATAAAATTGGCCACCATTTTGATATCCTTCCTACAAAATGAAATTGAGTGTGAAAAAACCAGAACAAACACATTATAATAACTGGACATCGCAAAAGAGTTTCTCTGCAATAAATGTGTAGCTAAGGAATGGAATCCCCTGCTGTCGGTTTCGTGATGTACAGCTACAACCTATAATAGGGGTCTCTAAAAAGTCAAGATTGAAAACTACTTACCCACTTAGGTTACTTCTATGCAAGCGTCCATCGTCGATCTCATCATCGCCTATCAATAATAATAAAAAAAAAAAACTATCGTCTGACCCATCGCATATGCAACAGCTTGATGAAGAGTTTTGGAGATTGCAACTCTTCCTGGAGTACTGTTGCCTAAAGAAGTCAAGATAGAAAACTACTTACCTACTACTTACTTCTATGATGTAAGCGTGCTCCATCGTCGATCTCATCATCGCCTATCAATAATAATAATAAAAAATCTATTGTCTGACCCATCGCATATGCAACAGCTTGATGAAGAGTTTTGGAGATTGCAACTCTTTCTAGAGTGCTATTGCCTGAAGTATGCGGTGGCAATATAACTGAAATTTGGTGTTATATTTCTCGAATCAGGGATATGCTATAATATGATAAAATAATAATCGTCTTCCCCTCATATCTTAGAAACATTCTGTGGTCTGACAGTTTTCCGGTGCAGCAATGCTTTAGTTAATTAAATAGTCAAGGAAGGATATGCTACAGGATAACATAATAATCGTCTTCCCCTCATATCTTAGAAACATTCTGTGGTCTGACAGTTTTCCGGTGCAGCAATGCTTTAGTTAATTAAATAGTCAAGGAAGGATATGCTACAGGATAACATAATTATCGTCTTCCCCTCATATCTTAGAAACATTCTGTGGTCTGACAGTTTTCCGGTGCAGCAAAGCTTTAGTTAATCAAATAGTCAAGGAAGGATATGCTACAGGATAAGATAATTATCGTCTTACCTTCATATCTTAAAAACATTCTGTGGTCTGACAGTTTTCCGGTGCAGCAAAGCTTTAGTTAATCAAATAGTCAAGTAAGGATAAGCTATAGGATAAGATAATTATCGTCTTCCCCTCAAATCTTAGAAACATTCTGTGGTCTGACAGTTTTCCGGTGCAGCAAAGCTTTAGTTAATCAAATAGTCAAGTAAGGATAAGCTATAGGATAAGATAATTATCGTCTTCCCCTCAAATCTTAGAAACATTCTGTGGTCTGACAGTTTTCCGGTGCAGCAAAGCTTGATACGCGCAGCCACTACGATGGAAACCCGAAAATCGGTTATAATCCTCGCCTCGTCACGAAAGTTGAATCATTATGGCGGTCGACCTTGAATGCGCAGTAATCAATTTTCGGGTGTCAATCGAAATGCGCGTAACCATTGCAAATGGTTCAACTTATTTGCCGCGTAGGTACCTACTGTACAGATGTGTGCACGAGCGCTTGGAAGCAGAACAAGCATTTGCCGATATTAGGGGCTTTAACATGATGTGTTGGACTTGCAGACGGCGAGCAATGGGTAGCTCGCCGTCGGACCATCCGGTAACAGTCTGCACCGAGCCCAAGTCGTCGAAGGCGCAAATTATTCCATGCGCGCCTCAAGAAGTCGTCAGCAAACCGTAGGGACCCAGTATGGTTGAGGCCTACTGGGGTTCAAAAAAAAAAATCATAACATGTTAAAATTTCACCCGTGCTACCGACGGCGCGTACTGTTCCTGCGCGCCTCAGGGAGCTGTCAGCGAACCGTAGAGGCCCAGCCTGCTAGCTGCAGGCAGACAGGGTCGAAGCCTGCTGGGGTCAAGGGCCGTTTTCTGAGAGGAAGGCTCAGCCCCGGTATGATAGGCAATGAAGGAACAGGGTAGGTTTTTAGTCCGTAAGAGTCTGAAACTATTTCCCTCTCTGCCCAAAGGCGGGATCTGTCATTGAATGATTTTACCTACCATAAAAAAAAAACCGTACTACCGAGGAAGAGGGATGGAGCTAGACATCCTAACTCCATCCCTTTAAGAGTACAGTTTAGATCGTAAAATGGATTGTGTTAAGAGCTCTCTGTCATTTATTTGCAAATTCAGAAGCTAAATGTTTTTCAGAAGTTACTTCAAAAATCTTCTCTGTTTCTTTTCTTTATTTTTTCTTCTTTCTTTTTCTCAGTTGGGTTGGATTTTCTTTTTATACTTGTTACAGTACGGTCGACGGATCTTGGCGGGTCTGAAGTTAGGCTCTGCGAACTTTAGCGCTCAAAATAAGCGCGCCAAATGAATGATTTATAAAAATAAATGCCAATAACAGTTGTTAACAGCAATAACAACTGCTATTGGCATTTATTTTTTCTAACCATTTATTTTTTTACGAGTGCACAAGCGCTAAAGTTCGCGGAGCCTAACTTCAGACGCGCCAAGATCCGTCGGCCGTACTGTACATTACAACTCCGTCATTTATGAACCGAGTTATGCGTTTTGAAGGGAAACCAAACCGATTGCAAGTTTTTAGCTAAAGCGCCTTATCTACTGACATTTGGTGGACTTCTAATTTTAATTCTTTAACAATCTCTCTATAATTGCAGTATTTTCTAATATCAATAGTTAAACTGACAAAGTTCTAAACTCGGTTAACTTTTGATATTTTTTTTTTTTTATGGTAGGTAAAATCATCCAATGACAAATCCCACCCTTGGGTGGAGCGGGAAGTAGTGTCAGACTCTTACTGACTAAAAACCTGCCCCGTTCCTTCGTTGCCTATAGTGCCGGGGCTGAGCCTTCCTCTCAGAAAACGGCCCTTGACCCCAGCCGGCTTCGACCCTGCCTGCCTGTAGTTAGCAGGCTGGGCCTCTTCGGTGTGCTGACAGCTCCTTGAGGCTCCTTAACTTTTGATATTAGAAAATACTGCCTAGACAGATAATATTGATATGGAATTTTTAGCATCTAAAAACGGAAGCCCGCCAAATGTCAGATAACGGCACTATAGCTAAAGGACGGCAGAAATATGTTTTATTCTTGAAATTATATGCTTTCAGGTTGGTTCAATGTTTTTCAAACACCCGTTTTGATGATGGAATCCGTGAGAAATTGACGAAACTCCTGTAATATTATAATATTAACTCAAAGTGATTTTGGTATTTTGATATTTTCATCGATAACTTTTCATCATTTGATGAAAAGGAACTAATGAAGAAGACAAGAAAAAGCCAACGGAACTTCACACTCACAATGATATCTCAGTGAAGATACCAGGATTTAAATTTCCTTACCGGATTACATTCTCTTCTTCTCTAGATAAATTAAAAGTAATTAGTCAGGGAATAATAAATAATAAGTAATCAATCAGGTTAGGTCTTAGTGAAATTAATTGCTATAAATAATGGCTGATTAAAGTTACTTTATCAAATTATCTGAACTTATTAGATAATTTGTACGTGCTTGATTGTTACTGCACATTATCGGATACCAACGTATCCATCACTAGTAGAATGTAAGTTTATACAGGTGATGTTTATAAAAACTTCATGCAGTACGTGCAGCACAAAGGTTTGTACCTACCTTTGTGTAGCATGAGGCTGCTGATGAAGGTGGAGCCTAGGGCTTGTTAACAGAGACGCGGCGCGTTGGGCATTCGTCGTACAATGTAAAGAGTATGGTATATTGCAGCAGCGGGCCGCGTCATCGCTCGCGCAAACACAAACAAAAAATATATATGGCAATGTACGACGGACTGCCCAACGCGCCGCGCGACGCGACGCTTCTCCTTAATCAACAAAGAAAAAAAGAAAACAAGGGTATAATTACAAATGACGATATTACTGTTATATACTTACATAGTTATTATCATCATCATCATCATTTCAGCCGAAAAATGTCCACAATTGGACATAGGCCACCATTAATGAGTCGCCACAACGAACAGTCGCAACTCTCACCAGGTCGCAGTCCACCTTGTAAGAGACCTTCCAACGCTCCTTCCTTTTGGTCCCATCGACCGTCTTAAACTACGAACAAATGTGCCCTGCCCACTGTCACTTACGTTTGTCGATTCTTTGGGCTACGTCCACATACGTCCAGCTACCTATATTTTCTCCTGCAAATATCTTTATTCCTGATGCGATCACGCAAGGAAACTCCGGATATACCCCTTTCCATTGCCCTCGGGTGGCTTTAAGCCTTCTGATGAGGCAGCATGAAATAAAAATGAAACATCCTATATAGATAAGCAGTAATTCTTCGATAACCGCAATGGATTACTACCGGCGGTATATATGACCACCACGCTTGTCACCTGTGTCTAGTTCAGTAGGTCAGTTTAAACATGGCTTCTGCGTACCTGTTCCTCGCCATCCTGGCTGTTGGTAAGTATGGTTATATAATCATCAGCGTCACTGTGTTCTGGTCTTGTATTTTAAAGGTCGTTGGGTATTCAAATATTATAAACCAATATCTAAGCATCGTTTTGTTATTCCTGAGTCCTCTGAACATCACTATGAATGTGCAGCTATTGGACGGTCTATATGTCATCGAAATATTTGGGTGAAGCTAGCCATTTAGAGGACAAATCGATATGGAGGACTGAGAACTAGGTTAAGTGACCATAATTCCAGCATAATTTCAGCAGATGGTAGAATCAGTAGATAGATAATACCGATCAATAAGATTGATTTAGCAGATAAAATCTTTTGTTAGCTTACACAAGGGTGGTCGATAAGCTTAGTATAGGTAGCTTGTCGTCTGCCGGTAAGGCCCAGCCTTGAGTCAGTGGCGCCTAGTGTTCAACTCTTGCCTTTAATACATGCCTGCAAAAGGGAAAGGGCGTGTAGATAGTAAAGGACAACTAAAGGACACAGGGATGTTTCAGACAGTAAAAGTCCACCTTAAAGTGGAAGCAGCCCACCAGCGCAGAAATAGATTCCCACCACAGTTGTCTACCATGTAACGACAACTTTTAAATCTATTTCTTTCTTCCCCACAGCCTCTGCAGCTCCAGGAAGCCGCATAGTCGGAGGTGACCATGTCACTATCGAAGAGTTCCCTTACGCAATTGCTTTTACCTACCTCTATCCTGGACCCGGAATCACCGTGCAGCGCTCCGTCGGAGCCTTGGTCTCCTCCTGGCATGGGGTGACTTCATCTTTCTCCTTTACGTAAGTAATTAAGTGGTACTAATAACTTAGTAGATATTTTTCAGACCTTCACAACCCAGTTGCTGGGCATCACGATACTCCTTAGATAAACTGATGGTTAGAGTTTTTGGCGTCTGAATACCTGTAACGACTGTCAAAGATCTACGTAAAACACAGGTGTTCAGCTCCATCCGGCTAGATTTTAATCTAAGCCTAACAGCCCATTCAGGACTTCGGTCTTAGCATCGAGCGGCGTGCGCTCGACCAATCGCCTACCGTTACCGCCCCGCTCGCCGCTAGGACCGAAGTCGTGAACAAGCGGTAAGGTAGTTAAGAAAAAGCTAGAGAGATGATTAGTTGACTGTATTGAACCAGAAGCATAGCAATCGCTCAATGTCCTGTTAAACCATACCTATGTATGTAGTTCTGCTGCCAAGCAGCATATGTCCGTAAAAGTCTGAGACTCCTCTCTGCCCAAAGCAGGTGGAGGCATTTGTTGATTTCCTTCAAAAAAAGAGTTACACGATGAACGAAGCCTTGCTACACCGACTCCATGGCTCTGTTCCAGATTGTAGATTTTATAGAATATGGGTGTAGCGTTTAATTTGATATTTTCCCAGTGCCCAGTCTCAGGGATGCGTGGTCTCTGTGCCCTTATGCGTCAGTGAGCAGCATGCGATCACGTTACACACATTGTTTGCCAATATCATTCTCTACATCACATTAAAATTTTGCCCACAGTGGTGCCATCCTAACTAACATGCAAGTCCGCGCTGGTTCCACGAACAGCCTCAACGGTGGAACCGTAGTGAATATTGAAGACGTGATCAAGCATCCAGACTACACGGAGGCTCCCAGGTCCAACGACATCGCCGTGGTCCGCTTCAAGACCCCTCTAGGTATCAGCAACGTTATTAACGTGCTGTTCCTGCCCCCTCAGAATTTCCACATCAGTGATGGTCAGTCTGTCAAAATTGTCAGCTGGGGATTCGAGAGTGTGAGTACAATTATTATTTTTTAAATTGATATAAACTAGTGCTTGATTGCGATCCCACCTGATGGTAAGCAGTGATGCAATCGTTGATGGAGACGCATTAGTTTGTTAAGAGCCTATTCACTCTAGCTTCGGAGACAAATCTATTTTAAGTAAATATAATAGGTACCTATACATTACAATGATTTTAATAGCAATGCCACTAAAGCTTTCATATTGTGCATAGGCGCCTATAGGACTACCTACCTATAAGGGCTGCTTAGCACCCTGCCTCGAATAGATTTCAGTAAAATGATGCAAGAGCGAGCCAAGCTAGCTTATAGTTCGCAATTTTTGTATAGTACCTATGCGGGTTCTTATTATGAGGCATTTTTATTAAAACAAGGTACAATTGTTATTTTTTAAAATATATTAACATATTAACGTTAAAGATAAGAATAGGTTCGATTGCCATTTTGTGAAGTCATACTGTCATATCGAAGAATTAATCGAGTGTGCAAAACAAGAAAAAAAAAATTACGAACTGTGAACGAAAAAAGTTCTTCAATTTTACATCTCAGAGTTCTTCAATTTTGCCAAAATTTCTTCGATTTGACAGTACGACGTGACGTCACAACATGGCAAACCACAGAGTACTTTGTAATATACAAACGATCCTATTCGTATTTGGAACGCATTGTAGGTGCAACTGGACCTCCTTGTATTACCTGGCGCCCATGTAAGCGTAGTGCATAATATATATTCTCTTTGCCCATGTATCAATAGTTTTAATAGCACTAACCGAAAACAGATTTGTATGAACTTGATGAAAATTTAGGCTTGTTTAATAGATCTTATAACGAAAATACCTAATATAAATAAATAACTCATACTTTATTGACTTATTATCAAACAGGAACAAGGACCTCAGCTACAAACACTGAAGACCGTGTTCTTGAACAAGATCAGCACCGCAGAATGCGAGACTGCCTTTGCAGACATCAACGATGTTACCATTTCTGACAGTAAGCAGTTTTTTTTTTTTTTATTTATGATTTTTTGACCTTGTTCATGTTTATGGTTTTTTGACATTTTCTAAGGAGATTTAACTCGTACGGAGCCTAGAGCCTTAGTAGTTCATCATTGCGTTTGAAACTGGCCTTGTCATTTCGAGGTGATAAACAGAGAAGCTGTTTAATAATACAAAATTATCGCAAAATTAGTTATACTAATATGCGTGTGAAAAATGTGCGTACCTATGCTGTAACTTGATAATTCAATCAATTCAATTTTTTGTATTAAAAAGTAACTTTGTCCAAAATGGGAAATAGAAAAAATAAAACAAAAACAGATGAAAGTATATTTTTTTTTCTAAAACTCGAATTAATATACGCTTGTACGAAATTGATTTTACTAATGTAAATATCAGCTTAGCGAGTCTAATGACCTGTAGGTAGTTGTCGGTCGTTGGGTAGGTACAAACTTTTTTTTAACTGTCGTTTTAATTGTAACCATGAAGTCTAATAATTTAGTATTTCAAAGGCTAGGCTAGCCATATATGAAGGAACCTAATATAAAATATTGTTAGGGTTTTGTACATGTGATTGTGTAGATTAAATTCCTAGACAAATATTGTACATAAATAAAAACAGGATATATTATTATCTAATTGTAAAAATACTTAAATTGTCGGGTGTCGACTAATGTATCGATTATTATTATTTTTAAAAGGATTAAACACAATCTAACTTATTACAGAAAATATATGCGCAAAGGCTGCCGGCAAGGGAATGTGCACAGGCGACTCCGGTGCTCCCATGGTCATCAGTAACGTACACGTAGGAATCTCATCTTTCTTCAAGGACTGCCTTACTGATGATTACCCTGATGTCTTCGCCAGGACCGACAGGTACACAGACTGGATTTTGGATGTCGCTATTCCTGGAACTGCGCGCGGAGCGAACATCAGGAATGCTCCAGTAGTTGCTATGTAAGAACTTCTCAAGTAATAGTTCAGTCCAAAAGGTTTTTTTAGGATAAATCATCAAAATTGTGAGATCTGCTCTTTCTGAAACTCTCAGATCTGTTTGAAACTGAACTTGCAAATTAAATTAAGGCTAAGAAAATATAGTTTATAAAAATATTTTGCTGTTTTATTTAAATTACCCACCCTGTTATTAATCACAGCTATATTAAATTGAAAACCCTGTAATTCAAAATTCCAAAGGATAAAAATAACTACGAATATTTGTAACCTGACGTATATACACCGTTAAATTTTGGTCGGTTTAATCCCGGGGAGGGTTGATTCGGTTAATGAAACACTATCGATTTGTAAAGAGAAAATTAAAAAATAAAGTACTTACTTTTTTCAAAAATTCGAATCAATATACGCATGTATGAGATTAATTTCTTTAAGTAAACGAGTCAATGACCTTGTAGGTAGTTGTCGGTTGTTGGGTACTAACTACCTATAGTTCACTGACCTCGGTTAGCTGACGTTTACTTAAAGAAATAAATTTCGTACATGCGTAAAGTAATTCGAGTTTAAAAAAGGGACATTATTTTTTTATTTTCTCTTTACAAATCGATAGTATTTCATGTACGTAATTGACCCTCCGTGGGATTAAAACGACCAAAATTTAACGGTGTATAATAAAAGTGTTACAGGTATATATTTAAAAAAATACAAATAAAACATATACACTTAGACATCAAAGTACTCCTTCCCATCGCTGTCATTTGGGTGCAATGAAAAACTGCCGCCATAATTGCCCGTAAAAACGCGAGTTAGCCCCACTCTAGTACACTACACTATGTACACAATCTGTCGACCACTCGATGAGAAATACTCTGTTCGGATCAACATTTTGACTTTGAACAGCTCAAAAATGTAATTATCGATAAGTTCTTAGTGCTTCAGGTTCTCAACAGCAGTAGCAACATGAACTTGGAAAATGAGATACTTAGTGTAAACTTATCGACACAGTGCATTCCACTCCAGATGCCTACCTACCTTCCTCGGCATGCGGCACTAACGTCATGCCATCTGTAATTGGAAAGTCATAATGACGCTATTATATTAGTAGATTACCAAACTTGTCAAAATCAAAAATTATGAACACAATGATAGGCCATTCTGATACTATTGTAATAGCAGACTTGAGGCCCAGTGGTGCTATTCTCTAAGACAACGCAGCGCTGCCGCAACGACGAATATCCAAATAGGATACATTGAATTAACAATCTAATTTATTGGCAGATTAGGTTGACAATCCAATGTATCCTATTTGGATGTCCGTTCGTTGCGGCAGCGCTGCGTTTTCTTAGAAAATCGTACCACAGGTCTCTTCCCAGGTTGGTCCGTCACTCACTTAACCGTTAAGGTCCTAATACCGAGATATAACGGCAGTAACAAGATAATTAAATTATTAAAAGATTTAAAAATTGAGGGTAGATCGAAATAAAGTGCAAAGAAATTAAATAAAAATATTTATTGAGTTAATCTCTCTTATAATATCGTTATACATTCGGATCTACAGATCTTAAGAACGGAATGGAGCCCTCTTTGGATATAGTTTTATACAAATAGGTTATTTTTTTTTCAATATTTTTTTTACAATCTTGGGTAAGGCAAGACAATGTTTACATTAAAGGCACAATTGATTATTGCAAACACTTATAACTAATTATACTATTATATAATAAGGATTTTAAGTAGACATAGATTTTGATTTTTGTGATATAATATCAAAAGGCATGAAGTTTCAGGGAATCAATCTATCAATGATTACACCTAAACTATACTCCAATCGCAATAACATTAGCCATTTAAACAATCCTATTTTACTTACTGTTCAATCGATTTTGACTTCTATTCCGTAGACATAAGGATGGAATTAAAAGCAAAAACGTGGTTATAATACCAACTTTTTATTGCAGCCACCCTTTGTCATGCCAATAACGCAATACAAGTTAAAATCGGTTAAACGGACATTTTTGTTAAAATGTCTAATTTTATTGCGACTATTATAGTCTATTCTCGTTAAGAAAATAGTGACTGATCAGAGCAAACGCCAAGTAAAGGGTTAATCATACTTGGGTATAAATTATACCACTAATATTACAGCATCGATTTATTGTGGTACTTTTAAATGTATGAACAAGTGTGGTAGTAGTGTACATGAAGTCCGCCTCTGTACTGTTTGTGTGCATAAAGGATTAATAAATAAATAATAAATATATAAGGTGTTAAAAAATTAACTGCAAGAAAAGTAAGTACTGGTTTAGAATTACAAATAAAAAAATTTGGCGAAAAAAAGATTTTTAAATAACAACCCATTTCGGAGATATGCAATATTTTCACTTCACACAAAATTATTGAATATGCGCACTGTACACCGCACGTGCGCCGCCGGCGCGGCCGCCCCGCAGTAGGTATGCGTGAGTCGTTCACCCCTGTGACACGACACGCGACGGCGCAAATTCGTAAACAGCTGATTCTAATTTTTCTATCACATTTCTCAGACTTTGGACTGGCAAATTATCGAGCTTACTTACAAATAGCATATTTTATTATACCTATAGGACTATTAAAAGCACTGGTAGACTCCTAGGATTGTTTGGACAGCAGGCACTCGTCGTTGCTCACCATACAGTTCACGGTAACGGTTACGTGCCGCAGCTAAACTTTAACCAGTCGTAATGTAGCACATTATCATATCTAAGTACTCTCGATTGGAATACGTAAACGCTGTGCGTAAACGGCATTATTAAAAGCACGAAACTGCACGAACGCACGTATTCGCCGTAATGACACAAGAAAACACCCTTACCGCGCGACGGATTTCGGACAACTAAGGGACGGGAGGGGTAGAGAGAGCTGCGGGAAGAGTAGCGGGCGGCGGGGGAACTGCTAGCAAGCCGCTCGCGAGCGGTACGATGGCGGCCCAAGCCTCAAGCGCAGCCCTGGGTACAGCGCACAAAAAAATACTATACTAAATTATTTTATTTATGTGAAAATATAAAAAGGCTCAAAAAAAAATTTTTTTTTTTTTGATGTGTTCGTTTTTCGATGGCGAGTAAGTGGACAAAATTCTTGCAGTTAATTTTTTAACACCTTATATAATATTAGGTATTTATTTTAAAATTTTGTCAGAATCGTCAGAATTTTCACTTTTAATTTTATGAATTTGTGAGGTATTCATATTTAAAATTGTTAAAAGACACGTCCATACTGTACATGTCTTGACTGAATTTTGATGCTGTTGTCTGATTTTTTTTTTAAATATTTGTTATACAGTATAAAATATTGTAATATACAAAAAGCTGAGTGACAATGATGACTCACTATTTTATTAACAAGGATACGAAATAAGATTTTCTCTCAGTATATTGACATTTCATACAAGAGTAATCTTTTTAGAAAATGGTTTGTATATATGATTATATAAATAATATGTATTTCATTTACTTTATTAGAGAAGACAATGGACGACATACGGGGGATACAACAATTCATATTTTTATATCTACATACAATAAAACATACATTTACAACAATTATATTTCCAACTATTAATACATTTAAAGTAATATTGGCAAAATATGTAGCATATTTATGTACGATTTCCTACCAAAACGCGGTAAAATTACCTTAAAAAGAAAACTATTTCTAAAACAAGTATTTTTCCAATCTCGGTGGTCCAAATTAATAATAACGATTACAAATACGTTTCTAAACGTGACTTATAGTAAAATAATAATCAGTCACCTTGATTATGAACTACGAATATTATGTATTATAAAAGGTAATTTATTTAACAGTCAATTTTATTCTTAAGGCTGTATATTGCATGATTTATGGAAGGGATTCGACACCTTAAGAACTAGAAAAGAAAAATATTATCTGAATAAATCTGAAACATTATTTTACAAATATTTTTGTTAATATGTAACTTCATATTAATTTTGCTTCTATAACACCTTGAATTTCTTTATCATGCTATGTACTCAATATTTAAAAAAAGCTGCCTAGATATACACGAATCTTATTTTCTAAATTCTCTATACCAGGAACTACATTAGAGCGACGCACATGTGGGCGACGCCGGAGTTGTAGATAGCGGCGCTTCGCGTAGCGTGGATCTAAAGTAGTTCTACAAGTCCAGTTGCCATAAGAAATGTATGGAGACCGACGCATCTATATCGGCGTACGTGGCCCAAGTGTGCGCAATGTAGTTCCACCTTTATCAACTGCCTTGATGTATAACTAAGTTTCTAATTAACTTAATACATGCAATATTTACATAATATAAAGAGATTCACAACAGATTAACGAGGAAGATATCATTATGAGCTTTTTTTTAACCGAGATGGTTACTACTAAGAGTATTTTTCAACACACTGACTCGAAAACTGGTTACTACTCCACCGTTTTTACGCACGTAATGGAGTGTGTTTCACATTAGTGCAGAAACATCCACCTATTGAATATATCAGCTGTGATAACGGGGCGGACAGCCCCCACGAAAATAAATCGGTGAACCATTTCTCACATTAAATTACAATTAAAAACTTTTATTTTTATGAAATTATATCAATTTCTTTCGAGTACCTAAATGTGTTGAAAAACGTTGTTCAATACAAGTCATAAGAAAAATACTACAACAATACTGAGCAAAATATGGAAAGGAGATAACAATAGCTACGAAGTACAATACCTTGTGGCATTTCACGAGCACGCGTATTCGATTGTGGACCTTATTACAAAGTACTGTCACTAAGTTCGTGATTGAACTCTTCATCGTTTTGCCTGTAGCAATACGGTTGAAAAATGGTTGATCGGTTACTGTCATAGATATACACATAAAGTTCATATTAAAACGATGAGCGATTTAATTGGCAATTTTAATAACGTACTTTTATCCTAGCAGCTGAAAAACTTCTTTTCTTCACGACCAGGAGTCTTACTCATATTTTCTTTAATAACATAAGTATATTTAATACAAAATAATACATATTGAGCTGGCAATATAGCTGCAGGGCACATACATACATATAATGACTTTTAATATTGAAAATTTTATAATAAATCTTAATAACTAGTGTAGATATTTTTATTAAAGCTATTCTTTTCTTAATCGATTACCAAATCTGGTAGGTATGTAATACTCGCATTCAAGAACATTCATAATTAAAGGTCAGGCTCATTAGAGCCACCCGGTGACCCACTCCGCACCGCCTCACTTCCTGCGGTTAGTATTCTTTATATGGACTTGTATGGGTATGCGCTCACTACATAAACTTACGATCGAGGCGATCCAGTGACGCTACGGAGTGGATGTAGTGCGGGCATGCCCATACAAGAATCAGAATCAGAATAGTTTATTTCAAATAGATCAATTACAGGTACTTTTGAATTATCAAAATGTCGGTCAGTCCATAAAAAAGTGAAGCTAAATTGCACGTTCCAAAGTGTAGATCTCTATGGAGAAGAACGTGCAAGAAACCCCATGGACACTCTTTTTAAATCATATTATGAGTTACATAAACCTTGGTTACATTTTTCTTGTCGCTTCTATTATGTGAGCACAATGCAGATAAGTAATGAAAAAATAAAATGAACTAATTAAAAAAACTAGAAATTGAATTAAGCTACTGGCAGCTAAGAGATGACCAGTCCCTACTGACGGCGCCCGTACACGAGCATGACGCGTGCCTCAGCCCCACTCAGCTCAACCATTTTGAAGGGATCTGAATGACCCAATAACACGTGCCACCATCAGCGAGACATCAGCGAGACAAGCTCATATAAAGAATAAAAGAGAAGGTTCCGGGTGGCTCTAATGAGCTGTGGCTGTGTGTATGTAGTTGAGTTATTTTTCTTTACTTAACTATCTTAAATCTCAAAAAGAATTTTTCAAATCCGTTCAATATTAAAAAATTAAGAAACCTTTCAAATGTAGTGGACGGGGAAACTGTTAAGTATCAGAATAAAGTTAGAACTACATTAGACCGACGCACACGTGTAACATGCCTGATTTGTACGTAGAACGACGTCGCGTGGCGTAGCGTAGCGTGGATCAAGTGTAGCTCTACAAGTCTAGTATCCTTATAAAATGTATGGAGACCGACGCGCCCAGATCGGCGTGTGTGGCGTTCGTGTGCGCAGTGTAGTTTTAGCTTAAGGTGGCATTTCTCCACTCGCCTAACGTGGTATAAAAGTTTTTTACTTCATCTAAAACAATCCAACCCGATGTTTGATGAATAGGCAACGCGAAAAAAGAGAGATAACTCCTGAAAACTCTGTTGGCATTCGGTAATTCTGTGATTTACTCGAATGTTTCACAAAACTTGTTTCAGGAAATATGTGTTTATTTAAAACCCTTAAAAGTTTTAGAGAAAAATTGTCATCATTTAGATAGAAGTACTTTTTATATTTTTAATAAATGAGTACATTATGGAAGACTAAAGTTCACGTAAAATAGCAGATTTTCAGGTCTTTACTGGATTAGTTTTACACAAATTTATGCTTTGATTTCTATAGAAGCCTAGATAATATCCACAAGATATCTGTGTATCCAAAAAAATCTGAAGAAAGATGTGTAATAACATCATAATCACGTAAGATCGGTTGTATGAAAATGTACCCCGGGTTGGCCGCTCTTAAGGATGCACATACTGAAATGTGACGTCACCGCCATTAGGTTACGCGTGTACAAATGAGATACCAAGACATTTCCACTAGGCCCCCACTCTAGTGGGATCTATGTCGATCTATTAAATATATCTAATATATTTGACAGATCAATTGACTGTTTTTCCTTGATTAGACTTTAAAATCTAGATAATAATGTTGTAAATACAATGTTAAGTCCAATGAGGTCAATATTACAAGACTTTAAAAAAGTAGTTTAGATAAAACACAGAATATCAACAACGATAATGTTTTTCTAAGATCTTCCCTACCTTAGGAAGATAGGCAACACTTCTATTAGAAGAAAAAGGGATGATAATAATTAAGCACCAATAAAAGAGCATGGTTTGTTACAAGAATATGAACTTAGCATCCAAATCGATAACCTTGATGATATCGCGGGAAGCTGGCACAACACTAAATTATTTTAGTTTGCTTCTGAATGAAAATTTCAGTAATATTATCGTAAAATGAGATTTCTTTGAGGACTTGAGATTACTACGAAAAAGAGAGATTTCAAATCATATGGGCTGCTGTATCACGGTGCTGACTGATGTCACGGCACGGCGTGTTTCGGTAGGTCCAAGGACGCTTTGGTATGACGGGATATACTGCGTCATGTCGTAGAGTCCCATATCACAGGGTTCAAACTATATTTCAATTAGTTTAGCTGTCTTATGGCCGAATCTGCGTCTGCGCAGGCGTTCGCGACGGGCACGCCGCGTGTGAAACTGGATTATTGTCTGCGCAGAGTCGCCAATTCAACGACAACGGTGTGCATGTAGTCGTGTCGATAGAGTGGAAGGTGACCTCAACATAGTAAAAAATTAGACAGGTTGAATGGGTCTCAGTTTCTTTGTCTGTTTTTATATGAGACTAGCTGATGCCTGTGACTTCGTCCTAGTCAGATACGTAAAACAAAAGGGCCAAATGCAATGATATTTTTTCACTATTTCAAGAAGTATTTCTTTTACAAATATAAAAGCAGTCTAAGTTACTCCTTATAACATCAGCTATTTAACAGTCCCGTCAAAATGGATCCTGCCGTTACGGAGAATTAGACAGACAATGTTAAAAATGCATTTTAGTTAGAGGTATCGAATATGCTTTCGTATGCAATATAGTAAAAAAAATGTTATTGTGAATATTACAAACAGACACTTCAATTTTATGTGTAGATTTTTCTGCTAGGCGGTCTTGGGTCACATTTAGGTGAGAAAATATCCTCAGTACATTATACAATATTAATTTTAGTTTTTATGCGAAACCGGAAACACGTGTCTAGTATTTTTTATGTAAAGAATCTATGTACAAATTTCTAACTGTATCATGAAAAATTACAAAGTTATAACTTGTTATGTTACCTGGTTGTCCACACAAATACATGGTTATGGTTACTGGGCCTTCCGAGTGACTGAGCTTTGTGATTTTGCTCCTGCACCCGTTTGTTTTGAATGACCTGCCGTGATCTGTGTTGTACTTAGTGTCGGTGGTGGCCAAGTTGTGACTTTTTTAAATATATTGTGGAAAAAAAAAATAACATGGTGTAAAAATTATTGGAGTCGATTCAGTTACTGATTCTGAACAAACTATATTCTGGTTTCGCATATACTAAAAATAATGTTGTAAATGTGCCGAGTCAGGCGCCTTTTTGGCCTCACACAGATTTTATGTTATTTTTAAACCTATTTTACAGGAATGAAAAACGTTTTTCTTTTCATTCCTTTCTTCTCAGTACCTGTAGAGAGCGTCAGTCTGCGGCGGTAGACTGAGCCTCCTTGTGTGTCAGTGTTGCCGGTGGGGCAGCACGGTGAGCGTCACGGTGGTGCCGGAGTGCTTGATGAGGGCCACCACCTCCGGGTGGGGCAGGTTGCGGATCGACACGTGGTTGATGGCTACAATGGTGTCTCCAACGTGGAGAAGCCCGCAACGGGCTGCTGGTGAGTTGGGAATTAGTTGGCCTGGGAACAAGAAGAGACAAGTTCAAGTAAGAACGAGATATGTGAAGCAAGCATAAGTGAAAACGCAAACAGATGTAAAGTCAGGAAGAATAGAACATTTTTAACCGCAAACTTAAAAAAAACTTCTGCAAATACCGACTATTGAAATTTATTTAAATAATATTTAAGTTCCATTTCCAAATAGTCTCTTAGACTTTTCCGTAACTATAAATTCACAGTTTTCAGATTTTTTCTTTTTTGTATTCTAGGTCAACGGGAAGTACACTAAGAATTTTGATTCCTTTGAGTGATACGTTTCTTGAGACATAAACGGCCGTATCTTTTTTTTTTTAGTTAATTCAGGAATTTGATTTTTGCACAACTTCAAGGGACCGCAGACCTGCGTAAGTATATGGTTTAAATTTCAACTCGATACCTCCATGCGTTCCGGAGATAAAGTGTCTTGACAAATAGACAGATGGACTACAAAGTTACCCTGAGGGTTTGTTTTTTCCGTTTGAGGTGCAGATCCCAAAAATATAAGGTTCAGCTGTGATCTCCCTAAACCTCGTTATCAGATGCCTAAATGCCTGATTGAACTATTTACATTTTACAGCCCTTACGCGTATTTTGACCAGTTTATACCGCTTTGAGGCTATGAGCCCCTTTTTATATACACTTACAGTCAATAGTGACAAAACTATGAATAAACTTGACTTTTACTTTTTTAGAACTTCGTGTACTTCGACTGTAGGTATAAAAGTTCATTCAAGTGCGAAGTATATAAAGGGGAGGGGGGAGGGAGGGATCTTTTGTTTTGCTAATTTTGAGAGAGAGGCGGACCGAATTGCATTAAATTGCTTTATTTCGACTACCGATAACTACTATTCTTGAATATACCCTTTGATTATCGTAATTAGAGACACAATAGAAAGACAATAGGTGTGCGGACACCGGTGTCCGCTTGAGGCTTGACAGTTTAATATTTACGTAAGCAGCGGGAGTGGAGATTGCTAGGGGCATTGCATATACTTGCTGGCAAAGAGAAAGGGAAGGGGGGAAATGATTAATTCTTTTTACGTAATACTAAATTGCCCCCCCAGCTTTGAAGATAGAAGATACGGAAAATACCTAGAATGTCTTCCTGAGAAAATGACCGCATTAATAAAAAGTGTACAATAAAGTTTTAAAACTTACCGATAGTACTAGTAGCCTTGTTAGCGGACGAGATGACGACGAAGCCGAATCCCTCGCCCTCATTCCTGGTTACTGTGACGTCATACGGGACGGAGGCCCATCCCCCTGTGGTCGTGTCGTATTGGACACCGTACCTATAAAATAAAATTCAAATGTTGGTATTCATAACACAATGCAGTGGAAATTGAATTCATAATTATTCGCTATTGGTAATTTAATAATTAGTTTTACGGTTAATAAGATTTTTGCATTGAACTGTGTAACTATAGCAACTGTTTCAACTTATTTGCCGCGTACTATAACTAGCTGATGGTGTGGTGGGTTACTTACATTGGTACATGTGCCGCTGGCGGGTACATGGGCGCTGGATGTAGAATGTTGTACGACACTGGAGCCATATTGTGATGCATGGCGGGGTCCGCGCTGTTGACAATTCATTTGTTTATCATACCAGTAACAACATTATTTATAGTATATGCGAAATCTGAATATAGTTTGTTCGGTATCAGTAACTGAATCGATTCCTACTCATTTTTACACTATGTTATATTTTTTCCCAAAAATATTTAAAAATGGTCACAAGTTGGACACTAAGTACAATACAGGTCACTGCATGTCATAGCGGGCATTAGGAACCGGGGTACGGGAGCAAAACAACCCCTCAGTGGCCCAGATGGACCGGTGACCATGCGTTTGTGTGGAGAACTAGGTAACCTAACAAGCTTATAACTTTGTGATTTTCCATGATACAGTTATGAATTTTTTTACATACGATTCTTTGCATAAAAATACTAGACCCATGTTTCGAGTTTCGCATATACTAAAAATAAGGTTGCTCGTACAACCATATTTTTAGTATATATAGGCGAACTTTTGTGTGTTTATACGTTTGTTACTTCTTGACGTTCAAATGGGTAAACGGATTTCGACAAAACTTGGGGTATGGGTAGATCAGGTCCTGGAATATCACTTAGGACTTTTTATCCTGGAAGTATGATCCCTTGAGGAATTAATAATAATTCCACAACTTTCACACAGTCCCAAACTAAGCAAATCTTGTGCTATGTAAACTAGACAACCGATAAAAATACTTATATATAAAAATGAACAGCTGTTCGTTAGTCTCGCTAAAACATGAGAACGGCCGGACTGATTTGGCTAATTTTGGTCTTGAAATATTCGTGATAAAGCCCGGACGCGGAGCAGGAAGAATTTCGTACGTTGACCTATTATTACCTACCTGTCTCTGTCACTCCCGCGTAAATATAATGCGTCTCGCTCGCACAGATGCAATGGCCTTCGTCGTCAGGGATTGTAAACCCTTTACTGTAAACTTTTTACTGTAATTGTAAGTTTTGTTCTTTTTTGAATGTGGATTTTTTTGGTTAACATTTAGTCACTACAAAAAATCCTTGACAAAATTCATAAATTTAAATAATGAATGACAATGATAATTTTTAGTTTATTATCATATTTCTACCAAATTAGTAATGTTTACTCGATTTTTTAATTGTTATAATATAAAATGTAAATAAATAATTTATATATTTAATAACAATAATTTATTTAATAAATTAGTCATTTTTTTTCTCCTTCAAATGTTTAATGTAAAACGTACTTAATATAAAAATGTTTGTGACCACTGTCAGTGAGCCCAAAGGTCATTGTACGAAATTCTTTCTGCTCCGCGACCGAGCTTTAGTCCAGGGAAGGTTTAAACGGTGAGAAAATAATGAAAAATTCACGAAAACAATCACCAATAGGCAGTACGAAGTTCGCCGGGTCAGCCAGTATGAACCCACGGCCTCCGGCATAGCAATCGGGGCCACTAAACAACAGGCCAGTCAAAAATAACATCTACTTTTACGCAGGCGTAGTCGCTAGTTGCCCAAATGTTATAAAGGCGAAAGTCTGTGAGGGTGTGTATGTATGTATATGTGTGTGGAAATGTCAGGTCTAATGAGTCACCCCTTCCCTTAAACGCAAGAGCAATTGAAGAGACCGTTTTTTTCTTGTTGCGAAATCATCCAATGACTTCTCACGCTCCGGGCGGAGCGACAGCGGGTGTCAAGACTCTTGCTTACTAAAACACACTCTTGTTCTTCTTTGCCTTCGTTCCAGGGCCCCGGGGTTCACTTTCACTTGACCCATGGAACACGGGTGGGCTTTTATTTAGTAAGAGTATGACACTACCCTCTTCCGGGCGTTATTTTATGTTTGACTCCTCCCCCAAAGGTGCTTGTATTTGTAAAGATACTGATTATGGTGAACAATATTGGTGCAAGTTTCTACAGGTGCAGGAATTAAGGTATGATTTGGGTAAAGGGTGATCGAGGGACCCTTTTACCTCAAACGACGTCTTGTTCGTGATGTTAGCCAGGTCATGTATTCTGACCTCCTTTTTTCCGAAGTCAGCATGTAAGTAAATGTATGTGTCTTTAAGTTATGAACACAAAATAAATATAGAGTAAACAATAAAACTCAGTGATAGTGTTAGTAGTTGAAAGATTTACGATAGTTGGGTAGTTGATTTTTTTTTAAATTATTTTTATCACAAAGGAAATTTTGAGAAACAGAGACTTAGTAGATTTATTTATTTGTGTGTATGTGTATTATACAAAAACCAACACAATAATTAAATCAAATCAAATTTATTTCAAATAGATTTACAGGCACTTTTATACTGTCAAAATGTGTGTGTTGTCAGTGTTGTGTAATTGTTGGTAAAAAAAAGTGAAGCTAATTTGCGATCTACGCTTTGGAACATAAAGCATAGATCTCTATAGAAGATAAGGCTTTAATATAGGTCTAAATCAGCAACAATCACCAAAATGGAAGGTGGACGGAGGCCACAGTCGTGCGCAAAATGGCTGGCGTCTATACGCGAATGTGCAGTAGAAGCTTAACATTTGATGTAACTTCATATAATTACTTGTTTATACTTACGTAAGTAATGGTTGATGTTGATGTGGCGCCACCATCGTAGGCAGTCCAAGCGGCTGAATATCAGCGCGATTGTGCCTAACGCCTAACGTTACCTGTTAAAAATATCACTCATTTTAATAAAGCTCATTATCTTTTCGTTGTCAATCTCTACGTAATATACAAAAGTAGCCAATGGTGAACGTCTCCAATATTTTGGGCCCAGCAGGTTCACTGCAGCATTGGTGACACTCATTAAGTCCGCCAGACACAGAGCAAATGATCATGCTCATCACACAATCATTTGTCCTGGGTAATTGAAACCACGATCTCTGGCTTAGCATTCAGGGCCACTGACCACTAGGCCAACAGGCCAGTCTGTACTATCCTGGTTTCTAACACAAAAAAAAATATACTTACATGTCCTCTAGAAGCAGCTTGGCACACGTAGGAGACTGCTCGGGTATGCGTAGCTCCCGCCAGAGGTATCCCGTCCACGGAGGTGAGTAAATCACCTGGCCTTAGGAGCCCGTCCGCTGGGCCACCTGTTTGAACATAATGAATAAATATTCTAATTAATTTTGCCAAGGATAAGCATTGCCATACAGCATGGCAATGCCACCAGTATCTTGGGTGCATAGGCAGGTCTATTACTTTGTGTACTGTATTTATTCACTACTAATATCAAAACGGTGAAGGAAAACAGCGTTAAGAAATTGGCATGTCCTAGAATCAAAAATTCGAATACATGTGACATCCACCAATCCGCTCAGGGCTCGCGTAGTGGATTACGGCCCATTACCTCTCCTATAGAGGAGGCCTAAGTCTCAGCGATGGGAACATTATAAGGCTGCAGCTTTTGTTTTATATGGTATGTTAGTGTTGTCTAGCAGGTTGCAGTAGCGACATACCCGGCACGACGTAGCCCACGGCGACGCGGCTGCCGTCCTCGGTGCCGCCCACGATGCGGAAGCCGAAGCCGGCGGCGCCGCGCGCGAGGCGCACGAGCACGTCGGCCTCGGGGTCCTGGCCGCCCGCGCCGCCGGCTTCCACCTGACAATAAGTGTACTATACATAAGAAAATCTTCTAAATTAAGTGTTCATGTGACAGCCAGCAGTTTAAATCTATTTCTCCCTTGTTTCTTTCATACCCATAATTTTCTTAAGGGTATTACATCGCCCAAATCCAAAAAAACACCTAGGTTGATTGAAGTTTATAGATTATTCCTTATGTACGATTACCGTATAAAAAATGAAGGGGATACTTAAGGACAAAACTAATAAATTGTATTGACTACGTTTCTCAAAAAAATACCCTAACTCTAGAAAAAAAATCTGGTAAATAGACCTTTTTTGAACATTAATTCCATATTTTCTCGAAAACGTCTCTATATTTATACATTGAATTTATACCAAAATATATGTTACGATAAATTGAATAACTTGTATTGTTTATTTTTTCTAATTTCATTGAATATCGATAAATAATCAAGAAAAAATCGAATCAGTACTAACACCCCGCGCGCAGCACCCCCTGCAATGCCTGTGTCTACACAGGCATTGCAGGGGGTGCTGCGCTCGTCAATTCTTCTCTACTAATGTAGAGGTAAATTTTTCAAGGTCATTGAGCAATGTAATACCCTTAAGGGTCTTTTTCACCAAAAGGTTTTACAGTAGGTTTTTTAGACCGTCAGGAATTTCGTGTTAAGTCACTTTAATTCCAAGGATAGCTTTCATAATGGTCTCAACGGGGAAAAATCTGGGTAAAACTAAAACAACAAACAAAACTTCGGTAGGTACTTTGGTAGAGAATGCCTTGTTGCATTAAGTCCGCCTATGTACCATTACTGTACATGAAGTTTAAATAAATAAATAAAACTTCAAATTTTGCCTGTTTAATATAATAAACTAACCTGGTGAACTTCATACCTTTTAACAGTCAACGAATGATAGAATTATTAAGCGAACAATGGAATGATTGAGACGAATGTATTTGACAATATCCGTCATTTATCAATGCATTTGGATATTTTTTTTTTTTACGTGGTTTTGGTTATTTTAATAGTTATTCTGCTATTCGGGGTGGAAACGAAAGGTCCAGCTATTCTTGAGTGATAATTGGTGTAACTAACACGACTTTGTTTTATGTGCATACATAAAACAAATTTCTTTACAAATCGACAGATCGATAGATATATTCTTTATTGTTTCTTTGTTGTTCTTTTTTGTGATAGTGTTTCATGTACCAGATCGACCCTCCACGGGATTAAAAGGATCAAAATTTAAGGGTGTCTAGATTTAATATTTATCAAGATCAAAGTTTTAAAATACTAAAACCTGGATTTTTATAGTAACAGAATATGACATACCTGTGGATAGTTGGCCACATATAATTGGTTGGGTTGGGCCTCGTTCTCATAACAAGACGGAGACTGTCTCGATACTGGCGAGTGCATGTGTCGAGATGGCGAATTTTCTCGTAACCTAAAATAATAATAAATGGTATGTAAAAACACTTTTACACGTTGCATCGCGGTTATTCCATTTCTGCCTGATTACTTAAAACAAAAAACCGCTTGAATACTGCAGCGCAGCGCTTAGCCAAACCTTTGAAGTTTTCGTTTCGAGTGCAAGCAAAAATGAACTTTGCGGTGGTCAGGCGGTAGTGTCTTTGATAGAACATTCTTTCGTCAATTTAAACTAGATAAGGCCGGTGTGTCCTTGCTAATTATTTTGAGGAGAAACACCGAAACAAACTCAAGGGTCAAAGACTACTTTAAAGTCCATACAGTAAACATGTAATGGTCAAATCATATGAGAACCATGCAGATTGGTGTACTAGTCAGTGCAAAAATTTGTCATTATTCATGTACCTAAACTTATGACTAGTAAGAAGCTACGACTTGACTCACAATATCAAAGGAAATAGTAGGTAAGAGAGTTAAAATCACAGAATGCATAAGGAACAGTAGACTTCCGTTCTAAACCAAAAATCGTAAACGTTTAGCGATATGTGAAAAAGAGTGATGAAGTCCCAAAAATCTAGATTTAAAAAGGAGAAGGTTATGTGTCTGGTCTGGGCAACTGCCCGTGCCTTACCTGAGTGGAGATGACTTTATCCTGCTATTCGAAGAGTTATTTGATGGCGATTGACTTTGAAGTCTGGTTGATGGCGAGTTGGAGAGCAGTCGATCCGTAGCACTGGTGTTAGATGGTGAGTGGCTTCGTAGACGACCTGGATATATCAACAAAGCTTTAATTAAGATAAGGTCTTGGCAGTTGAAAAGTACTATTAATAATGTGTTCTTGATACTTGATCTTGTAATTGAGGTCTCTTTAACACCATTGGCGTATTTCAATTTTCAATTATATAGGGCGACTAGTAATTAGTGAACGATACTTAAACACGTGGTTGTAGTCATGATAACAAACAACTTTTACTATGAGACCAAACCTGAAATCGAGAGTATATGGTTTTAATTTCACCTCGAAACCTTTTCGCGTTCCCGAAATAAAGAGTCTTAACTGACAGACAAACAGACGGAAAACAAAGTGATCCTATAAAGGTTGCATGTTTTCTTTTTGAGGTACGAAACCCTAAATACTATACAGCTACTGCTGACGTAATCACCATCAAAACCCCCCCATCACCATGTCATCAAAAATAAGCAAAGCTCCCCCCACCCCCTGTAGTGCTTACGTATTAATTGAATGGCTCCTATTTCGCGTACAAAAAATGATAGCGTTCTTGTGTAAAGTAATAATATTCTTACCGGTGGAATTAGATGGTGAATGTGGCCTTATCCTGCTGGTGGAAGGTGATTGTCTAGTGAGGCCACCAATCGCTGCGGTCGTTGGAGAATGCAGCATGCCATCTTCTGGGAAACCTAGAGAATTTTTACAATGATACTGTTAATTTTTTCAATGTTTGATTCCGAACATTAGGAAATTCTGATTGATTTTGCACTTTCGATTCCAATAAACGAGTGCGCGTCACCATCAACGATTGCGTCACGTCATACCATCAGATGGGATCGCAGTCAGTCACTACTTTATATAAATAAATAAAAAAAAAACAGAACATATCGGAAATAAAAACGAAACTTGTTTGCGGGAACCTCCCTATCCCCATGACTTTTTCATTTGTTTAACCAAACACGTGAATAGAAAAAAATATTCAAAATTAAGTAAGTTGGAAACTTTTCAAATCTGGTAGGAAGTAAAACTGCTAAGTTTGTAATAGATAAAGGATGCAGCTGAAATGTGATAGCAAAGTCATTAGTTTTTATTTCAGTTCATTTTCGGCACCGCCGGAACTGACATTAGTTCAGTTTCATTTATGGGTGTTTTTATCATCATGCCGATTTTATCATGCATGCGGATTTGGTCTGCATGTGTATATCATTTTCATACAAGTAATGCAGGGATTACGCATGCGGGACAAAATCACCCTTATTTAGATTCGGTTTTTTTTTTAAGTATAAAATTGTAAAATAAATGTTAATCATAGTTTTGTTAGCATTGAAGAACATGAATAATGTTGGTGAAATCTACAAAATAAATAATAGTACTAGAATGATTCTCACCTCCATTATCACTGCTGTCCGCCACGCTGGCGTTCCCCCTCCAGTAGGCCGCATTCATATCCACATGCACAGTAGGCGTGGGTACTTCTCCCCAATTCCCATTCCCCCATCTTTCATTATTCTCCCACTGGTTCCCATTCGCACTTCCATTCCATTTCTGACCATTCTCCACCCATTTCTGTCCGTTCTCTTCCCACTTTTGTCCGTTCTCATCCCATTTCTGCCCATTTTCAACCCACTTCTGTCCGCTTTCATCCCATTTTTGTCCGTTTTCGTCCCACTTTTGTCCGTTTTCGACCCATTTTTGTCCGTTCTCGTCCCATTTTTGTCCGTTTTCATCCCATTTCTGTGCGTTCTCGGCCCAGTTGCGAATATTGGAGTTGTCGAGCCATGTCTCTCGTTCCTGCCATTGGTTGTCGGGTTGGGGCGGAGGTTCGCTCCAGGGTGTAACAACGGGGAGAGTGAGGCGCCCCCCGGGGGTGCTGCTACGACGTCGTCGGTCTATGAGGCTTTCTCTTTCGCGGTTCTTGTGTTCCGGTACTGCGTAAGTTGCTTCTGTTGAAGAAATTATGCTGTGTTATTTTTTCTTTATAAATTCTGATAATAATAAGTAATGCATTCCGAAAGCTAAGAAAAAAAAAGCCAGTTAAATATCTTGATTTAGCTCACGAAGTGATCGATCACAACAACAATTTAAATGAGCAATGAAATGAATAAAAATAAATAGGTTTATATAACGAAAAAAAAAGAACAGTAAAGTTGTAAGGAGACAGATCGGCAAATATAATCTGTGGATGTCCTTCTTACCTGAATTCATGCCATTTAGTCTATCTCTCAAAGAATCTTGTGTGTGCAAGTTTGGTGACCGAAGTTGTTCTGCTGTTGGTGTCTTACTTCTGATCAATTGGTTGTTGTTTGATGCTGCTGTAAAATGAAGTTAATTATTAAATGATGTGGTGTAATATGGAAGGTTTCTAGGAAGCTCGCAGCAGTTGTGGCCCAGTGATAACTGAATCGTTTTACGAGTTGCAGACCGCGGGTTGAAACCCAACGAGGGGCAATGCTTTGTGTGATTTATTTAATTGCTACTGCGCTTAGAGAGCAGTGGTGGCCCAGGGTAACGACTTACGAGTTGTACCCCAGCCAGGTGCATTACTTTGCGTAATTTATTTCATCACCACTGCTCTCGAAACGGTGAAGGAAAACATAGTGAGGAAACTGGCATGTTCTAGAACCAAAAATTGGAAGATATGTAACATTCACCAACCCGCACTGGGCCCGTGTGGTGGATTACGCGGTCTCTTAGAGAGGAGCCCTGTGTACTAGTAGTGGGATGCTACTACTGCTCTCAAAACGGTTAAGAAAAACATTGTTAGTAAACCACACTGGCTCTTGGGATTATGACATTTTTTGTATTACATATTATTATATTAAAATATTGGTTAACTACTTTTAGAATAGATCTGCAAGTAACTTCGTAACGTAAAAATATAAATCGCTATAGTGGGAGACTGTACTTACTAGAAACAGGTTGCACACGCGTTGCCGATCGACTCCGGGGCGCTCTGGCGGCCGCATTGTTACGTCTCCACACCCGTAGCGTGGTCTCGTGCATCGCTGGGCAGTCTTTTAGTACCTGTACACAACACAACTTAGTTTATAAGAAACTAGCTTATGCCCGCAGCTTCGCTCGCGCCTACCCTGCGTTACTTACCTACCATACCCATCTGGCTACCTACTTACCCTACCCTAATTTTCTTATTTTTTTCTAACTTCTCCTAACAATAAACAAACACAACAAAAAAAAGAATTAACGAAATCGGTTCAGCCGTTCACGCGTGATTGCGTTAACAAGGGTTGATTGATTAAGGATTGATTTATTTTTATATTTATATATAGTTTGATATTGATTTATAGAAGGGAAGAGTAAGCTACCATCTGAAAACCTCATAACCGGTTGCGGACCCAGGTTGATCGCTGCACAAGCCATTTGGCTAAAAAGGAAAATTGATACACGTGCAAACTCACAGTAGTACTCGGCTTCATAACACCGTCGTTTGCGGCACGGACGAATTCCGCCTCGGTCGCATTAACAAACTTTCTCCACTTGTATCAAAAGGTACTATTTTATTACCTGTACAACATGTTGGTGTGGTGCATGACGGACATCAGTTTCACCGATCTGCAGTAATAAGTCGCCTTCCCGGAGACCTGCACACCGACTACGATCCAATACCTAGAAGTAAAAAAAGTTTCATTTTTGAAAACAGATATTTGAATGACAAAGACATTTCGGCGCTGCCGTCAACATAACACTGAGTTCATGTCGGAAATCTAAATAATATTGTTTATAATTCTAACTTTAAGTAAAAAGTAGCGAATTGTGAGTCAAAGTGAACATAAGTAACTGCAATATCACATCAAGTGTTATCCACGGGCACAATGAGGAGAATTATAAGAAATTCTTCAAAGACCCAGGACCAGTGAAAGTGCAAAACAAACAGTTTAAAAGTGCATTATTTAGCAAACTAGTGAATAAACTAAGTTTAAGAAACAAAGTGTACTTATACCAGAGAAGAAAAATACCAAAACTCTATAGAACGATAAGTGAATACAAATTTTGGCTAAAAAGTACTGTTATAGTGACCGTTTTTTTTCCATAAAGATTTGAAAAGGTGTACCTCAAGACAGCACCTCCCTGCGGAGAGTGGCGACACTACAGATTCTGTATTGCCCTCTAGCGGCGAGTAGTATAACCAATAGACATTCAAGATAATTTGATTTGTCATGTTACTTCCACACGACGCCAACAGAGGAAGCTTTCATAAAATATCTACTAACTTTAAGAAACAGTGTACATAAACCCGAGAAAAATAATACAAACTTCATACAGCGATGAGTGAGTACAAATTTTTGACTGAAAGTAATAAAACTGACCGCTTTTTGTTTGTAACAAGATTTGAAGAAGTGTTCTCAGCACCTTCCTGCGAGATTCTGTAAGGCCCTCTAGCGGTGAGGGGAATAACTAGTAGACATTCAAGATATCGATCTGTCATATTACTTCCACACGATACTAACAGAGGGAGCTTTCATAAAATATCTACTAACTTTAAGAAACAGTTTAACTAAACCCGAGAAAAATAATACAAACTTCATGCAGCGATGAGTGAGTACAAATTTTTGACTGAATGTAATAAAACAGTGACCGCTTTTTGTTTCTAACAAGATCTGAAGAAGGGTTCTCAGCACCTCCCTGCGAGACTCTGTAAGGCCCTCTAGCGGTGAGGGGAATAACTAGTAGACATTCAAGATATCGATCTGTCATATTACTTCCACACGTTACTAACAGAGGGAGCTTTCATAAAATATTTTCGACAGAACAAGAAAATAAATATTTTGCCTTCAAATACAATACAATTTTGTCTCATTCTAAAATGGAAGAAGAAAATGTAACAATTCGTCGACATAAAACTATTGCAAATAACTCACTAGATATTTCTTTCGAGTCAACAAACTCTGAAGTGAATAGAAGATTTAGCTTACCAGACTTGTCAACTGAATATGATAGTGACGTAGAAGATCTCAGAGGACAAATAATCCAGCTAAAAAGCGAATTAGAAAGTGCACACACAGAAATAGAAAAATTAAATACAGATAACATGGCGCTGAAAATTGCTTTGAATAAAGAAAGGAACAAATCTAAAAAATTACGAGAAATATGCACGGAAACAAAAAGTAAAGTATTAAATAGTAAAAAGAGTGAAAGCAAAAGAAAGAAAAGGATCTCAAGAAACTTAGATCAATCTTTCTATGAAGTGAGCAATAATAGTTGCACAGATCTTGGGCTCAATGAAACTAGTGAAACAATAATAGATGGCACCAGCAGCAATATATCAACACTACGTACAATACGGAGACTACCAGACTACAAGGAAATGGAAGAAGAAAATCAGCAAATAGATGGCGTTACCCGTACTTTACTAGAACCACCTTTAGCGGAGCGTCAACAGCGCAGACTTTGTATATTAAGTAGTAATACAACAAATAAGATATTAGCTATAGCACAGAGTACATTCCCAAATCATAATATTTGTCATTACATATCAACAAATTGTGGAATTCTAAAGTTGATAGATCAGCTGGAACAAAAATTGTTAAATTACACTAAGAATGACTATTGTTTGATTTTTATAGGCGAGAAAGATTTCAGAAAAACTGACAATTACTTTAAATTAATTATTAGTATTAGGGATATATTAAGGAAAATAACACACACTAACATTTTGCTCTGTTTACCGACCTACAAATTTTATGGCTGTTTTTCTATGTATAACTCCAGAATAGAAACATTTAGTAATTTATTATATTATGACATTGGTATTCACGACTATGCGTTGCTATTTGATTCGAATTTAAATCTGACATACGATGCGACAATGTTTTGTAGGCGCCGTGGAGTTCTCAATAACTATGGTATAAAGAATATTTTTGACAATATGAAGTGCTATCTTGGCATTTATACAGATCCTTGCCCTATAAATATGGAGGACTCAAATTCAGAAAACTGTACTACTTTGGGAAAGAAACAGTTTTTTCGTTCCTCCTAGCACAGAGAGTAGCAAGAAACAACATAATAATAACATTGAAAGTACTAACCATAACATACGACTACTGCACCAAAATATTGCAGGATTATTGAATAAACTTTCTATGATTGAAATATGTTTAGCTGAGCTTAAGGACAGTCATAAAGAGGTAGACATATTATGTTTTTCAGAAACATTTTTAAGTAATAATAATGAATCAAATGTATGCATTAACGAGTTCATACTTGCAACTTCATACTCACGAGAAAAAGAAAAGAGGGGTGGGGTGTGTATTTTAATTAAACAGTTTTTAGAATATAAAATAATTAAATTATGTAATGAAATGGCAGTAGATAAGGTATTCGAGTGTTGTGGCATAGAAATACCACTTTATAACTGTATCATTGTATGTGTTTATAGGATACCCAAGTCGAACATCGCAATTTTTTTTAATAAACTTGAGGCTCTATTGCATAAATTAAGTGACAGAAAAAATAATAAAAAAATTATACTGGTCGGGGATTTAAACATAAATACCCTTACTACTAACAAAAATGCCACTACACTAAACGAGATACTTTTAAACTGCAACTTAAATATAAAGATAAACACTCCAACTCGACATGCTTCTTGCATAGACCACATCATCACTAATATACCGGACTCGTCAGGTGAAACATGTGAATTACATCTATCGGACCATAATACAGCTCAGATATTGACATTCACATCAAAAATATCATCAAAGAGGAATGCTCCTTCGCATTGCTTTATGTACAAGAGGAATTACAATGAAGAGTACATTGGTAAATTTAGAGAATGTCTCTTGAGCCTAAAATGGCAAGATGTTTATGATGAAATTGATCCTGACACAGCTTTTAACAACTTTCATGAAACTTTTTGCCTATTATATAAATTAAATTTCCCTTTGCAAAGAATAAAAGTAAACTATCAAACACCAACTTTAAGATGGTTAACTAAAGGTATAAGAAAATCTTGCCTCTCTAAAAGATATCTAAAATCAAAATATTATAAAAATAAATCTAAGGAAAATAAATTGGCTTATGATAAATACGCTAAAACATTAAAAAGGTGTATCAACTTGTCCAGAAAGCATTCTTCTAGCAAATTTATTTTGAAAGCAAAAAATAAATGTAGTGCAACATGGAAATTAATTAAAAATAAACCAAAATGTACAAATTCACAATATATTGAGGCCATTAAATTGAATGGCGCTATGATAGAAAAACCTGAAGAAATAGCGGAAGCTTTTAATAATCACTTCATTGATACTACAAATATAGACATAACAAACAACGGAAACAATGCCACAAAGAAAACTAGCAATGGTAGTAACAGTTTATATCTGGAACCTTGCACGCCCCATGAAATCAATAAAATAATTGGATCACTAAATAATACCAACGCAGTGGGATATGATGACATTTCCACCCACATAATAAAATCATGTGCCGATATATTGTCTCCTATTATAGCTTATCTGGTTAATTTAAGTTTCTGTGAAGAAAAGTACCCTAACAGATTAAAGTTCTCAGTTGTAAAACCATTATACAAAAAAAAAAATAAACATGATTTGAACAATTATCGGCCAGTGACCTTAATACCTATCATTTCAAAAATATACGAAAAAGCCATGTATAATCGAATTTCCTCTTTTCTATCTAAATACAATATAATAAGTACGGAGCAAAACGGTTTTCAAAGAGGAAAGTCGACTGCACTTGCGTGTTATCAACTAATAAAATCGATTACTGAGACTATAGATAAGAAGTTACCAGTCACAGCAGTATTCTTCGACATGAGCAAAGCATTTGACTTTGTGAAACATGATATACTGTTAAAAAAATGTGAGAGTTATGGGATAAGAGGAAAAGCGTTAAATTGGCTAAAAGATTACCTAACTGATAGACAACAACGGGTTGAGATTTTAGGCGTTAATAAAGACAAAGAAGTGATTAGGTATAAATCTAAATACAGGACCAATAAATACGGCGTGCCTCAAGGTAGTATTTTGGGGCCATTGCTTTTCCTTCTATACATAAATGATCTGCCAACGGTGACAAAGAATAAGTGTGTGTTGTTTGCAGACGACATCTCATTAATAGTAAATAAAGATAGTAAAAATGAACAATTTGAGAATAAAATAAACGCTGCCGTAAAAGCTATAATGGAATGGCTTGAACAAAATAATTTATGTGTGAATGTTTGCAAAACAAAATATATTAATTTCTCTAATTACAAAATGACGAATGAAACAATGAAAATTATTGGACGTGATAGTGAAATTGAAGAAGTTAAGGATACGAAATTTTTAGGCATAATAATTGATAAATATTGTAATTGGAAAAAACATATTGAAAATACATGTAATAGGCTAAACAGCTTTGCATTTGCATTAAGAAATCTTAGGAAAACTGTTGGACGTAATGCTGCTCTATTAGCTTATCATGGATATGTCTCATCTGTTTTAAGATACGGCTTAATCATATGGGGTAATTCGACTGACAGCAATAGGGCATTTATAGTGCAAAAAAAGTGTTTACGAGCTGTGTTTGGTGCAGACCCATTAGAATCGTGTAGACCTATTTTTAAAAGACATAAATTATTAACATTAGCATGCTTATACATATTGGAAATGGGAGTATTTGTAAAAAAACACCCTCATCTATTTAGGACAGCTGATAGCGTCAACGTTTATAAGGTGGGAAAATTATCAAGGGATCCAACAAAATTGGCAATGCCAAGATGTGGAACAGCGTATTGCCGTAAAAACACTAGTCGAATGGCAATAAGGATATTTAATAAAATACCGAAGGTTATTAGAGAACTGCGAACCAGCTTATTTCAAAAGCATCTCAAAGCATGGCTTATTGAAAATTGTTTTTACTCTATTCAGGAATTCATGAATACTAGGACAAACAGGACAGTTTTATGACATGAATATTCAATTTGACATTTTGATTTTTATGGACATTTGTAGTAAATTTTCTTATTGACATTGAAAGTAGATTTTTGACCAATTTGTAATCCAACTATTTTTCTTTGACATTTGTAATTTTATATAATTCTTTTCTCTTGACATGGGTATTTTTTTTTTTTTTTCTTTTGTTTAATTTAAATTAATTAGAATCAATAATATTGTCACAAAATTTGCATGCCGAATTTAGTAGGCGGAATATGAAGAACTATTGTGTACCTATGTGTTATAAAAGCTGTAAAATACCATATTTCAAGCAAATAAATGAATCTGAATCTGAATCTGAATTTATTTGTATTTGTATCTTTGGCCTCTCTCTACCTCTCCATCCATCCACATGTATACTCATAACTGTTTTAGTAATATCTGATACTATCCCCCGCCCCGCCCAAGGGTGGGAGACGTCATTGACATTCCCATCATATCAGCCGAAAGACGTCCACTGTTGGACATAGGCCTCCCCTAAGTGTCGCCACAATGAACGGTCCTGTACATCTCGCATTCATCGGATTCCCGCAACTCTAGCCAGGCCATCGGTCCACATTGTAGGAGGCCTTCCAACACTGCGTCTTCCGGTACGCGGTCGCCATTCCAGAACCTTTCGGCCCCAAACGGCCATCCGTTCTGCGAGCAATCTGCCCTGCCTACTGCCACTTAAGTTTGGCGATTCTTCGTGCTATGTCGGAAACCTTGGTTCTCCTGCAGACATTCCGACGATTCATTTGTAGGTTGTCTGTAAGAGATCGCTTTTAGCGATAAGACCACCCATTGTGACACCCTATTAATTTTAAGTTCTTAATGTAATTTTATTTTTGGTGTACAATAAAGAATACATCTATCTATCCTACCTAAAAAAAAAACTGTCTACTACATGCAATCTTTTTCATCCGCCTTTTTCAAAACTCGTCATTCACCTATATAGAAGCTGATAATATATAAATATGCTGGTACCTTCTTAACTTTCTGGCCATGCACACTATCAGCGATAGTGAAGCCAAACCCAGCTGCTCCTCGACGCAACGTGAGCACCAGCTCCCGCCCCGGCTCGTTAGATGTGTTGTTGTCAGCTCGAGATTGATGTTCTGCAAATATCAGGATAACATTGGCTTAGTTAGATGTTTGAAAAGCTTTAACCTTTTACGTCGGGTTTATCCGACCAATACTGTAGCGTTTATTCCGCCAGATTCACAAATCCACAAACAAATACTCTCTTGTCAGGTTTTCTGTAACCTATGGGGATTGACGAGCTAAACGAGATCCCGTGGATCTTCGATCCGGTACATGAAACACTATCGATTTGTAAAGATAAAATAAAAAAACTAGGTACTTTAAAAAAAATCGAATAAATATACGCATTTAAGAAATTCATTTCTTCTAGTAAAGGAGTCAATGACCTTTAACTACTGATATCTACCTACTTATCGGTCGTTGCGTACTGACTATCGACAGGTCATTGAACTCGCCCAGCTGACGTTTACTTAAAGAAATTAATTTCGTACATGCGTAAATTTATTTGAGTTTAAAAAAAAGAACTTTGTTTTCTAATTTTATCTTAACAAATGGATAGCGTTGACCCTCCACGGGATTAAAACGATCAAAATTTAACGGTGCAATAAAAATAAAGAAGTGGTGCTCTTACCACTAGCCAAAGACAGAACATGATCAAGCGATGGACACCTCGGCAGCTCCTGATTATCATCATTTATAGTCAGTTCATCCAGATCAAAGGACCTGGACATCATCCTCCTCTGTCCAGGACTGTGCGGAGTTGGTCCACTGTCCACCTTGTCCCGACCCTGGGTTGAAGAATCCAGGTTTGGAGAATCCAGGTTGAATCTGGAATTGTATGCAGATCTGAGTACTTTTCTAGATTGTCCTTGGTACTTAGGAATTGGTTTATTGTAAGTGATGATAGGAAAACATGAATTAATCTGTTCTAATGCTGTTTATCTCAGGACAATAAAGTGAAAACCATTCAAATCATTAGGTGGTTGTATATCTCAGAACCCTGTTTCAGAAGCCAATTCGCAAATGCCTCTAAGACACTTTTCGGTGGAACATGGTTCAAACCGAGGATCATTCCTATACGCGCTATGCTAATGCATCCAAGAACAACCCTTGGTTGGAGGGAAACTATTCTACTTATTATTATTATTTTTTAGAGGTATTTGAGACAGAGAGTAAAGTCCCACACCGCCCGTTGAAAAGGGCGTATCCTGCGACCAGACGGGTATTGTTTGGTGGGATTGCCCGATAAATGATTTCGGGCTGTTCTACTCGTATATGTTCAAATCGCGCAGAGCAGAACTTTACTTGCGTGATGCAGGATTAGTTCTTATGTGACGTCATAGATGTCGCTACAATTTATTATTATGTGAAAAGACACACTAGCAGCTATTAGCTGATAAGTGTTTCAAAGAGAAAAATGTTTATTCAAAATTATTTTTAATATATGCGAAACCTGAACATAGTTTGTTCAAAATCAGTAACTGAATCGATTGCAATCATTTTTAAACCATGTTATATTTTATCTCAAACATATTTATAAAGGTTAAAAGTTGGACACCACCGAGACTAATACAGTTCACGGCAGGTCACACCTGACATTAGAAGTTAGCGCACAGCTGAGTACTTGAGCAAAATAACCCTTTAGTCGGCTCGATGGCCCAGTGACAATGTATTTATGAGGACAACCAGGTAACATAACAAACTCATAACTTTGTGATTTTTCATGATACAGATATAAAATTTTGTACATAGGATTTTTTACATAAAAATACTAGACACGTGTTTGGCATATACTAAAACTGATGTTGTAATAACAATCTACAAAGCCTCGAGCACAGGCGTAGAGTAGCCAGCCTTTCGGTGTTTTACAGGATGCATTTTGGAGAGTGTGCGCGGGAATTGCATGACTTGATACCGCCATCTCCTTTCTACCATCGAACAACCCGGCGTACGGCGAATATCCACCCTTACGTTGTTGAAACTTCCACGGTCCGGACTAAGCGTTTTGCCTCGTCGTTTATACCGCGTACATCGAGGGACTGGAACAATTTGCCTGCTGCGGTTTTCCCGGCCAATTATAATTTAGGCGTCTTCAAGGCTAGAGTGAATAGGCTCTTAATAAACTAGTGCGCTTTACCATCGACGATTGCATCACTGCTTACCATCAGGTAGGATTGCAGTCAAGTGCTAGTTTATAAAATATAAAAAAAAATGCGGAGTAGTGATAGCTGTGATCGGTAAAATCTTAGACACGATTTTATTTAACATCAGGTTTTCTTAGACCAAGCTTTAGCATAATATTCACCTGGTCCTCAAAGCTCTGGTGAGTTGCTGCATGGCCACAGCATCAGATGTAGCCGGCGTGGTCGCGTCTACTGCTAGCGTGCTGAGCACGCGGGTGTTGGGGTCCTCAGAGTCGAATGACAGAGGGTAACCTGTGGGTAGGATTTAAAAGATAATTTAGTTTAAATCCTACTGAATAAATAAGACCGAGAAACTTAACTAACACGTTGTTGAGTTAGCCATACAAGTCTATGTAAGCGTAGCTTCATAGACGCACATTCGTCATTATACGCCAGCGTGACGTTTACATACTATACTATGAAACTCTGTCGACGCAACTTCGTGGTTGCAGCATCGTCGTCAGAGTACGAGTCTAATGACCTGTAGGTAGTTGTCGGTCGTTGCGTACTAACTACATACAGGTCATTGGACTCGCTCAGCTGATGTTTACTTAAAGAAATTAATTTCGTACATGCGTATATTAATTCGAGTTTTAGAAAAAAAGTACTTTATTTTTTAATTTTATCTTTTTAAATCTATAGTGTGTCATGTACCGGATCTACCCTCCACGGGATTAAAACGATCAAAATTTAGCCGTGTATAAGTATGTTTGTCAGTTGTCTAGTAGTCATAGCAAAAGCTCTGCTTAGTTTGAGACTAGATGGCGTTGTGTTATAGTTTTTAAAAAAATGCCAGTAATGCTGTGTAGACATCTTTAGTAGTACTTATTCCTCGTCTGTATAAGATTCAAGTTCTTACCTCTAACAAGATGCAGCGTGACGTCAGTCCCAGGAGCAATAGACTGGAAGACTTGAGCGACAAGAGCGTGAGATAATCCACGCACCCCTCGGTTACCCACGCCGACCACCACATCACCGGGACGTAACGCACCTTAAGGAAAAAGAACAGGTTAGAATGGATTTCTTTACAAAAACAAAATAAAAATTCAAAACTAGAATTATTCTATTCTCTTTATTTTTACTTTATTGTACAGCAGAACCTGTTTATTATGACTATATTGACCAACCGCTTATTATGAAGTAATTACATAGCGAAGTTTGGTTTTTAATATAAAACTTTTTGATAACTAAGTCGAATATAATGACTTCGTTTATATTGTGACCAATTTTTCATAAATTATGTCGGAATATAGTGACCGACATGATTCCTAACACCTTCTGCAATGTTCAGTGGTGCTATTGTCTAAGAAAACCAACGCTGCCGCAACGACGAACATCCAAATAGGATACATTGAATTAACAATCCAATGAATAGGATAATTAGGTTGACAATCCAATGTATCCTATTTGGGTGTTCGTCATTGAGGTAGCGCTGCGTTTTCTTAAAGAATAGCACCACAGGAGAGTTACGTGACAGTCGACGACGTTCGGCGCGTGCATGTCTTGTTGTTGTTTTGAGTCTTGGTGTGTTATTAATAGTTTAAACTTTACAATTTTTATTTTGAACTAATATGCTGTTTTTCTCTATTACAATAAATACAAACTAACAAAAACAGGAGATTGTTTATTTTCTATAAAATGCTTTGTATGATGTTCGCTTAGTATGACGCGTTTATTATTTCCCTTCGATGTCATTATAAACGGATTCCACTGAACACCAAAAAACAAATCTTATACATAAAATTAAATCTACGGGTACAATGGAGGCAACAACCAAAACAACAAATAAGCTTCTTCACATTCCTCTCAGCAATCCCTCTCATTTGATACCCCTAAAAGGGTGGTTTATAATATCAATACAAGCTCAATCAGTTGGGGATTACTGTTTTCAAATTTAGTTACAAGATTTTACCCATTCATACTAACTAACAAGGCAAGTTAAATAAAATCATGCCTTACAAAGACCTGATGTGAACTACACTAAAAATGTCTGTACTTATGTAATAAGTAAGTTACAATGCTTACCATCAATCCACGCGGGGCTATGTGGCACGATGCTGCGTATTTGAAGATAACCTTCTGTTTCGGGTGTACCTTCAGCACCGATTAGCGTGAAGCCCAAACCCTGAAAGCAATAAAAAGTATAGTTATTGATGGTACAAGAAGCTAGATTATATGGTCCATCTGTTTATTACCTCCGTGTATCATCTTGTGGATTTCATCACGCATGCGGAATTGCTCCGCATGCGGGCATCAGCCTATTAATGTTCCCACTGCTGGGACACAGGCTTCTTCTCTAAGAGAGGGAATGGGCTGCAATCCACCACGCGGGCACAGTGCGGGTTGGTGAATGTCACATGTCCCCGAATTTTTGGTTCTAGACAATCCCACTTGCGTGATGAAATCCGCACATTAAAAACACCCTTAGAACAGCAATAGGGGGCCTCTATAGTCCCTACGCAAGTTTTCTTTGGAACAATTCTATATACCTAATTTAAAGTCACCCTATACTGACAATACAACTAAACGTTGGCCACCACTTTGCAGAAAAAAAAATGGCACCCGGGGCCCTGGGACCAAGGCGAAGAATGGAACGGGGTAGGTTTTTAGTCAGTAAGAGTCTGACACTACTTCCCGCTCCACCCAAGGGCGGGATTTATCATTGGATGATTTTACCTACCGAAAAAAAAAAAAAAAACCACTTTGCAGAACGTATCGCCACCACAATCCGGCTGAACGTGACATAGCTACAATCCAGCGTTTTTCAACACGGCGCGCCAACAAGTAACACGGCGTGTTATTGGATACGGCTACGACATATACTCTAGTTACGATTCGTAGTTCATGAAAGTCATAATTCCAGTTTATTTAGACACAGTAGCAGTACTAAAAATGTCCGTCACGGTAGCCGAGCAAGGATAAACAGGGTCAACAGGTTACGGTTCAGCTCCGTCCCGCCCGGAAACAAAACGACGGGAGTCGTGTAGAGAAAGTCGTCCATTTTGATGATATTTAACTACATGACGAAATAAGTCAGAAGTGTACAAGATAGACATTCATACAAATTTTGATTAATGGCCTTTGTGGAAGAGTGATGTAGAAGATGGATTGTGTGAGGAGTGATATGAAAGAAAAGGGAGTTAGTGATAGCGTGACGAGTGACAGGAGAGAATCGAAGAAAAAAACGTGTTGCGCCGACCTCAAATAAAACGGGATAAGGGCAGGAAGATGATGATGGCCTTTGTGGAAGAGTCACCACAATTTTGCCAATAACACGTACAAACTGTTAATTATACCATCAAACGGTGGAGAGTATTTAGCGAGAATTAAAAGTAAAATAAATATAAATATATTTTTAAGAGATAGATAGACATATCTGTGATAGACTTCTTTTCGGTCACATTTCATCATAATCTATTACATTTTTTAGGATTTTTGTACACAAGAAAATTTTAACATTCGTCCAGTTAAATTAGACCAAAAAATAGGGATAAGGTAAAATTAGGTTAGCTGAAAATTAGTAGGATTGTTCAAAACATCATCATAAATGAAATCTAAAAAGTACTCATCGATCCGACTCCTGGAAAACAAAATACTCAGGGTCAAAGGTTTTTTTTTCTCGGGTCAAAGGTCACAAAAACGTGTTTTTCGCGATTTTCAGCAAAACGTAAGTTTTATCATAAAATAGCCTAGACAAAAATATTGTAGATCAGATAATTATTTACGAAAATGCATTAATATTCTTTTTCCTAAGAGCCACCGTTTTTAAAATATAATGATTCAAAAAGTTGAAAGAGGTAATCGTCATAACATACACACGTTTCCACACCACCTTTGAGGTAGTGTACTTTGTGTAATTAACCGACTTTGAAAAGGAGGAGGTTCTATGTTCGGCTGTATGTATTTTCTTTGTATATTCTAGTCTGCCCGGTAGTAAATATAGATACGGTCAGCTGTTTTAAAGTTCGCAGAGCCTAACTTCAGCCCCCCTAGCCAAGTTACAATCGTTTCGTTTTGCGTTAACGCTTGTAGTTGGCCACGCCCCAAACTCCTTTGTTCGAACAAACGAATTGGGGGCGTGGTCAACTCCGAGCGTTAACGCAAAACGAAAAGATTGCAACTTGGCTAGGGGGGCAGGCGCGCCAAGAACCGGCGAACGTACTGTAAATAGTTCAATTCTGGAATCACGTCTCAAAGATGTTTTCGAATCGAAAAAAGATTTTTTCTATGTGACGAACTAAACATTTTCAGTTTTCAGATTTATTCCTATATCTGTGCTATAAGACCTTACTTCAAACCAGGGTTCTAGGTCAACGGGATGAATTTTGATTCCCTTGAAAGTGTCGAAACTACGTTTTTTGCGATATAAAAACGGCCGTATGTTTTATTACTGTTAACTTAGAAGAAGATTTTTTCACACCCTCAAGGGATCACAGAATTGAGTACATGGTTTAAATTTCAACTCGATACCTCCACGCATTGCCGAGATAAAGGGTCTTGACAGACAGACAGACAACAAAGTGATCTTATAAGGGTTCCGTTGTTTCCTTTTGAGGTGCAGAACCCTAAACACGGTTGAGTTAAATGACATCATATTAGGGTCGACAACCAGACACTGACTCAAACATCGGAAATGAATCAGAATGATTGCTTGACTCATAAATTGTTGCTTAAATTTCAACTCCCTAGAGGTAAGACGGTCGCGCGATCAGATGACTGTAGTACTCAAAATTCTCAGGGGGATAATTGATGATCCAGATCTGCATAATGAGATATGCAATCTGTTCGTCCCGGGCAATTATTGTCGTGGTAGAAGGCATCGCTTACTGGCTGTTCCAACATCCCGAACTATAGCACATTCCAAGTCGCCTATTCCTCGAACAGTAGCTGCCATTAACGCTCTCCTGAACTCAAACACATGTCTTGATGTGTTTGCGGATGAATGGAAGGTGATAATGTCGGAATGTTTGAATTTTTGTGAGAAGGATGCATGACTGAGTTACAAAATATTAATTTTAAGTTAAATAGTGTAATTGGCTTCGGCCGTTCTATTTAAATAAATAAATAAATAAAGACAGTAAATTATTCGGAAATGTTTGATTGCTTACCTGAGTGCCTTTGGTGAGAGTGAGAGTGAATCTCTCTCCACGAAGCTCCCCGGTGGGCGTAGGCCCGTTAGACTGGCTGATGCCTCCATTCTCAGACGACAGTTTCTCCGCTGAAACAAATTAATTCAGTCAATTTTATTTTTATAAAAAATTATTTAGGAGGGCCTTTCCCTACTTGTCTATCGTCAACGTGAGCATGGTTTAAAAACTTGTCGTCTCATCCAACGCAATGTTTGACATAGAGGCAACGCGAAAAAAGAAGTAACACCTGAACACTCTATTGGTATTCGGTAATTCCGAAATAAATGAAATACATTTAAAAAACACCTTTAAGAATTTGGAAAAAAATCTTTTAGAATGTTGATTAAGTGCAAAACAAGGTTTCTATAGAGAAATATGCATTATTATATAAATATATTTTAATTTATGAGTACGTTAGAAAGGCGAGGTTTACGCAAAATAGCAGATTTTCAAGATCTCTCAACTATCCAGTTGAATTTAAATTAATAAAAATTTCACACAAATTTAATTTTTGAATTCAATAGAAACTTAGATAATATGCCAAAGATAACTGTGTTTACAAAATATCTACAGAATAATGTGTAATAATTTCACAATGATGTAAAAAGCGGTTGTCTGAAAATGTATCTCGGGTTAGACGCCCTTAACTGGCTGTTAGGCCCCACTGGGCGTGTTGCACCACCTTTGTGGAAGAGACACCACAATTTTGCCAATAACACGTACGAACTGTTAATATACTCGTACCATCAAACGCTGGAGAGTATTTAGCAAGAATTAACAGTAAAATGAATATAAATATATTTTTAAATTAAAGTAATACACTTTTTCCACTTGCGTAATTATAACTGGCCTCATACCGTGACGTGTTAAAATGTCAAGCGTGCGAGCGAGAAATCGGGATGGAGCTATACGCTATACCCCCTATATAGGGTGACTGGTAATTAGTGTACGATACCTAAACACGTGATTGTAGTCATGATAACAAACAACTTTTACAATGGGACTAAACTTGAAATCGCGAAAAAAATCAGCAAGTTCAGCACATTTTGTCATGAAAAAATCTGACCAGCAGATTTTTTTCACGATTTAAGATTTGGTCCCATAGTAAAAGTTGTTTGGTATCATGACTACAATCATGTGTTAAAGTATCGTTCACTAATTACCAGTCACCCTATATAGTTCCATCCTTTCAACTTTTCAGTTTAGGTCGTCAAGTGGATCGCATTAAGAGCTCATTAGGGCCTCTGGAATCCAAGCATGAATGTCATTGGAAAAAATATGAGCTATTTCCGTTCTAGAATAGGTTCTATTTCCGTTAGTATACGCAATAAAATTATCATAATATTTAAATGTGCGTCTTATTATGACTATATACTAAGCCAAGCTTAATCACAACATACTCGTACATCGAAAGAATAATATTATAGAGATACGTAATATTATAGGTAGTTCAAAATATTCGAATGGCGAGTAATTGATGAAAATAGTGATTATTCTGTTCTGAACAGAATACTTTTCATTATTTCAGCCGAAAGTCATTCACAGCTGCGGTGCTAGCAAGAAAACGCAGCACTGCCTCAACGACGAACACCCAAATAGGATACATTGGATTGTCAACCTAATGAGTGTATAAATTGGATTGTTAATTCAATGTATCCTATTTGGATGTTCGTCGTTGCGGCAGCGCTGCATTTTCTTAGAGAATAGCAACACTGAACATAGGCCTCCCTAAGTGTCGCCACAACAACCGGTCCTGTACGTCTAGTATCCATCGGATTCCCATCAGCCCGTTTTGTGGGAGGCCTTCCAATGCTGCGTCTACGGTTTGCTGACAACTTCTTGAGCAGGGTCGAAGCCTACAGGGGCCAGGGTCGGTTTCTGGAAAGGAAACCGACCGAGGAAGATTCGGCCACGATATGAAAGGCAACGAAGGAACAGGGGTAAGTTTTTAGTCAGTTAAAGTCTGAGAGCAGTGGTGGCCGTGTGGTAACGGCCATGACTTCGAAAAAAAAAAAAAAGAAAATTCGAAGATATGTGACATCCACCAACTCGCACCGGGCCCGCGTGGTGGATTACGGCCCATTCCCTCTAATAGAGAGGAGGCATGAGTGCCAGCAGTGGGAACATTATAAGGCTGATGCTATGCTATGCTAAAGTCTGACACTATCTCAGGCCCCGCCCAAAGGTGCGGAGATGGCATTGGATGATTTTTCCACCTAAAAAAAGCTGCGTCTATCGGTACGCGGTCGCCACTCAAGAACCTTTCAGTCGCGTCGGTCATCTGCTAGTAATATGCCTTGCCCACTGCACCATAAAATCTTAATCAATAAATACTTCAAAAGAATGGAAAGCAGTATCGTTTCACTCATCAATTAGCTTGCCAAGCAAGCAATATGGCAAGAGGGTCGTATAATTTAAGCCTAGAACTGGTTTAGCGACCTTTGCCCTTGTTCGAAAGTGCAGCAACTTATCCACAGACAAGCCAAGACCTTCTAATTAACCTTTAGAATTACGACGACGAAGTGTCCTGTAGATCTTAGCTGAGGTGTTTTTCAATAGGGATTAAGTAATCTAAAACCCAATTGTGGGTTAGGCTTGTGTATACAACGGCAGTTCTGATCTTTTTTTAAGGTTTGTGCACAACAAAGAACGAAAAAACAGTAGTACAGCATAGCCACTACTACTACTATTTCTATTTTTTTATTTTATGTTGGTACTACAAGCAGAAGAACCAAGGTTACCAATATAGTGCGCCGAATCGGCAAACTTGAGTGACGGTAGGTACCTTGCTGGCAGAACAAATGGTCGATGGGGCCGGAAGATTCTGGAGTGGCGACCACGTACCAGAAGACGCAGCGTTGGACGGCCTCTTACAAGGTGGACGGATGACCAGTACCTCTACCATGAGTTTTAAGCAATAGTATTCGTCGCTACTCGATATCGACGCCGTAAATATTTTGTATGGCAAATTTTGGTTCTGCAAGTGACCGCTAGAGGCGCTGCAAAATTTGCCATATAAAATAGTTGGTCGTTGCGTACCAAGTGCTGTACCAAGTGCTAATTACCTACAGTTCATTGGCCTCGATCAGCTGACGTTTACTTAAAGAAATCAATTTCGTACATGCGTAAATTAATTCGAGTTCTAAAAAAAAGTACTTCATTTTTCATTTTTATCTTTAGAAATCGATAGGGTTTCATGCACCGAATCGACCCTCCGCGGGATTAAAACGATCAAAATTTAATGGTGTATTTGTATTTGCTAGAGCAGACCAAATGACGTAGGACACCTCTAAATAGGACAAGGGCAAAAAAAGTCTGTATAAGGTTATCTCAGGATGTTCCTACTAACCCGATTATGAAAAATCTTACCCGAAAAGAAACTTTGCGACGATAACATACGTTAATGTATTATCATAGAAAGCATATGCAGGATTCTTGTAGAACTACGGGATAAAAGCCCATGTAATAAGCCAGTTTCTAATAGTTTTATAACATTTTATGACATGGTGCAACAAAATAGCAATAGTATTACACCTGCTCACATAATAACAATGTAGGTAATTGGCGTTTACCCCATCCGACACGCTAGTTGCCAATTAACACCGTTAGAAATGTCAAGATTAATTAGAAACTTTACTGGCTGATGCTCGTCAAGTTAAAGGGTTGAAGTCCGTGATAAGACCTGGGGCTTTGCCATGACATGATGTGTTGAAATGTCAGGCGAGAAAGAGGGATAAAGCTATACACCCTATATACCGTTAAATTTTGGCCGTTTTATTCCCGTGGAGGGTCGATTCGGTATAAGAAACACTATCGATTTATAAAGATAAATTTAAAAAATACCAGATCTTTAATAGTTCAGTTTGGGTCGTCAAATGTATCGCATTGTGAGCTCTTGGTAGAACCTCTGTAATACTAAATGGATCAACATGTTGGGTAGTAAAAGACAGATTAAAAAAGCTGCATGTAGCGAAGATAAGAATGTTGATATGGATGTGTGGTGTGACGAGAATGGGTAAAGTGAAAAATGAGTTTATTAGAGGAAGTTTGAAAGTGGCGCCAGTGACTGAAATGTTAAAGGGAATCGTTTGTCTTAGTATCGTCATTTGAAGAGGAAGAATGAAACGCATGGTGAGCTCCTTAGTAGTCCTGAGTTGAGCTGCACGAATACTGACAAATGCCTGCACTGACTGGACAGGTCCGCTCAAATCTGTATGGTTCTTTCTTCAAAAGACCATCTCAGACAAATCTGCATGGTTCTCATGTGATTTGACCATTACTACTGTATGGACTTTAACAGAGACTGGGAGTTTATTTCGGTGTTTCTTCTCAGGGTAGTCAGCTAGGAAACACTGGCATCATCTAGTTTAAACAGACGAAAAAAAATATATTGCCGTGTAAAAGTGTTTAGTGCCGTGCAAAGAAAAGATGGATGGATTGGGTGTGGTGTGAGAAGCGATATGAAAGAAAAGGGAGTCGGTGATAGCGTGGTGGTTGACAGGACAGAATGGAAAAAAGATGTGTTTCTCCGACCCCAAGTAAAACAGGACAAGGGCAGGCAAATGATGATATTGGCTTAACTTGTAACACGTTTTCTCCAGCAAAACGATGAGCACATGCATTTTCTTCAAACAAAATATACAAGAAAAACTCTCGATGTAAAAATGCCTCAGAAAACAAGGATAGAAGGAGCATAGGACCAGATGTCTGCCAACGCAGCTGGTCCTCCGACTGCGTGTTATGATTTACGACTCATTAACATGTTTTAGTTCATTTTTAGGGTTCTGTATATCAGTCCGCAAAAACGGAAATCTTATAGGATCACTTTGTTATCTGTCAGGACTCTTTTTCTCAGTAATGCGTTATGGTATTTAGCTGAAATTAATATCAAATACTAAAAGTACACCTTAGAGCAATGAAAAAATCAAACTTCTAGCTCAACGTAATCTAAAATGTTGTCTATGCTCCGTTTATGGCGCGTATTTTTTTTTTTGACTGGCCTGTTGGTCTAGTGGTTAGTGAACCTGACTGCTATGCCGAAGGTCGTGAGTTCGATTCCCGCCCAGGAGAAATGTTTGTGTGATGAGCATGATCATTTGTTCTGTGTCTGGGTGTAACTTATCTATAATATGTATGTATTTAGAAATATATAAGTATGTTTATCAGTTGTCTAGTACCCATAACACAAGCTCTGCTTAGCTTGGGACTAGACGGCGTTGTATGATAGTTGTTGGAATATTATTATATATTTTAACACTTGCATAAAAACCAAAACCTATATAGTATCAAAAGTAGATTCCTGAAATTTGGCAAGACGTGAGGACTCAAAGCAAAAGCAAAAGAAATACTGTAGTAGCTACATCACAAAATAATTACTTTTTTGCGATACGGAAACTGTACAGACTCTTACGGGAATCGAACTTTTTAAATAGATAAGTTTGTACGGAATCCTTGGTGCGCGAGTCCGACTTCACTGTTTTTTTTTTAATCTAAACTAGTAAAAATCTACATAGTCTTGTTTCTATATCGTTATAGTTCGCTTAAACACAGCTGCCAGTTCAGGTTTTATACAATTTTTTTTTTTAACGGCTAGAGTCTCACACACTTTTATATTCTACTGTATGTTCCCTGTGATTTGATCATTCAGTTATGTAAATCTGTATGAATAATCAAAGAAATTACTGTCTGTCACGCTCAATTGAGTCCGTATATCACAGCTTTTACTTTTTCACCACCAAATAAGTTTCTTTGATTTTATTGCGACTATGATAGTACAATACATGAGCAATTGCGTCGTTTTAAAAGGTGTACGAAGATATTTTTTTTTCTAAAAACCACATCAACATTGGTTATTGAATGAAGAAGCAATTAGCAGCATTTCTCTGAGGAAGAGTGAGGGCGTAGTTAAAACATCTCGCTATCTCTTTTGTACCCACGTAATCTAATGGTGACGTTACATTTCAGTGTGTGCATCCTTATTCTGTTATTTGACAGCTATCCCTTCCACCTGATTTGAAAAGTTACAGGCTTTGAAAAATTCTTTCTGTTTGCAATTTTGGGTAAGTTACTTTTTCACACAAACAACAAAAAGAAATGAGTTAGTTGACTCTAATTTATTTTTGTTATTTGTTCCCAATAAAAAATCAATTGGAGAATTCAATTGTTGCAGATCTGAAAACTTTCACGCCACGATTTACTTATGTAATTTCTCAAAATTGTATAGAAAGTGTAAAAATCTGAAATCGTGAAGAATGTTAAGAATGATTACTCAATTTCAGAACAACAGAGATACTCGAGTATTTTGTGAAAGTTAGCCGAGGCCATAATGGGCAGTTATTCATTAGGATACTTATCACCTTTTGTGTAACATTGTAATGTTTCGAAAAACTACATATATTGCTGTTTGATGTCAGGTTACTAGAGCCACTTACTGGGTCTCTTTAACGAAAAGCGACATCGTAGTAGACCAAGGCGAAGGTTCCTCGAGGACTCCTCGGCCATTGCGGGCCAGTACCTCCGGTAATTGTCAAGCTCATCTCTCTAAGGACAGACGTGTGTGGACAAGGGAGAGGGAGGCATTCGCCCAGCAGTGGGATATAACAGGCTTACTATAACTGCAGTATTTAACTACTGCAGAAACAATGAAGACGCAAGGTTCTGGAGCCTCAAGCAACAGTGTACCTCAACGGCAACTCTTTCTAACATTCCCGAAGTTCTAGTATAGCAGGAGTGGCCAACCAGTCCATCTCGGCTGTTAATCCAGTCGATTTTAGCAAGCAGTAATGTATGTACTTTTAGGCTTAGAGGACTATACTGCGGGGCAGCACAAATCTATTACCTTATCACTTCGTAACTTTTTGTTTGTCAAAAGAAATTCGAGGCAGGTACTTAAAATTTTTAGGCTCGCTTTGCTCTTTCTTTTTTTTGTTTAACCGACTTTTTCGCGTAATTTGACTTTTTTTACCATTCTTAAGGAGGTTAATACTCGTAATATTGAACCTCTTCGAAGCATTGCGCAAAAATATTTGAACTCGCTATTTCATTTTTATTGCTAAACTAGCGACCCGCCCCAGCTTCGCACGGGTGCAATGTATTATACATATAAACATTCCTCTTGAATCACTCTATCTATTTACAAAAAACCGCATCAAAATCCGTTGCGTACTTCTAAAGATCTAAGCGTACATAGGGACAGACAGCGGGACGCGAATTTCTTTCATAGGTACTACGAGTATGTATACCTAGTGATTTATTTATTGGAACTTCATGTACAGTATACTGTATTGATCTTTTTGTGCCCAAATAAAATAAATTCTATTCTATCCTATTCTATAATTCATAGAGGTGTTTCAGTACCAACTAAGTACACTATACAGTTACTAACATCCTACGAAATCGTTCAGTCAATGGCCCTCGCATATTACATCCGCGTGGATAAACTTCAAAGCTAACATTTTGGTCAACCGCCTCCTTTCCGCCCTTTCCACATGATCAAACTATTTAGGGATACCTTTTAGGTGTTATGATTTATATTTGAAACTATAACTTGAAATAGCAAGGGCTGTGGCGTATGTATGTACCAAAAAAAAACCACTAGCACCTAAAGCACTAGTTTATATTATTGAAAAAAATATAATATGTTTGATGACACGATCGTCAATAAAGGTTCGCCATTCCTACAGTTACCGGGCCTTGGTTCAGGCTATGGTCCGGAGCGAGGAGGAGTGGCAGGCGGTCGCCTACTTCTGCGAAGCAGTACTGCTAGCAAAGGAGAAGGCCGAACGCATCAGGCAACGGCGCTCATGCCGCAGCCGCCGCCGTAATACCGATCCAAATTTCCGGCCACCGTAGGCGCGGGCTTGCGGACGGCGGGCAATGGGTAGCTCGCTGTCCGTTTGTCCGGTAACAGACCGGACCGAGCCCAAGTCGTTTACGGCGCGCACTGTTCCCGTGCGCCTCAAGGAGTTGTCAGCAAACCGTAGGGGCCCAGTAGGGTCGAGGCCTAATCTGGGGCTCTGGGGAGGTATAAAAATGCATACCAGGGCCCTGGAACCAAGGCAGGGAAGGAACAGGGTAGGTTTTTAGTCAGTAAGAGTCTGACACTATTTCCCGCTTCGCCCAAGGGCGGGATTTGTCATTGGATGATTTTACCTACCATAAAAAAAAATCCCTACAGGTAGGATTACAGTTAATTCAATAAAGAAAAACTGGGCAAGTGTGAGTCGGACTCACACACTGAGGGTTCCGTACAAACTTACTTATACGAATAGTTCAATTGTAGATTAAGAGTAATTTGTGAAATTGAAATATTAAATAAATATAAATAAATAAAAAAAATAAAAAATAATTCCTGAATCGAGTCTCGAAGATTTTTCCGAACTACTGACGTAACTACTAATTTACAGTTTTCAGTTTTTTTGCTATACTTGTGCTATGAGGCCTTGCTTCATGAAAAATTTGAGCGTTCTAGGTTAAAGGGAAGTTGAAGTATGAATTTTGATTTCCTTGAGAGTGTCGAAATGTGTTTTTTACGATAATTAGGGTCGTATCTTTTTGAAGTTTCATTTTTTCCCAACTTCAAAGGACCGCAGACTTTAGTATATGGTTTTACTTCCAACTCGATACCTCTACGGGTTCCCAAAATCAAGGGGTCTTGATAGACAGACAGACGGATAGCAAATACAAAGACGGATCCTATAAGGGTCCCGTTTTTTCCTTTTGAGGTATGGAACCCTAACAGACAAGATAATACATAACAACGATAACAGTGTTACAAAACAAGTTCTGCCTGAATTATTTCCACTCGACTGGAACTCTACAGCATAATAATAATTGAATTATTACTTCCTGAATTTTAGATCAAGACTGACATTACATAAAGGATTTATGGCTTAACTGGTAATTCACTAGACCAAGATCTATCAATCAACTAAGAGAATCCCAAAGGGTTTTCTAGCTATTCGATGTTTTTTTTTTTAAATTCCTCCTTAATTAATATTTCAAGAATCTAAATCCAGAAGTTTGGTCTGTGCATGGTGTTAAATCTTAATTTATTTAATTTTGTTTTTAATTTGATTTTAATACACTTAAGCTTTATAATGTTCCCACCGCTGGGACTCAGGCTCCTCTCTAGGAGAGGGAATAGGCCGTAATCCACCACGTGGGCCCTGTGCGGGTTGGTGGATGTCACATGTCGGTTTCCTTATACCGCCTTATTATTGTCGGTTTAATGTACTTAATTTTAATTTAATCTATTCTATTTTAATTTTATTTCAATCAATCAGACTTTAGGGTATGTTGGACCTGAATAAAAATGTAAAAATATTGTCTGGCAGTTAATGAACTCTAAGTAGCTGAACATCAATTTTAGATGGGACAGAAAAAGCTTAGACCATTCAGAACAAAAATAGATGTCCCAAACTTAGGTCCCAGACATTCCTAAAAATAGTTCGAGGATAGACATTATACTTAAAGATTTTAGTAGTTAGACTGCCTACATTGTATAACTATAGATGATAATAATATTCCACAACTATCACACAACACTCTCTAGTCTCAAGCTAAGCAGAGCTTGTATTATGAGTACTAGACAACTGAAAAACATACTTATATATTTCTAAATATATACATATTATAGATAAATAACACCCAAAAACAGAACAAATGATCATGCTCATCACACACACATTTGTCCTGGGTGGGAATCGAACCCACAACCTCCAGCATAGTAGTCAGGGCCACTAACCACTAGACCAACAGGCCCGTCAAAGTAGTAGGTACTAAAAGTATTTTCCAATACACATACTCATAAACCCGTTCTTATCCCTATCACTTTTAGGCAAGCTATTCACTGATTCAATTGATAAGGACATCAAAGTAGTGATTTACAAATAAAATATTTTTATTTCTGAACCAATAATTTTTACATTAGTAGGTGATTGGAGCTTCCTTTTAAGCAAGTAATGCCTGTATTAGGAGATTCCGCTATTCCACAGCAATATACAATTAAAAGGATTACGGAATATTTATACATTGATATGATTTTATTTTATAGTTTATGTATATGTATAAACTGACCCATTTTCCTCATGAGGAGAGGCAGAAATAACAGAACATAAACTGCTACAATCATAACATTATCTTTTGACTTTGTAAACAATCTTACATCTGGTCATAATAAAATGTGCATACTGTATATGTAGTCCATTTTTATTCTAATTTTAGTATTTTTAGGGCTTAAGGCGTTGCATGTCGAAATACTGCTTGATTTGGCAGCGGATGTTAAACTGGACACAATTGTGTAAAATGTATTTTTTGGTGTATTATATAGTTATTTAATTGACTCATTTCCAAGAATAAAATGGGAACAAATTTATTTCAATATTTCATACATGGATTTCTAGTTCGATATAAAACTTAATAGATATATATACAAATTAAAAATTAATAATATGTACAAACGGGTAGAAAAAGAACTTATTGGGCATCGAAAAATTCATCCACATCAATATCAATGGGAAAAGTGCCCAGAACGCTGGCAGCATTGCCACGTTGGATGGCAATGCTGATTCGTTGACCGAAGAAAAGCCCAGCCCTCTGGTCACGCGAAGAGTCGACTAGCTGTTTACTGATGTCACGAACAACTCGATGAGCGCGAATAAAATTGAATAAAAACAAATATCAATAAGAGTGTAAATATGAGGTAGTTCATCCACATTCTTGTTCAAATTATGAAAAAAATAATATTTTTTTTTTACCTGAACCTAAAATAACAAGTTTAAAGTGACCTATTTTATAAAACAGCAGCTTCATAGGTAAACACCTAATTTTCAGTTCCTTACAAGTTAAATACTTAAGATTTAGGAACTTACCTCTCAACCTTCTGGCTTGTAAAACTGGATTCTCATACTGTGTCCTCCTATTGATATGGTCCACGTAATAAGACCCATATCTCTCATCTGACACTCTTTCCCAGCCAAAAGGCAGTTCATCTTCTCCGCATTCTCCGAGTGAATGCTTACGGACTCTAGCTAGTCTTGGATCCAGCCAGTGCGATGTGCCAGTGTTGTGGCTGAAAGAGGTATACTATTTTAGTTGGCTGTTAATAACCTAAGTGATCAAAGACTGTTCAGGAAATTGTTTCGAAATAGAAAATATTTTTTTTAAGGGCCTAGGAATTCCTGGATTCTACTTGAATGTGATTATTTAAGCAGTAAATAATAATAATATTATTTCACAACTATCACACAATGCCATCTAGTCCCAAGCTAAGTAGAGCTTGTGTTATGGTTACTAGACAACTGATGTGTCCATCACACAAACATTTGTCCCAGGTTGGAATCGAACCCACGACCTCCGGCATAGCAGTCAGGGCCATTGACCACTAGAACAACAGGCCAGTCAAGTAATGAGAAGTAAATGTTTATTTATTTAATTCTAGTTATACTTCTTTTTTTCTTTCTTATATTATGCAATCATTTAGGTCAGTGGTCGGGGCCAGTCCTTTTCAGTGTAGTCAGAATTATAAAAAAAAATAATATCACTTCTTCAGTCAGTTATTCTTTTCAAAGATTCTAATCTGCCCCGCTAGCTGGGTTAGCCGCAGCTGAGTTTGGGTGTTGAACTGAATAACACATTTATGTTAACAAACAGTATTTGCGGAAGACTAAATTGGCAGCAATTAAGTTTTATCTATTTAATTCAATATTCCCCGAGAGGATGCGAGCGTCCGCACACCTATTGTCTTACTATTGTGTCTCTAATTACGGTATTCAACAGGTTAATCTTTAATTTCAGCAGTTGTCATTAAAAGAAAAAATACATCAATTTTCCTAAATCTACATTTCGATGGCTAACAATCACAATAGAAAGACAATAGGTATGCGGACACCATGAAAATGATGAAGCAGGGAGGTCACGACCCTCAGCATTGAGGAATACGACGCAAGGAGGAGGAGGATGCGGACACCGGTGTTCGCTTGGGGCTTAAGTAATTAAATCTTTATTTATAGAGCTTTGTACAAATTGACTGACAAATCTTTGAATAAAGTCACTTTTAGGTACTCAAAGTAGCATCAAAATTTTATATTTGTCAGTTAATGAGTTCTTGCAGTAAGCCATAAATTTATTGTATTCCTCAATATGTTTTACTAATGAAAAATTATTAATAGATTATAGTTAAAACATGATAACTATAATTAGAAATGAACCTGAGTTCTGTTTTCAGAAGCATATAAATGAAATAATTAGGTATAGATGTTTTTATATAATCAAACAGTTTGACCACCAAAGTGAATACAATGACACATTATGCAGATGTTTTTCATTTTCCTTTTTTGATCATGAAACAGGTTATTTTGTTGTTAATATCGACAGGTAACTAAGCTGTATGCACACATTGTTATTGGCAAACAATTTAATGCCTATTATATACTAATAATTGAAGTCACATTGATCCCCTTGTGACAAAATTTATAACCTACCACTTTCAAAGAAACAACATGGTAATTATTGTATTCTCTTTGGTGTTTAGGAACAGAATATTTAATCCATGCAAATGTTGTTAGGGTGGTATTGTTATTTCTATGAATTTAATTTTAAAATTGGAATAATTTACTGCATAACTATGAACAGTGAACTAAAACTCAGCATACTGGCCACATACATTAGAAGTCATGAAGATTTCTACTCACTCAATAAAGTACACCTCTCCGGAAGGTGTGAATGCCTTCTCCCACATTGGAGGCAATGGTCCTAGGTTATATTCATCCTCATCTTCCCTTTTTAATACAGCATCTCCAGGCCTCACTCCAACCACAGAACCACCAACTGTGCCTGCAGTCCCAGAGCTGTGGGTTGAAATACCTGCTGAGGACAGCCTGTCCGAGTCAACAGAGCTCTGAGCCATGGCAAATACTGTTTAGAAACACTATTTTTCACCACATTTTACACACAAAACTTGCTAAAATTCACTCACATTCCCGCCAAACTAACTATCTTCATATGTTTTTAAATAAAGAACACTTCTTGTTTCTCTTATCTTCATAGATAATTTTAACTTTTTTGTTGATTCTCCCCGCAATTTACTCATCGATATGGCATTCCACAAAAACAAAACAATACAGGAATGCCAGTGATCACGTATGAGTCATTTTGGGATTGACTCCTCACTGACTTGTCGATTCGTGTACTTTTTTACCTGCGCCATAGGCAACTACGTAACAAATAACTGGATTTCAATTAGCTTTCCGTCAGACCTTGTCAGCCGCCGTGCACTCGGCTCAATGCAACGATATGTGCTGCAGGTGCATCGTAACTTACATCTACGATAACAATATCATGGCACATTTCTCACATTCACTAGACAGTCGTAACGGTAAATGATCACAAAATGAATTCCATGACATGTAAATAAGATAACTTCACTTTCTCGCAAACAGGTAAACTGAATCTCTATAATTTTGAAAGTGGGTGCAACAAGTGTAGGCACACATCTACAGATGTTTGTTTATAGCCACACTAAGTACATCATTAAAGGTTGTTCCACTCTTTATTGAATTAATGTCAGTAGCAATGATGATTTAATTAACACGTTCCGTTAACATCACTTTTATCTTCCTTTCAAATATATTTCCGATCTCAATTTCACATAAAACAAGGTTCTTTTTACTGAAAAAAACTAAAAACGAACTTATTTTACTGTAATCGAATACATTACACAAAACATAGACAAGTCACAATAGAGATGCACCTGCATAGAATTATCGATATAACGGATGATTGAACATCTTTGAATCTAAATCGTATTTAAAGTTTTTTTAGAAGTTTTGTAAGTTAATGTATATGTTTTTGTTTCTCTAACTGATATGCAATGTGAAATCAATCAATTTATTCAATATTTTGTTATTGATTTTAAAACACATTGCTATTTTAATAATAATTACTATGAAAAATATATTTGAATGTGAGAATCGTTATCGATTCAACAAAATTCCTTAGCAACACTCACTCACCACACCAAGATCCGTTCCATATCACGCAAGTGCTAGTTGCTAGATTAAAATTATGTAAAATCTTTATAGACTTTATAATGAATGAAAAGCATGTTTATTTATTTTAAAATAGGCTTCACATTAGTTTTTAGATGAATCAACTACTTAATTACTAGTTATAATTTCACATACTTCAGATTTTTAAAAAACCCCTGGCAAGGATAGTCTCAAAAATGAAACGTAAAATTATTAACCATTCATGAACATGTTTCGCCAGAGTTAAGACTATTCCCCAATAGATGGCATTGTTATATATCCTATATTTTTTGGAAAATACTTATGGATGACATACGGACCATAGCGTGCGGTAAGATAAATTAAAAAACGTAATAATTTGGCAAAATATTTTGAAAATGATTGGACCAGGGACTTTTTCAATTCATCGAATGATTTCTTTTGACTCTAGAGTGGACAGAATGTCTGAGTTTTACTGATTAAAACCACATATATCATGTTGTTTGGGTGTACTATGCTAAAACGAATTCCAAATAATAATTGAACATCAATTGATTGATTAAAAGGTTTGCTGGGAGAAAACTCATTGCTGAGTTGAGCTCGCCTTTGTACATGAACTGTTTGTATCTCTATATGCTATGTTATATTTTTGTGTACAATAAAGAATTAAGAATCTAATTAAGTACTCGAACGTTAATAATATCGAATAGTTGATAAATATAACTTTCAAACATGTATCAATACATCGAGTCTTCAAAATATTGAATGTTTTGCCGATGGGTGTTTGACAGGCGAATCCGGTGACTTTGGTCATTTCTAGTACCTACCTAATGTTAAAAGAGGGCGTTATCCACGTCTAAACGGATTTTAATGAATCTCTACAGTGATATAGCTTCTAAGTAACTACGTAGAAATAACATTTAGGCTCAGTGCCGTAAATAGGGTGATGCTAGCTATATCTAGTCTAGGCACACACAGGACTTGACAGGACGCAGGCCCCGATGGGCAGAGGCGTAGCGTGGACTAGTTTAATAGTGGGCGAAGAACATTAACGAGGTCTTAAGTTTCTTTCGTAAAATCTTAGGTCTCTTACATAAAATCGAAAACGAGATAGCCACTGTCGCAACCCAGCGTTCGACCTTATCTTCGCTTACCATCAGGTGTAAAAGTGTTCATAAGAGAGCCCATATCTATTATGGCTAGTGTGTGAACCCTTTAAGTGCGAGGCCGTGAGCGTAGAAATGATCAAACCCAGGATAAGTTTTGTCCATTCATTTATCAGAATAAGGTTACTGTTTCCCATTTCCTTTTGTTCCGTTCCATTGCCTAAACCAGGGCCGGACGCATAGGTTACCACCGTTGAACACCTTTACGAGGACATGGCGGGGCTCCGCCCAAGGGGAGCAAACTTCCACCATATTTTTTTGTGAAGTTACGATTGTACCTACATCGTTTGCAATAAATGATTCCTTCTTTAGAGGGTTCGCATCTCAAAAGGAAATAACGGAATCTTTATAGGATCACTTTATTGTCCGTCTGTCTGTCTGTCAAAACCCTTTATCTTGGGAACGCGTGGAGGTATCGAGTTGAAATTAAACCAAGCACTCAAGTCTACGGTGCCTTGAAGCTGTGAAAAAACCAAACTTCTAAGTTAATGGAAAAAATGATATGGCCGTTTATGTCGCAAAAAACGTACATTTGGCATTCTCAAGGGAATAAAATTTATAGGGTACTTCCCGTTGACCTAGAACCCTGAAATTTGGCATGACGCAAGGTCTGAATTGTGTTGTGTTTACATAAATTAAAACGATTTCGCTGACCCCAAATAAAACGAGACAAGGGCAGGAAGATAATGATGAGTTTGTACGGAATCCTCAGAGTGCGAGTCCGACTCACACTTGACCCGTTTTTTTTAAACTGCTTGTCCCAGCTGGCAAACTGTCTAACTACGAGCATTCTACTACTACTAATTTTCTAGGATTTTTTTTAAGGCGGTTTATAATCAGTGGAAAAGAAAGAAAGAAAGAAAAGCTTTTATTTGAGACTAGCACTTTTGCGAATTTTTGCCTATGTCGGGGCCCCTGTAGCGCGGGGGCCCCGTACCACTGATTCGGCAGATACGGCGGTAGTTACGCCTCTGTACCTCTACCATGAGTTTTAAGCAATAGTATTCGTCGCTACTCGATATCGACGCCGTAAATATTTTGTATGGCAAATTTTGGGTCTGCGAGTGACCGCTAGAGGCGCTGCAAAATTTGCCATACAAAATATTTACGGCGTCGATATCGAGTAGCGACGAATACTATAGCTTAAAACTCATGGTAGAGGTACTGGTTTTAATCACCCAATGACCTCTCCTGTATTAGGGTTGAGCGGGACAGCGTGTCCAGACTTTTACCGACTAAAAACACATGTGTACTTGTTGTTCTAGGACCACGAGTTTCCACGTTGAAAAGGTCACATCCACACTCAATTCTAACTGGAGTACGTGTTGAAGCATCATGTCATCGCAAAGAAAATGCTGTAAATTATGTGCGGCGCTACGCGTCTCGACGTCACGTCTACAGGAAATGTTGAGATACAATATTTTTTTGGGTCAACGACATATTTCAGTAATAAGATATATTCGCGTGCATTTTTCATTTTATTTCTGTCCCTCAGTTTATTTTTAAATACATTTGCGTCATTCCATGATTAAGTAGACTTTTCTTTTGCGCTCAGCTTTTAAGTACGTATAAATTGATTGCATGAGAGTGTATCTCTGATGTTTAAATCCCTAAAAATGTCCCAATTATTTTCAATCGGAATTGCTTCAACAAAAAATTCAACAGTTATTAATTCAGAACAAAACGTTCAATAAATCCGAGTTAATGTTGCAGAACTCCGTAAGTCCTGTAACAAAACTAATGTTAACGTTTGTTATGTTGGCACAATCGTAAAATATTCGTTTAGTTGGCAACACCCGAAAATACCCCGCGCCCGCCCGCTGCCGTTAAAGTGGTCATAAATGTCAAATTTTTAGTGGGAAACCCGTTCGTCAAAGAATAAACGGGTATACTTCGTATTATTAACTTTTTGTTCGTTTAATAAAAGATCGAGAATGTCCGCCAGCAATCTGGAAATAAGATCGAATCATTCAAAATGTTTTAGAAAAACTGTCTGCGCGGGCAATAGTTAAATTATAAAAATGTGTTGCTGTTTTATTTTTCATTCATGAGAATATGACGCAAAAGTTGTATCTGAAAAAATTTAACATAAGTGAACACCCATTTTAATGATTCACGTTGAGTTGTGCCTGGAAAAAAAAACTAGAAAAAAATCTTGTTGTTTTATGAGTTGCTACATGACATAATACTACGCCTGTGCTTTATAACTACAAAAAAGAATTATTACAGTTCTCGTGTGTTAGAGAGCAATAACCGTAATTTCCATTTTTCTGAATTAGCCCCAGTTCACCTTAATACATAAATAAAATAGTATATAGCCTGACTATTATATTTCGTTAAATTCACATAAATATTTAAGAAACCTATTACGTAAACTAAAATAAGTATTTACACCCAACAGAAATGTGTCCAGAAGACTGTCAGCATTGCCACGTTGGATAGAAATGCTAATTCTTTGGGCGAAGACCGAACCAGCCCTTTGGCCACCTACGGTTCGATCAGTCTATGTGAAATTTCCTTGAAAAAGGGACGCGGACTCGGACCTCATGAAGTCATGATCCAAGCGTTTCGACTCCAAACGGCTCAAAACTGTGATTACTAATAAGGTTACAGTATTTGCGCCATTTGAGGGTTTCAGTGGTCGCAGCGGTAGCGCCAGCAAACCAGGAACATGGGATGGTGTAAGGGTGTCGTGTCGCCACAGGTTGCATCCTACACCAGAAGCCTACCCGCCTTCCACGGCACCAATATCATACCATCTGATCTCTTCCCATCGTCATGTACCAAGCCGCTAGGTTCTATACGGCGGCGGCGGGTAGGCCGGTGGAGACAAGAGGTCGACGAATAATGTCATTGATGCTAACTTGCTGTGTCATACGGCCTGGGTTTCAGGTTCCTGGACAGGCCGTGATGTCCGAGGCCGTCGACAGTTTCGGCATAGTTGCACCAATGTGGACCAACACAAGGTGCGCCTAAGTGTAAACAGATGGCGAGCCGATGCGAGGCGTTTTCCATCATAGTGCCTATGGTATGGATGACGGGAGTGCCTGAAGCCACAAACACCTATTCACTCATAGCTATAATATATAAGTACCACATTCATCATCAGCATCAGCCTTTTGATGTTCCTACTGCTGGGATACAGGCCTCCTCTCTAAGAGAGGGAATGGGGCGTAATCCACGACGCGGGCCCAGTGCGGTTTGGCGAATGTTACTTGTCTTCGAATGTTTCGGCTCTAGGACATGCCGGTTTCCTCACGATGTTTTCCTTCACCGTTTTGAGAGCAGTGGTGATGAAATAAATTACACAAAGTAATGCGCCTGGCTGGGTTTGAACCCGCGACCTACCTCTCGGCCACCGATGCTCGCAGTAACATATTACTTAAGTCATAATACTACAGATCGGTACATCCTACCCAAGATTGACTGTCCTTGTGAAGATTGTCCTTATCAAGATTGACAGCCAAAATATCTGTGAAAAAAATTCCCGTTAAATTCTTTTCACAGATATAATCCCGATTCGGTACATGAAATACTATCGATTTGTAAAGAAAAAATAAAAAAATAAAGTAAGTACTTTTTTTTCAAACTCGAAATAATTTACGCATGTACGAAATTAATGTCTATAAGTAAACATCAGCTGAGCACGTTCAATGAACTGTAGGTAGTTAGTACGCAACGACCGATAAGTATCTACAAGGTCATTGACTCGTTGATTCGAGTTTTTGAAAAAACAAATCTTAATTTTTTTATTTTCTCTTTACAAATCGATAGTCGATTTGTAAAGAGAAAATAAAAAAAATCTCTTGCTTCATGTACCGAATCCGCGGGATTAAAACTCCCAAAATTTAACGGTGTATATGCTGGGTTTATTAAAAAGGGAAGTCAAGTTCTATGACAAATACAGTTGCCGATCCCAATATAGAAGGGGAAGGCTAGGCTGATAGGCGAATCAGGCATATGGCTTGCCTAGGTTGTAGGTAGGTAATTACGAGGTGCGGGAACTTTTGAAAGAGACAGTAGTCCCAAGATCGCAAGGGCAAATGAACATACTGGGTTTCAGCCAGTAAAAGTGTGCCATGATCTATCGCTCCTACCATAGACCGGCAGAAGTCGTTTGAGGATGTATGAAAAAAAGGAATTATGTAGAGTAATACTTTACGAATTAAAATATGGTGTAAAACAAAAATAGGGCTGAAAATAAAATACAAGATTTTAGTTCATATCTTGTCCACTTTTGCCAACAATTTTTTTTAAGGTTTTCAAACAAGGACTGCAGAGACAAGTGTTCTGCGTGACTCAGCTAATGTATCTACTTACCATGCAGTTAATATTTCCATGCAACCGCGTCGCATGACTTTATGACGCGATCCAAAATACATCGTTACCCGCCCAGCATTTCACCCGTGCCACCTAAATTTTATATTAAAAGCACGAGAAACCGTCTTAGTCACGAATGTTCGCTGGGCGGGCGCAGACTACGCGATAAAAATTCCAACACCCAACACTCATAAACTTGATAATAATATAATTATATAACGACGCAGTTGTGATACCCGCGTCGTCGATATCACTTGCCGCCTGAAACTTTTCGCGCGCTTTCGACGCCATCTTGCGCGCTTTCGAGTTTCCCACCCCGGAAGTAAGTGCAATGGAATTTGTTTAAACAGCCTATTTATTTCGTGTTATCCTTTTTCGGAGTGTACTGTGAGTGTTTTTTTTTTCTTTTTAAAGCATTTACTGTAAGGTAAGGTAGATTTAAGACTTTTTAATAGTTTTACAATGTTATTAAACGTTTAGAAATCATTTTAAAGCTTGGTAAATCGATGTTTTCGTTTGCCAAATGGTCCAAGTGCATTCATTGGACTAATTATTACGCAGAAAGATATTAAATTGGGCTTGGCATAAATACTGGATTTCGCACAAATTACGAGTAATATTAAACGGGTAGGATCGAGAATGTCACGACGTGATGTAATCGGTTAGCTAAACCCGCTATTTTAGGATTTGGTTCTATAGCCGTTATTTTAAATGTGTTATAATAATATTAAGAGTGTCCATGGAGTTTCTTGCACGTTCTTCTCCATAGAGGTCTACGCTTTGAAACGTGCAATTTACCTTCACTTTTTTTTTGGACTGACTGCATGTTGCCAAATTCAAAAGTGCCTGTAATTGGTATAAGTATATTTGAAATAAACTATTCTGATTTTTGTGTCTTTCTGATTTCTGAATCGTGCTTTTTTTTTGTAGGAAGATTTCTTTTAATATTGCTTTTAGATAATTGCAGCTAAATAACTAGAAGTTGAGGAAAATTTACTATTTACGTCGTAAACTGTTTGCCTAGTAAAGTTTTGCCGTTGTTGTGATAAACAAAATTAGATATTTTATTTCGTAACTGCGGTCATGAAATATCTTTTAATTGAGTTTACTGTTTCATCTTCGAACTCGTTCATTGCTCTGCATCTATAGGTTTTTTTTTTTTTTTTTTTACTGTTTCATCTTCGAACTCGTTCATTGCTCTGCATCTATTATGGGTGAGATTGAAGATAAGAACTGTCCACTTTTGAACAGCTATTTATGAATTAAAAAGTTAATCAATGAGGAGCGTAAGAATCTCTATCCAAATTCAAAGTACTGTACCAGTTTTCATAGCTTTCTAATTAACTTTACTATTCGACGGCATTTCCTTTGATTCTTTTTGTATGTTAGTATCACTGTACCAATCTTTTTTTTATTAGCCTGCATAATATCTCACTGTTGGCCAAATAGCTCACTTTTCTCCTCCCAATCAACGTCAATCAATATACTTACCATAAAAATATCTACGTGTACAATTTTCGTAGCAATTCCCTAATTGAGTAGGTACGTATTATTCTTCATTACTCCAGCAGCAACCAATGCATGACGATACTGGCTCATTTGCATCGAAAATTTTAGGAATGGATTGCTATCATTGTATTTATCAATATACCATTGATCTATCAAACATCATCATCATCATCATCTTCCTGCCCTTGTCCCGTTTAATTTTGGGTCGGCGCCTTTCCTGTCATTAGTCACGCTACCACTAACTCCGGTTTCGTTCATAACAATTTCCACACATCTTTTTATTGGCCTCCCTCTCCCTCTCCATCCATCCACGTGTATACTCATAACTCTTTTAGTAACATGCGTTTCATCCTTCCTCTTCAGATGGCTATACCAGGACAAACAATTCCTTTTCAACTTTTTTAGTTACTTGCGCACTTTCAAACTTCCTCTTAGATTCTTATTTTTCACTTTATCCATTCTCGTCACGCCACACATCCATCTCAACATTCTCATCTCTGCTACATGCAATATTTTTTCATCCGTCTTTTTCACAGCTCAACATTCGTGTTGTGTCATGGCTCTATGTTCTATTATCATCATCATTTATCTTCCTGGTAGGAAGATCAGCGAGTCCCAAGTTTTCTATTTAGTTTTTCTTTTTCTAAGTATTACTTTAATTTTCTTCGGCAATATGACTAAAATCTTTTTGACAGTAACCTTTGACAGCAGTTAGTGCAGTATGCTGAATGCTAAATATTTTCTATATTTTTCATAACCGCTTACGAGCCAAAATTAAAAAAAAAAACATTAAGAATTTACAAAAATATACAATCGACTTCAATGTAAAAAGAACACTAAATAGGACAAAACAACTTTGATTACGAAAGGCAGTGTTTCTGATTGTTTCTTCTTTATTTCAAACTGTGCCAAGTAAAATTTGAAGAGTTCCCTCGAATTTTCCAGGATCCTTGGGAGCATGGGCTTCTGGGAAAATCGAGGAAACTCTCACAAACACAAGACCACATGGTGGTGAAAAGTGGTTTCGTGATGGGGACATGCTCTTTCAAACAAAAAAATTGTTTTCCAGTAATACGAGAACATACAAAAAACAAGATTTGGACGAATTGAAAACCTCCTTATTTGACGTCGGTTAAAACAAACTCATCTACCCAGACATGACAAGCGATGTCCCCATCTTGTCGTCTACGATATTATATCACAGCGTTCATAATATTTATGTAGCTGGAGTTATTTACGTCGTTTCTGTCTGGTTCCTTAATTAATTAGCCACGGTATATAGGACAAGGATTTTAGACCATTTTGTTGCTACCAAGAATATGGGACGGCGAAATATGTCTCATAGATATTAATGGTGGTAGGTAAAACTATGAGAGGAGCTTTTTCATCATCATTTCAGCTAAAAGACGACCATTGCTGGATCTAAGAGGCCCAGCCTGCTAACTGCAAGCAGGCAGGGTCGAAGCCTACTGGGGTCATGGGTTAACTTCCGAAAGGAATGCTCGGCCCCGGCACGATAGGCTGCGAAGGAACGGGGTAGGTTTTTAGTCAGTAAGAGTCTGACACTACTTCCCGCTTCACCCAAGGGCGGGATTTGTCATTGGATGATTTTACCTACCATAAAAAAAAACCATTGCTGGATCTAGGCCTCCCTCAAGAGTCGCCACAATGACCGGTCCTATGTGTAACCTCACCAAGCTATCGGTCCATCTAGTGGAGAGCCTTACAAGTTCTAACGCTGTCTTCCGGTACGTGGTCGCCACTCCAGCCCCTAGCCAAGTTATATTCGTTTCGTTTAGCGTGAACGCTTGGAGTTAGCCACGCCCCCAATTCCTTGGTTCTGACTACGTGACTGCGTTGAGATGACGTCAGATCAAAGAAAATGGGGGCGTGGCAAACTCCAAGCGTTCACGCTAAACGATTGTAACTTGGCTTGGGGGGCTGAACCTTTCGTTCCCATCGACTATCTGTTCTGTGAGCAATGTGCCCTGCCTGCTGCACCTAAAGTTGCACATATTTAGGTAACCTTGGTTCTAAGAGCTTGTTGCTAGGTAAGTATTAAATTCTTCAAGCCCAGTACGTGGCTACGTTCGTTAATTGCAGTGCCAAGTAACCCCAATAACGCCCTACTGCAGGTTCAAAGCTGGTTCACTGCTAATAATCTAGTTCTCAATGGGAAAAAAACGAAATGCATAAGATTTTCCTTACCAAATGTCAAAAGTAGTGATTGTGACATAGTATTGAACAATGAGAAACTGGAATTTGTCGATAAAACAGTTTTCCTGGGGATAACGCTTGACTCAAGGCTACAGTGGGGTCCTCATTTAACATCGCTTGCAGGACGGCTTAGTTCAGCTGCATATGCTGTTAGAAAAATCCGTCAATTTACGGATGTTGATACCGCTAGACTAGTCTATTTTAGTTATTTTCATAGTATCATGTCGTACGGTATCTTACTATGGGGACGGGCTGCAGACATCGACTCAATTTTTGTACTACAGAAAAGAGCCATTAGAGCCATTTACAATCTCCGCCGTTGCGATTCTCTAAGAGAACTGTTTATTTTGAAATTTGATATTTTTATAGTATTGTATAATGTAGAAGCATTTATTTCTTTAACAAATTTTGTAAATGTGAGTACCATGGGGCAATTTATAGTTTAAGGTCATTGACTTGTTTGACGTAAATGAGCATGGCAGTTGAGAGTTTGTCATGCTCACTCAAATGTCTCACTGATGGTGACGCGTGTATTGGATCATTCGGTTCCCTTCGAAATGGTTGAGCTGAGTGGTGCTGATATACGCGTCATGTTCGTGAACGGGCGCTGTCAGTTGAGACTGGTCATCTCTTAGCTGCCAGTGGTTTATTTTTAATATTATAATTAGATTTTTTTTTTCTTTTTATCTTGTTTACATTGTTCTCACATAATAGCAGCAACAAAAAACATGTAACCGAGATATTTGTAATACAAAACCAGTTTGAAAAGAGTGTCCATGGAGTTTCTTGCACATTCTTCTCCATAGAGATCTACGCTTTGGAATGTGCAATTAGCATCATTTTTTCTGACAGACCGACTTCTTGACTTTTCAAAAGTGCCTGTAAAAGGTTTATTTGAAATAAAATGCTTTGAATCTTTGAATCTTTGAATCTTTGAATCTTCAAGAGCGGCATCCATTAAATCCTCCAAAGTGCAGGAGGGCACTTGGGGTACTATAACGTGTGGCTCGTATCTGAATAGGGGCACCGCACATCTCATTCCAAATCTGATCCGATGTATAATCAGCCTTTTAAGTTCCCACAGCTTGGCCTCAGACCTTCTCTCTAGGAGAGAGAATGAGCCGTAATCCCTCATGCGAGCTCAGTGCGGGTTGGTGGATGTTATGGCATGTCTTTAGATGGTTCTAGGCTATGCCAGGTTTTTTTTTTAAATTAATGAATCAAATTATAACCAAGAATCATCATCATCTTCCTTCCCTGTCCCGTTTTATTTGGGGTCGGCGCAAGACATTTTTTGTTCGATTTTCTCCTGTCACCCGTCACACTATCACTAACTCCCATTTCTTTCATATCATATCTCACACAATCTATCCTTATTTTTTGAGCTCCTTCTCGACCAGTTGTAGGTCGCGGGACTCCGATGGATGTGAGACGTCCCGGTCATTGCAGTGACATTTCGGGGAGGCATATATCCAGTAGTGGATTTCTTTCGGCTGAAATTATGATTATGATAGATATGCAGTGCTGGAAGGTCTCCCACAAGGTGGACCGACGACCTGGGCCTCAAGTCTGCTATTACAATAGTGTCAGAATGGTCTATCTTTGATTTCATAATTGTTGATTTGGGAAATCTACTAACATAATGGCGTCGTTATGACTATCCAATGGTCAACCACTGACTCACCATTGAAAGAAATGGTATAGAATGGTAAGATTACTATTACTTATCTACATAATGACATATTAATGTCTGCCTTTTATCATAACAAAAACAACAAAAAACCAAACACTGATACAATAACAATAACAAAAACACTGAAAACGCCGGCCGGCGGCCACTGTAAATAAAAACAGTAAGCAGTGACTTTTACAGCTAAAAAACCCTTGACCGTGCCCAATGATCGCTGATTTTAGCAAAATGACAATGGAATCGTGTTGGAATGTCGAATTTATAAAAATAACAGACTTGGGCCCCTGGTGAAAGTCGCTGTAGTGACATTTCGAGGAGGCGTAGGCGAGTTCAACAGTGGATGTCTTTAGGCTGACATTATGATCATGAACGTTGTTGATAAACATGTACTTCAAATCTGTGAAAAGCACTTTCAGACGAGTGTGCGTTCATTTCTGAAAAATGATATGAAACTGTCATTAGTTTTTCAAAACACTTTTAGATTAAAAATGACTTGTTATTAGAAGTTGAAATTATTTAAAAGAAATATTAAAAAGTCTGACGGGTCTGACCTACATATATTTCAAAGATTTGTATCTATTTTTTTGTTTAGTAGTAATTAAATTAGATAAAAGTGATGTGTAAGTAGTTTTGCAAAAAATTATAGATATTGTGTATTTGTATTTTGTGCTGTAGCGAACATTCATGACTTTTGTTCATTGGTTTTTCATCTTTTTAAGGTGCCGTACCTCAAAAGGAAAACAAATGAAACCTTTGTATGTCCACTTTGTCGTCCGTCTGTCTGTCTATCTGTCTCTGTCAAGACCCTTTATCTCGAGAACGCGTGGAGGTATCGAGTTGAAATTAAAACCATATACTCAAAAGCTATGAAAAAAATACTCAGAAATCCTTTGTAACTGTGAAAAAATTAAACTTTTATGTACACGAAAAAAAAAGATACGGCCGTTTATGTCGCGAAAAACGTGTATTTCAACCCTCTCATGCGAATCAAAATTCATAGGGTAATTCCCGTTGACCTAGAATCCTGAAATGTGGTATGAAGCAAGGTCTCATAGCATAAATAAAGGAAAAAATCTGAAAAGTGTATGCCACAAAAAAGAAACGTTTTTGCATTCGGAAAAATCTTCGTTACTCTATTCAGGAATTTACCTGTTTTCATAGGTTTGTAGTCCTCAGTGTGCGCGCGATTCACTGTTTTTTTTTTGGGATTAATGGAATCATCTAATGTCTTCCGACTTCCTATGGTTTACTGATATCTATCTCTCTGTCGGGCGCGTGGAACACTTGTACTCGGTCCTTACCGCGGGCGGACGGCGAGCTGCCCGTTGCTATTTGAAACAGTTACTTCTCGAACTTCTCATGTCCTATGAGGACCTGCATTATGCGGAAGGTGAGGACGCCGTGGTTCTTCTCTAGCAGTCCTCCAAGAACCCTCCGCGATTGTGACGTGATTTATGTTGGCCTTGGTTGCCGTAACTCTCCGTCCGCAAGCCCGCACAGCTATGACACTTTCACTACTACACAAGTATGTGTTTGCACACATACCTTTGCGGTCAATTTTGCTTGATCATTAAAAAAAAATCGCTAGAATATTGCAGCGCGGTGCCAAACCAAACCTTTGTAGTTTTCGTTTCGGGTGCAAGCAAAAATGAACTTAGCGGTGGTCAGGTAGCAGTGTCTTTGATAGTACTTGTGTAGCTAAGACATAATGTAATTGCGTCCCTAATGACTGCTCTAGCGTTTACACCAGTTATTGTTTGTACTCAAATCTAGTTCTAAACGTAAACGTGTTCAGACTAAACCTAAGTCGTTAACGTCTAGTTATTGGCAAACTGCTGTTTATTTATTTATTTATTTATTTACACTTTATTGTACAACAAGATTACAATTATTTTATAGGGAAACCATAGAAAAAAAGAAAAACATACAATCGGCGGCTGTTCTCAATTGGAGCTAAGTGCTAAATGCTTGTTAATGAGCTTTGGACGGATAAATATCTTTACTGTAATATTACTGTAATATCGATTGTGTATAAAACATGAATTTAGATATTTGTTTTATGTTTTTAAGTATTAATTCTTCTATAGGTTTTTTGGTTAGGCTTTTTGGGAACACAGTCATTACAGCTAAGGAGTGGAATTCCCTGCCAGAGTCTGTGTTTCCTGATAGCTACAACCTTTAAGTCAAGAGTGAATAGGTAACTTCTAGGTAAGCGTGCTTCATCATCGGCTACATCAATAATAAAAAAAGGTTGCTCATCATACGGCCGTCCGGACGTAGGCTGGTTGATGAGATGCGTTTTTATGTGATCTCCTTATACACCCCTATTTTTTAATTAGTGCACAAAAAAATGGGGCCCATTCAGTACCCGTTACTGATCATATTTGTGTAGTCAAAAGTACAAAAAACGAAATCCCAAAATTGTCCACGAAAATTTATCATTATTATGAAATTCACAATTGAATCATCATTCATAACAACTACTACAACGTACAATGTTTCCATAAATTGAGTGAGATTTTGTGATATAAACAAACGCTCATAACTTTGCTGTTTATGAATATTATGCATTGAGACTACTTAAATAATAACAAGACCTTTTCTAATAAGCCCTTTAAGTATTTGCCATAATTAAAAAATAGTGGTGTATATCATAGCCTCTAGTGTTGTAAAGGATTTAAACTCAAGGTCCATACCAAAGGACCAAAATTTGTATTGAAATTGTCCTATTATTCCTTTACAAAACATAAATACACAAATAAAGAAAAACTTACTTGTTAAAGAGTGTTATTAAAGAACTTATAAAACCAGTATAAAGACTTTACTTTACTTTCTTCACAACCTTGAAGTGAGTTACAATAGGGTGACTGGTAATTAGTGAACGATACTTAAACACGTGATTGTAGTCATGACAACAAACAACTTTTACTGTGAGACCAAACCTGAAATCGCGAAAAGTAAAAGTTGTTTGTTATCATGACTATAATCACGTGTTCAAATATCATTCACTAATTACCAGTCACCCTATATATAGATTACCAAAACAGTAGCTTATTGTCATATGGCAACACTAGGTGACAACCACCTCATGCTAACATTCAAAATTTTATTGTTATACGTTCGAATACGATTCAGCTGGCGTATCGCCTTTTACTTTGTAACAAACATCTTGATGACACCCGCCACGCATTATTAAGAATCCGGAATAAATCACCTACGCTAGCCAGTGTAAACACTACCCGGTTTAATTTATAGCTTGTGTTACGCTTTACCCGGCTAGAATATTTATAGACAGTGTTGCCCACTGCAAGTTTATATGAGAGAGATACGTGTCGTTTAGTAAAATATCGATGTTTTGGTTACGTTGCTTTACGTATGAAGTAGGTAATTTGTTTGGTTTTCAGTGTAGTCGATTTTGTAGGTTAGTGAACTGGACTGAAATACCTTTGTGCTCGATTACGGAGATGCGCGTCGGGCGGTCCATCGTACATTGCCATAAATGTTTGTGTTTGCGCGAGCGATGACGCGGCCCGCTCCTGCAATGTACGACGAAACGCCCAACGCGCCGTGTCTCCGTAAACACGGCCTTAGGGTTACACTAGTCGATATTTTTTCCATACAAATTTCGGGGGCGTAATACTCCACTGTTTGACATTGCACATCCAAAATTAAACTTGATATCGTTTTATACTATTATTAATTTTGTCTACACGGAAGCAGAACAGAAAAAAAAATTGCCAGTAAAAAGTTTTGAGCCAACAAAGTTTCGTTTTACTTGATGATTTTAACGCAACTTTGAGTGTAAAAAAGGAACAAAAATAATGTAAAATCTCCAAAACGAAGTCGGTACCGACAAAGCTCAATTACCGAAGAATTCCATAACATTTATTTGTAATTGATTCAAGCAGTATTTTTTTCATAAAACACGATCTTCCAAAGCCCTATTCCTAATTTTTTACGCATCGTGTAATGTTGTTTCAGTTTGTAACGGTGTTTGTGTGCATATAGACTAGCATATAATTGCTCATCAATGATAATATATCTGTCGGACACGATGTAAGATGAGTCAGCGCGCTTTGTGACCGCACTCATCTGTGAGGAGTGGCCAACCCGAAGTACATTTTCATAACCGCTCTTACATAATTATAATGTTACTACACATCTTTCTTCAGATATTTTGATATTTTGGATACACAGATATCTTGTGGATATTTTCTAGGCTTCTACAGATATCAAAACATAAATTTGTGTAAAACTAAATCCAGTAAAGAGCTCTGAAAATCTACTATTTTACATGAACTTGGGTACTCAAAAAAGCTTTTAAGGGTTTAAAAAAAAGAAGTATTTCCTGGAACAAGTTTTGTGAAATACTCGAGTAAATCACGGAATTACCGAATCTCAACAAAGTTTTCGGCATTAACTCTCTTTTATCGCGTTGCGTCTCCGTCAAACGCAGTATTGGATTGCTTTAGATGAAGCAACAAGCTTTTAACACGTTCAGATCGGCGTGTACCACCGGTGGAGCATGGAGTATTTGCTGACACTGCGGGGTGTACCACCGGTGGCCACATCACACTATACTTTCAATTTAAAATAACTTATATTACGATTACTTGCTTATTAGAAAGAGAGAGAAAACATAATTCCTGACTAATCCTGACCGCCCCCGGCAAGACTTTTGGGTCCTGGGGCGGTGATGTACCACAGGTGGCCATATGAAGATTTGCGCCGTTGGATACCCAAGTACCTAATCCTGAGGTGCCGGTCTGAGTGCCTAGTGTGAGTTTGTTTTACGTAAACGCGATCGACACGTTTATGACGTTCGGCGCACCGATTGGCCTACTTGAAGCTCTTAGCCAATCAGAGAGCCAAACGCGGTAAACGTTTCGATCGCGTTAACGTAAAAACAACTCACACTCAGCACACTGAACGTGTTAAACCATGCTCGCATGCATATGCATAAACTAGTGCTTGACTGCGATCCCACCTGATGGTAAGCAGTGATGCAATCGGTGATAGTGAGGCGCACTAGTTTATTAAGAGCCTATTCACTCTAGCCTTGTAGACACCTAAATTATAATCGTACTCAAAGACCGCAGCAGGCAAACTGTTCCAGTCCATCAATGTTCGCGGTATAAACGACGAGGCAAAACGCTTAGTCCGGACTGTAGAAGTTTCAACAACGTAAGGGTTGATATTCGCCGTACGTCGGGTTGTCCGATGGTAGAACAAAGATGGTGTAATTAAGTCATGCAATTCCCGCGTATACTCTCCAAAATGCATCCTGTAAAAAGCCAAAAGGCTGGCGACTTTACGTCTGTGCTCAAGGCTTTGAAGATTGGACTTAACCAAATCTGGATCACCAATTAGCCTCTTCGCACGCTTACTTACCTAGTAATTTCCGAGAATTGTTGTAGGTGAATATTTTCAATGTGAATTTCCATTAAAAATTGTGTTTGAGATGTATGATTAATTAGAGTACGTGCAAAAAGCAATAGAGTAGCGTGTTAAATTTGATAGTTTGACGTAGACTAATGGTGTTGCCATGTCTTTCGAGAAATTTTGAGAAAAAATAAATTAGCATGCACCAAAAAAATAAATTTAGAAAAGAAATTGATAAAATAATTAAACGGGTTTTTATGCGTCGGAAATTATATTTTTAATGCTTTATTTGTGTTCTACTTTTATTGCATTGTCTTCAGATTGCAATTTATTATTGAAGGAATTTCAGAAACTTTTTGGCGCATAATCAAATTTTTTCATGAACATGTGTAAGTATTTGTAGTTAAGAGGTTGTATCTGCAAGCTTTCTTTAAGTACATTAGGATGTTACAGTAACTTTACTTACATATTTCTAGAGAAGGGTTCAGTTAAATTAATAATTATAAAAAATAATTATTTAAGTATAATTAATTATTTGAGTATTTTCTGCGGCCAACCTAAACGTCCTTTCCTTGGTATTGTTCGTCCACTCGCTGCGCTCCTTATTAGTCCTGAGGTGAGCTTTGCGAATACTGACAAAATGCTTGCACCGACTGGACAGGTCAAGTCAAATCTGAATGGTTCTTTCTTAAAAAGACCATTTCAGTCAAACCTGCATGGTTCTCATGTGATTTGACCATTACATATTTACTGTATGGACTTTAAAAGAGACTTTGACCCCTGAGTTTGTTTCGGTGTTTCTTCTTAGGGTAGTCAGGTAGGAAACACTATTTAATTTATAATTTGTAAAATAAACATTATTTATCATTTTCAGCTTTAAAGAAAATGTACAAAGTTTTTAGTATACAGTTTAAAATATTATGTAGTTTGTACTGATCCCCCTCGACTACAAGCATCTTTGCTGCTCTGTGCGTTTAGTTAGCTTTGACCCTCAATCTGTTCCACCAGCCCTAGATACTAGAAATAGTGGCAGGCAGTCCATTTTATTTCTCTTCTCGTTCATCTATCATCTTGAAGCCTTTTCTTTTCTTCTTCAGAACTTTTGTTTGCTTTACCAGTACGTTTTATTTGATCACTCCATCGAAATTTCTTTAATTGATTATAGATCATTTATAGATATACAAAATGTATAATATACGGGCAAACAATTGCCTAGATAAACATACCTAGTTAGGTGAATTTGCGAATGGCAAACTAGAGTCTTGAACAAGACTAGTAATGTTGTGCCGTGCAGTTTACTGTTACTACAAAGTTCTCTTTATGAATTACGAGTACTTACTTCTGCCAGCGGTTTCGCCAGCGTAAAAGTACAAAATATAAGCAAGTCAGTCTATATGTGAAATATTTTTAAAAATCAGTTCAGTATTAATTACAAACAAAAATACAAATCTTTCCTCTTTATAATATATTAAGTATAGATTTCTTTTGATGTCATTCCAATGACGGCAGCGGTTTACCGAATACGTTTTTTTATGTCCACATTAAAAAAAACCTATTTGGCAAACCGTAGCTAATTTTTTTTTTGTAATAAAGAAAAAGCTTAGGAAAACCTAAATTTTTGCCAAAACGTTATCCTACTCTTCGGAAAGGGGCTTAGAACTAAGAATGTTCTTTTTTCAAAACGCTCATTAATGTCGCCAGCAACAAAAAACATAAATGAATTATTCTTTTTATAAAAAAAAAAAACTATTTTGAAACGGTTTTGAAATCCGTTTGCTGCGTTAGTTAATTAATGTAAGAGAAGTTATTTATAATGTGTTTTATAGCGGTATCAGTCGTGGCCTGCCCACTAGCGAAGTCATGTGATGTTGTCACAGGAATAGTCTTATATTCTGGGTAGAATATACACATTGTTTGTGTGGTAGGACGAGAAATAGGGAAAAAATAGCTCGTGACTGTCTTTTTTATTGTAGGAGACCGAAATATCTGCAAAAATCTATTCTTTCTTCAAGCCTTTTAAGCCCTCAAACGAGAAATAAGATGGAAGACAGATCTTATATTTATTAAATGGTTTCGTTATTCCATTTAGTGAAGTGGTAAAAAGTCAATGTACAAATACTAGGAGACAGCGAGGTCTCCTAGTATTTGTACATTGACTTTTTCTGCCTTTACTCCCGTAATCCCCAAAAATCCGCATAAAAAAAAAAAACAAGAGTATATTTAAATATATAAAGTAGCATCTTTATCATAGCTTATTTAGTTTCGAATAATACACACAAGTACAATAAAGTAGTAGTAAACACTGGCGTAGCTACCGCAGGGCTGAGCGGGGCAGTGGTCCGGGGCCCTCGAGTTAGGGGGGTTCAAAACTTGATTAGCAAACCTCTTATAATTACTCAGATTTTTTTTGGCCCATGGCTGTTTGTCACTTAGCTACGCCACTAGTAGTAAACTATTAAGCATAATCAGTTTTTTTCTGCTGGGATTCTGACCCTTTTCCCTAAGAGTGGGAATGGACCGTAATTCTCTATACTATGATTTTTTATTAGATGAAGTAAAGTGACAGCTATAACAATGGTTGTTTGACAGTTGGGCATTGTTATTTGACAGTTGGGCATTGTCCACTGCTGTCATTTTACTTCATCTAATAAAAAATCATAGTATACGTGGATATATGCGTGTTGATGGATGTTACATCGATTCGAATTTTTGGTTTTAGGACAGTTCGTATTGCCAGCTAGTGTTTTGTTTTATTGTACAGTACTGTTGCCTCCACACTAAATATTGTGGCATCTTGTAATCCTGTCATTTCCAGAATCTTACACTTTCATTTAATGTAAATGTAGGCTCTCTTCTTAGTCGTGCACTCTTGACAGAGTGGTTGTGGTCTTGTCTCGGTCAAGTCTTGCGTCACCGCCTCTCTCGCGATGCGACGCCATGCAGCTCTGTGTTTGGCGGCTTGGGAGTTGTCTTAAACGCTGCAGTGTGTCATAGATATGATGAGGTCCATCCACCGTGTTGGAGAGCGTCCACGAGATCTTTTACCCTCGACTTTCCCTTGCACTACCAATTATTCCATCTAATCCTCGTGTTGCGTCATGCTCGTGAACGGACGCCGTCAGTTGAGACTGGTCATCTCTTTGCTGCCAGTGACTTAATTCAATTTCTATTTTTAATAAGTTTTTTTTTTCTCACGACTTTTCTACATTGTGCTCACATAATTGAAGCGACAAGAAATATGTAACCAAGCTTATTGTAACACATATGATTTCAAGAGAGTGTCCATGGAAATTCTTGCACGATCTTCTTCCACGCTTTGGAACGTGCAATTTAGCTTCACTTTTTTTGATAGACCGACATTTTGACATTTTGACTATTTAAAATTGCCTGTAAATGGTCTATTTGAAATAAATGAGTTTGATTTGATTTAATATAGCTACCAGACCCATAAATCCAGCCACTAATTTTCTGAGTACTACATATTTTTCAGACAGATGCCCGACACATGTCTCCACTTTATATCTTGACGAGGAAGTGATCACGGGCCATTTTAGCTGTCCGTCTGTCTAACCGATGGACAGTTATGATTATTACGCTTATTTATAACTAGCTAGGTATTGCCTGCGGCTTCGCCCGCATGAAAGTAGAAAATTGTGTCAAAGGATCATGCTTCCAGGATAAAAGTATCCTATGTGCTGTTCGGGACGTAGGATACTTTTTACGTTTTATCGAAATCTGATCAGCCGTTCGTGTGTGAAGTTCCTGTGAATTGTTACTATTTTAGTGTACAATAAAGTTTATTCTATTCTATACACACAAACTTTTGCTTTTAAAATATTATACAGCTTGAATGTCTTGTTTATGTCATCGCTTTTTCCCTGCATCACACTATATTCGGGGTGGGTTTAGCATAATCTTCTTCTCTTCTAGACTTCGATATTTTTTAGTGTTTACATAAGAAAACAGAGAATAATTTAAATGTGGGGAAAAGCTCTAAAATTATTCTTTCAAGTCTTTTACTTCTTTTTTTTTAGTAGGCAGGAAATCATCCACATGAGTAAACCTCCCCTTTTTTTTCTTTATGTTGCCTTTTGTGTTTTAGAACGGGTTTCCTTTTCATGAATATGTGGGCATCGGTCCTGCTGGGCCACTACGGTTTCGGCGACATCTCTTTGATTCGCACGTGGGGCACTACACGCCGTTGATGACTGGGGCTCGATCCTTATCGGACGGCCGAACGGCGAGCTACCCATTGCTTGTCGTCCACAAACCTGCGCCTACAGTAGCCATCCACTCTAAGTCAATTTAGCAGTCAATGCTCCCTGACCAATCTGTTCTCTTCGAAATGAGAAGCAGTTAATTGGTAAATCTCCGTTTAGCCAAGTCGATGCGGTAGGCGCCTGAGCAACGTCATGGCTCGTTTGCGTTTGTCATCTACTAGACATAAGACATTAAGACCGGTTTGATCTGTTTCCGCGTCAGTCAGTCATTAGAATAGTGTATATGGATGCAAGTACTGCGATATTACAGATAATACAAAACACAAAGAAACCAATAAATACCTAATTTCGAAAAAAATAATGTATGTATCTGTCATATAATCTTTAATTGAACTTATAATTCAAAGTCAATCTAAAGATATAACACTTCAAAGCGACCCGTTTTATAAAACAGCAATATCATAAAAGACCTATTATAATGTTAACACACGATCAAACTTGGTATGATGAATTTGGGCCGTCCCTTACCAAGTTCACCAACAACATTATTTCGACCGAATGAATTTCGTACACCCGTGTGTACAGTACGACAATTAACGTTTTTCAAGGTCATTCAAGTTGTAAAAGCGTATGTACAATCCAGGGGATAACAAGGCCCCCTAGCACGCAGACGACTTACTGGACGCGCGTATACGCACTTCAAACGAGATTTGAACGCACGTTTACTGCGCGTGAACGCGTTGATACAGTGATACAGACGCGCTGCAGTCGCTCGTAGCTTCCTGCATTATTAGCATAGCATCAGCCTAATAATGTTCCCACTGCTGGGACTCAGGCCTCTTCTCTAGAAGAGGGCCGTAACGTAATCTACCACATGGGCCCAGTGCAGGTTGCTTGATATCACGTCTTTGAATTTTTCGTTCTAAGACATGCCGGTTTCCCACGATGTTTTCCTTCACCGTTTTGACAGCAGTGGTGATGAAATAAATTACACAAAGTAATACGCCTGGCTGGGTTTGAACTGGCGACCTACAACTCGTAAATCGGGGCCGTTACCACTCGGCCGCCATCGCTCTATTATTCATAGATAACTAGAGCAATACAATAGTTATCAAATAAATGGCAGTCGTGCATTCGCTGCAGTGCCAGACTAATTAGCAGTCATTATATAGTCTGACACTTTTAGATATTTAGGATTTGGAGACGCGCTATTCTGTATATCTTTGACAGTATATCTGTACTTGGGTTTTGCTTGCGTCATAGTAGAAAATTGCCCCAAGGAAACATTTTTTTGTGACAAAAATCTAAATCTTATGTGCTGTTCCAGGACATGGTCTACCTCTTCCTTCTCCTCCTTAGTCGTTCACTCTTGACAGAGTGGTCGTGGTTGTCAATGTTACATTTTCGTTGGCGAGTGAGGCTCCCGCGATGCGTCTCCACTTGTTCGGTTTAGGGCGGATATCTATGGTTTAGGGTGTGTCTGGAATATGGAGGTTTGTGTTGCAGCTCTGATGAGGTCTGTCCAATGCGTAGGTGAGCGCCCGTGTGGACGCTTCCCCTCCATTTTTCCCTGGACAACGAGTCTGTCCATGGAGTGTTCTACACGTTTGCCAAATATCATCTAATTAATACCAAGGGCCGAAGTCCCCGATGCTTCTAATACCGTTGGTCTAATGTAGCTTGCCCATTGCTTATGAATGATCTCGAAATCCTATTATAGTACAATCAAAAGTCCAGTAGAAACAGCCACGTTGGCCCCGTGGTATCGGCCACCGTCCCAAACCCAGCCAGGCACATTACATTGTGTAATTTATTTCATCACCATTGCTCTTAAAACGGTGAAGGAAAACATTGTGACAAAACTGGCATGTTCTATTATCAAAAATTCGAAGATATGTGACATCCACCAATCTGCACTAGGTTCGCGTTGTGGATTACAGATCATTCCCTTTCTTAGGCCGTGTTTACGGAGACGCGGCGCGTTGCGCGTCGCGTTGGGCGGTCCGTCGTACATTGGCATATGTTTGCGTTTGCGAGTTCGCGAGCGATGACGCGGCTCGCTGCTGTAATGTACGACGAACGCTCAACGCGCCGCGTATCCGTAAACACAGCCTTAGAGAGGCAGCCTGACTCCCAGCAGTGGAAACATTATAACGATGATTATATTATGCTACGATATTCGATAGTTAAAATGATATTCGACAAACTCAAAGAACAATTCAAACAACCTTAGAAAATTAATGTCCCATTCACGTAAATGTAATGTACATTGAATACAAACACTTCCAGCATTTATTGCTTTCAGAGATGCGAATGCGTATATTTTCACAAAATATTTCACATAATAATGTCTTTAATAACATTATTTATTATGAAAACGTTTAGCTGAAGCAATGAATGAATTTATTTTCAGTACTTTATATATTTTGCTAGCGTGCTCGCGTATTCTGTCGACGATTATTTAATTGAAGAAAAGGAAAATAGACGGTTTGTCATCAAATATCGGGGCAGGGGTTTGGCACATTTTATTTGTGAACATGCGTCTGACTTTTATTTTTTGGGAAATCCACAAATGACTTCTCCAGCTCCAGGGTGGAACAAGAGGGCGTGTCAGATTTTTCTACCTAAAATCCACTTGTGTCCGTCAGTTTGCATTCTAGGTCCACAGTCATTCTAAAGGCGTGTTTAAGCAAGAGGAGCGGGGTCCGAGCGGAGCAAAAACTGAGCTCAAAATTGTGTAGTATTGACTGAGTCTAGAGGAGCCGAGTTTTTTTTTATGGTAGGTAAAATTATCCAATGACAAATCCCGCCCTTGGGCGGAGCGGGAAGTAGTGTCAGACACTTACTGACTAAAAACCTACCCCGTTCCTTCGTTGCCTATCGTGCCGGGGCCAGGTATTACTTTCGGAAGATGACCCATGAGCCCAGCAGGCTTCGACCCTGCCTGCCTGCAGCTAGCAGGCTGGGCCTCCACGGTTTGCTGACAGCTCCTTGAGGCGCGCGGGAACAGCACGCGCCGTCGGCGACTTGGGCTCGGTCTAGTCGGTTACCGGACGATAGCACAGCGTGCTACCCATTGCACGCCGTCCGCAAGCCCGCGCCTACGGTGGCCGGAAATCGGGATCAGAATTCCGGCGGCGGCTATGGCGAGCGCCCCGTTGCCTCTGCCTGATTCGGTCAGCCTCCTTCTTTTGCTAGCATTACTGCGAGTTCGATCGACACTACACAAATATGAGCTTGGCTCTTGCTTCGCTCGTGATCAGCTCCTCTAGCATAGAAACGGTCTTTATAAACAGTCCCGCAGATCAGCGACTTCATTTGCGTTGCTCATAATTCTCCAACGTAATGTACGTAAAGTACCTGAAAAACTTCGCTACTTATTAGTGAGATAAAGTATCCTGTATGATTATCATAATCATACTTAAGTTTTGTATCAAAATTGTAACATATTATCTTCAGAAGTTGTGTCAAAAACAAGTTAAACACAAGCTATCAGTTATGATACTTGTTAAAGATTCACACATTAACCCACATCTGTAACCTACTAACTATTCACAGAATCTAAAACACATATCAATAAACAAGGTTTAGTTCTTAATATTAATTTCACACAAGTGTTTAAATACAAAGTTGACTAAATAAATTTCAAGGGTTGGCAACCTCTGCTTATGTGCCGACATTCTCGAGCTGTGATGAATTTCGAGGGAACTCTCATTTAATGCACTTACTATAAATAAATCTAAATAAAGAAGCACATTAAATATTTCCTTTGGCTTTGGCAAAGGTTAACAAATAATCACAATACACTAATATTCTTAAAATATACCGTTAAATTTTGATCGTTTTAATCCCGTGGAGGGTCGATCCGGTACATGAAACACTATCGATTTGTGAATGTAAAATAAAAAAATAAAGTACTTTTTTTTAAACTCGAATTAATATACGCATGTATGAATTTAATGACAACTACAAGGTCATTGACGTAAACGAGTCAATGACCTTGTAGTTAGTTGTCGATCGTTGCGTACCAACTACCTACAGGTCATTGAACTCGCCCAGCTGACGTAACGACAAAAAATGATATGGCCGTTTATGTGGTAAAAAACGTATATTTCGCCCCCACAAAGGAATCAAAATTCATAGGGTACTTCCCGTTGAGCTAGAATTCTGCAATTTGGCATGAAGCAAGGCCTTATAGCACAAGTATAGGTAAAAATTTGAAAACTGTAAATTTGTAGTTACGTTACATAAATAAACCTTTTTTTGTGATATGAAAAATCTGTTTTCATAAGTAAGTTACTATGGAACCCTCAGTGTGCTAGTCCGACTCGCACTTGCCCGTTTTTTAATACAATAATTGACCTGCTGATCAAAAACTCGCCTACTACTTCTCAAACAATAATTTCTTTAATGTTTTCTCTACACAATATAGTACGACAAAAATAGACTTCAACAATCACAAGATAAATAAAACTAAAATGAAACTTCATTATTTATTTCTTGTACTTTTATTATTCCATGTTCTTAAGAGGGTGTTGACACTGTGCTTCAAAGAGTGGAATATAATAATATAACTAATAAAGTGTCGTGTGTGATATTGTAATATTTTCAAATAGCTGGTGCTCGCGACTTGTAAAACAGTGCACAGTGAACCCTAATTCTTTTTATATAATTATAGCATAAACCACAAACATGTCATCGAATATGATGATTATTACAACCAAAAATTCGAAGACCAGCACTGGGGCCGCGTGGTGGATTACAGCCCATCTCTCCTAGAGAGGAGGGCTGAGTCCCAGCAGTGGGAACATTATAAGGCTGATGCTATGCTATGCTATGCTAATTATAGCATCAGCTATATCTATTAGAGAAAGTCCCGTCAAAATCAATCCTGCCGTTTCGAAGATTAACCGGAATATATATGACATTATTTTTAGGATATGCGAAACCTGAGTAAAGTTTGTTCGGAATCAGTAACTGAATCGATTCCAATAATAAATTTTACACCATGTTTTTTTTTTAAATATTTAAAAAAGTTCACAAGTTGGACACCTCCAAAAGCACAACACAGGTCAAGGCAGATGATAGCGCCCTAATGCCAGCGTGTGGGAGCAAAAAAACTCCACAGTTACCCGGATTATCCAGTAACCATGTATTTGGGCGGGCAACCAGGTCACATAACCGACATTAACTTTATAATTTTTCGTGATACACTTTATAAATTTTCGTTATGAAATTTTATACATAGATTCTTTATATAAAAATTCTAGACACGTGTTTCGGGTTTTGCATATACTAAAACTAATATTGTAGATACTCGTAGATAGACCGACTGACAGACAAAAATTAAAAAATGCATCCATGTTATAGGTATCAAAGTTACATCCTTTATAAGGATACTGTAAAAAAAAAAACTTAATAATATTATAATATTACAAACAGTCACTTTTTTGTTTTAAACATATGTATACAATATATGAAAATTAATATCTCAATTAGCAAAGCGAAAACAAAATCCCCGATGTCATTTTCTGTTTTGTGCAAACTCTCAATTCCACATAGCATTCATGAGATTAAATATGGCGTAGGACTGATGGAATAGCTGGAAAAGAAGAAATCGTAAAAGTTAATGGCGTTGTTTCTGTGAAAATAAAACTTTATGGGCTATTCCGTGTGTCCATTTTATTTCTTCACGCACTGGAATGTTTGTTAATGATTTCGTGATGTTCATTAAGACATCTGCTGAAGATTGTGTGCCTTCAAATATACTATACCAGGGGTGACCAACTTGATTCGGCCCGCGATTTATTGTTTGTTAACGTGACTCTGTGCGATGATACAATTAGAAAGATTATAATAAAATTTATTCGACACAGGCAATATAATACAATAGCAACCACGCTTAATAATAAAAAAAGAGTATAGAAACACAGTATACACTTGCGCTGAGTGTGCTCGAACCGAAAGGAATGCAAAAAATAACACCCAGCAAACACCCAGCGCTGGTTTTCAGCTGGTACTCCGCAAATGCAGAATCAATTAAAGAATAGCCCTTGAAATTCAAATTGTCTTATGTTTTATGGCATTTTGTAAGGTTACTATCAAGTTGCACACCCCGCAAAAGTGACACATTTTGATCAACAGTCAAAATGTGTCAATTTTGCGGGGTACGCGGAAGCATCCCTCTTAACAATAAGAATAAAAGAGCGAAGGAGTCAAAAATTTTAGCACATCATAAATAGTATAAAACTTTGTCACATTATGCTGAAAATCGGGTAGTCAAAGATGGAACAATGAGAGCAGCGAGCTCAAAAATTTGAGCCACCTGCCACATGTACATTTTTTTTTTTTTGATAAACAAGAACTTACGGGATGACCAGGTAGAATTTAGTAAGGCCCATAATAGCTATGAATTTGCCTTATAGCGCTATAGTCGTCTTACCCTAAAAGTAAATACGCTACTGCTTGGTAATTTGGTAAGATCGACACCATAGCGATCGACAGGTTGGCCACCCCTGGATTAAACCGTTTCTAGGGATCTGCGGTAATGTCATTTTAGGTTTACCAAAACGATTTGTGGTTCTAGTCTTATATTTACGTACCTTATACAATTAAGTGACCTTAATTTTATAATGAGTATGTAATCATTAAAAAAAAATCTGACAATTTTTTTTTAATTATTATTTGATAGGCTCGACAGTGCGATGTAGTCGCCAGTGAAGCACGCTTGCCTAGAAGTACCTTATCAACTCTTGACTTAAAGACCCCTAAGTTGTACTACTATCAAGGAACACGGATTCCGGCATTAAATACCATTCCTTAGCTGTACACACAATGATTGTGTTCCCAGCCCTCCTAGCCAAGTTACGACCGATTCATTTCGATTATTTTATGTCGAACGCCTCGAATCGACCACACCTCCGATCCTTTGTTGTGACCACGTGACTGCGCGTTGAGATGACGTCGGAGGCGTGGCCAACTCGAGGCGTTCGACGCAAGAGATTCGAAACTGAATGGTCATAACATGGCTAGGGAGGCAGTTCTCAAAACATTTTGTGCATATGCGAAATGATTATTCTATAAGCATAGGTATCAGCGTAGGGAGAGGCCCTATTCATTTAATTACCAAAACCAGAACCGAGTCAGTTTTAATTTTTCGACTTGGTCAGATAACATTAAGTAGTGATAGTCTCTAAATTTGGAGTATTATGTGTTCAAAATTTTCCCCTGTGCTGTGATAAAAACTGAGAAAGTTAATCTGCCTTACATCAGCAAGTGCATCCAAACAGATATTCCGGAACATGGTTCTAAGGGCTGTAGGACGCAACGCTCGCTCTAAGATCAACGCAATGGTGCTGCGCGCGCGCCGGTCGTAGAGACGCTCCCAGCCACTGGAGTAAACGGCTTGGCGGAATTGTTCACCCTGGATGATAGAAGAAAAATATTAATAATTGAAGGAATAAACTTGTTTGATAATTTTTTTTCAATACACTTATACTCGAAAACCCGCTCTTGTGTCATAGCTTCTATACACGCAATGGACTGTTTTCCGCACTAGTGCGGAAAGCGCGTGCTCTCCCCTGCCACAATTTTATTATAATAAAATTGTTTATCGTATCAAGCTGGGCGCGCGTCGATCCGTACGAGGCGCATGTCAACCCCCACGAGTCGTAAGTGTATTGAAAAACGTGGCTTGATACGCGTGCTTTGTCATTGCGACCTTGGCGGAATTCCTACGAGCCGTAGGCAAGTGTGTTATGGAGCCGAGAGCTGCACTTGTATCAAAATGTACTATATTAATTTGCACTGAGCTCTCATGGTGGATTACTGCCCACTCTGTCATCCTTACAGCAGTGAGAACAGCAGAAGGATGATTATATATGTATGTATATTTTATTTATATATATTTGAACCCTTGTTTTCTGAATAATCTTTTGTTTTTTTTTTATGCCCTGTTTTCTCTTCACCACCCTTGGTTGACTGCTAGAGAATGCCTAAGGCATTAGGTCCGCCTGTGTACCTTTGTGTTGCAAAAAGTTTTAATAAATAAATAAGTATGCTTAGTATAATTATGAAGTATTTCTAAGTGACTGATGATGAGAATTTCTCATCCTGTACGTCATCTTCACCAGTTTCTCATTGAGAAACTTATAATATTCTTCGTTCTATTTTTAGTTTAAGTAGTATTTACAGTTATTAAATTAGGAGGATCGTTTAGTCTTTTGAGTTTACAAGTCCCTTGAAAGAAGATTGCATACATGGATGTTTTTTTTTTTTTTTTTTATGGTAAGTAAAATCATCCAATGACAAATCCCGCCCTTGGGCGGAGCGGGAAGTAGTGTCAGACTCTTACTGACTAAAAACCTACCCCGTTCCTTCGTAGCCTATCGTGCCGGGGCCGAGCATTCCTTTCGGAACTAACCCATGACCCCAGTAGGCTTCGACCCTGCCTGCCTGCAGTTAGCAGGCTGGGCCTCTTCGGTGTGCTGACAGCTCCTTGAGGCGCGCGGGAACAGAACGCGCCGTCGACGACTGCATACATGGATGTGGAATTGGTCGAAAGAGGTACTGGAACGCAACGGGCAACTGAACACAGGTGGGTTTTAGCCAGTAAAAATCTGGCAATTTCTATTGCATCACCCAGAGTCCGACAATGGTTAAAAAACACAACAGAAATTGTACAGCAAATCAACTCGCAACCAAATTGACCCGAAAGACGTCCATTGTTGGACAAAGACCTCCCTTAAAAGTCGCCACAATGAACGGTCCTGTGCATCACACATCCATCGGATTACCGCAACCTTTGCCAGGCCATCGGTCCACCTTGTAGGAGGCCTTCAAACACTGCGTCTTCTGGTACACGGTCACCACTCCATAACCTTTCGGCCCAAACGGCCATCTGTTCTATTCAATATGCCCTGCCCATTGCCACTTAAGTTTAGCGATTCTTCGTGCTATGTCGGCAACCTTGGTTCTCCTGCGGATATCTTCATTTCTGATTCGATCACGCAAGGAAACTCCGAGCATAGCCCTTTCCATTGCTCTTTGGCTGACTTTAAGCCTTCTGATGAGGTCCATTGTGAGCGACCACGTTTCGGAGCCATATGTCATCACTGTCTGGGGCTCTGGGAAGGTATGAAAATGCATACCAGGGCCCTGGAACCAAGGCAGGGAAGGAACATGGTAGGTTTTTAGTCAGTAAGAGTCTGACACTATTTCCCGCTCCGCCCAAGGGCGGGATTTGTCATTGGATGATTTTACCGACCGTAAAAAAAAAAAAAAAAAAAATGTCATCACTGGCAACACGCTGACTATAATTATATACTATAGACTTTTGTCTTGAGACACTGTGGTATGTTGGACGAGTAGTTATTTTTATTTTAATGCATTATTTATGACCAATTCTTTGCTGTTGCCTGTCGAATCAAAAACAACTTGATAGTCTATTGTATTGACATATTTACAACCAAATTAATACCTATATGACAAGAAAAAGCGCGAAAAAAAAAAAGAATAAAAAGATACGTTTATTTTTTGAAATAACAAATTAAAGGGCTCAAGTATGGCAGGGTGCCAGCTGAATCTGCGAGCTGAAACGTTTCTACTAAGTGTTTCTTACTAACTGTTGGTTTATATTAATTTAGCGACAGATTTGATGAATATATTTAAATGGTTTCAGAATTAAGAGGAAAACTGTATTTAAAATGTGGAGACATAAAAGTTGGGTAAAAAAAGCAGATCAGACTGATATCGCCTTATTTTTTAAAGAACATCTGCCATATTGTTGTTATTATGTGTAGGTATTGTTATTATGTTACTGAATCGCAAAATTGCAGAGAATTTTACACTTAACGCCCGTCGATTTTTTATGCAAATTCATGAGTGAATAATAAAAGACATGTTTCGCTCATCACACACTCAAAAAAGTTTTTGTTTCCGACAATTTTTAAATGCATTTGTATACTTAAAGATATATATTGTTTTTATCCAGTGCCATTTACGAAATAAATAATATAGGTACTAAGTCAAAACAATTTTTGCCCAAACAGAGAATGTTTCACCTTTTTTGTACATTTTTTCCTCTGTTTTCAATATTTAAGTATTATTTCTTAAACAAGCGCTCCATGAACCATATTAATTTTGAGTCTCAATGATACTACTCCTAAAAAAATTTATGTGAGTACTCATTTATTTTGGTTCACTGTGCGAGTCTTCTTATACAGAAAAATATACCACGTCCACGAAAAGTGACGATACGTGAAGAATTTAATTTTCCGTATTTTGATTTATTTTGAACAACATTTTAATAAAAACAAAACAATTTCACTACGATATCGTTGACAAGGTAACCAGCATCAATGTCAAAAATAAATTCTCAAAGGTAGACAGAGTTACCCCGGCCTTGGAACGCAAAGTGCATCTGAAGGAACGTAGGAAGGTTTTAGTCAGTATAAGCCTGACACTTGCTCTCGCTCTTCCTAGAGTAGAAGCAGTTATTAAAATTGGAAATATTCCTGTTGGGGTTAAGAGTTGGATGCCAAAGTAAAGACCGTATTAAGGATTTCAATAATAACTGTTTATTATCCTTTTCTTTATATACTGGAAGGTGTGTATTACGTGAGACGTGTGCTTCAAGCTAGTAAGGCTAGTGGGATACTATAACAGTAAACAAATTAGGGATTTCAGTCACGTGACAGACTCAGAACAATTAAACACAATATTTATTGGTTAGAAAGAGAGACCACAGTATAGCTTCAAGGATTACAATTTTTACTGTGCTTTTGGGTACAAAGCTAACCGGTCTACATTGTCCTCTCATATCTATTAATATTTTAGTATGAAATGAAAATATTGTAGAAACAATCACCTTTTAAAAGAGTAACCATGGAGTTTCTTGCCGATTCTTCTCCATAGGAAACGACCAATCGGAACCGTGCGCTAGCTTATGACGTTTTATAAGTGCCCATGTAGGCCTATGTAAAATAAACGATTTTGAGTTTGAGTTTGTATTAGGATGGATTTCTTTTTGTTACACTCCAACAATTCCCACAAGAAAAATGGATGACCGTATTGAGAAACAAGACCAAACCTTTTCCATAAGCAATTCACTGTAATAACACGGCGAACTACTGATCAAAGCCCCTCCGAATATAAACGTGATGAACTCCAAGCTGACTTCCCCCTCTCTAAAGGACTGGAACGATTAAACAAACAATTAGAGATAAACAATAAACATGTCAGTCTAGGTGAGGTAGTCAGGCATTGTTTATAAGTTCAATCTGCGATGAAAATGAAGACTTAAGAGAAAATTGGGACTGTTTCTTGCTATTACGGTCTATCTTTGATGTTGACGGATTATGGATCCATGCATTTCTCAAGTCTGTGATGTTTTTCATCATACTTTATCTAAAACTCTACATATGCTTCGTCAAGCGTTGCCATACCGACCTTTAGGGCCGAAACACATAACCGCGTTGCGGTGCCGTGCCGCTAAAATCGGAAGTGACGCCCTTCGCTACGAAGAATTTTGCGGTGTGTACCGCATTAATCAGTATCTTCTTTGTTATTTATATAAAAAAGAGTAATGCCTTAATAACAAATAAGCTATAAGATTATTACGCTCCATGGTAGAGAGACGTCTGTCAACACTCAAAAATCACGAGGAGCTTGTTATCCCTGTAGGATACGACGGTAAACACTGAAAGTTGCGTTGTGACGTCGCGAAAAATCGGCGTCACTGCCGATTTTAGCGGCGCGGTGGCGCTACAACGCAGTTATGTGTTTCGGCCCTTAATTCGACATTTAATTAAAGATCGCTTTTGTTAAGCCGTCCATTGTTGCTCTCTATTTATTGTTGAGCTTCTATTATATTTTTTTATAGTGCAAAATAAAGTGCATTAATTTGGCCATTTCCAGCCGGTTAAGATCGCTTGACTTATGACCTCATCACTTGTGTTTTCTATGATCTATGTTTATAAGTCAAAAAAATTTGCAGTTCGTTGCTTTACAGAGACCAAACGTCATTATATCAATGTTTAATGTTCTGAGCTTTACCCTCGACTCATCGGCCTCATCAGAACAGATTTCCCGTGTTGCCTTGATTTTCCTTTTCTAGCTTAGCTCAGGTAAAAAAAAATAACCTGAAATGTCCTACATTTACTAAATTGTTTAGAAATTTTAATTATTTACCAACCTCAATAACTTCATAAACAGTAACAGGCAGAATTATTGTTGTACCTTTAAAAGTCAATTCATACGCCACCCTGAAAGTGTCTTTGATGTGGTCTACGAAACTGTAAAGATATAAAGATCTAAAATTAACTTCAAATACAACTAAGAAATCGAACCTTGAATTTCGACTCAAAAGACCAAAAACTTTTAGGGTTATTTACAAACTACAGGATGGCTTTTACAAACATGCAAGTCATCTATATTCCATACTTACTCATATATCTTTTGTAATTCTACAACGATACTTCTCAACTCCACCATAATGTCATCACCCTGATGATCCTTAAACAAGCGATCCATCCGCTTCGTCAGAATTTCTAATCTTCCACAAGCATGCAACATAAACGTCGGACCAAGGGGCACAAAAGATGTATACATCATCCCGGAATAGACACCATAATAAATTAAAATAGCATATATTGAAAGATACACCACCAAATCATCTTTCTTAGTTTCAAGCACACCAGGATAAACTAAGTCATAAAGCGGCACCATTTTGAATTCTCCAACAGCATAATTGTGAATATAGGTAACTATATTTTTAATTGGAAACATGCTAGTGGCGATAATAGATATTACAAACCATTGTTTGCTAACGTAAGCTCCTTTCAGAGCAAATTTTAAAACTATTTCTTGATCTTCAATATTTGAAGAATGTATATCTTCGTAGTCGTTCTTCATTGTTTGGATCAAGTCTTTCAACAGTTTTTGTTTCCATAGCAAGATGCCATATTGGAATGTAATGAATATATAGACGATGGAAAATGTTCCGTTTTTACAGGTCTTAGAGAAATCATTGTTCTTTAAATCATGGAAGATGATATTGTACATGATCATGATGTATACTATGGAGAATATTCCGTGCATGATGAAGAAGCGAAAGAACCATCTTTTGTCTCTTTTTATGTCTGGATGGCACCGGTTTAAGGACATTGCTTTTATGTTGATTTTAAAGATTTTTTCGTAATTTATTTCCATTGTTTTCAGAAAATTTTATTTTACTATTGGTGCAGTTTTACTAGCTTCGATTCCGATCGGTAGAACGTTAGTAAGGATTCTATTTCATGTTTCTTTTAATTGAGCATTGAGTTAAGGGCCAGATGTAATATTATTTTTTCTATAAATGACAAAAGTGAAGAATATATTTATGAAAATCCGTGATGATAGATAATCCCAGTGTGCCTATGTCTTGTAATAATATTATGAAATGATTCTAATCTGAGAATATTCAAGATAATGTGCTGTTGAGATATGTTACCAGCTTCAGATGAAAGTAAAAAATAATATGCTATTGCAATGCAATGCAGGATATGGTCTACCAATGTACTAAATTTTATTCTTTGGTCAGCTATCTTAGCGCGAAGGAGTAACAAACGTTATACAAACTTTTGTCTTTTTTATTGACATAGCCAGATACCCTGGAGTGAATAAGTTCCAGTACTCGTTCAATAGCAGGATCGACACTTATTTTTCTGGGTGGTCCTCCTCCTTAAATATGAAAAAGATGTTTATTTATTTTAAATTTATCATGGTGAATTTGTCACTTATAGGCATGCACAGCACTTATACAATAAATTATGTCAAAAAGTCTTTATAATATTAGTGTTATTTATCTTTCATTTAGTCATCCATGTCATTTCAAACCACTTGTCTATGTATAATGTTGATAGTGACAGAATCTGTAGCGGTTTCTTTAGCGTTACTTTATTTTCTATGAAATATTTTTTTTTTCAACTGCCAACAACTTCGCTTTAAGAAATTCCAATTACCTTTCTGTATTGCAAATTACTTCATATCTATCAAATTGGTCCTGAAGCTTTTAATTTTCATCAAGAACGCGTTTTACCTGTCACCTAGGTTATTACACAGTTGTAAAGCTATCGTTGACATCAAGATTACTAGTCTTTCTTGTCAAGACCTAATTGAAGTGGCTGGTGACAGTTCCTTTCTGAAATGTTGAAAACTGTTTTTTTTTTAATTTATTTTTTCGTTTTTTTCGACGAGTGTCGAATAACCTTGTCTTATTAGAAGCAGTTTTATCTTCTGATATACTGACGACTGGATATTTTAAAGTGTATTTTTTGTTTGTTTTTTTTTTTTAAAGTTAATTTTTTATTTTATTTTGAAGTGTATTTTAAAAATGGACTTCAAAATCAATAGACATCATTTTTCGACTGAGATATTGAGTAAAACAAGTGAAAGAATTTTTAATGAATATATGTTACTACTGTGATACTTGGAAAGAACGGAGGGAGCCTTTTGCCCAGCAGTGGGACAGTACAGGCTAAATATAATAATAATAATAATATGTTACTACTCCACGATTCTGATTATGATAGTTATTATCATTTTAATATTAATTTGATGTTTTTTTTTTTAATGTATTTTAATAATTTTTTTTTCATTCAAGTGCTTGACATTTTAATTTTATACTTATTGACATTTTAAAGAATCGTGTTCACAAAATGTATTTATAGATTTGTATGCACCTTTATTATTTTGTAACATACATATACTTTGATAAGTACTTTTTTATTATAAACTAGTGCTTGACTGCGAGGTCACTTGATGATAAGCATTGAGAAAAATATTTCTTTTTTCTCTAATTATTTCTTTAATTCTTTATTGTACACCATAACAACTAATACAACAAATGGATAACAAAGGTCATGTACAAAGGCGAGCTTAACTCAAAGTTGAGTTTTCATCAGCAAATCATTGAGTGATAGAGAGAGAATACAATAGAGGGTAGAATCCAGTGTACAATTTTAAAATTACAAATAATACGAATAAACTAATACATAAGTATACCTACATACATAAATACAAATAAATAAATACTATATATACATATATATAAATATATATATACACACACTTTCACAATGAAATATATATATATATATATATATATTTCATTGTGAAAGGAAATGCTCTTTAATTTTCCTCTTGAAAACATCTAAAGAAGGGCTATCACGTAGGGAGTGTGGAAGGGAGTTCCACAGATGCACTGCAGTGACAGAGAAGGAGCCATCGTAACGGCTAGAAGTGTGGAAAGGAGTGCGAAGAAGAAGAGAATTAGCAGTGCGACAGGGTTTACCCCTGGGGACGAAGTACTCAAAGCGTTCACGAAGGTATTGTGGAGAATTAGGATTGTGCAGGATAGTGTAGAGAAGAGATAGGATATGGGTATCACGTCGACGCCGAATCGGCAACCACCTCAATCTGGTCCGAAACTCCGACACATGGTCGTATTTGCGGAGGCCAAAAATGAAGCGGATGCACAAGTTCTGCAGTCGCTCGAGTTTGTTTAGGAGAACCTCCGATGCATCTAAAAAACAGACATCCGCATAGTCTATTAGCGGCAGAAGAGATTGCGCAAGAGTGACCTTAGTATGGTGTGTAGTAGTAGTTGGGTTTAAAATGGTAATATGGAAAAAATCAAGAAAAAAAAATTTCTTGATTTTTTCCATATTACCATTTTCAAGACAAAAATTAGCCAAATTGGTCCGGCCGTTCTCGAGTTTTAGCAAGACTAACATTAATAACTATATATAGGTACTTGTAAGAATGATAAAATAACTATATATTAAGAAGATAATTTGAGTTCTGATATATGCCTAATAACGGTGTACACAGTTGACACCGTGATATAACAAAGTTTATTTTATGTGTTTATGTCTGTTTTGGGCGCAAGTAGTTCAACATAGCGTTCATGAGATGGTATATGCCTGTTGAAACATCTGAGATGTAAAGAGTCAATATTTAGGGCCTTACTACAAACATTGAAGCTAGTTTTAGAATAAACAATTAACGTTTGCTCCGTACAATCTAATTTTTTTATCAGTATCTGCCTATTATGTTAAACTCATTAAAAATAAAAGTCTCGTTTTGACATTTGAGAAAGACCCTAGAATCTAACTTGTAACGGAGCTGAAAGATACAATAAAATAATAATTAATTACATAGGTTTTAAAAAATACATATAACTTTTTTTGACCATTAGATTTATTTTCGCGATTTCAGGTTTGGTCCTATAGTAAAAGTTGTTGGTTATCATGACTACAATCACGTGTTCAAGTATCGTTCACTAATTATCAGTCAGCCTATATAAAGCAGCTGTGAAACACCGATTTCCAGAAGAGGACTAACCATCCGGCGTGAGTGAATGATTTATGGGTTAAACTAACTTTTACTACTGGCTTCACATGGAAATATTATCCAACAATAATATACTACAGGGATAAATCTCTTGTATTAGTATAAAGAAAGAAAGATCATTATCATCATTTCAGCCGAAATACATTCACTTAGTACATAGGCCTCCACAAAGTGTCGCCACAACGAACGGTCCAGTGCGTCTCGCATACATCGGATACCAAGCTCAAGTCGTCTACGGCACGCACTGTTCCCGCGCGCCTCAAGGAGTTGTCAGCAAACTGTAGAGGCCCAGCAGGGCCGAAGCCTACTGGGGCCAAAGGTTATGTGAAAATGTTACCCGGGGCCCTGGGACACAGGCAAAGAAAGGAGCAGGGTAGGTTTTTAGTCAGTACAAGTCTGACACTATTTCCCGCTCCATCCAAGGGCGGGATTTGTCATTGGATGATTTTACCTACCATAAAAAAAACCTACCAGGTTATCGCTCCACCTTGTGGAAGGCCTTTCAACGGTGCATCTTTCGGTATGCGGTCGCCACTCCAGAACCTTTCAGCTACATCGATATCAGTTCTGTGAGCAATGTACCCTGTCCACGTCGGTTCTCTTGCAGATATCTTCATTGCCCTTTCCACTCCTTAGTTGTATGCATAGTGAGAGTGTTTAACGTTTCGAGTACGATCTACTAATCTTATTGGATCAGAAAAAATAAAACAAACAGGCGTTCACATTTATAATATCAAGTAGAATATGACTCACTCTGTTTTATTCAGACCAATAAATCCGTCTACCAGATGCAAAACAAAAAATATGTAAAAAAAAATTGTAATCGATATCAAATCTCATAAATTTCATGTAACGATTCAATTTTGTCATCCGGTTCTGTATGAAATATTTTTTCGCTGAATCACGAGTAAATAATAGACGAAACATCTTAAAATTTGGAAAGTTTCCAAGCGATGGAGGATTTGATATGATACCGAGTTTAAGTCAATGGATCTGTGGAAACTATCAGTTAAAGATGCTGTAATTTGATCGGGTGACAACGAAGGTGAAGTACTACTTCAATCTGTCTATATACACCTTTTTTATGGTAGGTAAAATCATCCAATGACAAATCCCGCCCTTGGGCAGAGCGGGAAGTAGTGTCAGACTCTTACTGACTAAAAGCCTACCCCGTTCCTTCGTAGCCTATCGTGCCGGGGCCGGGTATTCCTTTCGGAAGTTAACCCATTACCCCAGTAGGCTTTTCCCCGACGGGGTCAGCGTGGTCTGCTACGCGGACGACACGTTGGTCCTAGCGCGGGGAGAGTCGTACCGGACGGCGGTCGAGCTAGCGACACGCGGGGTTGCGAAAGTGGTTGAAAGGATCCAGCAGTTGGGACTCGAGGTGGCACTGCACAAGTCCGAGGCCATGTGCTTTCACGGCCCTCGGGGTGCGCCACCACCGGGTTCCCAGCTAACGGTAGGAGGGGTTCACATCAGCGTCGGGTCGACGATGAAGTACCTGGGACTCGTCCTCGACAGCTGGTGGAACTTCAAGGAGCACTTCCGACGTCTGGCTCCCAAACTGAATCGGACTGGGGCTGCTCTCGGGCGGCTCCTGCCCAACCTCAGGGGACCAGATGCCTCCTGCCGGAAGCTCTACGCGGGAATCGTTCGGTCCATGGCCCTCTACGGGGCTCCGGTGTGGGCACCGACGTTGCAACAGCAACCGAGGGCCCAGCTGAATGCGTGCCAGAGGGTCATGGCAATACGCATGGTGCGAGGGTACCGAACGATTTCCCGCGAGGCGGCGACCCTCCTTGCTGGCCAACCGCCATGGGATCTGGAGGCAACAGTCCTTGCACACATGCACGACAAGCGCATGGAGATGCAACGCCGGGGCGAAATTCCGCTGCCACGACAAGTCGAGGCATGGCGGACAGAGCTCCGGTGGGACCTCATGGCAAAATGGCGTCAGCGACTATCGCAACCTCGTTCGGGGCGCGCCACAATTGGGGCGATAAGGCCCATCTTTGAGGCGTGGCTGGAAAGACCTCACGGTACTCTCAGCTTCCGCACGACGCAGGTGCTTACCGAACACGGAAAGTTCGCCATGGACCATGGCCTGAACCAAGGCCCGGCGAGAGAGATCGCTGCCGCCGATTGCCCCCACGAGGACACGGCGATGCTCCGCCCAGGCGGGGCACACCTCTACAGTATGCTCCACCGTGTCCTCCGGGTGTTCCGCACAGTGGCGACACCCGGGCGAATCCTCCGCACGAATCCGGAACAGGAACTTGGCAAACTTTCCGTGTTCCGTTAGGACCTGCGTCGTGCGGAAGTTAAGACTGCCGTGAGGTCTTTCCAGCCACGCCTCAAGGATGGGTCTTATCGCCTCGATTGTGGCGCGCCCCGAACGAGGTTGCGATAGTCGCTGACGCCATTTCGCCATGAGATCCCGCCGGAGCTCTGTCCGCCATGCCTCGACTTGTCGTGGCAGTCGAATTTCGCCCCGGCGTTGCACCTCCATGCGCTTGTCGTGCATGTGTGCAAGGACTGTTGCCTCCAGATCCCATGGCGGTTGGCCAGCAAGGAGGGTCGCCGCCTCGCGGGAAATCGTTCGGTACCCTCGCACCATGCGTATTGCCATGACCCTCTGGCACGCATTCAGCTGGGCCCTCGGTTGCTGTTGCAACGTCGGTGCCCACACCGGAGCCCCGTAGAGGGCCATGGACCGAACGATTCCCGCGTAGAGCTTCCGGCAGGAGGCGTCTGGTCCCCTGAGGTTGGGCAGGAGCCGCCCGAGAGCAGCCCCAGTCCGGTTCAGTTTGGGAGCCAGACGTCGGAAGTGCTCCTTGAGTCTATACCTAGGGTAAAGTTGCATTTAATTATTTTTTTTTAAATCACTTTACCCCACATTAAAAATTTCTCCCGTGTCGAGGGTACTTTCACAGACATGTAAACTCTCATACATATGTACAAAGGACAACCCACCCGGAACAACTATCTGTAGACCATACAAATATTTGTTCCGTGCGGGAATAGAACCCGCGACAAGCAGCGTAGCAGCTTATCGCTCAACCATTGCGCTAACCTCGTCAGCCATCATCATTAGATGCATGTGTCCACACCTACCTCCAGCAGAGCATATAATGTGACGGGCAGGGCAAGGGCAGACAATTATAACGTTTCTACGTAGAATACTTTATACCATTCTCTTAATGTTTCCATGAAACGGTAACAATTTGCAGTCGTTTTGTGATGTTTATGTTTATTCGCTGTTTTATTTACTGTACTACGGCCGCTGGAACTCATAAAAACAAACTAGTAAGATGTTTCCTTAACTTGTTTTCTTACATATTATGTACATTTTTAAAATTTTTTTAAATCACACACACACAAAAAAAAAATAACAATTTAAAAAAACAGCAGTCTGCCGGTTTCGGTTGCATGTCCTAGAACCAAACATTCGAAGACATGACTGTGACATTCACCAACCCGTATGGGCTCGCGTGGTAGATTACGACATATTCCCTCTCTTAGAGAGGCTGCTTATATGCTTATACTTACACTTTTCATCCTGGTAGTACGTTCTCTTGGGATAATTTTCTACGGTCACGCCGGTGTAGCCGCAGGCAATAGCTCCTCCTCCTCCTCTTCCTTGCGTCGTATTCCTCAATGCTGAGGGTCATGACCACCCTACTTCATCACTTTCGCTCTTATGATGTCGAGGCAGTAACCAGTTGTTAATATATTCATAATTAAAAATCTCTCTTAATCTTTTTGTCAAACGTTTGAACCTCTAATTTTCTCTAGTGAATAGTATATTCATTACATGTATCTGTTTATACTTTGGCCAAAAAAGTAATTAAGACATGGTATTATCTGTCCAGCTATTTTCACAGTTGCCATAATCAAATTCAGATCTTTCCAGCTATCTTCATAACAGTTTACCGGTTGACCTAGGCTCTCCTTGAATTTTCTGTTCTAAGAACAGACATAAAATAAATCAAATTCAAAACTACAACAAATCTTAATGATTTATATAACATTTATGCACCATCTAGAATATTAAATGTCTTAATCTGCGTTACGACGAATCTTATGATCTGTAAATAAGAGAACTCTAATATCGTCTCGTATAACTTACCTGTATGTGTAACTACTATATTGTCTTAGTTACAGTATTGTGCTAATCGGCTGCAGGATTAAGTTATATTGAGCATGATTGTGTAGTTATCCTTAAATGTAAAGTCTATCTCTCACTTTTTATGTATAACCTAGCCTGTGTACCATCAAAGACTTTTCCGCCTGACCAACGCTAAGTTCATTTTTGCTTAAAATCCTCAAAGAGTTAAACATGGTTTGGCGTCGCGCTGCAGGATTCAAGCAAATTTTTTTTAAAGTGATCAGGCAGAAATGACCGCGATGGTACAACAACTGTCCTATTTTTATTGTTTGATAAAATTGTATGTACAATAAGGAATAAAGAGGATAAGGTGGAGCATACGGTAGAGTTGCGCCCCGTTCGGGCAGAGCATCACCGTGTCCTCGTGGGGGCAATCGGCGGGGCGACCTTTTGCGCCGGACCTTAGTCCGGAGCGAGAGGGACTGGGAGGTGGTCGTCCCCTTCTGTGAAGCAGTTATGCTAGCGAAGGAGGTGGCTGCACGCGTAAAGTAATGGAGATCCTTACGCCATAGCCACCGCAACAGGAGACGCTATGGGAATCGGGAGTCGCAGAGCGATCCCAGATCACCGCAGGCGCAAGCTTGCAGACGACGAGCAATGGTTAGGCGCCGCCCGAGCGTCTAGACCGAGCTCAAGTCATCGGGGTCAACCTTAGGGTCCCAGCAGGGCCGACGCTCGCTACGACCATGGGGAAAAGAAAATCTGTGCCCCGTGGTCTTACAATGCAACTAAATTACATGTGTGGTTTTAGTCAGTAAGTCTCACACGCCTTCCCGCTCCAACCTAGACCGCGAGAAGTCATTCGCCTCAAAAAAAACGTCTTTATTTTTTCATTCACTTCATTGGTGTCTGGTGTTTTCAAGGTCATTAATGACATTGTGCGAATGGGACATTTATCGCCGTTCGTATCAGTTGTCCTGTCTTAGGCTCAATTAATGTAAATATTCGTAGTTTTCCGCAATTTTCAAATTTTTGTGCACAATTTTCTTTTTGTAAGCGCCTTCAATCAATCAAATCAATCTTATTTTAAATCAACCATTTACAGGCACTTTTGATTAGTCAAAATGTCGGTGAGTAAAAAAGTGAAGCTCAAATTGTATTTCAAAGCGTAGATCTCTATGGAGAAGAACGTGCAAGGACTATAGAGTTTCTTGCACGTTTTTCCTCCATAGACTCTTTTAAATCATATTATGAGTTAGGCCTGCTGTCTACCGACGTCATTGTAAGCTTGGTGTACGCTGTACGCCTGCGTGAAGGCTTGCATAAAACTATGAAGCTACGCGTTCATACACCTTTAAAACCTCTTGGTTACATATCTATTTTCGCTCAAATTGTATTTCAAAGCGTAGATCTCTATGGAGAAGAACGTGCAAGGACTATAGAGTTTCTTGCACGTTTTTCCTCCATAGACTCTTTTAAATCATATTATGAGTTAGGCCTGCTGTCTACCGACGTCATTGTAAGCTTGGTGTACGCTGTACGCCTGCGTGAAGGCTTGCATAAAATTATTAAGCTACGCGTTCATACACCTTTAAAACCTCTTGGTTACATATTTCTTGTCGCTTCTCCTGACAATAACAACAACAACAACAAAAAGAATCAGCGAAATTGGTCCAGCCGTTCACTCGTGATGACGTGACCAAGGAAAATAGAAACTCATTTATATGTATAGTATACGTAGTAGGTACTGGTATAAGAGTCTGTGGTCAACTGGGCCCGCGGGATCACTCGACCCAGTCCCATCTTGAATGGCCGATTTCGAAACCCATAATTTTCCACTATCTTGCAATATTTTGTAATGTTGTTTATTCGCTGCACAAAATTAGCATCATTTCGTAATTTCATTTCTACAAAACTATTTTTAAGTGTGTTGTTGTAATCTCAAGAATGTATCGCGCGGTTTGCATTCCTCTAGGATTTAGTAAAACTGTTGTTTTCGCACTTATCGTTGGGAAAGCGGCTTAGATAAATGCTGGATGTGATGGCGGATGTATTTTGTTAGATTTTCTTAGAAATCGATGTGATTATGACAGTATTTTATTGGTCTGTCTGACTAATGGTTTGTGGAGTTTTCTCTTTAAGTTCTTGGTGTTCTTTCTGGTGACTAGTTTCTGTCAGCGATTCCACTCGTGCCTATGTTATTCAATGATAAAGTAACATTTTAGAGGTGAAAGAATTTTTTAAATAGCGAGTTTTTTTTGTTGTTTGTTTGTACAATAAGGTTTATTCTATTCTATTCTTATACAAATATTCCACTCATCATCATCATCATTTCAGCCAAAAGACGTCCACTGTTGGACATAGGCCTCCCCCAAGCGTCGCCACAATGGCCGGTCCTGTGCGTCTCGCATCCATCGGACTCCAGCGACCCTGACCAGGTCATCGGTCCACCTTGTGGGAGGCCTTCCAACGCTGCGTCTTCCGGTTCGCGGCCGCCACTCCAGAACCTTTCGGTTTCGGCCCCAACGGCCATCTGTTCTGCGTGCAATGTGCCCAGCTCATTGCCACTTAAGTTTGGCAATTCTACGTGCTATGTCGGCAACCCACCCAATATTCCACTAATAAGTATAGATTGTGCTCTTCCTATATTAAGTATAAATTGTTTTTCTATCAATCCAATAACGGCAGCGGTTTGCCAAATATATGTAAGTAATGTTCACATAAAAAATACCTTATATTCGGCAAACCCAGCAACTTCGTCATAAAAGTCCTTATTATATTTTTTTGGGAATTGTCTTGTCTGCATTAATTTGATAAAAAAAAACTTTAAGTAATTGAACAACTTCTTTATTAATGTCTTGATATGTGCACCTTTAATAAATTAAACGACTTCTTGCATAAATTTATAAATTGGTACTTGTGGTAACATTTTAATGAATCCGGCTGATCTTCTAAATCCAATCTAACCCCACATGGCATTCATGAGATTAAAGATGGCGTATGACTGCTGGAACAGCTGCAAAATTAATAAGACATTAATATTACTTTTTAATACACTTACTCGAAAACCCGCTCTTATCTCTACCACTTTAGGCACGTAATTTACGGTTTTCCGCACTAGTGCGGAAAATGCACGAGTTTACCCCCGCTACAATTGATTGTACCTATTTATAGTATCAGGCTGGGCGCTAAGGGACGTCCACAAGTCTCCGTACTTGGTTGCATAACACCCTCACCTGTGCTAGGATTGTGGGATTGTGCAAAAGAGTTCCCGTGGCCCTGAAACGCAAAGGCAACTAATGGAAAGGCATCTATAGAGGGGGTATTGTCCAGCAGTGGGATAGTACGTGCCAGATAAAATAATGATCAAGAAAAGTGTATAGAACAAACTATATTTCAATTGTGAGGGTGAAACTGTAGCGATCGGGATAAATTACGAATGTAGCCGAGCGCTGTTCGCCGCTAGTCGTCGAAACACCCGAACGCCCGTTCGTGCAGGATTCGTGATGATTCCCGATGCTGCACGAACGAGCATTCGGGTTAGTCATCCCGAGTAGTTGACGAGTTGGATGACGTGGCTCGCCTAGCGCTCCGTCGCGACGCACACTGGTTCCTTTTTGAAAAAATAGTGGACATTCGATAAAAAATGTCAGAAAAAAATTCATTAGATAGGTTTTTGTATAAGTAACAACATTTGTTCTACGATTTTTCTTAAAAATTTATATTTTATGATGAAAAAAAATATTTCTGATTTTTTTTTTATGAAAGTATACCTTAAATTCATTTTTTTTTTTCACGGAAAACCGCGCTGACCTAAAGTTTTTTCTGACATTTTCGCCCCTCCGCAGAATTAAAACGACCAAAATTTAACGGTCTATATACCTTCCTCTTGAATCACTATCTATTAAAAGAAACCGCATCAAAATCCGTTGCGTAGTTCTAAAGATCTAAGCATACATAGGGACAGACAGCGGGAAGTAACTTTGTTTTATACAGGTCTATACTATGTAGTGAAGTGATTTTGAGTCTAGATTTCCAACAGTTCACGAAAATCATTCCACTGACGACACAGGAAGTCTTAATGAATGTTTACATTATTTTTTGTAATTTAAATCATAAGTTAAACGTTATTAAGCGGGAAGTTATTAATATAACTATCTTTTTCCGTGTTTTTGTGTGGGATGAGAAGTTGATTTGTTAATGTTTCCTTTCCATAAAAATTATATGAACGATTTTGAAATTGATTTTCCTAAAGTGTGCATGTTGATGTGGTTTTTTTTTTTAATAAAGCGACTGATTTTGGTACTCTTGGTGAAGCCTACCCTGACAAACTTAACATTTCCAATTAAATTAATATTTTTTAGTGTTCATAGTTAAGTATAAATCGAAAAGCAACATTCTCAATGTAGTGGATTATTTTTGACATGTAGAGGCAGCAACAGCATTAAGCAAAAAAAAATTAAGCAACATTTCCAATGATGAGCCTTTTTTTGGTGCTCTTGGTGAAGCTTCCCCGACAAGCAATATTTTCAATAAAGTAGTTTTGGTGCTCAGAGTGACATACGAAATTAACTTCTTTAAATTAAACGAGTCAATGACCTTGTAGGTAGTTGTCGGTCGTTGAGTACTACCTACCTAAAGGTCATTGGACTCGCTCAGCTGACGTATACTTAAAGAAATTAATTTCGTACATGCGTAAATTAATTACAGTTTAAAAAAGTACTTTATTTTTTAATTTTATGTTCACAAATCGATAGTGTTTCATGTATCCAATCGACCCTCCACGGGATTAAAACGGTCAAAATTTAGCCGTGTTATAAAGATTAATAATATGCATAAAACCGCTTGAGGAAAAACAACATTTTAAAAATATATTTTAATTAATAGAAAGTCCGGAGCATGCGTTGACTTTTACATGTAGTTAATTTTAGTCTTGGTAGTTATTTTAATAAATAAATAAAGATAAAAGGTACTTACATCAGTCAGAGCATCAAGACACAGTGCTCTGAAGATGGTCTGTATAGCGATAGGTCTGAGCGCGTTCTGCAGCATCAGTTGCAGAGTGGTGCGCGTGCGCCGGTTGTAATGCTGCTCCCAACCGCACGTGTATAGTGACATGCGGACGTTCTCACCCTGGAGAATCACATAATATATTATACAAAATTATTTGTAATATAGGCGAAACCTGAATATAGTTAGTTTAGATATTTAAAAAAGGTCATAGCTGTAGGTAGGTCATAGCTGGCATTAGGCGCCAGCTTTTTCTTCGCCTTTTATACCGCGAATATCGAAGGTCTGGAGAAATTTGCCTGCAGCGTTCTTTCCACCCGATTATAATAAAATAGGCTCAACCAACGATGGTATAACTGCTTACTATCAGGTGGGATTGCAGTCAAGCACTGGTTTATATATATATATGTATATAAAAAACGAAAGCTAGCTATCAATATAACTACTGTAACCTCCACTATTTTTGCATAAAACTTACAGGCGTGTAAGAGTCTAAGGGCCAACGCTGCGTTTCGCGGTCACCCGCACGGTCCCATACAAATGTGGACCGCCTCGAGTCGCCACGCGGGCAGCCGCGTCCCGTGACTATTTTGCAACGTAATAATACATTAAAGTTCTTTATCGACACGACTACATGCACACGGTTAAAGTTGAACTAGTGACACTGCGCAGGTAATAATACAGGGACAGCAGCGTTGGACTTTTTTTATAGTAGGTAACATCATCCAATGACATCTCCCTTGGCCGGAGCGGGAGATAGTGGCAGACTCTTACTGATTAAAAACCTACCCTATTTCTTGTTAGCCCTTTTTGTTTTATACCGGGGCCAGACATTCTTTTTAGAAGTCATTCCATGGCCCGGTCGGTCCTGCTGGGCCTCTACGGTATGCTGGCAACTCCTTGAGGCGCGCGGGAACAGTGCGCGCCGTGGACGACTTGGACTCGGTCCGGACGGTTACCGGACGGTCGGATGGCGAGCTACCCATTGCTCGCCGTCCGCAAGCCCGCGCCTACGGTGGCCGGAAATCGAGATCGGAATCCCGACAGAGGATGGAGCGTGGGGGTTGTTGCCTCAGGCCTGCGGCCTCCTCCTTTGCTAGCATTACTGCTTCGCAGAAGAAAGCGACCTCAGAGTTGGCCCTAATGATACAGTAATCGATTAACAACGGCTATTTCCAACAATAACTGACCTTTTCCATAAGTAGGTCGCTGTAGTAGCAAGGGGAACTGCTGATCATGATGCCTCCGACTATGAACGTTATGAATTCCAAGCTCACTTCACTACGGTTAAAAGCCTGTAACGAGAACTTCAATTAGACCCAAAATCAAGCAAAACAAAAAACAATATTTTTTAAGAGATATGTCTAAGCCTTGAGCACAGGCGTAGAGTGAGACCTTTCGGTTTTTTACAGGATGCATTTTGGAACGGGAACTGCATGACTTCATTCCGCCATCTCCGTTCTACCATCGGACAACCCGACGTACGGTGAATATCCACCCTTACGTTGTTGAAACTTCTACGGTCCGGACTAAGAGTTTTGCATCGTCGGTTATACCGCGTACATCGAGGGACTGAAACAGTTTGCGTGCTGCGGTCTTCCTGTCCTATTATAATTTAGGTGTTTTCAAGGCTAGAGTGAATAGGCTCTTAATAAACTAGTGCGCCTCACCATCAACGATTGCATCACTGCTTACCATCAGGTGGGATCGCAGTCAAGCACTAGTATACATACATAAAAAAAATGTAGAACAAGGTGTAAAGTTCCACGTACATCCATTGAACAGGGAGGATCCTCCGCCTGGACAGGCATTTTGTCTGGTCCGGGTAACTGACCGGTAGTTTATTTTGGGCTGTTGTTTATGTTCTAATCGCGCAGAACTTTAATATCATGATGCAGGATTTTGAATTTCGGTTCTTGTAATGTGTTATAGATGTGGCTACATCACAATTTTTTCAGAGAGTTATGTTAGGTACCTAACTCTCTTGACGGCGTTATGGGTCAATTAAATGAATGGTACCGTGTTACTAAACGCTACCGGTACATGGTGGACGTCCCACTTATACGCACAAAACGATTTGTGGACATTTTCATTGCGCGTACACATAAGAACTGGAATTCCTTACCAGAGCCTCTATCTACCCATATCAATCACCAACCAAGGCAGGTTTTTTTTTATGGTAGGTAAAATCATCCAACGACAAATCTCACCATTAGGCGGAGCGGGAAATAGTGTCAGACTCTTACTGACTAAAAACCTACCCCGTTCTTTCGTTGCCTATCGTGCCGGGGCCGGGTATTCCTTTCAGAAGCTGACCCATGACCCCAGCAGGCTTCGACCCCGCTTGCCTGCAGGTAGCAGGCTGGGCCTCTACGGTTTGCTGACAGCTCCTTGAGGTGCGCGGGAACAGTACGCGCCGTCGACGACTTGGGCTCGGTCCAGTCGGTTACCGGACGATCGGACAGCGTGCTACCCATTGCACGCCGTCCGCAAGCCCGCGCCTACGGTGGCCGGAAATCGGGAGCGCCCCGTTGCCTCTGCCTGATGCGGTTGGCCTCCTCCTTTGCTAGCATTACTGCTACGCAGAAGGAGGCGACCGCCTGCCATCCCTCCTCACTACGGACCATGGCCTGAACCAATGCCCGGCGCGAGAGATCGCTGCCGCCGAACCAAGGCAGGTTGGTCTTGTTCTTGTGGATCACGACCTTCGTGAGGACCACTATATCTTATAAGTAGTAAAGTTCAAAGAACTCAATGGCACAGTTACTAAAGCAATGCTTGAAAATGATATGTATGAGATGGAAGTTTTTTTTTAAAAAAAATTTTTGTGGGTAAAATTCATCCAATGACATCCCTCGCCCTTGGGCGGGACGGGGGATAGTGTCCGACTTTTACTGACTAAAAACCCTCTCCGTTCCTTCTTTGCCTTCATTCCAGGGCCCTGGTGTTCACTTTCACATTGACCATGGCCCCAGGAAGGGTGTCTGGACTTACTTCTAGAACTTCGTAGCAGGTAATAGGCAGCATGAGCGTAGAACCTTTCAGAGTTAGCTCGTAAGCGATCTTAAAAATCTGCTTAATGCGGTCCACGAAGCTGCATTCGATGATAATGAAAAAAAATCATTCGTTTAGTTAGTGACACCTGAGCGAGTCCAATGACCTGTAGGTAGTTATTACGCTACGACCGACAACTACCTACCGGTCATTGGACTCGCTCAGCTGATGCTTTCTTAATATAGCAGCTGATGGTTGCGTATATTAATTCAAAATGCCTCAGGCATTTTCTTTACGCATCTTTTTACTTCAGTGATGCTTGAAGGTTTTATTACTTAAATTAATAAAAAAATATATATTCCTTTATTTTTGACTCCTATAAAATCGTCATAAAACCACAAAACAGACATTAAATATTTTATAACCGACATTTACAGCTCTTAATTTCTATAAAATAATTTTTACGATTGGTGATAGTAAAATTACGATTTTACTGAGGTTTTCCTCAAAATTATCGACATAAACTTTTGTTTCTGCAAAAAAAGAATCTTCTCTTTCTTGCCCTTTTTCCGTATTACTTGGAGTTGGAGCAACACCTTTTTTATTCCATTCTGTCCTGTCACCCGTAACTCTATCATTAACTCCCTTTTTTGTCACATCACTTCTCACACAATCCATCCATCTACATGTACACTCAGAACTCTTTAAGTAACATACGTTTCGTCTCTCCTCTTTCTATGGCAATTTCTATGACTATAAAAATATGAAAATACTTTTACTGTACCTGTAAATGTACTGCAACTTCACGATAATACTTTTAAGCTTCTCCCTAATAACTGCATCATCACACTCCACAAACAGATCATCAATTAGTTTCTCTACCAACTCCAATTGCCCGCAGACATGCAGCATAAAAATCGGACCCAAAGGTACATACGCAGTATACATAAGAGCCGAATAACAACCAAACAGCAACATCAAAGAATAAGTCAGCATAAACACAAAAATATTATCCTTATTATTTTCAATAATCGACGGATAAACCAAATCATATATAGGCACTAATTTAAACTCTTCAATGAAGTAATAATACAACATAATAACTAAATTCTTGACTATAAAAATACCAGTTCCAACCGTAGAAATTACAAGCCACTGCTTACAAACCCAAACGCCTAAATTCACATATTTGTTAAATATTTCTCTTTCGATAGAATTCAAATCTTTGGACTGGTCATAATCTCTGTTCATGTTATTAATCAAATCGACAAGAGCAGCTTGGTGCCATAACAGAACACAATACTGGAAAGTAATAACTACATAAACGACAAATAGAACCCCATTCTTGCAGATTTGGGAAAAGTTATTGGATTTTAAGTCGTGGCAGATAATGTTATAAACAATATTGACGAAAGCAATAGTGAAGAGTCCGTGGACTATACAAAATTGAAGAGCCCATTTCCAGTCCCTTTTTATGTAAGGGTGGGCCTGACTAATTTTCAAAGCTTTGGTCGTAATTTTGAACATCTTATCGAAATCTAATTCCATTTTGATGGTGATAGTTGAACTACTTGACGAAGCGAAAAGGTTTTATGTTGTGTTTTCGAGTATATGGTTGGAAAATGTTGCGAGGTAAGCATTGTTTTGCAAAATTGCTGGCTTTCGCTTAAGTGGGAGACTGTTTTGAATGTAAAAATGAATTTTGTTAAAATAGATGAATACTTATTGACGTCGTAAATAAACATTTTATGTGTTAGTCGTGACATTATAATGTTTCGCCCAGATGCAACATAATAATATGAGTAATTAATTTTATATATATATCTCTAAGTAAGCAAATCTTAACTTGGCTTCAAAATCCAAAAATCCATTATTCTTTACAATTTTATAAATGATATTTATTTTGCTAATAGGTTTAAGAAAAACACTATGACACATCATTTTTTTTTTCGTCAGTTTAAACTAGATAAGGCCGGTGTTTCCTAGCTGACTACCCTGAGAAGAAACATCGAAACAAATTCAGGGGTCAAAGTTTCTTTTAAAGTCCATACAGTAAACATGTAATGATCAAATAATATGAGAACCATGCAGATTAGTGTGTAAGATGGTCTTTTGAAGAATCAATCAGATTTGTCAGACCTGTCCAGTCAGTGCCAGATTTGTCAGTAATCGTGTAGCTCAAACTTAGGACTACTAAGGAGCTCAACGACTTGACGAACAATACATTTGGGTAGGCCGCAACAAATACTCAAAACTGCAAGATATCATGCGCCTATAATTACGCGACTTCAAAATAATACCGTCCGTCCATGGCAGATTTGGTTGTAACCTTCACCTACACTTTAATCCACTATCGCAATGAAGACGGTAGACAAATCAGGGGGCTTACTCTCGAGTTTAATTCCGATCGGTAGACATTGGAATTGTGACATTAGGTACTCTTGAATTCGATGTTAGGGCCAAATTGCGTGACCTTTTTGGGAAACTAAGTAAAATGGGGATTGGGCTTGGTGTGGTCACGCAATTTTAAACCAATTTGATGCTAGAATCGAATTCAAGAGTATCTAATGTCACAATTTCAATGTCTACCGATCGGAATTAAACTCGAGAGTAAGCCCCCTGTTAAGACATGTTACTATAAAACTTAAAGCTCTTCCAAACCCCCAGCCCCCGACCATTAATGCACTACCTATCACTTTAATTTTTCTTCTACTTTCTCTTTTGTATATGGTAATATTTATTAGTTTATAATTTGATAATTTATTAATGTATTAAATTTTTATTTCCTATTGTATTATTTATAAGAATATTTCTATTAGTTATATTGTTGTACACTGGCAACCCCCAATCTTTTCCTTGCTTCCAGTCCATCCAAAGGTTGTCTGGTAGAAATTGCCCTGTGCAATAAGACTATTGTACACTTATTTTCTTTATAACAGTATGTCCTTAAGGTGTGCAATAAATAAACTTGTCTTCGCTTTAAATCCCTTCAACATTTTCCTCTGTAATCATGTTTCTGCTAATTTACCGTGAAACAGTACTCTTTCATTAGGCTTTACTTAAATATTATGAAACTACATTTAAGGCTTGTTTTCAGTAGTTCTGATATTGTACTTTGTAATCTTGAAAATGACGGTTGATTTGCTTTTCAGTAGCAAATTATTTTTTAAGTGGTCATTGCCATTAACTTGTTGTTTAGGGTTCCGTACCTTTGTATATTCAGGTCTGCGGTTCCTTGAAGCTGTGCCAATATGAAACTTCTAAGTTAAAGAACGAATCCACGACCTCCGCCTCCATAGCAGTCAGGGCCACTAACCACTAGACCAACAGGCCAGTCAAAAGTGTGATTAAAGTATGTACATATGTATATGTATGTTGAATGGATTCTCGAAGATTTTTCCGAGTAGCAAAAAAAGTGTTTCGTGACGTAACAACAAATTTACAGTTTACAGATATATTCCTGTACCTGTGCACATTGCTTTATGCCTTTCATTTTCTAACTTTCTATTTACTATTCTGGATTCAACGGGTACCCTATGAATTTTGATTCCCTTGAGTGGTCGAAATATACGTTTGTTTTTGCGACAGCCCTATCTTAGTTTCCTTAACTCATAAGTTTGATTTTTTCACAGCTCTAAGGGACCGCAGACTTGAGTGTATGTTTTTATTTTAAACTAGCTGTGCCCGCAACTTCGTTCGCGTGAACGACGAAACTTATCTATGAGTTTTTTGTGTAAAGTGCTATTTGTGTAGAACGTTGTCTATCGAGCATACTTACCGGTATTAATACTTCTGTCTCGGCGCGGGCCTTTTGTGGCTAATTACAATAGAAACGGGTGACGTAACCTGCGCCAAACTTATTATTTGCGGTTGGTACAGTAATCGGGCTTAGGGATCGAACCGCAAAATTAAGTTTGTTTTTAATGTATATACTTTTCCGGGATAAAAAGTACCCAGTGTGGTGCCCAGGATATTAAAGAATAATTATACCAAGTTTCATCGTAATCCAACCGGTAGTTTTTGCGTGATACCTGAACAAACAGACAGACAAAAAATTTTTAATCACATTTTTGGGTTCGGTGTCGGTCTAGTAACACCCCCTGCCATTTATTTTTTTGATATTTTCAATGTACAGAATTTTTACTTCTACAGATTTATTGTAAGTATAGATTGATACCTCCACGCGTTCCCGAGATAAAGGGTCTTGACAGACAGACAGACAGACGGACCACAAATGATCTTTTTGTTTTTTCCTTTTGAGATACGGAACTTTAAAAACGGAAAATAGCTCGTTTAATTGACGTTGGTAAAAAAATCATGGCGCCTTCGCCAGAGCCATTTTTTTTTTTATGGAATTGTCTGTATTGTTGTAATCAAAATATTTTCAAACAGAATTCATTTCACGTTCACAGACAACGATTTTTATATTCACAACATATTTTTTTTTTTAATAATAAATTACATGGTACGTCTCCCGTGATTTATATGTAACAATATTATATAGTAAATTGGCGAGTTTACAGAATATTTCATTTATGAGTACAATGGTCGTTATTCACAATTACTTTTGACGTTTGAATATAGTCCAATTTACCGGATGGATTATTTTTTTGTATGATTTGTTATTTCACGGAATAATGTTGATAATATAGGAATATAAATACAAAAAAAAAAAACTTTTAATCTTTTGAATACCGTATACTGTGTAAGAGACACAATAGAAAGGCAATAGGTGTGCGAACGTTTCACTTGGGGCTTGAGTAATTAAAGTAGAGGCGATTTCACGTGGCAGGTCTTGGTCCAGGCTATGGTCCGGAGCGAGATTGAATTGGAAGCGGTCGCCTCCTTCTGCGAATCAGTAATGCGAGTGGAGGTCAAGGTCGCAACCATGATAGAACGGACCAACTCAAGCTCCAGCCGCCGCCACAGGCGACGCCTTGAGCTTTGGGAGTCACAGGTCGATTTCCAGCAACCGTAAGCGCTTACGGAGCTCGACACATTAAGCGTCTAACATCCACAACTCAGTTACGGGACAACACAAAAAAAATCTAGCGTCTGACTGCCTTTAAAGTCGTTGGTCCTGCCCCCCTAGCCAAGTTACGACCGTTCGAGTTGGCCACGCCTCCAATTCCTTTTTTTTGACGGGAATCGAAACGAAACGGTTGAGACTTGGCTAGGGGGGCAAGACTAATGTCGTATGATGTCGTATAATCACGTATGATCTTCATCATGATGTGATCAAGATTGGCAGGATTGTTTCAGATTCCTTGCCTTCTGACTATCCGAAACGACAGTCAAATATTTGCAAATAACAGTCGGGATCAACGGCATATTTTTTTTTTAATACTTTTGGTGAGGATACTAAATATTTTAGCTTACCATTAGAATATGGGTGCAACACAAATTCTAATGTTTTTGTAGTATTTGGCAGTAAAGTTTTGAGTATTATGTGGATTTGCTCCACATGCAGAAAATTTCAAAAGGCAGAAAACGCGTCCCGCGTGCGTATTGCTCGCATTACAGAAAATACTTGTAAGAAAAGGACATTTGCGGAGGTTACGCATGCGAGTTAAAAATCCGCACGATATTAAAAGCACCACAAATGTATAGAATTGGCCTTTTCGATAAACTTCGCTGAGGTAGCCAAAAGTACAATAAAATTCTCAGCTCCATTTTACCGAGATCGCGCCTGTTTCAATGATTCCACATATCGTCAAGTTGCAGCAGACACTTGAAATACATAACTGCACCAATTTTGCATCACAATTATTATTATTATTTATTTAAATCAGACATCTCAGTGGTCTATTGTTAAATAAGAAAATTGTTAGTATGATCTTAAAATACTATGTTAGTAATTAATAACTAAAAGCGACTTAGTCCTCTGGGTAAGTGTCCACACCAGAGGGCAGTCAAACTTACAGGTATTATTTTAAGGATGCTGTTGCTCCTGCCATGCAGTCTACTTAATAATGATGCTGTCTTCTTGCGCCACGTGGCATCAAAGCCATGTGTGCGCCATTCAGCGAACATACTGGAAGCACTGCAGAAGCGTGGCAAACGCAACAACGCCCTGTAGGCATTGTTAAACTGGATGTGCAAAGCGTTGTAAGCCCTTTGGGTATCTAGCCACTAGGAATCAATTTGCGAATAATTAAATAAGCCATTGAACTTCACTCGAAGAAATCATACCAAAATACTCCGATCACCGGCATAATTTGCTTGCCGACACTGAAAAACGAACATGGTCTCCAAATAGTTCTTACATTGATTACAATTTTCGATAGAATATGTTTAAAGCTTGAGTGAGTAATATTATAAACATTTATATGATAAAGTTTATATATGAGACTGGTTGTTTAGGTTCTCCTCCAGATAAATAAATTATTATAATTTACACGTTCGTATGAAATTCAGAGAGGCGTTGTGTCTATGTAGCTCCATGAATGTATGTGTATTGTGGTGTTCACATCAAGTATTGAAGGAAGAAAACTAAATGGTTTTTTAGCTTAATATGGCGCCATAAATCTCCTCCATATCGCCTTTAGTGTATGTATACAGGGTGACTGGTAATATAATTAGTGAACGATAATTAAACACGTGATTGTAGTCATGATAACAAACAACTATTACTACGGGACCAAACTTGAAATCGCGAAATAAATCAGCCAAGTTCAGTACATTTTGACCAGTTAGGGGAACACAAATGTGCTGACCAGCAGATGTTTTTTCGCGATTTCAGGTTTAGTCCCACAGTAAAAGTTGTTTATTATCATGACTACAATCACGTGTTTAAGTATCGTTCACTAATTACCAGACACCCTATATACAGTTTTAATTAGTTGTTTTTATATTTTTTGTTTCAATACTTTATCTAAATAAAATAAGACTCCCATTTTTTAGGATGACAAATCATTCAATTACTTCTCCCGCTCTTGGGCGAAGCGGGACAGCGTATCAGACTTTTACTGACTAAAACCCTAGGTGTGGGTTCCTTTTCGCGAAACTAAACTGTTATGATAGAATCACAAGTAGCTCGCTACCATAGAAAGGCAGTTTTAGTAGCCTTTCTTTAGGTGTGGTTTTGGTTAATAAAAGTCTAACATGCCCTCTCGCTCCACAATAGAGCGTAAGAAGTTATTAGATGATTTCCCTCCTTAAAAAAAAACCCGATATTTTCATCCATCTTGGTAACAATTTATTTCACCCGAACTTTTAGCTCACAAGACGAATTTGGGTGCCGTAAATTTCTCAATTGCTATCGGTGTTTTGTTTATCGATTTCGCGACGAAGATTTCGATTATTTATGAAAACCGATATCCCATAAGCTCATAGTACTCACTATTATTCCGGGCGTTAACAAGTTTTCATCATACTAAGTTTTATTTTTAGTTGTGCGTTCGTTTTCGACATAGTGCCATGTTTTCTGAGCGGTGTAGGACACGTTCGCTTGGTGTTGGTTATTTGGTTTAGTGTTTATTTTGTGATCTGGTTTTGGACCTTTGTTTTTTTGGTAAGTGTTATTTATTTAATTTCATAGTGAAAGAAGTGTTTAAATAGTTTTTGTCGCGTGCTTTTGAGATGTTTACAAGATAAACTGTTGTGACATTATTGATCTGAGTAATAGGTTGGTACTAAGTATTTGGGACAAAAAGGACACGTAAGTAGTTTTTATGAATAAATTAAATTGAAATAGTTAGGACAACTTTAGTTTAATTTCATAAAAAATAAGAAAGAATTAATAAAAAAATACGTTTAAAATTAGGATAGTGTTGTCTTAGAGGAGTTTTTTTTTAATAAACTAGGTTTTTGATTCAATTTTAATATTATGTTGATGCTTAAATGATGTTTCCAATAAAATCATGACGTAAACGTATTAATCTTATACATCAAAATAATGCTCATATAATTCCTGGGTGAAATTTCAATTATTTTTTTAGATATAATCATTACCTATTATAATATATATACTGTTCTCGATAAACTTCAAAAATTACTGAACTTATTTGAATGCGGTTTTCATCAATAGATAAAGTGTGTATCCATATTGTAGTAAAGAAAAGCCGAGAATTCAAGGAATTTGTAGGTACCACTCGTGCGAAGCCGAGGCGGGTATGCAGTATAATAATATCTATTACTTACAAAAATAAAACAAAACAAAGAGGAGAAAATCAAACAAAAAACGTAAAACAAATAAAAGAGCTGTCAACACTCATTTAACACTTATTAAAAAGCCACGATTGTTTCAAACAAACGAGGCGGGAAAATAGAATAACAATAAAACAAGATGGCGGTTGTCACCACCTGTCAAATTAACATGTCCGGTTGACAAGCAGCTGTCATACGCTGAAAAATTAAAGGAAAAGTTTAGGTATACGATTTTTGTTAGATTATGTATCTTTGTTATCTGCAAGTCAGGGGAATATTGTTATTCTTTTTAGTATATTTTACTAATACTTGATCTCAGGTTTGAAAATCTAAAGCATAGTTTGGTGGAGTGAAAACTAATATAACGCATTTTAAAATCGATTCGTAAACAATATTTGTATATCCCTGCAAGACCGCACATTCTAAAACTCAAAATCGTTTATTGCACATAGGCCACGGTACATGGGTACATTATAAAACGTCAGAAGCTAGCGTATATTTTTTTAAACTATTTTTTTTTTTGGTGGTGGGTAAAATCATCCAATGACATCTCCCGCCCTTGGGCGGAGCGGGAGATAGTGTCAGACTCTTACTGACTAAAAACCCACCCCGTTCCTTCGTTACCTTAGATACCAGGGCCGAGCTTTCCTTTCAGAAGCAAACCCTTGGCCCCAGTAGAACTGATAAACATAGGTACTTATGTATTTCTAAATACATACATATTATAGATAATTTACACATTATAGTGAAACAATATATCTAACTAACGTAGGTACTTATAATATTATACTTACTAAATACATAATGTGTAACAAACAAATACATATTTTGCTATTAATGATTAAAAATATTTTTATAATAAGATATTCGTAAATATCCTTCTAAACACTAGAAGTGCTCATTTCATTATGAAAGTTTGCCACCGATTACACTATCGCACACTCAATATCAAAAGTTAACTTTTTAGAAAATATAAAATAAAAAACTCGAGAAAACATGACAATATTCATATCTTCCCATTTACGGCCGCCCGCCTCCCTAACAACCTCCACCGTGCAAAATCTCGTCGGAAGCCTCCATTTCCCGACCTTGGCCTCAAGGCCTCGAATCGAGGCCTCGCGTCCTCGCAACAAGGTCGCTCCCGGAGCTCAGACCTTGAGCGAGGCCACGGCCTTCTCCCGCAGCCTCGGTCCAAGGCCAGTCCTTGACGGAAGCTTGGAAACCTTGTATTTTAAGGTCAATGAAAAGATCTAGTTCATGGAGAACGGATGGGTCGATAGTCTCTACGTCACGAGTAGACTTGATGGAAGGTTAGCGTTTTGCGACCTTGAACTATGCTTTCAGGGATTTAGGAATGTTTTATTTTGAGAATTTTATAGGCTGAATGAAATCTTTATATTGTACATTACTGTCAGGGAGGATATGAAACATTGTTACATTTTTTTTTTTGTGAATTTGTTCTTATGGTTATGTCTATGTAGATTAATTTTATCTCATTACTGAGTTTTATTTATTTATTTAAACTTCATGTACAGTAGTTTTTTTTTATGGTAGGTAAAATCATCCAATGACAAATCCCGCCCTTGGGCGGAGCGGGAAGTAGTGTCAGACTCCTAACCTAACCTACCCCGTTCCTTCGTAGCCTATCGTGCCGGGGCCGGGTATTCCTTTCGGAAATTAACCCATGACCCCAGTAGGCTTCGACCCTGCCTGCCTGCAGTTAGCTGGCTGGGCCTCTTCGGTGTGCTGACAGCTCCTTGAGGCGTGCGGGAACAGAACGCGCCGTCGACGACTTGGGCTCGGTCCGGTCGGTTACCAGACAATCGGACAGCGTGCTACCCATTGCACGCCGTCCGCAAGCCCGCGCCTACGGTGGCCGGAAATCGGGATCGGAATCCCGGCGGCGGCTGGGGCGAGCGCCCCGTTGCCTCTGCCTGATGCGGTCTTCATGTACAGTAGTGGTACATAGGCGGACTTAATGCAACAAAGCATTCTCTACCAGTCAACCAGTCAGTCAGTCAGTCTAATGTCTGATGATTTCTATGATGATGATGATGATGATGATTAGGTGATTTTGACACGTGCATTGCCGTTTTTGGCTTACTTATAGCAAGTATACTTACACTGTTCTTCAACATCAGCCTTTTAATGTTCCCACTGCTGGGACACAGGCCTCCTCTCTAGGAGAGGGAATGGGCCGTAACCCACCACGCGGGCCCAGTGCGGGTTGGTGGATGTCACATGACACTGTTCTTAATCAGTTTTTTATTTTTATTTTAAATGATATAAACTAGTGCTTACTGCGATTTCATATTCTTACCTGATAGTAAGCAGTGCTGCAATTGTTGATGGTGAATCGCACTAGTTTACTAAGAGCCTGTTCACTCTAGCCTTGAACATGCCTAAATTATAATCGGGCGGCAAGAACGCTACAGGCAAATTGTTTCAATCCTTCGATGTACGAGACGACAAGACGAAACGCTTAGTTCGAACCGTAGAGGTGTTAACAACGTAAGGGTGGACATTCGCCGTATTTCGGGTTTTGTTCTTCTGCCGTAGGTTTTCAAGACCTTAGACTTTGCTAGTAATCAGAAAAGTTAAGAGACAAAAGAAGATTAGTACAGGCACAGAATATACTATGTTAAGTCGACAAAAATTACGCATGTTCAGTTAAAACAATATTCCTGTGCAGGTGCAGCTAGTTTTTTTTTATGGTAGGTAAAATCATCCTATGACAAATCCAGCCCTTGGGCGGAGCGGAATATAGTCAAACTCTTACTGACTAAAAACCTACCCGTTCCTTCGTTGCCTATCATGCTGAGACTGAGCCTTCCTCTCAGAAAACGGCCCTTGACCCCAGCAGGCTTAGACCCTGCCTGCCTGCAGCTAGCAGACTGGGCCTCTACAGTTCGCTGACAGCTCCTTGAGGCGCGCGGGAACAGTACGCGCCGTCGAAGACTTGGGCTCGGTCCGGTTGGTTACCGGACGATCGGACAGCGTGCTACCCATTGCGCGCTGTCCGCAAGCCCGTGCCTACGGTGGCCGGAAATGACAAAGTGCGGTACAGAGGGCAGGCTGCGCGTAACCATAGCAACGAAGGCTCTTTTAGTTCAACTTTTTTACCGCACACGTATAATGGCTTGGATGAAAACTGAAACTATAGATAGATTTTGAAGGAGCATCAGAAAGCAATCAACAAGTTCAGCGTACGTAGGTTGAATTGATTGATTGATTGATTCGGAACTATTCTGGATTATTGATCCAGAATCTACTTAAACCACTTATGATGTAATGTATATTTTATAAATACAATGTGTGGAATCGTACTGTAGCCCATTTTAAGTATTTAAAAAGTGTCCAAAATCTTAAAGTAGGGTCCGGAGTGAGGAGAAATGGCAGGTGGTCGCCGCCTTCTGCGAAGCAGTAATGCTAGCGAAGGAGACCTCAACTCAGTCACACAACATTTGCGGGCTCGCAGACGGCGGACCATAGTAGCTCGCTGTCCGTCCGTCCGGTAACAGACCGGTCTGAGCCCAAGTCGTTTACGGCGCGCACTGTTCCCGCGCGCCTCAAGGAGTTGTCAGCAAACTGTAGGGGCCCAGCAGGGCCGAAGCCTACTGTGGCCAAGGGTTATGTCAAAATGAACCCCGGGTGCCTGGAACGAAGGCAATGAAAGGAGCAGGGTAGGTTTTTAGTCAGTAAGAGTCTGACACTATCTCCCGCCCCGCCCAAGGGACGGATTTGTTAGTGCTACAGTTGGTGGAATGCAAACTAATATATCCAAGGGGACCGTAGTCAGCACCAAAATTCTTACCATAATATTGCTAAATCTAGTACTGAAAGGGCTGAGTTCGCAACACCAAACGAAGCGCATAGCGCCATATTGCCTGCCTCCACCTGCCTTAGTGTGTGTGTGTACCAAAGCAGCCCCCTTGATGGAGCGTTTTGCTTGTTCATATGTTGTTCTTTTATATGACAAGTTTACAAGTGATTAACAAATGTTACGAATGTGGCAGATTATTTAAAAAAATAAAGACTATTTTTTTAATCTATTCTCTAGGGGTGGGGGCTGTAGCCCCCCCTGCCGCCCCTTGGCGAGGCCCTTGAAAAGGACATTTGCGGAGGTTGCCATGCGGAGCAAATCAGCATGCGTGATGAAATCCGCACTATATTGAAAACACGCTAACACATATAAATACGGATTTTTTTATAGGTATTTTAACTAAAATACATGTTGGCAATGATGTAGAAGCTGAGTTGTTTATCATTCTAATGAATGAGTTTACTAGATTCGACATTTGCCTAATGACTTTTGTGAAAGATAGCCCTATCAATATCTGTACAAAATACTTCAATAAAAACTATTCTAATTAGCCAGCTTACTCGTACAATAAAATGTAACATTAAGATTAATCCTTAGTGGGTTTAAGTAATTGAAATTCTTCAGATAATTTATTGTTAATTGAAGAGTAATGGAAGTCATCGCGGTTTAAATATCGATTAATTAGCTTTGTCATTTAACGTGCCAGTCAATCTTCAGGCTACGTTCCTGGCGTTCCCAGATGACGGCGATGAAGAGTAAGAGGCTAAGTTCATTTACGAACAAGCCTGTGCGTTCACAAACACTTAGGGCTTGTTTAAGGAGACGCGGCGCGTAGCGCGGCCCCTTGGGAGTTCGTCGCACATTGCAGCAGCGGGCTGCGACATCGCACGAGCAAACACAAACATGGCAATGTACGACGACCGCCCAACGCGCAACAAGCCGCGTCTCCTTAAACAAGCACTTGAACTCACGTACAAACGTTATACGAGTCTATTCATAGTGCTGTATTTCCTTTAAATATTTATCTCTCACTGTTGACATACACAGGGATTCACACACTACGTAGTAATTATTCAGGCCGGAAAATTGATAGACACTATACTTTATTTACTTGATATTTTCCAGATCTGAAAACAGATGTAAATAAACGGAAAAGTGCTGAAATCGGATACATACAACTGCCTGAATGCTATGAGTCTCCTTCAGGATTCGAAGTATTTGGGTCACTAGGTCACTGATGATAGAGCTGTGGAGCCAAGTGGTAACGGCCCCGACTTACGAGTTGTAGGTCACGGGTTCAAACCCAGCCAGGCGTAACTATAGATAACTATAGATAAGAATATAAACTGGAAATCACACATACAAAAAATAAAATCTAAACTGTCTAAATTTTTATACGCTTTTCGTGAAGTTAAAAAAACCACAGACTCACAGACTGCCCTTGTTACATACTACGCCTATGCTTATGCGTGGCTTAGCTACGGCATAATAATGTGGGGACACAGTACAGACGCACATACACTGTTCACAATCCAAAAAAAATTTATCCGAATTATAGTAAACATACAACAGACAGATAGCTGCAAACCCCATTTTATTAATTTAAATATTTTAACTTTGCCCTGTATATATATATTTGAAATATGCAAGTTCGCTCACAAACACCAAGACTTATACACTAAACGGGAAGATATACAGACAAGATACACACTCCGACATAAAACACGACTTAACCTACCGACATCCCGCTTAAAAATACACTCAACAAGCCCTCTAGTTATGTCTATCAAAATGTATAATATGTTGCCCGAATCAATAAGAGAAGAAAAGAAGCTCCACCTATTTACATACAAATTAAAAAAGCTATTAATAAGCAAATGTTATTATAGTGTCGATGAGTATTTTAAAGATACATCCCTAAAACACATAAAAATATAAGACTTAAAATGTTTAATTTATTAATATGTCTTCATTAATATGTATTATTATTAATTAATTAATTGTTTTGTATGAATGTATTTAGAATTTAGGTTAAGTTAAATTATAGATGGTTGCGCAAATAAGCTGTGGACTGTATGTTTAAAAAAGCGATCTAAGGTTTGTTAACAATATGCAGGTACTGTGCCTGGCATGGGATGGATGTATTAGGGAGGAACACTGACCTTTTGACCTCGAAGGTTCCACGTGGCGCCGGCCGGCGAACCTCGACTTCGCACATTTAACCACTGCCAGGTCCTGTATTGCACTACACTGCACTATTGTTGAGTCTTTGAATGGTTGGATCACGAAATAGTCAATTTTCTTGTAATTTCGAGCGGGCGATGTTAGCGGAGCGGTCACATTCACAATCGATGTACAAACGTCAATGTCATTCCAATTCTTGAGGTCGTGCGGGGAAGGGAAGCGGAAGGGATAGGATTGCTAGGCCAAAAAAATAAATTACAAAAAACAAAATCGCGGATCATAGCAATGCTAGGCCAAAAAAATAAATTACAAAAAACAAAATCGCGGATCATAGCAAATTGGCGCAACCAATAGAATACATAAAGAATGAGTCCTCATCTCTGCATACCCTTCTTTTGCTGTGCCCGACAGGGTCCATAATTGATTCATATGTTAATGTTTACCATCTAAGCTTACATTGTGGAATGCAATAAAGAATTGAGTATTGAGTATTGAGTATTGAGTATTGGCGTATTACTTTGTGTAATTTATTTCATCACAACTGCTCTCAAAACGGTGAAGGAAAACATCGTGAGGAAACCGGCATGTCCTAGAACCAAAAATTCGAAGACATGTGACATTCACCAACCCTCACTGGACCCGCATGTTGGATTACGGCCCATTCCCTCTCTTAGAGAGAAGGCCTGTGTCCCAGCAGTGGGAACATTAAAAGGCTGATGATGATGATGATGAAAGTTTGACACGCCCTGTCGCTCCGTCCAGATCAAGGGAAGTCATTTGGTGATTAACCATTTCAAAATAATATGGTGCCCTGTATTTTTGTTTAATAAAGTTATGTGGAGCACAAATAATCATGTTTATTTCTATGCGACGAAAAATATCACACAATTGTACAACTCTAATAATAAATAAACAATCAAAAGTACCAAATTAACCATATAACAATTAAAACATGTTCTGCTCAATTAGCTGGCATAAGTACTAGCACATACAATGTCAGTCACAATGGCGGGCAGTCTGCCAGCAGCTGTCAACGCCCATCATAGTGATAGGCCACACCGGGTGAAGAGCCACGCTGAAGTCAGGATCAAAGGGACTGGTGCAGGATGTTATGGACTAATTTGATTATTGGAATATTAATGGGTGTTTAATGTTTAAGACCGGCCAACCCGCGATACATTTCAATACGACCGACTACTACCTACAGGTCATTAGACTCGCTTAGCTGTCGTTTACTTAAAGAAGTTAATTTTTAAATAAAATTAATTCGAGTTTTAGAAAAAAAGTACTTTATTTTTTAATTTTGAAAAAAATAAATCGATAATGTTTTATGCACCATATCGACCCTCCACGGGATTAAAACGATCAAAATTTAGCCGTGTGTATATGTATAGATTCACCAAATCAGCCAAACATCCTCTACGATCCACATTGTCAATTGTGACAGGTGGTGATCTACGACCGGCGCGCGCGCACTCGACCATGTTATGATTTATTTATATGTATATTCCTTGCTTTTCTTGCACCGGTCTTTTTTGAGAATAGATGATTGTTACAATGTTTAAGTGAGAAATATTTCCGCATTGGTCTGGTGGCCGTGAGCGCGATTGCTTAGTGTGCGGTCCTGGGTTTGATGATCGGGGTGAGCAAAAGTGCTATTAGGTTGTCCCATTAAGAATTACTCTGTAGCTATGCTAGCTGTGTTTGGGATTATTAGAATTGTCATTAAAATTAACTTTGGCTATAAGATACCAACGAACTGATCTGATGATGCAGCTGAAAGGTGGAAGGTAGGGAGCATGATGTATCCTAGCCATGTTTGGGCTTATAGCCTGAGTGACATGATAATTCTAATGATTGTCATGAGATAGGTACACTATGGTTATAAGGTATCATCGAGTTGATCTGATGATTGGCCTAGCCCAAGGAACGGCTCTAGGCCATCATCAAATAATTTCAATAATCAAAAATCAAGCATATTGGAATTATCATGCAATTTATTTACCGACTCTGGTTATAATTGGTTTCAATGATGAAATTGTAAAGGTGCATTACTATAATAAACCGACTAGAGCGGCATAATCGCATGTGCGACAACGCCCTTAATTTTTGAATTAAAAATATACTATAAAACTTATTTATTCATCTATTTATTACGAGTATATTCCATATGGGACACCGCATAAACAAAAAAAGATAGAAAAAAATTATCAAAACTTACTTACCTTACCTCCTCCCTCATACTCCTCACCTCCTCCCTCATACTTACTTTAAAATCTGCCAATGTCAGTACATTTTCACCAGTTAGGCGACCATAAATGTACTGAACTTGGCAGATTTTTTTCGCGATTTCAGGTTTGGTCCCATAGCAAAAGTTGTTAGTTATCATGACTACAATCACGTGTTTAAGTATCGGTCACTAATTACCAGTCACCCTATATATAGCAATAAGATTTCTGTAGATTTCTGTGAATATACCCGTCGTTGAGGTTAAAATATAAAAACTATAATCCTCACATGTAACTAGACCGCACAATGTTTTGCTCTGTCCTAAAAATAACGATATCAAACAAATTCGTTAGCTAAAATAAAATACGAGATTTATATGAGTTGAACGCTCTGGGAGAACAAAGTTTTCATAAAATATGCGTTTTTATGAATGAATGTTTGAAAATAAATTCTGTTTTACGGCTGGTTTCGTTTGATGCGGATATTACGATTGCGTTGTGTTGCAAGCTTTTGGAATGTACGTTTTTTTATGGTAATACGCTAGGAATGGTATTTTTTTTAAGTGGGAAATTATTATCAAATGACTTTTCGCAACTTAAGATAGAGCGAAAGGGCTTAAATTTTCAATATTTTCGATTTTTTCAATATTATCAATATTTTCAATATTTTCAATATTTTCAATATTTTCAATATTTTCAATATTTTCAATATTTTCAATATTTTCAATATTTTCAATATTTTCAATATTTTCAATATTATCAATAATTTCAATATTTTCAATATTATCAATAATTTAAATATTTAGTAACATCATCTTTGTTATTTCCTAATAAATATGGTAGCAGGTAAAACAAATTTCAGTGATAAAATATACGACAATCACTAAAGATAAAATCATATTTGCTCACATAACAGTAAACACATTATTATAATATATAAAATATAATATTCAACACATATCCCGCTAACGGACTATTTAATGAAAAATATATTGCATATAAAAATTTTCCTTTGAAGTGAATCAATAAATATTATTTTAGTGTATGCCAGGTTCGTAAAATCTGATCAGTAATACTTTATTGATAACCTGACTAATAAATAATACTTTATCGATAACCATAAAAATTGGTCATGATTAATGATTTTCTACTTGTTAGCTAGCTATCGCTAGCGGTTTTGCCTGCCTTTTGCAAAGTAGGAATCTTTTGTCCAATTACCTGTACTTACAGCTAAAGTTCATACATATAATTAAAATTTGCCTTGACTGGCCTGTTGGTCTAGTGGTTAGTGACCCTGACTGCTATGCTGGAGGTCGTGGGCTCGATTCCCATGGTGAAATGGCGAGAGCGACTGTCGCAACCTCGTGCTGGGCACGCCACGATCGAGGCGGTAAGGCCCCTCTTTGAGGCGTGGCTGGAAAGGCCCCACGGCGTCGTCACCTTCCGTTTGGCGCAGGTGCTGACCGAACACGGCAAGTTCGGTCCGTACCTGTACAAGATTCGTGCGGAGACGACGCCCGGGTGTCGCCACTGTGCGGACCGCCCGGTGGACACGGTGGAGCACACAGTCGAGGTGTGCCCCGCTTGGGAAGAGCAGCGCCGTGTCCTCGTGGGGGCGATCGGCGGCGATCTCTCGCGCCGGGGCTTGGTTCAAGCCATGCTCCGGAGCGAGGAGGAGTGGCAGGCGGTCGCCTCCTTCTGCGAAGCAGTAATGCTAGTAAAGGAGGAGGCCGACCGCCTTAGGCAAAGGCGGACACGCCGCCGCCGCCGCCGGGTTTCCGATCCCAATTTCCGGCCACCGTAGGCGCGGGCTCGCGGAAGGTGGGCAATGGGTAGCTCGCTGTCCGTCCGTCCGGTAACAGACCGGTCCGAGCTCAGGCCGTCTACGGCGCGCACCGTTCCCGCGCGCCTCAAGGAGTTGTCAGCAAACTGTAGGGGTCCAGCAGGGCCGAAGCCTACTGGGGCCAAAGGTTATGTGAGACTGTCACCAAAGGCCCCAGGATAAAGGCAAGGAATGGAAAGGTAGGTTTTTAGTCAGTAAAAGTCTGACACTGTTTCCCGCCCCACCCAAGGGCGGGATTCGTCATTGGATGATTTTACCTACCACAAAAAAAAAAAAAAAAACCCAGGACAAATGTTTGTGTGATGAGTACGAACATTTGTTCTGTGTCTGGGTGTAATTTATCTATATAATGTGAATGTATTGAAAACTATATAAGTATGTTTATCAGTTATCTAGTACTCGTAACACAAGGTCTCCTTAGCATAGCATCAGCCTTATAATGTTCCCACTGCTGGGACTCAGGCCTCCTCTTTAGGAGACGGAATGGGCCGAATATTATATTATATGAGGTGACTGATACTTAGTAAACGATACTTAAACACATGATTGTAGTCATAGCAACAAACGTCTTTCACTATGGGACCAAACCTGAAATCGCGAATCATATCAGGCTTCAGCCAAAAGCAATTCGGTAAAATGATACTCGTACCTATGACACATGATACTTCGATGATATAAAAATATGTCAAATAATGCATATAGCAAAAAAGACGTCGGTCAATAGTTTTCGGTCACATGAAATTCGAACAAAAAAAAAAAAAATCGGAAAAGTAATCGGTTTCCGGTACGGAACCTTAAAAACGAAATCCTCTTGCATTAGAGTATCTGCACGATTTAAACATAATATACAACAGCCTGAAATCATCTAACGGGTAGTTGCCCGGATCAGAGATGACAAGCGTCTGGTCGGAGGATCCCCTTTTTTCAACTGGCGTAATTTTGGGTTTTTACACCCTATTCTACATAACTGTAAAGTGTGTAATCTTTTCGTTAATAAATCAGCCTTCCCCAGGTCAGATTCCCTTGGTAAGACTATTTATCACATTTCAAGTTCCTGAGACCGCTGAGAAACCCGCCTTTCCTTGGCACATATGACAATTTTTCCAAGAATGCACACTGTGTCCGGTTTGCTCTAATAAAACCTAATATTAGTACAACACAGGATATGGTAGACCACTGCATAGCACAATGTGTCGTAAAATCCAGGAATTGGCGTAAAGGTGCTATTAATATAAACGATGGCCATTATTAATAGTGTGTTAGAAACGACAGCGTGTGTTTGTTACGTTATTTATCGATTTTAAGAACCAATACTGGAATTGCTTGCTATACTTACAATATTCACCAAAGCGTATGGTCGTAGATTGTTGGCGCAAGCCAACAATCTACGACCTAAATATTTTATACAAACATTTATCATTTCTTTAGTGTGATAGAAAAACGTGTCGAATTTAGGTTCCTGAGCATTCAGTGGTGCTATTCTCTAAGAAAACGCAGCGGTGCCTAAACGACGAACACCCAAATATATATTGATTATACATTGGATTGCAACCTAATGTGCCTATACATTGGATTGTTAATTCAATGTATCCTATTTGGATGTTCGTCGTTGCGGCAGCGCAGGTTTTCTTAGAGAATATCACCACAGGGCGTTCAGTAGATGATGTATCGATTAGTTATAAACCGATTTACCCCCTCTCCCCTCATGGTACCAATAAATATTGTACTATCTAAGGCACTACCGCCTGACCACCGTTAAGTTCATTTTTGCTTGCTCTCGAAACGAAAACTTCAAAGGTTTGGTTTGGACCGCAGTATTCAAGTGATCAGGCAAAAATTACGGTGATGATACATATAAATACAAATCCCCAACGCGCACAGGACCTGCGTGGTGGATTGCGGCCCATTCACTTTCCTAGATAGGAGGCCTGAGTCTCAGCAGTGGGAACATTATAAGGCTGATGCTATGCTAAATACAAATCGACTTTACCTCACAAGAATCTTCTCCCGCGTGATAGTAGAAAATTATACCTAGGAAACATATCGCTCACATAGAAATATGTTGGCACATTTAATTTTGGTCGTTTTAATCCCGCGGAGGGTCGATTCGGTACATGAAACCCTATCGATTTGTAAAGATAAAAATGAAAAAAAAGTACTTTTTCTCTAAAACTCGAATGAATAAATGCTTATATGAAATTAATTTCTTTAAGTAAACGAGTCAATGACCTTGTAGGTAGTTGTCGATCGTTGCGTACTAACTACCTACAGTTCATTGGTCTCGCTCAGCTGACGTTGATCCTCCTAATTATAAATAATTATATTTAGGAGAACTTAAAAAATGTCAATAATTATGACGAAGACTGAAACTGAAGTTGAAAAGACTTCAAGTAGTAGTTCCGAATTTTACGCTTGAACGAAAATTTGCTTTCAGCTTTTTTGATGACAGCGTAAGAATTAGCCATAAACCCAGTACGTGCCAGTACGGTGAGAAAGTAATTTGTCAATATACATTTTGACAAATTTAATTCAGGTGATAGATATTCAAAGCTAGGTGGCGTCACTGAGGCATAGGATGACAGTTTTTCTAAGACATTTCTTCATAGAGTCGCTCTATTGTATCTCTTTAAATCTCTTTGTGTTGAAATTTTTTTTTTCCCTGGTTCTAGGGTACATCCATAGGATGAACCCTAATTTTATTACAATCTAGCCTTATAAACAGACTAATAAGTAATTTAATTATATCCTAAACTAATAAATTGTGTTAATGTTAATTTGTGTTGAAATGAAGTAATTGTTATATCGGTATTTATACGCTCTGAGTTGTTTCCTTTACACAAATATACCGGAACCGAAGCCTGCCTGAACTAAGCTTCGACAGTATTGTCTTATAGAAGAATACTCGCAGCATGTAATTCAATCGCATCACATGACAAACAAATGAATCAACTAAACGCTGTGTTATTTAGCCAGTGAGAAACCGGCTATATATCTATCAATACAACAAATTTAAAGTCGTTATTGCACCTATTGAACAACAAATTACAAAACACACTATAATTTACTACTGCCACAATACATTCATTAATGTAAGGTGTCTGAACAACACGTTTAGTAGTTATTATAGTTATCAAAACATGACAACGCTAGCGATGAGCTGTCGTATTAGTTTTGTTGTATAACTGACATTATTAGTTGTCTTTGGGACTGTGCACACCACGTATTTTAAACGCGCTGTTGACGCGCGTTTTGAAAGCGCGCTTCGATGGCGCGCTATTATCTTATAAAAGGTCTTCAGGCCGTGTCTGACTCGTGTGCGAATTGCGTCTGTATCGCTATAAACGCGCGCAGAGGGCGCGTTTAAAAAACGTGGTGTGTATAGACCCTAGTTACCTACCATCCGACTTCCTAAAGCCCCAAGAACATCACCCGCCTAGTTGTGAGTTGTAATCATCATCATGTCAACCGAAAGACGTTCACTGTTGAATCTATGTCTAAGGTATATGCCTCCCCAAATGCTGGCTGGGTAGTCAGATCACATTTGGGGGGCCATAGCACCCCTTGCTTCACCATTGCCTTGGCCACTACCAGAGTCTTTACTCCCCTCACTTTCTAGTCAGGCCTAGAGGCCATCTTTTTGTTGTTTTTTTCATATTGGGAAGGGAGAGGGGAGGTTAACAAAGCTGATACGATAGTTCACATCGGAACAGCTGCTAAACCTTTATCAAATGCAAGTTCGATCATGTATGAAGTACTGCTCTCATCTTTGGAAGGCTAACTCAATATTGCTGTTGTTCGTGATATTAGCAAACAGCTGGTCGACTCTTCGCGTGATCAGAGGGCTGGGTTTCAGTCAATGAATCAGCTTGCTATCCAACGTGGCAATGCTGCCAGTGTTCTGGGCACTTTTCCCATTGATATCGATGTGGATTAAAATTTTTTAATGCCCAATAGTTCTTTTTTTACCCGTTTGTACATATAATTATTATTAATTTGTATACGTCACCGTAAAATTACAAACGCCGTAAGATTGTAAAAAACCGCGAGAAATTGTAAGAAACTATTTTTTCTAAATAAGACACGGGTATGTTACAAACTAATGAATTTGGATGTGGATTATCGTGTACAAAGCGATTTTTCATAATACATCGAGAAATTATAGTCTTATAAGGTTTATTACAAGCATACGGAGTTTGCAATTTACTGGCGACATACTCGTATAAACAACATTATTGCTTATTATGCTACCTGATCGTCTGCACAAATACATGGCGTTGTTTTGCTCCCGGGATTGTTTTGCTCCCGCACCCAGCTGTGCACTGGCTCCTAATGTCAGCTTTGGACTGTCGTGCGTGACCTGTGCTGAACTTAACCATCGTTCCGAATTGCGTCAAAAGTGATTATTGCGCGAATCCAACCATGCGTAACGTCCAGGGGCGTAGCTACCGCCGTATCTTTCGGGGCCCCCACCCTACAGGGGCCCCGAAATAGGCAAAAATTCGCAACACATTATCCACAACCGTCTCGTAGGGTAAACCAAGCATTTGTAAAACAACACCATTTTTTTATACGGGGCCCCTGTGGGAATTTTGATACGGGGCCCCTGTGGGACTAGCTACGCCACTGGTAACGTCACAAATGTTATTTAACAGCTTGACGCAATTTGGAACGAGGGGGTTAGTGTCGACGGTGCCAAACTTGTGACCTTTTTTAAATATTTTTAAATAAATATATAAAAGATAAAAACTAACATGTAAAAATGATTGGAATCGATTCAGTTACTGATTCTGGACAAACTATATTTAGGTTTCGCATAGACTAAAAATAATGTTGTATACCTATTAATTTGAACATTGATTTGTTTAGTAAGAGCAATAAATGTTGCTATTTGCCGCCAAATACTGCAAAAACATTAGAAAGTGTTACATCCGCATTTTAATGGAACTAAAAGGGAAGAAGAAGCTATAAAAATTAAATTCTTTCTGGACTTGACACTGGCTAAAGTCAAACAAAAAAAAAACTGTGGTGATACGTATTTTCATATGCAGAATCAGTGTTTCCTCAGCTATTCACATTATTTAAAATTTTACTCGCCAGACGTTTCAGCCCAGCTGTTAAAACAATGATCAGCCCGCACGCACTAGGTATTTATTTTTGTAACGAAATATTTTGATAGAACGTTGTGATAACTATTGGATAAATGTTGTGATTATAATATCTGTTTTCACGCAAAATAAAAAGATATATTAGGAGTGCCTTTTCAAGGTAGGTTGGGAGATTATAAAATAATCCATAGATACATAGATATTATTTTTTAATAATAATGTCGTACAAACTATTAGGTATTTTGACGTTTTTTTTTTACTTCTTTATAATAGATCTTATGTCTCTTAAATTTTTCGTGAATTTTTCCATATTTTATCACCGTTTAAACCTTTTCTGGAGTACTAGTAGTAGTACCTATCACAAATATCTCAAAACCAAAATTGTTTAAACCGGTCCAGCCGTTTTCGAGTTTGAGAAAGACTGACGGACAGCCATTCATTTTTATATATTATGAAGATAGTGAATTTCGCCAAAACTTTATTACTAACGCCATCTGTTATCGAGTAGTGGAACTACTTCAACCGATTGTAAGCTGTGTGAACAGATGGCGCTGTTTGTATCTATCGGCGGCCTATCGATACAAACAGCGCCATCTGTCTACACAGCTCAGAACTACTATGAGCTTTGAATTTCAAATTTCACCCGCGAAAGCGCAAGCGCAAACCAAAGCGGCGCGTTTATTTTTGCATCTATCCAACATGAACTTGGGGCTGTACGAAAATAGTTCCGAGTTTGACATATGGTGGAAACATGTAGTTTTTATTTTGAATATCGCCTCGCGAATTTAATTTTATGTATTATAAAACCGTGCACCTTTAGATGACAGTAGAAATGGATCCAGGGTAAATATTCTGACCGAGCTTACCTGCATGAATGCTATCAGATTTACAAAAGGCGTTGGTTCTGAATGTTTTGATTCATCATAACCTCACAATGTGTGTTTTTCTTGCGTTTTTCGCTCATTAATTGCGATCTGTTTTATATTTAGAGTTTTACACGTTTATATTGTACTTTCGCTTCAGATATAAATTCTGTTGCATTGATTTTAGATGAATGAATCGCCAATCTTGAATGAAAACAATTTCGTTCGATGATTTTCTGCTTTACGGTCAAACAGTTTTGATATTAAATATTTACTACTATATAATATAATAAATTAAAAACTATTGAAAATTTGCTGTAAGAATATTTTGCTTTGGTTCACAGGTTTTATTAGGACAAGGTCATAGGTACTTAACCAAAGAGCTGGAAGACACTTGTCTTTTTATAAACGCGTCAGAAATAACTCGAATACCTATGTGTTTTTCTTGTTATCAATTTTTGCCAGCATAAAAATTCTTATGATAGCATTATTTTGATAGTACTTACAGATACTTATTAAAACTATTATTAAAGTTTTAAGTTAGAGTTAGAGGTTCGAATAAGTACGTTGGTTAGTCCTGGACCAAATAAAAGTCTTTGTATACGCCAACTTTTGCATTTATTGTAGGTTCTTATATCATTCATAATTGCAAAAACCATTGAAAAATTATGGATAAAAACACTCTAAAAACCAACTTACATACAAATAAAAATATTTGTAAGCTTTATATATATATATATATATATATATATATATATATATATATATGTAAATAAATTTTAAGACATAAAGACTGACAACTGTGTGTATAAGTTAAAGGTATTGGTCCTTTGACCAATTTGGTCATAATCAACTAGGTACATATATCTAAATTCAAAATTACTAATGAAAACATTTTTCCCAATTCCAGAGGCAGCACCAGTAGGCTGGGTGAGCAGCGCGACCCTCACTGGTACATCGACTCAGCGTACGCGTCATCCCTCAAAGTTTCACTACGTTTACCAACTAGACAGTTCTTAGAAGGTTAGTACTGCTTTTTGCCATATACCAACCCTAACCTTGAATACTCGAACACCAACTTACGAAAGTTTCATAAAACGCCTTAAAATATCTAGACAAATCATAATCTAGTGAACTAAGTTAAGGTACGTTTGAAAGTTCAGATTAGAGGTAAAAAGGACGGTTTTGCTTCTTTTACGTTTCTTCTTTTTTTAATGTTTTTTGAAGAAACACTGTGAGGTGTATGGTGAACTAAATTGTATATGCACACTACACAACGAAATATTTCTTATACATGGACGCTCTCACATTTAAAAAGAACTTACCTACTAGTACTAGGTACTAAAAGTTGTGAGTAATATGATATGATAGCATCATAGTTTTGGAGTTTTCACGATCCTAGACTGAAACAGAAAAATAATATTTACAAAGCTTACAAAATTAGAATAGACAATCTATCTATCCCCAAGTACAATGGTTACAATTGGTAATCAAACCTGCTACCGTCAAAGATAGTGTAGAACTAAATCTATCGAATCACTGTGCCATTAGTGTAAAAAATGTGGACATAACAATAACACTACATTTTCTGACTTCTACCATCCGTGGTTTCGTCAAAGCGATATCAAGAGATATATATTCGGTATGCCAGTTTGTCGTGTTTTTTAATTTGTTGCAATGAATGACTTTGACTGCATTTTTTCTATTTTTCTTTGTGGTTTACTACGTATTATTTTCATGTTGATTTGTTAATAGCTCACGAAAGATACATCTATATGCGTTTGTCTATGACATTGTGTCCGTCCTTTGAATGTGTGATTTATCTAAAAAATGTGATTGTTAACAAATAATGCGCACTACATAATCGATAACTCGTGTTCAAATTTATTTTGTGTCAAGCGCCATCTGTTGATGTTGTGTGGAACTGAGTAGAATGGCGCTATTAAGCTTCGAAGTTTATTAATTCAGACGTTCGAAGCTAGATGGCGCTGCCAACAAACTATTTAAAATATTTATATGACGCTTTGTGTTATTTTAGAATGCTATATTATTTTACAAAAGTAATTCGTAATTATATTATTATTTAATAAATTTATATTGACTTTGTATCTTATTCAAGAAAATTTGCTCTATAAATACGTTCGTAATACTTTTTTTTTTAAATCAAGGCACTGATTTACTCATATTAGTAACTATTCATGAATAGAAAAGTATAAAATCTTAATAAACAGTCAAATATTAACCCATTTTTTAGGGTTTGTCTTTTTGCCTTTGATAAAAATATTTGTCATGGGACATAAAATAAATAGGTATTATTGTAAGTAAATGTGTTTATATTTTTTTGAAGTTTGACACAAACATTTGTAGTTTATGAGAACAGGTGATTTACAGACAGAATGATGAGGAATTTATATATAGATAAAGAAAATGTTAAAGTAAATATTTTACTGGTCTTTCCTTCTGCCTGTCCAATTTGCATAGGAAGTGTGAAGTTTCATTAATGTGTGACATAATTTTTACGACATTGCAAATTGATTTTCGTAATAAATAATTTTGTTGTGTCATTAAATAATTATATGACTAGCTTTTAGCCCGCGTGACAGTGAAAAATGATGCAAAAGGAACATATTCTCGGAATAAATAGTACCCTTTTTTTTGGTGGTAAAATCATTCAGTGACATCTCCTGCCCTTGGGCAAAGCGGGGGATAGTGTCAGACTTTTACTGACTAAAAACCAACTCCTGTTCCTTCTTTGCTTTTGTTCCAGGGCCCCGGGCATTACCCATGGCCCCAGTAGGCTTCGACCCAGCTGGGTCCTGTTTGCTGACATGTCCTTGAAAATAGTACCCCATGTCTTATTCCGAGACATTGACTACTCGTGGATCTAAATCTGTTCAGCCGTTTGCGCGTGAAGGATTAACACACATACCTATCTACATTAGGTATATAGGTACTTCTTGGAATAATTAATTTGAACATAATTTTGATGAAACGAACTTTAGACAGTTTGTTTTGTCTATGTTATCTTTAAATATTTATTACGACTGATCCAGACAAGGTTTAATTCAAGTTTCCAATTTTTGTTCTTAAAACATTTTTAAGACTAGTAAATTATTATGATTTATAGCCCGAAGAAAAAAAGAAAAAAAGAAAATTGCGTTTGTTTGCATTACAAAAACGGTAACACCTTAAAATTAAATAAAACGTACATTGAGTAATGCCAAAAGGGACTCAACTCAGCATAATGCCAAATGGCAACACAAAGCTACCACCTAACGCTGATTTTCAGCTGCAGCCCTTGGGCGCCATATGGTCGAAAACAGAAAATATTCATCAATAAGTCTGCAATGCAGAAACCAACTAAAAGTAAATGTTGCGATTCTTATTTAAAAAAACAGTCCAAAAAAGATTCATGTGAAGATTTACAAACAAATAATAAAACTGAGATATCAATATAAAATTTAACTATATCAAAAACAGATAAGAGCGTAAACAATTAATTACGTAGTTAAAATTTGCTGCTCGCTTGCTGGGCCAAGGTTACCCTCCATTCCTACCCAAGATCTCTATTTCCAGTTTCTTCTTTCCAATTTTCCAATTCTTAAGGAAGATATTCAGGTCGTTCCGCCATCTCCTTTGTGGTCTGCCGTGGCCACGAGCCTGTGACATCCCTATCGAACAACAAATAAGTCAAAAAAGAGGCATTCAAACTAGTCCAGTAATTTTCGAGTTTTGAATTTGCGTTGAGGATGCTCCGTATCCTTTGGACAGCATTTCGGACCAACGTACCCATTTTGCAAGAACTCAAAATCTCCTCACGGCTGTCGTCTGAGTATCTTCGCAAGGTTCTGCACTACTTTGGTCATATTGCTAGGAAAGAGGATAGGAAAAAGCTTCGTAGGCGCAGCCCAATACTTTGGTCCGACCAGATCCGCACCGCTTTTGACTCTACCATATACAAATGCCCTTCACACCGCCAGAGAGAGGAACAGATGGAGGAACATCGTTTAGGGAAAAGTGATGAAGCAGGGTAGCCACGACCCTTAGCATTAAGGAATAAGGTGTAAGGAGGAGGAGAAGGCATTGAGCTATATATATTTTTAGCCATTATTTTTATATCTATACTAGTAGTTCCGGAAAACATCGTGAGGAAACCGGCGTCAAAAAAAATTCTCAAAATTCTCAAAAAAAAGACATGTGACATTCACCATCTGTCAACCGCACTGGGCCCGCGTGGTGGATTACGGCCCATTCCCCCTCTTAGAGAGGAGGCCTTTGTCCCAGCAGTGGGAACATTAAATGGCTGATGACGACTAGCGGTCCCAAAAGACGTTTTTTTGTCTGAAAGCTAAGCCAGCTGTTATAAGACAAGCTCTGCTTAGCTTGGGACTAGACGGTGTTGTGTGATAGTTGTGGAAATATTATTATTATTTATTAGATTATTGGATAATTTCCCACATAAAAAGAGGCAAAACATTGCCCATCCGCTAGTGAAATCACAGCTTTATAAATTGTTATATTTATTTTAGCTAGAAGTCTCATCGTCGACACAGCCCATTAATATGACGCTTCTTTAGTTAATAGACATTAACGACGCAAAAATGTGGCCACTATATTATAATTAGCCACGTTGAGATCACATCGCGGTACCTACTGAGGAGGCGATGGTCCGGGGTGTTGGGAAGAAAGGAGATCGTTATCAGCATACTAGTGGGGACAGGTTGAAAAATATATCCAGATGAATCAGAATAGTTTATTTCAAATAGACCAATTACAGGCACTTTTGAATTGTCAAAACGTCGGTCATTCCATAAAAAAAGTGAAGCTAAATTGCACGTTCCAAAGCGTAGATCTCTATGGAGAAGAACGTGCAAGAAACTCCATGGACACTTAAATCTTGGTTATATTTTTCTTGTCGCTTCTATTATGTGAGCACAATGTAGATAGGTATTAAAAAATAAAATAAAATAATTAAAAAATAGAAATTGAATTAAGCTACTGGCAGCTAAGAGATGACCAGTCCCAACTGACGGCGATACAGATACAGTCCCAGTGGAAAGTAGTGGATGAGTTTGGGCCATAGTGGTGAAAGGATTAGTCAGCTAAACTCTGTGTTACAGAGTTCTAACTGTCTAGGGTACAACTTTAGTTTTAGTAAATGCGAAATCCGAAACACGTGTCTAGTATATTTATGTAAAGAAATACAAAATTTAATAACTGTAACATGAAAAATCACAAAGTTGAACCTTAAGCCTGTTATTTTACCTGATTGTCGGCACAAATACGTGGTCACCGGACCATCTAGGTGACTGAGGGGCTGTTTTACACCAGCATCAAGCTTTGCGCGGGCAAGTATGACCTAATGCCGGGTATCACCTACCGTGACCGGTGTTGTTAGTATCAGTGGTGTCGTACTTGTGACCTTCTATAAATATTTTTTGGAAAAAATTTAACATGGTGTAAAAACTATTGGAATCCTTTTAGTTATTGATTCTGAACAAACAGTATTCAGTTTTTGACACTAAAAATATTGCAACTAGTCAACGGCATGATGTGCTTTCCGAGGCCCAATGTCGTATGTCTGTCTGTATCTGTACAGTACGTTCGACGGTTCTTGGCGCGCCTGAAGTTAGGCTCTGCAAACTTTAGCGTTTAAAATAAGCTCGTTAAATAAATGATTTATAAAAATAAATGCCAATAACAGTTGTTAACAGCAATAACAACTGCTATTGGCATTTATTTTTTCAAACCATTTATTTTTTTACGAGTGCACAAACGCTAAAGTTCGCAGAGCCTAACTTCAGGCGCGCCAAGAACCGTCGAACGTACTGTACGACAAACTGAAAAATTACTGAACGGATTTTGAAGCAGTTTTTACCAATAGATAGATAGATAGTGATTCATGAGGTGATAGATAGTGATTCATGAGGTGATAGATAGTGATTCATGAGGTGATAGATAGTGATTCATGAGGTGATAGATAGTGATTCATGAGGAAGGTTTAGGTGGATAATACATGCATATTATAGTAGAGAAAAGCCGAGAACTTCAAAGATTTCTAATACCTTGCGAAGCTGAGACAGGTCGCTAGTTTTGGTATACAGCCAATTCAATAACATTGACAGATTTAATTATTTTCTGTGGCAGTGGGAACAAGCCGACCCAATCTGTCACCAATTTGTAGGTAATTACATCATTTTTGAACGTTACACTATTTAAAATGTACGATTTGTCATCGGTAATGAAATTTGACATCCGGATATCCGGAGGACTGCCCTAGATTTTAGCAGACATTAAAAAATGAAATAAAATTAGTTTAGTTGGAGTTAGAATGAAGCTAAACATACGTATCTAGGTTTATTTCTTGTTTTTATTACATGTTAGGTAACTTGTTTTATTTTATTTACTAGTTATTAAACTACACACATTCTAAATATAATAAACTACCCACTTAGAAGCTGCTTTGGAGGAGTTCGATAGCAAATATTGTGACACGAAATTTTTTCATATTAGATTTAAAAATATCGTCATCAACGACGCGGTTATAAAGCTTCAAAGTCGATAGTGTCACAGTAGTATCATTGTCTATTACAATTATTACACCTAGCCTATACTATCCCACTGCTAGACTAAGGCCTACCTCCATTCCTTCCAGTGTTCTCGGTTTTGAGCCACTTCTTGCCAATTCCCAAGTAAGGCATCCAAGTCGTCTCGCCATCTTCTTCTTGGTCTTCCGCGACCCCGTCGTGCGATTTCAGGGCACCAACTTTGTGTTTTACTGGCCCTCCGTTCAATAAACATGCGGCAGAAATATCCAGCCCAGTCCCACTAACGCTGGGCAGCCTACTGAGCCACGTCAATGATCTCTGTTTTGGAGCGCAGTGTAGGGTTTCGAACAGTGGTGGCCAAGTGGTAACGGCTCCGACCGAGTTGTAGGTCGTGGGTTCAAACCAAGCCAGTCGCATTACTTTTTGTAATTTATTTCATCACCAACCCGTACCGGGCCCGCGTGGTGGATTATGGCCCATTCCCTCTACTAGAGAGGAGGCCTGAGTCCCAGCAGTGGGAACATTATAAGGCTGATGTTATATTATAGTGTTTAAACACGATCCGTTATCTTAATACCTAGTATACTGCGTTCTAAAGCATGTTGGTAAACCTTAAGTTTGGACTTTCAGATGTTAGTCAAAGACCAAGTCTGTGTACCATTAGTATGTCAGGATGAGGAGCATACACAAGCTCACGCTTAAGTAACAAAGGCAAGGTGCCTTTAAGCAGTTCTTTCATGGACCAGCAGCTCTTTCCTGGGCATTTTCTGCTCAGCGTGTTATTTCCTTGTTTTGCTTTGCCGCTCTCGTTTATAAACCCGTTAAAAATGAAGGCAATTATCGGGCTCGATCATCCCCAGCTAAGCTCTAAGCCGACTACAGCCCACTACAGCCGAGTCCGTTTAAGCAGCCGACAACCTCCTAGGTTAACTTGCGAGAGACCAGTCATATTTTTTATCATGTTTAGCCAGCATTATGGCGCCACAACAAGTTCCTTGCCAAAATTCCTCATTTTTCAGTAACTTATATTTAAATTCGAAGCATCGTCGTGTTTTGTAAAATGATGATAGATTATTTAATAATCTGTTGACAGCTAAAGATGGCGCCTTGTCGTGATGCACTGAGGATATGTAAGTGATATACAAGAGATTAGTGTGTTGAGAGAAGAGTGAATTGCTTGATGAAGGATTCTTGGAAGCTGCATCAAGGTTTTGGCAGTTGAGAGTGTGGCTGCAGGTCTTGGTTGTAGGGTTGGCTGTTTGTTTTCACGAATGGGATAAATTTTATTGAAAGGTTTTCAATTCAATTCAAGTTAATTCATTACCATCATTTCAGTCGAAAGACAAAAGCCTTCCCAAAGTGACATTACAGCTACCGATACTATACACCTCGCATACTTCGGGTTTCCTCGAGCGTCACCAAATATGCGGTCACCACTCCAGCAGGCCTAGCCAAGTTATGACCGTTTCGTTTCGATTCTCTTGCGTCGAACGCCTCGAGTTGGTCATGCCTCCAATTTATTTGTTCTGACGTCATCACAACGGTCAGTCACGTTTCTCAGACCGTTTAGGTCGTAACTTGGCTAGGGGGCCTATGGACTGTATCTGTTTTGCGAGCAATGTGCTCAGCCCATTGCCACTTCATCGTCATCATAATCATGATTTCAACCGAAAGACGTTCATTGCTGGAGCTAGGTCTACCCCCATTGGTTTCTATACGTGTCGCATCCTTCGGGTTTCCGTAACCCTCGCCAGATATGCGGTTACCACTCCAAAACCTTTCGGCTCCATCGATTATATTATATATTCTGTGAGCAATGTGTCCTGCACACTGGCATTTAAGTTTGGTGGTTCCTCAGGCTTTGTCTGTAACTGGTTCTCCTGTGGATATTTACAATATTAGTTTTACTATATGCGATACCCGAAACACGTGTCTAGTATATTTATGTAAAGAATCTATGTACAAAATTTCATAACTGTATCATGAAAAGTCACAAAGTTATAAGCTTGTCATGTTGCTTGGTTGTCCACACAAATACATAGTCACTGGGCCATCCAGGCCACTGAGGGGTTGTTTTGCTCCCGCACCCAGCAGTGCGATATCAGTTCATGCCCGCTATGACTTGCCGTAACCTAAGTTGTACTTAATATCGGTATTGCCTCAACTTGTGATATTTTTAAAATATTTTTGGGAAAAATATAACATGGTGTAAAAAATTTCGAAATCGATTCAGTTACTGATTCTGAACAAACTATATTCAGGCTTCGCATACACTAAAAATAATGTTGTTTAACATCATTCCTGATTCGAACACGCAAGGAGGCTCCAAGCATAGCCCTCTTCGTAACCCTTTGGGTGACTTTAAGCCCTCTAGTGAAGGCCATTGTGAGCTATTATGGTAGTTGATTAACACTCCTAATTCCATGTACACAATTTATAGAAAAAGATCAGAAGCAACATTTAACTGCGCGTATATCCTAAACTCACAAATTTACAGCATTTGCTCAGTAAACGACCATAATATATAGCGGCTAATTTACTACATAAAACGCGATATAACAAGATGATTACAGTGCAAATAAATTTCATCGATTTCCAAAAATAAGTTCTCATACAAGTTGTCGTCGAGAAACGCCGGGTGACTCACTGTGTCTTTGGCTACGTATTGAACATTTTTACACTTTTTTCTAGCATTCTGAAACATTGCCAAACACTGGATGATGTTTTATTAAATTAAATATTATAATTATAAAGTCGAGGTGGTGTAGAGAGCGGGAGCGGTGGCGGGTAGCAATTTTTTGTATCACAACTGTAACAGCGGTTAGTAAATGGTGGTACCACCAGGTAGTATCATAGTATATTTTGTGTTGTCCTTCACTCGACTCAGCCTTAACTCAATCAATATTTTATAACTTATTTAAATAAAAATGTGACTGATTAAGTCTGAGTTGTGGAGGTAACAACTAAGATTACAGGTATAACACTTAAGCAGCTGGTCAAGTAAATGATGCGAGATGCTCAAGACCTCTCATTGCGGTGACACTTGGGGGAGACTTATGTCCAACAGTGGACGTCTTTCGGCTGAAATGATGACGATGATGATCTGGTCCAGTTATTTCCTTGGTCTTTTCCCAACTAGCTTGGCTAAATCTATCCGAATGCGGTTCAACACCCATATTATACATGGAGCGACTGCCGATCAGACCTCCCCAACTCAGTTATTAGGCAACACGGACTCCTTGGATAGACTAAAGGTGCCTTTCGAAGGTGGCGCAGGATGCAGGTAGCACATGCGGCGGCTGCACGAAGCCGTCAGCAGCTACACGAGTGGTGTTCTAGGTAGTAGAATGGATTTTTGTGAAAACATATCCGAATGTGGCTGCAGCTGCACGTACTGCCGAGCTTCGACTGCGACTGCAGGCAACAGCTGCATGTCATGCGTGTGCTACCTGCATAGGCAATGCCTGCAATGGCACCTACCTGCAATGGCACCTTCATGGTCGGACTTTCTGACTACCTGCGCCGACTATCTAGTGCCTTTAAGCACGTATAGCTAGACTTCAAACTTCAAAAGGGAAATACACCGAATCTAACCCCATCATCATTATGGCACGGCTTTATATGCTTCTTGACGCACGGGGTGTCAGTAAATTAAGTACCAAGTCAAGTCCGAGGACAAGTAAATAACTACCGTTCACTCTCAGTAAGGTTCAGTTGAATACCAGCGTCAGGCAACTACCACTGACTACCATCTAGTTGTCTGGCATTTTTGCTGAACTGGACCTATTTGGCGTAGCCGTGAGACACACATTATGTCTGTTTTTTCTTCTTCTTGTTTTTTTCTTAAGTTTTATTAATTTGGTTTTACAGTGTGTGTATCCGTGCGAGCCAAATAAATACTTTTCTTTCTTTTTTCTTTCCGAGTCAGAAAAGGAAATGTTATGCCGCATTTTCCGACATTTATAAAACCTTGACGTTTTATCGTGTATTTTCGCAGGAAGTTAGTTCTAAATACCGCTCCGCTTAAAGATTCGCTATCCGCTATCATTATTACCCCAACCTTATCCACCGGTATGTGGTGTCCCAAATCGCTTAGGTTTTACAATTTGGCATCGCGCACTACTTTGTCCGTCCTATTAAGATGCAGTTTAATCATATAATTTATGTACTTGTATCTCAAGAACTATTCGTCTAGGATTATAATAATTATTAGTTTCACAAAATATATGTTTTGCACTGAAATTATTTTGCTACGTGCTATGTTTAGCGTGTATGTCGAGTTGATGAAATATCTGGAAAGTTTATGATGTACAAATTTGGTGTCATTAGGCGACCTGCCCCTGCTTTGCACGGGTGATAGAAATATTTGAAATTCTCGGCTTCACTTTATTATGATAATGTATACCTTAGTTTGATTGTCGGTTTTCTGATTTCTCCTTCAAATTTTAGTTTTTATTTCCTTCTTTAATCCAAATCTATCTGCCAGTGTTTTGGGCACTTGTCGCATTGATATCGATGCGGATGAATTTTTTGATGCCCTATGAGCTCTATTTCTACCCGTTTGTACATATTATTATTTTTGGTTTGTATATATACATATTAAGTTGTAATATTTGTTAGATTAGATGTTACAGTATTGTTTGAAGTTAATTTTGGAATCACATGTGTAAATACTACAAGAGAATCTATCTAATCTTCTCTAATCCATCCAAAGGTTGTCTGTAAAAATCGCTTTTGGCGTTAAGGTGGGCCTACCCCACTCGCCTATGGTCAACGTCGTGGTTTAAAAGCTCGTTGCTTGATTTATCGCAATCCAATGCGATGTTTGATAAAAAGACAACGCGAAAAAAGAGAGATAACGCCTGAAAACTCTGCTGGTATTCGGTAATTCCGTGATTTACTCGAGTGCTTCACAAAACTTGTTTCAGGATTTTTTTTTTATGGTAGGTAAAATCATCCAATGACATCTTCAGCCCTTAGGCGGAGCGGGAGATAGTGACAGACTATTACAGGCTAAAAAGCTACCTCATTAGGAAATAGTACGTGTTTTTTTTAAATCCTTAAAAGTTTTTGAGGAAAATTTTGTCTTCTAGAATTTCGATTAAATTTGCAAGGCTTCTATAGAAGTACTTTTTTATATTTTTAATATATGACTACATTATAGAGGGCCAAAGTTTACGAAAAACAGTAGATTTTCAGAGGTATTTACTGTAAGTTTTTATTGCCATAGAACCCTAGATAATATCCAAAAGATATCTGTGTATCCAAAATATCTGGAGAAAGAGGTGTAATAACATCATAATCACTTAGGAACGGTTGTATGAAAATGTACCTCGGTTTGGCCGCTCTTAAGACCGCGCTCCGCTCTCATTGTTACACCGTATTAGTTTTTGCTTCCTACTGTAATTTTATTCATGGTGTATAATCAGATTCAGATTTATTTATTTGTAAACATAGGTTACAGATACACATGAGTGTGAGATGTAAAATTTTTTAGTGTTCTTAATGTTTTGCCATTAGGTGTACAAATGTTATAATATTTATTTCATTATTATACAATATTTAAAAATGATAAAAAAACGTTACAGTGTTATAGATTAGAACAATATTAACCTGACAAAATCAATTAAAATTCACTACCAAAACAAATACAAAACTAAAAGAATATTTTGAAAATGATGTCAAAACAAATACCGAACTTATAGCTTTATGTTATTTCAAAAATGTCACCAATAAAAACTTAAATTAAACAGAAATTTCTATAAAGAGAATATCTATCTTACATCAAACTAGTATTATAAAGGCAATATTTTATAAAACCATGTATGTATGTATGTGTAAACTATGCACACGGCCAGAACCGTCATACGGGTAAATGATATCGCAAAAGCTAGTATATTATATGATACCACATTCTGCTGAAAACTGTTCAAATAGAAAGGTCAGGAATAAACTCGTTCTCTTTCTAAACCAAATCGTTTTAGTAATCACGGAAATACCTCAGTGACTAAGTTCCTGGAGCCGCTGACATCCAGACAGACTGATATTTTGATATGAGTGAGTCAGGCACGGAGTTGAAATAAACGGCGATCAAATTATTACTTAGTTAAATTATTTTACGGGAAGATGAAGAGTAAAGCTAGAGTGAATAGGCTCTTAATAAACTAGTGCGCCTCACCATCAACGATTGCATCACTGCTTAACATCAGGTGGGATTGCAGTCAAGCACTAGTTTATACCAATAAAAAAAAAAGTAGAAAGTGTTATTAGTTTTTTTTTCTAGGATTTACTCGTAGTCTATAGAAGGCCTGAACGGCTGCGGTTGCTCGCAGAACACAAATAATAATGACTAGTTTATAAGCCCGCGGCTTCGCCCAAGTACGTAAAATATATCTTATGTCATTCAGGAATAAAGCAACTTTCTACCGGTGAAAAAGTTTTAGCAATCGGACCAGTACTTTCAGAGATTATCTCCTTAGTTAGTTTAGCCTATTATGTCCCACTGCTGGGCGAAGGCCTCCCTCTCCCTTTTCGAAATCTCCTTAAGACAAAAAAATAAACTTCACCTCTTTATAATACTCGTATTGTAGATAATTTATTTTTGCTCCAAAAGTACAATAATCCAAAAACGTGGTGTGCTCTTACAACTAACTTTTATACGAACTTTTGAGAGAAGTTACATTACACATTTATTGTGCGTACGGCTAAGGAGTAGAATTCCATGCCGGGGTCTGTTTTTCCTGGTAGCTACAACCTAGGGATCTTTAAGTCATTTAGGCAAGCACGCCCGTGTGATCGTGGTTAAACGCGCGCTTATCCATATTATAATGAGGCCATGGGTTGTGCGTAAGAGAACCCTGGGGCCCTGGAACGAAGGCATAGCAGGAACAGGAGTGGGTCTAAGTCAGTAAAAGTTCATGATATTCCACCTTAAAAAAATCAATTATAGAAAAACAGTTGATAAAGCGTTTTGGGAACACTTTCATTATGCGTACAGCTAAGGAGTGGAATTCCCTGCCGGAGTCTGTGTTTCCTGATGGCTACAACCCGGGAATCTTTAAGTCAAGAGTGAATAGGTTTTTTCTAGGTAAGCGCGCTCCATCGTCGACCGTATAGTCGCTTTCCATCAGGTGAGATAGCGGTCAAGCGCGAACCTATCAATAATAAAAAAAAATGCTCCGTAAAGCAAAGAATGATACAGAGGAACAAAAATGTTGATTTTGCTAGATTCCTCTCGCGATTTCTCCAGCTTTATCATAGACGTATCATTTTAGTATATTCTGTCAACAGGATAATAAAATTGCCAAGATGATTTACTATATTTTCAATAGTTAACTTTCCATTCTGAACTGGAAATGGATGATAATAATTTATGAGGACACAGCTGCGTGCCATCCCACTCACTCAAGAGTCAATCACCTGCCATGAATCAGTGGTGGAATTTATAATTACCCTAGACAAAGTAACTATGTTGCAATTTGCTCACAATTTTTCCACAAATATTTGAGTATGTAATATATAATATAATATTCCACAACTGTCACACAACGCCGTCTAGTCCCAAGCTAAGCAGAGCTTGTGTTATGAGTACTAGGAAACTGATAAACATACTTATATATTTCTAAATACATAGATGTTATAGATAAGTTACACCCAGAAACAGGACAAATGATCATGCTCATCACACAAACATTTGTCCTGGATGGAAATCGAACCCACGATCCTGAAAAAAAATAAACCGTATATTTTGATCAGTGAAAGTGTGACACCCGCTCCGCCCTAAAGCGTGAGAAGATATTGGCCCTGACTGTTATGCTAGAGGTCGTGGATTCTATTCCCACCCAGGACAAATGTTTGTGTGATGAGCATGATCATTTGTTCTGTGTCTGAGTTTAATTTATCTATATATATATGTATTCAGAAATATATAAGTATGTTTGACTGCGTCTGTATTCAGAAATATATAAGTATGTTTGGTGCGTGTGTTTGTTAATAGTACGCATAGCATAAACTCTGCTAAGTTTGGGACTAGATTGCGTTATGTAAGGGTTGTGGAATATTATTATATTATATTAATTGTTTTTTTCAATTTACGCCGCATCGCTTCGCATTCGCGTTGAGTTGCTTATGTCGTCTTATTCATAAAATCTGTTTATACCTACTAATCCCACTCTATATCTACTTATCATTTTATTTATTAGAAGTAAAATGACAATTTATGTCATCATTTTTATGACAATGTTTCCAGGCGCGAGACGGTTGACTAATCTACGAGTGAATGACAAAACTATTACTTTGTTTTATGCTGTACTAAATTTGGCCAGTGACTTCAGCCGCATGAGGATAGAAATTTTTCTACAGGAACATAGTTTTATCAGCCATATAATGTTCTCAATGCTGGGACTCAAGCATCCTCTCTAGGAAAGGGAATAGGCCGTAATCCACCACGTGGGCACAGTGTAGGTTGGTGAATGTCACATGTCTTTGAATTTTTGATGTTAGGACATGCGAGTTTCCTCTTGATTGTCAGATTGACGGTGAAGGAAATCACCGTTTTGGGAGCAGTGGTGATGAAATAAATTACACAAAGTATTGCGTCTAGCTGGGTTTGAACCGACCAAAAATTCGTAGGGGCGCTTGTACATAGATCTCCGTTTTTTTCAACGGATAACGGACCGTGTTTTTCACCGTATTCGAGCTGTGTATGGTTCATAATGAATACGTGTACATGCACCAGACATCGGTCCGGCGAATAATTTTCGCCGAATGCGCCGATTTTTTATTGATACAAACTAGTGCTTTACTGCAATCCCACGTGATGGTAAGCTGTGATGCAATCGTCGATGGTGAGGCGCACTAGTTTATTAAGAATCTACTCTAGCCTTGAAGATACCTAAATTATAAAATAACTAATCATTCTCAGTCGTTTGGGGTTGAGACAGTAGGGATATCAGCAAACAGCTGGCCGACTCTTCACGTGACCAAAGGGCAAGTTTTCTTTGGTCAACGAATCAGCATTGCTGTCCAACGCGGCAATGCTGTCAGTTTTCTGGGCGCTTTTTCACATTTAGTGGATGATTTTTATGCCCAATAAGTTCTTTTTCTACCTGTGTGTACCTGACAGATTAATTATTATTTTCAGTTTGTATGTTGCTATAATATTTATAGGGTTCAGACAAAACAAAAACACAAACTTCGTCTTTATAATATTAATATGATGGTAGATCACTAAGCCGAAATCATCCAACAGTTTATTTAAACCTTCTTAACCAGCAATCACATAATTCTTGAGGGACCCATTACCACAGTCTGAAGGCCAGAGTCACTTCACACGAATGTCACAAAATTACTCGGCGTCTGATCGGCGTCATTTTATTTTATTTTTATATTAATACACTCAGTTACGCCAAATTATACGTTTTTATTGCGTACGTATGATATTTTAGTTCTCGTGACTAGCCCCTGGAATGTCTGATTTAAAATGTTTTGTGCAATTGAGTTTTGGAATCAAAAGTCTGATGTTGGATTTTTCTAATGAGGAATAAATACTCCCTATTTCAAAAAGGCTTATTTTGTATAACTTAATAGTTGTTATTTAAGATAATGTTATGAAGTAATTTTCTTTGTCTTTAATATTACATTATTCGATGCAATTCTTAATATACTCGTACATGCAGAAATTCATTTATACGAGTACCCAAAAACTCGACGTAATTTGTAAAAAAAAAAAAGAAAAAAGGACCTTAAATTGTTATTAGAAATTTTCATTACCCATGTAAAAAAAAATATTTGTTATTAGTCTGTAAGCTTTCTGTAAAAATAAATAAATTCAGGTAGGCTTTCAATTGTGAAGACTAGAGGAGCTAATCACAAGTGCAAATGAATTTACGATGGGCAAAAGTGTATGATCCATTGCAGTAGACAAAATTATAAAAATATGTGTTCTTCTTCGACATAAATGCAAGATGGATTGTGTAGCATAGCATAACATAGCATCAGCCTTATAATTTTTCCACTGCTGGGACTCAGGCCTCCTTTCTAGGAGAGGGAATGGGCCGTGATCCACTACGCGGGCCCAGTGCAGGTTGATGGATGTCATATGCCTTCGAATTTTTGTTTCTAGGACATGCCGGTTTCCTCATGATGTTTTCCTTCACCCTTTTTGGCAGTAATGATGTGATGGATTTATATGTCTTCTTCTTTTCGAATCGATAGTAAAATCGTTAAATTATTTGGGCTCAGTGGGTGGCTACGTTAACTGCAGTATCGGTAGCACTCATTAAATCCTCTATAGTTGTGGCGTAAAACCATTTCGCAAATTTGTGTCGGCCTACCGTGCGCAGCCGATTTAGTGCTTTCCACACAGACCACTGCAATTCACGTCCAGATGGGAGTCGTTCTTGGGGTTTCAAGAAGTCGGATGGTGGCAAGTTGTGTCTTCCCAAAGCTTGATTCTTTCTTTAGGTGATAGGTCAAAAATGGCCTGTGTGCTTCGAAGAAAGCTCTAGGATGTTTAAATTTCGATGTTTGTCGCGAAGGTGCCTCTAATTGTTACTTTTATAATGAAAGTGCCGTTTTTTTAAAACGGATTGCTTTGAAGTGTTATATCTTTGGATTGACTTGGAATTTTAGCTCAAATAAACTTTATATTAAAGGTATTTTATTCTTTTTTATGCTCGAAGTTTCTTTGCGTAATTGAATCAGGAATGAAGATATCCGCAAGAGAACCAGGGTTGCCGACTTAGTACTTAGAATCGCCAAATTTAAATAGCAATAGGCAGGGCACATTGCTCGCAGAATAGATGACCGTTAGGGCCGAAAGGTTCCGAGTGGCGGTCGGGTACCGGAAGACGCAGCGTTGGAAGGCCTCCCACAAGGTTGACCGATGACCTGATCAGAGTCGCTGGAGACCGGTGGATGCCAGACGCACAGGACCGGCCATTGTGGCGACGCTTGGGCAGTGGACGTCTTTTGGCTGAAATGATGATGGTGATTCTTTTTTCGAAATTAGGCATTTATTGGTTTCTTTGTGTTTTCTGTATTATTTACTTTATTCAGATGATGATGTGTCTCGTACGTATAAGTAGGTCTGTGCTGTGAGGTCATCAAATAACTCGGCAGATATAATTATATTCAACGGGAAGTAATTAAAACTTTTATTGACATCTTTGTTATCTGAAATAAAATAAAACTAGTTGATGTCATAAAAATGTGAAATACTTTGAATTTGGGCTCACACCGCAAAGAAATGCGTTATTTTGGTCTCTACAGAAAATTCCTGAGACCTAACAGAAAAATCATCTGTGAACAATGTACCATAGATATGGTGCTACGGTATTTTTGTTTCAGCATATCCTGCTATAACATGGCGTGCAAATGTATCTACAATCAGTGAAGTGAATTAATCTAACTTACAAAGAGGTTCTGTTAACTTATCTTCAGGATCTGCGAAATAAAGGCGTATAAGCAGCCTTTTAGTGTTCTCCCGGCTGTGGCTCAGGTCTCCTCTCCATAAAACAGAATGAATAGACTGTAATTCACCACGTGGGCCCAATGCGAGTTGGTGGATGTCACATGCCTTTGAATTTTTGGTTATAAGGACATTTTTTCATGTTTTCACAATGTTTTCTTCCTTTTATAACGTGAGCATTGAAAGAGGATTTTTCAATTCGTTCCCTCTTTTTTAGGTGGTAAAATCGTCCAATGACATCTCCCGCCCTTGTACGGAGCGGGGGATAGTGTCAGACTTCTACTGACTAAAAAACCCAATCCTATACTTTCTTAGGCGTCGTTCCAGGGCCCCGGGGTACACTTTCACATTACCCATGAATTCACCTCCTAAGGGATTGAATGGGGCTGTAATGTTTGTATGAAGAAACGTGCCATCACACGGCCGAAGCCGCTGGCAAAAGCTAGTATATTTATAGATACATATAAACATTGAAAGTTAAATAAAAGATTGTAATAAAACTTTCGACAACCAAATGTTTGCCATTACAGATATAGAAATAAATACGTGTACAAAGAAGTGTACCAAACATTTTTATTCTGACTCATTTCTGCCTTAAACAAAACATTTACAGTTTGAAACCTTGTACGATTACAAACATTGTAAAACTACGCTGTTATGTGTTCGCTTTCAAAATTCTTCGTGGCTTTTACGTCTTGTTTTCGTAAGTACACATCAAAGACAAATACTCCAGTTTTTATGATCATTGAGATATCGCAAATAAATCAATGGCTTTTGAGCCACGAGGATAATAACAACAATATATTGTCTTACATGGGTTTACATATATATTTTAAGATAACAACACCTTTTTAGAGTTTTCTTTCAGTATATGCATGGATAAATCAGCCTTATGTTTCTACTGCCTTTTTTTTCGGTGAGAAAATCGTCCAATGACATCTCCGCGCCCTTTCGCGGTGCGGGAGATAGTGCCAGATTTTTACTGACTAAAACCCACTTCTGTGTCTTTTGTGCCTTCGTTCCATAGTCCCAGTAGGCTTCGACCCTACTGGGCCTCTACGGTTTGCTGACATCTCCTTAAGACGCGCGTGGAACGTTACGCGCCGTTGTCGACTTGGGCTTGATCCGGACGGTTACCAGACGGTCAGACGGCGAGCTACCCATTGCTCGTCATCCGCAGGCCCGCGCATACGGAGGCCAGAAATCGGGATTGGAATCCCAGCGACGTCTGGGGCGTGAGGGCCGTTGCCTCACGCTGCTGCCTCCTCTTTTGCTAGCATTACTTACTGTTTCGCTGAAGCATGCAATTGCCTGCCACTCCTCCTCGCATAATATTCCCACTGCTGGGACTCAGACCTCTCTAGGAGATAGTAATGGGCCGTAATCGATCACGTGGACCTAGTTCGGATTGGTGGATGTCACATATTTTCCTCTCTTACATTACATTCCCTCTCTTACTGAGGAGGCCTTATTTCCAGCTCTGGCAACGTTATCAGGCTAATAAACTATTGCGCCTCACCATCAACTATTGCATCACTGCTTACCATCAGGTAGGATCTCAATCAAGCACTAGTTATAAGAGTACTTAAAAAAAAAAATTACAACCCGACATTAGAAAGTGTAAAATGTGCTTTTAACCTCAGGGTTTATAAATGACAGCTGGCATTATTTCGAGGCAGGGTTTTGAGACCCCTATCTCGATGGTAACCCATCTACGAACAGACCTCAAAATTGTTGCTCATCCTTGAAAACCGACTGGTGCAGTTTATATGTATTATCTATGGGTGCAGTTGTGTGAGTCATGTGCTGTTATTTGGCTCTCACCACCCTGTCCTTAGTTACGATCTCTCGACATATTTACTGCCAACACATTCAAATCTGAAACCTTGTATGATTGAATATGTATTTACGACCATTTCTCTCTGTATTTTGCTTTGGTAAAAATTCTGCGACAAAATTAGATCAATCAAAACTTTCAGTTCGTGGTCGTTCTCATTTTTTTTTTTGAGATCTCTTTTACTTGAGGGTAATTAAGTCAAGAGTGTCATTTATCTTTGTGTAATTTATTTCATCATCACTGCTCTCAAAACGGTGAGGAAACCGGCCATATCCTAGAACCAAAAATTCGAAGACATGTGACATCCACCAACCCGCACTGGGTCAGGTGTTGGATTACGGCCCATTCCCTCTCCTATAGAGGAAGCCTGAGTCCCAGCAGTGGGAACATTATAAGGCTGATGCTATGCTATGCTAAGTCAAGAGTGAATAGCCGTATCATCAGGTTAGGAGTGTTTAAACTCGTAAAAAGACTATTATGATTGAAATCAAAAACAAAATACTTACATGCAGAAATCATGCGTTCATTTCTCCTCATAAAAAGAAATATATATCATTCTTAAAAAAATATAGTGTAAAAAAATAAGTGAAAACAATAATAAGATAAGGTCATACCTACTATTGTATTCTTTTAAATTTGTATTGTAGTCTCACCGATTGTAATAAATATCTACTTTTTATCTCAAATGATCTTCAAGAATTATTCCTATTATATCATACTAGCTTCTGCCAGTGGCTCCACTCACGTGAAAATAGGTTTCTCCATACAAAACTTAAAACCTCGTTTCATATCCTTAGGAGGCGAAATTTGAGAAAAAAAAATCTTAGTGCATGCCAGCGTCATAATACCTATAAAACTAGAACTACGTTAGACCGAAGCACACCGTGTAACACGCCTGATTTGTACGTAGAACGACGTCGCGTGGCGTGGATCAAGTGTAGCTCTACAAGTCTAGTTTCTATATAAAATGTATGGAGGCCGACGCGCCCAGATCGTCATGTGTGGCACACGTGTGCGCAGTGTAGTTCTATCTTAAGTATACTGAATTTCAGCGCAATCCGAGTTGTGTGTCATCAGTAACGGTTAATTTCTAAAATAATCAAAAATCATTTTTGGATAAAAAATACCAATATTGATAAGACTGTATCAGTAACTTGTTTCTGTGTGAGAGCGTAGATACTATTATCAATGCGCTACCGCAGTGCATTGATGTCCATAATATTTGCCTAATATTAAGAGCACTGATTTCTTTGAAAAACACTACATAAAAAAAATTAGTCTTAAATTTTGATTATAACTTAATTTTCTAATTGGGGTCCGAACGATGGAAAGGCGTACCTACGCTATATTCGGAGTGTCCTTGCGAGATCGAATCAGGAATGCACGTCTGCAGGAGAATCAAATTTACCGACATAGCCCGAAAAATCACCAAACTTAAGTGGTAGTGGACAGAGCACATTGCTGGCAGAACACATAGTCGATGGGGCCAAAAACAAATGCGCACCAAAAGACGCAGCGTTGCCAGGACTCCTACAAGGAAGACTGATGACCTGGTGAGGAGGCCTTTGTCCAGCAGTTTTATTTTTATGGTAGGTAAAATCATCCAATTACAAATCCCGCCCTTGGGCGGAGCGGGAAATAGTGTCAGACTCTTACTGACTAAAAACCTACCCCGTTCCTTCGTTGCCTGTTATGCCAGGGCTGAGCCTTCCTGTCAGAAAACGGCCCTTGACCCCAGCAGGCTTCGACCCTGCTTGCCTGCAGCTAGCAGGCTGGGCCTCTACGGTTTGCTGACAGCTCCTTGAGGCGCGCGGGAACAGTACGCGCCGTCGACGACTTGGGCTCGGTCCGGTCGGTTACTGGACGATCGGACAGCGTGCTTTTGCCCAGCAGTGGGTTTTTTTCGGTTGATATGAAGAAGGATGTGCATTATTCCAAATATATAATTATTGTACTTTTCATCCTTGTCTTAGATTAAATAAAAACAACGGAAGATAGATGACTTGCCTCTAGTGAGTAGACCGCTGAAATTGTGCCTATATGGCACGATTTCACATCGGTCACGACGATCACACATATTTGGCGGCTAACGCTATTTCACTCGCATGACAACGCTGGCTTTTATCTCTGTCCTTGTCTATCAGTGACTATAGGTTTGCGACTGTGATGACACCCATCATAGATGTGTGAGTTTCGAGTCCAGGTGGTCTGATTGTGATATTAGCGCGTAACGGATCTCTTCCCTTAGTTATAGTATATCAATGCGGTAGTGATTTGCTTTGGTATAATATCTGTCGTTCACACAGGCGAAGCCGCTGGCTCAACCTGCTACTCAAATATGTCAAGGTGTGCTCATCTACCCTCATTTTGGACATGTCCCAAATGCGCCGGAGTGGAGTAAACATCGATTAATATTCCAGATAGCCGTTATTTTCGGTATTCGTTGATTTAATTTAGTGCATATGCAAATTCCATGAAATTTTTAAGCGTTTTTTCTTTCATTGCATTATTGTTCGGACATTCCCCTTTATTATGTTGTGATAAATAACAAAATTAATGTCTGTATTGTTTTCTTTTTTGTTGATACGATTTATAAATACGAGAATAGGACACGTTGAGGTGAAAAGTTTACTTCAGTAACTAGAAAAAGTTTTATTAATACCAATCTGCTCCGCCATGTCCCATCACTTACTAAGCAACCCGCATTTATCCACCGCTTACAAGCACGCAATGGACTGTTTTCCACACTAGTGCAGAAAAAAGCGCGTGCTCGCCCCGGTCATTAAGAATTTAAAAGAAAATTGCTTATCGCATCAGGCTGGGTGTGGGTCATCCTCCACGAGTCGTACCTAAGTGTATTGAAAAACAACGTTTGATACGCGTGCAAATTTGTCACTGCAGTCCTCGGCTCCATAACACATTGGCCTACGGCTCGTGCGAATTCCGCCTCGGTCGCAATAACAAACTTAAGACTTAAGAGTTGTAGGTCGAGGTTCAAACCCAGTCAGGCGCATTACTTTGTGTAATTATTCATCACCACTGCTCTCAAAACGTTGAAGGAAAACATCGTGAGGAAACCGGCATGTCCTAGAATCAAAAATTCGAAGACATGTGACATTCACCAACCCGCACTGGGCCCGCGTGGTGGATTACTGCCCATTCCCTCTCTTAGAGAGGAAGCCTGTGTCCCAGCAGTGGGAACATTAAAAGGTTGATTATGCTTGTGCTGTGAAGTTAATAGAAACCGATAGTCAAGTAAGAGCGGTTGTATGGAAATGCATCTCGGGTTGGACGCACTTAAGGATGCCTTTCCACTTTTAATTGTGTACGCAATTAAAGAGCAGACACTAATAAACTACTTTAAGAAGTTACTTCCTTATTCCCACATTTAATAACACGAAGACTACTTTGTATAAAGTTATTTATAACAAATTCCTAAAGGTTCTTCAACCTCGTCCTTGCCCAATATTGTTTTATTTACGGCAAAGATAACACTCGCGAATCTTTGGCGATATTCACTCTGTTTTTAAAGTAAATATTTTCGGATGAGCTTTCAAAGATAACCCGTTTGATCCTTGTTGTTGCAATTAATGTGTCTTTGTCTGTAAGTTAACATTTTCGAATTAAGTGGGATCTTTATTATGTAATCATTCCATAAAACAAACAGTGGTGGTACAGTGGCAACGGAACTTATGAGTTATACTTACGGCCATGGGTTCAAACCCAGTCAAACGTTACTTTGTGTGATTTATTTCCATTATCACTGTACTTAAAACGGTGAAGGAAGACATCGTGAGGAAACCAACATGTCCTAGAACCAAAACTTTAAAGATATGTGCCATCTACCAATTTGCACTGGCTCAAAGAGTCGTCGACGGCACGGCAAAGCGATAATTACTAGATTAGTTTTACACATATTATCATATTGTTGATGTCAAAAGATGACAACTGTTAGCAGTGGTGGCCGAGTGTTAACGGCCCCGACTTTCAAGTTGTAGGTCGCGGGTTCAAACCCAACCAGGTGCATTACTTTGTGTAATTTATATTATCACCACTGCTCGTAAAACAGTGAAGGAAAACATCGTGAGGAAACCGGTATGTCCCAGAACCAAGAATTCGAAGACATGTGACATTCACCAACCCGCACTGGGCCCGCGTGGTTGATTACGGCCAATTTCCTCGCCTAGAGAGAAAGCCTAAGTCCCACAGCGGGAACATTATAAGGCTGATTATTTCAGTAAAAGGTGAAAGATTACCTACAGAAGTGGTCGTTTTTTTAACAGCTGCCAATGGCTTATTTTAATTACTTTTTTTTCATTATTTATCTACATTGTACTGACAAAATAGCAGCGACAAGAAATATCTAACTATTATCCGCCTGACACCACGATAATATAAACTAAAGTTATTACAACTTAGGTCCCCAAAACAGAGAATCTAACTAGTTTGGGGACAATCATCAAAAATATAATAAAATAATTACAGGCGCATTTAAACATTGTGTGTAACAACGAACAATGGACATTATTCTTATTATAAGGTTTTAAGTTACTATTATTAAACTTTAAAATTGTAGTGGCCCAGCAGGATCGAAGCCTACTGGGGCCATGGCTAATGTGAAAGTGCACACCGAGGCCATGGAACCAAGGCAACGCAGGAACGGGGTGGGTTTCCAGTCAGTAAAAGTCTGACACTATCTCGCGTTTCGCCTAAGGGCGGGAGAAGTCATTGGGTGACTTTTCCCAACCAAAAATAAATATGATTTAAAATAATGTCCATGGAGAATACAGTACGTAAAAATTTACACTTTGGAACATGCAATTTAGCTTTGTTTTTTTTTGTGACATACCTAAATTTAAAAGTGCCTGTAAATAGTCTATTTGAAATAAACTTTTCTGATTTCTGAATTGATTGAGGCCCATTTCCTAACAAATTTTTTTCACCATAACCTTCCTTAACGTCCAAATGTCAATTACTTTCTTATTATAAACAACACAGTGTCACAAGATATTTTGGAAAGTCCATCAAGTGCACGGTCATAACAGCGTCTTGCCAAATAGTGATTATTTTGAACACTTTATTAGCAAATGTAATCTTCTTACCGGTTTTTATGAGCTTATAATATTTTTTGATAATATAAGAATGTGGGGAATTTTATTAAAATTATTAGTGCAAGGTTATAGAGATGTCATGAGCCCACCTGCTGTATAATATTAGCTGTAAATTGACTTATAATCATGTTATGCCAGTATATCATATTTAATTAAAAAAGAAAGAGAAAATGTTTATTCAGCGGCAGTCACAGGTTAAATATATCAGAAATTATAAAAAAAAATATAATAATTATTTTTGTCATAAATTATGCAAAAAATTTATGAATTTTAGCTCCCAATCTAACGTACTATTGCGGTTTTTTCTTATTGTTGATTGGTTCGCGTTTGACCGCTATCTCACCTGATGGAAAGCGACAATGCGGTCGATGATGGAGCGCGCTTACCTACAAGCCGATAGAAGCTGGTCTTTTCAGAAAGGTTAGACGGGCCGACAATGGATAGCTTAAAGCTACATATCAGACATGCAGCACCCTACATAACACCCTATGGGCCTAAGATGCCTGAGAATAAAAGATTTTTATTTTTATTTTATTTTTTTATTATTTCTGCCCGAAAACTTAAAAAAATGTTCGCTTGTATCCTGCGGCACGGCGCCAAACCAAACCCTTTGAGGTATTCGATTCGAGTGCAAGCAAAAATGAACTTAGCGGTAGTCAGGCGGAAGGGTTTTGATGGTACACTCTGAAGCTTTGAAGGCCTTTGGAGTTAAAGAATCCTGTTATAGGATCATTTTGTCCTCCGTTTGTCTGTCTGTCAAGGGCTTTTATCAAGAGAATGCGTAGAGGTATCGAGTTTAAATTAAAACCATATATTCAAGTCTAGTCTATATTCAATTTTTCACAGCTTCAAGGGACCGCTCCCTTGAAGCTGTGAAAAATTCAAACTTCTAAATTAAAGAAAAAAAAAATTACATTTCAACACTCTCAAGGGAATCAAAATTCATAGGGTTGAGTTGGCCTGCAACCCTGAAATTTAGCATGAAGCAAGGTCTCATAGCACAAGTATAGAAATAAATCTGAAAACTGTAAATTTGTAAGGACGTCACAAAAAAAATGCTTTAGTCGATTCGGAAAAATCTTCGATGATCGATTCTTGAATTTAACTATTTACATAAGATAGTTTGTACGGTATCTTCAGTGTGGGAGTTTAATAATATAATAATAATAATATAATATATTTCATTACTATCACACAACGCTGTCTAGTCCCAAGCTAAGCAGAGCTTGTGTTATGAATACTAGACAACTGATAAACATACTTATATATTTCTAAATACGAGTACATACATATTATGGATAAATTACACCCAGACACAGAACAAATGATCGTGCTCATTACACAAACGTTTGTTCTGGGTGGGAATCGAAACCACGACCTCCAGCATAGCAGTCAGGGCCACAAACAACTAAACCAACAGGCCAGTCACAGTTTGACTCGCACTTGCTTACTTTTTTTCTTTTATTTATAGTTAGCGCTATAACACAAACATACACACATCTTCAGTGTTTGTGCGGCGTCTCTCCGTAGACCATGTCCCACCTTCCATCCTGCACCACGTGCCCTGTTCACGTGGGGACTTAATGACAGCATCAGTGGACGGCATTGCCGTGGCCGAATACTGGGCCAGGCAAGGAATTTGATTAATTTTACCATCGACACGCTAAGAAGAAGACAAGAAGGTATTTAAACTTTCGTCTATATATTACTGAGATTTTATTACAATTCAGGTGGGGTTAGTAATCTGTAATAACACCAAAATTTACAGCCATTTTATTATCCCTTACATATCACTGTAAAATTCAGATGTCATTCAGAGATCTGAGCTTTTCAGCGAATTAAATCCATTTTATACGTTTATGATTATGAGCTGTCAAAATTATAGTTTTATTATAATGACATGTGCTTATTAAAATAACGTTTTATGCTAACATAGTAATAATATCACTCGTATATTCTGCAAAGGGTTTTTTTTGGGAGGTGGGTAATTATCTAATGGCTTTCCCGCTTTGGGTGGAGGGAGAAGGCCCACCTATATGCCTTCAGTTACCCTTTGTCTTTTATAAGGGCACCCCAAAAATTACCCTTTACCCTAGCGAGCATTCCTCAAAATATAAGTCAGAGATATTCTCTAAGAAAGAAAAAAAGAAAGAGGTTTATTTGTGACTCACTCTGAAAAAACCATCAAATAAAATAAATTATTAACTCACCATCTATATAAACTAAATCAAATAATTTTAAAAAATGCGACCTATAGACGGCCAAAAAGGTTTCTATCTCACACGCAGCGATATTTAAAAAATATAAGCTGATAGGCCATTCATATTTCGTTAGTTATGTTTCCCCAAGCTGTAAGGAGTAAGCCTTTTACCATTCATCAAACATACTTAAATCAAGAATCTCGGCTGATAAAATTAAATTCGTTATTAACAAAATGCATAAATTGCATCTAAGTAAAACTGGTAAAATTTTCAAACTCTAAAAAGTACATTTCATTTTACTTACGTCAATAGTTTTTCAGAATGATAAATATTATCCACGAGAACAAAGCAAATACCTAGAATTTGGCCCTTTCCCACATTTAATTAATCTTGTATTAAAAATAAAAAAATAAATAAACTAAAAACAAAAGCTTACTTAATTGAAACTTAAAAAACGGTGTAGATATTATTCATTTCAATACAAGTTTCTACGATTTGCGCTTTTTTTTTATCTGATCATAAACTGTAAAATAAAAATAGATTTATCTATGTTTCTATGTATACTAGGAAACTGTAGAAAACAACCACGAATGTGACGTCAAAATTTCTCCAGCAATAATGACTGCCAGACAGACAGCCAAACATCGACAAGCTAACACATTTATTGCTACGTCCCGGTAAAATCTCTCGTCTCCAAAGCCTACGAAACTATGACAAAATACACGTCACAGAACAACACCTCTCATATTCTAAGTCGGTTAACCACGAAATAACGCATAACTCAACTAATTTTAGGCTATAGAAAAAACAAGTTTGAAAAAGCACATCAGGACAATCAACGAAAAACCGTCAAAACACGATGATTATAATTCAATTTATCGTCACAAAAATATCTCGTAATATGTACATAATTAGTGTTTAATATAAATACGTAATTTTCGCGTTTCTACCCGACGGCCAGGCCGCGGCCTAGTCTCGGCGCACGCGTTATACAGTACGGTACATTCTGGAGATTTTTTTTCAAAGTGCCAAGTGTGAAGTGATTTAAAGTGCTGGTAATTTTTAACGGTCCGTGTTATCATGGCGGCAGTACGGAATTTTCAAGTTTTCAAATACACTACACAGTTACATATAATTATTTTGGAATAGAAATAATTAAATTGTGACACTCGCAGTGGTGGGAGTGCTACGAAACTGCTACGCGCTTTGTTCGGTGCTACGAGTTCCTTAATGATGAATGGAGGAGCTTTTTTAAGATAAAAACTAGGGATAATTGGTTTAAAGTTTGTTAATTAGATGTTTTTAGGTCTTGTGATTAATTACTGTAAATATTAAAAAATCATATCTTGTTAAAAAAAATTGTTTAAGTGCCAGCATCTTCATTAGCAGTGTTTAAAATTAAAGTTAAAAGAAAAATAAAAAAGATAAAAATAAAAAAAATAAGATAAAAAGTACGGAAAACATTAACTAAAACCATTAATGCAAGGTGAAAAAAATTCTAAAAATAAAAATAAAAATAATTATACCAAAATCCTACCTAGTCATAACAAAGAAAAAAAAATCGCAACCCCTGACGCAAACCAAAAAAAATTTAGACCAAATAAATGATCTCTGTCACAAAATTTCTCCAGCAGCTTTCTGCTAACCCCACTCAAAGTATTATATTACTAAAAATCCCACCACAGCACATCCACGTTTATTTCCAGCTCTCATAACTGTGAACAGTTGTGGTCATTTTATAGAACATAATTTAGAATTTATTATGTTTTTTCATATAAGATGGAGGAGCCAAATATCTTGTTGATTATTTTTAGTAACATACGTTAGGTAACCCACTACTTGAGCAAGCGTGAATTCAATTTGTCACTGAGGCCGTATAATCACGCAGTGCACTTTGAGGGCGCGGTAGAGCAATCATGTTCGAGCTAAGGCGATTTCCTAACGATGGTATGTACTCTATTATCTATTATTGGCAGGGAACAAAGGTTTTATAAATTATGATTTTTTTTTTGAGATTTTTTGGTGAAAATTGAAAATTTTAGCGAGACTTTGAACTTGAAATAATTTTGCGGAAATAATATTTTATAAGAAAATATTTTTATTGCTTTTTTTTTTTGCGTCATCCTGTATTTGAAATATGCTAGACCGAAGTGCCTTAACAAAAATATTTTGATTTAAAATTTTATGAATTATTAATAATAAAATTATGTGAATTAAAATTTTGAAATGTCTTTCAAGTAGGCTTGACTCTGTCGTGAAATAATCCGGCCATAGTGCCAAGTTGTGTTGCACATCGTTATTCCTATTACACTAATTTCGATGAGATGTGGGAGCTAGAAATATATGAACGTCTGCCTTAGTAATTAGAGCGAGACTTCTAATTGCCCTGCCAAGGTAAAGAACCTGTGTCACTTGGCTTCTTGAGATATTGACAGGGTTTGGAATAAACTTGCTTCTGATTGATCAGTGATGTGTCCTTTTGTAAAAGATACACTAAAGTATTATTTTATTTTAGCTTTTTTTACAGTAAATCTTTTTGCTTCTTTCTTGGTCTTCCTTTCTTGACGTCTAAGAATCTTAAATGATTATTTTTCTTTTAGTTGCTCTATAAATTTTTTGGTCGCTTCTTTGGATCTTGAGGCTCATAAACTTTGATAATTATCCTCTTGTCTTTACCCCAAATTATTATTACTATTCTTTAACAAACAAAGATTTCTATTTCTTTATTTTGTCAAGTTGTTGATCTCACTATTTGTCAAATTATTGCTTCCCTCTTATTTTTGTCAAATTATTGATTCACGCTTATTTGTCGAATTATTGGTCTCACTATTTTTTTTAAATTAAGAGTTACATTTACGAAATTTTGTTATCTGACTGGTCTCACTAATCTTATTAGACTAAGATTGGTTTAATTAAGTCACTTGTCAGACTAAAGACTAGTTTAATTAAGTCACTTTGCAAGAAGGTAATAATTTCCAGCAACTACTGCGACTAGAAGCCAAATTCAATATACTTATAAGAACACCACGATTGACTTGATATCCACATTATATAAACAATTTAGGTCGACATCAAACACCTGTTTCATTTTCAACATACATTGAAGTAAATTAAAATTACTGACGTATTCATGTAAACGCCTTCGATCAATTTTACGGCATAATATTACGGTTTTGCGACGCAGTTTCTTGATTAAATTAGAACAAAATTAGTAGTTCGTACAGTAGATTTATAAGACTAAGGTGGTTTCTCTTATTTCGAGCGAAATGAGTTCCTAATTACTTTCTGTTTTTTTTTTTTGTTGTTTCGACATGGTTATATCTGGGGTTACAATTATGGTTTCAAATGCAAACTAATCATACTAAAATCATAAAGATAAAAGTTTGTGTGTGTATATTTGTTGCTCCTTCTAGCTTAATTGGCTAAACGGATTAGGATGAAACTTGTCACAAGAGTAGACTATGTCCTGGAATAAGGTATAAGATATTTTTTATAAGATACTTTTCTGCTTTCACGTCACTAGCAGAAGTTAAAATCCCATATTATTTGATAGCGTTTCTTAACCGATGTGGTCTTTAAGTACTAAAGTGAAATGTTTTTTTGCCTGTGTTTGTGCTCCTTGTATCAATCAAAAGAATTAGCTGCTTCTACAAATTTTCTTTGATTAGTAAACAACTGGCATCAAGCATTAGTCATTGTCAATATAATTACAACATAAGATAGCTTAGCACAATCAATATGGTCTTTGGTTTTTGTGTCAGCTCGGATTTGGATGTAAGACACAATGTTAATCATATCAATACTGCTATTGTAACGATTCAGTGGAATGATGACCGCGTACCTGAAGATCTAGCGTTGTAAGTGTTCCCATAAGGTGGATCCATTGATCCATCACGCAGGTCACCTGTCGTGGCGACACTTTCTGGAGACCTATGACCAGCATTGTACTTATTTCGGCTTTTTTTTAGGTAGGAAATCATCCAACGACTTCTCCCGCTCGTAGGCAGAGCGTGAGGGTGGGTCAAACTTTTACTGACTCCTTCCCCCTTCCTCCTTCTTTGCCTTGCGTTCCAGGGCCCCGAGGTCCTTTTTCACTTAACTTATGGCCCCAGTAGGCTTCGACTGTAGGGCCTCTTCGATTTGCTAACATCTCCTTGAGGCATGCGTGGAAAACTACGCGCCGTCGACGACTTGGGTTCAGTCCTGATGGTTACCGGTTAACCGAACGGCGTGCTACCCATTTCTTGTAGTCAGCAAACCTACGCCAACGGGCACTTCTTTCGGCTGGATTTAGGATATTAAACGAATCACTCATTAGCATTGCATAGCATCGGCCTTATAATTAATGTTCCCCTGCTGGGACTCTCCTGTCTAGGAGAGGGAATGGGCCGTAATCCACCGCAGGCCCAGTGCGGGTTGGTGGATGTCACATGTCTTCGAATTTTTGGTTCTTGGACATGCTGGTTTCCTCACGATGTTTTCCTCCACCGTTTTGAGAGCAGTGGTGATGAAATAAATTACACAAAGTAATGCGCCTGGCTGGGTTTGAACCCGTGACCTACAACTCGTAATTCGGTGCCATTACCACTCGGCCACCACTGCTCTCAACCCATTTCTGATTCACTCATTACCCACACTCATTCTTCCATTCATATACAGGCAAGTGCATTGCCTTCTTCCCTACCTAAAGTCCAAATTCCAGTCTCATTGAAGCGTTTCAACCAAAATTACGGTTACCGCGAAAATTTGTTCTCAAACATCAGAAATTCGCGTCAAGTAGTTCATACCTCGTCGCCTCCACCAGATTTATATTATCGACGTCACTGCCTTGCGTTGTTACACATTATTTATTATAATATATATACAACATATTCGGCGGATGTGTAATTTGGTGTTTAAATTCTTGGCGGTCCGCCGTTGACATGCTTCTACGATCTATGTACTTGATTATTTCTGCTTCGCTGGTTAATATATCGGCGTTGCAACATTTTGTTGGTTTTTATTTTATATATTATTTTTTAATATATATATTTTGCTGAGAGTGGGCAGGGGCATGGTTGCTTTAAGCCTTGCAATTGTATCTTATCATTTCTCCTTCTCTATTAAATTCATTCATCTTTTAGCGATAAGATCACCCATTGTTGCACTATATTAATTTTAAGCTCCTACTGTATTTTTTATGGTTTACAATGAAGAGTCATCATCATCATCATTCCAGCCGACATCCACTGTTGGACATAGGCCTTCCTCAAGTAACGGAACAATGAACGATTCTATGCGTCTCGCATCCATCGGATTCCCGCAACACTTACCTTATAATGAGGAGTACCTATATCTTTACATTTATCAAAGCAAGTAGTGCTTTGATAAATGTAAAGATATAGGTACTCCGTTACGTGTCTAAGACCTATTTCAAAGAATCATTATTTTTGTAAATTGTTATCCTTTAGGAATACGAATTCAAAGTCCTTATCTACGTTCGTTTCGTGCGGGAAATTTTGTTATCCGTTTACTATCTGTGCTTGTTTACCAAGGAATCCATTTACAAAATTGTTTCTTCATTTAGGTCAAATGTTATGTTTATGTGTCAGGCGTCGTCAGTCAAAACAATTTTCTATTAAAATTTAAACTTTTTATCAACCCTTTTTATTTTGGATTTGGTTTTTTTAGAAAAATCGTGTTGCATTTATCTTTTCGTATTCTCTTCTAGTTGCATTGAGTGTAAACACCATATAAATTTTTCCATCCGTATTACGCAGTATTAAAACTTGCATCAGAATCAAAACATCCAAACATAATATGTGAATTATGAAAAGTGTTTATTGAATTTGTGAGTGAGGTTGAAGACTTGATGTCGTATAAAACACATTAGAGATCTCAAATTAGAACTGCCTCCATTTTGATTTCAATCTTGGGACGCTCCGGAAGTTGTACATTATTTTTTTTAAATATAAGAGCAACGTAGATTATTATCTGGAGCCATTCATGTGAAGTGAAAGTTTTTTGAAGAACTTGTGTATTTATCCAGATTGTGGAGTGTGTGCTTCTAAAGTTTCTTGATGATTTTTAAGAGGATCAATTATGAGTTTTCTTGTGTATTCTTATTGGTAGCAAAGACATTGTTTGTGGAAACTTGGCTCAACAGTCTTTAGGGCCAAATTCACCAATAAACTAATCGCGATTATATAAAAGAAAACGCAGTTTGAGCGCCTAATCGAGTTTATAGCTTCATTTTGCGTTTCACCGCGATGAATTGAACCTAGTTTACGCTAAACTCAGTTTCAATTCTTTTGTTGTCGCCTATGTTTACGACACGGGTCTTTAAACTAGATTACGCTAAGCTCAGTTTAGTTGAACTAAGTTTTTATATTGAATGATGAAATCAGCCCTTAGTCATTTCAAGCGAACTGTTGACCAAGTGCCGCCACAACGACTGGTCCAGTGTGTCTTACATCCATTGAATTCCCGAAATTTTGTTAGCTCAACCTTATCGTCTTTTAGCACGTGATTGCCCTTTCAGAACCTTTCGGCTCCATCGACTATGTTCTGCTCATTGATGCTTAAGTTTGGCGATTCTTCAGACTTATCAGTAATCTTGGTTCTCCTGCGGATATGTTCATTATTGATTCTATCAACAAGGAAAGTTCCTTCTCCATCGATCGTTACTTTAAGTTTACTAAAAGATCGCGTTTCAGAGCCATATTTATCTACTTTTGTCTTGAGACATTATGGTCACCAATGTTTTGGATGATCCTATTCTTTTCTTCTCCAGCTAAGAATCCCATGGACTTGTTTACTATCTATAATTGATAACGATTGACATACAGTAGTCAAAGTATTTAGAATTAACTAAGTGATATTGAGGTAGAGCATGTCAATCTTATATATTTTGATCCTTTTGACAAATACAGTTGATATAATTATGGTTCCTTTCTAGGCTCTCTGATCAAAGCTTGTTCATTATTTGTTACAAGAAGAGACTTTTCTCTTTTTTGAATTAGTTTTAACGTTTTTATTTTTAGGATATGTATTTTATTACTAGAAGTAAAGATTGTATAAACCTACCATTCTAGACTTTCTTAACACAAAGGTGGACTAGTAAACAAAACTTTGGTGTATTAAGTCTACCATTATGCACAATTACTGCGCATAAATGAATTAATTTATTATATTTTTAAACTTCATTACTCAAACTCATTACTTCATTACTCAAAATCATTAATCAAACTCGACTGTACTTCTTTTTATCTAATTTATTCAATTTTGAACTTAAGTATTGACTTTTGATTTAATGTTTTATTTTGATCGGGTTTTTTGTTTTGTATTTGTATTTGTACTTATAATAATATAGATCTATACGATCTGAAAGAAAGGGTTTTTATTATTTTATTAATCAATTATACACTATAGATAAATAAATAAAATTTGGTCCTTATTCTCATTGACTTAGAACCTAATCTAAACTTCGACTTACCGAATCATTTTATTGGCGTGTGGACGTTTGTTTATGTTAAGGCACTGATCATAGAACAACCCACCACCAAGAGTACACGTTTAGTGTTTGATGTAATAGCTAGTTTACAATCCAGTCTTGCAAGAGACTAGGACTCACGTCAATCAATCAATTGACTTCAGATCTGAAAATTTAGGGAATTGACGGAATTTTAGTAGTTGTTATTAGCAATACGTTTGATCTTTGTTTGATATGACATGAGCTTCTAGCGTGCATTACATGTGCATATTAAACCCATTTACATAATTCAAGTTTCTTGCATGTTGAAAATAATAGCATTGAAGCAGAAAGACTATTATGTTAATGTTTTTATGTTGGAGTAATGGATTATAAATAATTAGACCAGTGGTTATTGATAGTACGTTTTTCACAGATTCACAGTTTTACATCTTAAAAGTAAAAAAAGGCAGCCATGACAGTCTATATTCTTTTTTTTAACAACTAAGGGGCAGCGCTAATGTTGCCATATAAAAAACCAGATTTTAATATTTATTACAGATACTAAGTCTTTTAAGCCATGTCTTTGTATGAATAGTTCATATAAGGATGTACACATTCTAATATTTTTGTAGTATTTGGCAGCAAATGTATGAAGTCAACGGAGTCTGTGTTTCCTGATAGCTATAACCTAGGGCTCTTTTAACAAAAGAGAATAAGTTACTTTTAGGCAAGCGTGCTCCATCATCGGCCATATTATCGCTTACCATCAGGTGAGATAGTGGTCAAACGAACCTATTCAGAACAAAAAAATAAAAGATTGTCAGCCACATTTTACCGAGATTGCGCCAGTTTCAATGATCCCATATATCGTTCAGTTGCGCAGACACTTGAGATACAAAAGTACACCAATTTAACATCAAAATATCCACTAGGAATCAATTTTCGAATATTTAAAACAGCCACTGAACTTGACTTGAAGAAGTCCTCAAAAACTCCCCAGAAAAAATAAATTTATTACAGACTACAGGTAATGAAACTGTACATTGTAAACAGGCCTTTGAGCATATTTGTATTTGCCTAAACATATATAAGTCAAACAGCTTTTGTATAATCACAATCAGGCCAAAAACTAATGTGAATTTCACACTAGTACTGTAATTGTACGTCATTTTTTTTCTAAATAATTGTCTCACTTTTTGCCTAATGCGAAAAAATAACACGCACTTGCCTAAGTAACGTATTCATTCTTGAGTTAAAGACCTAAGTTGTAGCTATCAGGAAACACAAACTCCGGCAGGAAATTCCACTCCTTAGCTGTATGCGCAATGAATGTGTTGTCAAACGTTAATATTGTAACCTCTTGTCCAAACATCCCCAAACATTCAAACCCTCTATTGCCATACTTACAAAATTGTAAAGCATAATAATAATAATATATTCCGCAACTGTCACACACCGCCGTCTAGTCCCAAGCTAAGCAAAGCTTGTGTTACGAGTACTAGACAACTGATAAACATAATTATATATTTCTTAACACATACATTTTATAGATAAATTACACCCAGACACAGAACAAATGATCGTGCTCATCACACAAACATTTGTCCTGGGTGGGAATCGACCAGTCAGATAATGCTGGGGATAATTATAATAATCTAGACGACAACGAATCCATCAGTTACACAAGACATTCTATCCAAGGAACAGCCAACACTCACATCCCACAGCCACAAGAATTCAAAGTGCGACTCTAAATCAAATGCGAGCCACGGAACCCAGCTGCTATCCTTGAAATATTTTCCTGAATGTACTCTCATCAAAACACGCATCCGTCATAAACTCATGACGTAAGTTTTGGCCAGAAATATGAGTCCATTTGTCAAATGAACACTTAGATTTTGAAGTCGGTATATTACATTGGAACTGTCTAGTGATGAGAATAGTGGCTGTCTAATGGACCTGTCGTTTGGGAATTTGATTTGTGTTAGTGGTGATGGAATTGAAGGCACCTAGAGCATTCTGAAGTTATAGGGATGTTATGTCTGATGCGTGCTATGTTTTGTTTTTGAGGTGGTTTGTTTGCAGCCTTCTTATCAAAATTGTGATTCTTTCAATTACTATTTACAGGCACTTTTGAATTTTCAAGGTCATGTCAGTAAAAGTCTGACACACGGCCAAATAGCGCACAAAGCGTTTTGGGAACACATTCATGCGTACAGCTAAGGAGTGGAATTCCCCGCCGGAGTCTGTGTTTCTTGATGGCTACAACCCGGGAATCTTTGAGTCAAGAGTGAATAGGTTACTTCTAGGTAGGCGCGCTCCATCGTCGACCGCATCGTAGCTTTACATCAGGTGAGATAGCGGTTAAGCACGAACCTATCAACAATAAAAAAAGTTTATTTAGACTAGGTAAAGTTATTTCATATTTGTGTATTGCTTAATTTTTTCAATAATTGATTCTTACTAATGCATTCTTTTTGACCGATTATGATCATTTTATATTTAGGTTTTGTTTCATTTTTCAGTTTTTACAATGAAAAAACAAATAACCGCCTTCTAAAAATGGACGAGGTTCTCAATTCGGTAGTATTTTTTATTAGTAGCAGATAGTAATTTTAAATTTAAATATTGATGGAAATGAATTTTCTATAACCTGATCTTTTAGTTTTAAACTAGTAAGTAATAGGAAAAAAACTATTAAAGAAAAAAGAAAAATCTTAGTTTATCATTGCGTTATTAAGGGATAGATCCACTCCATACAAAATTCCATCTCATTAAATATTTAGGTAACATCTTAAGCGTAGTGTATATCTGTATGTTATCGCATATCTTGAAAATCTGCTCCAGTTTCCAGATTTAAAATATCGCCCTCGACGTTGCGCTTGCGCAAAATATTATACGGCAGATGTAATATCTAGATACAGGGTGTTGTGTTAGCTTTGATATTAAATTGAGTGTTTTGAGGTAGAAATGAGGATGCATCTTACGTGAAATCTTATTTGTTTACTTTAGAAATGTTAACGGAATGTATCTCAGTTCCGTTTTGCTTTTGCAATGTGAATATTAATGCTCAACTATGTATTTTACTCTGGAATTTGAATGTAGATAGGTAAGAATAAGATAGGTTTTTTTTTGTGGTAGGTAAAATCATCCAATGACAAATCCCGCTCTTGGGCGGAGCGGGAAGTAGTGTCAGACTCTTACTGACTAAAAACCTACCCCGTTCCTTCGTAGCCTATCGTGCCGGGGCCGAGCATTCCTTTCGGAAATAAACCCATGACCCCGGTAGGCTTCGACCCTGCCTGCCTGTAGTTAGCAGGCTGGGCCTCTTCGGTAAGAATAAGATAGGTGATGATTTTCAAAGATAGGTATTAAAAAAAAAAAAAAACTCAAAGAAAAATGACGATTAATTGTTATTGTTCGCTTTCTAATCCAAGTCGAAATTTTAATAAAATCTATCACCATTCAACCATCTGAGATGGAGGAGGAGATAGAGGCTAAAGAAAAGATGGATGGAATGTGTGAAGATCTGTATCGCCGTATCAGCCGTATTAATGATACGGGGCCCTCGGGCTGCAGTAGCCCCGATAAGTGTAAACATTCGTAACGTGGTACACACAACATTCAATTCTCTTGCTAATAAGAGGTTTTAAGTGTTTGAATACTGACTTTTTGGTAGAAATTTCTTATTGTGTAGCTCGCTCCATATGTTTTAGCATTTTCTTCATAAGATCTAGAATGTAAATGAGCTCGTTTATCAAGTCTTATCCTGTCCCAGCCTGTTTCCGAGCCTGCAATTGTCCTAGTAAATATGACCGTAACCGTGGCCTCTTCGTGGCTTATTGCGACTTCGTTTAGCTGTCTCAGGGTTTTTTTTTATGTTAGATAAAATCATTCAATGACAAATCCCGCCCTTGGGCGGAGCGGGAAGTAGTGTCAGACTCTTACTGACTAAAAACCTACCCCGTTCGTTCGTTGCCTATCGTGCCGGGGCCGGGTATTCCTTTCGGAAGCTGACCCATGACTCCAGCAAACTGTCTCAGGGTTCCAATTCCATGAGTATAGGGGTATATATGTTACCGGCAATCTGAATAATTCAGAACACAACAACAACAATACTGAATGCGCAGCCGGTAATGTGTGGAACAGACTAGAGCAGGGAAGGAGGTGATGTAATTTTAAGGCACCCTGATACGGACAGGTTAGGTTAGCGTTATTTTTTTTATCACCACCTGAAAATAAAAGCCTTACTTTAAACCGTATACTATACATTGCCTAGGTATTGTATAGAATATCGGATTATATAGATTTCCGGTAATGTATACATAAAAAAAATCCCCGTGAGACTAGCTACGCCATTGGTCTGAGAACAGGTTTTAGGGTATTTTTCTTTCCCACCCACCACTTTTTTCTTTGATGTTTTTTATGGCAGAACAAACTTTTCCTAATCAGCTAGTATTATATAAAGTATAAATGTATATACAGTGTGAAACTAAAGTAAACAATTCTGACTATCAAATGCGTCATTGAATACATTGTCACTCAACCTACAAATGATTGTTATCGATTTGTGTGATCATTCATCAACCGTAACAAAACGAATCGATAAAAAACCGATTCAAGCACCCAAGTAGGAACCGATTATTTCTCAATTAAGTACCTGATATTTTATCAACTGGTGTAAAACTATTTGCAAACAAATTACAAAAGCATTCAAATGACTTTTTAACCTCAGTTGCTAAGTTAAAACTATAGAGCAAGGAATAGCTACACCTGGCAGCTAATAGAGGCATCACATCTATCTGTATAAAAAAAATACAAGGTTCTCACTCACTGACTCATCAACGCCCGGCCTAAATTATTTGATCTAGAATGCTGAAATTTCTGAGCTTTTCCTTTTATGACGTATACAAAAGTAAGAAAAGATTTTACAAAATTCATTTCCTAAGGTATGAATCGCAGGTCTCTAAAGTTAGTACGAAGGGGCCTACTTTCACGTGGTTGAAGTCGCTGGCATATACTAGAATCGTATAAAAGGAAGTTGCTTTCTGCATCGTTCTGTTTATCCGTTCTTCTCTTCTTAGATGTGCACTCTAGACAGAGTGGTCCTTACTCCACCGCCTCTTTCGCGATGCAACGTGAAGTAGCTCTGTGTTAAGCTGTTTAGGAGTTGTATTTATCTGCTAACTCCTTTTAAGTCACGAAAAGGATTTCAATACGATTTCAATAATAAAAAATAAAACAAGAAATTTTTGTGTGTGTGTAATTTTTGCCGGGGCATTTCAGTACATTCTAAACTAATATTATGAACAGGAAAGATTTGTATTTTGTTTGTAATTAATCAAACTCAAAATAGAAAACTTTTTACATAGTTGAAAATAATATCAAAATTGGTAGATAAGTAAATGAGATAGATATATCAATTTTAAACAAATATCTCTTTATTTCACCGAGATGCCATTTTCTATGGCGGCGTGACGAACTTTGACGTCAAACTCCATGTGTCGGCTCTGTCTTTCATATAGCTGCAGCTTTAAAGCTTTATAATTTCATTGTTAATGAAGATATTTTTAAGATTCTTTCATATTTGTTTACGAGAGCTAAAAATGGCTTAATTTTGTAAAACAAAAATTGCGTGTCAATCAGAAAAGTTTTATGACGTTTTACACTGCCGCGTCTAGGAGAAACAGTATCAGTGCTCTGTGGTAAAAACATGACTGAACTGGAGGAAGGTTAAGCAATATTTATACAGATTGCAATTTAAATGTCGGATTGATCTGTGTAACTTGATATTTCACGGCTCCGGTTTCGATAAATGGGCGTTATAATTGATGCAAGTGATAGTATTTCGTCAAGCAATCCTATTTGGCATTTTTATTTGTTATTTTAGGCTTGCACTTGTTGATAATCATAAAACTATGCATTGACTGAGTGATAATTGATCGACAATTGTGTTTGTCAATGGCTTAATAGCCGAGAGCATCGACCAACATCTTTAGAGGCTAACGTAAGGGGGTTACTTACATCAAAGGCTTAGTTAAGATAGCAGTAAGGACTTCTAGACACGGCTCGTATTGTTAGGTTCCTTTCTCTAGCGTAGACTCTGTTTATATAATTATATTTTTTTATTATTATTGATAAGCTTACGCTTGACAACTGTCTCACCTTATGGTAAACGAGGATATTGTCGACGCTCACAATAGTAACCTATTCACTTTCTTAAAGACCTTTAGTTGTGGCTACAACTAAAGGTCTTTAAGAAAGTGAATGAGAAACAGCCAGAGTCTAGGCTTCCTAATGGCTATTAGGAAGCCTAGACTCTGGCTGTTTTTTTTTAAATGTTATATTTAAAGAGTTTTGTATGCATATTAAGAATAATCGAAACTACGAAACGTGAGGACAACGGCATGTCTTAGAACCTCAAGACATTCACCAATCCGCACTGGGCCGCGTACTGGATTACGCTCCATTCGTTTCGATTAAAGGGCTAACTCATAACAGTTGGCACATTATAAAGTTGATTGAATATATTAAACTTGCAAAACACCAGTATTAGTACAGAAAAAATGGGCAAGTGCGAGTCGGGCTCGCGACTTTACAAACTTAACTAAAAACAGTTCAATTCCCAAATTGAGTTATGAAGATTTTCCGATACGCAATTTTTTTTGTGACATAACAAACAGTCAACATATTTACAGTTTTCAGAGTTTTTCCTTATGCTACGAGAAGTTAGCATAGCATAGCATCAGCCTTATAATGTTCCCACTGTTGGGCCTCATCTCTAGGATACCATCGACCGTCGTAATCCACCACGCGGGCCCAGTGCGGGTTAGAGGATGTCACATGTCTTCGAATGTTTTGGTTCTAAGACATGCCGGTTTCCTCACGATGTTTTTCTTCACCATTTTATGTTTGCGTTATGAGACGTTGTTTCATACCAAAAAGTTTTTGATAGCTTCAAGGGACCGTAGACTGATTATGTGGTTTTAATTTCAACTCGATAACTTCACGCGTTCTCGAGATCTTGACAGACAGACCGACAGACAGACAACAAAGTGATCTTACGTTTTTTTCCTTTTGAGGTACGGATCTCTAAACCATTCTCTAAAATACCTGTAGGTCTAATGGTCCTAGTTATCCAGGAAATTGAAAAACTAGAGTGTGCCACAAAAAATGTCTGACAAAAAACATAATAAAAAAGTAAAATAGACAATATGTAAAGCATTTTACACCCGACTTCATTTACAAATGGCTACTTGGCGACTCGACAGATTGGGTGACAACTGAAAATGTAATATAAACACACATACCAAAGATATTTAAATCTCCGAAACTAATCGCATGTTTTTAAAATATTCACAATTATAAAAATAATCTTCCTCCTAATATTATTATGTTGTGACACATTTTAATCTTACGAAAATTGTTTATACATTCTTGTATCTATATAATGCGAATATTTTCATAGTTTTTTATTGTATCTACGTCGTTGGATTTCTACCCGGCTATCAGCCAAGAGCCACGTGCGTGATGCATGGGTCTAAACCTCGGTTTTTGGAACGTCAACACGAAAATTATGTAACAAAATGATGAATTTGTATCAAGCATTGATATAGTCAAAATAGCGGAAGATAGGCGACTCGTCTTTAGTGCGTGGACCTCTGAAATCATGATAGTCGCAATCGGCGTTCCCGATCACACATATTCGGTGGCTAACGTTATTTCGCTCACGACAGCGCCGGCTCTTATCTGTTCTTGTCTATCAGTGACTATAGGTAGTGTAGATGTGTGAGTTTCAAGTCTAGGTTTTATGACAATGTTAGCACGTAATATATCTTTCCTTAAAATATATCAGTGAGATGTCAAGTGACTTTTTTACTGTTGATGAACTCACGATTGACTCCCATCTCACCGCACACCACACTTAAAGACCCCCAGGTTGTAGCTATCAGGAAACACAGAATCTAGCAAGTAATTTTACTCCTTATACTGCCCTCTTGGACTAGGCGTTGTACGGTGCTGGAAAAAAATATGATGTTAATGCTAAGCGTTTTGGACTTTCAGAGGCTCTATCAAGAACTCTTAACACGACCCATTTTAAGACCTAAATTGAACTGTTAAAAAGATGGAGCCAGATAGAGTGAATAGCTTCATCCCTCAATATTGCTCGCACGATTGACATTTTGAATTCTCTGGAGCCTTACCTCATCTCCGAAGTAAGGCTCTCAAGGGCGGGAGATGTCATTGGATGATTTTCCCCACCAAAAAAGAACTTTTTTTTTTATAATGTAATTTTGTATTCCTTCCTTCTTAGCGTTGTCGTTTGTCTTATGTGAAATTGATAAAAAAAAATCTTCTGGCCTGATAGTAATTGTTTAATATTAAAAAGTAATCTGAATATAAGAAATTTTCATAGAACTCTCCACGCTGGTTAGTCACGTCATCACTTGACCATAGAGTAACATAGCATACTTTGTATGATTCATCATCATCTCCGTAGCCTTTTCCCAACTAGCATACGGTCCAGTCTTACTGGATGCGATTAATACCCGTGCTTTACATGTTGCCTTAAAGGTTGTATTACTAAAAAAGCCGGTATTAAAAAATCGAATTTGGAGACATCACTTTGATCAAAAAGCTGGTATCATATTTCCGAAGTTTGACATTTGCACTTGTCAAATCATTATCTCTAATGAAAAAATAGAGTTTACCAAAATCTAGTCATTTGGATCAAAAAGCTCGGATCTCCCTCTGCTGCAAAATTTATACAGGATGACTTGAATGTTACATGTGATTTTTCGAGGTCGTGTCCTCTATATAACGGACAAGATAGACGAAATAACGGACAGACAGACAGAAAAACGGTCTAGTTTAATTTCTGACGTTAATATATATTCAAGTGACGTGCAATTATGAAAATGTCATGTAACCTTAATGACTATATTATTTTAATGGGCACCTAGAGTTAATTAATATAATTTCTGATGAAATATTATTTTAGTAAAAGTAGATTCAGATGCAGTGTATAAAGCTAGAACTACATACATTCATACGCCCCAGGCGTCCCAGGGCGTCCGTCAAGTGTAGTTCTAAGAGTGTAGTTTCCATAAGGAGACGGACGCGCCCAGATCGGCGTCTGTATATGTAGTTCTAACTTTAAGAAAAACGACTCATCGCGGTCAGATTTGATTGGGATTACACAGCTTTTTTTTACTGGGAAGTTATATATCTGCTCCCACTGCAAATATGAGCAAGAGGGAAACATCTGACTTTTATAATAATAATGTTCCACAATTTAGGCAGGGGCCATAGTTTTACCATAGTTTCTAGTAACCAGTCCATTTAAGAATCCAAAAACCACAGCCATATTATTTTTGTTTCCCATATGTCACAATAGTTTCCACCAACCGGGGGTTGTCCTTGGATGCACTAGCATTGCGCGTACAGGGATAGTCATCGGTTGGATTCCAGTCGCCGAGAGATTCCGACCCCGACTACCAGCCACGATAGATGAGGACTTACGATCGTCGAGCAATAGGTAGCTCGCCGTCCGACCGTCCGGTAACTGACCGGACCGAGCTCAGTCGTCAGCAGTGCGTAGTGATCCACGCGTATCTCAAAGATTTGTCAGCAAACCTTAGGGGCCCAGTAGGGCCGATGCCCGTTAACTAGGCCCGCGGGGAATCTCTGAAAAGGGAAGCCGTAGTCCTAGCAAGCAAAGGGCAACTGAAGGTCACAGGTGTGGTTTTAGTCAGTAAGAGTCTGACACGCCCTCTCGCCCACCCAGAGCGGGAGAAATCATTCCGTGGAATAGTACATAGGATACTTTTTACTGGGCATTTACTGGGACAATTTTATACTTTTACGCAGGCAAAGCCGTTGGCAAGAGCTAGTAAATAATAATTAAAAAAAGGGTTAAAAATACTAGCTCATATAATCTCAAAATGTACTCGAATATAAAAACGGAGAAGTATATTTATTTAACCAAACATTAATTTTACCACTAAACGATGTTGCTAACACTAAAAATTCCTTACTTTACGTTGTTTTCATAGACAAATTTTATCGTGGACAGGTTACGACAGTAAAAAATTTCAACAATCCGAATTTAAATTGGACTTTAGAAAAACTTTCGACATAAATTAGATTAACATGTCATTATAAAGCGTAATACACATATATTGCAATTTTATAGTCTGTCACGACTGTTTGACATATGTTTATGTCATTATGAATTGTAACAATAGAAACGAAAGATTTCAGTTTGAATTTTGGCGAGCGATGTTCGATGATTTTAAAGCTAGAACTACATTAGACCGACGCACACGTGTAACACGTCTGACTTGTACGTAGAACGACGTCGCGTGGCGTGGGTCAAGTGTAGCTCTACAAGTCTAGTTTCTATATAGAATGTATGGAGATCAATGCGCCCAGATCGGCGTGTGTGGCACACGAGTTAGCAGTGTAGTTTTACCGTTAGAGAGTTTTTCTTAGTTGTCATTTTTTGTTACCAGTGGATCTAAATGGCAACGTTTAATGAAATCGGTCGGTTGCTAGGTGATCAATATGAAGCAGCATCATAAAGCTCTTTGAAAATTACCTAGTAAATGGAAGGTTGTAATGTCAGAGTCAGGTAGGTGCGAGCTTGTGGACGACGAGGATTAGGTAGCTCACAGTCCGACCGTCCGGTAACTGTCTGGACCGGGTCGTCGACGGTGCGCATCGTTCCACGCGCCCCTCAAGGTGAAGTCTGCAAACCGTAGGGGACCAGCAGGTTCGAAGCCTACTGGGGCCATGGGTAAAAAGTGTACTCCCGAGCCCTGGTACAAAGGCAAAGAAGGAACAGGAGTAGGTTTTTAGTCAGTAAAAGTCTGACACTATCTCCCGCCCCGCCCAAGGGTGGAGATGTCATTAGAAGATTTACTAACCGAAAAAAAAAGTAGGTCAGGGATTCTTGAGCCGCTGGTTAATGTAGAACCATTTAAAATAAAGAAAAATTCTCTCCAGATAAAAAAATAATATGCTATACCAGTTCACCCGAGTGACGAATTTCATCCAGATCCGTTAAGGCCGGGAAGATGACATTTTTGTTTTTTTTTTTAAATGATATAAACATGAGCTAGACTGCGATCCCACCTGATGGTAAGCAGTGATGCATTCTTTGATGGTGAAGCGCACTACTTTATCAAGACCCTATTCACTCATGCCTTGAAGACACCTAAATTATAATAGGACAGAAAAACTGTAAGCTAGCGATTAGTAGGGCAATAACATCATACTAGATATTTCTATTTTCATTCAAAGTATATTAAAAAAAAAGAAATACGTAATGTTCTAGTCTTGAAAATTAACGACAAGCGAATCAGAAATAGAGCTGCACTATTTCTTATTCAAAAATATAACATTCATGAATAAACTTATTTTGAATATTTAAATGGCGCGGAGCAATGCATTTCTAGGAGTTTGTGTGATAATATTATTTATTGGCTCATAATTATGTCAGTTTTTGTATGGAGGATGCTTTCATGTTCCAGTTACAGATTATTTAATGTTCATTTTGAATGAAAATACTGATGTTCTGTCACTATGTGGAACGTGTTAGAGGAAGTTCGTTCAAAATAACAAACATAACTACAAACTATATATTCTGAGTACTAGGTATATTATTGGGCATTCCATACCACTGTCGGCAAGTAGCTCGGCGAGTGCGCCTTGCTACGCGACAGTAGTATAGAATGCCCAATAATGAATGACTGACTAGAGTGTACATAGTGTATTACTGTACCTTGTAGAGTACCAATAATCATGCTAGCTATTACCACTATCCTCCAGTAGTTGAACGAGTGCATACTGATTTAGATAATAATTCTCCATGACAAAAACTAGCCTTACCACAAAAATTATCGTAGATTTGTTTCAATGTTGTAAACCAACTGATTGAAAGCGAGTAAATATAAATTTTACATTAATATTTATTAACTAAGACACTTCAACAACCTCTTTCACGTAACTAATCGTTGATAGGGTTGATTGTTGGAGTGAAGGTGAACTCGCATATTGATTGGTTGAATAAGTACAGTAATAAGTAATACAGTCTAGTCGATCGTTCATTGTCGGGCATTCTATGCCACTAGCAATAGCCGTTAGTGGTATACCGCGAATCGGCAAGCAATCGGCAACTAATATAATATTGGGCATTGTATACCACTACCGACTGTAGTGGCATACGATGCCCAATATTATATAGCTATGTAGTTTCATATTGGAGGAGATTGCACGAGCTATTGCTCTTATTAACTTATGGATTGGCTAGGAAATGTACTTTTTAAGGATTATTTAAATTTAGAATAGATTTTGAAATTATAGATTTCAAAATCTATTCTAAATTTAAATAAAGCGAAATACCACTCACTGATTAATCACAAAATCTCAGAAACTATAACAGCTACAAACTTAAAATTTGGCAGGTTTACGAACTTTACGAAAAGAAGGGTTTTACGAAACTGCACTGCTAAGGGGTAAAACGGGGGTTGGTTGTTTGTATGGAGAAACCGAGTTTCACGCGGGCGAAGCCATCGGCAGAAGCTAGTTGATAGATAAAAGTAATTAATTGTTTTTTCAGCCATCAGTGGGTATTATGGAAACATTAATTTCTTAAAAATAAATCTATTCATTATTTGTGCTACTCATATTAAAATAAAAATACATAAAGTTTCCGCTCAAGACCACCCACGAATAGTCTCCACTACTACATAGACATTAATTATATATATCTGTACAAAAATACTACCGAACTACACAGCATATTAAAATTAACATCATCACATCACTAAACAGTAATTCCTACGTATAAATTTCAGCCTGGAATGTTGCACTCGCGAACTGTCAGCGAGGGAAGAAGTTTATTGTAGGTAACTAAAATAATGTCTATAGACTAAAACGTAATGCACACTAGAGGTTTTTCGGATAGGGGCTTTGAAGTGATAGTTGTGAGCCCGAGAGTGCGTGAGGGAACGGACATTGTTACGCCTCAACCGCTGGAATTCTGATCCCGATTACCAATCATCGTAGGCGTGGGTTTGCGGACGATGAGCAATATAATTATGGAGTCGTCTACGGCGCGTTGTGTACCACGCGCGTCCAAGACATAGCAAAATCGTAGAGGCCCAGTAGGGCCGAAGCCTACTGGGGCCATGGTTTGATTTCTGAAAGGGGTACTCGTTGTCCTGGGATGAAATGCAACTGAAGGAAGAAAAGTGTGGTTTTAGTCAGCAAAAGTCTGACACGCCCTCCCGCTCCGTGTTTGAATGGGAGAGGTCATCAGATGATTATAAGCCTCAAAAAAAAACCGGGTCAATGCGTGGCCAATTTTCCGGTAGATGGCACTTATCTTAAAATTTTTAGTTACACAACGGCTAAACACGGCTAATTATATTACATTAGAAGTTTTCATCAGTTTGATACAGTCATATTGCTTTGTGATACAAAACGTTGAAAAAAATGACATGCTTAACTGAAAGTATAAAAGAAAAAAATACCCCTTTGGAGTGTTTTTTTTTTATGATGAGGTAAGGTATTTACTTTCCAAACGCAAAATATAAAAAATGAGTATACTTTTAGCCTTTAAGTAGGTACCTATAGCTACATACACCTATACATATTACAAAGTCTCATTGAAACTATCTTTGGCCGATCTAACTCAGAGTGGCCAAAGTTTTCTCGGCGCAAGTTTACTGGACTAAAAACCTCAAGTACGTGTTAGCCCTTATTACATTACATTTTTCATGATGAGGTAAGGTATCTACTTTCTATACTATGATTTTTTATTAGACGAAGTAAAGTGACAGCTATAACAATGGTTGTTTGACAGTTGGGCATTGTCCACTGCTGTCACTTTACTTCGTCTAATAAAAAATCATAGTATAAACGCAAACGATAAAAAGTGGGTATCTGTAGCTATATACAGCCATACATTATTATAAGTCTCATTGAAGGTAACTTTGGCCGATCTAACTCAGAGTGGCCAAATTTTACTTGACTAAAAACCTCAGTTGCAGTGCGTGTTAGCCCTTATTACCACTACTATGAAAATAATGCATAATACTAGCACTAATTATATACTAAAAATATCTACTGTGTTAAGAAGCGGATGCGTATGTTTTGTTAATGTTCTTCTCTGATCTTTCGTTTATTGTCGCTAATTTCATTCAGTTGTGATAAATATAATAATGTTTTCTGTGTATTGTTGTTTTGATAAAATTTAAATGTTTGCATTTCGTGTATACACGGCTAAATTTTGGTCGTTTTAATCCCGTGGAGGGTCGATCCGGTACGTGAAACACTATCGATTTGTAAAGATAAAATTAAAAAATAAAGTACGTTTTTTTCTAAAACCCGATTTAATATACGCATGTACGATATTAATTTCTTTAAGCAAACATCAGCTGAGCAAGTTGAATGACCTGCAGGTAGTTAGTACCTACGCAACGATGGACAGCTACCTACAAAGTAATTGACTCGTTTACTTCAAGAAATTAATTTCGTACATTCACAGCGGATATGCTACGCGTACGTAACCTCCGCAATTGTCAATTACATACAAGTATTTATTGTAAAGCGTGCAAAACGCACGCGGGACGCGTTTTTATTGCCTTTTAAAATTTTCTGCATGCGGAACAAATCCACGTGCGTGATGAAATGCGCATGATATTGAAAACACCTTAAGAATGTGTTGAGGAGGGTCATGTACTCATTACATAACCCTCCTCAACTCAGCTATACCTACCAAATTCTTTGCCTAAAAAAAAAAACTATAAAGATGACTGATTAGTGATTACTCTGAAATGAATATATTCATTCATGTTATAATAATTTTTAAACGATTAATTATCCATTCATATGTTTTTATTTATAACACTTTTAATGAATAACAGTAATTAATTACATAGTCTAAAAACGAATGGACGGAAATATTTCTAACGAGCTGTCCAAATTCTGACGTACTCGTATCACATCAAAAACAGTTTTATCTAAATAATTACAAGTAAACGAAGAATTCCTCTCTCTTTAATTACGAATAACTCAATGTCAAAACATTAAAAATGTAATATTTTAAAGTGCACTAGTTGACATAAAAAATTGTTACACTCCCAGTTCTGAGACAGAGATCTAGGATTTTTATTTGTTGTTATAAACTAGTGCTTAACTGCGATTCCACCTGATGGTAAGCAGTGGAGGCGACCTAGTTTATTATTAGACTACTCACTCTAGTCTTGAAAACACCTATATTATAATCGGACGAGAAGAAAGTTGTAGACAAATTGTTCCAACCCTCCGATGTACGCTGAATAAAAGACGAGGCGAAATGCTTAGTTCAGACCGTAAGTCTGCTAGCTGCAGGCAGGCAGGGTCGAAGCCTGCTGGGGTCATGGGTCAGTTTCTGAAAGGAAGGCCCGGCCCCGGCATGAGGCAACGAAGGAACGGGGCAGGTTTTTAGTCAGTAAGAGTCTGACACTATTTCCCGCTTCGCCCAAGGGCAGGATCTGTCATTGGATGATTTTACCTATCATAAAAAAAAAACAATAGTTCAGGCCGTAAAGATTTCAACGACGTAAGCTTGAATACTCGCCATATGTAGGGTTGTTCGATGGTAGAAAGGATATGTCCGAATCAAGTCATGCAATTCCCGCGCACCTCACCATCACCGATTGCATCACTGCTGACCAACAAGTGGGATCTCAGTTAAGCACTAGTTTTTATAAATTAAATAAAAAATGCATCCTGTAAAACACCGAAAGGCTAGCTACCCTATGCTTGTGCTCCAGGCTTTGTAGATTGGGTTCAACCAAATCTGGATCACCAATTAGCCTCTTCGCACGCCTTTCCACCGAGTCCAAAACTGCTAGATGGTATTTTGCAGCATCAGCCCTATGTGGCTGCCGTACTCCACACACGATCAGACCTGTGCTTTGTATGACATTAGAAGAAAGAAATTAAATATCAACATTGATATTTAACATGAACTGCTTTTCTGTTCATCACCACTGCTCTCAAAACGGTGAAAGAAAACATAATGAGGAAACTGGAATGACCCAGAACCAAAAATTCGAAGACATGTGACATCCACCAACCCGCTTTGGGCCCACGTGGTGGATTACGGCCTATTCCCTCTCCTACAGAGGAGACCTGAGGCCAAGCAGCTGGAACATTATAAGGCTGATGTTATGCTATGCTATCTTTAGTAATTTTCTTATATATATATTTGTCATCTTATGTGGGTCATCATGATAAATTTAACTCAAAATATTACCCATTTGTTTTAATATAGCTAGTAATATTAGATTTCTTTGATACCTTTTCGATGTTATATAAATATGTCAAATATGTGATCACAGAAAGTTCCCTTTGAACGTGAAATAGTATTTGAATAAAATACGGGAGGTTGGAAAAACTATGTATCTTTAGATAAAAACATGTACTCTGTTGACGGATTAAGCACTATTGAGGAATTGAATTATGAAACCAACCTGCACTGGGCCCGTGTGGTGGATTACGGGCCCTTCCCGTTTTTAGACCTCTCTCTTTGTTTTTAGATCTGAGTCTCAGCAGCGGAAATATTACAAGGCACATAATACGTATGGTTAAATTTTAAAAAGAGAACTATGTTATATTTAAATAAATAAAAATCGAGTAGATGTATATAAAAACGGGACCAATTAGGAAGTATTTTACTTAAAAAAAATAAAAAAAAATCGATATCTAAATAGGTTCCTAATTCACGGAGTTAGAGAACCTCCTCCGTTTTTCGACGTCAATAAAAAAGTATCGTTAGATTTTTATTTTGGATGTAAAGTTTGTAAGTTTTATTTTAAGTGGGACATCATATACTAATTCCAACTACCACTATTTTTAACTGCATCTCCTAAAGGTTAATATTCTCATCGCGATGACAAATGTCATAATGGGCCTTTTAATTTTTGATAACTGAACGTAACGTCATCGACTATGACTCGGTCCTTATCGAACGGGCGGACGGGGTGCTACTCATTACTTGTCGTCCGGAGAAGAAAATACATGTGAACATATTTTGGCGAGGCAACGCAATTTCATTCTAGAAGTTATGACTTATAACAGGGTTACGTTCTGATATCTCGAAAGTAAAAACATAATATTATTATTTTTGAAGACATATTACACGTAACGACATACACGCATTTCTCTCAAAAGTGATTTATGTCAGGAATGTTCATCGACTACCAAGTGATTCAGACGAAAAAAAAAAATTTCGAAATATGTATATAATTACTAGTAACAACCACCGGCTCCGCCCGTTTTATAGTAAAAAATTGTCCCAAGGAAACATATTCCGGAATAAAAGTATCCTATGTACTATTCAAAGACATGGCCTACATAATTATGTAGGTACAGTCAGAGGCCAAAAGTGCAGTTGCATTCTACCATATTTTTTTTGTATTTTTTTTTTAAGTCGTAAATCATCCAATGACTTTTCTGGCTTTAGGGCGGAGCGGGAGGATGTGTCAGACTTTTACTGACTGAAATCCACTTCTATGTTCTTTCTTTGGCTTGCGTGAAATGTAGAGACCCTTCTGGGCCTCTACGGTTTTGCTGGCATCTCTTTGAGGCGCGCATCGACTCGGTCCGGAAGGTTACCGTATGGCGAGCTACCTATGCTCACCGTCTTCAAGGAGTTGTCAGCAAACCGTAGGGGCCCAGTAGGTTCGAGGCCTAGTCTGGGGCTCTGGGGAGGTATGAAAATGCATACCAGGGCTCCGGATCCAAGGCAGGGAAGGGATAGGGTAGGTTTTTAGTCAGTAAGAGTCTGATACTATATCCCGCTCCGGCCAAGGACGGGAATTGTCATTGGATGATTTTACATACCATAAAAAAAAAACCTATGCTCACCGTCCGTAAGCCGACGCTAATGATGGATTCTACTTAAGCTAAAGTTTCTAAAATTTATTTGAAGAAGAGGGACAATGGTTAACGGGCTCAAGTTACGTAAGTTCGAATCAAGTACCGGATTAATACGCCATTTTTATTTCGTTTTTCTCCGATCTAAAATACTCTTAATATGTTTAAATAGTGTCAATGATGACTAGAGATACGCCTAAAATGTCATAAGACACTAATTGGACAAGTGTTATTATTTATTTGGCTCATCACGACGCGGCGTATACAAGGATATACCACGCACCGGACGACTCAACGTTGGAATGTCTCCCACAAGGTGGTTGCATGACCTGGTGAAAGTCGCGGGAATGTGATGGATGCGAGACGCACAGGACCGTTCGTGGCGACACGTGGGGGCTTATGTCCAAAAGTGGACGTCTGTCAGCTAAAATGATGATGGTACAAAAATATGTAGGACCGAAATTAATTTTCACAGTGAAAACAAAAGCTGAAACTTCCATCAATCAATTATGTGTCCATTGAAGAAAAAGTAGTCTGTCTCTCTTTATTTTTAAATACCTGTTTGTAAATATTATTGCACACACTTGCAAAGTTTGCGACGCAAGTGGAAACTGAAATAAACAAAACAATTCACGACACGACTAACGCGGCGTATAAGGTGATGTCCTTCAAAGGTTGTTCGACAAGCTCGATTACAGTGGCCTACGTGGCCATCTACACTTGGGTGCGGGATGGCGATATGTGAAGCGTAGCGGACACTTTAGAATTGATGGCTTTACTGACAAAAGCCACATCCATGTTTCTTCTTTGCCCTAGAGTATTAAGACCACGGGTTTATAACCTAACCTAACCCAATGCTTAAATAGGTAGGCTTCAGTTCTGCTGGGTATTTTACTGAGATCTCCTTGAGGTGAGCGCGGGCGGCGGGTAATGGGTAGCTCGCTGTCCGTCCGTCCGGTAACAGACCGGTCCGAGGTCAAGTCGTTTACGGCGCGCACTGTTCCCGCGCGCCTCAAGGAGTTGTCAGCAAACTGTAGGAGCCCAGCAGGGCCGAAGCCTACTGGGGCCAAAGTTTATGTGAAAATGTCACCCGGGACCCTGGGACGAAGGCAATGAATGGAACAGGGTAGGTTTTTAGTCAGTAAGAGTCTGACACTATTTCCCAAGGGCGGGATTTGTCATTGGATGATTTTAACTACCCTAAAAAAAAAAGGTGTGGTACCTACACGTATGCGTCGGTCTAATGCAGTTCTAGCGTAAGTGTGCGTTCACCTTAACAAAGCAATAATGTCCACTCAGAAGTCTATTTCCATCGAAAACCAAATTATTTGTAGATACTTACAAATTTTATTGCTGGATAACATTATTTCAACCTCAAATTAATATAATTAGAAGCATTGGGCGACACAGTTTTCCTGCGATGACTGACAGATCGAAATTATTTATAACGATAAATTTATTGGAACTTTGCCTGCCATGAAATGCGCATTTTAGACATTTTTGTTTATCAGGAAAAACATTAAAATTTAAAATACGGAGTATTATTTTTGGTAATGTAGACGTTTGTCAGGCGTCAAACAAAACTGATGTGGTATAAGAAATATAGTTTGAAGAAAGTCAAAGAGGTCAGTGCACCTATCTATTTATTTTAACAGCATTGGTAAAAATATGCACTTACAAAATCCATCATCAGCAATGGTGCAATTATCGAGTCAAAACCATAAAGTCTTCAAGAATCCACGTCGAGTCGTCTACATTCCAGGAAGTTCACTGGAATTGTACAATTTAATTCCGCCACCTCCGTTCCAACATTGGACCACTAGACGTGCGGGTTTGCGCTATCGGTACAAGGTTGACATCCCACCCATACGCACAACGCGTTTTGAGAACACATTAATTGTGCGTACAGCTAGGAAGTGGAATTCCCTGCCGGAGTCTGTGTTCCCATATAGCATTTTTTATTGTTGATAGGTTCGCGCTTGACCGCTATCTCACCTGATTGAAAGCGGCGATGCGGTCAACGATGGAGCGCGCTCACCTAGAAGTAACTTATTCTCTCTTGACGTAAAGATTCCCGTGTTGTAGCCATCAGGAAACACAGACTCCGCTAGTTTTCAACCTGGGGATCTCAGTCAAGAGTGAATGGGTTTGTTCTAGGCAAGTGTGCTCCATCGTTGGCCACATCTTCGCTTGCCATCGGATGAGATAGTGCCATGATAGTGCTCATACTTTTGCCTTTGTAATATTAGTGCGTTAGTAGGTGAAAACGCCAGGGTAGCCTGCGAAATTTTAATTATTGACGGAATTACTATAATTAAAATCATCAATACAATCCTCTCAGTTGGTCTAACTTTATTGAATGGCAATTCATGTCGAAATCATTCAATAAAGTTAACCAATTGAATGTATATTATATACATACATATGTAATTAACTTCTGTCAGCGGCTTTGCCCATGAGAAATTAGGTTGCTCGATAGAAAATTTGGAACCCTGTTTCATTCCCTAAGGAGTTTTTTATAGTAGGTAAAATCATCCAATGACAAATACCGCCCTTGGGCGGAGCGGGAAATAGTGTCAGACTTTTACTGACTAAAAACCTACCCTTTTCCTTCCCTGCCTTGGTTCCAGGGCCCTGGTATGCAATTTCGTACCTCCCCAGAGCCCCAGATTAGGCTTCGACCCTACTGGGCAACTACAGTTTACTGACAACTCCTTGAGGCGCGCGGGAACAGTGCGCACCGTAAACGACTTGGGCTCAGTCGGGTCTGTTACCAGACGGATGGACAGCGAGCTACCTATTGCCCGCCGTCCGCAAGCCCGCGCCTACGGTGGCCGGAAATAGCAGCGGTTGCGACGTGAGCGCCGTTGCCTGATGCGGTCGGCCATTCCCTAAAGGGTGAATTTTTGAAATATTTATAAAAGACAACTTTGTGTACCCGGCACCAGCTGTGCACTGGAGTCAAATGCCCGCTATGACCTGCCATGACCTGTGTTGTACTAAGTGCCGGTGTTGGTCAACTTGTAAACTTTAAAAAAAAATAACATGGTGTAAAAATTATTGGAATCGATTCAGTTACTGATTCTGAACAAACTACATTCAGATTTCGCATATACTAATATAATGTGGTAATAATTAGGTTGGCAATATTCATGTTAAATAGTATATAGGCTATTATAACATCAATACAATCCATGGAAGCAGGACATACTCATACTCACGACATTTGTTTTAGGCTTATGTCCAGGAGTTTGGCTGAAATGATTATGATGACGATGAAACATGTTTATTTTAAATATAAAGACGTTTTTTATTATTCTAGTTTTGCTTGAGGAAGTATACAAAATAATAACGGTGGCCCTAAGATACTTCCTTGCGGTACTCCAAAGTAATTATGTCGAGTTCATGAATAAAATTAATGATACTTGCCATCGAAAGTGAATGTTGGTATTATTAGAAAGTATTATATTGAAAACTGTATTCTCCAATGAAAACACGTAAATACACTAAACCATCTGGTTTTGATTACAAAAATAATTTTTATAATATTTTTGTTTTTTTTTCATCGGTCACATGATTTTACGCAGTTGATGTAATGCGTAAAAAAAATTACGGCGACTTATCTGTCGACGTAAATCGTAAACGTCAAGCGAAGGAAATGATAGTCAATGTCACGGCAATAAGCCGGTGAAGGATTGCCATAAATCAAACTTTTATATGGTTTCAGGGACTAATTTACTCTAAAACTGACTAATTTTATTCAATAAATTGCCAAGCCCTATCTTATTTTACAGTGACCCAAAAATAACAGTTAAAATATATTTCTACGCCTAATATAATTAAGTCTCGACTTAATTTATGGAAATATGATTTTTATGTCATTTATTTTGAGGTAAAACTAATATAAAAAATATGAGGAACTCCTTAAGAATTATGTGTTGACACCAATATACTCAAAACCTATTAATAACGCCCCTATGTCTAAAAATCATGTTGCAGCTATTAAATAAATAATTTTATTAGCCATTTATAAAAAATAATAGAGCTAAACGGTTGACGACATCTGACTACCTATGAAATTGTCATCGGGCAGAGGTCATAAACATTTCGCTATGACGCACACTGTCCGGTTTTTTTTAATTCCAAACGCGTCAGGGGTTGCCAACTATTTTTATGATGCGGCACGATGTCAAAGTTATAGAACAAACGGTGTTTAATAATATTTGACGCTATCTCATGTCCACTGATCGGAGTATCTCTGGATATTCTATACAAATTGATGTTTTGTAGAATAAGTCAATAAAATTTCTAAAATAATATCATACGTGCTGTCAAGTATGATGATAAAGTAGGCCTCATACAAATGAGGCGACGCGAATGCCAGTTTTTGCCACATCAAAGCGATTTTTTTTGAGCCCGGAAATAAATTATTAATATTAAAATAACTGCGAAACGAGTAAATAGGTTAGGCAGACAAGTAAAAAATCAGTTCAGCGTATGATTTTAGATAGCGTACAATTATTTAAGGTGAAAATACCTAGTGTTTCGTAAAAATCTTGGCAAACTTGACGTGAATCTCCTGACATTTCTGACAATAATAATAAAAAAATATATATATTAAAAGTATAATAAATCTTTAGGCTGAAAAGTATGACTCAGTATTTCGAAAAATAATTGCGATAATTTTTCCATATTATTGTTGAATGAAGTTCTCTTAAATGATTTAGTTTTTTTACATAAGACATTTTATTCATAGTTCTTATTATACAATGAAATGTTTTGACATTTGGATTTTTATATTATAATGCTAGCTGGTTTAAAATTGTCTGCCTACGTTTTCTGTGACGAATCAGATTTTATGCTTTTTAATTTGAGTCGTACCTAAGCTATTAATAAAAGCAATTTTTTGCGAATATTTCGGTAGGTCTAGTCTAGGTTAGAATGAGAATAAGTGATTTTAAAATTTTTGCAAAAGCATGAACGTTTTTCTCATTATAACTCACGGTGTCGGTATAGCTGCAAGTTTAAACTGCACCTGTAAAGTAAGTTTATACGAAATCAAGGAATTTACAGTTATAAAATATATGTGTAATATTTTTCCACTAAAGTTTGACTGACTAATATTTTATTACGAGTACTTTGTTGAATTAAGTCTCCTCATATATACCCGCATAAAATTACAAACTAAAAAAATATATTAAAGAATATAAAACGTTATAGGACTATTTAAAATATGGACTCTTTTTTTTAAATAAATAAATCATTGCCCTTCACTAGGTATAAATTTAATATAAGAATAAAAAATAATACCATAAAAATAAATTTACTCACAATACACGAATAAGTAGAACCTCCGTAGCACCGATAAAACCCATCAAAAACTCATCTATATTCCAAAACAGGGACCAACAACACACAAACTAAAGTGACCACAAAACAATGACACACATTTGACACTCCACAGAATTAATCATATTTTCCGTACCAGAAGAAACTCATTCCTCATAAATGGCGTTTGTAAGCGATCTTTGGAATTCCCTCGTTGGCAACAACGAAAAAGGAAATCTGAATTGGACAGATGTTTCCATGTTTTATTTTGATGGCACTCGGAAATATTTCTCAGTATCTGAGATAGACCAGGAGGCTACACCTATAGTGTTCTCAGAGTGCCATCAGATCGGTTTTAACAGACACGGATTTGGATACACTTTTACGCCATTGAATTTCGTCACAGTTTACCACATTGATAGTAGACGAGGTTTGTATAATCAGTTTTTTTTTAATTATTACTGTACATATAAGTTTCAACAATATAGCCGGAAGAATCTCCAAACTTGACTGGCAATGGTCAGGGCACGTTGCTCGCAGAACATATACCTAGTCGATGGGGCCGAAAGGGTCTGTAGTGGCAACAGAGTAATGGAAGACCCAGCGTTGGAAGGTCTCTCATATTGTGGACCGATGACCTGGTGAGGGTCACCAGAAAGAAATGCACAGAACTGGTCGTTGTAGCGACACCTTGGAGGAGGCCTATGTCTAACAGTAGCCGTCTTTTAGATGAAATGATGTTGATGGTGATGAAATTTCTAACGAGCCAGATTATTTTGTGTTTTATAAAATTTCAACTAAATGTTATAATCCCCTTTTTGTGATGAATAAACCTTAAATGTGTCTTGTAATGTAAGGTTTTCTGAATAGTTTTTCCAGTTTTCTTATTCTTCATTTGAAAACAAAACTCCAAACTAAATATGCTAGTTCAACCCTAGTTCAGTTAAATATATAAAAGCCACAACGTTTTCTCCACTTCAAGGTCCCATCAAAAAATAAAAGTAATAAAATATATTTAATAACCCGTTCATGGTTTTTGACATAGATTCATTACCATCAACTGTTTTGGCCTTGTAACAAGGTCTGATTTAAGACCCCTGTTTACGTTTAATATATTTAAATGCTTAAATATCCGCCGATTGACGCAGCACACGCGTCAACTGCTGTAAAAAATATAATATTTTTATGATAGTAAATTCCTTAATTTTTATGTCATTTGATGTCACAAGCGGGACTGAGAAATATTTTGTTATAGTGTTAGGTTTTTATTTTAATACGATGTAAAAGACAGTGAAAACATATACCTATCATTATTATTGTCTATTACCTGGAAATAAAACCACTTATAAAATACTAAATGCACACAGACAGACATGGTGGTTATTAGTAAGTTGTTGATATAGAAAATGTTTACAACTCCACAGTCATAATGACATCTTTGCCTGAGTTTGATAACATTTGGTCAATGGTCATGTCAGGTTTTAACAAAATCTGGACTTCGAAACCAATATTGGGAATGAACAATTGCATTTAATTCAAATGGGACCAAATCACTATTTGATAATCAAATGTACTTGATTATCAAATAGTGATTTGGTCCCAGTGGGCAAAGTTGCCCATTGCAATCGAGGTGGTATGCATGTCGCGACCCGAAGGTGAAGTTATTTTCGAGTCAAAATACTACAATAACAACGTTTATCTTTTTTCATCACACTTACTCGAAAATAATAGGTAAAACTTTATAAACACAAAGTATACGCCTTGATGGGAGCAGCCTGATAAAATAAATTAAATAAATGGTTGCAAGAACTAACCACCACACTTTTCCGCGCTAGTGCAAAATATACTTTGTAAGCTTAATAAAGGTAGGGGTAGGTGCAGGTTTTTAAGCTGTTTGCAGGGTGTTGAAAATATTGTATTTTACATGATCATGCCTATATGGGCACTTAAAGACTTCAGAAACTAGTGCAGATAAAACCTGATTTCTGAAACCCAGGCTTCCGAAAACCAAACATTCCCGCTAAGCCCTTAACTTTATGGTAACTCGAAATTAAACATCAACCTATTTCTTTGCAGCCGAGGTCAAAATGCCATCAGGTCACATAGACCAGCCCCAGATCGAAGACAACAGAGACGGGACAGTCAGCATCAAGTATGAGCCTCGAGAGGAAGGTATCCACGAGTTGCTGGTCAAGTACAACGGAGAACATGTGCAAGGTATGTTCATCATGACAATCATGGAGTAGGTATACAAATTAAAAAAATATATATATAATATAATATTTATATAATATAACGACACACAAGTGAAATAGTGGTCTTACACATAAATTGTTTCACTTTATTATAATGACAGCAGAATATGGTTACAATAAATAACTACTTTTTTTAGCTTATGCTAGTCTGGTGATCATAGCCCTTTTTTGGATAGGTAAATCATCAAATGACTTCCCTATGGGTGGAGCGAGAAGGAGTGTCAAAATTTTACTGAATGAAACCCATTCACCCTTTGCGTTCCAGGGCTGCGACAATTCTTTCAGATAATAGTCACAGCTCTTTTGTAGCAACTTCTCTATTAAATCATCTACAAGTCAAAATATGCCATAATTAATACAAAATTTTCTCATTCCAGGTTCCCCATACAAGTTCCACGTCGACTCCATATCGTCAGGGTACGTGACAGCCTATGGACCTGGTCTACTCAATGGTGTCAGCGGCGAGCCTAGCGAGTTCACCATCAGCACCAAGGGAGCAGGGTCTGGTGGACTCTCCATGGCTGTGGAGGGACCTAGCAAAGCTGAGGTGGGGATTCCATCAAAATTATTAAATACTAATTTCTCCCAGTGCCTCAGAGAGGGTATTAGTAAACTATGGACAAAAGTATGAAAGGGATACTCATGGACCATTTTTTTAAAATTGATTTATTGTGCTTGACTGCGATCCCATCTGATGGCAGTAGTGATGCAATCGTTGATCGTGAGACGCACTAGTTTATATTAAGAGCATAACTCAAATAAATACCAATTCTATTCTTCATTAGCCTACTTTTACTAACTAAAACTACGTCTATGTTCCTTCAGTTACCTTTTGCGTTCAAGAACTGTGTGTCGGTGTTTTACAGGATGCATGATTTGATTCCACCATCTCATTTCACCAACAGAGTTTTTATGTTTTATCTCTCTTTTTTCGCGTTGCCTCTTCATCAAACATCGCGTTGGATTGCGTTAGATGAAGCAAGAAGCTTTTAAACCATGCTTGAAGTTGACGATAGACGAGTGGGGAATGTATAATAATGTCAAATAGGGTAATTTTTATGAGAAATTCTCTTCTTTTTCAGGTAGCAAGTTCTGAAGTCTATAGACAGCCTTAAGTTCAAGGTCCATTTTATCTGATACCACATCGTGTCTACATATGTTATCATCTCATTACAGATCACCTGCCACGACAACAAGGATGGTACCGTCTCAGTGTCATACCTGCCCACCGCGCCTGGAGAGTACAAGATCTCCGTCAGGTTCGGAGACAAACATATAAAGGGATCTCCATACACTGCCAAGGTTTGTTGCATTAATACTATTTCATACAGAAAAAAAATCTAGACCCTATCTTTGTGGAAACTACTTAATTCCACAGTGAAACTGGGACAGAATGGTTTTTTTGGATAACCTTAATCTACCTGATACCAGAAATCGGTGTGGAAAGGAAATCTTGAATAATTCTAATTAGCTATTCTCCTATGTTTATTAGTATTACATCAATAAAAAGGCAGGGGGTGATTTGCACTCACAATAAAAGCCCTATAGTTTTTTTTTTATGGTAGTTAAAATCATCCAATGACAGATTCCGCCCTTGGGCGGAGCGGGAAATAGTCTCAGACTCTTACTGACTAAAAACCTACCCCGTTCCTTCGTTTCCTATCGTGCTGGGACCGGCCTTCCTTTCAGAAACTGACTCATGACCCCGGCAAGCTTCGACCCTGCCTGCCTGCAGCTAGCCGGCTGGGTCTCTAGGGTTTGCTGACAGCTCCTTGAGGCGCGCGGGAACAGTACGCGCCGTCGACGACTTGGGCTCGGTCCGGTCGGCTACCGGACGATCGGACACCGTACTACCCATTACACGCCGTCCGCAAGCCCGCGCCTACGGTGGCCGGAAATCGGGATCGGAAAAGCTTCCTATAGTCAATATTCTGACACAGCAACTTAATAAAGATTTATAAAAAATGGACCCACAAAAACGGTCGCTAGCTTAAAGTAATGCAAAATTAGAAGGCAACATTTGCTGAGGTGCTTGATAAGTGGAGAGGTATACCATGGCAGATTCCTACCAATACCTTTCTGGATTATACATCTTTTTCCCGAGCACTTTTGCTCTTGCGAATCTCTATAAAATAAAACCGGTCAAATGACATTGAAAAAACACATTTATTAAAAAAATTGGTAATTAAATGAAATAGCAATATTAGCATTTCATATATTAGAGTGAAGGTAACCTTTCCCTTACGGCTGCGGTCATCTCCTTAGTTCTCATTACTGCTTGGTAGAAATAATGGACCGATTTCCATTCGTCTCGCTTTAGACCATAGCCAGAGTCAGACGCGAGAGTTTATCACTCCCGGCACCTCCATGAGGACATAACGAGGCTCCAACCAAGCGTTTCCATTCCTTGCTTAAAATTTTATTCAAATTATAATAATGTTTTGCTCTTCTGCATTCAAGTGTTTATCAAAAATATGTTCTCTTTCTTCCAGGTCACCGGTGAAGGTCGCAAAAGGAACCAGATCTCCGTAGGCAGCTGCAGTGAAGTCACCCTTCCTGGCAAGATTAATGACAATGATATCCGTACACTTAACGCTTCCATCTGTGTAAGTTCCATTAAATTCGCACTTCTTTTCTTGGATTCAAATTCAGCTTTTCCTGATGAGTGTTCGGCAATCTGAACAGCTCTGTTATTGGCCTTGTAAAACCTGAAAAGTGCAGATGGTAGTGCAGAATGGGCAGCACAGCAGGTGACGCATGTCCTGTGCAGCGGCTCTACACTGCCATTGTGTTAGGCATGGGTCAAGGAAGCCCCATTTAGCCAGATTATATTTGCAGCGGCCAATCTGAGTCCGCAGTCGGTGAGAGATTTCCAGATTGTAATTAGCACTTGATTTTTATATAGTTCAAACGTCCCTTTTAATCAATACTGCAGGGATATGTGAACACAAATAAAACGCTTCAGATATTTGGGCTTTTGTGGTTTTGGAAACACTTCCTCATTATAAATTGTAGTCTATGTGTATGCTATCCTGGTGCCAAATAAAAAAGGATACCCAGTCTACAGGACTACTCAACTATTTTCCTAGAATTTCACTGCCAGTTCCAGAAAAGATATTAAATAACCACTTTTCTCCTTCTCCAGGCGCCTTCAGGACTCGAAGAACCGTGCTTCCTCAAGCGTCTCCCCTCCGGCAACATCGGCATCAGCTTCACTCCGCGCGAGGCTGGCCAGCACGTCGTCTCCGTGAAGAAAATGGGTGTTCACATCCAGAACTCGCCCTTCAACATTACTGTGTCGGCTACGGAAGTTGGTGACGCTAAGAAAGTTCAGGTAAGGAATCATTAATTTCAAACATATGCAACTAATTTTTGCCACGGGTTTCGCTCTCGTCAAAGACAGAAACCAATCCAAGCTAACACACTCCAGGGATAAAAGTATCCTAGGTGGTATTCCAGAAGGTGGTCTACCCGTGTACCAACCAAACCTTCAAATCCCTTGAACAGTTCCAGCGTGAAGATATAAAATACAAATATACGTGTGTATATTTGTATTTTATATCTTCACTCACAATATTTTGCCTTTATTATTTTAGTGGGATTATTACAATTAAACAGAGCCATAAAAGAATTATACGAGTATTTCACATATAAATGCAAGACTTTACATCTACAGCCTTATATTTAGTATATGTGAAACCCGAAACACAGGTATAGTGTTTTTATGCAAAATATAATCTAGAAACAAAATTTCATAACTGTATCATAAAAAATCACAAAGTTATAAGCTTGTTATGTTACCTGGTTGTGCACAGATGTGTTTGTGTGTTTGGTCACCGGGCCATTTTTGGAATCGATTCAATAAGTGATTCTGAACAAATTGTATTTAGGTTTCGCATATAGGGTGACTGGTAATAAGTGAACGATACTTAAACACGTGATTGTAGTCATGATAACAAACAACTTTTACTATGGAACCAAACCTGAAATCGCGTAAAAAAATCTGTTGGTCAGTAAATTTGGGTTCGCCTTACTAGTCAAAATGTACTGAACTTGGCTGATTCTTTTCTTTTCGCGATTTCAGGTTTGGTCCCATAGTAAAAGTTGTTTGTTATCATGACTCCAATCACGTGTTTAAGTATCGTTCACTAATTACCAGTCACTCTATGTACTGAAAATAATGTTGTATATCCCTTTAAAAAGACGCACATTTGAGTAGAATATGTCTAGATCTGGCTGTTGAGCAATCTGAGCTCAATGTAACCAGTATTCAACTTAGATTCTTTCTTTCTTTATATAATAATTTGTTATCTTGATCAAAACCAAAAATTCGAAGAGATGTGACATTCACCAAGCCGCAACTGGGCCCGCGTGGTGAATTACGGCCCATTCCCTCTCTTAGAGAGGAGGCCTGTGTCCCAGCAGTGGGAACATTAAAAGGCTGATGATGATGATGATCTTCCTCATAAATATTGTTTATCCTCAGGTTTCCGGTTCAGCCCTGAAGGAAGGCAAGACTCACAGTGAGAACATCTTCTCAGTGGACACCAGGAACGCCGGTTACGGTGGTCTCTCACTCTCCATTGAAGGTACTCTTACTTTTCGCAAATTTTTTAGGTTACTTGACGGTAGTTGATAACTACGAAAGTCAGTGCTTACTAGAAATACATAGCTTTTTAGTAAAAACGGCGGCAAGCAGCTTGGCTACTATCCAGGGTTGGTGGTTTTATAGTTTTCTTTACAAAATAAAATTTCCCAGCACTAGAAATTGCCCATGTAACAAACAGGTCCATCACAAGCATGTAAACTCAAATAGGTTGGACAGCGATGCGTAGGAGTTTTATGACGCCATATTTTAGTTAGGAGTAGCATTTATTGTATATATAGTTTAAATTAGTTAAGTGTTTTTATGTAATGTATCTATTATTGTGTATTAAAATATTTAAAAAAAATTAAATGTTATTATTGTGTGTTAAAATTTAAAATATTTAAATTAAAATATATTATTGTGTATTTGATGGAAATTGATGGTTAATCTAAGCTTGACAAACCAGTTACTTCGTCAGTACCACAGTATCTCTTACCTATTAAATTAACCATATTTATTCCACCAGGTCCCAGCAAAGCCGAGATCCAGTGTGCGGACAGCAAGGACGGCGTGCTAGCCATCAGCTATAAGCCGACAGAACCTGGCTACTACATCGTGAACCTGAAGTTCGCTGACCACCACGTGGAGGGATCTCCTTTCACTGTCAAGGTACGTTAACAAAGACGGCACGCTGGTCATTAGCTGACAGCCGACGGAGTCATGTTACTGAATCTTCAAGCTGAACTTCACTTGTCACCGCGTAGAGGGATCGCCCTTCACCGTCAAGGTACGTTACTATAATTAATACATAACATTTATCTACTGCTAATTGCAAAAGGTTAAAATTCGGATTATAACTTTTAGGATGTCTTATATTGCTCTTTGCTTTTAAATGGGACAGTTATCTGATTCCACTATTTGTACGCTAGCTATAGGCTACAAGCCCACGGAGTCTGGCTACTGGATCGCCGACTTAATTTCGCTGAACACTGTGGATTGCTTTTCACGATCAAGATATATCCACAAGGGGACAAAAGTCTGGGCAAAAGTAACCACAGATTCGGTGCTAAATATGAAGAACGGTGGACGCGATAGGCTCAGAAGGAAATGGCGACATGAATTGGATTCCTACTTAAAGCCCTTTAAGGCTTTAATTACTCAAAATTTGGAAAAAAGAAGGTATGGGACTCATAAAAGGATGGTCCGATGGTCATCGGCTACAAGCTCACGAAGTCAGGCTACTGGATCGTCAACCTGAACTTTCCTGACTACCGTGTGGAGAGATGGCTTTTCACTGTCAAGATACATACAAAATTGACAATTATCTAGGCAAAATTAGCTTCAGAGTCGGTGCCTAATGTGATGAACAGTCGAAGCGAGGATTCTTATCAAAAGTAAGCTCTAATTGCTCAAGATTTGGAAAAAAGATAGGCCTTTGCTCTGCTTGTGTTTGCATTATACACAATACCATTACTACTACAACCCCAATAGTTTGGCCATTATCATGTCAGCTGAAAAACATCCATGGCTGGACATAAACTTCCCCCCAAAGAGTCGCGACAACGAGGGGTCCTATGCGTCTCGCATCCATCGGATTCCCATGTCATCATTAGGTCATTGGCTTACCTTTTAGGAGAAATTTCACCGCTGCGTCTAATAGTTGTTCACTATAAAACAATATTGTCCTAGGTGACTGGTGAGGGCAGCAACAGGCAACGAGAGAAGATCCAAAGGCAGAGGGACCCCGCTCCTCTGACGGAGGTCGGCACCAACTGCAAGCTTACCTTCAAGATGCCTGGTGAGTTGAACAGTGCAATTTCTTTATGTTATGACCTAAATGTGAAAAAAATCTCGTAATGAAGAAATTGAGTTTCCTCAGAAAATTACTTCGTGTATTAAATACGCAACACACATACAAAAAAACGCTACAACAGTAACATACTCGTAGTAGTTCATTTTGATACAAGTGGAGAAAGTTTGTCATTGTGACCAAGGCGCCATTCGAAGGTGTTAGGGAACTTTGAGCTGCAGTGACAAATTTCCATGTGTATCAAACGATGTTTTTCAATACACTTACTAAGACATAAATAAACAGGAGTCGATTCGCGACTCGTAGGGGTCACTTAGCGCCCAATCTGCTACGATAAATGTAATAACATTGTGGCGGGGGCGAGCACGCGTACTTTTCCACACTAGTGAGAAAGACAGTAAATTGCGTGCTTAAAGCAGTAGAGTTAAGAGCGGGTTTTTGAGAAGTGTATTGAAAATCAGCAATTTCGTTAAAAAAAAAAAACTAACCCCCAATTTGAGAAGTAGGTAACAAATTAGAGGCGAATATTAATCAAACTATTTTTTACTGAATGTCTGTCAAACGCATATCATATTTCTTCACAGGCATCACCTCCTTCGACCTGGCTGCTACAGTCACCAGCCCTGGTGGCGTCTCCGAAGATGCTGAAATACAGGAGGTGGAAGACGGCCTCTATTCCGTGCACTTCGTACCTAAGGAGTTGGGAGTACACACTGTATCCGTCAAGTATAGGGAGATCCATATTCCTGGTTAGTATTCTGTTACCTTTTGACTGATCTGTTAGTCTAGGGGTTAGCGGCCTTGACTGCTATGCTGGAGGTGGTGGATTCGATTCGTGTGATGAGCACGATCATTAATTGTTCTGTCTGGGTGTAATTTATTTATAATATGTATGTATTTAGAATGAGTAAGTATGTTTATCAGTTGTCTATTACCTACCTATTCATTCATATTTTAAGCAGCCTGGTTTGGGACTAGAAAGCGCTGTGTGAAAGTTTAGGAATATTATTATTATATTATTACTTAGTAATAAAAAATAAAAATAATAATATAAAACTAAAAAAATTGTTCTTGGTAACCAGCCTCTCAAAATCATAGCCATATATATCTTTGTTTTTAAATTTTGCACCCACCGAGGGTGAACCTAGGGTGCAGTAGTAGCAGCAGCAGCATCTGCCTTATAATGCTCCCACTGCTGGAACTCAGGCCTCCTCTCTAGGAGAGGGAATGGGCCGTAATCCACCACGCGGGCTCAGTGCGGATTGGTGAATGTCTTATATCTTCGAATTTTTGATTCTAGGATACGCCGGTTTCCTCACGATGTTTTCCTTCACCGTTTTGAGAGCAGTGGTGATGAAATAAATTACACAAAGTAATGCGCCTGGCTGAGTTTGAACTCGCGACCTACAACTTGTAAGTCGGGGCCAATTACTACTCGGCCACCACTGCTCTCCCTGCCTAATGAAAAATACACCCAAAGAATGCAAAGTGTTCCAATTGTGGCCTCTGAAGTCAAGTTGTACCGGACAGATGGAAAGCGACCCTTTGTTCGTTATACGCTAGTTTGCGCCTACGGTAGGGGGCTTGAGGATGCCTGTACCTTAACAGGAGGTCCTTGCACAAGATCCGGACTTGAGAGGTCACTGCTGCAAATCTTGAAGAATACTGCAGTGTAATACTTTTCTCCTACTGATCTTCATACTTGAATCAAATCTTAATCAACACCCTTCTTTTCAGGCTCACCATTCCAGTTCACCGTAGGCCCTCTCCGAGACTCCGGTGCCCATTTAGTCAAGGCTGGAGGTCCAGGTCTTGAGAGAGGCGAGGCTGGTCGCTTCAACGAGTTCAATGTATGGACAAGAGAGGCTGGTGCGGGCCAGCTCGCCATCTCATTAGAAGGACCTAGCAAGGCCGAGATTGATTTTAAGGACAGGAAGGATGGATCCTGTGATGTTGCTTACAAAATTGAGGAGCCTGGTGAGTTATTTTTTTTAATAAATTAATGCTTGACTGCGATCCTACCTGACGGTAAGCAGTGATGCCAGAACATAAAAGTGCCAATTACACTACATACATTACATACAAATTATGTAAAGTACATTAAAGAAAATATAACACAGATATACAACATTATTTTTAGTATATGCGAAACCTGAATATAAAGGCTGTTCAGAATCAGTAACTGAATTGATTCCAATATTTTTTACACTATGTTACATTTGTTCCCAAAAATATTTAAAGAAGGTCATAAGTTGGACACCACCCACACTAAGTACAACACAGGACACGGCAGGTTATTGTGGGCATTAGGAGTCAAAACAACCCCTCAGTCGCCCAGATGGCCCGGTGACCATGTGTTTGTATGAACAACAAGTTAACATAACAAGTTTACAACTTTGTGATTTTTCATGATACATTTATGAAATTTTATAAATAGATTCTTTACATAAGAATACTAGACACGTGTATCGGGTTTGGCATGTACTAAAAATAGGGTTGTACAGTTCGTTCGACGGTTCTTGGCGCGCCTGAAGTTGGGCTCTGCGAACTTTAGCGCTTGTGCACTCGTAAAAAAATAAATGGTTTGAAAAAATAAATGCCAATAGCAGTTATTATTGCTGTTAACAACTGTTATTGGCATTTATTTTTATAAATCATTTATTTGACGCGTTTTTTTTGAGCGCTAAAGTTCGCAGAGCCTAACTTCAGGCGCGCCAAGAACCGACGAACGTACTGTATGTAAGTAAACCTCTCACTCAGTCTTCTTGCAAATCACCTGACATTCAGTCAGTGTCTCCTTTCATTCATGAATTAATACACCACTATTTTTAAATTATGGCAAATACTTAAAGGGGTTATTAGAAAAGGTCTTGTTATTATTTAAGTAAAATCTCAATGCATAATATTCATAAACAGCAAAGTTATGAGCATTTGTTTATATCCCAAAATCTCACTCAATTTATGGAAACATTGTACAGGTTATTGTTTATGAATGAAAGTCAGTAAAAATGGGAAAACACTGCGCTTAGTATTTTCTAGTAGTAGTTGTTATGAATGATGATTTAATTATAAATTTACCAATAATGACAAATTTTCGTGGACAATTTTGGGATTTCGTTTTTTGTACTTTTGACTACACAAATATGATCAGTAACGGGTAAAGATTGAGCCCCATTTTTTTGTGCACTAATTAAAAAATAGGGGTGTATATCTAGTCCAGGACTGCATGCTAGGAGAGCGTTGAATGCGATTAATATTCATAGGTGACAAACGTCGCGTGTACAGCAACGTGGCACCGCAAATGATTTGTCGTCTTGCAAGTCTTAGTTCCCTTTTTTTTAGTGGGTAAAAATCATCCAGTGAACTGTCCCGCCCTTGGGCGGAGCGGAGGAGTCAAACTTTTACTAAAAAACCCACCCCGTTCCTTCGTTGCCTTTGTACCAGGGCCCTGATGTGCACTTTCATATTAAACCATTGCCCCAGTAGCCTTCGACCCTGCTGGGCCCCTACAGTTTGCTAACGACTCTTTGAGGCACGCGGGAACAGTGCTATTCACATTCGGCGGCTGATAATACGCTTGTTGTTAACAATACCTAAATAAACTATAGTATTTCAACATCAAGCTACGCGGACGCCGAGCAATGGGTAGCTCGCCGTTCGGCAGTCTGGTAATTAACAGGACCGAGCCCAGTCGTTAACAGCGTAATGATTCATGCGCTCCTCAAAGAGATATTAGGACACCGTAGGGGCCCAGCAGGGGTGATGGCCACTAGCTAGGACCGCGGAAAATTTCTGAAGGGGAAGCCCGTAGTCCTAGAACGTAAAGGGCAACTGAAGGACACAGGTATGGTTTTAATCAGTAAAAGTCTGAAACGCCCTCACCCTCGATTTTCCAACTTAAAAAAAATCACTTTTACTGATAAACTGAATTTGATGAAATTTGGTACGGAGTAAACTTGAACGCGTGTCCGCAATGGATCAGTCATTGCGGACATAGATGACGACGCGGGTAAAATCTAGCCACAAATAAACTCGACAATACCTACGGCATGTTTTTTCAACCTACTATGTATTAAAAGTCAAAATAATCTTATTTAAAATTGATCCCATTTAAAATTCAAATATTTTCGCAAAAGAATTTCAATACGAAAGTGAAAGAAACTTTTCAATATATTTAAATGCTTGTAGTTACTTTTTAGTGGATGCTATTCAAATATATTTAAACGCAATTTCTTGCTATTTGTATCAACGACCCCCCTCCTTAACATCGCAAAAACAACTTAACTTTAGTTCATAAATAAACTGTCTTGTATTTCAATTGTTGACCACGCCTACTCAGCAGGCGACCAATCAGCGTGCAGCGCGGCAAAATTTACTGCGAACCATTTTGACAGTTCGATTTTTAGAGTTCCTTGTTGTGAGGTAAAAAACGGACGGTGAATAGTGTAGGTTCCGGTCGGTGGCCAACCCTTGGTTTGTTAGTTGTATTTTGTTGGATTGTGGCTGACTTGTTTAATTTTATTCTGTGTACAGCAGTGCCATTTATCATGGTTAAAGAATACTCAGTAAACCTGCAAAATAGTACTCCTTATGTACAAAAAAACATAAAAATCATGTGGATGATGATTTTTTTTTAAATTAACCTAAAATAACACAAGAAGCATTTTTTTTTTAAATTCTATTAAATGCGTTTTACTAATCTAAACTGTTATCTATTATCTAGTATTCGACACTTAGGTAACTGATAATTCCACATCCTCATAATTCCAAATCTTTTATAAAAGCGACAAGGGAAAAATCTCAAATAAAAACTGCTCACGGAACTCTCAACTCAACTGAATTTCGGTCTTGTCCTTATTTATTTTTTTATTTGTTTTAATTTTTTTCGGCCACTGACCATAGAGGGGCGCGTTCGTTTTTTAAACCTCATTGCTCGTCGCGTTTTTGGCACATTATTGTACGGATTTACGATAAACTTTTTGCTAATGAATCTCGTAATTCTTCAGACATTCCTCACTTTTTTCAAGCTTCTTGCTTAGTGTGTTGTTATTTCGATATAGTTTCGAGCATAGACATATTGCAGACAGTTTTTTAAACAGGTTTTGAGTGATTTACGGTCGTACTTTATTTTTGTACATAGCATTTTTTTGTGATTTCTTATGATGTTAATATATTTTTTATGAAGCGACCCTAAGTCGTAGGGATAAATTACTTAAAGATAAATATTTATTTATGTAGAAATGTTACGTAGGTTAGCGATTTTCATCGTGAAGATGACAGTTTAATTTACAAAAAAATATAGATAAATTATGGCTCAATATTAAACACACAATTTCTTCTACCAAAACGCTAACTTTTACTTTAAAATGAAACCATTATCGTTTTCTTATTTATAATCTGTAAAAGTATAATACAGATAATATATTCGCATACGTTGGCAGCGGTAGCTTTGTCGGTCGTGCATTGCGTTCGAATTTTAAAAAGTTTCATTTTTTTATCTGTGCCCCGTGTAGAAACAAAAATGGATGCTGTTTTGATAATTTAGGAATTTCTTGAAATTCATCAATGATAGCAGCAGGGGTTATTTATGTATATTGTAAAGCAAAGTAATTAATGAAAACGAGGATATTTCCATTAATTAGACATGAAGTTCCGAACAAGGTCCGAAGCAGATCTTATAACTCTTTCGTAATTTAAAAGTGAAAGTGTATTTTTTTTATTAATAGTTCATAGATTAAATTGAATCAGATTCCAAGACTTTAATTTAGGAGAAAGTATTACAAAACAATAAAAAAAACAATACAATAAGCTCACTTTTAAAAATGAAATTATTAATAATTGACTAAATCTCGATTATAAATTCAGCAAAAAGCCGTTCGACGCATGAAATACCAAATAATTTTTAATAGCATAACAGTGGGCAAAACGGAACGGTCTCCCGCCAAAAAACGAACCAATCACAGAATAACTGTCGCTAAACAAAACTTAAGTCATTATTATTTTGGAATTGTTCAAAATTTTCTAATCGTGATACACTTATGAAGTATTTTGAAACAAAAAGGGCGCGCTTCTTTGTCGGGGGATCCGCCATTTTTTTTTTTGGCACAGAACAATAGGATACGGGACAAATTCAGTTGGAGCGGCATTCTTCGGTGCTGGTGTGTAGAAACCATTTTAATTGACCGCCCGATGGTAATAATCGTTTAGGAAAAAAAACGTTTTTTAAAAGATTGGACGCGTTTTGATGGAATGTGACTTTTGATTCTTTGGGCCAGTTTTTGACCGACATTCGGGTCTGGCTGATTCGGATAGTTAGAGAGTTTGTAAAAGTTTTTCTGTAACGTTATCTTGTTATGACGGGTTTTCTTATGTTTTTACGTTTGTTATGATTTTTATTTGTAATGACATCATGATTAGGAACTCAAAGTTTCTCTTATTTTTCTAGGGCCGAACAAATTGTTCACTGTTTCACTTTTTTTGCTTTTATCTATTTTTTGCCGTCTGATGCTGCGTCTTCCGGTATACGATTGCCACATATCAGAACCTATTTTTTTTTTATTTGGTATAAACTAGTGCTTGACTTAGAGCAGTGGTGGCCGAATGGTAACGGCCTTAACTTACGAGTTGTAGGTCGCGAGTTCAATCCCAGCCAGGCGCATTACTTTGTGTACTTTATTTCATCACCACCGCTCTCAAAACGGTGAAGGAAAACATCGTGAGAAAACCGGTCCTAAAACCAAAAATTCGAAGACATGTAACATCTACCAACCCGCACTTGGGCCGCATGGTGGATTACGGCCCATTCCCTCTCTTAGAGAGGAGGCCTGTGTCCCAGCATTGGGAACATTAAAAGGCTAATAATGATGAATGAGTGCTTGACTGCAACCCCACCTGATGGTAAGCAGTGATGTAATCGTTGATGGTTAGGTGCACTAGTTTATTAACAGCCTATTCAATTTAGCCTTGAAGACACCCAAATTATAATCGGATGGGAAGACTGCAGCAGGCAAATTGTTCCTTTTGGCCTCATGGACCATTTGTTTTACGAACAATAAACCCTGCTCACTCCCACTTATGTTTACCAATCTTTTGGAAACCACTCGGTTATTATATAGGTCCATTTCTCTCCTACTCCATCGCCATTTTTGCGCTTCGTAGTAATTTTAAACATTGTTTTACTTTTAATATCTGAAAACTTAATTGCAAAATTATTACCACTTAATTCCAACTTTATAATCGGCTAATTTTAAAAGAATTATACTTACGAACTTAATTATAAATGCAGTATGGTAATTTGGTATTAGCAATACAAATATGGCGTCCCCTTTAACATCAGTTAAAATGTCATTAAATGCAGCTGACGTGTCTCTCTATGGTTCCTTGTGTTTATAACTTGGTGTTACGTTGATAACTAGGACCATAATTTCTTATTATGTATATACACCGTTAAATTTTTATCATTTTAATCCAGTAGAGAGTCGATCCGGTACATGAAATACTATCGATTTGTAAAGGTTAATAAAAAAATAAAGCACTTTTTTTTCTAAAACTCGAATTACTATACGCATGTACGAAATTAATTTCTTTAGGTAAAAGAGTCAATGATCTTGTAGGTAGTTGTCTGTCGTTGCGTACTAACTACCTACAGGTCATTGAACTCACCCAGCTGACGTTTACTTCACACGGTGACAAATGGAAAAATGGAATGGGTAGTGGCTAATAGAAGAAGAAGGCAAATTGTTCCTAACAATGAAAATAAGAAAGAAAATTGTTCTTTTTTTTAACAAATTACGACTTCAAAAAAAAAAAATTACATTAAACAATAACGTTTTTATTTCACCTAGATTTAAATAAGATTTAGTAATATAAAGCAAAAAAAAACCCTTTATTGATACGCAAATAAGTTTTCTTTGCAAACTGTACTTATCACTCAACATTTGATAGATCGAGGTTATTGACTTTCCTATTCTTATTTGAAACACATAGTAAATTCGAGTGGAAGCTCGGCCCAGATGGTAACCGGACGGTCGGACGGCAAGCACGCCGTCCGCAAGCCCGCACCTGCGGTGGCCGGAAATCAGGATCAGGATCCCGGCGGCGGCTGGGGCATGAGGGCCGTCGCATCACACGTGCGGCCTCCTCCTTTGCTAGCATTATTGCTTCACAGAAGGAGGTAACCACCTGCCACTCCTCCTCGCTTCGGACCATAGCCTGTACCAAGGCCCGGAGGGAGAGATCGTTACCGCCGATCGCCACTACGAGGACACGGCGGTGCTCTGCCAAAGCGGGGCATACCTCTACCGTGTCCTCCGGTCGGTCCACAATCCAAATCCATATTGTCGTTTGTTCGTGAAATATTGATAAACCTGCAGACAAATGCATAAATATATACAAATTTTCGCCAATTTAATGTTTGTGTGATCGATTCAAATGGCAAGAAACTACAATTTTAATTAATTTATAATGTAATTCTGTTGAAAAAGCTGATTGGTAGAGAATTAAGTCTGCCATAATCGGTGGTTTATTTTAATATCTATATTTAGAATGTCTTTTTTTCGTCTTTATTTTATTGACATTGTTCTCATATAATAGCAGCGGCAAGAAACATGTAACCGAGATATTTGTTATACATAAAATGATTGAAAAGAGTGTCCATGGAGTTTCTTGCACATTCTTCTCCATAGAGATCTACGCTTTGGAATGTGCAATTAGCATCATTTTTTTCTGTCAGACTGACTCCTTGACCTTTCAAAAGTGCCTGTAAATGGTTTATTTGAAATAAATGCTTTTGAATAAGGCGTTGTAACTTTAGTTGCATGAAGATTAAATAAATAAATAAATGTAGAATAATCATAAAAGGAAAATGTTGGAAGTATTGAATTTCATTTATTAGAGCCTAATAGCTATGTATAAAAGCAAAAAAGGCAAGAACAGAGTAAAGAATACAAACCATAACTTTTTGTAAATAATTATACACTTAAAAAGTATAAATATACGACAGTTTTTTTTTTTTTTCTCCACTGCTTCATTCCTGGATCAAAGCATTTTCGTTTTGAATAACAATTTATAGACACTTATGCATCGCAAAGAACTCAGGCATTTGTTTTCTTCTCTTTCCTTTCATAAACTTGCATACAATTTAAACTTATACTCTAACACACACATACGCACTTCAATTTACAGTTAATCACACAACAACTAAGCATTCACACTTAACGTTCTGGAATTTATTTAAATTGTTTATTTATGAATTACTCCTGTTTACTAAAAAAAAACTTGTTTTGGATTTGTTATATTCTGACTTTTTTATTATTACTATTATTAAAATTAGCTTTTACTTTTGCTCACTGCTGAATACTAAGCTCTTTCTAGCATACTAAATGCGGGAGGGTCCTGGTGACCTGTAATACAGGTTGTTGCACATACCTACATCAGGCACCAGTCCCTCACAAAATTAGTTCTAAATTGTAAGCACATTGTTAAAGCTAGCATAAGAAAAATTTTGTGAAGGGAAAATAAAAAAAAAAAAAAAAAATTATTATTAAAGTTTAGCCTCTCCTAGTTTTCCTTGTATTCTAACCACAACATACTATGCTTCGATATTTAGCAATCTCCAAATCAAACAAGATCTTTGGTGACAAAATTCCTCTTTTTCCCTCCATTAAAAAAACTGACGTAACACCAGCAGCCACCTGCGAAATATTTTAACCGCAAAAAGCTAAAATTCAGTTTTTGCTTGAACAAAAACTTCTGAATAAGAAAGAGGAGGAAACGGGCCGGCCATCGAACCCTTAACATGTCAATACCACTATTTTGCATAGCATACGTCATTATTTGAAGCACTGGGTGGTGGGTGGCACTGTCTGTTAAACTAAGTTTAAGTCTGAGGCGTTTTGTTACAGTCTTTTCATAGTTACTGGACTCTAGATACTTAATTTGCACGTTTTGCTACCTCGTTCTTACATATTATTTATTTTGATTTATTAATTAGTTGTTCTGTTCCACTTCTGCCAAAGGCCTTCCTTCACTCTTTCCATCTTTCGCGGGCCCGCGCTTCATCTTGCTAGTTATGGTGAAGTCTGTCTAGTTAAGCCCGCCATTTCCTTCGAGGTCTGCCGCGACCCCATCGCACTGTTTCAGGGTAACTTTATGGTACTTTACCTGCCTAGTCCCATTTAAGTTGAGCAGCCTTTATCACGTATGTATAATTCTAATATTAACGATTTGACCATTTAAAAAAAAATTAAAATGGTGTTCTTCAAGTTCCTTGTACGTTTTTCTGCATAGAGATCATAGTTTTAGTATCTTTTTTGTGATCTTGACAAAAGTGGAAATAAATGGTTTTATTACTGGGTTACTGTCTGAAGTAAAATATATATGAATAAATAGTAGCTTTCAGAGCGTAGCGTTTAAATAGGCACATAATACTGATAGCTTTTTGACACACTCTCGGCTGTTAAAACGTCTCGTTTTTACTGTAAATGGGTTTTTTTTTTAGAATATCATTCAAACTAAGAGAAAATAAAACAATATATATAGCTATAGTAGTTTCTATTGTATCTTTTGCAAAAATAGATCTATAATTATAATCATCTGTAGTTGTCTGTTTCATGCTGCTTCAAAGGATTAAGGTTTGTATTCAACCAATATTGTAAATTATTGATTTGATGAGACTTTTAAGTTCTGATTGATAATAAACTCCTTATATCAAACTCATCAATTATTACATTGTGCCATTATATGACATAAAAGCTTATCAGAGATTGTTTGTTCATTTTACAAAGACGAATCTCGTGACAAACTTTTATTTCTTTTGTATCAAAATTCATATGCAAGATTTGCCTTTTGTTTGTTTAAAAAACAAACATTCATAAAAACATTACAATATAAATAAAATCTCATAAATACGTGTCTAATAAACCCTGGTTAATCTTTGATTTCGCGGTGCCGTCGGGCCCTCAACTAATTCTCAAACAAAAGGATTGTTTCCGAAAAAGTCTACGATCAGTTTTTTTTTCGTCCAATCAGCAAAAACCTTATCGAAAAACATCTACCTCGGATGTAAATAAATCTGTAGCAACTATATGACCACCAAGGAGATACTGTTCATATTGAAAAACGATAATCAAGTGAGAAATGGCATTCTAGTTTAAGGGTTCTGCTGTTTAAGTAAAATTTTTGTGTATAGTGATGGTCTATGTTGTCGTGAACTGTATTCACTTTTTGATTTGAATAATAGCCATATCAGTTTGCCGTTTAAAATTATGAAAATAGAGCTGCATTAAAATTTATAGACATATGACGACATATGGTTCTCAAATGTGGTTGTTCATAGTGGGCTTTATCGGAAGGCTTAAACTCACTCAAAGGCCGATGAAGAGGTTTATGCTAGGAGTTTCCTTACGTAATCGAATCTGAAACAAAACCAGTCACCGATATAACGATTGCATCACTGCTTAACATCAGGTGGGATTGCAGTCAAGCACTAGTTTATACCAATAAAAAAAAAAATAACCCGAAAAATCGTCAAACTTAGGTGGCAGCGGGCTGGACTCATTGCCACTGATGGTCGATGGAGTCGAAAGGTAGAAGATGCAGCTTTGGAAAGCCTCCGACAAGGTGAACCAATGACCTGGAGAGGGTGGCAGTAGAATTATATTTAATCACTGAGTGATATAGGCTATATTATTGCCTACTTTCGCGCGGGCGAAGCTGCTGCAAGAGCTAGGTTTTTTATTTAAAATGCAATTTACATCTATTTAAATCAATAAATTATTAAATACTATGATCAAATTATAATAAAACATGGTACCTAATAAATTATACATATAGCTTTAAGATATAGCAAAGACTGAAATAGCCCGACCGTGGTTTGATTGGATCGGTCATTGTGGCGACGCTTGGGGGAGGCCTATGTCCAACAGTGGACGTCTTACGGCTGAAATGATGATGATGATGCTTGCTTTGAGCTTCACAACAAACGAGCTGTCATAAAACCAGAAAGCAAATTGCCTAAGCAGACTAGCTAACGGGGCGGTTTTCAAAAACTTAATTCCCAGCACTGAACCCTAAATAAATGTAGAAAATTTAAATATCTCAAGTCAGTTGCCAAGAATTATTGGATGCATCGTTAGTCGCTCCGACATGAACTCTTCATTTTTTTACAGACCAAACAGTATTTTTTGCCATTTCGTCAGGTTTTTAGATCTTCGTGAATTTATTAGTGTATTTGTCGGTATTTTTGGGTGGCGGCCCGTATTAGAATACGATTTGTTTCGTTATTTAATTGGATGTTCCGGTTTTTTGTGGGATGCAGTTGTAGAACGTTTCCGGATCAAATTATGGCTTGACTTTGTGATTTAGGATTCAGATTCAGATTTAGATTCATTTATTAACTGTCAAAAATAGGTACATTATAATAAGTTCTTATTTAAATAGGTACACTGAGGGCGCTATTTTTTGCCTCTAGGGCGTACAATGTATATACATGCAATAAAATTAAAACAACAAATTTAGTCAAGTAAACAACAAGTCAGCACTTATTTAAAGAAGATTAAAGAATTGGAATAACGCTATAAATTAAATTTAAATATGAAAATGTAAAATTAAATGTCAAAATGTGAAATTAAATTTCAAAATATAAAATTAAATGTCAAAATGTGAAATTAAATTTCAAAATATAAAATTAAATGTCAAAATGTAAAGTTAAATATCAATATAAAAATGTATAATTCTTACGTAGATATGAAATGTCAGAAATTTTATTATTATTTATTTATTTGTTTATCCTCACATCGGAACGCCTTACAGCAATTACACCAATGGAACACAATTAGTTCACATTCTGTTGTGTTTTATAACAATGTATCATTCAAATAGTCGGTAATTGAATAATAACATTTTTCTATTAAAAAATTCTTCAATTTTCTTTTAAAGTTGTGCAAATTTTCATTTTTAATGCTATCAGGAATTTTATTGTATATTACCGTACCCATGCCTAAAATATTCCTTCTTGCTAGGTCTGTTTTGCATTTACTTTTACACAACATGCTTATTGTATTGGGATCTAAGTTGAGTGGTTAATTTTTTAGTATCGACTACTGCAGGAAACAAATATAGGTTACATTTCAAAAACAATTTTTAATTGATTAAAATGGTTAAAGAATTTCGGTTTAGAAGATTTGTATAAAATTTAGTTTGAGATGTCAGAATCGCAGTTGCATAACTTGTTGCTATAATACATATCTATATAATATTATAATAAAGCGAAATTTTTTTTTTTTTTTTTTCTGATGAATGAACTCAAAAACTGATGTAAAAAAAATCTCTTCAGCCGAATACTTCATTGAGTAACATAGGTTTTATATTTTTTACTGAAAGCTACTGGCTGAAGTTATTACCGTAATATAATAAAGCGAATGAGTTTTTTTTTTGTTTCTTTTTTGTCGTAAACGCGATAATATCTGGGTCGAATTGGACTTTTTTTACTGAATAAGACAACCAACGTGGTATCAGAGTTGTCCACGTGATCAGAACAAACGTAGGAGTCCGAAATCATCTATCGGATAATTGCCCGGATTAGACCGAACATCCGACTGGTCTAAAGATCCTTCCTCCCTTTTCAATGAAGATTTGCAGGACTTTAGGGTTTTTCCACATATCTCTAAATAGGTGGTCCATATAGAGATATGTGGTAAAAGCCTAAAGTATACTTAACTATGAAAACTCAGTACAGCTTTAGTAACGTTCGACGTTATCATCACTTCCTCAAGCTTTTAAGCAACGGGCTATATAGCCAGCGAAAACGGCTCTAGAGGGTATTCTGACCATGCCCAATTGGTTATTACTGGTACCTTTAGGACTTGTTTGCGGAGACGCGGCGCGTTGGGCGGTCGTCGTACATTGCCATATTATTGCTGCAATGTATGACAAACGCCTGACGCGCCGCGCAACGAGCTGCATCTCCTTAAACAAGTACTAAGTCCCATCAGCGGCTCTAAACCAAAAACTTAACTCAGTAGTAATTAAGTTACTACTGAGTTAGGCCAGTTATAGTTTTATCAGTATACTTCAAACCACTGTGTCCATGACTTTGCTAACCAAATCATCTCCTCAGGTGAATACCGCATCGGCCTCAAGTTCAACGAGCAGCACATCCCGGACTCTCCCTTCAAGGTGTACATCTCGCCAGCAGTCGGAGACGCCCATCTCTTGGAGGTGGCGCAGTTCCCTGACTCCGCACAGGTGGACAAACCCACCCAGTTCTATATCAGGCTCAATGGGGCTAAGGGTAGCTTGGATGGCAGGGTAAGTGGATGATACCGTGTTATTTTCATTCTCTCATCATCATCATCATCAACAGATCGCCACATAAGAACTCTACTACATCGTACTATCAGAGTTCACCAAGCGATTACAATAACTTTTTTTATTTGCAACCTTATCTTTAGTACATTATATGCGAAACTCTAAAATCTAGTATTTTTATGTAAAGAATCTATGTACAAAGTTTCACAATCGTATCATGAAAAGTCACAAAGTTATAAGCTTGTTATGGTACTTGGTTGTCCGTAGAAATACATGGTCACGGGGCCATCTGAGCGAGTGAGGGGTTGTTTTGCTCCTTCAGACCTGCACCCAACTGTACGCTATTGTGAGCTTTTTAAATATTTTTTGGGAAAAAATATAACATAGTGTAAAAATTATTCGAATCTATTCCGTTACTGATTCTTAACAAACTATATTCAGGTTTCGCATATACTAAAAATAATGTTGTATATAATCTAGTGCTTGACTGCTATCCCACCCGATGATAAGCAGTGATGCAATCGTTGATGCAATAGTTCAAAATAAACTATCGGACAATCACCCGGACCAGACATAAGAACCGTCTGGTCGAAGGATTAAAAACGCATATTTCGACACTCTCAATTAAAATTCATAAGGTAGGTACTTCCCTTTGACCTAAAATCCTGATTTTTTTTATGGAGCAAGATCTCATAGTACAAATATATGAAACATTCTGAAAATTGAAACATTTGTTGCCACGTCACAAAACACAACACAAACACATTTGTTGATTTGGAAAAATCCTCGAGACTCGATTCAGGAATTGAACTATTCAAATAAGTTAATTTGTACGGAACCCTCAGTGTGCGAGGGTCCAACTCACACTTGCCCAGTTTTTATTAACCAAATGACATCTTTTGTCAAACTGCCAAACGACACAATGCCAACATTGCTAGAACTTTTCTAACGAATATCAAACTTTAAACTATGTATCGATAATCGAACCTATTCAAATCGGACAAAGCTTACGCGCCCTCTTTCACGAAAATACAAAATCACACACACCCCTTAACACCGTTTAAAAATTTACGAAGATAAGCCAGACAATGTCTTCTAATATACTATCTTGAGTTACCCTTCGGGTCAGTTTGATTTATCGTGAGAACATGACGATCAGGCAAGTCCGGCTGTGTCCAAGATTTATGATCGATGGACCACTGTGCTGTGGGTACCATATACGTGCGTATATTCCTCCTTTAGGGTGAGTTTTTTTTCGGGTAAATCTGAAATTTGGCGCACTGTGTGTTTATTTTACTGTGATCGGTAGCTATGGTAAAATAATGTTAGAAAAAATTTACGTAAATTATAGTTAGAGAGCAAAATACATATACTTATACTAGCTGGCCCGGCAAACTTCGTACTAATAGTAGATATTTTTCATGAATTTTGACATGTTTTCTCAATGTTTAAACCTTTTCTGTAGTATCACGAATATTTCAAGACCAATATTAGCTAAATCGGTCGAGCCATTCTCGATTTTTAGCGAGACTAACGAACAGTTATTCATTTTTATACGTTAAATCTTGGTCGTTTTAATCCCGCGGAGGGTCGATTCGGTACATGAAACACTATCGATGTGTAAAGATAAAATTAAAAAATGAAGTATTTTTTTCTAAAACTCTAATTAATATACGCATGTACGAAATTAATTTCTTTAATTAAATGAGTCCATGTCCTTGTAGGTAGTTGTCAGTCGTTGCGTACCTACTAACTATCTACAGTTCATTTGCCTCGCTCAGCTGACGTTTACTTGCAGAAATTAATTTTGTACATGCGTAAATTAATTCGAGTTAAAAAAAGTACTTTATTTTTTAATTTTTTCTTCAAAAATCGATAGTGTTTTATGTACCGAATCGACCCTCTACGGGATTAAACAGACAAAAATTTTGCGGTGTATTTACGCTCCCAAAGTTATAGTTGTAGGAATCTACAAGTTGACAATTTGACTCAGAGACAAGTTGAGACAGCTGATTTCGCCTATTAAAAAAAGGTTTTTTTTTTGGGTCTCAGTTTTTCCATCAGAGACCTCTTCCATCACCTTCTAACAGACGAAATCTAGGTCAAGACCTGGGTCATCATGACAAAAAAAAGTATTGACCAACACTGGCAACTACAAAATTGGTTGTGGTCTAAATTCGCAATAGCATTACGAAAATCTCATCAAAGTTTAGCACTTTTACTAATCCTTCCCCATGGTTGAAATATTATTTAGTTTTTTACTAGTGACTCGCCGGTATTACAAATCATATAAATTCTTGGATTTTCACTACTATAATATGCGTGTTTTATATATTATATACGCTTATTATGTATACTTAGATCTTCCACATCGAAAAGCGAGTAGTAGCTCATCGGTAAGCGGTAACCGTTCGGACCGAGCCCAAGTCGTCAACGACGCGTGTTGTCCCACATGCGCCTCAAGGATTGGTCAGCAAAACGTAGGGGCCCAGCAGTGTCGAAGCCTACTGGGGCCAAAGGTCTGCTTCTGAAATGAAGACTCGGCCCTGGCATGAAAGACAACGCAAAAAATATTATCAACTTTTTTGTTAATTAAGATATTTTAAAAACTCTTTCATATTTGTTTGCTAAACCAAATAAAAAAGTTACATTCATTCTCTCGAGGCACGCAACGTTGATGCCGAACACACAGTCTCTGCACCAATTATGCCTTCCTATAATATAATCATTACAAGCGATTAAAGGCACTCTGACTCCTGTATAGGAACTATGAAAAAAAAAAGATCAAAATCGAGTAATTTTCCCCACCAAACATAACTAAAACAATATGTTCCCGCACAGTGTGTCTAACCCCACATTTTGTGTGGCCAAAAAAATGTAATAAAACGGACTGACCGCACGTGACCGGGTTTGGCTGAAATAAATCACTTTCACACTAATATTTTATAACATTGTGCTACGATGAATATTGTGCCAAGTTATGCCAAGTTGTGTCATAAAAATTAATATGGGGTTGCGAAGTTTTCCGTTTTGTGCGAGAGGGTAGTGGAAAAAATGGGTGGGTTTTTTTTAAAGACTTCCATATGTTTCCTCATCATCTCGTTTGGAAGCTGTTAGATGGTTTTATTTATTTATTTATTTTATAATTTATGTGTGTACATAAATTATAAAATAAATAAATAAATAAATAAATCTTAATACTTTTGTCCTTTTCATTTATATGTGTGTACATATAAATGAAAAGGACAAAAGTATTATGACAAAAAAATGTACAAAGGTACTGCTTATTTCTAAAAGAAATTTCTTCCAGCAGACCTGCGAAAGGAGAGATGAGAAGAAATGAAGGCAATAGTGTGTAGAAGTGAGAAGAGTTAGTGAAATCTTAAATTAAAACAATAAATACTTATATATATAAGCTATAAATACCTTATACTAAAAATAAATACATAATACATATATATATATATATATATATATATATATATATATATATATATATATATATTTATATAATTAATATACTAGAGAGGAAAGATAGTGCTCTTTTACTTTAGCTTTGAAGAGCGAAATAGTTTTTAAGTCACGTATACTAGGCGGAAGAGAGTTCCACAACTTTACTGCATGGACTGAGAAGGAGTAGGAGTAGTAGCTGGATTTATGTGGTGGGGATTTAAGGAGGGATCTTAGGTGTGATCTGCACGGGGCGACGGACGGACGGGCGTAAGAAAATCTGTCGCGCAAATAGGAGGGATAGGACGGGTTGTGAAGGATGTTGAAAAGGAGACATAAAATCCGACTGTTCCTGCGAAGACGGATAGGGAGCCACTTGAGTTCCTTGCGAAGATGAGAGACGTGATCATACTTACGTAGACCAAAGACAAACCGAATGCATAAGTTTTGCAGTCGCTCAAGCTTGTTTAATAGCTCCTCAGTAGCATCCAAGTAGCAGGCGTCAGCATAGTCTATAATCGGCTGAATAAGAGTTTGGGCCAAAGAGATTTTCGTTTTCAAAGGCAAGAGACCCTGAAGACGTTTGAGCGAATGATAAGCAAAGTTTACTTTCCGACTGACTTCATTGACCTGCGCACGCCACGAGAGATTGGAGTCAAAAATAACACCCAAATCTTTTGCAGTTTCGGAGTAGTCAATCCGAACACCGTCGAGAACTAAAGGCTGCAGAGAAGAAACTACAGCCGCATTGCGAACGAATCTACTGCCTATGATCATGGCCTGCGATTTAGCTGGGTTGATCTGTAGGCCAAATGACTTAGCCCAAGCACTGATGCAAGCCAGGTCATGATTCATAGCAGCAATAGCAGAATCCGCGTCGGCAACAGTAAAATGGAGATACAGCTGCAAGTCATCTGCGTAAAGATGGAAGGTGGAAGAGATTACTCTGGTAACAAAGTTAATGAAGATAGAAAAAAGAAGAGGAGAGAGAACGCTACCCTGAGGAACACCCTCAGTGAGACTACACCAGTCAGAGAACACATCTTCAAGACGGACACACTGAGAGCGACCCCGAAGATATGAATTGAACCAAGTTAAGGCGGAAGAAGAGAGATTAATGGATTTAAGGATGCCGAGTAAGATGTCGAAATCCACTGAGTTAAAAGCGCTACTAAAGTCAAGCAGTACAAGGACAGTAAGGGACTTGTTCTCCATAGCCCAGCGGATATCGTCAGTTACTTTTAAAAGCGCAGTAACAGTACTATGACCCGTGCGAAAACCTGATTGGAAAGCAGATATAATTGAGTTTGACGTTAAGAAAAGAGATAACTGTCTATGGACTAAGTGCTCAAAAACTTTCGAAAGAAATGGGAGAATAGAAATTGGTCTAAAATGCGTTAGTAAAGAAGGATTGTTAGTCTTAGGTAAAGGTATAATATAAGCCTGTTTCCAGACTGACGGAAAGGAACATGTGGTAAAAGAGTGATTGAAGATATGCGTGAGAACAGGAAGTAATGAGGGAAGGATGAGAGTAATCATTCTAGAGCATAACTTATCATAGCCGACAGCAGAAGAAGTAATCGCGAGAACAGATTTCTTAACGTCATCCTCAGTAACATCGCTAAAGTTAAAGTGAGGATACTGTGGCAATGGCAAACAAGAAAGACCATCCAGTGTCGCAGCTTTGACACGAGGATCTAAGGAAAAGGGAAGAAGAGAGAAATGCTTGTTGAGATCATTAGGGTCCACATCCTTACACTGGTTGATTGGTGATTTGCCTATGCCAACAGACTTAAGAAATTTCCATACGTCGGAAGAACTACGGTTAAGAAGTTGTTCGTGGAAATAGCGTTTATCAATGGTTTTAAGTTCTATTTTTGTGTGTACAAAACCAAATGTGATTTCGGCTTTGATTATACTACCTTAATTTTAGTATATGTGAAACCCGAAACACGGGTTTAGTATTTTTATACAAAGAATCTATGTACGAAAAATTGCTGTATCATGAAAAATCTCATCATCATTTTTTTTAGCTACATTACTTATGTACTTATATCGTTTTATGGAAGGACATAGAAAACATTTCACATATAAAGTTACGTCAAACTTAACCAAACCCATCTTCTTTGTCCAGATTGTCTCCCCATCGGGCAAGACCGACGACTGCTTCATCCAGAACATCGACGGCGACCAGTACAGCATCAGGTTCATGCCCAGGGAGAACGGAGTCCACAACATCAACGTCAGGTTCAACGGAATCCATATTCCTGCTTCTCCGTTAAGAATTAAGGTAATGTACTGCATATTCACTCCCCTATTTTAAATGGCAGTGTTACGAGTCTGGAAACAGACTAGCCGCCTTATTTGTTTATTTTATAATTTATGTACACATGTAGAAGAGACAAGGTATTAAATAACAAAAATAGTACAAAGGTACTGCTTATTTCAAAAAGAAATTTCTTCCAGCAGACCTGCGAAAGGAGAGAATTAAAAGAAATGTAGGTAATAGTGTGTAGAAATGAGAAGAGTATGTCAAATCTTAAATTAAAGCTATAAATACATATATAGCTAAAAATACCTAATACTAAAAATAAATAAATAATATATATGTATATATAATTATCATACTAGAGAGGAAAGGTAGTGCTCTTTTAATTTAGCTTTGAAGAGCGAAATAGTTTTTAAGTCTTGTATACTAGGCGGAAGAGAGTTCCACAACTTTATTGCATGGACTGAGAAGGAGTAGTAGTAACTGGATTTATCCAAAACGCAATCTAAAGTAGTTTTGGGACTACATTATATGTAATGTAGTCCCAGAACTACATTACTGAATTCATTTTTATATTAATGTGCCATCTGTGATACGGAGTTGTATTTACCTTTATAATATACACTGTTAAATTTTGGTCGTTTTAATCCCGTGGAGGGTTGATCCGGTACATGAAAAACTATCAATTTATAAAGATAAATTAAAAAATAAAGTATATTTTTTCTAAAACTCGAATTAATATAAGCATGTACGAAATTAATTTCTTTAAGTAAACGAGTCAATGACCTTGTAGGGAATTGTCGGTCGTTGCGTAGTCTGCATCTGAAAGGAAGTACTCTGAGGTGAACTATGTTATGACATATTTTACCTCTGACTACCCCCTTTTTCTAGTTTAAGTTCATATTATACTCCATCCTAAGGTTGTCTGGTTGGTATCGCTATCAGCGATAAGATCGCCATTATACCCATAGATAAGTTAAGTTTCTGTGAAATTGTTTCTACATATTTTGGTGTACAATAAACTTTATATTAGACTTAGTCTAGATCGCGCTTAAACCTAGTAATAGTCTTGGAACAATTTTAGATCGCGTTTTGGAATAAAGCAATATTTTTTAATAGTATTTTATAACAGGCATAAATAATATCTTTTCATCAATAAATTCTTCTTTGATTTATATTTTTAAGTGTTTCGATATGGTAGCTAAAACTCTTTATACTATTATGATAGGCGCCAGATCAGTTGCTGTAAAGATCCATATTGGCGCATATAAAACGTCAAAAGCTACAGCACGGTTCGAATTGCTTGTTTCTTAAGGAGAAGAACCGGTAATAAGCTCTATAGCTACTCTATAAAAAATATTGATCTTATAATTACAATACATTGACCTTTCTCTAATATCTCTTCGTAAGTACTTTAAGTACCTCTTGAATAGTGCTTTGGTAAATCGTTTTTCATTACTAGAAAATATAAAGGATCATGATAGATATTTAGGATCATGATAGATCTTACTGGGGTCAAAGGCCGCTTTCTGGAAAGAAGGCTCAGCCCCGGTTTGATACGCAACGAAGGAACGGGGTGGGTTTTAGTCAGTAAGAGTCTGACACTATTGCCCGTTCCGCCCAAGGGCGGGATTTGTCATTGGATGATTTTAACTACCATAAAAAAAAAACAGGATCATGATAGATGTCTATTAAGGAGTTTTATATCTTTATTTCCCGAAAAAAGTGTCAATAAATGTAGGTAGATCAATGCACTTTATAACAAATGAATCTGGCGTGTACTATAGTATTAAATGCTCTGTACCTCTACCATGAGTTTTAAGCAATAGTATTCGTCGCTACTCGATATCGACGCCGTAAATATTTTGTATGACAAATTTTGGTTCTGCAAGTGACCGCTAGAGGCGCTGCAAAATTTGCCATACAAAATATTTACGGCGTCGATATCGAGTAGCGACGAATACTATTGCTTAAAACTCATGGTAGAGGTACTGGTTACGTCAATATTGGATATGAATGTAGCTTAAACACCGTTAAATTTTAGTCGTTTTAAACCCGCGGAGGGTCGATGTGGAAAATGAAACCCTATCAATTTGTAAAGATAAAAATGAAAAATAAAGTACTTTTTTTTAAACTCGTATTAATTTACGGATGTACGAAATTAATTTCTTTAGTAAACGTCAGCTGATCGAGGTCAATGAACTGTAGGTAGTTAGTACGCAACGACCGACAACTCCCTACAAGGTCATTGACTCGTTTACTGAAAGAAATTAATTTCGTACATGCGTAGGTATATTAATTCGAGTTTTAGAAAAAAAAAACACTTTATTTTTTAATTTTATCTTTATAAAATGATAGGTTTTTCATGTACCGGATCGACCCTCCACGGGATTAAAACGTCCAAAATTTAACGGTGTATATTATAACGGTAAATCCAACTCCGCATCATAGATGGCACCACCTATCTTTTATATAAAATGAATTCAGTAGCGCCCGCCAAAGGCGCGTTTAAAAAACGTGGTGTACACAGGCCCTTAGTAGTTAGAACCGTCAGTAAAAAAATATTGAAATAAGAATGAACCTAATTGTTTTTTAATTGAAATATTTACGTTTATTAAAACAGTTTATCTAGTTCATATTTCCTATATTAATAGTTATATTAATTATTTTATTTCATTAGGTCGGAAAGGATGATGCTGACCCCGCGGCTGTTCACGCCCATGGACCAGGATTGGGCAGTGTCAAGACTGGTAAGACATCATAACTTTTACTTCCCAGCTTACCACATAGGAAAATATACACCACTATTTTTTAATTATGGCAAATACTTAAAGGGGTTATTAGAAAAGGTCTTGTTATTATTTAAGTAAAGTCTCAATGCATAATATTCATAAACAGCAAAGTTATGAGCGTTTGTTTATATCCCAAAATCTCATTCAATTTCTGGAAACATTGTACAGGTTATTGTTTATGAATGAACGAATGTCAATAAAAATGGAAAAACACTGCGCTTAATATTTTCGAGTAGTAATTGTTATGAATAATGATTCAATTATGAATTAACCAATAATGACAAATTTTCGTGGACAATTTTGGAATTTCGTTTTTTTTACTTTTGACTACACAAATATGATCAGTAACGGGTACTGATTGAGCCCCATTTTTTTGTGCACTAATTAAATAATAGGGGTGTATATATTTTTAATTATGTATGCATAGGCTCACGTATAACCACTATCTCACCTGATGGTAAGTGATGATGTGGTCGACGATGGAGCACACTTGCCTAGAAGTAACCTATTCACTCTTGACTTAAAGACCCCTAGGTTATAGCTATCAGGAAACACAGACTTCGGCAGGAATTTCACTCCTTAGCTGTACGCATAATGATTGTCTTTACACGATGGCTCGTACGTGCGGGTGGGATATCCACCGTGTAGTAGCCATCGTTATCTGGCTTAGTCTTTACTGGAAAGTCGGACGTTGAGCTACCTATTGCTTGCCATCTGCAAGTCTGCACATACAGTGGCCGGAAATTGCCCTGAATCTCTGGGGCGTCTAATAAGGGTGTCCTCTTCCTCACGGTTACGGCCACCTCCATCACCTTTCCTTGTCTTGTTTTCTTGTGTTGTACTCGTATTTATGTGTGCCTAAGTGTATTAGATACTAACATAGTTTTTAAGTTGTTTTGTTACTGTTGTAGTAGGGTGACTGCCTCTAATTCGCTCTCGTTTCGTACCGTGGCCTGAACTAGGGCTGGACGCAAGAGGTCGCTGCTGACAATAGTCTCCACGAGAATATATATCTTATAAGTTTTGTAGTTTTCCGTTCAATACATCACTGCTAAAACTACGCTGTATCTAGATCCTGTAGCGTGTTGAATATCGAACCAGGAAATTAGCGCTAATGATGGCAACATAAACCAACACCATATAAACGTGCGTTTGCTATAAACTGCATATGCTTGCCTATTTCTTATTTCCAATATAATTATTTACTTAACATGGAACAAAATTGGTTTACATCCATTTACTCAAAGTAAGGTTCAGTTGAAAACCAGTACCAAGACCAGGACCTATTTTGCGCAGCCGCTGCCCCTGTGATAGTAGAAAATTATCCTAAAGAAACATATTCCCGGAATAAAAAGTACCCTATGCACCATTCTAGGACGTAGTCTACCCTTGTGCTAAATTTAAAAAAAAAGTATTAAATATACATATATTTATACAAACTGTCGTCGTTCATAGTATTAGCATGATTTATTTGTTTGTACGCTGTGTTTTTCTACCAAATAGACATGTCTTTATCTTTCTTTATCTAATAAACTTTCAAAAATGTTTGCTGTCACTGCAAAAAGTTCCTAAAAAGCCATTTGTTTTTCTCAGGTGTGAAAACGGACCTCATCATCGACACTTGCAACGCTGGCGTTGGTCTTTTGGCTGTCACCGTGGATGGACCTTCCAGGGTCGCTATGGACTGTACAGACGTCGATGAAGGCTACAAGGTAAATATCTTTATCATCCTGCCCTGTAAAATTAGTTTGTCTCTTAATGTATCTAAGAATTTAGTGGTAAAAAAGCCTTGGTTCAAGGCTTTTCCTGCATTTATCTTCTATCGTTTCTAATCAATGGTCATCATCTTCTTGTCGTTGTCCATTCTGTTTAGCCGTCATGTGATCACTAACTCTCTCCTCTTTCATATCATTCTTCACACAATCCATCCATCTTTTCTTCTACCTCTCTCTTCCTCTCCATTCATTTATGTAATTATAATTAAATCCATTAATGATTATTCAAACTTCTTTTAGTAACATGTGTTTCATCCCTTCTCTTTACTTGACCATTCGAAATTTCGGAATACTGTGCTCTTTGGCTTGACAGCTATCCTATAACCATAAAAATAGAAACATTGTAATTATCAATATAAGGTTTCATTGGATACTCTTAGTAACTCACCAAAAATTCTCATGCTATATTATATGATTTTGGATATATTTTTCATGAAGTAACAGTTTTCGCAATTTTGTCACAAAACAAACTACGACAAGATGACTTTTCCAACAATTTCATAATACTTTCGCCTCATAGCTTGAATACATACGTGTTATTTTCGTGTGCAGGTGCGTTACACGCCTTTGGCGCCAGGTTTCTACTACATGAGTATAAAGTACAACGGTGCCCACATCGTTGGATCACCATTCAAGATTGAAGCCACCGGTAAGTAAAAACCATCCAAACCATCTAAGTAAAAACCATTAGTATTATTATTCTTGTCAGTCTCCAAGCAAATATGTGTAATGTATTACTTTTTAGTTATACTGCAGTCGTTCACTGCTGGTCATAGACCACTCCAAACGTCCACCATTTACCTCGGAATCTCTCATCCAAATGCTTTAAGTCACTCCATGTAGATTATTGATCCATCTAGTCTGAAAGCCTCTTATCTTAACTTAGGAGTCTTTAATTACCCACAATTTATTCCTACAGGTGCAAACCTGGCTGAAGTAGGAGCGCAGGAAACATCATCAGTAACGGTAGAGACAGTCCAAAAAGTGGCCAAGTCTATGCAGAAGCAGGGACCAGTTCTGCCGAACTTCAAGTCAGACGCGACCAAGGTGGTCAGCAAGGGAATGGGACTGAAGAAGGCGTATCTTAACAAGCACAACCAGTTTACTGTTCACGCTGGTGATGCTGGTAAGTTAATAAGTATTTTATCATTGGTTTTGTTTTTCTCCAATGTACGACTAGGTTTTACTCACGGCACCATAAAAATGGACTGCATAGAAATTTTCTGGAAAACATACCTAGTAAATACCAGTGAGAGAATATTACTTGTGTAACACCTATATTGACAATAAACTTGATGTTTCCTACAGATTCTAATGTTGCATCAGAAATTATGGCTCACATAATCTAGAAAGATCATAACTATTTAGTAAGAAAACTATAACTTCATTATATTTATAACATAAATTAAGATTCAGAAGTAACTATAATACTGATTTCATCATCAATCTCATTATCTTCTTTCTTCCTCCAGGTAATAACATCTGCTACGTAGGCATCTACGGACCCAAGGGTCCCTGCGATGAGGTCCAACTCAAGCACAAAGGTAAGAACAACTACGAATGCTGGTACGTGGTCAGAGACAGGGGAGACTACATCGTCATCGTCAAGTGGGGAGATGAGCATATTCCCGGATCCCCCTACAAAGTTGAAGTTTAAGGCATAAAAGAAAACAACGGCGCATACAGAAATTTATTTAGCAGTTCTTTTTTTGATTATATTAGAATTCAAAAATTCAGTTGGATTTTTTTCTAGTGCATTTTTTATCTAGTCAAAAATTTTGTTTGTATCAACTAATTGATAGTCAAATTACTTCTTAGATAGATTTTTGATTAAATTCGGATCTGTATGCGCAATCATACTATATATTTTTAAGATATTATTATTTCTCTTAAAACATATTCAGATATAGACTTGAAATTAGCATCTAAAATGATTGTGTTTTTAACTAACCTTTGGAAGTAAAACATTATGGTATTATCTCAACCAATCAACGTATGGACTAAGAAAAGCAATAAAGACAAAAATATTATTTATAATTGTGAAGTCTATATTTTTAGTTGCTGTTTCTAGGATATATCTTTTTATGTTTTAAGTATTATGCTACAGGATAATGAAAAGGTTTCTGTATCCATCTACATTATTTGATCTCTTATACACCATGACTTTTTATTGTTTTTATCTTATGTTGTGATGATTCTTATTCTAGAAGTGTTATCGAATAGTGAATTAGAATTGGTCCCAACTTACACCCAATCAAAGTGTCTCTTTACTATCGGCTGGTATGCTCAATTTTTGGATTCTAATAAATCCACATGTGCAGCGCCTAAAGGTGTTTTTCTAGATTTTTCTTCAGCCAATTCTGCATATTCGTCTTTAAGATAAGGATCACTACAATTTAAGGTTTAAATAGTAAAAATTTCATGGAGTACTCACATGTTATTAGTCCAAACCTTTTCTCTATCCAACCCGTGTTTTTCTTGATCTTTTACTATTTGTAATTTATTTAAATTCATCAAATTGTCATCGCAATCTCCTATTACTTTAAGGCATTTTTTTCTGTTTTTCTAACAAAGTAAGATATACGTAAAAAACACAGAAATTATTTGTTTTTTGTTCTGCGACAACGATGCCGAATTGTCATGTCACCTGAAATGTAATGTCGATAGATTATTGGTTTTTTGTTTTGTAGTGTTTATTGATTTCGTAGTACTTTTTTGTTTCGTGGTATTTCATTGTTTCCCCAACGGAGTTATTTTTATTTGTTTTAAGTTGCTTGTTTAGAAGTGGTAGGCGTATTTGTGTAACTCCATTAATGTTTTCTTTTTCTCTAAAATCTAAGTGATGTCGTATTTTATTAAGATTTAATTTTCATGTTATAATTTTTGTCAGACTGAATTCTAATATTTTTACAATTCTCCTATCGATATTTTACGATATTTTTTCGACAATCGACAGACCTAATGTTCTGTGTTCACCAAATATTCTTTGGTAAATAAAGTCATTATCAACGTTGTCGTACGTACAGTATTTTGGCTAATTTATATGATTCTCGTTTAGTATTTAGGGCGACTAAATGACAATACATATAAAGTATTAACTCAAAAATATTCCCTTTAATTTATAAGTTAGCGAGGCACAATTTGCTCCCCAAGAATTTTTGCGAATTTTTGTTGTTTTTTTTTATTATTTTACTTTTTTACAAATTCCTCTGCTTCTTTTTTCATTAAAAGTTTATAAATTGTCAGAGGTATTTTTTTGATAAAATTCGCTCATGATTTTTGGTTGCTAAGTCTTGGTAGATATTTCGATATTTGTCAGAATTTCTTCCAAAACTTTGTTTGGTTTATTGTGCCTTAGCCTTCTCATTTAAGTATTATGTATCTGCTTTCTAATTTTTGTATGGTTTGTGTATGGACTTTGCCTACGTAGGTAGAATGATCCCGTATTTGTAAATACCTATTTTAAGTGTTTAATTATTATAATGTATTTTGCGACTGTTAACTAAATAAAAAGAGGAAAGTTTAAAAGTTGTTTCTTTTTCAAATGTTTCTTTACATTCATATTTTTATTTTACATATTTCTCTTTCAATGTTTCATTTAAAACTGGTAGCAAAAATCAGAACTTGTTTCTACAAGGTGGACTGATGACCTGGCAAGGGTTGCGGGAATCCGATGGATGCGAGACGCACAGGACCGTTCATTGTGGTGACACTTGGGGGAGGCCTATTTCCAACAGTGAACGTCTTTCGGCTGAAATGATGATGAATACTTAAACGAAAAATGCGTTTCTATCTCTGAATTTCGGGTTATAGGTAAACTGTCCCAAATATCAAAAAGTGGTAATATTACATTACAAGTACACGAAAAGGAAAATACGCATATAAAATCCCAATTACGACATCCATAAATATTTGCTAGAAATTTTTCAATACATATTCTCCTCAATATATATTATATGGACACTCAATCCATAGATATTGTTTCCACTGCTGAGACTTAGGTCTTTTCTTTCTTCCTCCTTCCTCTCAGAAAAGGACAAGCCAGTATCCACGAGACGAACCACTAAGAGTTGATGGCTTTCAAGCCCCAGCCACAATTCGTGACCCATCACCGTAGGCGTGGGCTTGCGGACGGCGAGCAAAGGATAACCGTCCTGACCGAGCCCGAGTCGTTGACGACGCGTAGTGTTCTATGCGCATCTTAAAGAGATGTCAGCATCATAAGGACTCAGCAGGGTCGATATCTTCTGGGGCTATGGGTTCGCTTTTGAAAGAAAAACCTGGGGCCCTGAAGCATGAGGCAAATAAGGAACATAGGAAAGGGGTTTTAGTCAGTAAAAGTCTGACACACCTTTCCGTTTTAGAACGGGAGAAGTAAATAGAAGATAAATCTTGACCGAGCCAAAATCGTCGATGGCGTGCACTGTTCCCGCGCGCCTCAAGGAGTTTTTAGCAAACTTTAGGGGCCCAGCAGGGTCGAAGCCTACTGGGGCCAAAGATTAGGCGAAAGTTAACCCAGGGGCCCTAGAACATAGGCAATGAAGGAACAGGGTAGGTTTTTAGTCAGTAAGAGTCTGACATTATCTCCCGCCCCGCTCAAAGGCGGGATTTGTCATTGGACCTAAAAATGAACAGTACTACGTTTTATGAAATGAAAAATCTAATGACTATGTCAAAAAAGATACGGGAGTCGAACCCATGACAGAAAATAAGTATAATAAATCTGTTAAGTACTGTATTTTCCGACCCAGACTCAGATATTTAGATCCATGTACCAACGTCACGTCTTTCAACTCGCCACCACCTCGAATCATTCAATTGACAATATACCTTGTTTTTTATTGACATGAATCAAGACTATTTTTCCGGGCCATTGAGTCGAGTGGAGGACCTTCATATTGACTTGGAATATGAGCTCATGAATTTCAACATTTTGGACATATATTTTTCCTTATTTTTTACTTTTCATTAATGTTTGACATTTTCCATTCATTATTGTGAATGTGAGGACTATGTGGATTGCTTTTTTATCTTTTCAGTAATTTTAATGTATGTATGTCTGGCAATTTGAGTATTTTCTGCGGCCTATCCAAATGTCCTGTCTTTGGTATTGTTCGTCAAGTCGTTGAGCTCCTTAGTAGTCCTGAGTTGAGCTTCACGAATACTTACAAATGCTTGCACTGACAGGACAGGTTCATTCAAATCTATATGGTTCTTTCTTCAAAAGACCATCTCAGACAAATCTGCATAGTTTTCATGTGATTTGACCATTACAAATTTACTGTATGGACTTTAAAAGAGACTGTGACCCCTGAGTTTGTTTCGGTGTTTCTTCTCAGGGTAGTCAGCTAGGAAACACCGGCCTCATCTAGTTTAAACTGACGAAAAAAAAGTATTGACGTGTAAAAGTGTTTTTTAAAACCTACTTGCAAAATAAATGTCATTTATCATTTATCAAGTTAAGTACTTGACAAACTCTATTTTAGGCTGTGTGAAACTTTTCCTTTTAAGAAATTCCAAACACCGTTTGGGTTATCCTATTATCATAGGTCGTCATTTTTCAGGTTTATTTTTTGATGTTGTATGTGAAGTCAATATATTCAGCAATTAGTGTTCAAAGGAGGAGGAACTCGAAGGAATGGAACAATTTGTCTGCATCTGTCTTCCCGTGCGATTTTTATTTAGGTGTCTTCCAGGCTAGAGTGAATAGGCTCTTAATAAACTAGTGCGATTTATCATTAAAATTGCATCACTGCTTACCATCAGGCGAGATTGCTGTCAAGTTTATATAATTAAAAAGAATAGAGGTAAACGTCGTTTAAGGAGGATTCATTCAAAATAAAAGACACAGATGTAATTCTTGGCATAGTTGTAATTAATTTTTAATCAATTTTAAGTAACAAAAAATGATTTTCGTTCATTTTCATCTATAAATCTTAAAACGAGAACGCTAGAAAAAGCGAAAACTAACGTAAAACGAAAAAAAAAAATTACTTACAAAAATATCGTATTCATAATAATAAGTTTACACTTAACTTAAAAAAAAAATCAAATTACAATATCACATGTCTAGTTACAATAGAGAGATATTGGCGATTTTTATTCCCTTAAATCCGAAAAAAATTGGGTAATTCATAACTCTTGGCTCATTGTCATGATACAGTTAATATACAATAGTGCTTACTTAACAACAAATGATCGGAAGAAATACTTATTGCCGTTATTTAACATTAAAGAAAAAACATATTTGTACAAGAAAAAATAAAGATTTGGCTACTTTGTGACAGACAGACGGCCATCTTGCCCCACGGACCCCCTAACGAATAACCACAACCTAACAATTTTTTTTTTTATAACTAAAAAGATCAATAGCAAATCAATTAAGAAGGAAAATAGACATTCCTCCAAAAATAGTCACTCTTTCCCATTCCATCTCCTATCACATTTTTTTATTAATTTTACCTACTAACGCTGATTCGTTCGAAAAATTAAAACAAATCAACAGTTTCTGTGTTCGTATACATGAAACTAGTCTAAAAAATCGATGTACGAAGGGCCTATTAAGTACGGAAAAATAGGAATACTATACAATTCCGATGTACGCCACTACCCCTGAGTTCTTAAGGCTAATATAATTGAGCATAAGCACTTTTAGATATCGTAAACTAAACAAAAAAAAAAACTTTTCTTCAATAAATTTCAAGGATTTTTTTCTCAAAAAATCGTATTCGTATTTACAAAATATTTACAAAAAGTGCACCTTCATTGTGTGATGTAAAGAAGCGATTTTTGGCCACTCATAAATGTATTATACACATGGGGAATATTTGTTTATTTTTAATATTAGAAAATATATTCGACCCGTGTCGGCTTAGCAATAATTAACTAAATTTTTTGTTCGTTAAAACATTTTAGAAACAGGCAGAATACATTTTCAAATTTTTTGGAAAAAATAATAAAAATACTAATAATGATACGATAGTAAAATAGATAAAGCTAAACAAAATACATAATATGATCTAAGTAGGAACTGAGTGCAAATGTGATGATTTAAGAGATCTATTATTCTTAATGAATACAATAAAAAATGCAACAGAAGTGAGAAGTGAAAAACTTGTGATGAATATTTTGCTCAAGTTGTTCAAGTCACTTGTATCAAAACAAATACTTGTGTTTTTCAGGAACTTTTTGATTCAAATATGTTTTATTATTTATATGTTAAATGTGAATAAATTATATTCAAGATGACACCAATACAGTCTCACTCTAAAAATAATTTGAAAATAGATTGAGATGCGATTTGTTCGTTACTTTAAACGTTAAAGTAATGTAAAATGATAAATTTTCTACTTAATAATGTACAAATAAAATCACTGGGTCCAAATTATGCATCGATAAAACATTATTATGCATTAATTGTTGATAAAAGAAAATATACAAAGATATAGAATATGACTCCGCTAGTTTTGTTTGTATTAAAGATTAGTTTTCCTTTACTAAGTCAAAAATAACATGCGTCCGAGTTGCTACGAATGTTTGATCGATAATTTGTAAAGTGCTGAAAAAATTTGAACAAAGACGAACCAATAAAATAACATCAAAAGCATAAAAAATTAACATACTTTAGTTTTAGATAAAATATTTAATATCTATACCCATATCACAAATATAAAAATTCAATTCAATACGAATCGTGATTTCTCAAGTCTTTTTTCTCCAAACCAATTCAGCAACCTGAATAATTTATAATATGCTTTCAACTATAATTGACGATCAAACCCCCGGATCAACTGGGTTGAAACGAAACAATCGTAAAATAAAAACTAATCAATAATCTTTAAAATTAATCCGAAATCACATTCATACCCATAAAACTTTGTTATCTACTCCCAAAATTTCGAGTACATACAATTTTATTTCTAAAAACATGAATTTGTTTCTCTAACGATAAAACCGTAATACCACTGTCTTCGAGAGCGAGATTCTAATTTTTTTTTTTTAATATTTCATTAATTATACAACTAGTAATACCATCATAAGTACATACTATAGTGAGTGTACCAACGGTAAGTTACTGCTTATCCTTGTGCGATAATGCATGGGGGAGGATGTGTTCCGCGGGCAGCAGGGCCGAAGGTTGGTGAGCGTAGTTCCTGATCTGATGCAGCGAAATCAGCTGGTTAGGAAAGGAATTGGGCTGCTGTTTGCCTTGTTGGAAGTGGAGAGGATCGTAGAGATACGGCCGCGTGGGGAGCGCGCTATGATGCGACAGTCCGTTAAGGTGAGGAGCCATCGAGTTGATGGGAGTAAACGCCGAATTCGCCGCTGACACAGGGGGTTGGATGCGGTCATCTTGACTCTCATGCTGAGCGAACAGAGCCCGCTGTTGCTGCAGTTGCTGTTCATGATGCTCATCCGCTTCCCGTTGCTGATGGTATCCTCCTTCATCAGACATGTGCGCTGCAGAATCAGGGCTAACCTTAGGCCAGTAAGGATGGTCGCCAAAAGGCGCAGCCGTCGGCGCGGCCGCTCCCAAGGATCTATTTAATCCACTCAATCCTAAAGCAGAAATTGGCGGTCGCTTATCAGCTCTTTCCGCGTGCTTATTCATGTGCTTACTTAAATACGTTTCTTGCGTATAGCTCTTGCCACAATACTGGCATATGTGAGTCTTTAGGTGCTTTGATTCTTTGTGTTTGGGGATGTGTTCGAGGAGGTCCTTCTCGTGGGTGAAACACTTGTAGCAGGAGTTGCATTTGAAGGGCTTGTCTGTCTGGTGGCAACGGCTGTGGCTTTGGAGGTTGGAGAGCTGCGAGAAGGCTTTGGTACATCCGATTTGGGTGCAGCGATAGGGCTTATCTCCGGTGTGTGTTCGGATGTGCTGCTGGAGATGCGACAGCTGGGTGAACTTCCTCTGGCAAATCTCGCAGCGGTAGGGTTTGATGCCCAAGTGGATGCGGGAGTGCTGCGCCAGGTATGAGGAGTTGGCGAAGGCCTTCGGACACTGCGTGCAGCGGTAGGGCTTCGCCTCACGGAGATGAATCTGGGTGTGGAGCTGCAGGTCCGCTTTTGAGCCGAACACCTGGAATAGATAGAGAATAAATCTGTTAGTTATATTACAATTACTTTTTTTTTTTTGGCGGGAGGGAAAAAAATTAAGACATAATAAACAGTCTCAAATAGTCTTAATTCGAAATAAGACAAGGTTTGTTATTGTAATTGAAACAGTAAAAAGAATGGAATCTAAATAGTCGCCTGCACAAATCAATTGTTAAAATCAATTACTAAAACTGCAAGCCGACTCCAAAACAATTTTAATCTTACAAACGATTTCCAACAACTTTGTAAACATCATTGAAATCATCAAAAAGTGAATTTCGCCCTTGAACGACATCCGCGGGCAGCCGGAACAAATGATTCTTAGTCTTTTTTTTATTTGCCCAACTCTTAATAAAGGCAGGATGTTGGCTTCACGGCTTCTTCCACGCGTAGTAATCGCTTTGACTTCCTTATATACGTCTGGTTAATCGGAATCTTTGACTCAGCTTCTGTTACTGTAGTTATATCATATCAGAATTCTACCAACAATATTAAAACTTCTATGATCAAGAAGAATGGAAAACTGTTGTGTTTAAGTAAATGTCAAAATTTATGTCAGCGACAGATGGATAAGGATTTATTTGAGTATTTAAATAGCATGAAATTAAAGTAGATAGGTGCCTGCAAATTCAGTACGAATCAATATTATCAGACTGAATTTTAAATAAGTATTTGTATACACGTGCCAACAAAAGCGGGTACTTTCGGCGGCACTGTTCGCGCACTAAAGTGTTTCGGTACACCATTGATACTCTTTGTGATATCCCAAATTAGTTTCTAACTTAAAACTGACACGTCATCTCTTAGAATCGTTTTCATCTAACAATGAGGCTGCTAGCGACGTTCCTTCGGGCGCTATCAAGCCACAATCAGACGATAATGATCTCAAATCCAAAGCAAATAAAGCTCAAACTATTCCATCAGCAGCCGATGCTGACGGTTGTAGTGCCTAACAATGAGCGTTAGGGAATGTATTTGATAAAATAGATGTAGCAGACGATTTTGGATTTAAATAAGGTTTGTATAGAGTTCCTTTTGTAGATAAAGGTGTAGGTTTTGATTCTGCCGGCCGGATTCGTTCAGTAGCACGTTGCATGACTGGCGAGAAGTGCGAGACACGAACGCAATTGGTCACAGATGGAACATAATTAAAGTTTGGGGCACTACTTAATGTTGTGAAGCAGTAAATTCGAGGTGGTGGATGACTTTTAATAGGTCTTCGTGAAGGATTGTCTAGTGAGGAATCTGTGTTAAATTGGTGGAACTAGGAATGTCGGTTTGGTAAATCGGTTGTAACAGTTGAAGGATGCTGTTACAGTGATCTAAATTACAACTCTAATTTTATCTAAAGTATCCTCAAAATTTAAGATTTTGAAAACGAAACTTCTTGAACTCAAAATAATTAAATAGAAACAATGGTTGAAAACGAAAACAAAATAAAATATGCCAAGTTGTTTCATATTATATATTATTATAAATACGAGATGTCTATTCTATTAGTCAACAAGTAGCAACATAAAGCTTAGTCTTAGGTAATTGAAAACGGAACAAAAAATGAATTGACAATTCAATTGCTGGAAAAGTGACAAAGCGTCCACAACACCAAGTAATTGAATAATAAGAAAAAATCTAAATATTGTCGCACAATGAGCCACAGACAGACAGAACAGCTATTGAATGTAATGTATCTATCTTTCATATACTATTTTCTTCTTTTATTCAATTTGTGTACATCAATCGTTTTGGATTCCATTAGAATTTGGTCAATATTTGAATTGAAATGGTTATAATGTTATCAATAGTTTTTGCTTTTATGGCATTAATTCTATATAAATATTTATTTAATTTTATCTGCATTTAAATATGAGTTATCTAAATTACCATTTCAATAAAATTTTCTTTTAATATCTATACCAACTTTTACTAAATTTCGTACATAATTTTCATCTACATCGAAAAATATTATTAATATAAACTATAAAGCCATCAAACTTCAAAAAACTATGCTTTATTACCTAGAAAATTTGGCTTCCAAAGTGTTTTCGTTAAAAATAAACCTGTATCATTACGGTTGACCTTGGTAACTGGTTCTACAAGATAATGTGTGTTACTATATGCAACATTTTTTCACGAAATTTTGTTTCTTACTATGTTGCTGTTTCATTTGTTTAACATATTAATATATTTCTTTATAAAAACAATAGTTTTTGTTTTAATTTTACGATCTTTCCTTACATATTTTTTATAGATTCGGTTTGTCTTCGTCGAATCTTCATCAGTTACGTTTACTGCTTTTAATAACTCTAAATGCTCATCTTAAATGATATTTGTTTCATTGTTGACGATGACGAATTTTATATTCGAATGTTTTGCATCATGGTACCCATTATTAAAATCAAGTTGTAATTCAATTTTAAGAATCTTGATACTTTTGTTCCTATTGGCCTTCACAGCACTTCTTAACTCCTTTATCTCAATAAAGTATGAGTACACAGAAGTAATTATAAGAGTAGTTATTAACATAGTAAGTTGTATTAAAATGTTTATCAATTTATTGCCATTAATTACCAAGCAAATGAGTATTCATACTGTTTGTAGGAAATAATGAAATCAACGAACCATGGCGATGGATGAGTTGAAGTGGTTTTAATGCTATGATAATACACTTTACTAAAATTTGAGGAAACTATACGTATTTGGATTGTTTTTTGTTAGTGGTTTTAGCTGAGATTGGAGATGATATAAGGTAGATGAAACTGTGGCCTGTAATATTGAAACGACATAGGATAATAATGCTGGTGAAATTTTGAATGGAAAAATATTAACTTTAGTTCTTAATATTTCAGATTACATGGTGTTGCAAGAATTAAAAAAAAACCGCTCAAGTACGAGTCGAACTTGCGCACAATGGGTTCCATAACATCCATAGCAAAAAACACTTAAATATTTATTTTATTCTATTTTTAGTATAGCAGCAACAGAAATGCATCATCTGTGAAAATTTCAACTGTGTAGCTATTATGGTTCATGAGATACAGCCTGGTGACAGACGGACAGACAGACAGACAGACGGACAGACAGTTGAATCTTAGTAATAGGGTCTCGTTTTACCCTTTGGTTACGGAACCCTAACGACCAAATAAAAAACTAGTACAATAAAGTTAAAATTAATTATCCTAAGCGAGATATTAGTACAGATTTTAAGACAAGTGACACATTGGTAAAGCATCATAGATATGGGTCGAAAGAAAATCTATGTCACACTTTAAAACCAAAAGATAAAACATGACAGCTGTCATAATAACCCTATTAAAATCAAGACAAGATTAGGTAAGGGTTGAAGTGGGGGTTGAAGGATTAAGGGTTATTAAACACTGGTCATCTGTTACGGCTGTTTCGCTGAAAAATCTTGTGTGGTTGAGGGTTGAGAAAAACATGTAATTTTTTAATGGTAATTTTTTAGAAGGTCTAAGCTTTTTTACGTTTAGGGAGGAATATGATTGTTTATGGGCCAGTGTAGTGTTGTTGTTGTGTAGTGTATGTTTGTTTCTCTTTCATGCTTCGACGGCTGAACAAATTTTGATGAAATTGTATTTATATAAACTTTATTTTCAGTAGTGGTACACATGCGGATTTAATGCAACCAGATGGACTGGTAGAGCATATTAATAGGACTACTTAAAGATACTTTTTATTCTAAGCATATTTTTCTGAGATAATTTTGTAATTATACGTGAGATATTCGCTAGCATAAGCTAATAAGTTGATAATGTTCATCGATATATATGTACTACATACTTAATGTAAAACCATTTTAAGCCAATAAAATAGAGAGAAATAAGCCAATCAATTGAGAACATTGTCATGTCCTAAAGTTCCAGAAACAAAAATATAAATATGAAATACGGTAGAATTTTCGAAAGACTGTCTTTATGACGTTATATTTCAAATATACAACCAAAACTACCGCCTATCAAAAAAAAAAAAACTATTTCTAGACTAGACGAAACAAATGACTGACGGGCGGTATGTATTATTCATTGAACACAAAAGGCCTCTCGAATAACCACACGAGTATTTTAAGAATTAAAAATAATTCTACAAATGTTATCTAGACGCATCTCAGATCAGGTTTAGCGAGTTGGCATTTTGTATCGTAATCAATTTCATCATCATTTTTGATCGGACAGGAGCCTTCCGGTTATCTGAGCGTAATAATTTTAGGAGACGTGTGTGAAATAGTTGTTGATGGATTGTATGAGAAAACTCTACGCAGAAGGTAAGCAATTAAACCTTCAAAGAACGCCTGGGTTACGGTTTATAATATAGCCCATAATTCTGATCCATTATCTATTACAATTAAACCTAGTCTTTTACTTGAATTTTACTTATTTCCTGTAGATCTGTTGGCCAGTCGGCAAACTCCTCCTCCAATCTTTTCCACTCATGCTCATGTTCTTGAGCCACTCTGTCCCATGTGACGCCATTTGTCTTAAATCATCATCCCATCTTTTTTAAGATCTACTCTTTTCCTTTTACCTTCTTTAGGATCCCATTGTGTTACAATTTTGCTCCATTTTTTCTTCTCTTATCATTTGTCTTAATATCTTGTCATTTGACGATCTGATCATGTTAGCGGGGCAAAATTGGCCAGAGATCGCCCTAAACAGAGAAGTTTGGAAGAAGAAAAGGAACGCTTTTCCCCAGCAGTGGGACACATGACAGCTATTTAAAAAAAAATTGCCATATAAGCCTTCTAATTTTGCACGTTATGTCTATAACCTATTAAAAATCTGCACATGGAACCCCTTTACTGCTAAAAATACCTCTTACCACCTTTACCCTTTTCTTTCATATAACTTGTCACACAATCCATCCATCTTTCATTTGTTCTCCCTCTCCATCCATACTCCATGTATAGGTACTTTTTTACTAACAAGAGTTTCATCCTTCATCATCGACAACTACACAAATATCAATGTATGGTAATATTCAGAAGGCAAATAGAATCTTTTGGACCGAAATCCACTACAGATATTCTCGCGCCCTTTCAGAATAGAAACAAAGCCTTTGAAAACACACAAAAAAATAAAACTAATTTTCTTAAAACCTTTCCACTTTTCAGCAACAAAAAGAGTGGAATGACAAAAAGGCAGGTCACGACGGGACACTTTTTGCCGCCCCAAAATTATTAATCGTGAGCATACATTCTGTCTGTTTATCTGCGGATATTAGACCCTAGCCAGGGGCGGATTTTACCCTTAATAAGGCATAGTTTTTGCCCGCTCAGATTAATTTTCGCGAAAGCTTACGGTTACAAAATGGCGGCGGTTTTGACGTTTTTTGGCTGAAAAATTGTGTACAAGATTTGTGGTAGGGGTTGTTATCGTGTTTTTGTCTTAGGGGAAAGCAGAGCTGTTAATACAAAAAGTTGTCATACTATTCGTTAGCATATAAAAATACCAGATCTATAGTAGGTAGATCAGGAAATTCTATTACTTTTTGTAAGTGTCCGACATTGGTCATGCGTGCATTTTCATTGCTTTTATTTTATAATTTGGCTAGTTTTTTAATTAATTTAGTATTAGGCACTATTTTTAAATACGTTATCAAATGCACTACTTGCAACTGGGTGAAGACACTGGCTCTTGTACCAAAGGTTACTATCAAGCTAAGAGCCAGGGCTTCGTTGCCTGTTGTTTTGTTTCAATAAATAAAATTGTTATTAATATTTAAGTTTTAATTTTTTAAAAGAGTTTTAGCATATCAATTTTAATGGTCCTCTACTGGTTTAAAGACCTACATTGCTAATTAAAAAGCAAAAAAAACCCGCAATCAATACAAGAAAATAACCAAGAAAAGTACCCACACGCTACGCTGGTACATAACGTCATATCTGCAAATCCGCGTCAACAAAATGACATATGAGTGACATCGCATAGATTAATTCTTAAGACCGACCTCACGGTAGATTTAATGGCTTTTAAATCTCGTTTACAAATTAAATCTTTTCCTAATAGTAAACAGGTTCATCGATTTGTTTTATGTAAATTAGGTACGATAAATATTATTTTGTGAAGGCATTTTACTATTTGAAAAAAAGTAAAAGTTATGTTGTGTGAAAACTATCAGAGAAATTTTTATTAAATTGTTTAAACAAATATTTAATTTGGTTAGTAGTTAAAGCACCCGCTTTCCATGTATGTGGTTATGAGTTCAAAATCGGTCAAGTACCAATTTGAATTTATTTATCGATTTATGTACACACAAACACTTAAAAAAGAAAATAACAAGCACAGATAGAAGAGCACAAAGGTACTGCTTATTTCAAGTGAAATTTCTTCCAGCAGACCTGCGACAGGAGAGCTGGATGAGAGATGTAGACACAGTGTACAGAAAACAAATAAGTTAGCTAATTAAAAATATACTATATTATTTAAATTAAATCATACAATACATATATAAATACCATAAATACAATACATAAATTAAATTATAAAAATATATTTCTGTAAATTATAACTTTATGAGATGGTAGAGAGGTAGTGTTCTTTGACTAGCTGTTTGAAGACAGATATATTTTTAGCGTTACAGATCTTGGCTGGAAGTGAGTTCCACAGTCGTAACTCATGAAAAGAGAAGGAGTTGGAATAGAAATGGGTATTATGGGATGGGAAATTGAGATGGTATTTAGGGTGGGATCTGCATGGGGCATCGGCAGGATTTATCAATTCATAGTTAATTTTTAAAATTATCCAGAATGTTACTGACATCCCGTGCATCGAAAAGTGCAAGCCGATGTTACTGTATGCCATTCGTAGTTCTTTGACAGTTGTTACAGGTAGTCAGAAGTAAGAAAGTCTGACCAATAGCCTATTCGAGGAGTATCGTTTTGCCTAGCAACTGGGTTGTAGAGGTCGGATAGGCAGTCGCTTCATGTACAGTCAGGGCTGAAAAGTGCAGTTGCACTCTACCGATACTAAAGTATGTAAAATTTCTTTGTAAAAGAGGGTCAACGGATGATGACCGATTTAGTTTGTAGCATAGAATCTAAAATATTGAATAAACTAGTTATAAAGCACTGGACTTGTTCTACAAAGAAATTTTAGACAGTAAAGCATTGTTAGAGTGCAACTGCACTTTTGACCCCTAACCGTACACTGGAAGCCTGGACCCTAAGCTAGTGGAGAAAAGACTAGGGAGATGACGTATAACTAAGTCTAAACACCTATTTTTGATTATTATCGAAATAAAATAAATAAATCACTCAAATAAAGAAAAAATATCATTAAAAAGAACTAACCACAAATCTAGGAAGTAATAAACGCTTGAAAACGAGGAAAAGATTCACAAACTTTTAGTTGATGGCTTCCGAATTGATTACGATTCAATGGTACTGATAATGGAATTAATTCCCCACTTATCCGCACAACCAATCCAATTATAATTATTCAATTAAAATTTAGTTTTTGCAATTATTTTCAGTGTCGATTGATTTATTAATTATATGCGTTTTACTCGTAATTAATTGTTTTTGGTTATGGTATTTTTATGGTAGCATCGGATTATGGTTGACAGCAAAAGTTTAGAAATTGATAAAATATATAAAGATTACCTAAGGTTTATTGTAAAAAAATACCAACTGTGTACATCAGCTCCTATGTTTATTATTAGCAAAAGAAAATTATGGAAAATACATTTCGAGAGAGATATATTTAAATATGGAAGACATATTTCTTTTTTGGAGGATATTTACTGTCTCCAATAATTTAAAAAACAAAATTATTTTGTCAGTAAGAGAAATAAATGTTGCTACACAATAAAATCAGGAAAAGCGGGTGGTATTACATCAATATTTCGAGCCATTGTTACAAAATTTTTGATTTATTCTCACGTTTCTCCAATGAATTGTATTCTTGACCATTTAATCCAACCTTTTGTATTTCGAACAGAAATCTAATCTCTGGGGGATAATCGTGCAACCGAGTTCGATTTTTACCATTTTTTGAATATAAAAATTCAATCAAAAAGATGAAAAGACTTATAACTGTAAGCATATCTTATTTTTTTTTCTATCATTATGTCATGAAAAATTATTAGTATTGAAAAAAGTGTCGTTTTTCTCAGACGGCCCTGGCGCATGATTTTGGCGGCAAAAACTTGATTCTAAGCCAATGTCACTATCGGCCATGCGTTAAATATTGCGGCAACTGTTGAAAAAAACCGAGTAATCTAGGTAAATAGCGAGAAATCAAGCGGCAATGTTACTAAACACGGACGGCGATAAGTAGATTGATATTGTAAAGTTTCGTATAGTCAAGTAGAAAATATTTGAAACACCGAAATTGTCATTTACGCGCTCATTGTGTAAGGGTGGCGCAAATTCAAATGTAGAAACTAGGCCTATGTCACATCGAAATATTATTTTTGTTTTATTTACTTCCAGAAAAGTCTGCACTAACAACTTTAATAATTGTGAAAAATAAAGTAAACTGTTTGACTTCAGACTGATTTGCTTCTAGGCATATTGTATTCGATCTAACCTGTCCCTTGCTGACTTTCCCCTAGTGACACCCAAAGCAGAGTGGCGTACTACACTAGGGATGTCCTTAGTATGCAGTTACTTAGTTTTAATTTAGTTTCAGGTTTTGGTAAGACATGGCTGGAAGCTTTAATACTTATAATCTCCACAAGCAGGTCCCGTTAAGCAGACAACTTACAGCCTCAAAAGCTGACTAGCAAGAGGACCACCATAAAAATTTGAAGCATCTGAGGTAACTCTGTACGGTACAATGGTTCCTAAGAAAAAGATAGGTTGTCATAGTATTCTAATCAAACCTAAAAAGCATGTCCAGGACATAAAAAAGTCATATAGTGCTAATCTCAATTCGAAGGTCTTACAATATCCTACTTAACCAGAATATTCTGTTAATGTCCACATGTTATCTGATCAAATGCTGTCCAAATGTTAAGTAATGTGGAATAATGGCCGCTGTAACGCATTTTATTGTATCACATTTGAATATATACATGTACTTAAGAACTTTACTTTTGATGCGGTTCTACTTGATGTACTCGATATGTAAATCAATAAAATAGGAGACAATGAAAATTTAGAAAATGATGAAAGTTAAACAGATGATCAAAATTGAGCAGTAAGTCATCTTAGGGAAGATTGAGAAATAACAGTCAACATTGAATGAATTTAAGATTATAAAGATGAAAAAATTGATAGAATTAATTGATTGTGGTACTGATTAAATTGTTGACAACAATAACTCAATCCTAAATGAGACACTTGAATGATTTTAAAGTAAAAACAGAACCTTCTTTTTAGCAACAATTTAACGAATAAACAAACATACAATCAAACAATTATTCTATATCAGTTATAAAACTACTATTAAATATAATGTAAACCACCTTTTCGTTCATTCAAACATAGTAATCGAATGTGAGTTGAATTCATTACATATTTCTATTTTTAGTATACGTAGAAGAATTAATTTTAAAGAATTAAAATAATCACAGCATGTTAATGTAATCTTAAATGAACATGTACATAGTTATAAAAATGTTAACAGTGAATTAGTATTAAAGGAAGGTATATATAATATTTTCATAAATGGCTATGTTATTGGTGAAAATTTTAAGTTTGGTGAACCAGAGAACACATAGTGTATACTAACTAGACCTGACAAGCAATCAACAATTTCCTTAAAGAAATGAACAAAAAGCACTCTTCAATCATCCTCTCAACTAAATAAGCATGTAATGCAACTCCAAATGGCACAACCCAAAACCACGAAATTTACAAAACGCAGGCGAAACAAAATGATATTCAAATCCGAACGCGACGGGTGGCGGGCGCGTGCTCAACGAAAAACGCTGAACCAATTCAAAAAACCGTTTTTCCGAACTCCTAAAGAAGCCAGTGACCAAGACCCAGATAGGACCCTTCGATACTGCCAATAATACAAACGAAAATAATCTTTATACCGAACAAGTTAAGAGCAAACGGAACGCAGAACTTTTTTTTACACGGTTCCATTTTTTTATCGTCTTTTGTCACCCAAGCGAATGAAAAAGTTGGAAATCGTGAATAAAAAAAATCCGTTTAATATTGGCATTGAACGGTCTGCAGATTTGAGCGTAGAAATTTGGTTTTAAAACGTATAATTTAGACTCGTGTCGTGCTCCGCTAGCTAAAATAAATGTCACGTTTCAAGCCATTGTATGGACGGAAGGCAAGAAATTGATATTTTTCTATCATCCTCCTCCAGTGGCGATTAATAAAACCACTTTGATAGTTCACTCCCATTCATTGTTGTAAAAACTAGTCAATAACATGTTGCAATAGAAGGAATATTTCATTGTAACCAAAGCTGATTTTTGATTCGCCTTTTTGGATTTTACGGGATCACAATTTATTTCTTTATCAATAAGCTTCATCTTTTATATATTGTTGGCGTTAATGCCTATCAAACAATGGTTTCAATGGATGTCTCCTATTCAATGTCGGTTCACTAAATTAGTGTTACCGTGACACGAGTCGAGATCGTGTTGACCGACATGGCTCGCTGCTGACGTTCAATCTTCTGGGATAATTAGTTCCTTAGAAGCATTTTCGTCAGAGGAAGGTTATCAAGGTTTTAACTCTAGGTTTGTGTTTTCTTTCCTGTTTACATTTATACTATACTCCTGTCTCTTTGTAAGACGAGTATTTAGTTAGCAGCTCTCAAATTATTTTTCTGTCTTTATATTATAGTGCAGCCCATCTTTAGAAACTACTCCATTGTCTGACTGACATCTTCCACGCCAAGATCACTATCCAATTCATCATTGTTAGTTACATTATCATCAAGTATTTTAATACAACCAGGGATATCAAAATTAGTTCCAGATCCTGATGCAATGTGGTATGAAGCATGTCGTGTGAGTCTCAATGATGTTACCTTTTCATCGGGACCTGAGCACCCTGAGCAAATATGGACGCGTAATGACGTATAGAGCATTGATGATTTAGATATGGTTTAAGATTTTCGTAGAAAAGTATTAATTTTATTTTCTTCAAGTACTTTTTCATAACAAAAAGTTGATCGTCGTTTAAAAATAAAGTCACTATAAAAAAAGGTACCATAACTTATTTTTTTTTGCCAAACACCATATTCTATTATGTTGTTACTACAAAATGAATAAAGATTCCAAAAAAAATTTAAATCACTCACAATGTTTACTAAACAAATGATCGTGTGCCCAAACAAAACAATCAAAGCCCATAAAATTATGTAAATTGTTAATTCATTAGGCAATTAATTAGTTTTTTTTTGTAATAAAAGGCGTGAATTTAATATAACGACCGACCATGTTTGACCTTGGACTTGATAGTGAAATGTTATCACCTTTTTTGTAGATGAGTCATTGAAGACGTCACTGTCATCATATTTACTGTGTGAATGTGTGTGATGATTACCCATTTACAAATGTATTATACATTATTATTTTATTTTGTAGTAATATCCAACAATTTCAATGCACTGGGGTTTAAATATATTCTGATCAATTTGTATTTGGTGTTTCTGGTACTGCCCATAGGTCGCTGGTTCATATCCGGCTCGAAGAGCCGTGACTTGCGACCACTACGTATTTTTGAGATAATAAATTTAAGCAATCTTACATTTCTGTAAAAATTACAAAAAAGGAGCCAGTTTACGGTTGTAGTAACATCAACAAATTAGTAACTATAGAACTTTTGAATATTGAATCTGGCAGTCTAAGTAAAAAAATGACAAAGAGTTACATCAGTTTAGCCTGGAAGCCAACCCTAACATGGCTAAAGGCTATACAGATGACAATAATGTCAAAATCAACTACAGACATAAACATGTCCGGTAAAAATTTCCTCAAAATAATTATTATTGCAGGAAATAAGCCCTGTCTAAAAATTTCGATGCCCTACATTCTTTAGATCGATGGGTCTCATCGTTAGTTCGTTCCAGGACCCATTAAGATTTCCGCCCGCCATGAGACGCGCGGGAGCAAGCAATATGCCCATTTTTGAAACATCACAACTGATCTACATCAGTAAACAGCGATTTTCGACCTTAAAACCAATTTGAACAGGAAAACAATTAAAATCGAAATCAATATTTTGAGTGACTTTTGTGAAGAATGTTCTAAAAGTCCTCTAATGAAAATAGGATATATTTTTCTCTGACAGTGCAGCAAATTGCATATTGTAAAGAAATTAAGTTTCTTGTGAAGAAATTTTAGCTTTATACTTTAGGGGTTAAGGTAAATTTTTGTTTGTTTTACAACTTTCTTCTCAGAAACCGCTGGTTGTTTAATATCACTCATTTTTATAGTGGTTTTAAGATAATGGTATTGATTTACCACTGTACATGGTTATCCGAACAATCTATAATAAGTTTTCTATAGGATGCTTTAGGTGCAGTCTTACACTTTTGTTTTTAGCAAATGTTTCCTTGTGATGTGTATTGAATCACAGCTTGTGTTTTTTTTTTGACGATGGGATATCATCAAATACCTTCTCCGAGAGTTAGTATCAGTACTTTACTGACTTTTCCGTCGTTGCACTATGCAGTCCAGAACCTTGGTGACTCTTTTGACCAATCCATCAGAATATGGCGTTTTTAGTTGGTTTGTAAATCATCCAATGACATCTCCTGCCCTTAGGAACACGTGAGTATTTCAGACTTTTACTGACTAAAAACCCACTCCTGTTCCTTCTTTGCCTTTCATACTAGGGTCGGGGTTTCCTTTCAGAAACGAGATGACTTGGGCTATGAGGATGGAGAGCTACGAGCTACGCATTGCTCTTCATCTGCAAGCCCGCATCAGAATATGACTGGGAATTACTGCGGTCATCCTTTTCGCGGTTATCCCAAGATGATACAAATCTTGCCATAAATTAATTTATGACTACTGTAGAATCAACAACAGATCTAATAATTTCTAAACTTACAGATGCGTTATTACTGTCTGAAATTTTAAATTTTTATTTATTTAAACTTTGTGTATATTAGTGGTAAGCGGCAGGCAAACTTAATACCATAAAAAAACCTTCAGGTAAAAAAGGCAACACTGTGGTAGAAATGCTAAAAAAAATATATATTTGCAATATCTCACGTCTTCTTAATTCACAAAAAACATCAACAGCGTCACTTAATTCACTGTCTAAGAAACTAACAAAGTTACAGTAAATGACACTAAGAAACCCAATATCCAATATCTTTAGAATCAACGAGAAAACCATCAAAAATCGGTTCCGCACGTCTACACAAACAACCTGACAAAGCCATAAATATGCAATAACATTATCTCCAATACATAGAATTGCAATGCACAAAAAAACATTCTACGTGAATCCTGCGCAGGAAGTGGCCTATGCTCTATCTCTTTCATACTTATGAAATTACACAGAACTATGGTCATCTCGCTCTTGCGTAATACCAGTTTTGGCGGGTAAATGTAGGTTTGCATGGTGGCCATAGAATTATGAATATGGTGAAGGGAATTTCGTTTTTGTAAGGATACTAATAATAATATAATATAATATCCCGGTACCGGTGGGCTTCTATCTTTTATATTTTTAATTATTTATTTTTTTGTTTTTTTTTTTTTAAGAAATATTTAAAAATGTAATTGATAAATTATTTGTAAATAGAATAAAGAGAATATAATATAATAATTCCACAACTATCACACAACGTCGTCTAGTCCCAAGCTAAGCAGAGCTTGTGTTATGGGTACTAGACAACTGATAAACATACTTATATATTTATAGATAAATTACACCCAGACACAGAACTGATGGTCGTGCTCATCACTCAAACATTTATCCTGGGTGGGAATTGAGCCCACGGCCTCCGGCACAGCAGTCAGGGCCACAAACCACTAGACCAACAGGCCAGTCAAGTACTGCTTTGGGTTAAACGATAGCATCGGTACTAAAGGAGGTTGTAAAAGGTAAAACGGATTTCAGAGGCGATGATGCATCATGCATCAAAAGCTGTTGCCAGGTCCATTAAGAGTAATTGGAATAGTTTTGGGTAAAGACTGGCCAGAGGGCGTACGATGGCGTGTTAAAATGAAACGCGTGCGAGCCAGAAAGTTGAGTTAAAGTTGGATGGAGTTATACACTTAATATAGCTTCAACTAATGAACCACGTTAAGAGCTCGTGGTATGGCCCCTGTGGACTCTATTCATCATCATCATCATCATCATTACAGCCGAAAGACGTCCAGTGTTGTTCGTAGGCCTCCCTTGGCCTCTATTGCATATGGTTTATGTTTCATATTTGACGTTTGTTTGCTAAAACTAATCGAACAGTGACGTTTTTTTAAAGGCAAATTGTTTCTGGCCAGGCGTATGCATGTGTAAGCTTTCATTGCAAATTATGATGATGATGATGATGATGCCATCTAGCCGATTTCGGCAACAGCGACCGCAATCTTTTTGCAAATTATAGGTTAGAGTTGAACATAAATAAAATCAACCTTATCCTCTAGGAGAGAGAATGGGCTGTATTCCACCACGCTGGCCCAGTGTGTGTTGGCAGTGGCGCCCATGATCTCTAAACAAACAAAGACTAGACAGGTCTAAAAAGATTCCTAAGTCTATAGCAAGATATGAATGGTGTAAAACATGATGTTACACAGCAGGTGACCACAATTTCTCTTTAAACACCACAACACATCAAAACAGCCCTAAAACCCTGCACCAAAGACTCATTTTCCTTTGACTGATATTTCAAAATGACAGGTGAGTGACAAGAGTTATTTGAATATGTACTTTAAACAGTTAAAAATAAGACTTATTATTACAAAAATAAGTTGCAAATGTCAATCATAAGTTGATACAGTTGATGACAACGGGTAATTAAGCTATAATATGCAAGAATTATGTTATTGGCTGACGTTTTTAAATTAAAACGATGTATGGAGTTGAATTTTTGTACTAAATTACCGTAAAAAAATTGTGTATTTTAAAGCGAAAGTGATTAAAATAGTATCAGCTGCGTGTCGTGTCTTGCGTGTCAAATAAAAACCTTATTAGTAGTAATAAGAGTAAGTAGTAAGATATAACCTACACCGTTAAATTTTAGTGGTTTTAATCCCGTGGAGGGTCGATTCGCTACATGAAACACTATCGATTTGTAAAGAGAAAATGAAAAAATAAAGTACTTTTTTTAAACTATATTAATAAAAAAAGTTTATCTATATTAAAAAAAAGCAGAAACTGACTGATATTAAATCAAGGCTCAGTCGAAACTATTTAAGTTAGGATCGTGAAATTTCGCAAAAAACTTCCTTTTATGACGTAACTAGCGACCCGCTCCAGCTTCGCACGGGTTGGTCGAGGCCTAGTCTAGGGCTCTGGGGAGATATGAAAATGCATACCAAGGCCCTGGATCCCAGGCAGGGGAGGAACACAGTAGGTTTTTAGTCAGTAAGAGTCTGACACTATTTTCCGCTCCACCCAAGGGCGGGAAATGTCATTGGATGATTTTACATACCATAAAAAAAAGTTTCACACTCGTGCAATGGTGATATTAAATATATTATACCTATAAACCTTCCTCTTGAATAACTCTATCTATTAAAACAAACTGCATCAAAATCCGTTGCGTAGTTTTAAAGATCTAAGCATACATAGGGACAGACAGCGGGAAGCGACTTTGTTTTATACTATGTAGTGATGATAGTAAGAAAGCTTTACAATTGGAAAGCTATAGCTCTCCGCTACATTTCTAAGGATTTTTTTTTACGGCAGGTAAAATCATCAAATGACAAATCCCGCCCTTGGGTGGGGCGGGAGATAGTGTCAGACTCTTACTGACCAAAACCCTACCCTGTTCGATCCAGGGCCCCGGGGTTCATTTTCACCTAACCCTTGGCTTCGGCCCTGCTGGACCCCTACACAGTTCTAAGGATGCTGTTGCGACTATTACTAATCACTCTCCTAAGCAGCGAAGCACTTTTCTTGCGAACATCTTCCTACTATCAGACAACCACCGAATCAAAAGTATCCACCCCTACGTTGTTTGATTTTACCTACCAAAAAAAAAAAAAAAAAACCCTTACGTTGTTGAAACTTCTACGGTCTGGAGTAAGCGTTTCGCCTCGCCTTTTATATCACGTATATCGAAGGCCTGGAACCATTTGCCTGTTGCGGTCTTCCCGTCCGATTATAATTTGGGTGTCTTCAAGGCTAGAGTGAATAGGCTCCTAATAAACTAGTGCGCCTCACCATCAACGATTGCATCACAGCTTACCATCAGTTGGGATCGCAGTCAAGCACTAGTTTATATCAATTTAAAAAAAAAAAATAACAATCGCGTGTAACCTGCATAAACATCCCCGACCATTTTCAATTTAAAGCCAGTTTTATTTCGCAGTTGTTGTCCAAGATCAATTTCTCCCCTTGCTTTCAAAAATCAAAAATGCTTTATGAAAGGACAGACATGGACCAAACTTTTGAAAGCCCAGCTTTCACTACAGTTCATCTCCCAATAGAAGTAGGTTACCATGTCATTGTTCGATTCCATTGATATATCCTGTAGATATTCACCCCATGGAAACACCATAGAAAGGGGACCGGTCATTGTCCTGTATTTGAGTGACCGTTAAGGGGTCGGATTCGCGATTCTATAGACGTCTCCACAATACTGTATGTTTGGATTATTTGAGGCTAATTTTTGAGTGATGCTTTTTATTGTCGATGGTTTAAAGTTCTTTATGGGAGTTAATATTGGATTAACAGTTTTATTCCTTTTGGAGTTTTTTTTTTTTGGTTGGGAAGTCGTCCAAAGATATTTCACGCCCTTCAAGGGCGGAGCGAGTTAGTGTCGGACTTTTACTGACTAAAAATCCACCCCGGTCCTTCGTTGACTTGCATACCAGGGCCAAACCTTCCTTTCAGAAGCAGACCCTTGGCCCCAGTAGGCTTCGACCCTTCTGGGCCCTTACGCTTTGCTGATAACTCCTTGAGGCGCGCAATAGTACTCGCCGTCGACGACTTGGGCTCGGTCCGGACGATTACCGGACGATTGGACAGCAAGCTACACATTGCTCGCCGTCCGCAAGCCCGCGCTTACAGTATTCCTTTTGGGAACATAAACTCTTGATATCTCCCATATCATTGCCCTACTTGCCTAGCCTTTTCCTCAGTCTGTTGATTTCGGTTTCTGGTCAAGCCAGAAACGACTGTCTGACCTCTACAATCCCTTGGCAAGACTGTTACCAGATTTTCTGGATAAAGAGCATCTCTAGCAACCTTGGACAAAAATCTAAAAATGGCAAGCGCGACCGACGGCTTAACGTTCTTTTTGAGTCACTAAGCAATATCGGTTTATTAATATGGTCACCCATCCAAAAACCAACCTCTGTAAGCATTGCTTAACCTGGGACATTGATCAGTGAGACTATTATTATAACTACTTAAGTTCTTTGTTGGTGATAAATTTTCTTGTATCTTACTCTCTTAAATCACTTTGCTATATTGTACATTGTGCTGAACGCTATTATCAATTCAATCGACCCATTAAACATTCATCTCAAAAGCAATATTTATCTACACAGAAATCTACGTAAATTCCCACACTTTTGTACAGCTTATAAATTAATGCATTCACGAAACTAATGCATCACATATTGCATGTCGTTGCATAAAACCATTGACGGAAACATATTGTTAGAAAAAAAAAGAAACTTAAGAAGAATTCCCTCAAATGTGTAAAATTTTGTTCCCATGGGTAGTCTCAAAGGAAACAACACAATCAAGCCAAATTCAATCTTATAACCATCATATCAAAGCCGTAATTCCCTTGAAAATTTTGGTGAAGGAAATTTGAGTGCAAAAAAAGTGATACTGAATTTTGGTGGTAAGAAGTTAAGGGTGCTTTTTGCTTGTTTACGAGGGTGGAACACCATCACCTGCTGGGTCGTGGGACAGGTCGAAAGCATCCCTCTTATGGCACCGAATTGCACATCCTGTATCGGATTTTGATGGGATAAACAGAGGCGCTTGTTTGGTGTAAAGATTACGTGCGTGAAGAATTTGGAGTTTATAGCTACAAGCTTCTATAAAATATACTATATTCTCCATCTATATTATATTAATATATTTTACTAGCTGTTGCTAGCGGTTTCGCCCGCGTGATAGTAGAAAATTATCTCAAAACATAACTTAGCCTCTATTGCACAGTGAATATGTAGCTTCCTAAAGATGAAAGATTTTTTAAAATCGGTGAAATAGTTTTTAAGTTAAATCGTAACATACAAACAAACAATTAAATCTTTCCTTTTTATAATATTAGTCTTGATTTAGATATGTGACTAAAAGTAATAAAGGCGTTGTATTTTTTTTTTTTAATGTTATAGACTGCGACCCCTCTTGATGGTAAGCAGAAATGCAATCGTTGATGGAAAAGCGTACTAGTCTTAGAGCATATTCAATCTAGCCTTGAAGAAACTTAAATTATAATCGGACGGGAATACGACAGCAGGCAAATTGTTACGGTCCTTCGATGTACGCAGTATAAAAGACGAGGTGAAACGCTTAGTCCAGCCCCTAGCAAAGTTACGATCGTTTCGTCAACAGTGAACGCTTGGAGTTGGCTACGCCCCCAATTCTTTTGTTCTGACTCCGTGACGGAGTGATGAGATGATGGCAGAACAAAGAAATTGGGTGCGTGGCCAACTCCAAGCGTTCACGATTAACGAAACGATCCTAACTTGGCATGGGGGGCTGAACATAGAAGTGTGAACAATGTAAGGGTGTAACTACGTTGTTACTTTATATTTATGTAAAGTTCGTGACAATTATTTGAATCTAAACTATACTAAGTACTTGTATGTTAACTACTATATAAGTATGCTAGAAAATAATTAATATTCCATAAATTAGCACAAATTGCACAAATTACCTTATTATTAACGCTGAGTCAGAACTACTGATTACTGCAACATGACATTTGACCGTCAAAAAGTAGATTTTTGAAATCAGTCTCTATAGAGATGTAAAATGGCGTTCAAAAAACTAAGCCCATTGTCATTTTGTTTCTAAATTGACTGATGCAGTTTTTTTTTTTTTTTTTTTTTTGGTGGTGGGTAAAATCATCCAATGACATCTCCCACCCTTGGGCGGAGCGGGAGATAGTGTCAGACTCTTACTGACTAAAAACCCACCCCGTTCCTTCGTGGCCTTAGATACCAGGGCCGGGCTTTCCTTTCGGAAGCAAACCCTTGGCCCCAGTAGGCTTCGACCCTGCCTGCCTGCAGCTAGCAGGCTGGGTCTCTACGGTTTGCTGACAACTCCTTGAGGCGCGCGGGAACAGTGCGCGCCGTTGACGACCTGGGCTTGGTCCGGATGTTTACCGGACGGTCGGACAGCGAGCTACCCATAGCTCGCCGTCCGCAAGCCCGCGTCTACGTTGGCTGGAAATCAGGATCGGAATCGGAATCCCCGCGGCGGCTGGGCCTTGTGGGCCGTTGCCTCTCGCGTGCGGCCTCCTCCTTTGCTAGCATTACTGCTTCGCAGAAGGAGGCGACCGCCTGCCATCCCTCCTCGCTTCGGACCATGGCCCGTACCAGGGCCTGGCGCGAGAGATCGCCGCTGCCGATCGCACTCACGAGAACACGGCGATGCTCTGCCCAAGCGGGGCACACTTCGACCGTGTGCTCCACCGTGTCCTCCGGGCAGTCCACACAGTGGTGGCACCCGGGCGTCGGTTCCGCACGAATCCGGAACAGGAACCTCCCGAACTTACCGTGTCCGGTGAGAACCTGGGTCATGCGGAAGGTTAGGACGCCGTGAGTGACTGATGCAGTTGGAAAGTTAATAAATCCTTTAAATTGAGAAAAAAATTAACAACATAATATACTAAAATGCATAGTTACATATCTAACAATTTTCTAGGAAAAACATTTTACTACTTTTTTTCGTGTGGGAGCACCAAGGTGACACGATTTATCGGCGGCCAGTATTTTTAGACGTTCCATTTTTAAATCGAGTTCTAATTCCGAATGTTATTTTTAATTTAGAAATTCTTTTGTTGCCTTTAGATGTCGATTTGAAGTAAAGAGGTCAAGTTTATATAATACTGTTTTAAATAGTTTATTAAAATATGAGTGTTAGTTTGAATGAGTGTTTTGATTACATAGCTTTAGCCGTATTTAAAATTATCGGATATAGAAATTAATAATTAGTTAAAAATAACCTTAAACTTTATTATGTTATACGAAAAAAAAATATACACCTTAACAAAATACTAAAATAAAACTCACCAAAGCACTAAAACTTTGCAAAATTCAATAATAAATAGAAAAACAAGTCCCCCGATACTATAAACAAAGACCAAACACATGTCTAGCATGTGGGCTGCTAGATTTGAACAAATTCCCACTTTATTGACCTACAACTAGACTTCAATATTAATTGCCAGCAACGACGATAAATTGAGGAAATATCTTTTCAGTTCAAAACAATAGGTTTTATTGTGCGTTCGTGTACTTGCGTGCAGAAAAATTGTACGCTATAAATAATTGATTAAAGACTTGATGAGAAATACATTAACCCATCATACGATGAGGTAATTAATGATGTAATTGAGAGTACTTAAGATGTCTTAATCGAAATAAAAAACTTGAGTAATTTACCAGAATAATTTTGGCAGGACAATTATAAAATTCGTAATACAATACTGTAATTAATTTAAAAAATACTTTCCACACAATCCGGTGTAACGGAATCAAAATATTTGTTTCGCAAATTAATTTGTGGCCGATATTTTTGGTCGTGCGTGTACCAAACAATTATATAACTGCAATCGAAACTGAACTCTATTATGTTAAATTAAAGTTTATATTTACCTAATGGATATTTCTTCTGTCTAGGGTCCTATAGAATGCCATATAGGTATTTTATGGCGTGACTGAGCTAGAAATGCTGACGTCATAACCGATAATCAATGCTTTAGCCCATAGATTGGCTAATGACAGACGAATGAGAAGATATTAATGGTTATGTTTTGTTTCTTGGTTTTATTCCTGGAACTTCAGATTGTCTGATTCGTATAATAATACCGAGATCCCAATGAAGTTTAAGGCCGAGATAATTTTATCCTTTTCAGGAAAAACGTCGTATGCGACTACACAGTTTTTGTAAGGGATTTTTTTTTCTGTAATCAAAATGTTTGTATTTTATCAAATTACGTTGATTAGAACTTTGTATTCCCTATACATATAAATTATTTTCAGTTTTGAAAAAGATATTGTTATTAATATTTTTTCATATTATTTTAAATTATTTATCATCTTGGTATGTTTTGTATTGTATAGTAAGTATTCTTTTAAGGTTTTAATCGATGACATTTTTTTTTCTCTTTTATCTTATTTTTTTTTTACTTTAAATGATTTCTTTGACAACATAATTTCAAAATTTATTAATATTGTACTTACAGTTATAAATATTTGCTGATATTATAAATGTTACAATTTATTATATTTTGAATTATATGCCTCTGTGTTGGCAGATTAGGGAGAACCTTTACCTTATGATGACATATATGTACCAATGTTTGCAAAATGCATTATTATTATTCCGTTTACTGATGAATATTAATAAATTATATTTTTAAATATTTCAATTCAATTGATAAAAAAAAAAATAGTTACGAAAGCAATAATCCCTTTCTGCAAAAAGAAATGTCACTTACAATGTATAATGATAATAAGATAAATGATATACTTTATCTTTGTCGCACAATTATCAAACTACAAGAGTAATATGGAGACAAGAATATAGCTAAGTGTGTGCTAAGTATCGTATAACTCAGACTAAACATGTTTCCTCTGTTTTCATCATGGAGCCCTAAATATCTTACAAAAAAATTGTATCATGTTCAAATTTCGGCCACCATAGACCTCGCACTCTATCCAGTATGATTTCCCATCTCAAAAAAATATCGTGACCAGATACGAGTGAATAACCAAATATGTCTTCCGCAATATGCCACGCTAAAATTCCTTCTACATACAAAAAATCTACACCAGACAGTATTTTCCTAAGGCTTCCGACAGGTGTGTGCAAAAAAGTTACAAAAATATAGGTCAGGTGGTCACTGCGACCACCCGGGCAAAGCCGGGCAATTACATGGGAGAATGGACAATGTCTACATGGTCATTTAGTACCTGCCGTCATTGGGTAAGTCACCGATGGTATAATTGGGTGAGAAACTGAATAATGTCGGCCACACCATCACTTACCATCAGGTGAGATAGTTGTTAAACGTGAGCTTAGTCATAATGAAAAAAGGCTCAATAATCCTGAGTAGACAGTTATTAAATTAGAAAAAAAAAATGTCTAGACTACGTTTTCGATCAACATCTTCCTGTCATTGTCTCATGTTACTTAGATTCGGCACAACACCTTTTTTTGAGGTTTTTTTTTATGGTAGGTAAAATCATCCAATGACAAGTCCCGCCCTTGGGTGGAGCGGGAAATAGTGTCAGACTCTTACTGACTAAAAACCTACCCCGTTCCTTCGTTGCCTATCATGCCGGGGCTGAGCCTTCCTCTCAGAAAACGGCCCTTAACCCCAGCAGGCTTCGACTTTTTTTTGAGGTAGAAAATCTGTGTCAAATTTACCCTGTGCGTTTCAGGGCTTTTATAACTCTTTCGAATATTCCTGCCGTATACATTAGTATCTTAAGGTTACAAGACTTACAGGTAAAGAAAATCTATAGTCCATAGTACCCATAAATTTAACCCCTCAACTAACAGAGGTCAGACAAAACGGATAAATTATAGACCCTCCTGTAATTAGCATAGATATGCGGACCCCTAGATTAAAACGGGTCCTGCTTATCTCCTAGATAGGATAGATTTATTGTAACTATTATATTTGGTAGTTTAAGTCACGATATTGCCATGTTTCATTGGTTAAACAACCATTGTGAAATAAACCAAATAAAAAATATTTTAAGAAATATTTTTGTCCATAAGAAAAACAAGAAATAATATTGTAAGAAGTATTCTTTTATTAGAATAAGAAAAATTTTTATATGTGTTTTTTTTTTCTACTTATTAATTACGGTATTCAACAGGTTAAAACAAAAAATCAAAATGAAAAATAATAATATGCCAGGCCAAAAAGTGTGTAACTTATCATAAGCTTGCGATATTTAAAACCAATAGATAATAAAAACAAATGGAGTGATCCAAAAGGAATACTGGCCCCGGCACGATAGGCTACGAAGGAACGGGGTAAGTTTTTAGTCAGTAAGAGTCTGACACTACTTCCCGCTCCGCCCAAGGGCGGGATTTGTCATTGGATGATTTTAACTACCATAAAAAAAAAAAATGGAGTGATCCAAAAAATCAGTAATGCGACGAGCCAATGCCATGATAAAATAGGAAAAATAAAACAACAGTAAAAAAGGATTGAGAAATACGTAGGAATTTCCATCCTTCTCAACAAAATTGATTAAAATAACTAATTTGTGGTAACTTTTAAAGGTCCCTCGGACAACTTCAACCCTTGAATGATGACTGGCGATTTAAAGACCTCTCCTAATTTCGCCTGCACTTGCTATTTTAAGGGACCCAAATTAATCATTTTAGGGTTAAAGGGAACTATTTTGATTTATTATTCTAAGCCTCGTTGAACTATGATAGAAAACTGTTTGACATTTTGTTGTTACGCAGAATAAACTCAACGAAATAGAAAAAAAAAGTCATTAAAAAGTTTTTTTTGTTGTGACCAAATGTTGAAAAAATCTTAAAAGAAAATATAATCGATTATGATTTAAATTATTCATAAAAGTGATTAAGTCATTACATTGGCAGTATATAAATCTTAAAATAATGTCTAGTTTGACTCACAGAATAAATTACACTTGTCACATCTAAATACATTTACTCCAAATATTTACGAAAAAAAAGTGTAGTAGGTAGCTGTTGCTGCTAAATCAGATAATTTAGACGATTTTAAAATTACCGGTTAAAATCGAACTTTAATTATAAATATTAAAGTAATTTAATTAATAAATTAAAAATGTAATTGAACTGTCAAATTGACGATTATTAATGCTTCGATTAGAAACGGATTACTATTTTCGCGGTTGTATTTAATTTTGTCCGAGAGTGTATTTTTTCAATGCGGTAGTGCGTATAATTTCGGAAGGTCGTCAATGCATCAGCGGTTTTGAGGTTGCGGATATACTTAGTATGTACTTAATTCTGTCTAAAGTGTAAAACTAATCTGTTGTTCAGATGAATTTAATGTTTACAGTCTACAGATGGCGACTAAGTTCCTGGTTTCAAGTTGGTTAAATACTTTTTTAAGGTTATCGACATAGCCCAAAGAATCGCCAAACTACAGGGCAAAAGGGTCTGGAGTGTCGACCACATACCGAAAGATGCAGCGTTGGAAGGCCTCACACAAGGTGGACTTACAGATGTGAGATAAACGGGACCGGTTGTTATGGCGACACTTGGGGGAGACCTATGTCCAACAACGGACGTCTTTCGACGTTGAAATGATGGTGAGAATTTATGACAATCCAGATTTGTTTTTTTTATTGTAAGCACCCTATTATAAACACAACATACCCAGACGTGGAACGACTGCCTGTAGGCCATACAAATATTTGTTACGGGTAGGAATCGCACTCGCGACTCGAAGTGTAGCAGCCAAATGCTTAACCGCTGCGCTAATCGTACCGTCTACTTCTTGGGCCATGGCAACGCAGGAACAGGGTGGGTTTTTTAGTCAGTAAAAGTCTGACACTATCTCCCGCTCCGCCCAAGGGCGGGAGTTGTCATTTGATGATTTTTACCTACCGAAAAAAAAAGAAAAACCCGTCTACTTCTTGTCCCAATATTGAAATACACATGCCAAAAAATATCGGCATAATAATGTAACAACATTGCTATGGGAAACAGTCCATAGTAATACTATGATACATACTGTCTTTGAGATCTCAGTTGGCAAGTATGTTGTTGCTACGGCAACAAAAACAATATTGATAAGAAAGTGCACAAAAAATATTAGCACAAAATAAGAATTACCGAACAATTGCGCAACGAGTCTGGGGCTACGCAAAAATTATCACATTGACGTGCTACGTGGGTTGCCAGAAAAACCTAACATAACTCCCTGGAATGTGGGAAAATTATCGAAAAATTTCCTCCATTAACCGTTCACCTACTTAACTACTTAGTTAATGTACACTTACTTGTTGAATAGTATTTTTTAGGGTTCTATAGCAAAGGATAAAAAAGGGACTCTATTGCTAAAACTTCGCTGTCTGTCTGTCTGTCATCAGGCTGTATCTCATGAACCGTAACAGTTAAACAGTTAAAATTTATTTATTTATTTATTTATTATATGCTTTATTGTACACCATAACATGAACAAAAACAAGGAATTAAAACTAAAACACACATATACAATGGGCGGCCTTATCGCACTCTGCGATCTCTACCAGGCAACCTGGGATGGACAGTAATTGCCTGGACAAGAAATGGGGCTGTCATTGGTGTGACAATAACAGTGATATACATATTTATATTACAATAGATACATAGATATATACATATATTTTATAATAAATACATACATATTGAACAATACATAAAACATGACGACTAACAACATTCACAGCGACAGGTCACATATGATATGGAATTGTCACATATGATGTATTTGATAACAATAATCAACTAAAAACTGAATAAAAAAGCTATTTAACTTGAGCTCCCATACAACTAACGTGATTGATTTATTTTTGACAGTTGAATAAACTAGAATACGTGTAGTAAGTATATTGCCATTAAAAAAAAACACATGAAAAAAACCGCTTTTTCAATATAGCAACTACTAAATTGCGATGTTACGAAACTCTTCGTCGCTCATATTTAACTCGCACTTGGCTGGCTTTTAAATTATTTTATTTGTTTGTGTGTGTTTTTTTAAAAAAGTTCGTCAAACTTACATGTGTATTATTAACATAAAAAAAAAACCACTCGAAAAACCCACCATGGCAACACACCGCAAGAATAGCATGGATGCGCCACCTGCGTTCGCGCCTAATTTCTGCTGGCATTGAGCAGCGTCAAGGTCGCGGCAGTCAGATGACGTCATCCAACGCTTTCGATTACGACTGCTGGATATGACAAGACGCATATCCGTGTTTTAAAGTACCAAGCGTCTATTGTTTTTCGTAAGTACTTATTTGCAGTGATTTTGACTTTTCTAAAGGTCCGTGGTTATACTGGATAAGCAAATAGATATGTTTTTGAATTTTTTATTATTGATAGGCTTGCGTTTGACCAGTATCGGACCTAATAAGCGATGATGTGGTTGACGTTGGAGCACGCTTGCTTGGACGTAACCTATTCACTCTTGACTTAGAGTCCCTTAGGTTATAACTATCACGTATACCACATAAGTGACAGAAAAAAAATGATAAACATATTAAATAGGATTATGCAAGAGACAGCTTTACCGTTAAAAGCAGTCTTGTAAAGATAACTTTGGATAAATTCAAAAGAGATTAAAAGTGACAATACTGCAGATTCGGTCAGTAGAGTCAGTACAGTCTTCCGGTTTTAAAGTGTTGCGAAGAAGAGACGGACTTAAGAACATATGAAGATTTGTGAAAATGTCTATGACTAGACTAAGAGAAAATCCGAGAAAAGATGCGAAAGATTGAGTGAACGAGAAGAACGGGGTTGATGATTGTTGACAGAGAAGTAAATAAAGTATAAATAATACTCAAACCCCAAAGAAAGAATAGAACAGAATAAACTTTCTTCTACACAAAAAACATAGAGCGGGAACCGGCGTATCTTAGAACCAAAAATTCGAAGACGTGGTAGATTACGGCCCAATCCCTCGTTAACACAAATTTCACTCCAAAGGTTGTCAAAACCAGACAACCTCGGGATAGACATTATAGTATTACAAATATTATAGTTATTTACAGCTAAAAAAAAGATAAGCTTACAAATATATAATCATATACTAGTAGCGGCTACGCGTGCGTGAAAGTTGGTTTCTCCATTCAAATTTCCAACCCCTGTTTTACCCCTTCAGGGGTTGAGTTTCGTAAAATCCGTTCTTAGCAGACGCCTACACTTTATAAGGAACCTACCTGCCTTTTAAGTTTGTAGGTGTTACAGTTTCTGAGATTTTGTGATTACTTAGTGAGTATTATTACTCTTTTATATTTATAGATTATGTTTTTGCTTACTGTTCCACTCCCATGCCTAGCTTTCTTCACTAAGTTGGCTATCCAACACTGCACTTTTTTTTACAATATTATAACCACTAACCAATGGTTCCTGGTTAGCTCGTTCTTGAAACAAACAAACTCCAACTTAGTAATATAGAGGCACATAAAGTTGAGCTGTATGTATTGCAAAAAAATTGTAAAGATCAGAAAAATTATGGGCTCCAATGTAAGTTGAAATAGTTTTCCAAGGAAGATTAGGAAGGCTTCAAAGAAATTGCGCATCACTATACGATTAAAGTGCACTTTGTGTTTCGCTGCAATTTTTATTTGTTTATAATAACCAGTAATACTACTAATGACTATTACGTAATGCTCGATTCAAAATGTTTTAAAAATCCGGTTCACAAACTGGATTTCAAATGCATATTAAATCTTGTGTATTTTTAATTTAGTTTCTTGTAATATCCTTCCTATTCACATTTACAAGTTTAAATTTTTTGTCTAGCATAGTAATCTATGCTATGCCAGTTAGTAAGACTAAAACAAAAATCACAATGGTTACACCACCATCATTGCATCACATATAAGTTTCTGTGTATTTTTTTTACTATTTTGGTGTACAATAAAGTTTATTCTATTCTATTCTATTATGATTTTTTTTTTAGGTTTTAAATCGTCAAATGGCTTCACCCATCTAAGATGAAGCAAGATGAGAGAGAGCGGCTTGTCAAACTTTTAATGACTAAAACCCACTCTGTTATTTCTTTGCGGTCCTTTCCAGATTTCCCTTTCGGACGACCCTTGGAAACCACTATGGTCACAATAACATTTTGCGATCGAAGGAATTTTAAAAACTAATTTCTGAGATATCTAAAGAGAGCTTCGCAGTATGCATGCAAACAAAAAGACAAGAGGAACAATATTTTTTAATTATTATTTAACAAGATTTTATCAGATTTGTATATAAAGAAACCGGATTCAAAGTGTTTTGTACGATTTTCTCAGTCGATTCATTTTGATGTCTGTTTGTTAAAAATTACTTATCACAAGTACTATCAATTAGTCATCGAGTATTAATAAAAACATATGGAAAAACAGCTGGAAAGGCAAGCTACTCGTACATTTCAAACTGAAGATTATGCTGATGAAAGTGTTGGTGCAATTTTTTTTATAAATTTTCTCTTGCTTTTACTGACCGTGGACTGATTATTTATCTAGTGAGGGAAGAGCAGGTTAAAACGAATGGGAGTAAGATATCAATGAGGTTAAGCTCAGCATGATGAGGTGTTTGATTGGTTTTTTAAAACACACAGATTTCAATACAAAAACACAAGCACTAGAACGCAAAATACTAGTAAAGAAACGCGGGTGGGTGAAATTATTTGACAATTTATCATCTCAAAAAAAAAAAAAACAACAAAAAGTAACTTTTTAAACTCATAATATCGCTATCAAAAAGATGATCTATGAGTTTTATCTCAGATCTGTACTAGATCAATTCAACAGTTCAATTGTATAACAGTGCCTTAAATTTTGTAACGCCTTTGTTTAAGTCTTGAATCGTCCAACTACAGTTTAAGGTCAAGTTCGTTGAGTCCAACACGTGTATGCGCATTCGCGGAATAGTTTTATATATTACATGTTTTGAGACTAATTTTGCTGTGATTACTGCTGCTTATTTTTGGATAAGATAAGATATTTAAAAATATATATCTTAAAAGTCTTTTATTTTGTTTCAGGGTTTCTTCCTCAACGTTATCTTTAGCAGCTCTGATCTCAACTCATAAACATTGCATACATTTTTTTGGTTTTCATTTACTAGGTCAATGTTGAAGAATATTACTTCAGTCTCAACGTTCCCGTGCAGTGAAACTATCCGTATATTTCTATCTACATAAAACTTACCGACAGCATTATTTATCTCAAATTTCGACGCTCAAATATAATATATTAAATGCCTAATACAAAAATCTTTTTGATTGACAGACACTGCGTCAGATGAAGATAAATTATTTTGCTAGATGTCTTTTGAATATATTTTGACTTATATTTTTTGCAGGATATGAAACTATGCGAATTCTAATCTCACTATTGAATTGACTGGTATTGAATAGTGATGCTTTTGGCACTACAGGTGTTAACAAAATTAGTGTTGTAATTATTTTTATTTCAGTTCAACTTAGATTCATACTTTCTAGTCGGATTAGGACTTCTAAAACCTTTTTCTAAGAGTTAAATAGGATTTGATTGATCAGACTTGATCAATTTGATTAATATTCAAAATTACATATTACTTTTCCTTGTACTTTTTGATCGAGTGATAAATCATTCATAATATAACTTCCTCTTACTTGTAAAGTCTAACAGTAAACTTTTTATTTCTCGCATTTATGTTAAACACCTTTTACTTTACAAATTCCGTCGACTCAATTTCCAAGATAATTATTGTGAGCAACAACGACATGACATATGTTGTACCTGCCAACATAGTATTTAAACAATGTGAGGTCCCCAAAACCACAAGCAACATGATATAACCATGTGACATTTTACATACGAGTATTCGCTCGAATGATTTATTACTTGTTCAAACAGGTTCTCAATGGAAAATAGTAGCTGGTATTCTTAAAGATCAGTAGGAAACAATCTAAATTAAGAAACTATTTATTACGCTATTTCTGATGGCGATTTTGAATTAATAGCTGCAACTGTTTTTAAAATGGCAAATGTGTTTATAAGAAAAAAGCAAATCAAAGAACAGACGGATGGATTGTAAAAAAACGATGTAGTTAGACAAATCATGAACTTAGAAATGAAATTAGCCAAGGTTGCAAAATTTAGCGAAAGAAAACCCTTGAATCCCAAAGGACAACTGAAAAAACACAAGTAGGGTTTAGTTAGTACAAGTCTGATACTCATTGCGCTCCACTCAGAGCGGAAGCAATTATTTGATGAATAATTAACAATAAAAAATGAGATGATAGAACTTTTACAAAAACGACGTTAAAAACTTGAAATAAAGGTAAGATGAATAATGATGATGTTAGATTAAATTAAAAAGCACAAATTGGTGATGATTCGATAATGGTTTAAATTAATGGATATCAACATTTTCAAACCGTTGCACTAATCTAAAAGATTATTATTGGAGCTATTGAATTTCATGTTCCAACAAAAAATATTGGCTATAAGTTCGTAAATCATACATTTTAGCTCCTAATTCATTTTGTATGACCTACACTGAACTTGAATATTTCCTGAAAGGAATTTGTACTATTGATTAAATATTGAACTAACGCTTGAATGATGTTTATTAATGCAAACGTGGGAAGTAAAATTTAAGACGTATTTACATTGTATAGCTTCAACGACCTAAAAATAATTAAAAGGATGAATAGCATCAAATGCCAGCGTCTAATAAGAGAAAAACTGTTCAAATCGAAAAAAAAAAAAAATAAAAACAGAAAAAAAACGAAAAAGGTAGTTGAAGATTTTACGGAAATATACAAAGATAAATATAATTTAAGAATCATTAATAAATGTTTCAGAAGATACAGACAAATCAGCGAACATATCAATGCCAAACCAGCATTAATAGTTAAAATAACACATAACACTTTACCAACCAATGTCAGTCCTTCAAACTACGAACTTTGGGTAGTAACTAAAACTGACAATGAGAAAAACAAAAATGAATTCTATTCGTAGACTATTAAAGTTATTAATGCAAAAGATACTTAGGAGGAAGTAATGCTATTAAGCATGTGCTTATTATAAGTAACTTAACGAGTGAGCTCAAGAACGGAGACGTAGGTTAACCATATTCAAGTTTATTTTCAGGACAGTATTATTTTTGAATGCGATCGACTTGATATGGCTAAATTTTTGACTGATGTGATGATAGAAATGGAAGAAAGTTCCTGGGGGCCATGAGATGATAGTTATAAAGAGTTGCAAAGCAAACGTAAAACGTAAACGCAAAGTATATTGAGTCATCTAAGAAATTTAGATATTTTATTACTTTTAATGCCAGTCGAATACTTAGGAGGTTTTATTTAGTCAGTAAAGTCTGACACTCCTCGCTCCAATGTTATATTATGACTTTCTAGCCCAAAAAAGGGTTCCTGTATTGTCTCTCACATTCCCTCTCCCTCAGAGGAGACTTGAGCCCCAGCAGTGCAAATATTATAAGGCTCGTTTTATGCTAAGGATTTTGTAATACTTTTAGACTGTAGAAACCTGTTATGCAAGCTGTCAGCGAACTATTTTCTGCCTTCTGCCTTTACGTCAGTGGGTAGTGATGACGTAGAAGCAGAAATTTTACTGTTATGACTATCTGCGTAACACTTCGTTTGTACTATAGTTATATAATCCTCCCGAACGAATTTTGGCCACGGTGGCAAATCTTAGCGTAGATTAGTCAAATTCGCAGCAGAAATTACAGTACACCAATGTGTGTGCAAACATATGTACTCTTGGTTCTTTTACTCTCTTGATTCAAATCAGTCAAGCCGTCAAGTCAAGGAAGAGTTACATCAGACTCTTCCTAATCGACTTGACCGATGTTTTTGTCACCACAAACACAAGATATAGTATTTCATTTACTACCACGTCTGTGGTCAGTAGTTCTTAATTGTTATCTTTTCATCAAACCCTAATCGAATATTTAAATCTCACGAAGTGTTTTAGATTAAAATATCATTGGGAGTAATCAATTAATCAGGATATAGAGTTTATTTAATTGGTTGATAGATACTAATATCTTTATTTTATTTTTATATAACCTCTTTTTTAAAATGTGCGCGTGTGATCACTGTAAGTGTAGATTCTGTGGATTTATAGATTTTGACCCACTTTTTTGTTATTGTGCTTTTGGGTACAAAATTGACTGGTCTACAAAAGTAGTCAAGACAAGTGAAGTATCAGAAGCTTGAATTTACCATTTGCAGTGAACTGCCTCATTCCACAATGATGTATTTATCTAGAAGAGAGGATATACTTTGTCTTTTAAATCTTCTGTATCGCAAACTTCCATTTCCAGTTCATTTTTCTTGTCTTTCTTAAATGAATTATATAATATAATAATAATAATAAAAAGATATTCAAAGTTTGTCCTGAAAAAAGCAAGAATAGTAAGCATAAAGCAAACAAAGAATGCTGGGCATAGCCCGCGGGCCAAATTATATCGCGAGTTAAAGATAGAGGAATCGCGTGACGGCACCACGATTAGAGTAATTTCGGTACCGACTAACATTTGGAGTTCGGTCGTCATTCACGAGTCATGCTGGTTGGAGTATCGATAACGATATTATGTATTCTTACAGTGATGTTGCACAACACTAGTTGTGATCTGATTTTATGGAGTTGTGTATTTTATTAGATAAAATTGAAATATACACCGTTAAATTTTGGTCGTTTTAAAAAGTTTTGTAAAGAGAAAATTAAAAAATAAAGTACTTTTTTTTAAACTCGAATTAATTTAGGCTAGACGAAATTAATGAACTGTAGGTAGTTAGTGTGCAACGACCGGCAACTACCTACAAGGTCATTGACTCGTTTACTTAAAGAAATTAATTTCGTACCTGCGTAAATTAATTCGAGTTTAAAAAAAAGTAATTTATTTTTTAATTTTCTCTTTACAAATCGATAGTACATATTTCATGTACCGAATCGACCCTCTGCGGGAATAAAACAACCAAAATTTAACGGTGTATATTATAAAAATAGGTACTACTAATTTTACCTACTACTAAAAAAATCGTGAAAATCAATGTCGATAGGGATAACCCTATACAGGGGGTTTCCTCAAAGAAAATTATATATACAGGTTGAGAACTTTTCAAGGTTTTCACAATTTTTGATGATTATAAAATTATGAATCATTAAAATAGAGATGTAAGTGATTATGTTTATTGAGGAAAAAAATATTTATATCGTTGACTCATAGAAGCTATGTATTACATAATTGTATTCATTTTGTAACAGGTACCTATTGTTCACGCAAATTAATGCAACATTATTTTTTTTAATCATCAGGTTTTTTCTAATAAACTTGATTTACATTGCGATTTTTTAAGTTTTTTTTTTTGTTAATTTTGGTTATGTTGAGTTCAATAAACATTAGTAACTTATTTGTATGTTATTCATTAAAAGTTTTTTGTGTATCTGAAGGATAATTATTAGAAACTCCTTTGAAAGAATTTTAGAGGACACCAGGACGTTTCCGACCTATTAACGATTACACGTTAATTTACAAATTTGGAACTTTTCCTTTAAAACATAATGTTCAAATTCCTTTGTAAACAATAGTTTCTTCAAAATAAATCATGATAACTCTGCAAAGCAATGGAGGCTTTAAAATGAAGAAGTTAAAGTACATAATGGCATGAAATAATTGGGTTTTATCTCATGCGTCGTTATGTATGACGCAATACCTACTCAGCCGTAATGGCTAGTGTCAATCAAAATTATAAACCAACAAACTTATTTATGCGCTTACTAAAATAATTGTTACGCCAATGTCGACTGTATGCCCTTGAAACTGGGTTCAAGGATTGAGATTTAACATCATTAAAGAAAATTATTTTGGTAATACGTTCTGAGAATTGCCTTGGATCACGTTTGAGTTAGACTAAAGTTAGTGAATTTAAAAATATTTTAGGAAGTACACGGTTAGGTTTATCTATTTAAATGTAATCTATTGAGAATAAGATATATTTAAAAAATCACTGCGAACTTAATATAATTTACTTTAATTGATCTTGATACATCTTATCAATTATAATTTATACCTTAATATAAGTTAAAATAATTTCGCTCTATGTAATAAAACACGGTACAAAATTATAATATATATTTTGGGTTGAAGTATTATCATATTTTTTGGGTGGAAGTGCGTTCATTTAATTTAATTTAATTTATAAAAAAAAAATACAATCAATAATTTAAATACAAAAGAATAATAATAAGAATTATAAGTAAATAAAATTATAATGCAGAAATCATTGAATCATAGTAATTATTTTGCCAAAAATTAAACAGAAATAAAAATGATGTCTGTAATTAGTTTATGTAAATCTCAATCGTTATAATAATTTTATTTGGCAAATTACATATGTATAGTCTTAATCTCATTTATCATTTTCAATGTTGTCAGTTGGCACGTGTTTTTTAAACGTGACTTTTATCTGTTAAACTTGCTTAGCCCTTAACCTTTTCTAAATACAGGTTTATTATTCCGCACAAAATAAATCAGGATATTAAAAATCAGGTCATTTAAAAATAATAAATATTTTGTATAAAATATAATATTTTTTTAAAAATTTGGTTATGCAAATATCAGTAATTATTTATCATAAATAATTATATAATTTCTGTCATTAAATATCATTCTATTGCGAGAAAAAAATATGAAGAATTAATAGATTTATAATAAGTGATGCACGATTTAAAAAAAATACCATGTTGACGATTTAGGTACTTGATAGTTACCAAACAAACTTTAAGGTCGATTCAAGTGCATATGAGGTATTAATTTCGCAGCATTGAAATATGCAAATATGTATTATAATTTAGTATTTCTTTTATATTTTTAATTAGTTTATGAATAACAACCAGCCATTTAAAAACATCCAGATTTAATATAGTATCCTTTACTTCCATCTGTATGGTCTTTGTTTTATCAATTTCTACAAGTATTATGTATACTTATCGCCTTACTTTAAAAAATCTGTCAATGATAATGACAACTGAATTAATTAAGTATTTTTCAAGTCAATGACCACGCATAAAAAGTTGTTCGTGTACCTGTAATTTATTTGTAATGGAAGTATATTACTTTTAAATGTGTTACATTAAACACTATGCATATTAGGTTATTACTTTTAATATCTTATTTAATATTCTGAAGCCACGATTATGGAAAATAACCGTATCTAAAATAACTGTATCTGTTTTATTTTGACACTATTTTATTTAAAGTAAGTAATTATATTTTTATTTTATTTTTATTTGTTTACGGGTCAAATTAAATACTAGATACTTGCTGTACTTACTAAAAAACTCTGATTTTATATTACTTTGCTACATCTAATTTTAATTGATTTCATTATATTTTAATTTTCTAGCTAAAACTTAAACCATTACTTTTCTATTAGCCTTAATAGGTATTGAAATAAAAAGTACGTTATAAAAAATAAAGGTAAACGAAAAAAAAAAATCGGCAATTAATTCCCGCCATCCATTGTACACACACATCCGTCATTCACGCTAGCCCGCGACATTGACAATGGACGGTTTGGACTTGGTATGCGGCCTTGAAGCGAATTCGGCGCTCGGACGGGCGCGGGAAACAAGATCGGGTTTTTTATAATCGATATTAGACGTGCAGAATAGATTATTCGATTCGACGTGCAAAATATATTCTGTTGAATTGATTCGGGAAGTTTGATGTGAGGTAGCCGTTTTATGGTTTATTTATTGATGTACTTACTCTATTAACAAAAAAAAAATAAAAAAATATGCCTTCCTTGTTAGGGTAATAGGTAGACACATCATTTTAAACATTTTCAATGATAAATGTTTACTGTCTTATTCTTTACATACTAGAAGGTGAAACCAAATAAAAAAAAAAAAAAACAAAATATCAAAAATTCGAAGACTTGTGACATTCACCAACCTGCACTAGGCCCGTGGTGGATTACGGCCCATTCCCTCTCTTATAGAGGAGGCCTGTGTTCCAGCAATGGGAACATTAAAAGGCTGATGATGATGATGATGACTAAAAGGTGCGTTTCAGTAATATTACGTGAGTCGTATGTTCCTAAGCCAGCTGGCTTAGGAACATACGACTCACGTAATATTACTGCTAAACTGTAAGCTTACAGGAATACAGTAACTATAACCAGACTAGGCAGTTCAGTCAAGTGGTGACAAGGCGCTCAGTTCATTAATTAAATATATTATGTATTGGTTAGAAAGAGAAAGATTATACGTATTTGTATTACAACAATATACCTAGTTAGCTCTAATTAAAAACTCAAGCGTAATCCGACATTAAGGGGTTAACAGATGTCTAAAGCACGTGACATAAAAACAGTAGTGGTTTGTCTAAATTAGCATAAATTAATCTCTATTGCACACATAAATAATGCAAAAAAACAAACGTGAATAAGCGCAACAAAAATGTGGATGTTTCTAATAAAATTTGGAGTCACGGTCAGCTAATGATATTTTTGGGCGAATCATAAAAAAAGACAAAAAGATTTTTATGAAAAGAATATGACGAGACATTTTTTTAATGAAAAAAAAAAAACATAAAAGTAGTGTTTGTTATATCACATATCTCGACAGATAGAAACACAGGTACAAAAAGGAACCCAACAAATATAATTCATATTCCTTTAGCAGATGAATTAATATCTGTGATACAAATTCTTTGAAGGTTAAATTGAAAATTGAGAGTCAAATTTTTACAAAAAAAAAACTTGATTTCGGGGTCAGACGTAAACGTAAACAGTGTAAAACTGAAAAGAATATATAAATAATATTCTACATAATTTTTTCATGACATTGGGTATACATTTGCAAAAATAAGAGTGACATCGTCTGTAGATTATTTTGTTATTGGAAATTTAGTAACCATGTTGATTTTGAATGAGATACTTGCAATGTTTTAAGAAATTTATGTTTTTGAAAATAAAATATTATATTCGTATATCTAGTGTCATTTTAATTTTATCAATGTTACTGGGTTTGGCAGTAGCATAATATCGTTACGCAAAATTTATAACCACGTTGATTTTGATTAACCAATTTTTTTTTTTTAATTAAAAATTATTAGTGAAAATATACTAATAAGAATAAAAGTACGTCAATTTCTTAAGCTTAATATTATCCTAGCAATATTATTGGGATTAGCTGTTTTATTACTATTAAATTTAGATGTAAATTGAGGATAACCTTGAAAATACTCGAATTCTGTTAATCCTATCTGCAAGATAACGTGAGCAAACTGGATTTATACGAACACAGTCCTAATATCAATATTCTCAGTGAGTACATTCTAGTATCTGTTTGTTACTATGATGCAATTTATCATAAAATTGTGAATTGGCGCTTTTCGTTTAAAAAAATTGAAACTGGTGCATTTTTTTTTTTAAATCTGTTATGGTTCAAAGATTTGAGTGAAGTCTTTATCCAGCTTTTGGAAATTAGATATAAGTACATGTGTAATAGTTTATAAAAATTATAAAAAAAGGTTATTATTAAAAAAAAAATCTTTAAACATATCACCACACACATCTTTATACATATTCTCAAAAGTTTAAATTGTTTACTTTTCTCTCTAAGTTCGGTTTCAATAACGAAAGAATCGATTTTATTAATACTAAAAATTTAAGACTATTTGATATTGGTTTAATACTTTAAATACTTATTATAATCTATTCTAAATTTTCTGTACTCTAATATTCTTCATTAAGCATATATCTAGCTTTATAATTGGAAACTCGAGACAATTCTATCAAGTCTACCAAACTAGTTTTAAGACACATAAACTAGGCATCATCAGTAATAAAAGCTTAGGAATTACAAGAAAACCCGGATAGTAACACGTGTATCGACACTTACATAATGCGAGAGGGTTCCTTATCGTTGTCCTTGTAACCATTTGAGAGCCTACCGGGTCACAAGTTATCTTGCATAAAAGCCACAGCTTGTGCCGAATTACTTAATTGAATATTAAGGAAATATTAGTTTTTTTTTCGTGTTAGAATAATCTAGGCTTGAATTTTCTATCTGTTTTATAATTTTTGTATCAAGATTTTTTTTCTAGAAATAATATATGTCACTGATCAGTGATTCTTTGTGTTATAATAAAACCATATTTAAATTGATATCAAAAATTAGAACGTGATATCAGGGATATGCAATTCAACGCAAATTTAAAAAAAGAACTAAGTCTATTTAAATAGGTTAAAATGTTCTAGAAGACCCTATAAATGATTAGATATTTAACGGAAAAATAAAACTAATTTACAATATCATCCCGGAAAACGTAATAACAAATACCAAATTCATTAAAGCACACGGTTCGTTATCTATGTAATTGCATTTAAAAAAAACACAACATTCAATGTATTACACCTCTGTCGGCTGAACTCGACCTTGACTATTTTCAAGGCTTATCCGTGCTCATCTGTCTTATAACACTCGACTTTCATTTAAAGATATATGATAAAATATAAATTATATGACTAATAATTTATAATTATTAACGAAATAATTATAAAATTAAAAATTATATGTTTTTAGGTTTCAAGATCAAAAACAAGCCGCTAAAAAGAGTTTAAATATTTTGATTTTTATTAAAGTTGGTAAATAAGAATGCAAAAAGGTTTTCGTTACGAATTGGAACGAATAAAGTCAAAATTTAAACTGATTAAATTTTGATTAAAGGTATGTAAATACTATTGTTTAAAATAATATTCTATTTACTCGTGAGCACGTGTAATCAAATCACACTATTTATTTAAAATAACACTTATTTAAAATACACGACCTTATTGAATTATTAATTAGTGCAAACTTAAACTGTCGAATTTCTAATAAGAATTATAGTAGTTGGATTCTATAATCAGATTTTTTTTATATTTCGCACTTGACCACTCTCTCACTTGATGGTAAGAGATGATAATATTGTGGTCAAAGAAGGACCACGCTTGCTTAGCAATAACCTGTTCACTCTTGGCTTTAAGGCACTCTTTGTTTTAGCTATCACAAAACAGATAAGGAATTCCACTCCTTAACTGAACACATAATTTACTTTAAGCTACTCAAAATCATGCCAAAATATTGATTTAAGTTCCATTTTACCGGAATATTTAGAATAACTCGTAGCCAGCTACATTACTGATAAATACGCAACCTGAGTCAAATCCCAAATTTACACGAGGCAGAAAAGTTTTATTTGAAAATAATATTCGGTAATCATTATCCAAAGTCAAGGGTTAGATATTAATGTAAACTGATGAAATAAGGAAGAGATAAGAAGTAAAAAATAAACATTGTTTTTATACAAGAGTGTTTGATAGTTACCGCGTGTGACCGTCATTTTAAGTGTTCTTGAATTTCGCATTGGTATAAGACTGGAGTATGTAAACATTTTAGTAATATCTTGAATATTTAATGAGCTTGGTGCTTAGAAACAGGACAAAGGGCTTCCGTGAGCGTAGGTGCCAATATATTTTAATAAATTTAATACAGAAATAGACAAAGGAATCAACATAGTCACAAAATTATTTAAACAAATTGTGACACAAATATAAATAATCTATTGAAAAGAGAATGTAATCTTTGGAATCAGTGTTCAAAATAATTTAAGACTTTGAAATTCTAATTCATATCAGAATTATTGATCGTTCTTATAAACCTTTAGTTACCTTATAGCTTACAAAAATGTTCATATCAGAAGTTCTGCGACGGAAATAGTGAGCTCACCAAAGCTTAATTTGATACACTTTTAATAATTCCGTAATTCTTATGATTTAGTTATCACAAAAATCATGAATTTAAATTTTTTTATAGTCTAGAATAAATTAACAATGGTTTTATAATGGGTATCATCATACGAGTAGTTTTAATGGTTTTAGATGCGGAATTGAAGCTTCGTGATGGAGTAATGAATGACTATTGTTCGACGATTTGCCTCACGTCAAGTCAGTTGAAGACTTCCGAAATATTCAAGGTGTACGAGTATCATTAAACTTGCTTCTAGCTGCGGTTTTGTTCACAATTATCAGACAACTCTCCCATGAAAAGTCCTGAATCAATTGATTTTTGTTTTCAATGCATCACTTAAAAAGATGATTCACTTAAAGATAGTTTTTAAGCAATAAAATTCTACGAAAAGATACGGATAATTTCAAATAAGAAATTAAAAATTTCATGTAAGACACATTGTTTATTAGACTTATAAGACGAAAAGTATTTCTAACCTTTTCCTCCTGAATGGACTGGCCTCCGTTTTCTGACAGCGGCGTCGATGGTGCACTATATCCTTTGGGTCCATCATCATGAGGCGTCATCTGTCTTTGAGCTTCGTTCTCTTGGTCATGGTGTGCTCTCAACTCTTGTAAACCACTTTTAAATTCAGATAGTCTAAGCACGGACGGCTTTATCTCCGGCATCTCATCCGGATGATCGTATCTTCTCAAATCAGCTAAATTAGTTGCTAAGTGCCTATGATGGTCTATAGGCGGGGGTACTCCTATAGATCTTAAGTGCTCTATGCTTCTATGTATATGGGAATAATTGTCTACTGGTATTTCCGCCATTAAAGGCGAATTGTGATAATCTAAACCACCTCCATCGGGCCTGTAATCGATTGTCCTTCCTTCCATCATCTTGGCTAGTTTTATATTATTCTATCTAACGTGTATAAACTGTCTCGTGTTTGGCACTTTTAAAAATACGTGTCTTATGTTTCCTTTGATATTAATGTCATGGAATTTTTCCGAGATCCTCCGTTTTCATTGGGCTGTAAAGATAAAATTCTGCTGTAACCTTTTTTTAAAATTTTATTCTTGAATTCCATAATGTTGTTGCGTAAGTTTTATTTAAAAACAATCTAATCAATATCGGTAACATAGTTGTTTGTCTGTTTATAATAGATTTGACGTATAAAAAAAAAGATGGCAGTTTTTTTTTGTCCTAGCAGGTGACGAGTTGGCGCGTAGGTTGTGTCAATGATCTAGCCCCTAGCCCACATGCCGCAACGAATAAGGCTTCGATAATCACATTGTACAGACGTGGCTACAACATGTGCGTTCGCTTAATGATGATTTTTATCTTTGACGAGTAATTTCTGTTTGTTTGACGTTGATGCTGCTTTGAGGAGTCGCCGTTTAACATAGACGCTTTGTTTTAAATAAATTATGCATTTAAGATTATTATGCTAATGATTGTTGGTGTTTTTTATAAATACTTTTTATCATCATCATTTTTTCTAAGGTTAACGTACGGTTAAGCATAGCAGTTTAGTTAAACTATAACTATTATTTTATTATGTCATCGTCTGTACTCGCAGACCAACATACACGGCTGTCAAAGCTGTAATTGCACGTATAGAAAATAAAGCAAAGTAATGTTGCGGTTTTGATCAGTATCTGCCATTCGATAATGATCTTTTTGAAAGGGTAATAAAGGTGTTTTTAGTTGTTTTAGGGTGACAGGAGGCTGGATATTTGATGATGTGTACAGAAGGCCTCATGGTTGATCGAGTTCAATTTTAGTATTACTAGTTTAGTTCAGGAAGGTGTTTTAAGCATATATTTAATAAGATTTTTGTTAAGGTTTATTAGTTTTACAATACTTTTTAAGCATTATTGAGTAAGTAATTTTGTTATTTAAAACCTATGTTACTTTTTATGACATAAATAGTTATAATTAATTATTTATGAATGGGAAATAGCCATAATTATTGAATTTATAATAATTATTTTATGGTTAAACTTAAAAAAGAATGGCAAGTAATCTTCAAAAATAAACATAGAGACATTCAGAAGCGAAGTTAATATTAAAGCCATAAAAATCAATACACCATAACCCTATTTTTTTTTTGTTTAACAACTTTTTTATCAAGTACATTTTTTTCGTCATTTAGCGACCTGTCAACTTCATTTTTTACGTCACTTAAGTTTTAATATACTTTTAGACTTGCGTTTACTGGGCTCTGGCCAACCATTGGTGATTTCGGACCTAGTGAAGCGTAAGATACAAGGTTGTTTGACAAGAAATACTTATCTTGGATAAGAGCGTTTCTAATAATTAAACTGTTGTGTAAAAAATATTGTGAAGCTCGTTAATACGATTGTGGAAATATAGGTGACGAATTTACAGATTGCATTTTTTAATTAATATATAAGCAGTTGTTGTTAATAAATTTAATTGCCATATATCTACTAAAGCATAGTATTAGGGTACTGATGGAATAGGGTTGAAGTAATCATAATGTAAAATTTTTAATTTTTAAAATTACTGATAGTTAGATGACAAGTTTTTTAGTAACTGTTGGATCTATGATATCTGAATCAATAAAATTATTATTATATTATTATTAAATATTTTTTTGTATTATCAATCGACTTCAAAAAGGAGGTTATATGTTTGACTGTATTTATATTTATTATTATAATTTTTTTATGAATCTTCACCGATTTTTCGATCATTTATAGACCAATATTGATTTTTTTATTTGTTTAAGGTTTTAAAATTGACACTCTGTATTGACAATTAATTTTTAAACATTTTTAAAGTAACAACTTACTTTGTTTTGTACCTTTTTGAGTCACCTTTTAAGTTCATACTACTTAAAATATTAAGTTAATACACATGAATGTAATCGTAAATCTTAATTATTTCCGTATTTGATAGTTCCTCTATTGGTGAATACATGATTTTTTTTTTCTATATTTTTAAACACTTGCTAGTACTGCTTTTATAGTAAAAATAATTTATTTTAAGCTTTATAACGCAATATATAATAAGTTTCTAACATACTGGCAAAAATATGTGCTAATTTGCAGTCCATAAATATTTATATACACAGTGATTCCTCTAATATTTCTTGGGTTAACAGTTTTATCGTTAAAAAAAATAAATAACAATAACATTTTTTTTTTCGCAACAATGTTATGGAATTCAAGCTTACATTAAAACTCATTGAAAAAAAAATATTTGGAAGTCGGACAGCTTTTTTAAATATCAATAAAAAAAACCTACAACCATTGACAGACTAAATGTTTTCAAACAAAGAAACCGTAACAAGCAACAGATCGCAAATCAAGTTAATTTGAAAATATCGTCACGGTACAGTGTCCAAAAATATTTCCGTATTTATAGTCCGGGCATTATTCAAGGTCGCCTTTGACAGACGGCGAGCGCCCGACTCGCAATTACAACATACACCTCAACCGGGAGGGATCTTACGTAAAATCCTCTCCCCCCTCGGGGGAGAATACTCCCCCACGCCACAGTAAGGGAAAAACAGCGATCCAACTTCCAAATTAATTTACAAAACAATTTACCTGTCACTATCCAAAAATCTTCACAATCACCAACTATATCACCATAATAAATCACAGTTTGTTCCTATCTAATGTCACTAAAAATATATCACATAATAAAGGTAACACTAATGTCACAACACGTCCCAAAGGCAACAGTCCAAGGCTTTTTCGCCAAAATTACTCAAAAAATCCACGTGCTCCTTGCAAATAAACATTTAAAAAATGCCGGCGATTAAAAAAAACGCCGAACCGTGCTCTTGACCCCGCGGTAAAATTATGAATGCCGGGCGTCGTTACTAGGATCCAAATTACCAGATTTTTTGTGCTCAATATTTTAGTGTGCTATATAAATTATTATAGCTATGGGTAATCCACACGTGAGCGCTCCGTCTCACTCGCTCTTGGCGATTCGCGCGTGCACCGGCCTGCAGTAGCGCGAGTGTGAGGTTCCTCAAGACGACATGTGGTCGCACAAAAAGCCGGCCTCTCCAGACGCAATGCTGCTCAGATAAAGTACTATGAGCCACCACCGGCTACTCGCATCACAAAAATGCAATACAAAACGCCCGCTCGTCCGCCTTTAGACCGACGCGGCAAAAACGAGACTGAAATTCAGATCTATAGTAGAAAAAGTGAACTACACCGCGCGAGGGGTACACTAACACATAAAAATGAAAAAAATCACACGGACGCTAACATCGACAGCGGAGCTTAAAAAATCGGAGTGGGGAGTAGTCGGTACTCGTCTGTCAACTATTCGCGTCTCGCTCTAGCGGCGTGAGGACGCACGCACACAGCGAAGCGGTGGTTAAGCGAAAAAAATGTGTACACATTTTTTTATTATTCACGATTTTTATGTGTGTAAGTGGGCTCGGTGCGAGGGAGACGGCATGCGGCGGGCGCCATACAGCCTCCGTAGCGGGAGCGGGATAGCGCGCGTCGCCACGTGCTCGTCCCTTGGTATTAAATAATAATTAAAATGGCTACAAGACCGGCGATACGAGATACTGTTCGGTAGACGATTTTTTGGACGAGCTTTTGCCTTTTTTGCCGAGCTTTTTGCGGAATCGTCGAAAACGAGGTAAGACGCGTTAGACGCGTGGTTCATAGAGAAAAAACCGCGCTCCGATTGACACATAATAAACGAAATACGCGCAGAAAAAGTCGCGCCGGGGAAAAAAACCAAGGACGCCGCGCGCGAAAAAGAAGTTATTGATTAAAACAGGGCTGTCATTGACCAGACGCAAATGAGGGTGGCTAATTGTATGCAGTAGATCCGGCAGGAATCGATTACTCAACGCCTTAAAGAAAGAATTTAAAATTGAAAACAGTGTTTGTGCAAACAGACGCCTAATGACGGTCATAATGAATCAGGGGATGCTGTTGAACTTAATGAGAATCCAATGGAATCATTAAAAATGATTGAATAATAAATGAAAATAAAAAAAAAATATACATAGCACAAAAACTGAACTATAAAAAGTAGTTTCATAGTTTGTAAAAGAACCAAAAAGTTGTCTAAATTAATCCGACAATTATTATATTTTTTAAATATTTTTTTTTAATTATAATTACATATCCTTGATGGATTACATTTATAAACATATATTTTTATTTAATCCAACTTAGCAGTGAACAGTTTGAAAAAGAGGGTCCTACCAAAAAATCCTGTGCATCTGGACAATAGTCTTTGTGAATGACCATGGGGCAGATAACACTATTCTATTCATTCCTATGTTAATATATGCAAGTTGTAATTAAACGTGCACGGTGTAGCATTAGTTGCACAATAAAATGAGCAGATGTGTCGATGCTAGCATTTGAAACTACCAGAGAACTATTTATTGAGATATATCTATTTATAAAACTCTATAATATTAGAATATTTAGAAAAACCAGCCAACGATTCCGTTCCATATCGAGCAAAAAGGGCAAAAAAAAAAATCGTTTGTTGAATGGGGGCCCCATTAAATATTTATTTTATTTTGTTTTTAGTAGTTGTTGTTATAGCGGCAATAGAAATACATAATTTGTGAAAATTTAAACTGTCTAGCTATCGCGGTTCTTGAGATACAGCCTGGTGATAGATAGACGGACAGATAGCGTAGTCTTAGTAATAGGAACCCGTTTTTATCCTTTGGGTACGGAACCCTAAAAAATTTAAAATATTGCATAGCATAATCATCATAATAATGTAGTTTATGCAGTGCATGTGTAAAAATTTATGAAAACACAAAAACATAACATGTTTAAAATGCTATTTAAAAAAACTTCAAATTACAGGTATCAACTTCCTGTATATTAACTGAAATTTAAAAACATGCATAAATCAAAGTTAAGTGTCACAAAATCGAAATTGCAATTCGGATTAGATTTTTTGCAAAATATAATTAATGTATTCGATAAAAACGCTTACTCTACTTAACACTTTTAAAATTAATGTAAAAACCTATTTTTTTTTCAAATTACTGATATTAGTTACAAAAAGCATACATAAATTTTGACTCGAACTTTCAATGAATATAATTATTGCAAAAATCTTAAGAAGTTATGGGTTTTAGAAATCATAAGAAGGTTTTAGATATTATATAAAAATAATAATATCACAAGAATTTACAATGGTAGCCAGGAATACTGATCCTGAACAAAGAGAGATTGTTAAAGGAAGGATCAGCGTTCAAGCAAAATAATTCCTAGCTAAGTCGAAACAGGAAAAAAATGCTAGTTTTACTATTAACACAAAAAAAAAATGGACCTCATCACAAGGTTTAAAGTCACCCAAAGGGTTATAGAAGGGACTATGACCGGAGTTTCCCAGTGTGATCGCATCAGGGATGAAGAAATTCGCAGGAGAACCAAGGTTGCCGACAAAGCCCGAAGAATCGCCAAACTTAAGTGACTGTGGGCAGGGCACATTGCTCATAGAACAGATGGTCAAAGTGGTGGAAAAGTTCTGGAGTGGCGACCACACACCGGGAGACGCAGCGATGGAAGGCCTCCCACAAGGTGGACCGATGACCTGGTGAGGGTCGCAGAAATCCGATGGATGCGAGAAGCAAAGGACCATTCATTGTGTCGATACTTAGAGGTCCAATAGTGGACGTATTTCTGTTGAAATTATGGTGATTGTTGTTCTATTGCAAAAAATTTCTACCGTCGTCTTTTTCCATAAATTTTCGTTTTCTGCGAGTCTTTTCAGTATGAGACAGTTAGGTTGTGCTCTTTTCCCCTTAGCCTACCAGAATTTAAAAAAAACTCCGTTAATTAATTGGTGGGAATTATGAAAAAAGTGTCGTAATTTATTTGGACCCTAATCTATAGTCCAGGCAAATAGAACATTTTAGTTGTGGCTGGACATCATTTTGCTCTGTTATATTATTAAATACGCGGGAATGCGATGGATGCGCGACGCACTGGACGGTTCGTTGTGACGACACATAGGGGCAATTTACGCACAGGATTGAAATATTTATTTTTCTAAAAAGTAATAAAAATTGTCTTTAAAATAGACCGTGTTGAACAAAACGTAAGCTGTCATAAAAACCATAAAATTATTTCAACTTTTTCGGACTCCTTTTTAAACTTTTCATAACAATGAAGTGACAAAAAGGTTAAAGTTTTATCACTTTATGACAACATTGCCTAATTACAGTGTCATAAAAAAGTTTGTTTTTTAAAACTTTCGATTTTTAAAAACTTTAAAAAATGTTACGTCACTTTTGTGACGTTAGCGGCAAGAAATGGTTTTGTTGACGTAATATGTACAGATATTTCAACGAGTGAAACAAAAGACATAAACTAATTAGGTAATTAGAAAAAATGATTTGATAAAAGCAAAACTTCTATTAAAGGGTTCTGTAGATTTTTGAATTATAATATAATATATAAATAGCGTACTAAAAATATTGGTTTTCACAGTTACCATAAATCGTCAAAAAATAAATGAAACCATTGGTGCTGCAAACCATATTTCACATCACTACCTCACTGACATTTTTCACTACAAAAAACCAAAAGCTCGCAGTTTTGTTTCAATATTTTTTCCCTCCATTTTACGAGATGACGTGGTTCATAACACTTTTGTTTTCAATTACATTTGACTTTTTAACAACTTCTATTTCGTTGTGTCCTTGAATTTTTTTTTCATTCAGTGCCTTATTCATATGCATTACATTTTTTCTGTAGGCAAGGGATTGAAATAGTGAATAGACTTTTTTTATTTTGATTCTAAAATCACCTGTTTTGGGGCTAGGAAGGAAGTTGATCGAATCTTTTCGATTTTTTCTTTTATTCCGATTCAAACGTTTTCAGGTGTGTTTGACAAGTGATTTTGTTGTGCAAGTATTGTGATGTAAATTGTTAAGAGATTGTGGCATTAGTTTGAATATGAATTAAAAATTATGAGAATGTTTTGGGTCATATTTTTTTTGTAAACTACAATTTCTATACAGTGGATGTGGGTTAGTTTGACTGACAGCCTATTTTGGGATTTCAAAATTCAAATTTTTTGACGTTGTCTTAAAAATTTGATATGCATGGAACTCGACAATATAATTATGGTAACAAATAATATTACAGTAATATATCATGGTAAAATCTCACTAATACACACATTTCTATTAAGTAGTTATAACAGTATATTTATAACTAGTTTCTACCAACGGCTTTACTCGCTTAGAAAATGAACTTATAACCTAAGTTACTCAGTGACAAAGTAAAATTCTAAGACGGTAGGTATTTTTTTGCAATAGGACAACAATTATCAATTCATCTGTCAGACGTCCGCTGTTGGACATTGATCTCCCCTAAATGTCGCAACAACGAACGCTCCTGTGCGTCTTACATACATCGGATTCCTGCAACCCTCAATAAGTCATCGGTCCACCTTGTGTGAAGCCTTTCAATACTGCGTCTACCGATACGCGGACGCCACTCCAGAACCTTTCGGCCCCCAAGACCATCTGTTCTGCAAGTAATGTGCTCTGCCCACTGCTACTTAAGTCTGGTGATTCTTTGGACTACGTCGGTAGCCTTGTTTCTCCTGTGGATATCTTCATTCCTGATGTGATCACGCAAGGATTCTCCGAGTATAGCCCTTTCCATTGTACTTTGAGTGGCTTTAAGCCTTGTGATGAGGTCCATTCAAGATACTCGATTATTTTTATAGCGAAAAGGTATATTGAATATCGAGATGGATAGTTATTGGTAAGCAGATTAATCACATTTAAATTATAAAAGACGAATTTATATTTTTAAGTAGGTACACATGTGAGGGTGTGTGTATGTTTATTACTTATTTCTTTACACTGAAAATGCTAAAAGAATTTGCATGAAATTTATTACAAGGATAGACTACGTTCTGAAATAAAACATAATTTATACTTAAAATTCCGGTAATACCTCTCTTGGAACTTTTCTACTGTTGCGCTGTTAGAAGCTATTCAAGAAGAGATAAAAGAGGAAGAAGATCATAAATAATTAACATATAAAGAAACTTCAATCTCTCCTCCGAAACGAAAAATTTTCATTGCACTTTGATGTCGTTCTTTAAACAAAATTATAACTTCTAGGATCCTTAACCATCCCGTGAAGCAAGTCGTGAGCCAACAAACCTATTACAAAAAAAATAACTAACACGAACACACTTGTATGCAGCTAATTTCTTACACGTACTACCTACCAGCGGAACCTGTATTTTTGGGAGACCGCCATTTTGATCTACTCAATCTATAACTCATCACTATAATGATCATATTACTCATTTGAAAACAATTGACAACTTTAGTCTTACAACCATTGCTGGTGCAGACCTTAAAACAAATGTAAACGATAAAAGAGAAACGGCAATGGATGGTGACTAAACTGGAGGCATCGAGGAAGTACGAGATGAAACAGGTCTCGTTGTACAAGACATGGTTCGTGCAAGTGCTCTGTCATTCATCACGCGAATGTTGGAACCGGATCCAAAAGACGGGTTCTGAGACTAAGATCGAATTTTTTTAATGTATCTTCATTACTCTGTAGGAATGAAGTCAGTACTATTAATAAAAATTGTTTGAAAATTTATTTGTAATGTGTGTAATGAGGCATGTGGGTGGAGAAAAAATTGTTTGTTGATTTTGGAAGGGACCAACCATATTTTATGATTATGATTTTAATATCAGCATCATTAAAGGACTTAAAGACTTAAGGTTTCTTTATCTACTCGTGTATGGGGATGCTTTTAAAAAATTTTTTTTTTTTCGGAATTCTACATTTTTTTATCAAAATCCGAAGGTGTTCGAAATCCGAAAAGTGGTTTTATAATATATTTGTTTGAAAAATCCCCGTTTGACAATGTAAATAACGTAATTGTTAAATTTCCTTGAATTGTCGAAATAACCGGCATTGCTATTGATTGTTTGTTAAGCAGATCTGGACAATGAATAAACAAAGAATACCACTGTAAATCTTGAAAAGATTTCGATAATTGCAAAATAATTTTAATTAAAAACACGGCATTTTCCAAGAATGACTTAACCTCTACAACAAGAGCAGCATTTCAATTCTATTCCTTGTATGAATAAATAATAACCAATTAAACTAAATAGCATAATCTCACAAAGGACGCCGCTAACAAAATCCCATGAAAAGGAAGATCTTAGAACAATAAAATCTAAAGCAACTACTGGACGACGTAAAGCAATAAAAAGTAATAAACCGAAAAAGGAAGCCGATTTTTTAACTCCACAAACAAACTTTTGGGAGCAATTTAGAAAAGAAAAAAAATTTAAACTTTCACTTTTTGGTAATAATACTTTTTAAAGACAATATAAAAAGTATTTAGCTACTGAAAAACTTGGTAAAAAAGTGAAGCGAAAGGGTGGCACTAGGAGCCAGTATTACAAAACAAACAATGGTGAGTTTGGTAAAAAAACAAAGTTTTCTATATGCACCTGGTTTTCATTTTTTATATCGATTCTAATGTTTATTATAATCAAATAAGTTCCTCTTCCTGTCGGAAGATGGGCGCCGTGGTTTTTTTCATATTTTTCAAAAAAGTATCCACTTCCTATATTCTACCTTGTTCATTTGATATAAGGTGCTTTTTAGTAATGTCTTCTTTTTTTTCTCAAGATTGAAGTTTTATTGTGGCAATGTGTTCGTATAGACCTTTTTTCTAGTATTTATTCAAAATAGATTGTTTAATGCAGATGGCGTTAAGAATATTGAGATAAAAGATTTTTTTCTTTATTAGCAAAGGACTTGTGATTAGCTTTGGTTTCTATTATAAGTTTTATTTAAGGTTCAAAGCATTTCTAAGTGTGTAATCATCTCAGATCGTGTTTATTCTACAAGAGAAGCGATTCTTACATAATGTACCTACATAGGTTACATAAATATGTACATTTACATTTGAATAAACCTCTTGTCGTTACTAGGTATGGCAAAGAATTCAAAATATATTTAATTTTACTAGAACCACTTTATCATTTCTGTAAAATAAATATGCCATTGTTAGGCATAAGACAAACATAAATGATCTATCAAATTAAGATCACAAAGATGATGTAGATATTTTGAGATAAAATATATACGCGACTTTAATTTAAAATGTAGCATAAGATGTTGAATAGAACTTCTGTTTAAAAATATTATCTACATAAACTTTAGCAGGTAACTATGATCCAAAATACCCAACACCACCATTTTTCAAATATGTTATTGCTTACGTGGCCTCTAAATCTAACTGTTTACTGTTCTTATCTAGGATCTCAGCAAATGGTCATATTCAATTAACTGCATCTATATGACATTCGAAATCTTGGCATAAATCTAAAACTGCATCCGTAGTCCATCCATCGCACTGCTTGACGCCAACACCATCTTTTGTATCACAAACACGACCCTTATTTTTTCTGTCATCCCTCAGAATGTTCAAATTTCTTTACCTGCAACCATCCTCTTTATACATCTCCACCTATCTTTGCCACCTCTTCTGTTCCAACTTTAACTTTATCAGTAAGAGTCAAATCAGCTTTTACTTTGTCAAAAATAGCGTTTACGTCTTTTGGATTTGTAACGTCATCTGCAACATCTTGAATAGCATCCCCTAAGACTTAATGACTTACTGCATGATAATTAGATACGCGATTCTCTTTTTTATCGCCCAAACTTAAGGTTGGGTTTGGTGTGCAGATTTTTTAATTTTAATCATTAGTTTTGTGGAATTTTGCTTTGGCATAGAAAATGTGCGTTTCCTTTATTTCGAAATTTATTGGTATGACTGAGTCCTGCGGCGACTGTGCCATAGTTTTAGGGATTTTAAAATTTTAGAAAAGGGATGGATGGACAACAGATGTCTTGGAGATTAAAATTTATGCATATTCACTCTTGTGTAAATAAGTTATCTTGGTTTTGAGTGGACGTTGCTAAGTGTCTGTGGTATTTAAATAAAATTTTGCCGTCTGTCTCTCCCTCATCTAATTTGACCTCCTTCCATTCTTCCTCTTACATCGTCGTCGTCATAATATCTTAAAGTTCTATTCAGATAGCAAGGATAATAATAGTTCTAATGCGTTAAATTATATAAATTCAACACCACTTAATCTGGCATTGAGTAATCTCAATATATTTTTAGAAGTAACTCCGATTCTGTCCACTTTAACAAAAAGCGTGACATACAAGATATTTTTTGGGACAATAATGCTCAATCAAAAGTAATAAAAACTGCAGAAAGGCGCATAACGAAAGAAAAAACTGCACTACGCATCGTGGGACCATTATTTTTATAAAAAATGCTTCTTTTTTGACACAAAGCGAGAATTCTTTGTCAAAACTCAGGTGGTTGGTATTGAATAGGTGAATTTTTGTGTAAAATCGTTTGATATTTATGAAGGGACTGGTTTTGAACATAAATTATTACAAAGTAGTCACAGTTATGTTTTTGATTTGTGTTATGATAGATATTTTATTGTGTTCGATGAAGAGATTAAAGAACAAAAGCTAGATCTAATTTCTTTAAAGACCATCGCGCAATGATTTCGCTAGTAATATATATGTCAATACCATCACGTATATCACGCCTGCATGATCCTTAGATCAGAGATTCACAAGGAATAGTCTCAAGAAGGGATTTTCTCTAAAATATTACGTTTTGTGCACACTGAGCAGCCAATCCTGCCGTGATTTTCAAGGACAAATAAATCTTATACTTTTACACATGTAGTTATTAAGCAAGTTTTACTAGGCCCGCTTGTTGGATTTTGATCCTCTGCTAGAGAGGAGGCTTGAGTCCCAGCAGTAAGAGAATTATAAATCTGATAATATTTGTGCTTTAAAAATGATTGTATAGGCTTGTGGTTAAATAATACCAGTAAGGAGGTTTCATTTTCTAGATCCCTCCACGTCTTTAAAAATATGATAAGCTATTGGTCTTTGCGAACATTTTGTATAGCTTTGACTATGGATAGAAGCTCAAAACTATAGTTAATATTTTTAAATTTAAGTTATCTAATAACTTAGTATTGGTGGTTAAATAGGCATCTGCTTCATTTATTGTAACATACTGCTGTTCAGTATCATCTGGTTAGACTGAAAGTTGACTCTAAGATATCCAATGATAATTATCGGGCTAATGAGAGTAAAACACCAAATATCTTTGCCAGAGTGGTTTCTGGAAACCCTGTACATCAAATAGCAACTAATCGACCTCAAACCGCGGTTTTGACAAATAGGTTAGATTGACCAAATTATAATGACCTAAAATTCAATCCTGTACTAAAAGCCGGTGTTTTCGGTATATCATTCCGTATCGTGACACGGAATGATATACATACACGACAAATTACTACGAGGGTAGAGGAAGCGTTACAGTAAATTGGAACTTATCAAGAAGCTCCAAATCATTCTAAATCAATAAGATAGGCATCTAAATTTAACAACCTATCGTGGTTTTATTCATTTTAAGTTCTTTGAATTTTAATACTAGTAAATCCTCAAAGGATGAACTAAGAAGCCACAAGACATTAGTTAACTTGTAACAAATTATAAGTTACTTGGCTAACCCGGTTGACCTTGAAGTGTCTTTGCTCATTGAATCCAACGTAATTTTTTTGTTGTTCATACGCTTGAACATAATGATTTTCATGTTCATTACATACTAAGTTTCTGTACACGAATTTATTTAGTCAACATTCAACATACAAATGGCGAAGGTAATGAACGAATATTTAAGTTTAATGCAATATGAACAATGCGTTACTGAAATAATTGGTATTTTAAATTTTTGCATTGAATAATAGTAAATCAATTTAAATATTCGTGCATGTTAGAAGTTATTTAGAATAGAATAGAATAAACTTTATTGTACACCAAAATAGTAACAATTTATTTAATGATTTCTTAGCCAACAAAAAAATATATGCTGTTCGAACTGTACCAAAGTTTGGTAATTTACATTACTGTGTAAAATGGCGAAGGTGGTGAGGATATCTGCATATATTTTTAGCTGGGAAATCATTAAATAACTGTTTTCGCTCTAGGTGGGTTAAGCATTGTTATATAATACTATCTACTTTTATTGGCTAAAACCTACCTAGTGTTGTTCCTTCAATAACCATTTACATTCCAGTGTTATGGAGTAGTTCATCACATGTGGGTTGTTATTCGAAACATGCTTTAAATAAAAGAGTTTTTTTTTCAATTCCTTGTACTTTCTTCTTCATAGCTTCTTTATTCTGATTGACCATCTTTTCGACAGTATCAAATTGGTTATAAACACTGATATATTCAAAAGAGCGGAAGATAAGTGCTGAAATCAGGACTATTTGTCCTAATTTCACTCAGTCGCAATCGGTGCGTGACACAAACGAGGGTGGTAAGCAAAAACAAATTTTGTTTTTAAGTGAGATAAAGGTTATCAAAATGCCTTCGTGTGCTTTTATACATTGTACAAATTATTGAAATAAAAAAAAGAAACAAATCATAGGGAAATAGAATCACATTTCACTCGTAAGTACTTGAAAACTTACTTATGATATTTCTAATTTCGTATTAATTTGGTCGCCATTATGCGAAGCGAAATAGATGGAGCTCACGTCATTCATAATCGTAAATTCTCTCTCTTTCTGATTGTGATGTTGGCGAAACGTATCTTCCCGATTCTTCTCATATAATATATGGCTACAAATATTTTATTGACCATATATTTGACTTGTTTTTGCCTAAAGAATTAGCATTGCCATTCAACTTGGCAATGCTGATAGTTTTGTGGGCACGTTTCCGTATGACAGCGATGCGGAGGAGTGCTTTGACGAGTTAGGCATCTTAATTTTGTTTCTGTTTATACGAGTATGTACAGATGCCAGCACATCAACCTACCTCAATCTGTCAAATTTCTTTAATAGATTTTCAACTTTATCACAATAACTGAAGGTTAATGTTCGATTGGTAAAATTTGAAGTGAGAAAGAAAAATAAATGAAGTGTTTGAGCCGTTTTGAAGATGGCTCTCGAAGTGACGTTTGAAATTTAATAGTACCTATATCTTCAGTGCTTTTTGAGTTAAGTTCTACCATATAGACAAACGTGTTGGGATGATTTTACTTAATCATAAGTACGAAAATAAAAACAGATAGTAATTAAACAGTCCTTGTCGGTCTAATGGACCGCTGGCTTTGGCCGTGAATTTGATTCTCGGGTCGTACAAGTCAAGGATGTTGCTAAGTATTTGGTGAAGCATTCTTATCTATCTGAGAAATAATTTTTCTGTACGTTATTCGAATTTTGGGTGACTATTTTGTGATAATATTTTTGAGTTATATTTATCTTCAGAAAGGGTTTGAGCTATGTTTGTACCTTTTATATTATACAGATTGATATATAAACTCACTGACTGACTATGTTTAATGGTATATGAGTTTATGGAAGTAGTTTCAATCGACAGATGCAAGTCGTCGACGGCGCGTAGTGTTCAACGTCCGCCTAAAGGAGTTGTTAGCAAACCGTAGGGGCCCAGCAGGGTCGAATTCTACAAAGGTCAAGGATCATTTTCTGAAAGGAAGTTTCGGCCCGGGTATGAAAGGCAACGAAGAAATAGGAGTGGGGTTTTCAGTCAGTAAAAGTCTGGCACTAACTCCCGTCCCGTCCAATGATTTTCTCACCGAAAAAAAACCCTTATATCGATATGGGGGGATAAGAAGTTTATATGTTTTTTTGTTACCGAAAAAATTGACTAGTAAAAGCGGTTTATCAACGCCTAGCCGAAGTCTTTGAACCTGAAATTTTGCACAATGAAGCCTTTTATGATGTATACAAAAATCAAGAAAGAATTTTCTAAAGTGTATGTTTTAAAGGGAAACGTGGTTTAGAAGTATGTATGGACAAACCTACTTTCTCGCGAGTGAAGCCGCTAGTATAAGCTAGTTTGGTATTAAATCTAAACTTCTACAGTAATGTTATAAAATATAATGACCTATATAAATGCCTTCTTGACACCTTACATGACTCGAAGGCAGACGTTTTCCTTGGACAGAGGATATAGCCATACAGCGTGGCACTGCCGCCAGTATTTTAGGCACATTATCAATCGACAGCAACAATGTGGAGGAGTTTTTCGATGCCATCACAACCATTTGGCCCGGTATTCACCAAAAGGGAGAAAAGAGGAGACGAGAGGTGATGTTTCTGAATAAATCAATCCGATTTCGTTATTTCCACATCTCTTCTCTGCTTAGCTTTGGTGGAAATGGATCAAGCGGAGAGTAGAGGAGATGTCTCATTTTTCTATAGAATTTTTTGCTGCGAGCGAGCAAGCGGTGCGGCACAGTGGAATGTCTAGTCAGGTAGCCGGGTGGCGCACGCGCTCGCGCACCCCGCATCCCGCACCTTCTCCCTCGCTTCTTCTCTCACAGTTCACATCTCTGTTACTCAAAGCCTACTTCTCCTCTCCGCTTTGGTGGAAATAACCTGCAAGCTTTGTAACACATCGCCTCTCCTCTTCTCTCCTCTTCGTTTTGGTGGATACCGGGCCTTAGGCGGGTCTGACAGTTTTTTGTTAAATTAACCTGTAGAAGTACTTACTACACACACATACCGACAGTCAATCCTGGGAACAAGCAGTTACTAAACTCGGCTTAAAGCGGTGTTCTCTCAATAGATGATTAGGTCAAATATGGTGGCGTTAATAGGAAGTAAAAAATTACAAAAGGTTGATCAAGTAATGCGCAATTCGTTAAATTGTTTAAAAACTAAATAGTACGTAGGTATACGAGTACATTTCGTAAAATAAAATGCTATGGATGAGAAATATGAATAAAGATATGGGCAAAATGGGGGATTGATCGAAAGACCGACCGCAACGTAGGCGCGGGCTTGCGGACGACGAGCAATGGATAGCTCGCTGTCCGTCCGTCCAGTAAAAGTCCGGACCGAGTCCAAGTCATCGACGGTGCGCATTGTTCCTGCACGCCTCAATGAGTTGTCAGCAAACTGTAGGGGCCCAGCAGGGTCAAAGCCTACTCTGGGGCCTTAAGATAGTGTGAAAATGCATACCAGGGCCCCGGAACTTAGGCAAAGAAGGAACGGTGTAGGTTTTCAGCCAGTAAGAGTTTGACACTATCTCCCGCTTCGCCCAAGGGCGGGGGATGTCATTTTATAACTAATTAAACGAGGCCTTTCCCTATCCACTTTACCAGTTACAATAAGCCGCCGAGCTACCAAGATACATTTTCATTAACTCTTCAAAAAATATTACAAAAATTTCTAAATCAAAAACGCAAAAATAAAGACACAGCGCGCATTGAAAGACGGCCATGACACTTGCTGAACTGACAGCTAATATGTCGGTAATATTAGCTAACGTATTGTCAATTGTTCATCCTTGGCTGGCTTGGCGTGTTGCCAAGGTGTGATGTGGAAACTGACATCTTGGCAATTTTGGACCACTGATTCGCGTGTAGCCCCAACAGGGGACTGGACAATTGTGTACCAATTTCTGATTGTGATGGCAACAGGAGTTCATCATCATTTCAGCCGAAAAAGGTCCACTAGTGGACTAATTTCGACCCAAACTGATACTGGGCGTCTCACATCTATCAGATGCCTGTGACCCTTACCAGGTTATTGATTCACCTTCTCCCTCAAGGTGGATCGATACCTGGTCAGGGTCGTGGGCATCACCTACCGACTTTGAGTCTTCCAGTACATCAGTCTAGAATCTGATAGTAAGCAATAGTGCAATTGTGATGGTGCAAGCGCACTAGTTTATAAGGGAGTCTATTCACTGTAGCCTTGAAGACACCTGAATATAATCGGACGGGAAGACCGCAGCTGACAAATTGTTCCAGTCTATCGATGTACGCCTAAACGACGAGGCGAACGGTTAGTCCGGACCGTAGAGTTGTTAACAATGTAAGGGTAGACACTCACCGTACGTCAGGTTGTCCGATGGAAAAAAGGTGATGTCGGAATCAAGTCATACGATTCCCGCGCACACTCCAATATGTTTCCTGTAATATATCGAAAGGCTGGCTACCCTATGCATTTGCTCAAGATTTTGTAGGTTGGACTTAACCAAATCTGGATTACCAGTTAGCCTCTTCGCACGCCTTTCCACTGAATCCAAAGCTGCTAAATGGCAGTTTGCAGTTCCAGGCCATATAATGGCAGTAGTACTCCACATACGATCATGAGATAAGTGGACTATCACTGATCAGAGAATAAAAATAGTCCAAAACTTATAAACGCACATCAATAAACACATTACATTACAAATGACTTCTCAGTACACAAACAAACCAATAGGTACATAAATACGTACAATAATATAACTACGTTTGTACGTATAGATTTTGACCGTGACTTTCATATGAACTACCAAATAAATTTTGTGGCAGTGTGCGTGCTTTGATTGGTGTGACGCGGTTCAAGTATCGTTGAATACTTAACACAATAGTACATTTTTATACAAGTGCAGAAAGTTAGTCATTATGATCGAGGCGGAATTCACACGAGCCGTAGACAGGCATTTTGCGCTTAAACCATTTGCAGGCATATCAAACGACGTTTTTCAACACACCTGCGCCTCGTGGGTGTTGACGCGCGCCGAGCCCGATACGACAAAAAAATTTCAATACACTTAATCGAAAACCCGTTCTTATCCCACTGCGTTTAGGCACGCAATGGACTGTTTTCCGCACTAGTGCGGAAAAGTGGGTGTGCTCGCTCCCGCCACAATTTTATTGTTATGAAATTGTGTATCGTATTTGATTGGGCACTTTGATTTTGAATATATTATAAAGATTCTGGGTGTAAAGAGTTCAGACTGATTACGGAATACAACGATGTGCTCTAAAATGAGTATAAGAGTTAAAAGGCTGCCAGGCTCAAATGGGATTACAATTGCTAGGCAAGAGTCTCTAAGCTGAGAAAGGCCTTCCGGAATTATAATGTTTAAAATCATTAATACGCCACTATCGAATATCATGAATTCGTTTTACGAAAAAAAAAATTGAATATGAGCATCCTTCTCAATTCTCTTCGATTAAGGTAGTACTAAATTAGGCCCGCGTGGACCATGTAGCATAGAAGATCATAACAAACATCTGTTTGTATGTTCACACGCACAACCATACAACCACACACACACACTGTCAAACATCTGTCGTCTCGTTCCTACACTCCACGCAGCGTGCGGGGTGGGGGGAGTCAGTCTGCGTCCCACCGCCGCAGAGTGAAGACGTGTTATAGCGAGGATAGCGAGCCGATATATAAACTTAGCAAATGGTTCATTACATTATCATACATAGTTATTTCATTCTAGATTAGTGTCTACTACAGACCACATACGCATATCTGTGCGCTTCTCCATATATTTTGTATGGCAGCTAGACTTGCAGAGCTACATTAGACCCACGCCACGCGACATCGCGCGCCAACAAGTGCGTCGGCATAGCTCCCGCTTTACTTTTTCTTGTTCACCAATTCTTGTACCGTGCTATAGTTTCACAAACGCATGTAACTGGCAGAGCTCTTGACAATGAAACTGAGTGTTAAAGTGTTACAAGTTAGTTATGCAACGAATAACTAACTTGTGATATTATATATACGTCTTGTTATACAACATTTATTACATATTATTTATTGTTTTGTCCGGACTAATCGTTCCATTATGAAGATGTACATCGAAGAACTGGAAAACTTTGCCTGCTGCGGTCTTCTCATCCGATTATAAATTGGGTGTCTTCAAGGCTAGAGTGAATATTCTTAATGAGCTAGTGCGCCTCACCATCAACAATTGCATCATTGCTTTCCATCAGGTGAGATCGCAGTCAAGCACTAGTTTATGTCAAATAAAAAAAAACCTGTTTTATTTATTCGAATCTATGCAAAGTTCAGTGTTGTTGGAAATATTGGTCCGTTCCTTCATTTTATTTATTTTGACAGCCCCGATTAACGAGTTTGTAGGTCGCGGGTTAACACCCAGACAGGCGCATTACTTTGTGTAATTTATTTTATTATCACTACTCTCAAAGCGGTGGAGGAAAACATTGTACGAAAACATGTCCTAAAACGCAAAAATTTAAAGAAATCTGACATTCACCAATCTGCACTGGGTCCGCGTGGTAAATTACAGTCGATTCTTTCTCGTAGAGAGGAGGCCTGAGACCCAGCAGTGGGAATATTATAAGGATGATGCTTATGCTATATTTATTTTACAAATCTTCTCTTTAAGATGTTATGTCCCCTAGCTGGAGCAGAGGGCATCCACAGTAGTCACCCATAACGACCGGTCTTAAGCTTTACGCTTCACCACGCTCCATGTCAAACCAATGGCCGCAGTTTGCCGAGGACGGCCACGCTTGATTTTCACTTGAGGATTCTAATATTTGCCTGTTTTGATTGTTATTGTAATTCCTCCGAAAAGTTTGACCAATTTATTTATCTCCACTTACGACGCTTGATCTAGCGGTTGATCGGCCTTTCGTGGCATTTTTCTAACCTAACAGTTCTATTTTAGAGATAGTCTCAGATCGGTAAATCCCGATGATTTGAAAAAGAATTGACGGTTGACGAAAACCTGGATTTGGCGTGACATATCTTTTACGTATATGCCTTTAATATTCAGCAATCGTAAAACAGCTTGGATTTAACATTGGACCCGAAGATTTTGACCTTAACCTTTCGGGTCAGTTTCCATGATTGTCAATCGGTATCATTCAACGGCAAAAAAAAAAAACGGTGAAGGAAAACATTGCGAAGAATCCAGCATGTCCTGGAACTAATAACTCAAAGATGTCACATTCATCCACCAATGCGCATTGGGCTCGCGTGGTGAATTGAGGACCATTCCTTCTATTAGGAAGCCAGCCTGAGTCCCAGTAGTGGGAACATTATAAAGCTGCTTATAGATTTTATGCAATATATGTTAGAGTCATAAATTAGTATATACTATTTTACCAAAATTTCAAGGTACAAAAAATTACATGAGGCGTATCAGTCATATCAGCGATATCTTCAGTTTTTTAACTTATTTTTTTTTTATTTACTATCAAAACTTAATGATGGTCAAACAGAAATACATTGAGTACGTATTTAAAGTTTGCCCAGTTAGGCAAACTGACTATGACACAAAAAAGGTAAATAAAAACATTTAACCAGTCACCGATTTACACCTTCGTAACTGTGAAAACTATGAGAAAAAATATAAACATTACAAAAACGTTCACCTTACGTCACAAAACAAGTGAAATTCAGTAAAAAATTTAACAGCAAAAAGCCCCCCTCAACATTCGAAATACGAATTTTTTCATTCGAAACTCAAAAGTGACTCAAAATCTGCGCCAGCGCACGTCAGGTAGAAGCTTTGGGTTCGCAGGTAGAAAAAATCTATGGTTGTTTGAAAAAAAAAAGGTTGTATTATGCGACCCACCCTCTATGTTCGCCCACGATTCTCACCCCTTACGTGGACGGAATAATTTTGATACTTGGCAGTTTTGTGATTATGTTAACAAGTAGATCAGTCATGCTCATCATTTGAAGCTAGAAGCTATCCAAGAATATCATAAGATATCGTCACCATTTCAGTCAAAAGACGTGTACTGCTGGACATGGACTGGTCTTCACCAGGTCATCAGTCCACCTTGTCTTCCTTGTCAATCGTAAAACAGGAATCAATTTAAGGGCATTCTCATGATTAGTGAAGAGTTATAGTTTTTAACTCCCGACGCAAAAAGTGGAGTGTCATAACATTCTTCGCCATGTGTGTGTGTGTGTGTCCGTTTGTCTATCTATCTGTGATATTATAGCTCTTACCGGGTGAACCGATTTGGATGCAATTTTTTTTTAATTTAAAACCAAATTTTCTTAGATTTATTAGGCCAAACGGAGTATTAAATAAAAGAGTAATATAATAAACATTACAAAAATTGTCCAATAAATGAAAACGGTTAAATTGTGTATTCTATCTTGTTTTCTAACTTCTACTCTAAAACTCAAACTATCGCTTTTCGCTGTTATAACGTGTCTACTTACTTGTTATAATAAATACATATGAAGTATTTGCTGTATTCTTTAATTCCTCGACGCACCCCACAACTAGGGATTGCAAACCGGGCCCGCCCGGGTCCGGCCCGGCCGGGCCCGGGTTATTGTTATTATCAAAAGAATATTAAGAAAGAAAGAAATTCTTAAGAGCAATAGCTCTTAAGAATTTCTTTTGTTTTTACTAAAGCTACCAAAGTTTATTTATCTAAGTTGATAAGACAAGTTTAGTACATTAGACTGCGTTATTAGTTTCTTATTCTAATACTTTGTTTTCAAATAGTTACACTAATATTAGTAATAACCTTTAAGCAAGCAGGTCTTTCTCTTTACTCTTTATAGTATTAGTAATTAAATTGCGGGTGACTTCTTAAATAATCTGACTACTATCCAAACTTTTTCTCGAAATCATCTAAATTCAGGCATTTCATCAGCGCGTCGAAGATCATTTCTATCCTAAACTTAATTACTGAATACTAATGCTTCCTTAAACTTAATTAATAACACTAATATTACTATTCCGTTCATAAGTGAAACTAACTAATTCTGTATTAAAAACTCGTGATTTTGATACTGATTAAGACTGATTATTGTTGATTTGCAGGTTTGAAATAAATATTTTTCTGTAACCTAACTAATTCTGTAACTAATAAAAAGCAAATTTACATAAAATACTTTAAAGGTTTCCCAACACATCAACCCGGCCGGGTTGGCGGCGAATGTTACCGGACCCGGCCGGGTTGAAAAACATACCGGGTTGCAATCTCTACCCACAACTGTATCATTAAAAATCACAAAGTTATAAGCTTGTTATGTTACCTGGTTGTTAACATAAACACATTGTCACCCGGGCCATCCGGGCGACTGAGGAGTTATTTTGCCCCCGCACCCAGCTGTGCACTGGCGTCTAATGCCCGCAATGACCTTTGTTGTATTAGTGTAGCTGGTGTCCAACTTGTGACATTCTTTAAATGTTTTTGGTAAAAAATATAATTTATGGTTTTACAAATTATTAAAATTGATTCAGTTACTGATTCTGAACAAACTATATTTAGGTTTCGCATATACTAAAAATAATGTTGCACACGGTGATGAAACTCCAAAATCAAAAGTGGCTATAAAGGCAAGAAGTGGCTATAAGACCACTGTCCTTTAAACTAGGAAACAATTCTGAATGTTGGAGATGCAGATGTACTCGTATGATACAGATTTAAGTGATAAACTCAATCTTTTTCTCTGGTTGTCAGCATGAAAAGTGACCATTGGGCAACAGTATCTACGCAATAGCAGGCCGTCTACGGCGCGCACCGTTCCCGCGCGCCTCAAGGAGTTGTCAGCAAACTGTAGGGGTCCAGCAGGGCCGAAGCCTACTGGAGCCAAAGGTTATGTGAGACTGTCACCAAAGGCCCCAGGATAAAGGCAAGGAATGGAAAGGTAGGTTTTTAGTCAGTAAAAGTCTGACACTGTTTCCCGCCCCACCCAAGGGCGGGATTCGTCATTGGATGATTTTACCTACCCAAAAAAAAAAAAAAAAAAAAATCTACGCAATAGGATCTTGCAGAAGGAAAACGCTGTCGAAACCGGCCCAGAAAGAGGTTTTTTTTTATGGTAGGTAAAATCATCCAATGACAAGTCCCGCCCTTGGGTGGAGCGGGAAGTAGAGTCAGACTCTTACTGACTAAAAACCTACCCCGTTCCATCGTTGCCTATCATGCCGGAGCTGAGCCTTCCTCTCAGAAAACGGCCCTTAACCCCAGCAGGCTTCGACCCTGCCTGCCTGCAGCTAGCAGGCTGGGCCTCTACGGTTGCTGACAGCTCCTTGAGGCGCGCGGGAACAGAACGCGCCGTCGACGACTTGGGCTCGGTCCAGTATGTTACAGGACGATCGGACAGCGGTGGCCGGAAATCGGGATCGGAATCCCGGCGGCGGCTGGGGCGAGCGCCCCGTTGCCTCTGCCTGATGCGGTCGGCCTCCTCCTTTGCTAGCATTACTGCTTCGCAGAAGGAGGCGACCGCCTGCCATCCCTCCTCACTCCGGACCATGGCCTGAACCAAGGCCCGGCGAGAGAGATCGCTGCCGCCGATTGCCCCCACGAGGACACGGCGATGCTCCGCCCAGGCGGGGCACACCTCTACAGTATGCTCCACCGTGTCCTCCGGGTGGGCCCAGAAAGAGGTGGCGAGACGATTTAGAAGCGTACTTCGAGGACTGGTCAGAGAGAAAGCGGGAGATGATGAATGGCATGAGCAAAAAAACTGGACAAGTGTGAGTCGAACTCACGCACTGAAGGTTCTGCACAAACTTACCTTAGATATAAATGGTTCTTTTCTCGAATGGGGTCTCGAAGATTCTTGCGAATGAAATAAGAACAAATTAACTGTTTTTATATTTATTCCTATACTTGTGCTATACGACCTTGCTTTATGCCAAATTTCAGAATTATAATTATGATGGTAAGCGGTGATGGTAGAGTGCAACATCACTTTCGAACCGAGACTGTACGTTTAAAAATAAATCCCAGCAAAAAGTATCAACAACCCCCGATCCACATAGCGGGGGTGGGAGCGAAGCATGCAACAATGCAGCTTCTCTGCGTGCGCGCATAGACTCACGCACACTGACGCACAATAGTACAGTTGTGTTCTATAAAGGTGGGATGATTTTGAGTGGGTGTGTGTAAATTCACTTGCACTTTATCTCTGTGTGCGTAAGCTTTTCTTAGTGAGCGTCCTAAGTTTATGCACACAGATATAAAAGGGTATGTGAATGTACACACGCATAGAAGACCAACTTGCCATCGTGAAACAAACTATCAATACAAGACGCACGATAGCATCAGATAACGCGCACACAAGTGCACTTTGTTTAGTGATTTATCATAAAACAAAATGGCGCCGAAGAGGCGAAATTTTTTGAAGCACATGTTGTTTGCTGCGTTTCTCATTCAGGGTGTTTTAAAATTAAACGATTTTGGAATAAGACTGGGATTCTTCTTCTTAGCATGTCGATTGCTAAACTAGTTCAATTCTTTGCCTGGCCCAGTAATTGGCCACGGCAATGCCGCTCACTGATATTGTCATTTGGTCCCTACGTTACCAAGTAACACGGCATGTGACGCGGGATGGATGGTGGAAGAAAACTGAAGATCGGAGCCGTCCAAGAACCCCATCTGTGGAGATTGTCTTTGCTGCGCCCAACCTAGGTGTGGAGTCCGTTTAGACTTGCCCAGTTTTTATTATAGGTGTAGATATAGGTACGTGTTTGACCACTATTTCACCTGATGGTAAGCGATGATGTGGCCAACGATGGAGCACGCTTGCCTAGAAATAACCTTGTTACTCTTGACTTAGACCCCTAATTTCATAAGTAGTTAATGAACTTTTTTATATGTTCCCTTTTGGTTTCTAATAATCGACTATTTTTGATTAATTTAAAACTTTTTGAGAATAGATGCATTTCATCCTCTTTGTGCATCACTTCGTTCTTAGAGTATACGGAACCCTTAGGGTAAAAACGGGACCCTATCATTAAGACTTCGCTGCCTGTCCGTCTGTCTGTCACCAGGCTATATCTTAAGAACCGCGATAGCTAGACAGTTGAAATTTTCACAAATTCTGTATTTCTGTTGCCGCTTTAACCACAAATACTAAAAATAAAATAAAATAAATATTCAAGGGGGGCTCCCATACAACAAACGCGATTTTTTGCCTAATTTGTTGTTGTTCTGTTGTTTTCCTAACTCCCTGCCCTGGAGTTGCATTGGGTGCACTCCGGTACCACCGGGTGCCCGACTACCTCTGTCGGGTGATCGAGGCCTACCTGTCGGACAGGTTCATCATCTACCCCGGTCATCAGGGGGAGTTGAAACGGCGAGAGATGTCGTGCGGTGTTCCGCAGGGATCGGTACTAGGACCGCCCTTGTGGAACATCGGGTACGACTACGTGCTGCGCGCCGACCTCCCCGACGGGGTCAGCGTGGTCTGTTACGCAGACGACACGCTGGTCCTGGCGCGGGGACGGTCGTACCAGGCGGCGGTCGAACTAGCGACGCGCGGGGTTGCGACAGTCGTGGAGAGGATACAGCAGTTGGGACTCGAGGTGGCATTGCACAAGTCCGAGGCCATGTGTTTTCACGGCCCTCGGAGCGCGCCACCTCCGGGCTCCCAATTGACGGTAGGAGGAGTTCACATCGGCGTCGGGTCGACGATGAAGTACCTGGGACTCGTCCTCGACAGCCGGTGGAACTTCAAGGAGCACTTCCGACGTCTGGCTCCCAGGTTGAATGCGACTGGGGCTGCGCTCAAGCGGCTCCTGCCGAACCTAGGGGGTCCAGACGCCTCCTGCCGGAGGCTCTACGCAGGCATCGTTCGGTCCATGGCCCTTTACGGTGCGCCGGTGTGGGCGCCATCGCTACGTAAGCGAGTGGCGGCCCGGCTAACCGCCTGCCAGAGGGTCATGGCCATCCGGATGATCCGCGGATACCGTACGGTGTCCTGCGAAGCGGCGAGCCTCCTTGCTGGCCTACCACCGTGGGATTTGGAGGCAAAAGTCCTTGCACACATGCATGACCTACGCGTGGAGATGCAACGTCGGGGCGAAACTCCGCTGCCGCGACAAGTCGCGGCATGGCGGTCAGAGCTCCGGCGGGATCTCATGGTGAAATGGCGAGAGCGACTGTCGCAACCTCGTGCTGGGCACGCCACGATCGAGGCGGTAAGGCCCCTCTTTGAGGCGTGGCTGGAAAGGCCCCACGGCGTCGTCACCTTCCGTTTGGCGCAGGTGCTGACCGAACACGGCAAGTTCGGTCCGTACCTGTACAAGATTCGTGCGGAGACGAGGCCCGGGTGTCGCCACTGGGCGGACCGCCCGGTGGACACGGTGGAGCACACAGTCGAGGTATGCCCCGCTTGGGAAGAGCATCGCCGTGTCCTCGTGGGGGCGATCGGCGGCGATCTCTCGCGCCGGGGCTTGGTTCAAGCCATGCTCCGGAGCGAGGAGGAGTGGCAGGCGGTCGCCTCCTTTTGCGAAGCAGTAATGCTAGTAAAGGAGGAGGCCGACCGCATTAGGCAAAGGCGGACACGCCGCCGCCGCCGCCGGGTTTCCGATCCCAATTTCCGGCCACCGTAGGCGCGGGCTCGCGGACGATGGGCAATGGGTAGCTCGCTGTCCGTCCGTCCGGTAACAGACCGGTCCGAGCTCAGGTCGTCTACGGCGCGCACCGTTCCCGCGCGCCTCAAGGAGTTGTCAGCAAACTGTAGGGGTCCAGCAGGGCCGAAGCCTACTGGGGCCAAAGGTTATGCGAGAGTGTCACCACGGGCCCCGGGACAAAGGCGAGGAATGGAAAGGTAGGTTTTTAGTCAGTAAAAGTCTGACACTGTTTCCCGCCCCACCCAAGGGCGGGATTCGTCATTGGATGATTTTACCTACCACAAAAAAAAAAAAAAAAACCCTTCGTGCGTGGGTCCGACTCGCACTTGGCCGATTTTTTAACTAGATTTTATACACCAGACGATTAGTTATTAAAATCAAGTGACTACCGCCTTTGATCGAAACAGAAGCTGGAAGTAATAAATCCTAAATATTATATTCAAAATACCTAGGTAGCATTTTTTGCTGAAAAATCAGCAAATATTCAAAACTTAGACATAGGTAGTTAATAAATTATCGAGATGAATAAATTGACTAGACTTAATTATTTTTATGACATCAATTAAAATAATAAATTAGTATTGGCGTATGGTTACTTTGATCATTTTTGAAACTGATAGTAGTATTTGTAATCTTATCTGGCATCTTTTTTAAAATAGTTAGTTTTGATACAAGTGGAAAAAGTTTTTCAATGTGACTGAGGTAGAATTCCGAGCAGCAGGCGAGGGTATTATGTAGCCAAGTACTTCAGTGATTAATTTCCATGTGCATAAAACGACGTTTTTCAATACGCTTATGAAGAAACAAAGAAATGAGGGTTACAACACGACACGTGGGGTTGCTTAGCGCCCATCTTAATACAATACATACAATAAATTGTGGTGCTCGTGATTTTCTCGCACCAGTGGGGAAAATAGTAAATTGCTTGCATAAAAGAGGCAGGGTAACAACGGGGTTTCAAGTAAGTGTAGGTATTGAAAAATCTCTCTAAACTAGAATTAATTTTTGAATGTACTAAAAAATTATAAATTGTTTTTATTTTATGTAATAAAAATCATTCCATGTGTAACGTCATCTTAAAATCATATTTAAAAATAAATCAAAAGTTTCTAATGAAACATACTTATTTGAATCATTTATATTATAATTTTTATCATGTATTATAAAATTATATAATCACAATTTTAACATTTTAATTGTTTTGATAACAATGAGCAGTAAGTTTAAAATTTTCATTGAGTTTTAAATTAATTATTAAAATTTGAATAATTTTCGAACAACTCGACCTTGTATGATATTATCATTTAAATTACGAAATTGTTTACAAACTATTGAACCTGATTCTTACAATTATTTTTATGACATCAATTAAAATAATAAATTAGTATTGGCGTATGGTTACTTTGATCATTTTTGAAACTGATATTGTAATCTTATCTGGCACCCTTTTTATAATGGTTAATTTTGATACAAGTGGAAAAAGTTTGTCAATGCGACTGAGGCGGAATTCATCCGAGCAGCAGGCGAGGGTATTATGTAGCCGAGTACTTCAGTGATTAATTTTTATGTGCATCAAACGACGTTTTTCAATACGCTTATGAAGAAACAAAGAAATGAGGATTACAACACGCCTGATTCTTACAACTACAAAAATTACAATTCTTACAATATTTTATTTTTATCTTCATCTTCTTACTGCTCTTGTCCCGTTTTATTTGGAGTCGGCGCAACACGTTTTTTTCTTCCATACTATCCTGTCACCTGGCACGCTATCACTAACTCCCTTTGCTTTCATATCACTTCTCACATAATCCGTCCATCATTTCTTAGGGATTCCTCACCGTGTTCATCTGTCCACATGTATACTCATAACTCTTGTAGTAACCTTCTCTTCACATGACCATACCAAGACAAACGATTTCCTTTCAACTTTTCAGTCACTGGCAACACTTTCAAACTTCCCCTAACATACTCATTTCTCACTTTATCCATTCTCATCTCCGCTACATGTAATCTTTTTTCATCTCCTCTTAACCATTTCATTGACGTAAGTCTCCTTTAGATCGGAGATTTCAAAGCCTAAAAACCCTAACCTACGTCACAAATATACCGTAGGGTAAACACCCAAGTAAGAAACACAGTTCATCGAAAAAACACCGACCACTGACCGTTCGTTATGCAATCAAAGGCAAATGCACTATAAAAAGAACACAGCGTAGGGCAAAAACTGCTAACGGGTTCAGGGGAATCCGAAAGTCCTTTTTTTATTCAAAAACGGGAGCAAAAAGAAACGAAAAAACAAAACACAATGAATATATGTTTTTGCAAATCGAGAATCAACTTTTTCTCAGCACGCGCATGAATTTAAAATTCTTTTTTGTATACTTTTTTGTGGCAATATAGTTGTGTTAGGTCGCGGAAGGCTTTAGATCACTATTAATATGCTAAATAATGTTTTATTTAGAATGTACTTAAGTGTTTTTTATTAGTAAATAGTTTGGAAAAGGCTCTTTGTCGTGATGGAATGAGGTTTTAAATAACAATGTAATTTTTCAATCCATGAATTATGTTAAAGTATTTAAAGTATGTATAATTATCCAGTATCTATGAATTATGTTTTTTATTCGTTTTTTTTTATTATACTCCTGTATCGTGCAAGTATTCACAAAAATGTAAACTCACATACACAAAACACTCAGGTATAGAAAAAAAATATTTATTCCACATCGGATTTAAACCCATGACACACAACGTAGCAGTCGTTCGCTCAACCACTACGCCAGCCGTATCCTCAACATGTATTATATTAAGTCACCATATTTCAAAAAAAAAAAAAAATGCAAACTCCGCATGATTGTAAAATCTTTACATTATTAGATTATTATTTCTCGATAGATTATGAAAAAATCGTTTTCTATACAATGAATCACATTCATGCAAATCCATTAGTTTTGATTCAATAAAATTGTGTCTTAGGCTGAGCGCCCATTTGAGACAAGACAGTCTTTACACAGATTTTATGCTTCACAAAACATATTAAGACGCGCACACTTGAGACAAAACGTCTTATAGACAAAATTGTCTAATACCTACAAAAACTGTACCGTGACAAGTCTGTCTAACGACTGTCGGCTTCCCTTTTGTATAAATGTAAGCGCGCACATCAAAGACAGAACAGTCTAACGAAGTATGTCACTAGTGATGAAAAGTGTCGAAATATCAGTGTATCGATATTTATAAAAATATCGCCCTCGATAAAAGGTATCGACATATTGGTCAAACTTTATTTAGTTCAGTCTAACTCAACAATAGTTAATAGTCATTTTTATACAAAATGTAGATTATTTTAATTTATGAGAATTTAAATTAAACTAAATTACAACATTCTATATATGTTATATATTTTTACACTCATATACTTATATTTTTTTGAGTAAGTATCGATACGTGATGCTGATGACCAATACCGTATCGAGTTAAAGTACCTATCGAAACCTCAATGGTTCATTCTTAGACAAAAAAGTTTCGTTTTGATTTTGAGACAGACTTGTGATGCGAGACAAGTCTGTATAAAGACTGTCTTGTCTCAAGTTGGCGCGTTGGGCGCCCTTATTTAAAACTTCACTCGATGGTTTACAAGCTTACGGCGTTTGCAATTTTCCGGTGACATTTATTTATATATCCATGAATTCCGTGACCACATATAGACCTATTCTGAGCAAGAGAGCGTATTGGACTTTTATTGAATAAAATCCTTTGTTTTCGAAGTTTTGACGAAATTGTTTAGTATTTAAGGGTCTTAATTAATATCTAGCAGATAAGATCATAACCATCATTATAATACTTCTGGATATAGATCTCCTAAGCGTGACCACATCGACTGGTCCAGCATCGCTGGTAGGCCTCCCACAAGGTGTACCATTGACCCGGTGAAGGTCGCGAGAAACCGCTAGAGGCGAGAACCACAAGGTCAGAATTATTTGATCTTATTGTCTCACATCCAGCGGATTCCTGCATTTATAATCACGAAGACACGTTGTGCAAGTGTGATATTATAATAAGTAAGTAATGAATTTCTTTCTGTTATCAATTATTTTATTTATTTATTCGAGATTTGAGAGCAGTGGTGGCCAAGTGGTAACGGCCGCGACTTACCAATTAGGTCGCGGGTTCAAACCCAGCCAGGCGCATTACTTTGTGTAATTTAATTTGTCACCACTGCTCCCAAAACGGTGAAGGAAAACATCGTGAGGAAACCGGCATGTCCTAGAACCAAAAATTCGAAGTCATGTGACATCCACCAATCCGCACTGGGCCCGCGTGGTGGATCACGGCCCATTCCCTCTCCTTCCCGCTCCACCCAAGGGCGGGATTTGTCGTTGGATGATTTTACCTACCATAAAAAAATCTATGCACTTTTGAAAAAGTCCGCATTCAGCCGAGTGCGTGCAGAATAGGTTTTAGTGGTAAATGGGTCAAATGAAAACTCTTTACAAAGAACATTAAAGTCTTTACTCGCTCGCACCATGTAAGAGTTTCGTCTGTAGTTAGAAGAGGAAGAAGGAATGGAGATAGGCGGATTCAATCTAACCGATCTCTGTGGGACATTAAAGCCTAGTTTAAGTAGGAGATCAGGACAGTTAATCTCATTACTTTTAATTATGTTTTTTTTTAAATTATGTCTAGGTTCCTGTACACAAAGGTACACTGTGCACAAACTTCCTGTAAGTCAAGAATCAATAAAAAAAAAGATAATTTAAAAAACTAAAAAACCCGACTGCTTTTCTGAGCATTCATGAAAAAGCCCTAAAACAAGAAAGTCGTTGTACCCGATTGCACTTATCTATATAATATTTCAAATATTGGCAGTCGGGATCCATTCTAGAATGTCAGCGGTCTAGTCAATCACTATAATAACACGTATCACTTTCAAAGTAATTACGAATCTAAACACACCTCTCAAACTAAAATCCATCGAGCCGTTCAGGTCGCAGAGCGTACCAAACATTTGAATTTGGCGCTAAAAATCCGACATTTTTTTTTTTTTTTTGATATACCGAGTGTCACTCTCATAGTAAATACGAATCTAACGACACCTCTCAAGCTAAAATCTATCGAGCCGTTCAGGCTGCAGAGCGTGCCAAACAATTATACATACATACATACATGCATACATACATACTCTCGAAAACGTAACCCTCCTTCTGGCGCAGTCGGGTAACAAAGCCTTTATTTCAAATAAACCATTTAAAGGCACTTTTGAATTGAAAGAAAAATGATTCAAATTGCAATTCCCAAAGCATAGATCTCTATGAAGAAGAATATGCAAGTTGATGGGGGTCATTTATCTTGGTATAATCATGTGAAGAGGAAGGATGGAATGCATGTTACTGAAAGAGTTATAAGTATAGGTGTGGATTGATTGACCCAGATAGAGAGGGAGGCTAAATAAAAGATGGATGAATTGTGTGAGGAGTGATGGGAAAGAAAAGGGAGTTAGTGATAGCATCAAATACTTCCTCCTACCTCAAGTACAGTTAAAGGGATCTTCCTTTTTCCTTTAGTCAGGAACAAGAGTGGATTTTAGTTAGTAAAAGTCTGATATTCCCTCTAGCTCCACCCAGAGAGACACTCAGTCCAAGAAAAAGAGGAGTTAAGTTATGTAAGCCAAATGGTCAATTGAAATCAACCAGAAAGGAATCTTAAGTCATGCGCTAATTAAATTCTAAATGTAAATTTTTGACAGATGGCAACGCTGCCATATTACCAATATGGCGTAGACGCTTAGCAACGGATGCGTAGGCGCAACAGGTGTTGCAGGATTGTTTTTTTTTAATGTTTTTTTTTTTAATCCGTGGGGAGGAGGCGGCGATACGGCTTTTGAGATCCGGTGAGAAAGATTTTTTGAACGGTTTTTTGTTTAGGATTTTCTGTTTGTTAGTTATTAATGCAATCAAGATTATTTTGGGGTTGTGATGGAAGTTAGTTGTGTATATACAGGTGCAAAAGATAGATATTGATTTTGATCGATCAATGTTACTATGGTTGTCGTACTATACTTCTTTGATGTTTTTCCTGATTTTTCTTCCAGGATTGAAACAGTTAAATTTTTTATCTAAGACTCAGTGAGCTTAATTTTTTTTTGTGGTTTTTCGGTGTTCGCCACTGTTGATGTCTGTTGATTATGAGTTATACATTATATTTATTTAGTTTATAATTTATTAAATGAAGTAATAGTAAGTATAAAAATAGTTTTAAGTTTTTGATGTCCGCTAATGTGTATTGTTATATATTAAGACCGGCCAACCCGTGTTACATTATCTAGGCTTCTATAGAAATAAAAAAAAACACAAATTTGTGTAAAAATAATTCAGACCTCTGAAAATCTGCTATTTTACGTGAACTTTGGCCCTCCATAATGTACTTTTATATTAAAAATATAAAAAAAAGTACGTCTATATGTGCCTTGTACATTAAATCGAGATTCAGAATGACCACAATTTTTTTGAAAAACTTGTTAGGTTTTAAAAAAACACACAACAAGTTTTATGAAATATATGAGTTCCTGTAAAGTGTGAGTCGGAAATCCAGGTAAAAAAAACTAAGCTAGAAAAACAAAACTGCTTGTAGAACCGACACCCTAGTAGGAAAAGCCAGATATTTCCGTATCAACACTCCAAGAGCCTCTTCTAAAACATATTCAAATACAAATTATTAAAATCAAGTACGAAGCAACTTACAAATACATACGACCTCTAATTTGAAGTATCTCCTACACTGCCGGAACACATCAACATAACGTGAGCAGGTTGTACTTAAGTGATTGATCATGTTACACTAGCGAGGTATCTTGGGTTTGCTTGAGTTTGTTCTGGAGAAGATGCAAATAGAGCGGGCGTTGGAGGTCTACTTAACATACAAGTAGAATGCATGTTTTAAAAAAAGTGGGTGTAACGGTAAACGTGTGTTTACTTTATGTAATTTATTTCATTACCGTTCCTCTTAAAATGGTTATTGTCACACTGAATGGATCAGAATGTTAGGCTCGGAAAAAGATGGATGAAAAAAGGATGCAAGTAGTGGAGATGGACGTGTGAGGTGACGAGAATGGATAAAGGTTTTGTTTGAGAAACTTTGATAGTGGCGCCAGTAGGTAACTGAAAAATGAAGAGGAGGGATGAAAAGCGTATTATGGGTGAACATGTGGATGGATGGAGAGGGAGAGGGAAGCCAAATTAAAGATGGATGGATTGTATGAGGAGTGATATGAAAGAAAAAAGAGTGATAACATGACATGAGAATCACCGAGGAACGATACATAATTCCAATTAATTGAGTAGAAATTTAAATAGACTTTTATGTAGCATGTTTTGACATTTGTTAACCCCAAAGGACTTGTATGGAAGTATAGGTTTATGGTAGATCCAGCTTAAGTGGCAGTTAGGCTGGGCACATTGCCTGCAGAACAGATGGTCGCTGAGGCAGAAAGATTCTGGATTGGCGATCGCGTACCGGAAGACATACCGTTAGAAGGTCTAGGCCATGGTGCAAAGCGAGGAGGAGTGGCAGGCAGTCGCCTCCTTCTGCGAAGCAGTAATGCTAGCAAAGGAGGAGGCTGCACGCGTGATGTAACGGTCCTCACGCCCCAGCCGTCGCAGGAATTCTGATCCCGATTTTCGGCCACCGCGAGCAATGGGTAACTCGCCGTCTGTATATTTTACATATCTGCTTATTAATAGTGTTTAAGTAACTGGTTAACAGTACACCGCAGACTACCTCCTGTATTATTTTAAGTCCTTACGATCCATCTTAAGGTTGTCTGGAAGATATCGCTATCAGCGATAAGACCGCCATTGTACCCGTAGATTTATATTTATGTATGGATTTTTTTAGTGTACAGTAAAGTTTTATTCCATTCTATTATCTGTGAAAATTACAATTGTCTAACTATCACGTTTCATGAGACACAGCCTGGTGACAGATATACAGGTGGACGGACATTGGAGTCACACACAGAGAACATGATCCCGGTTTACCCTTTGGTTATAGAACCCTAAAAATATTAAAGTATAAGTAAGTATTATTAAAAATTTAATAAATACTCGTAGAACAATTGCTTTAAATAATAATACTTAAACTATACTCCCAGAGCTACCATGACAGCTTCGAAAGCACATTCTAAAATCAAATTATGACAGGTTGCCACCCTACTCCTTGTATAGTAGTACCAACATAATAATTAAACACATTACGCCGCCATTTAGACAACATGTGTACAACACTTGCCTAGACGAGACGTGTCACTTATATTTCATTTATCGATGTCGGTTGATTAATGTGGACACGCTTTTACAAAAAAAAAAAAAATATGAGCAAAACGAGCTTCTTTTTATTATTGTGGTTAATTTAAAAGTGGTCTAATTTTTATATATTTATTACAAAATAAAAAATCTCATCTCAGTTTTTTTGGAATAATAGTAATTAAATATTTTGATTTATTAAAATTGAAACCATGTTCAAAATCTTACGAGACTTGATCGTTAAAATAAAAAATAAAAAAAAGTTATGAAGGATGCGTGGAAAAAGTGCTGGTGCAAAAAATGTAGGTTCCTAAAAAAAAAACACTTCACCATAAAAAGAAAATAGTTCACCACAAAAACTATATTTGATACATGTTATTAAGCAGATAAAAGTTTTAATTTTTCATTTAAATTACACCATGGCAATTTAAAAAAAAATCTCTTTCTCACGTACTCACATACGCTTTACCAAAAAAGAAAAAGTCGTATTTAATTAGCGTACTCACAATCAGTTATTACATCGATAGATCAGACTTTCAAAAAATTTCAAAAAAATTGACCGAGGTCAGGTTCATTGGCTTATCTAATGGCAAAAAAATGTTCTCATCTATAACTCGTATCTAATAATTTGTTGGGCTACTTTGTGGTAGATTTCTAAACAGTAAAAAAACATATGTGAAAACTGGTTTTTTTTCCTGCCAAACCTGAAAAAAATATTTTAATTTGAAATTTAAAAAAAGCATACTAGAAGGTATTTTTTTTTTAATTTTTATTACTATAACTCCTAATACAGGTACATTTATGGGTTCATTTACAGTTATTTTTTATGGTGTTAACCACAGACATCTATCTGTCACTGGTTTCTTTCAGTACCACGATACGATCTTTGATCTCAATAAATTTTGAAAAAAATAGCACGACCATTAATATCAGACCACTTTTTTCAAAATTTAGTTCCACTTAAGCTGCTTATGTAAAGTTTTTGCTCTTCAAAAACTACTCAAAGTAATTATCAAAACTGAAGGCAATTAGAAAAAAAGTGGGTTATTTATAATACATTTTTGTACATATCTTGAAACAAAAAATACCATGTCAAATATTCTTGGACGTTTAATGCTTTGAATCGGTTTTAATACTAATCTACAACTACATAGACGCAATCAAGTTTAATTTTCAGTTAGTGGGTTAAAAATTGATTAGACTGTTATTCGTAATAACCATCAAATCTGATCAGGTGGATGAATTGCCACCTGCCAGAAGAACAGTTTGACAAGTAACCTGCTTTCGCAAAAGTGTTTTTTTTTATTTTTGTATTAGATGACACCATCAGTGAGACAATTTTCCCAAAGGTTATGTAAAAGTGAACCTCAAGGCCTTGGAACGAAAGCAAAGAAAGAACGGAGGTGGTTTTTAGTAAATAAAAATCTGCAAAGTCATTGGATGATGTTGCATCTAAAAAAATCTTATGATGAATGAAAATGATGAATAAAATTTAAGAAAAAATTATATATTCAAACGAACTAATCAATAGTATTTTCTTCACTAATCTAATTAAAAATGTGTCACATTTTTTATCAAATAGCCGCAAATGGTTCAGATAATAAGCAACCTTCTATAAGCCGTCATGGTTCACAGTCTTCGTTATCTAGAACAGTTTGTCAAGGCAACGTTTCTTTTCCTGCACCTTTGCGGAATTCACGAAACTGTTGGCCTTTGCTAATGCATCTTACTTGGTAACAGCGGATTGTTTCTTGGTTATGAGGTTTCTGGTTTATTATCAGGGTCCAATTGCTGTATGGCTACTAATTTTTGATATTTGTAGTTTTGAAACAAAAAAAAAAAAATATAGTAAAATGTCAAACGCTAAGCTGCTATGGTTTAGTGTTATTTTTATAGTGATCGAGACTCTGGAACGCAAAAGACAACTGAAAAAAAGGGTTTTATTCTGTAAAAGTCTGATACTCTCTTTTGCTGCATGTGGAGCGAGAAAACTTATTTAATGATTTCATACCTCTAATAAAAAATGAGTTAAATGCCAACCACACTTTAATAAATGTTTGGTACGTCGATGATTTATTTTTAGGAACTAGATGATACAGGCTACATGAAAAATGTTTCAACTGAATAATATGAATAATATTTATAAAAAAAAATGAGATTTCGTTACCAAGATTAAAATTTTAAACAATAAAAATTATGGAGCGCATCCGCACTAACCTTACATTACAAAATATGGGAGCTGTAACTCGACACACTCTATTGACTTGCTCACGGTATTATTTTAAAATGGCCGCTGTGAAAAAAGCGTAAGCAATAGTTTTTGGAAATAAGCTCATAAAAACGTTAATCACTACAATCTGGGTTTGAAGATTTTTTTTTTGTAGATCGAATTTTAATTAATTTTTTGGTGACGATAGTTAAGGATGAAAGTGATAAAACTAACTAATAAGGCAGTTCAAACTTGCTTAATTAGGACCATCTATCTAGATATATATAATTTAATTATTTCATTTATTTTGCGTACAGCTAAAGACTGCCGGAGTCTGTGTTTCCTGATAGCTACAACTTAGGGGTCTTTAAGTTAAAAGTGAATACGTCACCACGTCCATCCCAAAAAAAAAATGGCCATCGTCGGCCACATCATCGCTTACCATCAGGTAAGATAGTGGTCAAACGCGAGCCTATCTGTAATAAAAAAATTAAAGAATCGAAAAACGTTTTTTTTTTGTGACATAGCTACTTTAGTAGTAGGGTAGCGGGAAGTACCGTATGAATTTTGATTCTCTTGAGAGTGACGAAATATACTTTTTTTTGCGATTAAACGGCCGTATCTTATATCCTGTCATTAACTTAGAAGTTTGATATTTTCACAGCTTCAAGGGACCTTTTTCAGAATCAGAATCAGAATAGTTTATTTCAAATAGACCAATTACAGGCACTTTTGAATTGTCAAAATGTCGGTCAGTCCAAAAAAAAAAAGTGAAGCTAAATTGCACGTTCCAAAGCGTAGGTCTCTATGGAGAAGAACGTGCAAGAAACTCCATGGACACTCTTTTAAATCATATTATGAGTTACATAATCTTGGTTACAAATTTATTGTCGCTTCTATTATGTGAGCACAATGAAGAAAAAAAAAAAAAATTAAAACGCAATGAAACCACAAATAATGAAAAAAATACAATAAACTAATAAAAAAATAGTAATTGAATTAAGCCACTGGCAGCTAAGAGATGACCAGTCCCAACTGACGGCGCCCGTTCACGAGCATGACGCGTGCCTCAGCCCCACTCAGCTCAACCATTTTGAAGGGAACCGAATGACCCAATAACACGTGCCACCATCAGTGAAACATTTGAGTGAGCATGACAAACTCTCAACTGCCATGCTCATAACGTCAAACAAGTTGTTATCTAATAAAATAAAAATGCTCCATGGTACTTCACATTCACAAATTAGAAAAAAAAAGTGCTTCTACATTATACAATTTTATTGTTCCCAATTACAAAAAGTAATAATTGATCACAAGCTCCATTAAAATAAACTAATCAATTATAATATATATATATTATATTGAAAAAGAAAGACATAACATTTTGAAAACCACGATACAAAAAGGGTCCCAGCATCTCCTCCATTATTAAAAAGTAATAAAATGCATAAAATAAAATGTAGAACTAATTTGTAGGCAAATGTGGCTGTGGCTGTGGAGCAGGACCGGCATTTAGCCAAGCATTTTTATCAAGGATGTAATCATCCAATCTATAATATGCTTGTCTACATAGCGTGCGTTTAATGCATGTTTTAAATTTTGACTCATTGAGATGGAGAATCTCAAGTGGTATTTTATTATAAAATTTTACACAGTACCCCATAAAAGAACTTTGTACTTTAGCCAATCTGAATCGAGGTTGATCTAATTGGTTCCTATTCCTAGTATTAAAATTGTGCCTGTCACTTATCTTAGTAAAAAGATGAATATTTTTCCGAACATACATAATGTTTTCATAAATGTATTGACAAGGGACCGTCATGATATTTATTTCCTTAAATAGTTCTCTAAGAGAATCGCGCCTGCGAAGATTATATATGGCTCTGATAGCTCTTTTCTGCAGAATAAAAATAGACTCCATGTCTGCAGCCCGTCCCCATAGTAATATACCGTAAGACATTATGCTATGGAAGTAACTAAAATACACTAGTCTCGCAGTATCTACATCTGTAAATTGACGGATTTTTCTAACGGCATATGCTGCTGAACTAAGCCGACCTGCCAGAGATGTTAAATGAGGACCCCATTGTAGCCTCGAGTCAAGCGTGATCCCCAGGAAAACCGTGTCCTCGACGAATTCGAGTTTCTCCTTGTTCAATACTATATCGAAATCACCAATTCTTACATTCGGTAACGCAAATCTTATGCACTTAGTCTTTTTTCCATTTAACACCAAATTATTAACAGTGAACCATTTGTGGACTTCCTGTAGAGCTTTGTTTACGTCATCAAGGTTTGTAGAACGTCTACTGACCTTAAAAATTAACGACGTATCGTCAGCAAACAATACAATGTGTGGTTGTTTTTTTAATAGATGCGGTAGATCATTAATATACACTAAAAAGAGAAAAGGACCCAATATTGAGCCTTGTGGGACACCCATTTTGACTCTCAAACCTTGAGAATTTATACTATTTATTTGAACTTGCTGTTGCCTGTCATTTAAATAAGATTTCACCAAGCTGAGTGCAAGTTTACCTAGCCCATAATGTTTTAGTTTTAAAAGCAAGGTTTCGTGATTAACGCAATCGAAAGCCTTTGAGAGGTCACAAAAAATCCCTATCGCATCTTGGGCTTCCTCCCACGCTGCAAATATATGTTTTAATAAAGCGACACCAGCGTCTGTCGTACAACGACCTTTGGTGAAGCCATACTGCTGATCGTGAAAGATTTTATTGCTGTTAAAATGATAGAGCATTTGATTCAGCATAACTTTTTCAAACACCTTACTAAAAACTGGCAATACCGATACAGGTCTATAATTATTAATGTCATTATGGTCACCGGATTTAAAAAGTGGTATAACCTTACTGTATTTCATTATATCTGGAAAGACACCTTGGTCCACACATAAATTAAATATTAAAGCCAAGTATGGTGCTATGGTCTCAATTATGGATGTACATACCTTAACAGACATTCCCCATAGGTCTTCAGTTAATTTGATTTTAATTTGCCTAAAAGCCTTTATGACTGTCATAGGGTTTATATGTTTGAATTGAAATTCAACCGGACAGCCTGGCACGTTTGCTTTCAATAAAGCAATTGAGGCTTCAGGGGAGGAATTTAGAGCTTCCGTTGTTCTAAGAGGTATATCAGTAAAATAATTTACAAACTCTTGGGCCACTTCTATGTTAGAGCTTATGGGACCATGTGACGTCTCCAGTAAAAAATCCGTGTTGTGTACTTTATTCCTACCAGTTTCACTATTAATAATTTTCCACACAGTCTTTATTTTATTGTCTGCCGATTTGATCTTGTTGCTAATGTACAGGGCCTTTGCAGCCTTGCAAATCTTTCTAAAAAATTTAGAATATCTATTTACATATTTATTAAAGCTTTCAGTGTTGAAAAATGGCTTAAGGCCATATAGCTCATATAGTCTTTCCCTACTTATCCTTATACCCTTAGTCGCCCAGTCACTAAATACAAACTTAGGGAAAATATTTTTTGACTTCTTTTCAAAAACTGTATTAAACTCATTAAGTACCACTGAAAAGAAATTATCATAAAATTTATTAGCATTATCAATATTATGGCCCAGAATATTTAATTTATTTTGTAAGTTACTATTAAATTTTGTTAATTTGCCAGTTGTTATTGGCCTAGATTGAATTTGAGTTTTTTCTAAGGCTGCTTGAGACATAAAAGTTACTGTTTGTCCACTATGATCAGACGGAAGACAATCTACTATAGCTTTATCTAAATAATCACAGTTGCAGAAAACATTATCAATACAAGTTGCAGAGGATGGAGTTACTCTAGTTGGTTCTGTAAAAACATTAGACAGATTAAATGATTTAAAAAGCGTTAAAAATCTGCTGCTATTTGAATTATTTTCCAAAATATTAATATTAAAGTCTCCACAAATAATTAAGGATTTGTTACTATTTGCAAGTTTCGCTAGAATATCTTCCATGGTTGATTCAAATAGACTAAAGTTTTGAGGGTTCGGGGGTCTGTATACGCACACTATAACATGCTTATCTAGCTCAACACAGGACAGCTCAATGCAATGTTCTATTGACAGGTTAACTATGTCATTACGTTGTTTATATTTTAAACATTTCCTTATCAATATTAGGGAACCACCCCGCAACATAGATTTACGGTTGAAATAACTACCCACACTATAATTTTCATAACTCAGTAGCCCCTGGTAATCCTTTAACCAATGTTCACTTAAACATACAACATCAAACTTAGTTTTTTCTAGCAACATTTCAATTTCTAATAATTTAGAAGAGATACCTTGAATATTTTGGTGAAACAATTTCAATGCATGCTGCTGAGACCCTGTTTGCCGTTTAACCATTTGAGAGCAAGAAGGTACCTTGTCGTTGGTTGGTATAATTATCATGTTACTGGTACCCCCTATTGTCTTATTAACTAGTTTAAATGATTATCCGGAGTCAGTCCCAAATCCATAATATTATTATTGTCACCTAGCAGTAAGTTGCAACTAATTGTAGCCTCCAAATTAGAATTTTCGAAAGTAATACATGGAACCTCCTTCGTACACTTTATAAAAGAATTTATAGCCATTGTGCTATTGTTTATCTGGCCTACCACCACATGATTATTAGTATTATTACTAAGCATCGTGGTTTTAATTATACAAGACTTCGACATACTACTTATGTCTGTGTTAATATAATAACTTAATAGCTTTGCTATTGTGTGTCTAAAACTAATTGGCAGATACGATGTACCCCTGGTCGACTTCAAATGGTCAACAAAAATGTTGGTGTCAAAAAAAATAAGCTTGTCACTATAGTGACTGACTAAAAAGTGCATATGTTTGTTAAGCATATGTATATAATTATTTTGTCTATTTGACAATTGTTCAAAATAAGGAAAAGCACACAATATAATTTTTTTACAATTCAGTTTTAACAACTCAGTGACATAGTCTGTGATAACTTCCTTTCGTACTCTTGAACTATTACCTATAAACACTGTTAAATTAGTATTATAATCATATGTTTTTTTAGTTACTAATTCCATAATATGCTTATATGTTGACCCAGTTATACAATAATTCTGAGTAGCATAACTAAGGTTGTTGTTTATCAATTTGCCTAACCCTCTTCCAACACTATCTGAGAACATGACTGAATGATTACAATCCTGCCTATTACAGGATGTAGAAGCACCAAATTTATCCTGGTTGACCAGAGTTAAATCCTGTTCAAAATCAGGTAAACATTGTTCAATAACACTGTCTTGAGAATAACTCTCAGCCAGGGACGGGTCCTCCGTTGCCACGGGCTGGCTAGCATTGAGGTCTGAGACTGTCTGACACGGACACTGACACATAACTAGCTCATTTGCAGCAAGAATGTGTTCTTTAATTTGATTTTGAGAGTGTACATATTTACTGTAAAGGGAACTGAGTGAATTCTCAAGTACCTTTATTTCAGACTGTAAGTGCTGTGTATCAATTTCATAATAATTTGACGTCAGTGTGTGGTTTAATTTCAACTCATTAACTTTACGCTTTCCCGAGATAACTTGACAGACAGACAGACAGACAGTCGGCCAACAAAGTGATCCTATAAGGGTTCTAAATGCGAGCCTATGAATAATAATAATATAAAAAAAATATACATATATTTTTTAACTTTGCCCCATAATAGAAATTGTTGGTAAGGGTCTCGGGAATACAATGGATACGAGACACATAGGACCGATCATTGTGACGACACTTGGGGGAGGCCTATGTTTACTAGTGAAGGTCTTTCGCCTGAAATGATGATGATGAAAAAAAATCTGTATTTAAAAAAAAAAAAACTGTATAAAATCGTTATTCTAACCACCCGCGATGATATTTTTTAGTAAAAAAATAAAAATAATATTTTTTAATCAAAAATTAATTAATTAAAAGTTATCGGGATTGATTGAATCGTTATTCTAATCAACCCTGATGACATTTTTAATTTTAAAAGTCATACATTCATTGTTTTCACTAAAAATGTTAGAATAACGATTTTTTTTAGAGTTTAAATTTAAAAAAAAAAAACGTATATTCTTTTTTATAATATTACGATAAAGCTGACGAAAAATTCCACCACTTTCGGGTCCAAATTCATGTACTGGATCTATGGTATTATCAGACATACCGTGTATATTTTTTCCAAAAATCAAATCCGAGAATAATTGTTGAAAAAAAAAAATGCATAACAAAAAGACTTACTCATGGAAAAAAATACTCAAAATTATTTTATATATGATTATTTCTTGTTAATCAATACTATATATAGCCTTCGCCATTAACATCCTATATCTATAGAAAAGCAACAGAAAAACTAATTTAACGCCTCATAAAAAAAGTAGGTGCAGACGTAGATCATGCTATTTTGTGTATTGAAACCTCAAAATTGCCAGCAAATGATATATTCATTAAGTTTAATTAATCTTTCAAGTTTAAATACTTTTAGAAATATTTAGGGTTCAATTTGAATATAAGATGTACTTACTTTTTCTAGTCTTGTGTTTTTTTTCCAATGTATGTTTTTTTTTTATGGTAGGTAAAATCATCCAATGACAAATCCCGCCCTTGGGTGGAGCGGGAAGTAGTGACAGACTCTTACTGACTTAAAACCTACCAACCTTTTCACATACCCTTTGACCCCAGTAGGTTTCGGCCCTATTGGGCCCCTACAGTTTGCTGACAACTGCTTGAGGCGCGCGGGAACAGTGCGCGCCGTAAACGACTTGAGCTCGGACCGGTCTGTTACCGGACGGGCGGACAGCGAGCTACCCATTGCCCGCCGATTTCCAATATATTTGGATATAATATATATTTTTTTTTATTACTTAATTCTTTTCAAAATTATTTATTTGTTTCAGATAAACCTATATTTTCTACTACACGCGGATGAAGGCCCCCGTCATCTATACTTCTACAGTAATACTAGCTGTTGCCAGCGGCTTCGCTCGCGTGTTAGTAAATTTTTCACCTATGGGTTGTTGGTCATTTTAAATATAAATAAAAAAAAGAGAAATTCTCTTCTATAGTTACATTTTATACTTATTTTTTCTTATTTATATATATATTTTTTAATATTTTCTTGAGATTTATGAAATTCTCAGACTTCTACAAAAAGTTTTATAAAAATCGGTCAAGCCTTTTCGGAGGAGCTCAATAACAAACAGTAATACGAGATTTTTATATGTAAGAGGAAAGATTTGTATTTTAGTTTTTATTTTATTTTTTTGACCAAGGAAATCATCTTATGCCTTCTTCCTCTCTAAAGCTGAGTGAGAGTACGTGTACCTATGAGAGTGCGTGTCCACAAGTTTTCCTTCCGGAGGTCAACCCATGGCCCCAATAGGCTTCAGCCCTACTACGGTTTGCTGTCATTTCTTTGAGGCGCGCGTGCAATACTAAGCGCTGTCATAACACGTCATAATAAGGCCCCTGGGCCACAACTACACGAAAAAGGGCACGAATCTAAAAATAGACGGAACTACTAACCATTACATAATACTCAAACATGACCGTTTTTTGCTCACTACTGCCAACAGATAAAAATCAATTTATAATAATTTCGATGTATAGATTCTGACTGTTCGACACAGTAATTCTCCGTGTCGATTTAACGCAAAAAATCAAGGCTACAGCTAATACTGGTTGAAAAGTAATAAATTCGTTGCTAAGTGATAATACGTCAATTATTTTTTGGCTATAAGTGTGGATTAGTGTTATGTAGTCAGCAAAAATTGAAAATTGATGCAAGAGGTTGTTAGCTTGATAACCATACCTGGATAAGTAACTGATGTTCTAGAGTAAGATGACAGTGAATCATTTTTGTAGGCAGCTCATACAGCTTTTAACAAGTTATCTGCTGCGGTCTTGGAAAACCGCGCTGGCGAATTGGGATACATACGACTGGTCGTCTTATAATGTTCCCACTGCTGGAACTCAGGCCTGCTCTCTAGGAAAGGGAGTGGGCCGTAATCAACCACGCGGGCCCAGTGCGGGTTGGTGGATGTCACATGTCTTCGAATGCATGGTTCTAGGATGTGCCAGTTTCCTCACGATGTTTTCTTTCACCGTTTTGAGAGCAGTGGTGATGTAATAAATTACACTAAGTATTATCGCGCCTGGCTGGGTCTGAACTCGCGATCTACAAGTCTTAAGTCCGTTACTACTTGGCCACCACTACTCCTTAACGCCTAAAACCGGTTTGTGAGACATCATAAAAGTGGGATACCAACTAATGAGTTCCAAATCTGGGCGCATCATTGATGTTAGTGACCCAAGTGTAAACGAGACTAATGCCATCGCTGACCAGACTCCAATTTCCGCTGCAATAAACGTAGATCAAAGCTTTTATCTGTATACAAATATCTACAACATCTGCTAACTACTCAGTCAGTAAGTAGCTACAAGATTATCATTTTGTTAAAGTCCAAATCATGATTTGAAATATCTTGCTCCTCAATCAGTAAAGTGGCTGCCAAATTGTAAATGTTGGTCTTATGTTATGACAAGTGTGTGATCATTTGAAATACTACATTTGAGACCAATTCTCAAGCATCATAGGCACGGTAACCGTCCGGAACGAGCCCAAGTCGTCGACACGGCGTGAATCGTTTCACGCACGCCTCAAGGAGTTGTCAGCAAAACGCAGGGTCGCGCCTAAGCATACTGGGGCCAGGGTCGGTTTCTGAAATGAAGATTCGGCCCCAGTATGAAAGGCAACGAAGGAAGAGGAATGGGTTTTTAGTCAGTAAAAGTTTGACACTATCTCCCGCCCTGCCCAAGGGCGCAGAGATGTCATTGGATGATTTTCCCACCGAAAAAAAGGCATGGACTTGCGGACGACAAGCAATGGGTAGCTCATCGTCCACCCGTCCCATAAGGATCGATATCGAGTCGTCGATGGCGCGTAGTGGTCCACGCGCGCCTTGAAGAGATGTCAGCAAACTCAGGATAGGGCCCAGTAAGGCGGATACCCACTGGGGCCCCCGGGGAAGGAAGCCCGCAGCCCTGGTAGGCAAAGGGCATCCGAATGAATATAGGAGGATTTTATTCAGTAAATGTCTAAAGTACCACCACTAAGGTACACGAAAAGAAGGATAAGTAGCTCTAAGGGAATCATTTCTTGTATTGTTATACTATACCCAGTAGCTCGCTGTCCGTTTGTCCGGTAACAGACCGGACCGAGCCCAAGTCGTTTACGGCGGACACTGTTCCCGTGCGCCTCAAGGAGTTGTAAGCAAACTGTAGGGGCCCAATAGGGTCGAGGCCTAGTTTGGGGCTCTGGGGAGGTATGAAAATGCATACCAGGGTCCTGGATCCAAGGCAGGGGAGAAACAGGGTAGGTTTTTATTCAGTAAAAGTCTGACACTATTTCCCGTTCCGCCCAAGGGCGGGATTTGTCATTGGATGATTTTACCTAAAATAAAAAAAAAGTACTATACCCAGGAAGAACCAGCGACTAATGGAAAGGTAAGTTATTTTATGCTTGAAATAATTTTATATCCTTGAGAAATCATCAAATAATTTTTTCCTCTCTAATTGGAACGAGAGGGAGCGTTGAAGTTGTCCTTTGTGTTCCAGGGCCGCGAAAACTCTTTATTTTTTAACTCTTTCGTAACCCTTTCTTAAAGAGGAAAGTCATCCCATGACTTCTCCAGCTCTAGGGCGCAGCGAGAGGACGTGTCAGGCTTATACTGACTATAACCACACCTTCATTCCTTCTTTAGCTTGCGTTCCAGGACCTCAGGTTTCCCTTTCCAAAGACTACCATTAGCCCCAGTAAGCTTCGGCCCTGCTGGGCCCCTACGGTTTTGCGGATATCTCTTTGATTCCAAAGCCAATGGACAAACGGAAACCTCGAGTTATTTCACGCCTATTACTATCAAATGCCTACGTATATAACTCTGTTCTACGTTATGTAATTAATGTGTATATTATACGATGATGTCATAAAAATGGATCCTGAATTATGACTCTTATGATTTAAATGCTGTTCTAACTTATGGAAATGTTTGGTAGGTACTTTATAAGGTGGGCTGACTATCACACCGGAACGTATCTAAGAATTTTAATGAATGAATAGTATTTTAATATCTCTGTTGTGCAATTTTTTTATTTAACTAGTGAATTGGTTTAAAGTGTTAATAGTATTTTTTTTTTTTTTTTAACGTAGGTAAAATCATCCAATGACAAATCCCGCCCTTGGGTGGGGCGGGAAATAGTGTCAGACTTTTACTGACTAAAAACCTACCTTTCCGTTCCTTGCCTAATAGTATAAGAAATAACCACTGTTTGTAAGATCATCCAATACTTATTCCTTTTTTTCGGCAGGAGTGGGAAATACTCATGGACGCCCAGGCTGCCTCACAGATGAGCTAGTCTAGGCAGTGTCAGACTTGCCTTACATTTAGTCCACAGACATGGCTTTCATGCCCTTGTTTGATGATTATACATTATTTACATCTGGGCAACTCCACTTGCAAGTGGCTTCACTCCAGAACACTTTTCAACACACACTTTTTTACACGGTGGGTTTTCGACAGTAAAAGTCTCATATACACCCCTATTTTTGCACAAAAAAATGGGGCTCAATCAGTACCCGTTACTGATCATATTTGTGTAGTCAAAAGTACAAGAAACTAAATTCCAAAATTGTCCACGATAATTTGTCATTATTGGTAAATTCATAATTGAATCATTATTCATAACAATTACTACTAGAAAATACTAAGCGCAGTGTTTTTCCATTTTTGTTGACATTCTTTCATTCATAAACAATAACCTGTACAATGTTTCCAGAAATTGAGTGAGGTTTTGGGATCTATACAAACGCTCATAACTTTGCTGTTTATGAATATTATGCATTAAAACTTTACTTATATAATAACGAGACCTTTTCTAATAAGCCCTTTAAATATTTGCCATAATTAAAAAATAGTGGTGTATACCAAACAAGCCCTCTTGTTCCACCTTAGAGTGAGAAGAGTCATTTGATTTCAAACCAAGAAAACCAAGACGACTTAAAGTCCGACTTTAAGAGCACGAACATTCATCTTAACAAAGACATGACTCTATTTCTAGATTTTACACTTCGGTGTAAAATAATCCGCGTTTGATGATGACAGATACTTGATGTTCAAGAGTATTATTTAGAATTATTTTCCGAGGATCCAGAGGTCAGCTCCGACCCTGTCTTAACCAAAAACGTGTTTATAGGGCGACCATGCTATTTGAAACTATGAGACATAGCATATCATCATTTTTCTACCCTTGTCGCATATTACTTGGGGTCGGCGCAACAGGTTTTTTTTTCTTCCATTTTATCCTGTCAGCAGTCACGCATTCGCAAGAAGCATTATATAATAATAAACATTTCGTTTTAGGTCAAGTATACCCATTACAATTTTCGTAATCTAAATACATAAATATCCAAAATTCAATAAATTATAATCAAATTAAGTAAATTAAAATCAAATTAAACAAATTAATACACAACTAATTAATCAAATAAAAAAATTATAAAATATAATAATATTTTATATGATGCGACCAAAATGTCTAGAAAATTATCCTACAAACATCTTAAATCATGGCGTTCACAAGCTAGCGAACATAGAAGCACGTATTACGTCTAATGCTTCCACGTCAATCACTCTGATTAGACCAGCAAAAACATTGATTCATATTCATACTCGGCGTGTTATGTTTTCCGACTCGTTTCAAACATCACGCTATGTGTAGCAGGGTGGGCAGAACACTACGTTTCTTCCTAGGGAGTATCGTGTCGGTTGCTGGGTTGTGCAGATCAAATAGGCAGCTATATAGCTTAATAAGTCGTATAATGTTCCCTCTCCTCAGACTCAGGAATCCCTCGGAAAGAGAAACTAAGGAGTGGAACTCCCTGCCGAAGTCTGGGTTTCCTGATGGCTAAAACCCAGGAATTTTTAAGTCAACAGCGAATAGGTTATTTCTAGATAAGCGCGCTCCATCGTCGACCACATCGTCGCTTTCCATCAGGTGAGATAGCGGCCAAGCGCGAACCTATAAACAATAATAAAAAGAGAATGGACTGTAATCTACCACGCGGGCTCAGTACGGGTTGGTGTATAGTACAATGTTTACCAAAGGTAGATTCTAGTACATATCGGTTTTTAATAAATTATACGAGTATACAGAAGAACCAAGGTTACCAACATAACCCAAAGAACTGCCAAACTTAAATGGTAGTGGGCAGGGCACATTGCTTGTGGAACAGATAGTCGATAAAGCAGAAAGCTTCTGGAGTGGTAACCACGTACCGTAATGGTGCATTTACATGTGGGCCCAGCCTGTGCCAATCGCTATTGTGTAGCCATTGTATAAAAGGGGAAACCCCGTTAACACAATGGCGATTTTTTTTTATTTGTTTCAGAATTAATACAAGGCGTTAAATTACAGATGATGCAAATCATAAACTCATTAGAGTTTTACCGTGCATCATAATCATCGTCACACAATTTTGACTAACCAAAACACAGCAAAAATAACAAAATATTATTATCCATACATTCTGTGCTGGGGTTAAGGGCCGTTTTCTGAAAGGAAGGCTCAGCCCCGGCATGATAGGCATGAAGGAACGGGGTAGGTTTTTAGTCAGTAAGAGTCTGACACTACTTCCCGCTCCACCCAAGGGCGGGATTTGTCATTGGATGATTTTACCTACCATTAAAAAAAAAACCATACATTCTACTAGATCAATAACATATCTCCGAAGAGGGTATAAGTAAATACAACATTGACGAGAACGGTATGGGCGTAACATCAGTGACCGAGCTAGCCGCGTATCATTCATACAGTAGGAAATCTATTTAGAGTGATACAGGTTGTTCCTTTATTTTAAAACATCTATCTGTGTGTCCCTCATCGCATAATCGATTTATTTGCACAGATGCATAAGATTTTTTTTTTAGATTGGCCGAAGCTGGGCCCACATGTAAACGTAGCATAAGACGCAGCGTTGGAAGGCCTCCTATGAGGTAGACCGATGATCTGGTGAGGGTAGCGAGAATCCGATAGCTACGAAACGCATATGGCCAGACGTTATGGCAATAGTGGGCATCTTTCGGCTGAAATGATGATGATGATGAAATTACACGAAGTAAAGCTGCTGCTTGGGTTGGAAGTCACGTGTATAACTCTTAAATCGGGCCACCATTGCTCACCTAGATAGGCAGTTGCACTATATACAACACAGGTACTCAGCTGAGTACCCGTGTTGCCGAATGCAGCTGCATTCGGGGACTCCAATTCAAATAAAACGAACATCAACAAACATCAATTTTCTTGAGTGGGGCGGGAGGTCGTGTCAGACTTTTATTGACTAAAAAGACAACTGTGGCCTTTAGTTGCCCTTTACGTTCTAGTTCTACGGGTTTCCCCGTGGGCATTGGCCCTGCTAGGCCCCTACAGTTTGCTGACATCTTGTGCGTGGCTCACTACGCACTGTTGACGACTGGGCTCGGTCTGATTAATTACCGGACTGCCGGACGGCGAGTTATTCGTTGCTCAACGTCCGAAAGCCCGCCTCAACCGTAGCTGGTAGTCGGGGTCGGAAAAAAAACACCTCTGCATCAATTTTGATAAACGATAAAAGGCAGTTTGAAAAAAAGACAAGGGCCTTTGAAGAAATTAATGTAAGCAGATGAATTCAAAGGTACCAGCTGTTTAGTCATAAAAATCAAATATCTTAGATTCCTAATTTACCAATATTCAGGATAGGAACGACAAAATTAAAGATAGATACATAATAAATCATAAACTACTAATTAAGTAGCAGAATATTTTTGCATAATCACTCTAATATACCGATGTTAGTCTTGAATGTTATGTATTTCTATTTATACACAGTGTTATACATATGTCTATGTTGATAATATGTTATTTGCCAGTTTGATATTTGGCTATCGCCCGCTAAGTTCTATTAAGACGTAATTCATTTTAGGTGGTATATACACCGTTAAATTTTGTTCGTTTTAATCCCGCGGAGGGTCGATTCGGTATATGAAATACTATCGAATTATAAAGATAAAATTAAAAAATAAAGTACTTTTTTCTAAAACTCGAATTAATATACGCATATACGAAATTAATTTCTTTAAGTAAACGAGTCAATGACCTTGTAGGGAGTTGTCGGCCATTGCGTACTAACTACCTACAGTGCATTGGCCTCGATCAGATGTTTACTTAAAGAAATCAATTTCGTACATGCGTAAATTAAAAAGTTTAAAAAAAAGTACTTTATTTTTCATTTTTATCTTTACAAATAGATAGTATTTCATGCACCTGATCGACCCTCCACGGGATTAAAACGATCAAAATTTAACGGTGTATATCCGCCCGCAAACCGAAACAGTAGGATTTTGCTGACCTGTTTTTGAGGCTCGCTTGGAACATTAAGCATTGTCAACTATTCGGCCTCAGTCCTTACTCGATCCTGATCATTACTCGTCGTTCGAAAGGCCTTCTTTAGCATTATTACTTCATAAAGGGAGGCGACCGCATCCCATTCCTTGTCGCTCCAGACCATGAACCATCGCCCAGCGCGAGAGATTACAGCCATTGATCGCCTCCACAAGAATCCTCCGCCTCCACCAGAAAGGGCCTTACCCTGATGTCTTAAAGTCAGTCATTGAAGCTAGAAAGAGGGATGGTTAAGTTATACCCCTTATCGATACCAGGGATTTCTTCTGTGGTGACGGCTGGGATATGGGGATGTCCATTTGCAGCCGTCTCCTTCTTTAGCATTATTCCTTCATAAAAGGAGGCGACCGCATCCCATTTTTTGTCGCTCCAGACCATGAACCAGAGCCCGGCGCGAGAGATTACCACCATTGATCGCCTCCACAAGAACAGGGATTTTACCCTGATGTGGTCAAACGTCAGTCATTGGAGCTAGAAAGAGGGATGCAGTTATACCCCTTGTATAGCGCCATCCCTCAAATAGTTCAGTTTAGGTCATCAAGTGGATCGCGTTTTTTTTATGGTAGGTAAAATTATCCAATGACATCCCACGCCCTTGGGTAGAGCGGGATATAGTGTCAGACTCTTACTGACTAAAAACTTATTCTGTTCCTTCTTTGGCTTGTTTCCAGGGCCCTGGGATGCACTTTTATACCTCCCCAGAGTCCTCGAGTAGGCTTCGACCCTGCTGGGTCCCTACAGTTTGCTGATAACTTCTTGAGGCGCATTACTGCTTCGCAGAAGGAGGCGACCGCCTGCCTCTCCTCCTCGCTCTGGACCATGGCCTGTACTGCGGCCTGGTGCGAGAGATCGGCACCGCCGATCGCCCCCACAAGAAAACGGCAAAGAGCTTCTGGTGGTACTTCTGATATTAAACTGTGAAGCCACAAGATGACACTGGTGTCCGCCACCTATTGTCTTTCTATTGAGTCTCTAATTACGGTATTCAAAAGGTTAACACAGTCTTGTAGATTTTTCCCCTTAAACACGTATCATGATTTCTCACTAAAAAGATTTAGATTGGTTAATCTAAATCTTTTTAGTGAGAAATCATTCCATGATTTTTTCGCTCTCGTATGGGACGGGAGGGCGTGTCAGAGTTTTACTGACTAAAATCTACTCCTATTTTCCCTCTTTCCCTTCGTTCCAGGAACCCGGCTCTCTTTCGCACAACCCATGACACCAGTAGGCTTCGACCCTACTGGGCCCCTACGGTTTTGCTAACATCTCCTATATTAACATACCTATGAAGATGAATAAAGAGACTGACTGAATTATTAGGCACTTTGCATCCTAATGTACCAACGTAGATTAAAGCGTGCCTAAATGGTTTAGACAAAAACATAAAGGTGTCGGGCGAATTATATATAATGGTCTTCTCACGTTTTTATTTTTATTATTTTGACTATACACCTATCTGTCAGTTTGGCTTATATGTGTTTATCACGATTTTTGGTAATCGAAGAAAACAAATTCCCATGTATTGTGTTTTTTTTTTGCTACATTTGACAGGCTTGCGTTTCATCACTCTCTCACCTGCCCCTCTAGCCAAGTTACCATCGTTACTCAAAGCGTGAACGCTTGGAGTTGGTCACGCCACAAATTCCTTTTTTCTGACGTCATCTCACCGCTCAGTCACGTGGTCAGAACAAAGGAATTGGGGGCGTGCCCAACTCCAAGCATTCATGCTTAACAAAACTATCGTAACATGGCTTGGGGGGCTGATGGTAAGCGATAATACTGTTGACGATAGAGCACGCTTATTTAGGAGTAGCTTATTCACTCTAGACTTGATTATACCTAGGATTTAGCCTTTAGGAAACAGTCAACACGCTTTAAGTTAACTATCATTAACATCAGCTGAAAGACATCCACTGTTGGACATAGGCCTCCCCTAATCGTCGCCATAACTACTGATCCTGTGCGTTTCGCATCCATCAGATTCCCGTGACCTTCACCAGATTATCGGTCCACCTTGTCGAAGGTCTTCTAACGCTGTTTCTTCCGGTACATGGTCGCCACTCTAGAATCTTTCGTCTCCATTGACCATCTGTACTCATAGCAATGTGCCTTGCCACACAGCTACTTAAGTTTGGCTACTGCTCGGGCTATGTCAGTAATTTTGGTTCACCTGGATATAATCATTGCTGACACGATCACGCAAGGAAACTCCGAGCATAGATAGCCCTTTTCATTATCCGTTGGGTTACTTTAAGCCTTCTGATGAGACCAGTAACTAAAAAACATACGCTGCTAAAACATTCCTCACATAAATTGCCGGTTTTTCCGCATCATCCTTCATGAGTAAGTATGCTAATATCTTATTTCTAGGAAACCAACATCATCAGGCTACATCAGAACTGTGTTATTGGCCCCGACTTACGATTTGTACGTTCGTGTAAACCCAGCTAACAGCTTTTGTTTGTTATTGAATACATCACCCACGTTACCACTACTGATTTTGACCAATGTCAATTTTTCAATTCATAATTATGTGCTTTTCTAAATTTATCTAGAACTTAACTAACTCTCCATGCCTCGGAAAGCACGTAAAGCCGTTGATCAAAATTGTCATTCGTACTCGTAGATCAGACAACAGAAAATTTGACCATTTGTCTATCTAAGGAATATCGTGTTGCCCAGTAGGGTTGTGGAGTTCAGATAGGCAGTCGCTCCATGTAAAACGCGGATGTTCAGCCGCATCTATTTGGACTGGAAGCCGGCCCCAAGCTAGTTGGGAAACGGCTGGGGAGATGATGATCATGACTGCTCTAAAAACGATTAAGCAAAACTTAGTGAAGAAATCTGCTGGCCATAGAACCAAAACTTTGAAGACATGTGATAGCCACTTGGAGCAGTGGTGGCCGAGTAGTAACAGCCTCGACTTACGAGTGGTGGCGGGTTCAAACCCAGCCAGGCGCATTACTTTGTGTAATTTATTTCATCACCACTGCTCTAAAAACGGTGAAGGAAAACATCGTGAGGAAACCAAAAATTCGAAGACATGTGACATTCACCAACCCGCACTGGGCGCGCGTGGTGGATTACGGCCCATTCTCTCTCTTAGAGAGGAGGCCTGAGTCCCAGCAGTGGGAACATTAAAAGGCTGATGATGATGATGATAGCCACTAACCCGCACAGTGCTCGCGTGGTTAATTATCGCCCATTCTCTTTACTAGAGAGTGAATAGTTCCAGCAGTGAAAATATTTTAAGGGTGAGTATGTTCCATTATCGTTTACCCTCATGGAAGATGGCATATCCGAGCGTATAGAACAAAAAATAGATGCCTTCAAATGTTTCTCTATTAGCAAAGCGGATCCATTTTATTATTAGAACCTGGGGAAAAACTAACAAAAATTATATTAGTCAAAGCCGGATTTTAATATACCATTAATAGTAATTTATTAATAGTGTACAATCTCTACTAATTCTTAAATAACATCAACAAGACGAAGTTCAAAGAAAACACAAAAAAAGACTGATGTTTATTGTTTTGTTTGTTGATGTTTTGTGTTGTTCTTTGTATAGCCGTAATTAGATGTTTCGCGAAAGATTCGTCCTGTTTTATTACACTTTATAATATATTATATAAAAGGAAAGACGGATGGACCGACATATTAACGTACCTACAGTCAGAACTACAGGGCCTAAGAGGGCGAAATTTAGTACAAGGTTTTCTTTTATAACGCAGGCGAGCACTAATAGGGGATTTTCCAAAATTTGAGAAAAAACCTACTTTCATACGGACAAAGCTTCTGGCAGAAGTTAGTCTATATTACATAATGTAAAAAGAGAAACTGACTAACATATAAATACACAGTCAAAACTACTGGAAGAAGGAACATGATATTTTTTGTACAAGGTTTTTTTTTATGACATAGGTGAGCACCTGTTCCGGATTCGTGCGGAGGAGTTGCTCGGGTGTCGCCACTGTGCGGAACACCAGTGGATGGTGGAGCACACTGTAGAGGTGTGCCCCGCCTAGGTAGAGAATCGCCGTGTCCTCGTGGCAGCGATCTCTCTCGCCGGGCCTTGGATCAGGCCATGGTCCAGAGTGAGTAGGGATGGCAGGCGGTCGCCTCTTTCTGCGAAGCAGTAATGCTAGCAAAGGAGGAGGCCGACCGTATCATGCAAAGGCAACGGGGCGCTCACTCCAGCCGCCGCCGTAATTTCGATCTAAATTTCCGGTCACCGTAGGCGCGGGCTTCAAAACTACAGCCAGAGGATGATTTAGGGGGTTTTAAAAATTTTATGGAGAATTCTTATTCCTGCGGTTAGAGAACTTGAAACTTGAACAAATCTAGCTTAGATGAATAATAAAGACTGGAATTATTGTTAAAATTATGAAGTATATTCATTACTTGTTATTTTTATATTATTGGCAATACTATTAAGTTTACACTTAGACATCTGTCATAGCTCATAATGTCTTTCTTTTTTCCCTTCCTTCCTCTTGCTACGTTGAATATGTAAATTTACTAAATCGTAACGGATCCATTTTATATATTGATTATTATGTAATCTTTAACTGGTTTGTGAATAAATAATACAGTTTTGGAGACGCTGTGAGAGTTGTGATTTGCCGTCCGCGCTCTCACCCATATCTTGCCTCATCCACTGAAGCTATACCTCACCGTATATCATACTGTAATACATTTTTGGTTTTACAAAACTATCCTCAAAAGACCGTTTAGAAGGGTCTTAATGTTTTACGAAAAAAATCTCGCAATCAAAGTCACCAGCAAGGTGCTAGTTCGTTTATAAACGTATAAGTCCATAAATATTGCAGTTTACAGTTAAATGAGTCACATGTTTAAATTTAAATATCATTTAGTCACAAAACAAACCAAAGGACGAACAAAATAACAGTGACCCAGAAATTCCGTAAAAAAAATTAATAAAAAACATTATCTAACGCAGATTTTTTGCTATAAAAAGTTTTTTCGCGCCTTTTTTTGAACGAAGAACAATATGGCGGCACGAGACGTTCGGATACGAACAATGAATGGGTTTTTATAAGTTTTTATGGTTTGACTCGTGTGTGATAACGAAAGTTACACTTTTTTTGTGGTTTGATTTGGCAAAAAGTTCTTATTCGCGTAATGTAGAAGCCATTTTTTTTATAAATGAGATCGTAAATATGAATTCGAATGGGTAATAATGGACTTGTTGTGTTAATTTGACATATTTTTATTGGTCTTTAATTTATTGCGGTAACGGTTTTTTGATGTTGACATTTTTTTGAATGATGGCGTTCCATTTCATGTAAGTTGCTTATTTTGATATAAATCTAAATGGTTATTACAGTCCCCATTTTTATCGCTTGTTTGATATTTGTGCGAGTTTTACAAATTTTGTCGTGATAATATTGTTTTAGTTTTATTTTTAATAGATTACAAATACATACATATTATTTTTTTTAGATTTTATCGTGAATGTGTGATTAGGTTTTAAGGCCTGTAAAGGTGGTTGTAAAGAGGATGAATAAATAAATAAAAAATTTAAGGACATAAAATTCTGGCCATCAAACATAATATTTTAAATCTTTCTCAGGTTTTGTTACCGCAGAGGCAACAGCCGCCGCCGGGATTCCGATCCCGATTTCCGGCCACAGTAGGCGCGGGCATAGACGGCGTGCATTGGGTAGCACACTATCCAATCGTTCGGTAACCGACCGGGCCGAGCCCAACTCGTCGACGGCGCGTACTGTTCCCGTGCGCCTCAAGAAGCTGTCAGCAAACCGTAGAGGCCCAGCCTGCTAGCTGCAGGCAGGCAGGGTCGAAGCCTGCTGGGGTCATGGGTCGGCTTCCGAAAGGTATACCCGGCCCCGGCACGATAGGCAACGAAGGAACGGGGTAGGTTTTTAATCAGTAAGAATCTGACACGACATCCCGCTCCGCCCAAAGGCGGGATGATTTTATTGGGTGATTTTAGATACCATAAAAAAAAGAGATTTTTTTTGCCCATATTGCCCCAATATTTACTTTTGCAATAAATAATACAATAACACGCTAAGTTTAAAACTAAACAAAACGCGGATTACTCATTAATTTGGCGTTTAATTAATTATATCTGTAACTTTTTTAATTATCAACGGAAATCAAAGTCGTTATTTTGACATTAAGTGACAATTTGTTTTATTTATTTAATTACTTTTTTCTTAGTTTATTACAGGATTTCCATAGGTTACAATATCTTACTAATTGTACGATTTTCTCACGTGAAATTATTCGTATCTCAGTGACCGGGATTTCTCCGTCTCCACGGATTTGAAACGAAAGGGAGACTGAAGTTTGAAGACTGAAGGTTAGGCGAGTTAGTAAATGTATGACATTCGCTTTCGCTCCAACCAGAGCGGGAGAAGTACTTTATCAGAATCGTACAGCTATATAATATATGACTAGCTGGTGCTAGTTGCTTCACCCGTATAATAATAGTAGAAAATTATCCCAAGAGAACATATTCCTAGGATAAAAGTATCATATATGCTATTCTAGAACATAGTCTACCTGTATACCAAGTTTCATCGAAACCAATTCAGTGGTTTTTGCGTGAAAAAGTAACAAACATGCATACCTATATCTATAAAAATAATAAAGGAATAATACCTACCATATTCGAAAATGTAAAACCGTAGCAATTTCTTTATAAGGGTTGCGTACCTCAAAAGGAAAAAACGGTACCCTTATAGGATCACTCTGTTGTCCGACTGTCTGTCTGTTAAGAGGTAACGAGTTGAAATTAAACCAACCACTAAGTTCAAAGGTCCCTGTGAAAAAATCAAACTTCTAAGTTAAAGAAAAAAAAAATGTCGGTTATTTAGTCGCAAAAAACGTATATTTCGACACTGTCAAGAGAATCAAAATTCATACGATATTTCCCGTTATCCTAGAACCTTTTTTTTTCTTGTTCATTCAGTAAACCTGTGTATGATTATACTTTTGTGGTCTTTGCTAGCCAATCAGCGTCTTATCGTCAACGACGGCTGTGCTGAAAATCAGCGCTGTGGCTCTGTCTTGCACACGAGCTCCAGCATTTTGCTGAGCGCTGGCCATTTTGCGCGAATGTGACATATCTTATAATGTACCTTTTATTATACAGAGTCTTTGTTTGTAGCTGTTATTTTAGTATATGTGCCATGTTTGTGGCAAATAAACTCTTTTTCTTTCTTTCTTTTTTAGCATGAAGCAAGGTCTCATAGCATAAATATAGGAATAAATCTGAAAACTGTAAATTTGTAGTTACGTCACAAAAATAAACTTCTTTCATTTTTTTTTTTATAATGAACAGGCTTGCTATCTCACCTGATGGTAAGCGATGATGTGGCCAACGATGGAGCACTATTGCGTAGAAGTAACCTATTCACCTTTGACTTACAGACTCGAAAAAATCATCGTGTCTCAATTCAGGAATCGAACTATTTACATTTAAAGTTAATTTGTACGGATCCGTCGGTGTGTGAGTGTGACTCGCTCTTTTTTAGGTAGGATGATAGAATAGAATAGAATAGAATAGAACAGAATAGAATAGAATAGAATAGAATTTTTTCTATTTTATATAATTTTTTTTATTTGGCTAAAGTCAAAAGGAATGTCAGACTTTTACTGTCTAAAGCCTACCTGTGTTCCTGACTACGTTGCCCTTTCATTCCAGGGTCACGTTAACTATTTCGAACAATCTTGTAGACATGGCAACAGTATAGCCATGATGTCATCACATTGCCATCTTATATCAAAAGTCAGATAAGTAATGAATCATAAATACATACTCTGCAAATCAAACGCCCATCCAAATTTTGAGCCATGACGTGTTCAAATGTCAGGTGTGCGAGCGAGTTGGAGGGACGGAGCTGGAGAGACAGGGAGTACCCTGTATAATAATAATATTCAACAACTTTCACAATACCATCTAGTCCCAAAATAAGCGGAGCTTATGGTAAGAGTACTAGACAACTGATAAACATACTTATTTATCTACTCGTATCTAGTATGAAATAAAGTCGTGTTAGTTAAACTATTTATAACTCAAGAACGGCTGAACCGATTTGGCTGAAAATTGGTGGGAAGGTAGCTTAGAACCTGGAGACGGACATAGGATAATTTTTCGAGTTAAATAAAAAACAAAACAAAACCTTCTCATTTATTGGTTCAGGGTGGCGTAGGGTAGAGTAGGGTACCGTAGGGTAGAGAAGGGTAGAGTAGGGTAGAGTTGGATAGAGTAGGGTAGAGTAGGGTAGAGTTGGGTAAAGTAGGGTAGAGTAGGGTAGAGTAGGGCAGAGTAGGGTATTGTAGAGAGAGTAGGGTAGAGCAGGAGCGGAGGCGCGTGCAAAAGCTAGTATGTTTCTAAATACATACATAGCATCAGCCTTATAATATTTCCACTGCTGGGATTCTGACCTCTTCTCTAGGAGAGGAAATGGGCCGTAATCCACCACAAGGGCCCAGTGCGCGTTATTGGACGTCACGTCTTCGAATTTTTGGTTCTAATACATGCTGGTTTCCTCACGATGTTTTCCTTCATCGTTTTGAGAGCAGTGGTGATGAAATAAATTTCAAAAAGTAATGCGCCTGACTGGGTTTGAAGCCACGACCAACAAGTCGTAAGTCGGGATTGTTACCACTCGGCCACCACTGCTCCATAATAAAATACATACATATCACTACATAGTATAAAACAAAGTCGCTTCCCGCTGTCTGTCCCTATGTATAGTTACTTAGATCTTTAAAACTACGCAACGGATTTGATGCGGTTTTTTTTAATAGCTAGAGTGATCAAGAGGTAGGTTTATATCTATAATATATGCAAAATATTGTATTGCATCCGTGTGAAGCTGGGGTTGCTAGTTATAGATAAATTACACCCAGACATAGAACAAATGATCGTACTCATCACACAAACATTTGTTTTGAATGGGAATCGGAACCACGGTCTCCAGCATAGTAGGGCCACTAATCACTAGACCAATAGGCCAGTCATATAGCGCCTTTCCTTGGCCAGTCATATAGTTCAGTTCAGGTCGTCAAATGAATTGCGTTAAGAGCTTTTTTTTATGGTAGGTAAAATCATCCAATGACAAATCCCGCCCTTGGGCGGAGCGGGAAGTAGTGTCAGACTCTTACTGACTAAAAACCTACCCTGTTCCTTCGTTGCCTATAGTGCCGGGACTGAGCCTTCCTCTCAGAAAACGGCCCTTGACCCCAGCAGGCTTCGACCCTGCTTGCCTGCAGTTAGCAGGCTGGGCCTCTTCGGTGTGCTGACAGCTCCTTGAGGCGCGCGGGTACAGAACGCGCCGTCGACGACTTTGGCTCGGTCCGGGCGGTTACCGGACGATTGGACAGCGTGCTACCCATTGCACGCCGTCCGCAAGCCCGCGCCTACGGTGGCTGGAAATCGGGATCGTAATCCCGGCGGCGGCTGGGGCGAGCGCCCCGTTGCCTCTGCCTGATGCGGTCGGCCTCCTCCTTTGCTAGCATTACTGCTTCGCAGAAGGAGATTGCCTTTCAAAAACCACTAAGTCATAAGTTCTCAATCTTTATATTAAAACAATAATCTTAAACACGACATAAACAGCAGTTCATTTCACAAATTAAAATCCAATGAATATTCATAGAGATACAAGAAATAAATCTTAAAATGTCTAGTTTTGAATTTAATATCAGTAATAATTGCATTAAAAACCGGCAATTTACATAGGAAATAACCCTGAGACCGGTTTTAAGTTATTAGAGAAATCCATTTTATATTGAAACGCGGCGAATTTTAGAACTAATTAGAATTGTATTAAATTCGACACATTTTTGACGTTTGTCCTAACAAACAGTGCCACCGTGATAGATCAAGTTATACTGGTTTTATTATTCTGTCGTTTGAACTATAATTATGAAATGATCAACTGAAATGATTAGAATTAAAGATTTTTGAATATGACACTTCCTTAGTGCAAAATAGTAATGTCGAGCATTGACACTTGTCTTGTCTGTTTAGCCTTGAAACTGCACGTGTATGAAATAGTCAATATCTTTCATATTATAATTTAATAATAATATATGATATCACACACACTATCACACGTCGTCTAGTCCCAAGCTAAGCAGAGCTTGTGTTATGGGTACTAGACAACTGATCAATATGCTTATATTTCTAAATAAATACATATTACATGCATAATACATACAAAAACTAAAGAAGCTGAATATGTATTACCACCTCTTTTCATATATCTATGATTAACACGAAAGTAAATATCTACCAAACAAAAAATTAGCTAGAGAACTAAAATATTTGCGACTTTCTTTATAGTATGTAGAGATCTACTAGGGGAATCTCCGCCCACAGGAGGTGTGAGCTTGCGGACGACGAGCAACGGGTAGCTCGCCGTAAGGACCGAGCACGAGTCATCAAAAGAGCGTAGTGTTCCACGCGTGCTTCAAAAAGATGTCCGCAAACCGTAGAGGTCAAGTAGGATCGATGCCTGCTAGGGACTTGGTATTGGTCTTAAAAGGGACATAGGTAGTCATGGTCTTGGAACGCAAAAGGCAGCTGAAGGAACACAGTTCAGTCTGAGTCTGAGACACCTTTCTGCTCTACCCTAGACCGGGATAAGATATATTATAATATATGAAAAAGCGTGGTAAAGGCCCTCCTAGTTTACCAATACATAATAATATAATAACATAATGACATGCATACATAATTCAATTTAAATATACTCGTACATATTACATAGTTTAAAAATAACGGTGACAAAAATAAATTAAATACAAAGACATAGATGTCGCTACATATGAAACATAATTAACCACATAATATTATACATATACATCTATTAACCTTTTACACATGTAATTACCTATAATAATAATTAATTGATTACATGAATTGTTATAGTCTTCGTCCTCTCTCCTAACTTTGCTGTGCCGGACAGGGTCCATATTGATCGTGACAATATCTATACCACCTATATGTACTATGGAATGCAATAAAGTATTGAGTATGAGTATGAGTATTTTCAGTTCTCTCTCCTCAGAACTGCCAAGGATGATCCTTTACAACTATGAAAATTTCTTTCGTAGTACTTAACTTTGGAGATGATTTCAAATCTAAAAGTTTAAGCTTCGTAATGGGCTTATTAGAGTTCTGGAGAGGCGACTGTATACCGAAAGACGCAGCGTTGGAGGCCTCCCACAAGGTGGACCGATGACTTTGTAAGAGTTGTGGGAATACAATGGATACGAGACTCACAGCACCGGCCCTTATGGCTACACTTGGAGTAGCCTTATGTCTAACAGTGTAGGTAAGTCTAATGGTTGAAGACATCATGGTAGTGATGATGAATCAAAGATTCAAAAGATTCAAAGCATTTTATTTCAAATAAACCATTTACAGGCACTTTTGAATAGTCGGACTGTCAGAAAAAAAAATGCTAATTGCACATTCCAAAGCGTAGATATCTATGGAGAAGAATGTGCAAGAAACTCCATGGAATGGTTTTGTAGTGACTATTAGGAAGTCTAGCATATGACACCGAGTAATTAAATAATGCCGAAATGATGGATGACAATCATCAAATAATGCCAAAAAGCTAGTGGACGGATTCCAATAATCAAATAATGCCAAAAGGCTAGCAGATAGATGGCTATAATAAAATAATGCCGAAATTCTAGTAGATGGATGGCAATAATAAAATAATGCTGAAATGGATGGCAATAATTAAATAATGCCAAAATGCTAGTCGATGAACGGCAATAACCAATTAAATCACTCTTATATTATAAAGGCGTTTTGAGTGTGTATGCTATTTATTCATGCTAGAACGGTGGAACGGATTTTGAAGAAATTCGCATACGAGTTGACAATATTGTGAATACTTTTACCCCAGAAAGTATGCCTATTGCCATGGGGTAATATTTTACTGCCACGCGGGCAAAGTGTTGGCAAAATTTTGTCATTTACAACAATTACCTCGCACATTATGTGTTCGATTATAATTTAGATGTATTCAAGGCTAGAGTGAATAGACTTGTAATAAACTAGTGCGATTCACCATCAACGACGGCATCACTGCTTACCATCAGGTAGGGTATAAAATAAAAAATAAATGAGAAAACTAGGATGCTGCAGACTTAACATTGACTTGATCCGATCTCGTACTTATTTAACATCGAAAACCAATTCGATTAAATTCCTTTTAGATCGCCGTAGAAAAGACTCATTAAAATTAGTTCAGTAATTTCTAAGTAACGTGTTTGTACTCGTAGATGCTTAAACAAAAAATAGGCGCGAAATTCTACGAACTGGATAGTACACTGAACTTATTTTTTTAGGCGTGTTTTGTTTAATATAGACATTATTTCGCATACATTAGTACTACTAAATAAATAGCTGGCTTTGCTTAACATGGTTTTTATGCCTTGTATTTTTTTTTCTTAAAGTTTTTATAACTAAACTACTTTCGTAGCCAAGCAGGTTTCTTTATACAAAATTTGGACTCCTGTTTCATACCCTCAGTGGGTGAATTTTGGAAAGTCCTGCTCAATCACTTGAACCTTCCAGGATTTTATCATTATCATCATCATCGTTTCAGCTGAAAGACTCCACTGATAGACATTGGCCTCTCCCAAGTGCCACCACAATGGACGCTCCTGTGCGTCTCACATGTACTGTATTCCCTTTCTTTTATTCTCATTGCGACCCTCATCAGGTCATCGGTCTATCTTGTGGGAGGCCTTCTATCGCTGCGTTTTCCGATGCTTGGATGCCTGTCCAGAACCTTTCGACCCCATTGTTCATTCCAGGATTTATTTGAGGCCATTAATGTCGTACAGGTTTTCAAATATTAGCCAGAGAAAATTTCATCGGGGTCTTATCGTCATGAGAAGAAGAAAAAGAACCAGTATCCTCTTTCGTTACAAATATAGAATTTAATCAAACTATGATTATTTAAAGACATTATTAAACGAAAAATAACAATAATGTGTTAAATAAAACACGGAAAGCTGTATGCGGAAAAACCTGGCATGTAGGTAGCAATCTCAGGCGAGTACTTATGCGTTAGAGCGTTAAAAAAATCCCAAAATGTCTCAAATACCGTCACTAAAACTTACAGAAAGTTCAAACCTAATACTTCAAGTTTAAAGTCGCTATTAGAATGGCACGGCATAAAAATAAGGCATTATAAATATTATGATGTAATATGCGTCGGTACAAGGTCAGTTTAGACCGAAAATCAGGTTTTGGTAGTTCCCCCGCCCGCGTTCCGCTCCGCCCCCTCGCTTGCGCGTGAGCAGCGTCATAGAGGCGCCGGAGTTCGTCACTGTGGCGGGTACACCTGCTAGTTTGATGTTTTTACCGATTGCAAAAAGAGGGGTTATGTTTGGCACATAGCACTTTATGAAATGCGAAACTGTTAAAATTTGCGCAATTTATAAACAAACTAATTTAATTTAACTGTGTTAATCTTACTCCAAAAGTGACTTTATTACAGAGCATTTTCTTCTCATAATACAGTCATAACTAAATAAGCAGGTTTGTATCTATGTATGTAGCTACATTTTATGTATTATTTTATTCGTACTATTTGTAATTTTAAAATTTTACGCTTGATTCAACCCTTTTGTTATGGCTTAACTCTCTCTCTTTCTCTATCACTCAATTATTTCATAGGAGAAAACTCATCTTTGAGTTAAGCTCGCGTATGCATAATTATCAATTCTGTTATCAATGTATTCAATAAAAAGCATAGATTTTGCTTATAACCTTGAAACATTGAGAAAAAAGAATGGGGCTATAAAAAAATAATATTATTAAATAATTAATAATATTCAATAATGGGGCGTAGTTTTTCACTAGCTATTCTTTTAAATAAACAAATATATACTAAACCTTACCCATTTGTCTCTAAAAAACTAGTTAAAGAACACAATACTTCCCTACACTCCCCGGAATATTAATAATTTGTAAACATTTTTTTTAATCTCTACATTTATATAAATGTATGGTTTAGTTATTAATGTTATTATACTCTATTTTAAGTTTTGTGAGTTCATACATACTGTGTCTACATTTCTCACCCAATTCTCTTGTCACAAGTCTGTTGGAAGTAATTTATTTTGAAATAAGTAGTACCTTTGTACTCTTATATCTTTATTTGTTATTTTCATTTACAAGTGTGTGAACAAAAAATAATACAGTGTAATTGTGATTATGAAAGTGTATTATTGTGTTGATTTACATAAATGAGTGTGATTGATTAGGAAATTTAAACCAGTATGTGTAAATAAGAATGAAAATAATTCTTCAGCTATTTATAGTCACACGCAAGTTATAAATGATTAGGAAAAGTAGGTTATATTAACATGTAGGTAATGAAAATTCCACTTTAACAGTGGTTTTTAACTTACTGTTGTTTCAAATGGATTTTTTAATGGCTTGCTAATACAGTAAAGTGCAATATATCCTACGCTAAAACATTAGAATATCTTTCTCTTTAGGTACAGATAAAGATATTCTATTCTATTATTATTTTATCTACTTTTTTTAAATATATAAAATACAATTTAACTCTGATTAAACATTCCCGCATTTTTATATCTTATGTCATTATTTATATGTCTCAGCAGATTTATTGAAATGAAAGTGTTTTTTTTATATATAATAACAATAATAATTACAAAGGATGGGAACAAAATACAATGTTATTATTCGTTATGAATCAAAGATTAATCTTATTCATTCCCTTGGTTTTAGATTAATTTATTTGGAAAGAAATCTAATAAGGAAAAAAAACCGCTCAAACTGTCCCGCTAGCACAACGCACACTGCCATCTATTCGGAATTCGTCAAAATACTCGACAACGGACTACCACATGGCTTGCGAGTCATTTTTCATCGACGCTTGCGCATGTCTGAGTGTATCTCTCTGTGTGAGTGCATCAAACTCTTCACTGTGTGCGTACATGCGTTTGCGACGATCTAAGGAACCTTTTTATGTCTCACATAGTGATAGTAAATATAAACGGCAGTTTTAGCACTATAATCTACATAAAAAGTTAATAAATAATGTTTTTTATTTTTATGTAGGACATGATTTGACCTTGTTTTTGTCTAGATATGAACTTGAACTTTTTGCTGATAATTCGCATTTAGGAAGTTGCGGTTACGATTTGAGAGTTAATGTTAAGGAAGACTTAGACGGTGCTAATATAGATAATCTTCTAATAATAAGAATGGAAAAAACCTTAATAAACGAATCATCATTTAAATTTAGCAATTCTATAGACGGCTGTATCAATAAGTTCTTGATTACTTAGATAATAAAAATAAAAGAAACTATAAAAACAAATCAATGTTCAACACATTCTTTACACAGTACATTTAAGGATTGCCAAAGTGTGTTTCTTGATAGCTAAAATCTAGGAGTATTTAAGGCGACTCTAAAAGTCAGCGACCTTGAACGAACAAAAGAGGAGCTAGCGTCGCTCCCCGCGCATCAAGATTATTCGAATAATAATATGTCCTTCATTAATTAAACACAATATGAATAAAAACCGTACATCAAAAGATTGCTAGTTAAATTATCTTTTAATTTATGAAAGTTTCATAAAAATACACCCAATGGTTTAAGCTTTTTGTCCGTGTTAGACATAACTTTGAAAATAAATCACACCAAGTTCTGTAAAAAAAAAGTAAATATTCGTAACACATTTTAGTTTAACACATTTTTCAAAATATACGGACTAGCCGTGTAGACGTGATGTTGGATTTAAAATTATCAAAAATCATATATCCGCCCCTTAAATCTAGAATTAATAGGTTACTTCTAGGCAAGCGTGCCCCATCGTCGACCACATCTTCACTCTCCGCGAGATAAGAGCCAATCAATTTAAAAAATGGTACCACGATCATCATCGATGGCAACAGTGCGACTACGCCGATTACTGGGTATAGTCCACCCTGACACTATTTTCTTCTGACAAACTCATCTAGAACCCGTAATTGTAATAAGAACAATTGTCCAAAATTATGGTACAAGACTTACTTATTACAAGACTTACTCATTACTGAAAAAAGCTCAACACAGACAATGAAATCTTAGAAATCCATGTTCCATAAGACACTTTCATAATACTTGGTCTCCAGGCGTCCTCTAACACATAAGTATATATCTAACACCTATACATACATATATTCTGGCTTAGAGATCATGAATAATGTAGAATCGGAAACCGAAATCAATATAACGATAGAAAATATCCAAGAATACAAAACATAAATTTCTCAGTACACGAAAAAGACAAAAAAAAAATCGAATTTAAAATATCGCTGAACTTTTACAAGACATACTGGAAAATGATACAGAATCTTCCTGTTAAAACTAAGGAAATCTTTATTTCAATGATTTATTATTATAGTCGCAATTTAAAACTACTTCTATAATTATAATAATTTTACCCGGAAATCTTATAATTGACATTTGATTGACCAGCACAGGTAAACCATAGGTTCGAGGCTACATCAACTAAAATGTAATTATTGTTTAAAAAAACAAGTTTAACAATCATTTTTACGACTCGATAATTTGTTCAAGAGATCGATTGATATTTATTGATGGCTATAAAGCTGCCTTAAAGGAGACTATAGAGAAAATCACGCCATAAGTCAAGTCCTCAGTGATATAATACGAGTTTCCACACAACGTCATACTAACGCCATCTATTAATGATCGATAGAAGTAGTAAAGTTTCTTCATCAAGCCAATAGATGTCGCTACGGTGCTATTCATGGTCGATCTGGGTCTTTTGAACGAGGGGTACATAAATGAATATATAATTTTTTGTTTTGTATTTTAATAAAATCAGTAATTAGTATTGATAAATGTAAGGACTTACGGTACATATTTCGATGATTGTATCTGTTGTACGTACCTGAAAGAGAAAAAAACACCAATAAGTATTGTAATTAAAATAATAATACAATTTTTTATTATTGTATAAATACACACAATATCGGGAACGTTACTTTTTTAAAACACACTATACCGTTTTCTAAAAATAGGTTGAGTGAAAATAAAATGAATAATATACTACTGCAGATAAACTGAAAATTATATACTTAGTGAGTTTTACTAAACCAAACTCGCTAAGTCTTAACCCAACTGATTCCTTAAAGTACCTAGTTTAAGGAATTACAAAGGCAAAGAATATATTTTTTACCTTTTTTTTTTATTGTAGAAACGTTAAAAACTTCCTAACGTTCTAAAATGTTCTGTTCCTGTTTTTAATAATTCTAATGAATTCAACGGTCTAAAGTTAAATCACTTCCCATCAAACAATCATTCTTTATAAAATCAGACAATACAAAAACTCGTTAGAGCGAATGCAGATTTCTTTATCTTTTTTGTTTCATCCCATAAAAAATCCTACCAGTGGATCTCACCCTGAAACCAAAAAACTAGACAACATTCCCACAGTCTCAATTTTAAAGTATGCTTTTGATTTGCATACGACCAGTGATTAATATAATTCTTCACTACGATTTTTTCAAAACACTCACCCCACAACATTTCAATAGAATTAACACAATAAGATGCTATTAAAATAAAAGATTGAGGACCATAGCCATTTGCATACGGAAGTATGAGAAAGGTGTTCCTCAAGGGACGATCATAGGACCGTAGAGAATTTATGCAAAATTTATCAGTCACCCATAGAAGCGGTTTTTTCATTCTATTTGTTTTTATCTTCGCACGACGATTTGCATATCTAGTTCGAATATTTTGCATATTTAAGTCTGTGAGTGTTTACTTTGAGCTTTATTTTAATTCTTTTCAGGGGTCAGGTTTTTTCTTTGGTAATTTTGCTTGTATTGTTGGCATACTCAACGTGAATAATTAATGCTAGGAACAAGACGTGTGTCCCTGCTTTCTTTTGTATGTCTAATTGAATTCCGGTTTTGGTGCCGAGTCATCTTCGTTTTTTATTAATATATTTTTTTGTATAGTGAAATTTTTGGCCCTGGGAGCATCTGCTTTTTGCAATTAATGTCGTGAGAACAGAGGATAGGAATTAATTATAAATATTGTTCACAGAGCTTTTGCTTTTTGTTACATTTTATGTCTTTGAAGAAGTTCGGTATTCAACGGGTGACAGTTTTGAAATATTTTTAATTGGATATTCTTGCTTGCTATTGTTATTCTATAGGACATATTCTCATGTCATTTTTAATTTTGTATTGTCAGCAATTTTAAGGAACTGTATTTCTAGTGTTATTTGACTGATCGCAATAGGTTTCTTAAAAAATAAATTAAAAGATGAAGTAAGCAGATTAGTTATTAATAAATTTATGGGGAAATAGTTTCTCATCATTAAGAAGAGAGTCTTTAAGTAAGGATGCTATCAAAGTTATAAAATATTATATTGATCAATGCGTATGATATAAACGCAAAGAGAACAAAGAGAGTCCTTACTCTCGTTGTCCTCTATGAGTTTGTATTATACGCGATTTCCTTAAATGGCTACAATAGTTACAATGCATAAACTTGATTATTCAATTCATATACTTTCAATCAGCATATCACCTATCAAATTAAACTATTATGATGCGACAATAACACAATCGCTTTATAGCATTCGTGCGCCGGCGCAACCCTTAAAAATATTATATTTCATCAATAGTATATCGAGGGTTGATACAGTAATCATAAACTATACAATTTTATCGATCACAATAGTTGACATTGACGCGTGCCCGATAATGATCTATAGATCAATGATTTGCTATGAAATAAGATATGTTTTTTGCGTTGACCGCAGTCACGATGGCTGCCAGTTAGTTCTGGTCGTTGTCAGTTGGTTTTCCGGTAATTATTCCGTCTAGAATATTTGTAATTCCGTTTTGTAAGCTTTGATGATAGAATTTCATGAAAGTTTTGAAATTGTTTCGAGAAAATCTGCAATGTTTGCTCATTAATTTCTTACAGTCATTATTATAGTTTTTTTTACTTTTTGCTTGTTCTTAATAAGCATCGTTATATCTAACTGTTACTGTGATTACTTAATCTTTACAGTAAAGGCCTGTTTTTAAATGCACTAGCAAATCAGTCATTTACAGCAATCCTTTTTATGTCACTATATATATCTCAGGACCCTGGGGTTTCGGAACTTTTGAAGACGTAAGCAACGGGCGAAAACCAGCTAACATATATATTTTTTATGGAGCGAGGTATTTTACAGAATTTTTTATCAATATCGGTACAAATAGCACCAAAATTTTGATTTCAATAAGAGTTACTCACAAACCGAGAGACTTGAATCACTGCAATAGTTGTGGTTAAAAATATACCAGGGCAAACCATCGCATGTAATTCCACCCTTGTAAGAATGCCTGTCGATATATTGAAGACACTGGCCCTTTTCACACAAAAGCTAATATTAAACCGAATACAATATATTGTTTTATCACTCGTCAGTCATGCAAAATCGGCTTCCACATAAAAAAATCTATTGTAAAAGATCTTAAAGGGTTAACCCTTCAATACTATCTATTATAAGATTATTGAGTATTGACGCATTGTTGGGGGCGCGAAGGGTTAAGTACTGTTAAGACCCCTTCGATTTTGAGTTATGTTGATATGTTGAAATCGTTTAGTAGAGTTTACGAATCGGTAAGTGTAGTTTGGTTGTAAGATATTATATGAAAAGAATGATATTAAAACCCTTTACTTTGTTGTACATTTACTATATATCTATATTTTTAACCTTTTTAGTGAGAGGTAGTGTCAGAATTTTACTGACTGCGTATTCGGGCCGCGGTCAATCTTCAGTCTTTCGAACAATCTCGTAGCCTTTACTCTACTTATATCAGTATATTGATTGTGATAATTAGTTTTTCGTCCTCCGTCCAAGCTCAATCACAACACTCCATCACTATCAGTCATCATTTCAGTATTTGTCTTATTTCTAGCCATATTTTTTATCTACAGCCTAATTTAAAGACATTATTTTATTTGTTTCACTGAAATTGTATCAACCACAGATTTTGTATCTGCTGAAATAAATTTTCGTTTTATCGAGTCAATGGCTACTTAACTTTTTGAATTTATTATACTAGTAAAAGATAATTTAAAATTCCAGTATGTGTGATATTTTTGGCAAAGATACATTATATCTAAACTAATGATTGCAATTTTAAAATGCTAATGTAGCTTTACATAATCGAAATATATTCCAAAATCCTAATGACAGATCCACCGGGAAAGATGGTACCTACAAAGATTAATCAAACAGTATTATTTATAGAAATATCTTCACTGACAGCTGATCTTCCTAATGACGTATCATTAATATTATCTTCCAGTTCCCACAATAGTTAAACACAGTAATATGCAAATCCATATCTTCATTCCTGATCCATAGGAAATTTCATTGAATTTTGTTCACGAAATTTGGCACTGACAAATTACTCAAGTGCAAGAAGTTTCCTAGATGCGTTCTCACATACAAATGCGTCGACCCATCTGCTCTTATTAGTGAATAATGTTTTATTCAATAATTGTCAAGCATCCTAGTTATTATGCAAAATACCCATATTGTAATGGTGTATGTTGACATAATACCATCAATCTGGTGTTTGATTTATTTGTAGGGTTGCGGTTGTAGATATTTGTACGTTAAAATGGTTGATATCGATACGAACTAAGGATAACTTGTAGAGTTACTGTATCTCTAGTTCAAAGGCTTAGTTCAATTTAAGAATGACTATCAATAATATCGCATACACCAAGATTTATCCTTTATGGCATATCATGGGCAACTTATTATCAAATTATTTGAAACTTCAATAATGGTCAGAAGCCAAAAGAAACAAAAATTGACTCGTGCATACATTAGTAATATATCCCTACTTTTACCAATTAAGTCGTCTAGACTTTTATCAATCTTATTTACCGTTAAATGCTTATCGACAAAACCATCTTTACCATCTCCGACATCAATCGACACACCGCCAACCCTATCTCCCTGATTATCATTCTTAAGACCTTTCACAATAGCTGTTTCGCACCGCAACGCCTATTACTGAGCAAAAGCATTGTTATTTAAATCTTGTGTTTAACCTACCTGAATACCCCTTTACATCCCAGACATGATCAGAATGGAGTATGCAGTCTTAGAAAAGATTAGCGGTATATTTATTGCGATTTAGTTTCCAGGAAGTATTATAGAAACCTGTACTTTTTCGGTTTGATTTATACTGAGTTTTGTTATATTCTTTTTGTGTGGTCTCATGGGAGAATACTGTGTTTATATATTATCTTTGGGTACATGTGCTGTGTGCTTTATCAGTGTATCAATAATTTCTCCAGCTCTTGGTAGAGCGAGATGTCCTGTATCAGGCTTTTACTGACTAAAATCTATGTTTCTAACCTGTGTTTTTTCAATCACCTTTTACATTCAGAGGCTACGGTAACTCATTCGAACCATCACGAAAATCTATATTTATAGCCATAGAGTTAGCAATATGTCGTTCTGTTTATAATAACACTAATATTATAATGGCGACAGTTTTTACGTTTGTTACTCCTTCACGCTCAAATCTCTGATCAGATTTGACGTTTGGTAGTTTATCAATGAAGTGAGTTTTCTTGAGATAATTTTATAATTTCATGAGGAGAAATGCTGCGGGCACAAGCTAGTATTATTATATTTTTAGCAAACCGCACACTACGTACTTTTGCTTCATATACCAAGATCATTACTTCTAACAAAATGTAATGTAAATACAAAGATAAGATCTCCAACAAGGGAGGCTGAAGGCTGTTACCACAACATCTTGCGGTCGACGAGACCCGCTGGCAGAAAGTTTATAAACATAACATTTTCATCAAAACACGTATAAGTGGTTAACTTTGGTATATTTTTTTGTAGATTAATGTTTATTCTAGTTAGAAATACACACTAGTTTTCTGTCTGATCAATATTTAGCAACCAGCACTACTGTATCAAAGGCCTCGTGTAAATGTGGAAAGGTGCAGGTGAGTTTGCAGGATAAGTAACAAGCAGTTGATCGATGTCTTGTAAAGTGAGTCCATCCACATGATTAAAAATATTCAAATGAACTCCAAAATCCTCCTATATCGATCGGGGGTGCATTTACAAACATGTAAACTAACATACACAAGACACCTAGACCCGGACCACCTATCTATATGCTAAACAAATATTTGATCAATCAGGAATAAAAGATATCCACATGAGAACCAAGTTTAGGGAATATCTTTAGTGGCAGTGAGCTTACCACATTAATCGCAGAACCGATGGTCAATAGGGCTGATAGGTTCTGGAATGGCGATCGTGAACTAGAAAACGCAGCATTAGTAGAAGACACCGATGGCCTGGTGAGGGTTACGGGGATCAGATAGATGCGAGATACAGGACCAGTCATTTTGGCCACACTTAGGGGAGGCATATGTTTAACAGTGGACGTGGCTGGAACGATGGTTATAATGAAAGTAAAATAAAAAAATGAAAATGATAATGATTTACATTTTTGGTATATTTATTTATTAAGTTATAACACCTTTACAGACGCGTCCAAGGCGATGTTATAACTAACACTTAATATACATAATTATTATATTAACTAAGATTTTTTTTTTTAAAGGTCATAGGTTTATATTGTTTTAAAGATTCGATGGTGATAATGAAAGTAAAATAAAAAATGAAAATGTAAATGCCGCTGTAATAATTCCTAACCATATTGCTGACGAGAATACATGTCATAATAACAACACGTGTATATTTAAAAGACGTTTGCTTAAACCTTAAGACGGGTTGTGGTTTGTGGTAGCTTATGTTTGACTTGTGCCGACCCCTTAAGAACACAGTCTTAAGATGAGCTTTACGTACCCACATGTGTACCCACTTTTGAGGAAATATGATTTGGGAAATAATGGATTCTGTAAGAGGAAAGGAGGACTTTTATTTGTGATGAATAAACTCAAAAATTACGCGACCGATTTTAAGAATTTCTTTCACCCCAGGGCCCAGGAACGAAGGCAAAGAAGGAACAGGACTGGAATTTCAGTCAGTAAAAATCTGACACACCCTACCGCTCTGCCCAGGGGAGGGAGATGCATTGGATGATTTACCTACCTAACAAATGACATATCTTCTACTTTCACCCAAATAAAGCCGTTGGCAGAGTTGGTATAAAGATTAATGTTTAACCTGATGGGTAAGCAGTGATAGAATCATTGATGATGATGCGCACTGGTTTGATAAGAGTCACTCTAGCTTTGAATACACCTAAATTATAATCGGACGGGAAGACCGCAGCGAGCAAAATCGCTTAGTCCGGACCGTAGAGGTGTCAACAACGTAAGTTGTGAATCACATTTTTTTTTTTGGTGATGTAACTTGGAGTTTTCACAATTTTTTCCTATACTTGCTATGAGAACTCGCTTCATGCCAAATTTCAGGATTCTAGGCCAACGGGAGTACCCTATGAATTTTGATTCTCTTGAGTGTCGAAATATACGATTTTTTTTGCAATATAAACTGCAGTATCTTTTTTTCCCGTTAACTTTGAAGTTTGATTTTTTTAATAGCTTCAAGGGACTGCAGACTTGAGTACACGGTTTTAATTTCAACTCGATACCTCTACGTATTCCGGAGATAAAGGATCATGACAGACAGACAGACGGACACCAAAGTGATTCTATAAGGTTTCAGTTTTTCCTTTGCATGCACGGAAGCCGAAAAGCAATATTTTCAGGATAGTTCATAAAATAGTGTTTAAAACAAGCCCTTAGACTATTTTTAACAAAAACCGAATTTTCTAATAAAATTTGATCACCAGAACGTACTAAAAGACAACTACACTATAATGTCTAAACTACCATTATTCTAAAGCCATTAAAATATCATAATTCAACATAATATCCATTAAAACGAACTCAAAGTATTAAATAGACGTGAAATTGCCAACTTCCTGCGCGGGCGCAAGTTTAGCAAAGAAAAATGTTTGTCTTACAAGTAGGGTTGGCGTGTTTAAAATATGATTGTTGAGTAAGTAATTAAGTATGTTGGTTTGATGGCAGTTTAACGTAAAGGTCAGCGCTTTTCAGTTATTTCTATGTTTTATTTATGCATGGAAATGAAACAGTTAAAACTGTATTATTAAAAAGTAAAGAAAACACAGATATGTTATGAGCGCGCAATCGTGAAGACCCGAAAAGGTCGTAATTAGGATCTTTTTAGATGATTAGTGTCCCAGAATAATGTTTGTTTACACTCTCGCGCAATTGATAACAAAAGTTGCTTCTTTTTTTTCTTGCTGGATTTATTATGCTATCCCTTTTCTATTATTTTGACTTGTAGTGACATGTACAATGAATAAAATGTGCGTGTGTGTGTGCTGCCGCTGCTGCGCGAAATACATTTTTGTTTTTTTTTTTTTTTTTGAGTGTACATTGAACAAACATATATATATTTTACTCTGGTATTCCAAAATCGCATTACGCAACTTTAAAAAGAATTGTAACTTGATTGTCTTGTTCAGTTTTAAAATAAGTATACAAAACAATTTCCAACATTTTTTTTTGCGCTTTCTATAATGTGTACAAATTGTTTTGGAAACAGTAACCCCCTGAGAGTTTTTGCTTAAAAACTCTCATGTGTGTAATTGTTTTGGGGGTAAAAAAGCGGTATAGCCAATAGTGACACATAAGAGGTCTTATTTATTTATTTATTATGATTTTGGCGATGGTTATCCTGTCCCTTCCTACGTAGGCCACAATCTCGCCCTGCCGCCAGGCGCACGAACGGCCTCTCGTTGTAAAGCCAAACGGTCCGTTCCATTTCATAATATTGATTGTCCATCGGCTGTCATCATATCTCGCCATATGACCAGCCCACCTCCATTTAAGATCCGTTGGGTGGTTTGGGCAGAGTAAGGGGATAACCATAGAGACGAAGAAAGTGAAATTGTTTTACTCGGAAAGGGATCGTCACATCAACCAGCAACTCGGAAAGGGATCGTCACTTCGGCGAGCCGTAAGCGCGGCGTCGCCTAGCTGTAGCCGAGTCGACATGCCGGACCTTCTGCCCCCCTAGCCAAGTTTCAATCGTTTCGTTTTGCGTTAACGCTTGAAGTTGGCCACGCCCCATCTCCTTTCTTCGAACAACCGAATTGGGGGCGTGGCCAACTCAAAGCGTTAACGCAAAACGAAACGATTGTAACTTGGCTAGGGGGGCTTATCCGCTTGCGTTACGTTTGGCGTTATCCGCCTCTTTCACGCCAAGGGGACGGTGGGGTGATGAAGATCTGCTCCTGAGTTGCACACCGGGTGCAATAACGTCATAAATGCTAAAATGCTAAATTTAAGACTTTGAGAGAAACGGTAGGAACATAGATGTGGAAGAAGAGAAAAGAAAAGACTTATCCCTTCTTTTACTGACTTCAAGTCAGTAAAAGAAGTCTTTAGACGATTTCATACCTCAAAAAAAAAAGAGACACAGCCCTACTAACCACCTACCAGTAATAACCACATGTGAATTAATAAGTAGCCAGTTGATAAACGTCAACCAACACTCATAAAATTGTTGTTTATTATAATAAAAATGTTAAATTACACGTTAAGCTAACGCCAGGTCTTAGGTCATTAAATTGAGCATGAGTTACTTAATTGGCAGGTCGATTCCTATCTTTATGTTTGACTGGGTTTTATAAACTGTGAAGTCTTAAAGATTCAAGTGGCTATTAAAATGGAAAGTTGCACACAATAAACTTTCACGGCAAATGTATTTATATGGCCTTTTGTTTCCGGTGAGAAAATCATCCAATGACATCTCTTGCCCTTGGGCGGGGTGCAAGACAGTGTCAGACTTTTACTGCCTAAAAACTCACTCCAGTTAATTCTTTTCCCTCGTTCCAGGGCCGTGGCCCGGCCGGGCCGCTACTATTTGCTGACATCTCCTTGAGGCGGGTGAAACAATTAGCGCCGTCGACGATTTGGGCCCGGTCCGGGCGGTTAACAGACGGTGCATGTATATGGTCTGCAGAGGTGTTTGCCTGCTAAGGACACGAGGAATTCCTAAAAAGACAACTGTCCTTCTACCAAGCAGTATTGTTAGGGAAGGAGCCGGCCGTACGCGTGAGGGCACAAACTTCCTTATGCCCCAACCGCCGGGAAACCCGGCCTCGATTTCCAGCCAATAGGTAGTCGCAGTTCGGTCGTCCGGTAACCATCCTGACCCCATGGTCCTAAAACGCGATAAGGTAACTGATGAATGTATCCGGCCACCGTAGGCGCGGGCTTGCGGACGGCGTGCAATGGGTAGCACGCTGTCCGATCGTCCAGTAACCGACCGGACCGAACCCAAGTCGTCGACGGCGCGTTCTGTTCCCGCGTGCCTCAAGGAGCTGTCAGCACACCGAAGAGGCCCAGCCTGCTAACTGCAGGCAGGCAGGGTCGAAGCCTACTGGGGTTATGGGTTAACTTCCGAAAGGAATGCCCGGCCCCGGCACGATAGGCTACGAAGGAACGGGGTAGGTTTTTAGTCAGTAAGAGTCTGACACTACTTCCCGCTCCGCCCAAGGGCGGGATTTGTCATTGGATGATTTTACCTACCATAAAAAAAAATGATGAATGTAGGTGGATTTTAGTCAGTAAAAATATGACACGCTCTCGTGCTCTACTCTAGAACGAGAGAAGTTATGGAAAGATATTTCACCTCAAAAAAAGGAATACCCTATAAAACTGTGAAACAGTTAGCTGAAGTTCAAAGTTCATTGACTTGCACAATAGTAATGGCGGCTAACCGGCGACAAGTTTTAATTACGCGCATGCGCAGAACCTACCACCTGCGCTCGCGCATGCTACGGTATTGACATTCTATCGGTGGGAAGTATCTATTAGTATTATCAGTCGATAGCTGTATTTTTGTCTTAGGTAATGGGGATAAAGTAATTTTAGGGTTCTGTATTCAAAGAGTAAAACGGGACGCTATTGCTGAGATAACTGTCCATTAGTCTATCTGTATGTCCGTCTGTCACCAGGCTAAATCTCATAAACCGTGATACTTAGACAGTTGAAATTTTCACAGACGATGTATTTCTGTTGCCGCTATAACAAAAAATACTAAAACTAGAATAAAATAAATATTTAAAGAGAGCTCCCATACGAAAACATCATTTTTTGCTACGGACGGTACGGGCCCACATACAATGCCCCATCATGTATCGAGTCATAATTTTTTTGCATCAGCCTTATAATGTTACCACTGCTGGCCTCCTCTCTAGGAGAAGGAATGGGCCGTAATCCACCTCGCGGGCCCAGTGCGGGTTGGTGGATGTCACATGTCTTCGAATTTTTGGTGCTAGGACATGCCAGTTTCCTTACGATGTTTTCCTTCACCCTTTTTGAGAGCAGTGGTGATGAAATAAATTACACAAAGTAATACGCTTGGTTGGGTTTGAACCCGCGACCTACGAATCGTAAGTCGGGGCCGTTACCACTAGGTCACCACTGCTCTCAATTAATTCTGTCTTAATTATTCAAAAAGAAATCTCATATCACACTAAGGGGGAAATCTCACATAATGTCAAACGGATAGTCAACAAATTACGCAATTAATAATATTGCACAACTATCACACAACGCCGTCTAGTCCCAAGCTAAGCAGAGCTTGTGTTATGAGTACTAGATGACTGATAAACATACATATATATTTCTAAATACATAGATATTATAGATAAATTACACCAAGACACAGAACAAATGATCGTGCTCATCACGCAAACATTTGTTCTGGGTGGGAATCGACCCCACGACCTCCGGCATAGCAGTCAGGGTCACTAACTACTAGACCAACAGGCCAGTTAATTCGTTTGACATCATTTTTGTATAACCCCTTAAGACTAGAGTAAACTAATCTCATTAAGTGGTTGCAGTTAACGTGGCAACTTACTGGGCCCAAATAATTTAACGAGTTTACCATCGATTCGAAAAGAAGAAGAAGAAGAAGAACTAATCTCATAACAAAACTCTAAAGTAACCACCTGCCTAGGTACTAACTAACTAATTACTAAACAACCCTCTGTTTTACATTACTATTTTCTAATATAAAAACTGTCAGCAGACAAGCAGGCGGTTATAACATTTAAAACATATTATTTATTCTTTGCAACACTATCATTACAAACATTTCTAACGAACCTGCCAAGTCGGCTAAGTACTAAGTGATAATGAGTGATACAGGAATTTAATTCAAGTCTAAAATGTAAATGAGAAATAACGAATGAACTTAAGTTCTAATTGACTGGTTGTTACATTGTTGCATGAAGCTAAAAATTAATATTCTGAGGGTAAGAACTCACGAAGCGCTTTTCAACCGCTGTTTTATTTTTATGTTTCGAGACCGCAGTTTTGTGCGATTACGCAGCCGTCGCAGTTGCGATTTTCGCCCGCAAACCTGGTGGGTGATTATCGTAAGAGATGCGGTTGCAAGACAGCCCGGTACCGGTGCAACGGGAGCCGTGAAAAACAGCGCTCACCATGGGCGTAAAGTTCGTCGTGAAATGTGCTTTAATTTTTTACATTCTACAGAAGTTGCGGGCCCGCAACCGCGGCGGCCGCGGTTGATAACCGTTTCGTGAGTTCTTAGCCTTAAGCGGAATTTGGGACCTCAGTGAGTTCATATCTTGACTGGTCCAAGAAAAAAAATCGTATCTAATAAAAAGACGCAATGTATTTTATTGCTTATTCGCATTGTACTTAATAAAAACTAATACATTACATTTTTTTTTTATTTAATATTCTTTTACTTACTGAAATAACCAATCGTACACTATCTTATTATTTACACAAAACTTCAAAACCTTATACCGTCGTAGGGACCCTGGACCCTGGAGAAGGATCGAAGTCTACTGGGACCAAGTATTCGCTTCTGAAAGGAAGGCTTGGCCCTGGTATGAGAGACAACGTAGAAACAGGGTGAGTTTTTTAGTCAGTAAGAGTCTAACACTATATCCTGCTCCAACCAAGAGCGGGAGTTGTCATTGGATGATTTTCACCCACCATAAAAAAACCTCCCTTCTTTGGACCCGTCGATTTTCTGTAAAGATGACTTTTGTTACAGGGCGCGTAATTGCACGGCTCACGCGCGCAACGTGTTCACACTATGAGAATTTTGTTACATTGCATGATACATTGCGACAATGTGGCCGGCAAATTCTTTCGTTGCATGTTGCATTTTATGTTACGTTACACTAGCTTGTACCTGGCTTTTAAATGTTTACCTTTCTTTTTTACAGATTTTAACACAATACTATCATCATTCTAATACCTCTAACAACAACAGAAAAAAAAACAAATTATATATTCCTTTCAAAAAAATCATCCAAAAACCGCAGATAATGCCCAAAAATACTTTACAAGATCCACTGCACCATCTTGAAAGCCCTCCCTCAGAGGGAACTCACTCGGACCCTCTAATGACCTCATTAGCCGTGGCAAAAACTAAAGTACCTTCGAGATCATGTTTTGGAGATAGTTGGGATATATATTAAGTTGTATTATGTAGTGGCTGGTATTAAAGGTAAGCCCAATGATGGACGTGATGAGAAGGATTTTCTAATGGCAAAAAAATATTATACAGGGTGACTGGTAATTAGTCACCGATACTTAAACACGTGATTGTAGTCATGATAACAAACAACTTTTACTATGCGACCAAACCAGTAATCGCCAAGAATAAGAATAAATAATAATACTCACCAAGTTCAGTATATTTTTGATCAGTTATGTGAACATAAATGTACTGACCAGCAGATTTTTTTTCGCGATTTCATGTTTGCGATATAAACGGTTGTATCTTTTTTTCCGTTAACTTATATTTTTCACATCGCAGACTTGAGTATATAGTTTTAATTTCAACTCGATAACTCCATACGTTATCGAGATAAAGGGTCTTAACAGACAGACAGAAAGACAGACCTATAGGGGTTCCCTTTTTTCCTTTTGAGATATGGAATCCTAAAAAATGGTTTTACTGATTAGATATCCACTTGTCTTGATGGAAAACACAAAAATATCATTGTTAAATTTGACATTCTCCAACAACGAGATAGTCTTTTAAAATGAACCAAAAATCACTCGATTTTCACAATATCTCCCGATCTCATAGGTCCTCTAATAAGCAAACCACAATCCCACTTCCTGACCACAAATGACCACCAATAAAAACCTCACATTCGTAATGTCCACTGAAATAATCGAAAACCGGAAATGACGAAATATGAAAAATAGACACCTATCAGTGACAATATCTTCTCATTAACAGTGGAAATTCTACCTTAAATTCTAAAGGCTAGAGTTCAAAACAGATGCAGCAATACCCGCTAGGACTCTGAAGAAATGTATTACAATATTCTGTATTCGATTTTGAGATCTATTACTATTAAATTATGGTAGATATTTCGATGTATGGATAGAGGGTGACAAAAAAAATTAGGCCCTTGACAAATCTGATGGTTTGTTACAAATATCCTCGCATATTATTGAATGGAGCAATCTTAAGGGATCGTGTCTATTATTGAAATGAGGGTAGTTCTATGAAAAGTCGATTGAGGGAACAATATTGGATATATTTTGTAATATTCAAGGAACAGTATGTTGGAGATATATTGGGTGAAATGTATTTGATTTCTGTAATGGAATTGATATAGTTAATGTGCGCGACTTTTTTCGGAGTTCTGTGAATTTATTTTTTATTAGGGCGTGATATTTTAGTACAGTTTTAACACCATAATATACAAATTTAAATTTTGATCATTTTAATCCCGTAGAGGGTCGATCTGGTCAACGAAAAACTATCGATTTGTAAAGATAAAATTAAAAAATAATGTTCTTTTTTAATTGCAATAATCTGACTGCGATCCCACCTGATGGGAAGTAGTAACGCAATCGTTGATGGTGAGGCGCTCTAGTTTATTAAAAGCCTATTCACTCTAGCCTAGAAGGCACCTAAAATCGGACGGCAAATTGTTCCAGTCCTTTGACGTACGCGTGGCGTTTTGTGTTAATTAAGCCTCATTGTGGTAATACGACCAGGCTGTTAGCCGCAAGGACTTTCATATTTTATAATAAAAAATACTCTCTTAATATTATAGGTATGGCCAGAAAATATTGATACAATTAACGCAAACCTTCTTTAGGAAAAACCTTACAAAACAGATAAGAGCGACCATGATAATATAAAAACTGCATCCAGCATCAAAGTCGGGAGGCGACATACCGACGCAGGAATCCAAAAATTTACACAAACGAGATTAGACCTCGACCAGGATGATGAGCGTAAGCGAGTGCTGAGGCGAGCGCGATTTATCAAACTTGATCTCAGTCTTCATTTAATGCATCTGAATTGAATATATGGATTTACTAAGGAACTCGGTTTACCTTTCCTTCAGAGCTTGTAGAACAGAACAAAAAAAAAGAAACTGGACAGACACAACGCAACAGTTTTAAACACAAAGTGAAAGAGAAGTAAAGGACAGAATATGTCAAGCGTGTATGCTCTTATTGAAAGGGCTACCACCTCAGCATTTGCTAGGCGTCAGACACCCAGCGCTCAATTTTAGCTGCTGCGCGGATGAGGGTAAATGAGATGTAGGTATATTAAACTTAACATTAATGTCTGTGTACCTACTTGATAGCAATTTGATTAAATTACGTAATTAACTAGTTTAAGAATGACTACAAAATATTGGAAAATAAAATAAGCCATTTAGAAAAAAAGTGGTGTACTAAATAGCTATAAGGAAAAAGGATTTAATTAAGCTTTGCAAACACTGCGCAAAACCGGGTACCTTACATCTCTCATCTCAGCTCAGGCAAAAATAAATATAATCATAGATTATTAGCTTAATTTCTTCGTTTAATATCTACGGTGTCTCTAGGCAGGTAGGCTTACCCTGCAGAAACACCAGTTACTAACCGCTAAAACTACACCTTCTTACTTGGATGAGGCATGCCTAGCGTCTCCACTTCATGTTTCTGATTCGCAACTATTACCTACAATAAAGCAAGGGGATGCCCAAACTCAAAATTAAATCGTTGTCCCTTTTCCTACCAATAACTACAAGTTTCTGTGCTTTTTTTGTGGTGTGAAATCTTAAAATAACTCCACCTGCTTTGGGTGGAGCATAAGAACATTCACGCAGCACGGGTACCGGTGCTGTGGTACTACCCAATCCTGACGGGCCCGCTACCGCGTCCGCTTACGCTTATTCACTCTATACAAGGCCTTACTATCAACTGATTCGGGTTTTTGTCTGTCCATTCGTCCATCGTCGGCAAGAGTCGGCATTTCTGCGATGACATTCTTGGGCACCCGTTTTGATTAGAAGTCAGTCATTCGATGATTTTTTTTTCTACTTATACTTTTTTTTTTGGTTTTAGTCGCATTTCTTAGGGTTTTCGATTTTTTGGAGAAATGAATATGGATAGGTTGGGGAGACTTGGTTTTGTTTTGTTTTTTTTTTTTGGGCAAAAAGAAATTGTTGCTAAATTAAAGTGGTTTCCTAAAATGGTATGAGGAGCGGTGCGTCAATCACATAGTTCGACTGGAAGATACCACAGGAAGAAAGTGGCACAAAATCACTTGAAGTCAACCAAAAAAAAATTTTTTTCATAAGCCTACACTTATACAACGTCAGGAGCATGATTCCAAATGATCGTTTCCTATGGAGAAGAACGGGCAAGAAAATATATGGTTGAAAGAGTACTACAAAAAAATGACTTTACAATATTTCCATATTAATATAAGTATGAGAGGAGAGAACATTATAGACCAGACAATATTTTATCCAAAAGCAAAATAATAATAATAGTGTGAGTGTGCAATAGGAAAAGTGTTAAAATCTCAAAACTGATTTTCATGAGATTTTCATTAACAAATAGAGTTTTTTTTATTTTTGAAGGTACATCTATCAATATGTATTAACATAACATAACCAGCCCTTTTTTAAATTTTCCTTCTGCTGGGACTCAGGCCTCTTCTCTAGGAGAGGGAATGGATCGTATTTCACCATGCGGGCTCAGTGCGGGTTGGTAAATGTCACATGTCTTCGCATTTTGGTTCTAGGACATGCCGGTTTCCTTACGATGTTTTCTTACATCGTTTTAAAAGCAGTGGTGATGAAATAAATTACACGAAGTCATGCGTCTGGCTTGGTTTGAACCCGCGACTCGTAATTCGGGGCCGTTACTACTCAGCCATCACTGCTTTCTGCATGCATACACATACATTACTATAATTTGTAGAGGAAAGCCAAGAATTTCAAGAAAAAAGATGCAACTCATTAGAAAATGTATCCCAATTATTTCATGCGGGAAACCTTGTGGTCATTTTATTAGAAGCATCAAACTAGATAGTCAACCGCACATCAAATCTGGTTATAAGACTGAGTCATTCATAAATGATCACAAAAACCTACCTAGTTCATTCTAATGAAATCTAATCAAACTTAAAACACTTAAATTGAATTTCCTATTGCATTCAAAATTACGCCAGCCCACACTTCAATTTAATTCACAGATCACGGTGATGTATGTGCGGCTATTTCCAGAGACAATTTTTTTTTTGTTATTTTTTTTTTTGACTTGAGTACTAAGTCCTTTGAGCCACATCTTTGTATGAATAGTTAATTAGTTTCTCATTAGAATATAGATCTACACATTCTAATGTGTTTGTAGTATTTTGCAGCAAATGTATCAAGTCAACCTTCTAGGTAAACTTTGCTGAGGTAGTCAAAACTAAAATTCTCAGCTCCATTTCACCGAAATCGTGCCTGTTTCAATAATTCCACATATTGTACAGATGTGCATCTTGAGATACAAAACTACGGGCGCCATCAGTTGGGTCTGGTCATCTCTTAGCTGCCAGTGGCTTAATTCAATTTCTTTTTTATAATTAGTTTATTTTATTTTTTCATTACTTGCTATCCATTTTTATTATTGTGTTCACATAATAGAAGCAACAAGAAATATGTAACCAAAATTTATGTAACTCATAATATGATTTAAAAAGAGTATCCATTGAGTTTCTTACACGTTCTTCTCCATAGAGATCTACGCTTTGGAACGTGCAATTTAGCTTCACTTTTTTTGGACTGACCGACATTTTGACAATTCAAAAGTGCCTGTAATTGGTCTATTTGAAATCAATGATTCTAATTTCTGATTTCTGACACCAATTTTATAATTAATATTGAATTTAAAAAGCCACTGAACTTCATTCCCGCCAAAAACTTTCAGAGGCGGCTTTATCAAAACCAACCAACCAGAGATACAAAAAAGCGTATCAATGAGTGTCACTGATTACTCATACAGATTGACCGATCCGTGATCATACTATATTTTTTTAGTTACATTAAGTTTATGATTTTCTAACTAGTTAATGGTTATTTCATTTTGATGCTGTGCTAAACATAAATAAGGTTATTTTTCCTTTATTTATTTTTTTGGTGAATTACAGCCCATTCCCTCTCCAAGAGAGGAGGCCTGTGCCGCAGCAGTGGGATCATTATAAGGCTGGTGATATGCTATGCTATACATATTGTGTGTTTGTTTGTGTGTGTGAATAATAAAAAAAAAACTACTAATTAGCTTCCTGTGGCAAATTCCCGAGGGGTAAAAATCCTATGTCCTGTATTCTAGGTTAGTCTACCCGTGTGCCAAATTCCTTTTAAACCTAGATTATTGACTTAAGGAATATAAATTTATTAAAACTATATATACACTTAAGGAATGTTTGACTAACTGCCTGTCATCCAAACTACATTTATCGACTTTTATTTTCCTAGCAGAAGAATAGCAGAGGGCAGGGCATAGTATAATGCTCACAGAAAAGATAGTCGTTGTGGCCGAAAGGTTCTGGAGTGGCGACCGCGTACTGGAGAACACAGCGTTGGATGGCCTCCCACAAGGTGGACCAATAACCTGGTCAGGGTTGCGGGAATCCAATGGACTTTGAGAAGGCCTATGTTCAAAAGTAGACGTTTTTGGCTGAAAGATGATAATGTTGCACTGTATGTCAAACGCCTCCCCAATCTCCTTCGAAACCTCTTTGTTTTGGGCGATCTCAAACCAAACTTGACTTGCAAACATGATCAGATCGTCACACCACCTTTCCCACGGGTGATGTTGATGGTGAGCGATAAATTTTAGTTTAGTTTGTTATTTGATATAAACTAGTGTTTGACTGCGATGCCTCCAGATGGTAAGCAATGATGCAATCGTTGATGGTGAGGCGCGCTAGTTTATTAAGAGCCTTGAAGATACCCAAATTATAATCGGATAAGAAGACTGCAGCAGGCAAATTGTTTCAAGTTTGCTAGCGTATTCAGTTCTACTCCTAAGTTTCATTCGATTGGCTACGTTTCTTCCTTCCAGTCTATTCAATAGCCAGGTAACAGTACAATGGCCTCTTTAGTTGTCGATTCTGTGGTCTGTGATTTAATTAAATCGAGATTAGAGGGCATAAAGCATCCGCAATATTTAGGTATAAAATATCAAAGATGAGGTGCCTCCTAAACGCGAAGTGACGAGCAAAAAACATTAAATAGCGAATTAATTGCAAGTTATACAGGACACAGCTACTGGGTAGAGATGGCAGAAAAAATAATGCTTTGTTTATTTTTATTATTTTTTAACATTTGATAGGCCTGTTTTTTAGTGGTTGGTGGCCCTGACTGTTGATGACTGGAGGTCGTGGGTTCGATTCCCACCATTAGCAACATTAGCACGTTTTTTTTTTTTTTTTTTTTTCACAACTATCACACAACACCGTCTAGTCCCAAGCTAAGCAGAGCTTGTGTTATGGGTACCAGACAGCTGATATACATACTTATATATTTCTAAATACATACATATTATAGATAAATAACACCCAGACACAGAACAAATGATCGTGCTCATAACACAAACATTTGTCCTGGGTGGGAATCGAACCCACGACCTCCGGCATAGCAGTCAGGGCCACTAACCACTAGACCAACAGGCCAGTCGGTTTTTTTTCTGTGTCTAAGTGTAATTTATCTATAATATGTATGTATTTAGAAATATATAATTATTTTTAGTACTCGGGCTACAGCGATGTTTAATTCGGGACTAGATGGTGTTGCGTGGAAGTTTATTATTGTTATTTAGTTTGGAATTAGCTCCCGAAGTCTTTGTATCTTGAACTATAACCTGGAGGGTTCTTTACGTCAAGAGCGAATAGGTTATTTCTACACGTAAAAGTAATATATATATAAATGCACTCGTTAATAAAGTATCACTCTATTGGTGAAAGAATTTTTAAATTCAGTATAGTAATTTTTATTGTGTTATTCATTAAAAACAAAAATACAAATCTTCCTTCTATACAATATTAGTACAAATATAAAAAAATGTGCAAAAAAAAAGTGCAAAAATTGAGCTTTCTTATTTAATTAAAAAGATAGAATCTTAATTGTAAAATTATGCGTTATTTGCTTTACGATATTATTTTTCCATTTCTTATGTTAGGTACGATATATTACCTTTATAATAAGATATATTTTAATATATATATAATAATGGAAGGTGCGCGTTAAGCAATTAAGGTGTTCTCTATGTATGCGGTTAATTATTATTTGTTACTTTCTTATAACATTGTTTTTTTTTTTGTTTTTTTTTTTAAGAAAACCCTCTTTTCTATATAGAAGCCATTTTTGGCAAACCTCAAAACAGATAATTTTAAACCTTTTTTTTTTGTCATAATCACTAATAATCAGCCCTTTTAATTTCCAAAAAACATCTGCCATATTCGCAATAATTACGAAAGACAACGTCAAAAATACAAAAAAAAAACCATTTCCCTTTATTTTCCAACCGTACACTACAGTTGACGAATTGAATTTTGATGAGTTACAGCCGGCGTTGGTAGCTCATTATCATTTCACCATAGCCGTTCGAATACATAGCATGTTGCATGCGATGTGCAGAGGGTTAACTCCACACGACATTCGAGATTACACAGAAAAAAAACTTAATCAAATGCTTGAATTCTTGAGAGGAATCAGTTGTTTTATTTACGATCTGTTTACACGTTAGTTTTGATTAGTATATAACAAGATTATAAGACATGCCAATACGTGGATTGATTCATAATTCATTGAGAGATGATCTTTATCGGCTTCATGTATTCGTTTGTAAAAACACTAGCGACCCGCTCCAGCTTGCTTGTATTATACATATAAACCTTTCTCTTGAATCACTCTATCTATAAAAAAACCGCATCAAAATCCGATACGTAGTTTTAAAGATCTAAGCATACATAGGGACAGACAGCGGAAAGCCACTTTGTTTTATACTACTCGTATGTAGTGATGAAGTAGAAGTTTTTGACAGCCTCGGTCGTGCTGTGCTGGTGCCGTTTCGGCTGCGAAGAACCTTAAGTAGCAGTAATATGAACGATCTTATCAGCAGTTGCATTTTTGAGTCATTTATGGTTAAATCTCTTAGGTGAGTGCTTATCAAACTAGGTAAAAAATTATCCAAATGCCTAGTCCGCGTTTCCCATGTGCTGGATTTTTCTCAGTCAGAGATTAAGCATTGTCGTATTATAGCATAGCATAATCAGCCTTTTAATGTTCCCACTGCTGGGCCTCCTCTCTAAGAGAGAGAATGGACCGTAACCCACCACGCGGGCCCAGCGAGAGTTGGTGAATGTCACATTTTCAATTGTCAATTGTCTTCGAATTTTTGGTTCTAGGACATGCCGGTTTCCTCACGATGTTTTCCTTCACCGTTTTGAGCGCAGTGGTGATGAAATAAATTACGCAAAGTAATGCGCCTGGTTAGGTTTGAACCTACGACCTGTAACCCTCTCGGCCACTACTTAACTGCTCGCAGCATTGTCATACAACGTAAAAATGCCACCTGTCTTTTGAGCACATTTCCATTCGACAGCAATGCAGAGGAATTTTATGACACCATAATTTAAGAGATTCAGCAGCATATTTTTTTTAATAAGTGTATATGTTGCAGCCATGTCGGATAACACGCCGTATTTTAAATAAGCACGCCAGATTGAATAAAAAGCATCGCTACAATGTAATTCGGCTATTTCACGATCAGTCAGAATTTAATTCGGCGGAAATAAAGTAGGTACACTGTATTGTATGCGCACTTCGCATTTGTGAAAACGGCTTAGTAACGTGGAGTCCATATACATATTTAAAACGGCCGCTTTGAAAGTTTTAATATTAATAATCAGCATTTATATATTTAAAAACTGCCGGAGTCTGTGTTTCCTGATGGCTACAACCCAGGAATCTTTAAGTCAAGAGTGAATAGGTTACTTCTAGTTAAGCGCGCTCCATCATCGACCGCCTCGTCGCTTTCCAGCAGGTGAGAAAGTGGTCAAGCGCGAACCTAATAACACTAAATAAAAAAATCTGCATCCGTCACGCGATCGCCACTCCGGACCCTACTTATTTTACAAATAGATTTTAAAAAACAATTTTACACGTAATATTCGGTCCCATTGCCCGTACTTTATCCCAAATTGAAAGGTGCATCTTGACCTACTGTCTTTCTTAAACAGTGGCTTCACGAACATGTTTGAGCTTGGCTCAATATATGAATCAAAGATAGTTTCATATCGCCACAATCTTGGAGCGACACCATCGAGGAGTGAGGGGCATAACACTTGCCATAAATATCACCAAACGTGGATGAGGAACCTTTAGTTGTGGAGAATTTATCTGTAAGAGAATTATCGAATGACATTTCCGCGCCCTTGGGCGGGGCGGGAGATAGTGTCAAACTTTTACTGATCAAAAACCCAATCCTGTCCTTCGTTGCCTTTCATACTGGAGCCGAACCTTTCGTTCAGAAACCGATCCTTGGCCCCAGTAGGCTACGACCCTGCTGGGCTCCTACGATCTATAAGATTTGAAGATTTTCTTCACCGGAACGCGTACCGTTGTTCAGCTTTGTCTAAGTGATTAGCTAGCAACTATCTTTTTATTGATTGGCTCGCGTTTGAACATTATCTCACCTGATGGTAAGCGATAATGTGGTCGGCGATGGAGCACGATTGCCTAGAAGTAACCTATTCACTCTTGACTTAAAGAGTGAATTACTAGGTTACTTCTAGGCAATATGTTGTAGCTATCAGGAAACATAAACTCGGGTAGAGAATTCTACTCCTTAGCCAAGGAGTGGAATTTTGCGTATAGCTGCAAAATATATATACGCATAAATTTGTTCCCAAAATATTTTGTACGTGTGAGTATGTATAATGGTACATAATGGACAATGCACCGTTAGGTTATTCTTCGATTTTTTCTGTAGAGACAGATATTTTAAAATTTCACCTCTTTTGTGGTGGTAATCATCCAATGAGCGGGAGGGTATGTCAAATAATTTGTGATATTGTGCAAGCCCAATCGCTAGGTTCTTTTAAAAACCTTGTCAAAGAACATTATCTTTCTCTCTAATATGATTTTGCTTCTACCTAATTTAGTTTCTTCCATCACTATCCTTTATTCTTTTCTTAATTTTTCTTTGTTCGCTTCCATTTAATTATGTAACCCATAATTATATATACTATATATTTATATTATATAGATATCTATATTAAGCTTATGTATTATCTTTTGTAAAGATATATTTCATCCATTTTTCGTATTTTTATTTTTGTTTATGTTAGTTATATTTGCTAGTAGTACACCGCAGACTACCCCTCTTTTTAAAGTTCTTATAATCCATCCTAAGGTTGTCTGGTAGATATCGCTGTCAGCGATAAGACCGCCTTTGTACCCATAGATTTAAGTTCCTGTGAATTGTTACTACATATTTTGGTGGACAATAAAGTTTATTCTATTCTATTCTATTGTTTTCTTAATTTACGGCAGGACGTTTGCCCCGTCAGTTAGAAGGTATATATTCAAATTATATGTATTGTCTGTCTTTTGTTTTAATGGTATTTACCAGTATTCATGCTACGCTTGGAGACAAATTTTGAACATTTACCTAAGGATTTCAATGTTCACACAAGGGGCAGATATTATATACTGTTTAATGATATTAAATCCAACATCACGTCTAAATGGCTAGTAAAAACCATACGGGGTTTGAAAAAAAAATTAGTTAAACTAGACTATTTGCCTAATAATTTGATATACGAATATTTCCTTTTTTTTTCAAAGAACTTGGTGTCATTTATTTTTCAAAGTTATGTCTGTCTAACACAGACAAAAAAGCGAAAATCAGGAAAAAACTATTGGGTGTATTTTTATGAAGCTTTCACAAGCTAAAAAATAATTTAACTATCAGTCTTTTGATATACGGCTTTTATTCATATTGTGTTTAATAAATGAAAGAGACGCTAGCTCTTCTTTTGTTCGCTCAAGATCGCCATAAATATATAATGATATTCCACCAACCTGAGGACACATCTTGCAGTGATATTTCCTCGCGTGGGCGTGCAACGGCTGCAGCTTCGTGGGGCCCTTGCCCAAAGGTTGAGGTACCACCAGCAGCCCAGAGCCCGTGTTCGTGCCCCCCACTGGGGATGATGACGAGGAGCCTGGAAGAATGAATTAGGTTGTTAGTAAGTGTTGTGAAGAGAGGGTTATCGGTAAGAAATAATAAAATTGAAAACTTATATTATTAAGAGCGAAATATATCTTAAAGCAGTTTTCTCCACTTTTTTATTATGTATAATATTTCATGTAATATTATTGTGAAGTAAGTTGAAGGGGAATCGTTTGTCTTGGTATGGATCGCATGTTGCTAAACGGGTTATGAGTATAGGTACATGTGGATGGAGGGAGAGAGAGGCCAAAGAAAATATGGATGGATTGTGTGAGGAGTGATATGAAATAAATGGGAGGTAGTGATAACGTGACGGGTAACAGGGCAGAATGGAAGAAGAAAACGTGTTGCGCCGACCCCAAATACCATGGAAAAGGGCAGAAAGTTGATGATGATTATTGTGAAGTAAACTGAAACTAGTATTCTTTTGCCATAAATATCACCAAACGTGGATGAGGAACCTTTAGTTGTGGAGAATTTATCTGTGTGTGAACAAGTGAAGAAGCACATGCTTATCCATTTTATCTTCTATAAGCACTAGTGCTTACAAATTTCAAATTCACATCTAAAGCGTAGGTATTGACTTTCCCAAAAAATGCCCACATACATTTCATTTTCATTGTCAAATAATCATCATCATCAATTTTGTCGAAAGATATCCACTGTTAGACACAGACCTCCCCAAGTTGTTGCCACAATAACCGGTTGTATGCGTCTCGCATACATCAAATTTCCGCAACTACATTCACCAGGTCGTGAGTCCACGTTTTCACCCATTTTTCTTTTTTTTTTTGTTGTTGGGTAAAATTATCCAATGACATCTCCCGTCCTTGGGCGGAACGGGAGATAGTGTCAGACTCTTACTGACTAAAAACCCACCCCGTTCCTTCGTGGCCTTAGATACCAGGGTCGGGCTTTTCTTTCGGAAGCAAACCCTTGGCCCCAGTAGGCTTCGACCCTGCCTGCCTGCAGTTAGCAGGCTGGGTCTCTACGGTTTGCTGACAACTCCTTGAGGCGCAAAATACTCACTACAAAATAATATAAAAATAACACTACTCTTCAAGAATACGGGTACATACAATACCAACCTGATCGTCCAGGCCCCAGTCCAGCTCCATACAGCATCTGGCTCATGGACTGGTGATGACCAAGACGGTCGTCCGTCTTCTGGTGGCCTCCCACTGTCCCGTCGCCTGTACTCATTTTGGCCTGAAAGATAATGAAAAGAAGACTGGTTATTACGAATTCTGTCAGGTTTAAAAGAATATTTTAATATCAGGCCCATTGATTGGGAAGATACGTTACGCGCTAACATCACAATCAGAAAACCTGGACTCGAAACTCACACATCTATGATCAGTGTCATCAGTCGCAAACCTATAGTCACTGATAGACAAGAACAGAGATAAGAACGGGTGTCGTGCGAGCGAAATAGCGTTAGCCGCCAAATGTGTGTGATCGTTGCTATATAGGCACAATTTCAGCGGTCCACGCGCTAGTCACCTGTCTTCCAATGTTTTGATTTAATCTAAGATCAAGCTAACATACCGATAATGTTAATCAGGACTATTCAAAATTGCGTCTAAGGTTCAAAATTCATTTTTTTTTATTTCACGCAACTACAGGGGCACAAATAAAACGTCGGAAGCTAGAACACGGTTCCAATGTGACGGTTTTTTTTATGAAATGATTTTTTTCTAAATTCTATTGTCTTTAAATCGTATTTACTAAATTATAATTATAAAAAATGGTGACTAACTTAGCTGGATTATGACATAGCTTAGGTAGTAGAGATGTTATGAAAATCAGAGTTTATGGTTTAATAGGGGGTTTTATGGGTTCCCCAGTCGCCTATCGTTAACGTCGAGCATGGGCTAAAAGTTTGTTGTTTCATCTAACGCAATCCAACGCGATATTTGATGAAGAGGTAATGCGAAAAAAGAGAGGTAACTGCTGAAAACTCTGTTGGCATTCTGAGATTTACTCGAATATTTCACAAAATTTATTCCAGGAAATACGTCTTGAAAGAAAATTTTGTCATTCAGAATCTCGATTACCTAAATGTAATAGATGTACTTTTTTACATTTTTAATATATAAGTACATTATGGAAGGCCAAAGTCCACATAAGATTTTCAGAGGTCTGTGTTGGATTAGTTTTACATAAATGTATGTTTTGATTTCTATAGAAGCATAGATAACGTCCACAATATATCTATGTATCCAAAATATTTGAAGAAAGATGTGTAACAATATCATAATCACGTCAGAGCGGTTGTATGAAAATGTGCTTCGGGTTGGACGCTCTCATACTTCGATAATTTAGAAATTATTAACTTTAGTGATAACCAATGCCTCAATAACATATTAAAATAATATTTTTGGCATTACAATTATTCAGTAATTTATTTTTCTTTATTAGCGTTATCTGTTCCACTATTGGGCAAATGCCTTCCTCAAATCCTTTCAAAAATCCTTTTCTAGCAACATCTGAACACCTCTTTCTAAGCCCCCTCCATTCTCGATAAAGTCATAAACAATACAAAACCAACACAATTTCTTAACGTATCTAAAATCTAATAAATTAACAAACGCAATCTGTTAATAGATAATTTATGACTACCCAAAGAGCCAACAAATCATGGCCAACTTAAAGTTTAATAAATAACATTAGTTGAAGGGACCGATGGTCAGTCGTAGACGCCATGAGTCAGAGAGCTGTGGTCTGATAAATCATTTGAAGGGTAACACACGGGCGGGTAGTATGGAAAAGGTTGCAGTAAGAAAAACGATAGTAGCGCCACAACTAATACGTATGACAAAGGAGAGAGCGAAAAGCTTAAGCACAAGCGAACGCGTTCGGCTTGGCGGATGTCATATGATTTCGAATTTTTGGTTCTAGGACATGCCGGTTCCCTCACGATGTTTTCCTTCACCGTTTTGAGAGCAGTGGTGATGGAATAAATTACACAAAGTAATTTGCCTGGCTGGGTTTTGCATTCGGCCACTACTGCTGTGAAAAAGGTTTTTTTTTTTAATTTTTGATAGGCTCGCGTTTGATCACTGTCTCACCTGATGGTAAACGGTGATGTGGCCGACGATGGAGCACGCTTACCTAGAAGCAACCTATTTACTCTTGACTTAAAGACCCCTAGGTTTAGTTATCAGGAAACACAGACTCCGGCAGGAAATTCCACTCCTTAGCTGTACGCATAATGAATGTTTTCCCAAAACGCTTTGTATGTACGGGTGGGATATCAACCATGTACCGTTGGCGCAACGCTGTACGTCTGGTAGTTCGATGATGGAACAGACTTGGTGGAATTAAATTCTGCAATTCCAACGCTCACTCCTCGAAATGTAAACGGTATAAAATCGATGGGCTAGCAACTCGGCGTCGATGCTCAAGACTTTGGAGTTTTGACTCGACAAGTGCATCATCACTGATGATCCTTTTGGCTCGCTTCTCAATCGGTACTAAAATATAAGTATTCTTCATTGCAATAAAATAAAGCAAGTCATCTGACCGTCGCCAGTCAAAAGTCGTGACTTTGAATATAACCAGTATCCAAAATTCGTGACACGTTCAAAATAGCATCTTATTTTCATAATAGAAACATCTTTCAGGTGATGATTATTCACTGCATTGCATTGTGTGTTTGATGAATTTGTCTACTGGACATCAAAGTTAATGCAATTGATATTGAAGAAGTGGATTCACAAAAAAAGAATAAGCACGTATTTTATTATGTGCTAAACAATAGTACATTTTTATACAAGTGGAGAAAAATCCGTTCTGCGAGCAATGTGCCCTGACCATTGCTACTTAAGTTTGGCGATTCTTCGTGCTATGTCGGTAAACTTGGTTCTCCGATGATATCTTCATTTCTGATGTGATCACGCAAGGAAACTCCGAGCATAGCCCTTTCCATTGCCCTTTGGGTGATTATAAGTCTTCTGATAAGGCCCATTGTAAGCGACCACGTTTCCGCCGAAAAACCGGCCGTTTAGGCGTTGGAAGGCTTCCTACAAGGTGGACCCATGATCTGGTAATGGTTGAGGGAATCCGATGGATGTGAGACGCATATAACTGTTCATTGTGGCGACACTTGGGGGAGGCCTATGTCCAATAGTTTTTTTTTTTTTTTTTTTTTACGTAGGTAAAATCATCCAATGACGAATCCCGCCCTTGGGTGGGGCGGGAAACAGTGTCAGACTTTTACTGACTAAAAACCTACCTTTCCATTCCTTGCCTTTATCCTGGGGCCCGTGGTGACAGTCTCACATAACCTTTGGGCCCCAGTAGGCTTCGGCCCTGCTGGACCCCTACAGTTTGCTGACAACTCCTTGAGGCGCGCGGGAACGGTGCGCGCCGTAGACGACCTGAGCTCGGACCGGTCTGTTACCGGACGGACGGACAGCAAGCTACCCATTGCCCACCGTCCGCGAGCCCGCGCCTACGGTGGCCGGAAATTGGGATCGGAAACCCGGCGGCGGCGGCGGCGTGTGCGCCTTTGCCTAATGCGGCTATGTCCAATAGTGGATGTCTTTCGGATGAAATAATTATAATGGAAAAATCACCATTGCGACCGAGGCAGCATTCGCCCGAGCCAGAGGCAAGGGTGTTATGGAGCCGAATGCTGTAGTGACAAACCACTTATGTTAAACGACGTTTGTCAATACATTTATGATGGACTGACCAGCGACACGTGGAGGCTGTGCGGCGCCTAGCCTGATACAATAAATAAAATAAGTGTGACGAGAGTAACTTGGCGCAATTTTCTGCATTAGTGCTGAAAATAGTTGATTACGGTTCTAAAAGCGGGTAAAAAGAACGGGTTTTCGAGTAAATATATTGAAAAATACTTATTGCCTCTTATAAAACAATGTGTCAATCAACTTTGATGTCATAAAGCCAAGTGACAAAAATCGCCAAAAATTAAAAAAAAAAAACATTTTCCGCACACGAAAAATCAACTAAGCGAAAAACACGTCTCGTCTTACGAACCTAACAAAATTAACCCTACCAACGCCGCCGGTCATCCTAACACTAATATTTTAACTAACTAAGAGGCCGAACGGTCATAATTTAGTGCGACCATCGACCACGGGACAAATCGACCGTAACTAATGAAGCAGTCCCGTGTTAGCCAAGAGCGGCTAAAAGTCATTTGTTTAAATGCACCCTTTGGTGTTTAAGGGTTAAGATTTAACGTTTGACATTAGATTTGTTGAGATGGCTCTGGCTTTGTGTGATGAATGATGTCGTTTATGATTTCGTTGTCTATGGTAATTGTAATAGTGCAAATTGATAAGATTGTTTAGAAATTTTAAGATTATGTAGCCGAAATATTTACTTAAATATACTTACTTTATTGTACATCAAGATTACAATTTACAAAAGGAAACTTTGAATGCCGGATGTTGTGAGTTCGATTCTCACTTATAACAAATGTTTGTGTGATGAGCACGATCATTTGTTCTGTTCTGGGAGTAATTTATCTATAACCAGCTGACCTAGCAAACTTCGTACCGCCTAATAGTAGGATTTTTTCGTAAATTTTTCCATATTTTCTCACCGTTTAAAACCTGAACCATAAGGAATATTTAAAAACCAAAATTAGCCAAATCGGTTCAGCCGTTCTCGAGTTTTAGCGAGATTAACGAACAGCTATACATTTTTATATAAAAATATGTATGGTATTTAGATATATAAAATTATGTTTATCAGTTATCTAGAACTTACAGCACAAGCTCAGTTTTGTTTGGGACTAGATAGCATTGTGTAATAGTTGTGAAATATACTCGTATTACATATTATGTATTACTGTTAACGTCTTTCGGCTGTAATAATCATGAAATAAGCTCCTACTGTATTTTTTTACATACTGGTCATAGATTTTCGTCTTGAGACACTATGGTATATTGGACGAGAAGATACCGTGCAGCTTCCCGAAGCTTCCCAGCCGAGTCGGATTCGATGATTGATCTGTTTCTCGAAGACAGACCTACCCAACTGCACCGTCTGTCCCAGGTAAACGTGGTCGTTCACAACTTTGAGTGTAGAGTTTCCGATCTTGATAGGAGTGGGTGCTACACGACTGTTTACCATGACTTTGGTTTTTTCCATGTTCATTTTAAGTCCCATTTTTTCGGTATATTTTATGGTGGGCAATACAGTTTATCAATCAATCAATACAAATCTATCAATGTTAATGACTACTCCCCATAATTCATCCCGTTTCATCTTCTATTCGACATTTCGCTGTTTTTAATCAATGTTTAATTCACAAAAATTAAATCACAATTTCGATTCTATATCTCATATCCTGTTATAACCCTCCCAAATTTTAAATAACACTATACGTGTTTCTAACTAAAACTAAACCCGAAACTGTAACATTAATAAATCATTAACTATTCTGAGGTCGGTAGGGCCATAGGACGGTATTCGTTGCGAATTAATTTAGTATAGTGAACGCCCCCTGGACGTGAGATGAGAAATTTAATTTTAGTATTAATCGCACCCGCATTTTAGGGTTAAGTTGCGGGTACAAACTGTAACTATGTGGCTTCTGTTTGGAAATAGATATGTTGATATATATGTTGTGGCCAGATCACAGAAATTGATCACTTCCTGATATGGCCAGAAAAAACTGGCGAGATCATTTTAACCGTTAAAGTTTGATGACATTACAATCCTTATTTGACCTTCTTTCTTTAGACCTTGTACTATCATAGAAATACTACATCAATGATATGGCCAAACGAGAATTGACATATCCTCAAATGTTAGCGTTTAAACGATCTGGCCAGTTTTAGTTGGCCATATCATAAAGTAATTAATTTCTATGACCTGGCCACGACATAATTATATAACATAATCAGTCTGTAATTGTGCGCTTACAATTGAAGCAGGACTACATTCTGTGAAATATGAATATATGTAATATAATATGTGTAATATGAAAATATTGTAAAAATCAATTTAAAAAAAAAGAAAGGTCACCATTTTTTGCCGGTAGGAAAATTATCCAATGACATCTCCTGCCCTTGGGCGGAGTGGGAGATAATGTCCGACTTTTACTGACTAAAACCCACCCCTGTTCTTTCTTTGCTTTCGTTTCTGGGCCCCGAGGTTCATTTTCATATTACCCTTTTTTTTTTTTTTTTTTTTTTATGGTAGGTAAAATCATCCAATGACAAATCCCGCCCTTGGGCGGAGCGGGAAGTAGTGTCAGACTCTTACTGACTAAAAACCTACCCCGTTCCTTCGTAGCCTATCGTGCCGGGGTCGAGCATTCCTTTCGGAACTAACCCATGACCCCAGTAGGCTTCGACCCTGCCTGCCTGCAGTTAGCAGGCTGGGCCTCTTCGGTGTGCTGACAGCTCCTTGAGGCGCGCGGGAACAGAACGCGCCGTCGACGACTTGGGCTCGGTCCGGTCGGTTACCGGACGATCGGACAGCGTGCTACCCATTGCACGCCGTCCGCAAGCCCGCGCCTACGGTGGCCGGAAATCGGGATCGGAATCCCGGCGGCGGCTGGGGCGAGCGCCCCGTTGCCTCTGCCTGATGCGGTCGGCCTCCTCCTTTGCTAGCATTACTGCTTCGCAGAAGGAGGCGACCGCCTGCCATCCCTCCTCACTACGGACCATGGCCTGAACCAAGGCCCGGCGAGAGAGATCGCTGCCGCCGATCGCCCCCACGAGGACACGGCGATGCTCCGCCCAGGTTCATATTACCCTTTGAGTTTTCTTGCCGGTTTTTCTCTATAGGGAGGAATTGGAACCATGCACTAGCTTCTGACTGGAGATAGTGTCTGACTTTATTGACTAAAAACCCACTCCTATTCCTTCTTCAATGGCTAGCTCACAGTCTGACCTTTTTGTTTGTTGTTTGTTTTGTTGACAACTCCTTGAGGTATACGTGAAACTGTACGCGCCATCGACGACTTGGGCTCGGTCCGGACAGTTACCCGACGGTCGGACGGCGAGCTAAAACGCAAAGGATAACTAACGGAACACGGGTGAGTTTTAGTCAGTAAAAGTCTGTCACTATCTCCCACCCATAGTACACCTCAAAAAAAAAATATGAATGAGAGTTATAATTATTATTAAAATAATATAGTAAACCTTGAGTGTAGATCCACCTTTTTATTTATTTTTGGTCCTTCCTATAGAAGAATATTGCATATTGCTTTCAACATAAACTATGCAAACAAAATCTAGCATCACATAACTCATCAAAATCGTTGCATAAAAGCAACATAGTATATAGGTCACACAATATTCTTGAAAACTTTTATGTTTGCGTCGTAAAACTGCGAAATACACTCCAGTCATCATTGGATGAAATTCTTTAGTACAACGCCATCTATCGACGGCTAATGGCGACTTTTGACATAAACTGCTCGCTCGGTAACAAACAACCCGGGTGTTTTTTGACCCACTTCGCCGTTTTAGGGTTAAAGGAAGAATCTAATCTTTTCTAAAATTTTAATGTACGTAATAGTGGTTTACGAATTCCATTATTTCTGCACCTATATTCTGTTTACCTCACGGCGTTCTCAACTTCCGCACGACGCAGGTGCTTACCGAACACGGAAAGTTCGCTAAGTACCTGTTCCGGATTCGTGCGGAGGATTCGCCCGGGTGTCGCCACTGTGCGGAACATCCGGAGGACACGGTGGAGCACACTGTAGAGGTGTGCCCTGCCTGGGCGGAGCATCGCCGTGTCCTCGTGAGGGCGATCGGCGGCAGCGATCTCTCCCGCCGGGCCTTGGTTCAGGCCATGGTCCGTAGTGAGGAGGGATGGCAGGCGGTCGCCTCCTTTTGCGAAGCAGTAATGCTAGCAAAGGAGGAGGCCGACCGTATCAGGCAGAGGCAACGGGGCGCTCGCCCCAGCCGCCGCCGGGATTCCGATCCCGATTTCCGGCCACCGTAGGCGCGGGCTTGCGGACGGCGTGCAATGGGTAGCACGCTGTCCGATCGTCCGGTAACCGACCGGACCGAGCCCAAGTCGTCGACGGCGCGTTCTGTTCCCGCGCGCCTCAAGGAGCTGTCAGCACACCGGAGAGGCCCAGCCTGCTAACTGCAGGCAGGCAGGGTCGAAGCCTACTGGGGTCATGGGTTAGTTCCGAAAGGAATGCTCGGCCCCGGCACGATAGGCTATGAAGGAACGGGGTAGGTTTTTAGTCAGTAAGAGTCTGACACTACTTCCCGCTCCGCCCAAGGGCGGGATTTGTCATTGGATGATTTTTCCTACCATAAAAAAAAACCTATATTCTGTTTAATTTGTAATTCAATTTTGCTTTTAGGTTAGTTGTTTTATTATTTTATTACTCAACTATGAACTTTAGTGAATAATAAATTGATGTAGGTATGATTTTAATGTTTAGTCTTGTAATGTTATAATCAACTTTTTGTATTTTTAACTTTTTTTTTACGTAACCAATTTATTGATACTACGAGTATTTAAATAATAGCGTTAATTTAGTAGCACTTATTATCTCATGTTTTCGATAATTTGGTGATAATGGAGTAGGTTGCAGTGTTGTTACCACTTAAATTATTGTTATTTGTATAAATTATTTAACTATTGTGGCTGTTTATAATCCCTAAGTAAATAAAATAAAATGAAATAACCTACTTCGACACTTCCCAAACGTCGCTGGGTCGTAACACAAAAAGTATTCTTTTTTTCAATAATTTTTTCAAGAGAAGCGTATTTGTAATTGTTAATTACATATATAAGTAATTTGTGAAAATCCTTTTGACCGATGTATTTGTATTATAATATATATTAAAATAATAATAATATTTATTTTAGGAAAAAAAAATGAAAACATTTGCATACCAATGTGATGGCAAAATATGGAGGTTTCTATTTTAAAAAAAAACCCTATGTACTATACCCATGTTTGCAAAATAAATGATTACGATTATGATTACATTTTTATAATACTCAAAAAAAAAAAAATTGAGAGCAGTGGTGGCCGAGTGGTAACAGTCCCGACTTACGAGTCGTGGGTTCAAACCCAACCAGGCGCATTACTTTGTGTAATTTATTTCATCACCACTGCTCTCAAAAACGGTGAAGGAAAACATCGTGAGGGAACCGGCATGTCCTAGAACCAAAAATTCGAAGACATGTGACATCCACCAACCGCACTGGGCCGCGTGGTGGATTACGGCCTATTCCCTTTCCTAGAGAGGAGGCCGGAGTCCCAGCAGTGGGAACATTAAAAGGCTGATGCTAATGCTAATACTCAAAAAAATATATTTAAAATATATTACGATTTTATGCTTTAGAGGTATCAAATTTTCTTTCTAAGAATTGTCGACTGGTGTAATAAGTAAGTTAACTAAGTTGTCAATCCATTTACAAAACGAGATGATTTTAGAAATCTTTCTTTACCGTCTCGTCTACACTTTTTGTCACGTATTACATCAGCCAACGTTTTTCTAGTGCTGTCTTTGTGTACAGTTGCGAATCGATCACAGACATTGAATATTTATTATTCTAGTTCAGAAACATGCAGACTGGACTGAAGTGCATAGTTCCGACTGGCAATTTATGCTAGACAGAAGATTACACTGGTGCCAACCTAGACGGGCACATTCACACAGTTTTGCGACACTACATCAATCTTTAAAATGCCAATTCTCGTTTTATTTTTGTTTAACATTTCTAAGTAGATACCATTTATTTTCAAACTATTAAGTATACACATTTTAATATGTGTGTAACAATATAAAAAAACTGGGCAAGTGCGAGTCGAACTCCCGTTAAATTCCCGAATCGAGTCTTAAAGATTTTTTCTGAATCGCATTTTTTTTGTGATTTAATTAAAAATTTAAAGTTTTCAGATTGTTTCCTATTGCACTAGGAGACTTTACTTCATGCCAAATTCAGATTCTAGGCCAACGGGAAGTACCCTATGGATATTGATTCCCTTGAGAGTGTTGAAATATACGTTTTTTGCGACGAAAACGGTCGCATATTTTTTTTTGTTTACGTTTGATTTTTGTACAGCTTCAAAGGATCGTAGAACTATAATGTATATTATATAGGTTTTAATTTCAACTCGATATCTCCACGCGTTCCCAAGATAAAGGGTCTTGACAGACAGGCGGACAAAGTTTCCTATATGGGTTCTGTTTTTTTTCCTTTTGAGGTACAAAACCCTATAAACACATCAATATCACCTACTCAAGGGTTCCCGAACAGAAACAACAATCTGTAGGCGAGTTTACCTATTTGTGAACGTGTCTGCGAAATGAGTAATTTCTAGTATGAGACAATACTTTGACTATGAAAAAAAATGGACTATGAAGCTTGATAATAAATAATTTATTAATATTATTGCCTAAAATTGGCACTACTGCTCTCAAAACGGTGAACGAAAACATCGTGAGGAAACCGGCCAAAAAACAGTGTTAGCTGAGTGGTAAAGGCACCGACTTACGAGTTATAGGTCGCAGGTTCATTACTTTGTGTAATTTATTTTCTCACCACTGATCTCAAAACAGTGAAGGAAAACATCGTGAGGAAACCGGCATGTCCTAGAACCAAAAATTCGAAGACATGTGATATCCACCAACCCGCACTGAGCCCGCGTGGTGAATTACGGCCCATTCTCTCTCCTAGGGAGGATGCCTAAGTCCCAACAGTGGAAACATTATAGTGCTAATAAAAGTTGCCTAAAATTCACATCGCTGCTTCAAAACTAACAACATTACCAACACTCAAAACTTCCATACAATTAAGAATCCTACCACAAACACACGTAGATCAAAATAAACGCAATGTAGGCGTGTCCCTGCTTAGGACAGTTGCAAATGAGCGTCTTTTGTCATAGCACCGAGTTCACAAGTGTGGGGGACCCCTAAGACACACTTATGTTGATTCGCAAATCTGTGTTTTGCTGCAGTCGGAGGGTTGGTTTTGACCACACTCGACGTTTTTTGAAAATGGCATTGATTAATTTTGGAGATGTCGGGTTAAAAACGGTGGAATTTTTTATAGGATGTCAAACTATGGTCACACACATAAACCACAACACACACTGCAGGCCGATTGGTTCACAATTTTCACAACTGTTGATACTATTTCCCGCTCCGCCCAAGGGCGGGATTTGTCATTGGATGATTTTACCTACCACAAAAAAAAAAAAACTACTGTTGATTATTATCAAAACTTTTGTCAAACAAACTTTGACTGGCCTGTTGGTCTAGTAGTTAGTGGAGCTGACTGCTATGCCGGAGGTCGTGGGTTCGATTCTTACTCAGGACAAATGTTTATTTGATGAGCACGATCATTTGTTCTGTGTCTGGGTGTTATTTATCAATAATATATGTATGTATTTAGAAATATATAAGTATATTTATCAGTTGTCTAGTACCCATAACACAAGCTCTGCTTAGCTTGGGACTAGACGATGTTGTGAAATATACTAAAATAGAATATTGGAATATACTAAACTAATAGTACGCGGTAAATAAGTTGAACCATTTTCTTTGGTTACACGCAACTCCCCACTTCGATTGAGACCCGAAAATCGGTTAAAATCCTCGTCACACAAGTTGAACCATCATGACCGTCGACCTTTAATGCGTAGTAATCGGTTTTCGGGTCTCAGTCGAAGTGGGGATGTAACATGTCTTCGAATTTTTGGTTCTAAGATATGCCAGTTTTCTCACGATGTTTTCCATCACCGTTTTGAGAGCAGAATAAATTACACGAAGTAATGTGTCTGGCTGGGTTTGAACCCTAGAACTCGTAAGTCGATGCCGTTACCACTCGGCTACCACTGCTCTCCAATAACTAACATTCGTTGATACAAACTAGTAGTCCATAATTGAATAGTCTTGTTTAATATTTCAAGCTATTACCTACAACACGTAAATCGCAACCACAAAAAAAAACAAAATTCCCAAACAATTGCCTTCAAATTAAATACCAATACACAACAAATAACGGGTTTGAAGTGTTATAACTTAAACTGTTGCAGTTCAACCAGAATCGTAAAGTTAAACCAATTATATTACGTTGTAATTAGCTGTCTTATCAATCATTGAATTAATACACAACGCAATTAGAAGTTATAAAGTAATATAGATGTTGTACATAATCATACTATGATTCTACGAACTACAAATTTATATGTAAGTACTGGAAAAACTATGACTATAGCAACATTCGCCATTGATCACTTCATTTTTATGACAGCTGATTTTTTTCTGGTTTATTGTTATATAGAAAAGACGATACCAATTGTCGTCTTTTCTATTTACCTTATTTACATTAAAAAAATATGACAAATAATATTAAAATCTTTTAATATAAATAATACTATAATCATAAAACCGATTTTATAAATTGTTATCGACAATAACGTACACATTATAAACGCATTTTGTAGTTTCGATATTGAGATAGATTCATAACAGCTCAAGTTTAAACCTTAGTTGCTTTTGGTTGCTATTTAACATAGATAATCCTGTATTCTTTGATAATGTGATAAAAAAGTCATAATCATTTCAGCTGAAAGACGTCCACTGTTGGTCATAGGCCTTCCCCAAGTGTCACTACAACGAACAGTCCTGTGCGTTTCGCATCCATCGGATTCCCGCGACCCATACCAGGTGATCCGTCCACCTTGTGGGAGACCTTCCCACACTGCATCCAATACTTGATCGCCAGAAAAGAACCTTTCGTCCCCATCGACCATAGGCAATTGCATGTTGATCAAAATATGATTTGCGATCGCAACACTGTATTTACTGAATTATAAACATTAATATCATCAACATATCTTCTCAGTTCGTCTATTCCTATTGAATAGCTATATCATGAAAATATCTTGAGAAAAAAGTTAACTAGTACGATTCACCTTCAACGATTGCATCACACCATCTAGGGCTTTAGTCTGCTATTTTCATAAATTAGTCATTCCAACATGATTCTATTATCATTTTGGTAGAGTTAGTAATCTAACGTTAATTCATAACGGCCGATCAGTAGAATTGTGGTACGAGCTGTCTTGTAACGAATTACTGACTGCACAATGACGTTCTAATGGTAGGTCACTGATCAAAGGAACTCTCAATTTTTTCCAAATTAATGTATACGTCAGACATTCATTTGTAAAATTATGTACAAGATTACCATTCTATATCATTTCTTTCAATGGCGTGTCAGTGGTTGACCAAGAATAGATCATAATGATGCCATTGTATTAGTAGATTGCCAAACTTGTCAAAATCCATGATTATGAAATCAATAATAGACCATTCTAACACTATTGTCAAGCAATAGTATATGTAAATTAAAAGAAACAGTATTTCGATAGGATTAGCTAAATTAATAGGGCTTGACACTAACCTAACCTGTGAAATGCAAAACATTTAGGATAAATTTGAATTTCACAGAGACCCTTCGGCTTCTTCCTTAAACCTCAAATAGTATACGTATATTTTGATAATAGTGATTGTTTGGCTAAAAATGAAGCCAGCGACTACAATTTACTAAAATTTGCAAAAAGAATTTAAGGGACATACATATGTAAAGAATACTAAATCATTTCAGCACCAAATCATTCATAAAAACTTGAACAAAAAGAAAAACCTATATAGATAGAAAACAAAAAATTAAAATAAGCGCGTAAACTCAATCAACAAACATCAAGCATCAAGAATCAAAGCATTTAAATCTTCAAGAAGTCGGTAAATCAAAAAAACAAAATGATGTCAATTGCACATTCCAAAGCGTAGATCTCTATGGAGAAAAACGTGCAAGAAACTTCGAAAATCCCATGGATACTATTTTCAAAGATCTTGGTTACAGCGTTCTTGTCACTACTACTATGTGAGAACAATGCAAATAAAGTAAAAAAAAATATAGACATGAATTCTACTAGCATTCATCTACGGTGACCAATGATCTACCACTTTCGATCACACTACGTCTCACCTCATAGCCCTGCTTGATGGCCATGGCACCCCGTGGCCTCGACCACGCGGCGTATTCCAGACCATCCTTCTGTTGGCAGTGCTGTAGAACAAATAATTTTATGGTTTTAGCAAGACTTGACTGGATTGGCACTACCATATTCAACTTGGGGCCAAAGGTTATGTGAAAATATCACCCGGGGCCCTGGGACGAAGGCAATGAATGGAACAAGGTAGGTTTTAAGTCAGTAAGAGTCTGACACTATTTCACGCACCACCCAAGGGCGGGATTTGTCATTGGATGATTTTACCTACCATAAAAAAACCATATTCAACTTTATGTGATAAGACCTTAAAAATTGTTTGGTAGATAGAGAACCTAACTGATATCTAGAGATCGATAAAAAAATCCTGAATGCCTTGTTGCATTAAGTCCGTTTATGTACCACTACTGTAGGTACATGTAGTTGTAATAAATAAATTCGGTTTCAGCCAATTTCGGCAAAAATGAATTTTTGGGCTGAAATTGTCTTTCGTTCTTTGCTTATGTTACATTGATCGGGTAATCGTTGGGTAATTCCGATATGTTTAGTCTGTTTTTATTATCATGCGGTTTTTATTACGCATGCGGGATTGCCCCGTCCCCCGCATTACAATAAGTACTTGTATGAAAAGGACATACGCATGAGGATTACCGCATGATAATAAAAACACCTTTAAGTCGGTACGTTTATTTTGGTTATTTCTAACTATGTTTCGATATAATTGTACCTTATTAGATATAAGTATGCATACTAAAAATAATAAAATAAACAAACACGTTTAAAAATAATTAAATAGACATAAAAAATTCACACATATTAATCAATTAGTCACCGGTAAAATTGCTCAAAACGCTGTTAGCATTGCCACGTAGATTGGCAACACTGATTCGGTGGCCAAAGAAAGGCCCAGTACACTAGTCACGTGAAGAATAGAGATGATATATGAGGATTTCAATATTGTATTTTCTCGTCTTTTTCTGTGGAATCCATAAAGTTGGGAAAACCCTACCTGACCTACCCCAAGGGTTTCTTACACAACATGATATATAGACAAGTATTCTGGATATACGGTGACGTCGGACTACACCGAGTGTCTAAGGGTCAATGTATTTGAATGTATGAAAGTCTTACACTTATTTGGACGCTTGTTTCAGCAGTTTTACTCAACACTCAATATTTTATTGCAATTCCATATGTGTGGTGAGATGGTGTTGAAAATTGTCACAGACCGGTTGGTCTGTGACAATTTTGACACAAAAATTAGGAGAGAAGAAGAGGGCTAAGTAGCAATTCATGGAATTCAATAGTTTTGTAGATCTAATGTGATGCGTTTAATTGTATGTATAACAATATGTGTGTGCATAAATAAATTATGTCAAATGTTTCACTGATCTGTTTGGTAAGTAAGAGTAAGATAAAAGTCATTAATCCAGCCTATCTTACCTTTAATAAATATTAGCTGACCGATTATCAAAGAAAACTGGAGTGTGGGGAGAAAAATGGACGGTAGGGATAGGAAGGGGACATATAAATAAAAATAAAACTTTTTTTAAATCAAGCTTTTCATTAAATGCGCTAAAAAGAAGATAATAAAGTTTTCCTTTAAAACTAAAAAAAAACATAAGAAACTTAGTCTGCTATCTTTAGAAGTCGAGCATATTGGATTTAGAGAAACGTCACTTTATTTTTCAAGTTACACTTAGCAAGTCTTTTCAACGCCCATATTGTAGGAGTGTATTAAAAATAACTAGTTAGACTTCTTAGATGTTCCGCCATGTTGGATTTAAAATGACTTACAACGTAGAAAAATAGACGTAGAAAAGGCCCTGATCGACGGGCGAGTAAAACCGCAGTCTTGTGACTCGCCGGTAAAGCTCGCCGGTGTATCATTGCAATACGAACGACGAGCCTGGCTCGCGGCTCGTCGTGTTTGCTGCATTTTCTACTCAGCTCGCCGTTCAAAACTGTTTTACTTGCTAGTCGATCAGCACCAACGAGCCGCGAGTAAAACCGACGTTCTACGAGTATAAAACCGCGGTATTGGCTCGTACGTCGATCACCTACTTATGGGCCGGTTCTAGTCATTGTTTTTTTTGTATGAACTTCGCTCGGGATCATGGCCCAAAAACAGCGAATCTTCTCGCGAAGCGCTTTTAAATAACAAGCTTTTTTTTTGTAACTTTCAAATAGTTCCGTAACGTAATCTCGTAGATAAATAAGTTTGAAATCGCAAATTAGGGTCAGATTCGCGATTTTTTTTTATCAAGCCAACTAATTTATATCGTGTTTTCATTTTTGCCAAAGCCCTTGGCCATATAGTCAATTTCATTAAAATAAATTTTCATGGTGTTCTCTTTTACATTTGTGGATTTCCATAGGTTTAAAAAAGGTCAAAATGAGTAGAACCGCGCCTTAAGATGTAGTAGCATCATGAATGTATAATATGAGTTTTTATTTTTCGACTATGATTATGAAATCAAAACGTTCTATACATTTGTTTGTGAATGGCATAAAAGATCAGCAATGGTGTTCGCTGCCAAATTGTTAGTAAACACTGTTACAGCTTTGCATACCTATTGAATTAAAGTGTTTGTGATATATTATTACGTAATTTTGTACGTGTTTTTGAAATATATATTCTGCGTACAGCTAAGGAATGGAATTCCCTGTTAGAGTCTGTTTCCTGATTGGATTTAAAAACGTGATGTCGTTTCTTTGTTAATGATAGACTCGCGCATGACTACTATATCTCCTGATAAAAAGCAATGATGTGGTCGAAAATAGAGCATACTTGAAGTAACCTATTCCTAAGGTTGCGGATTGTTCGAAAGGGTAACTGCAGTAGTCGCAATAATGGGGAACTGAAGGATTACCATGAGTTTTAGTCAGTAAAAGTCTGACACACTTTTTGTACCACTACAGCGAGAAAAGATTTTTTTTTTTTTTTGGTATGTAAAATCATCCAATGACAAATCCTGCCCTTAGGTGGAGCGGGAAGTAGTGTCAGACTCTTAGTGACTGAAAACCTACCCCGTGCCTTCGTTGCCTATAGTGCCGGGGCTGAGCCTTCCTCTCAGAAAATGGCCCTTGACCCCAGCAGGCTTCGACCCTGCCTGCCTGCAGTCAGCAGGCTGGGCCTCTTCGGTGTGCTGAGAGCTCCTTGAGGCGCGCGGGAACAGAACGCGCCGTCGACGACTTGGGCTCGGTCCGGTCGGTTACCAGACAATCAGACAGCGTGCTACCCATTGCACACCGTCCGCAAGCCCGCGCCTACGGTGGCCGGAAATCGGGATCGGAATCCCGGAGAAAAGGTATTTGAAAATTTTCCACGTAAAAAATTACCTAAAGACTTTTAGGATGTAGGCTATCAGGAATCTGCTGAAATCTTATGAAAAGCCTTCAACTCTTGAAAAATCCTAGACTATTCTTCTAAGAAACTTTAAAACTACATTCTAACAACATAATAAAAGACAATAATCTTTAAAATAGCGGTACAATGACCATATTTCCACGTTATAGTAGATACCTAATGCCTTTACCGACGCACTTACGAACATATACACATATAGCTATATATATGTCGAGAAAACGATTTTTATATCCATGACCCAGCCAACATATAAAATGTTAGTCCTAAACTGATGTTGCGTCTCTTTCTAACGTTGTGGGGGGGAGGGAGAAGGTAATATGCACGTGTGACGTCGGAGAAGACTTATATGTATGTACGTGGAGGGAAATGGTTAAAGGAATGGAGAGGAATAGGGATAGAATTTTTTCGTGAATTAGAAAAAGGAATTGTATTTAAAAGAAAATACGATATTATAATACAGTAGTTTCTTATAGTGATTGACTTTATAGTACAAAATTAAAACAGTGTTAAAAAAAGTTATTTATTAGTGTCAATAACTTTTGGTATGTTTGAGAAAAGTTTCAACACTCTTGAATATTATAATCAGCAAATTTTTTATACTTGTGAGTTTGTTTTTAGGAAGCAATCTCTGGACCTACAGAACTGATTTTGATAATTATTTCATCAGTAGAAAGCTACACTATTATGAGTGACATAGCTAAGGTATATTTGGTAGTGATTAACAATAATATTTGATGTGCCAAAAATATTTGAAATCCAGTGAAGTGTATGTCGATAAGCTAGTGTATAAAAAATAAAAAGCAAATTGAGCATACTCAATATCTGCTATAAATATGAAATAAATAACCTTTAATTTAGCAAACTCCGCTATTTAAAACAAATAGCTAACTTAGAAAAATGTCTAAAAACGTTTCCCTAAAACATTAACCAAAAAAATCTACAGCCAACACCCTCTCCACGCCGCCTCTGTTCCGGAGAAAAGCCCGCGACACGAGTATTTTTCTTAACCCACACATGTGTAACTCTACACACACGCCATGTCTATGTGTGCGTGAAAATACATGTACGTACGCCATCTTATGTATGTGTGCCGTCTTGGGTAGTAAAATATTATGCTGTCGGGTGAAATAACATTGTATAGATAATCAATAACAGGGGAATTTTATGTTAGATCCTGAATTCCAGGGCGTTTTACAGTGCCTAGGGTTAGTTTTACACCGTGAATTTGATATTAAGCTGGATTTAGCAGAGTAATGCAGAAGTAATTCGTTATTCAAGATATTAATTGTATTATAATAATATTTCACAACTATCACACAACGCCGTCTAGTCCCAAGCTAAGGAGAGCTTGTGTTATGGGTACTAGACAACTGATAAACATACTTATATACATATTTCTAAATACATAATTATAGACAAATTACACCCAGACACAGAAAAAATGATCGTGCATATCACACAAATATTTGTCCTGGGTGGGAGTCGAACCCACGATCTCCGGCATAGCAGTCAGGGCCACTAACCACTAGACCAACAGGCCAGTCAAATATTGCTTTCCTGTTACCCTGGATTTAAAAAAAATAATTTATAGGCTTGCACCTGGACCACTCCATGGAAAGCGATGATGTGGTCGACGATGGAGCACGCTTATCTAGAAGTAACCTATTCACTCTTGACTTAAAGACCCCCAGGTTGTAGCTATTCTATGATTTCCTATTACCTTGAAATAGTTTTAATACCTATACTAAGCTAGTTACTTGTTAATAACATAATTTACTTACAATAAAACGTTTTCAAACCAGACATGATAATATTATTCATAAGTGCAAAACAGTTGAAAATCAGCCAACTCTCCTACTATGTAATAATAACTATTTTCTTGAGACAAATAATGTTAAAGACAGGTCATTTAGTGAAATTAGATAATTATAATCTCTGTTAAAAATAGGTCTTACTGATGATTAGAACACAATATATTATTATACGGAAACAGTGTCCGAATCAACACTGTTTAGCACAATCAGATAAAATACATACATACTCTCGAAAAACATAATCCTCCTTCTGGCGCAGTCGGGTAAAAAAGGAATTTAACAAAAATATTAAAATAGTTTTGGTAACGCTTTTTATCCTAAAATAATATATTGTATTTTAAAACTTTTCTCTAGCTATATCAAATAGTGTGTCAAAATCGTCATGTAAAAAAAAATAATTAAAAATGTAAATGCCTCAATTCGGACACTGTCCAAATCGTCAGTAAGTCAAAATTAGATATTTTTAACAGATTGTGCAAGTACTTAAAATGCAAGATTTACCGTATCCAAAAGTTTTACCGTGAACCTGAAACGCAAAGGGCAACTGTAGGTACACCAGTGGGTTTGAAATCAGTAAAAGTCTGACACTCCCACTCACTCAACCTACACGGGTTTTAATTTCCCACTAGAAAAAAGGCTGGTCAACTCTACTTATCTATAATAGGTACAATAATTGTAACACAAGTATGCCATAATTTTAAAACAATATTTGGCAGTCTCAATGCTGACCAAACGTCCCTTTTCTTGGACAATGTTACCTTCACAATAAACTTAAGGGGATGCTCAATTTTTCATTTTACTGGTTAGCGTCAAATTGTATATTTTTTATACGTGCTTCATCAAGTGACTACTATTATACACCATACAATTTTTGATCGTTTTAACCCCGTGGAGGTTCAGTATGGTACATCAAACACTATCGATTTTTAAATAAAAAATAAAATACTTTTTTTTTCTAAAACTTAAATTATAATTTTTAAACGCATGTACGAAATTAATTTCTTTAAGTTAACGAGTCAATGACCTTATAGGTCGTTGCGTAATAACTACAGGTCATTGACGTTTACTTAAAGAAATTAAACTTATAGCACATTTGAATTTCGTACGCTATCGTGGAATATCCCCCTTAACGAAAAAGTTTCGTAGAGTTATCTAAGTGACAGCTAAGTTGAGTTAAGTAACCCTTCAGTAAAGGGCGCCACAGTAACCCAGTTGGCTCATTACACCCTTACTTTAGGGGATAGTGAGCGAGGCTGAAGGCTCTTAGTGAAAAATATTGGAGAAATAGTAGGAATGTTTTTGTTTGAATTAGATAAATAATGGGGTAGTAAAAAAACGTTTATTTCTATTGAATGCTACCTCTATTAAAGTATTTTGTATATGTTAAAATTGTATGGGAGAATTTTTTTCTTCATTTATTTTGGAATTTTTATCTGACCAGATATGGCAACACCATCGTACCTTTTAACATTAATAATCTCATCAAATATAATTACCTAATCTAAAATAATTACGATATTATGTACATTATAACTTTACAATAATAAAGATGGAAGTCACAATTGAAGGGTTGTTACCAAATAACATAATTTTTTGGAATCATCTGCAGTTGGTCGAGACAAAATTGACTGTATTAGTCCCACATTAAGAGCCAAATTCACCAATAAACTAATCGCTATTCGTTCAAACAAAACGCAGTTTGAGTGACTAATCGAGATTATAGCTTCATTTTTCGTTTCACCGCGATGAATTGAACCTAGTTTACGCTAAACTCAGTTTCAATTATTTTGTTGTCGCCCATGTTTATGACACGGATCTTTAAACTAGATTACGCTGAGCTCAGTTTAATTGAACTAAGTTTTTATATTGAATGATGAAATTAGCCCTAAGTCTATATAAATTTAATTCCCTCTGGGATAATCTTATTCTTTAGATTGATAAACTTGAAAATTAACTTCTATACCTGGCTAAATAATAAAAAGCTAGCCAAGTGCGATTCGGACTCACACACGAAGGCTTCCGTACCACTCTCCATAGCCGAACTTAGATATTTATTTTATTCTATATTTAATATTTGTTGTTATAGCGGCAACAGAAATACATCATCCGTGAAAATTGTAACTGTCCAGCTATCCCAGCCTGCTAGCTGCAGGCAGGCAGGGTCGAAGCCTACTGGGGCCAAGGGCCGCTTTCTGAAAAGAAGGCTCGGCCCCGGTATGATACGCAAAGAAGGAACGGGGTAGGTTTTTAGTCAGTAAGAGTCTTACACTATTTCCCGCTCCACCCAAGGGCGGGATTTGTTATTAGTTGATTTTACCTACCATAAAAAAACACTGTACAACTATCAAGGTTGATGAGTTACAGCCTGGTGACAGACAGACGAAAAGTGGAGTCTTAGCAATACGGTTCCATTTTTACCTTTTGGTTACGGAACCCTATTTTTCTCCCTTTTTTTTTCAACAAATTAACAAAATTTATAATTTTTTTCTTTTTTAATAATACGCTACTGCACTTGCTAGGTATACGTTAGTGTTACAATAAAATTCTGTCAAACTACCCACACGTATTAAAAACGAAAGAAAAATCACAAATACCGCCAAAGAAAATAAAGAAAACGTCGTAAATTGCGGAATGATTAAACGTTAAAACGTCTGCGGGCATCTAAACTCAATTTGCGGTGTTCGTCCATTTGTCACCGCGCGTCTCGGGAACCGCGCGCTGTGGGAAGTAGCTGATTATCTGAGTGCTTGTACGGTATACGGTGACTTGGATTTGGGGAAACATTTTGATGGTGTTATTATTTTTTTTATGGTAGCTAAAATCATCCAATGACAAATCACGCCCTTGGGCGAAGTAGTGTCAGACTCTTACTGACTAAAAACCTACCCCGTTCCTTTTTAGCCTATCGTGCCGGGGCCGGGTATTCCTTTCGGAAGTTAACCCATAACCTCAGTAGGCTTCGACCCTGCCTGCCTGCAGTTAGCAGGCTGGGCCTCTTCGGTGTGCTGACAGCTCCTTGAGGCGCGCGGGAACAGAACGCGCCGTCGACGACTTGGGCTCGGTCCGGTCTGTTATCGGACGATCGGATATTATTTTCCAACACCATATTTTGATGATGTTGGAAAATACTATAATGTGAGGATGTCAAACTAATTACCTATATGTCATCATCATCATCAGCCTTTTAATGTTCCCACTGCTGGGACACAGGCCTCCTCTCAACGAGAGGGAATGGGCCGTGATCCACCACGCGGGGTTGGTGAATGTCACATGTCTTCAAATTTTTGGTTCTAGGACATGCCGGTTTCCTCACGATGTTTTACTTCACCGTTTTGAGAGCAGTGGTGATGAAATAAATTACACAAAGTAATGCGCCTGGCCGGGTTTGATTTTCATTGATAAACTTAAAAATTGTTGGGTCAACCTCTTGATAGTTGTAGGAATTATCAAGTAACATTACTTATAGCATTTAGCGATACTTTTTTTTAGTTTTTGGGGTTCTACCTTCGAGGAAGCGCAGGCTTGTGAAAGACGGTGGGAGTGTAAAAGAGAGGGAGACCTTTGCTCAGAAGTGGGACAGAAAATGCTAGCAATTTTTTTTTTTAATAAAATTCACTGGCCACTTCTATTACTGTACTGCCTATAAATTTTGGGAGGCTTCTCGTAGTAGTAATACCTTGGTAGCACAATAAATATCTCGATTTATTTTCCGTTCATGATTTTTCTGCATTGCGGCAAAATGAGAGGTGCTAATTTTTCTTTATCATCACATAAAAATAATATCCACCATCACGTATGTCTGTCTGTTTGCGATAAACTCAAAATATTCGAAGCATTGTATTTCAAATAAACCATTTATAGGCACTTTTGAAATGTCAAGAAGTCAGTCTGTCAGAAAAAAAAAATGTAAATCAAAACTGCTCAATGGATTTTAGTGTGATTACGATTAGAAATAAAACAAAATAATTTATGCAGCAATTGCCAAATTGAAATTCCTAAAAGTGAAATCTACGAGTACTGAGTATTTTCAAGCCATCCAGCGCCATCCACTCAAACATACACACAAAATTTCATCCAAATCGGTCAAGCTATTTAGGAGGACAAACCAATTTCCAGAAAAATCTAATATAAAAAAAAATATTCTCGTGCCACAGTTTGTAACAAAACTCCGTAGAATTCTAAAACTTTTTTAAAATATTTTTGACAAAAAATATAACTTTTTTATTTTATTTAATTGATTTAAACTAGTGCTTGACTGCGATCCCACCTGATAGTAAGCAGTGATGCAATCGTTGACGGTGAGGTACACCAGTTTGCCTGAGCTTATTCATGCCATGAGCTTATTCGCTCTAGCCTTAAAGACACCTAAATTAAAATCGAAAGGGCAGACCGCAGCTGGCAAACTGTTCCTGTCATTCGATGTACGCGGTATAAACGACGAGGCAAAACGCTTAGTCCGGACCGTAGAAGTCACAGCATGGTGTAAAAAAATTTGGGATCGATTCAGTTACTGATTCTGAACAAACTATTTAGATATTCTCAACGTCATTTCATCCCATAGTCTGTACAAGCACACAGTGGGTGTGTGTGTGATGGATAGCCAATCGTCTCGCCAGTGTCATCGTTAGCTCTGCCTACCCCACTTTCGCTATATATCTTAAATCCACTAGATTTCACGAGATTATGAGGTATTAAGGATTTTGCTAAGTCAGAGCCATACAGATGGCGTGTGGCTTTTTATTACTGGTGTTTTAGGTAATGGTCACCTCTAATGATCTATATCTGATTTTGATTTAACATTTTTATTTTTAAGATATATTTATTTCAATGAACTGGCAGCTAGTGGTTTATTTTAATATTTTTGTATAAAATTTGTTTTATTTTTTATTTGAAGCCGCTGCCAGGAGCTAGTTTTAAATAAAATGCTATGAATCTTTGAATCGTTGTTACAAGATCTTTTTACTATCACGCTAGTATTATACACCGTTAAATTTTGGTCGTTTTAATCCCGTGGAGGGTCGATTCGGTACATGAAACACTATCGATTTGTAAAGAGAAAATTAAAAAAAGAAAAGTATTTTTTTTTAACTCGCATTAATTTGCGCATGTATGCAATTAATTTCTTTAAGTAAACGTCAGCTGGACGAGTCCAATGACCTGTAGGTAGTTAGTACGCAACGACCGACCAATACTACAAGGTCATTGACTCGTTTACCTAAAGAACCAGGGTTGCCAACATAGCACGTAGAATTGCCAAACTTAAGTGGCAATGGGCTGGGCACATTGCACGCAGAACAGATGGCCGTTGGGGCCGAAAGGTTCTGGAGTGGCGGCCGCGTACCGGAAGACGCAGCGTTGGAAGGCCTCCCACAAGGTGGACTGATGACCTGGTCAGGGTCGCTGGAGTCCGATGGATGCGAGATGCACAGGACCGGCCATTGTGGCGACGCTTGGAGGAGGCCTATGTCCAACAGTGGACGTCTCTTGGCTGAAATGATGATGATGAGAACATGGATATTAATTTAACGGTGTATTTAGGAAGTGAGATGTGAGTTTTTGAAAGTGAGAAATGAGTATTGAGATTGAGTTTTTAAGTGGCGCCAGTGATTGAAAAGTTGAAAGGGGACCGTTTATCTTGGTATGGGTATGTAAAGAGGAGGGCTGAAACACATATTACTAAAAGAGCTATGAGTATACGTGTCGATGGATGGAGAGGGAGACCAAAGAAAATATAGATGGATAGTGTGAGAAGTGATAAGGAAGAAAAAGGAGTTAGTGATAGGAGAGAATGGAAGAAAAAAACGTGTTGCACCGACCCCAAGTAAAACGGGAAAAGGGTAGGATGAGGATGATGTTTTAGAATTGGCTTTTTTTTCTTCATTTATGTACATTTTTCTCTTATATGGGTGTTAGTGAGTGACAAGAAACATGTAATCGAGATATTTGTAATGCATATCATGATTGAAAAGAATGTCAATGTTTCTGTCTGTGTCATGTGTTTCTTGCACATTCTATGTTCTTCTCTGTAAAGATCCAAGCTTCGGAATGTAACGAATGAATGTAATTAGTACCATTTTTCTGACTGATTGACTTCTTGTCTGTAAAATATTTATTTGAAATAAAATGCTTTGAATCTTAAATCTTCACGCTCAAACTGGTGAACGGATTTCTATGAAACTTGGTACATGAGTAGACTAAGCCCTGGAATAGCACAATACCTAGTACATTTTGATACAAGTGCAGAAAGTTTGGGGGTTGATAAGCAGCCTGATACGATAAAACAATTTTATAACAATAAAATTGTGGCAGGGGAGAGCAAGCACTTTTTCCGCTCTAGTGAGGAAAACAGTCCATTTCATGCTTAGAAGAAGTGGGATAAGAGTGGGTTTTCGAGTAAGTGTATTGAAAAATACTTTTTGTCTCGGGAGTATGTTCCTTTGGGAAAAATTCTGTTAACACTTGGACGAAGCCGCTGACAACAGGTAGTCCAAAATAAAACGAAAGTTATAAAGGCACCTCAAACTTAAATAAAGATGATCTATTATATGATCTATATGTGAATGAAGACCCTATTCCTCTAATAGCTATCAGTTTCATTCAACCGCATCAGTCGCAGCACATCCGTCTACGTCACACGCAGGGTGACGCCTCCAGTTATCGACCATGCGAACTTTATTCTTTAGTGGAAGTTTTGTAACAGTTACTTTCAAAATGTTGGGAAAGAATTAAATATCGTGACTACATTTTTACTTAAAATTTGAGAATTTTATCTATCCTAATATTATAGAGAGCAAAAATCTGTATGTTTGTATTTTTAACAAAAACTACTGGACCGATTATAAAAAAAATGTTCAACTATAGAATGCTAATTTATCATTGAGTGACAGGGATGCGAACACAATCGTTAGGTGAAGTTAGTCTATTATATTTCTGTATCTATTATACACCGTTTAATTTGACGGTGTATAATAGATAATAATATAATAAGAGTAATATAATAGATAATAAGAGTAATTTCGGTACCGACTAACATTTGGAGTTCGGTCGTCATTCACGAGTCATGCTGTTTGGAGTATCGATAATGATATTATATATTCTTACAGTGATGTTGCACAACACTAGTTGTGATCTGATTTTATGGAGTCGTGTATTTTATTAGATAAAATTGAAAAATACACCGTTAAATTTGAGTCGTTTTAATCCCGCGGAGGGTCTATTCGATACATGAAACACTATCGATTTGTATAGATAAAATTAGAAAATTAAAAACTTTTTTCTAAATCTCGAATTAATATACGCATGTACAAAATTAATTTCTTTAAGTAAACGAGTCAATGACCTTGTAGGTAGATTCAAAAGCATTTATTTTAAATAAACTATTTACAGACACTTTTGAAAGGTCATGGAGTTGGTAGTTGTCGGTCGTTACGTACTAACTACCTACAGTTCATTGGCCTCGCTCAGCTGACGTTTACTTAAAGAAATTAATTTCGTACATGCGTAAATTAATTCGAGTTTAAAAAAGAGTACTTTATTTTTTAATTTTCTCTTTACAAATCGATAGTGTTTCATGTACCGAATTAACCTCCACAACCCAGTTAATGGGCAACACAGTACCCATAGCATAGCATAGTATAATCAGCGTTTTAAGGTTCCCACTGCTGGGACTCAGGCCTCCTCTCTAGGAGAGGAATTGGGCCGTTTTCTACCACGCGGGACCAGTGCCGGTTGGTGAAAGTCACATGTCTCTGAATTTTTGGTTCTAGGACATGCCGGTTCCTTCACCGTTTTGGGAGCAGTGGTGATGAAATAAAGTACACTAAGTCATTACTTTGAAGCTTTTCAGGCCCATTCGCCTGGGTGGGTTTGAATCTGCGGCCTACAACTGTTAAGTCAGAGCCGTTACTCGGCCACCACTGCTCTCATACACGGTGCGATGTTGAAATAAATTATTTTGAATTCGATTTTGCAAAGATAATATTTTCTTCCAGTTCACACTTCCCGATCTAAATCAGAGCCGTCAAGTTCGTATAAAGGCGTGTTCACACTACCGTCACATCAACGTCACGATAACGATCGTGTGTGTCTGTCGCTGACATTGACGGATACGTCGTGAAGATTACCCGCCTTTGTGGAGGATCACACCCGGATTATCCGGGGTGAGCAGGGGTAGAATATTTCTTTTATTTTTCTAATTGATGTCCTATGAAAGTTGCGGGGACATTAAATTTTTGGCTTATGGATTTTTTTATGAATGCAGTAGGACAAAACTTACTTTTACACTTTTTTTTTGTTTAAAGTTATTCCGGATAAGATACTTTAATTTTTAATGTGTGTATTTGTTTACATGAAATGTAAAATTAACTTATTAATCTTATGTGTTTTAAAATCAAAATAATGTTTTGTGTTAATGTTGTGATTGTCTATAAGTGTTACAGCACTGAATAGTGTTATAAAATGAACCTGTAAATTCCCAATGCATGTAATGTTGGCGATCCTAATAATAATAAATAAATGACCACCTTACGTCATAACTACAGAGCAACATGGCGGCTAGGATTTTTGTCAAATTACGCGCGAAATTAAAAAATGCAAAATTTAAATGAATGACAAGATTGTATAAAAAATCATGTTTTTTTTGTAGTTTATTTAGCCCCTTATGGTCAAATTGAGACATTTTTCAAAAATAACTAGTTTTTGCTCAGATTTTTTTTTTAAGGTGGATTAAACCATCTAATGACTTTTCCGCTCTAGGGTTAAGCGAGAGGGCGTGTTAGAATTTTCCAGACTAAGGTCACACCGGTGTCCTTCATAAGTCAGGGTGCATACCAATTTTACTCCAAAAATTCTACTGTTCAAAAAATTTAGGTACTTAATAATATTTTGTTTCATTGTTTCGATAACTTAAAACATCCCTGCTTACCCCCGAAAAGCAAACACGACAAACAAGGAAACAAACCGACTGTAACGAAAAGTCTACTTAAGGCCGTGAGCACACATTGGCGGTAAAACAAATTAACGAGATGAGTCGCCGCGAGTCGGTCCGTCGACGCCCTAAGATGGATGGTGGGGCGATCACGTGACGTCTAGCTACGACGAATTTTGTGAAACAGTTTTACGAATATTTTTACTTTGTTGAAAGTGAGACGAAGTAGAAATATTGATGGAAAATTACATGGCTTTTTATTCACATTTTTTTCTGGGTGAGAAGTAATCAAATATCTTCTCCCACTCTGGGTGGAGCGAAAGTTAGTGTCAGAATTTTACGAACTAAAATCCACATGTGTTGCCTTTTACGTTGCAGAGACGCGGTGATTATTTTATACAATTCCGAAGCCTTTTTAGTTTGTTTAGCAATTTTTGGTCAGCACTGGGAACAATACAAGACAATGGATGTATGTGGTAAAAAGATGACATTGTCAAAGTACTGGTAAACTCTGAGCCTGAACAGCCAGGCTACGTGATGGATAGAAACATTTGGAGGTGGCTGTTGCCGCCGCATGTGGTCCTTACATTTACAACGAGAGCAATGAAGATAATTAACATACAACACTAACAAATCTATATAAGTACTACACAATAAATTAAATATTACTATCGACCCGACCCAGCTTTGCATGGTGATACTAAATATATTATGCACGCATACATTTAAAACCTTCCTCTTGAATCACTCTATCTATTAAATAAAACCTTACCAAAATCCGTTGCCTAGTTTTAAAGATCTAAGCATACATAGGTACAGACAGCGGGAAGTGACTTTGTTTTATACTATGTAGTGAAGTGATACATAAGCAATAATCAGTCTTATAAAGTTCCCAATGCTCTGACTCAGGCCTCCTTTCTACGAAAGGGAATGAGCCATAATCCACGACAAGGGCCCAGTGCGGATTGGTGGACTTGAGAGTACGTATACTATACAATAAAGAATGTATAAATAAATAAAGCAAATATTATATCAAATAAAAACAAACTAGCTAATCAATCAAAGCGAAAATTCGGCACTATGCGGCCGCTCCTCGCTAATTATTAGGTAGCATTTTCTGAGCAATTGATTGCTCATTGTCTTGCCGTGCAGATGAGCTAATGATCGAAGTAGATATTGTTTGTTTGTATGTTTGTAACTAGGAAGGATAGTGTGGTTATATGTTAGGATGAGAAACTGTCTTCGCTGCATTATAAGAAAGAAAATGATAATTAATTTAACACATTAATCGTGCCTACAGCGAAGGAGTGGGTTTCTCGGCCCGAGCATGTGGTTCCTTATAGCTTAGAGTCTTAAGTCAAAGAGTAAAGTCATTATTTTTATGGCAGGGTGCTCTACTTTCGACTATATTACCGCTTACCATCAAAACCGGGCAATAGTGTAAGTCAAACTCGCACACTTAGGCCGTGTTTACGGAGACGCGGCGCGTTGGGCGTTTCGTCGTACATTGCAGCAGCGGGCCGCGTCATCGCTCGCAAAAACGTAAACATGTGGCAATGTACGACGGACCGCCCGACGTGCCGCGGAACGCGCCGCGTCTCCGTAATCGAGCACTTAGGGTTCCGAACAAATTAACTTATTTATATTTCGACATTCTCAAGGGAATCAAAATTCATAAGGTACTTCCCGTTGACCCAGCATGTTTGGCATGAAAACAAGGTCTTATAGCGCTGATATAGGAATAAATCTAAAAACTGTAAATTTGTGCTAACGTCACCAAAAAAAAATGTTTAAATTCGCAAAAATCTTCTGAGATTCGATTTGGGAACTGAACTGGTTTCATTAGTGAGTGGCGAGTTCGACTCACACTTGCCCGGGTTTTTTTTAAACTTTGTCGTATACTAGGAATTACGCTCCTGAGCCCTGTAACGTGGGTGCGTTCACAAACATGTAAACTCACATACTCAGGACACCATAACATTACTAACAAGGATAATCTCCCAAACACCTATTGACTGTTCGAGTACCATAATTATCTTCTAAACCAAAAAAAAAAAAACTAACAAAGAAACTTTTTAATCTTCTTATTAAAAAACAAAATGATGGTGACAAATACAGTTAGAAAAGAAAAAAATGTTGCAAAAAACGTAGCGGTTGCACCCTTTCATTTAAAACTGTTGTCGTATGAGAAACGAATGAGGAGACAGGTAATGTATGCTTGTATGCATCGATCTAGTAGTTTTGATACTTTTGCAGATCATGTCTGCGTAAAAAAAGAAAGAAAGTTGCGCAGTGAATAGGATTTGGTTTTAATTATATCAGACGTGTTTTCTTGCTTGTAATCATTAAAAAAATAGAAGTGATATTGTTTTTTCTTTGTATTGATAAAGCAGTTAATTGAGTCCGTCTGAAAACGGTGAATCAAATATCTAATAGCATAGCATCAGCCTTATAATGTTCCCATTGCTGGGACTCAGGCCTCCTCTCTAGGAGAGGGAATGGGCCGTAATCCACCACGCGGGCCCAGTGCGGATAGGTGGATGTCACACATCTTCAAATTTTTGGTTCTAGGACATACATGTTTCCTCACGATGTTTTCCTTCACCGTTTTGAGAGCAGTGGTGATGAAATTAACTAAACAAAAAAAAAAATGTGCCTGGCTGGGCTTGAAATATCTAATACTCTTTAGTAATTGACAAAAGTATTGCTTTGCATATTTTTCTAAAGAAGTCACCATGCTATGCTGGTGATCCTGGCTGGTTACTCATCCCAACACTTGAAAAGATGTACCCGACTTATTTCTATGTGTAATAAAGCAAACGGATGTTGTCATTCGTTTTATATCAGAATCTATCTACAATATATTTCTTTGGGGAGGTATGAAAATGCATACCAAGGCACTGGAACCGAGGCAGGGAAGGAACAGGGTAGGTTTTTAGTCAGTAAGAGTCTGACAGTATTTCCCACTCCACCCGAGGGCGGAATTTGTCATTTAATGATTTTACCTACCATAAAAAAAAATTACATTATATTTAAAAATAAAGTTTTAGAATATTAATTCTTCATTTCCGTAATTTTACAAGTTCGAAATTCGTAAATTTTTATTAATTATTTTTTATAATATATTAATGGTACTGCATTAGCAAACTCCAAGTATCAAAACGATATCATCCACCTAACTCTACTTCCTAAAGATCAGAACACAACCCCATAAGACAGTTCAATCACCCCTATACAAAATAATACTTAAGAGTACCGACCTCAGAATTTATGTGCCCAAAATATATAGCGATAAAACTCCATAGGTATATTGTTTGTAACATCATAATATTGTATTGTCATATTATTTATTGTGTATTGTCAATACGGTGTGTAACTGGCTGGTGATAGAAAGGATGATGGAAGGTGTGATTTTTTTGTTTATGAGAAATAAAGAGGTATGAAGAAGTGTTTTAAAAATCCATAAAATATGATTTAATGCAGTTATTTCCAATGATGCGAATAGTGAGTGTTAAAGAAATCACACTAGTATTTTGAAGTCGGAAGGTTTTTTTTTATGGTAGGTAAAAGCATCCAATGAAAGATCCCGCCCTCGGGCGGAGCGGGAAATAGTGTCAGACTCTTACTAACTAAAAACCTACCCCGTTCCTTCGTTGCCTATCATACCGGGAAGTTGGAAGGTTATATGTCTGTATGTTTGTTGTTGCTTCACGCTCAAACAGCTGAATAGATTTATATAAAAATTGGCACACGAGTAAATAATTTCCTGACCAAGTTTTGTCCATTCAGCCGTTTGAGATAATTTAATTTTAAGAGCATGCTCAACAAAACAAGATCACTGACCTTCCTTTCTCTTCACCTTCCTATCTCGCTTGACCACTGCCAAGCCTATCAATCATCATCATCATCAGCCTTTTTTTTGTTCCCACTGTTGGGACACAGGCCTCATCTCTAAGAGAGAGATCACAAAATCAAGTTATTGAAATACCTAAAAACTAAACCAACGTGGCTATTTATTGGCAATGTCTCTTTAGCTGAATATCTAAGACACTATTTTTAATAGCATAAGCATAGCATAATCAGCTTTTTAACATTCCCACTGCTGGGAATCAGGCCTCCTCTCTAAGAGAGGGATTGGGCCGTAATCCACCACGCGGGCCCAGTGCGGGTTGGTGAATGTCACATGTCTTCGAATTTTTGGTTCTAGGACATGCCGGTTTCCTCACGATGTTTTCCTTCACCGTTTTGAGAGCAGTGGTGATGAAATAAATTACACAAAGTAATGCGCTTGGCTGGGTTTGAACTCGCGACCTACAACTCGTAAGTCGGGGCCGTTACCACTCGGCCACCACTGCCTATCAATAATAAAATATAAAATAAATCTATTTACAAATCATGATTTCCCCACTAATTCTCACAACAACACATACTAAACTAAAATCTTACAAAACTTGTAAGTTATAACAAACTCCAATGTCCTACAATAGCTAGACACCGCAATCCTAACTTTAGCTCCTAAAAGTATACTAATAAAAAAGTTTGTCTGTCCATTTATTGCCGGCTACTGGCAATATATCGGTTTGTATGTTTGTTTGTCACTAACTTTTGTTGCCACAAGACCCAGGGGTGATAGTTCTGTGTTTATATCGGTTGAGGTATCGAGGGTATACTAAAGATGAGCTTTCTATGGTGTTTCGAATGGTACTATGTAATTATTTTTGCTTGTCGTCTGCAAATCCACGCCTATGGTTGCTAGCAAAGGAGGAGGCTGACCGAATCAGGCAACGGCGCTCACGCCGCAGCCACCGCCGTAATTCCGATCCAAATTTCCGGCCGCCGTAGGCGCGGGCTTGCGGACGGCGGGCAATGGGTAGCTCGCTATCCGTTTGTCCGGTAACAGACCGGACCGAGCCCAAGTCGTTTACGGCGCGCACTGTTCCCGTGCGCCTCAAGGAGTTGTCAGCAAACCGTAGGGGCCCAGTAGGGTCGAGGCCTAGTCTGGGGCTCTGGGAAGGTATGAAAATGCATACCAGGGCCCTGGAACCAAGGCAGGGGAGGGACGGGGTAGGTTTTTAGTCAGTAAGAGTTTGACACTATTTCCCGCCCCACCCAAGGGTTGGATTCGTCATTGGGTGATTTTACCTACCAAAAAAAAAAAACCTCTACGACGGTTGGAAATAGCAATCAAGGCGGCTGGAGCTTGAGGACGGACGTTCGCTCGAACACGCGGACATTCGGCTGCCTCTTTCCCTAGCATCACTGCTGGAGTCTGTATTTCCTGATCTATAGCTATAACTTTGGAGCAGTGGTGGCCGAGTGGTAACGGCCCCGATTTACGATTAGTAGGTCGCGGGTTCAAGCCCAGCCAGGCGCATTACTTTGTGTAATTTATCTCATCACCACTGCTCTCAAAACGGTGAAGGAAAACATCGTGAGGAAACCGGCATGTCCTAGAACCAAAAATTCGAAGACATGTGACATCCACTAGCCCGCACTGGGCCCACGTGGTGGATTACGGCCCATTCCCTCTCTTAGAGAGGAGGCCTGTGTCCCAGCAGTGGGAACATTAAAAGGCTGATGGTGATGATGATGATAACTTTGGGGTCTTTAAGTCAAGAGTGAACAGGTTACTTTTAGGCAAGCATGCTTCATCGTGGCTACATCATCGCTTACCATCAGGTGAGATAGTGGTCAAACACGAGCCTATGCATTATAAAAAGTTAAATATTTTTACGTGCTTCTATTTATTTCTAATTAATTTTCCATGATTAATTCACTACTGATGTTATAGAGAAATAAACAAATACCCCAAAATAAACAATACAAAACTATTATCATTAACAATAAACAAGGAAATTAGCCATACACAAGGGTGTCCGCGATTAATTCGCCGAATTAGTCCGTCCCGAGTAAAATCGATTAGGGAACGAATTTCGGGGCCGGGGCAATTCGCAACGACGCTGCGTCCCATCTAAGATAAACATGCCAGGTTTTTTCTTCGGTTGAGACATTAACCAAGGATCTTTTGATGGTGACAATGAGGTTTTAGAATGTGGGACAGTCCTGACTTTGGATTTGAAGGTTTAAAGTGTTGGATGACTATCGTTCAAGTACATAGTTTTAGCAAAGCAAGATCTAGAGAAGCAATCGTGGCCGAGTAATAACGGCCCCGACTTTAGAGGTCGCGAGTTCAAACCCAGCCAGCTGTATTACTTTATTTAATTTATTTCCGCTACCGCTACTCTCAAAACGGTGAAGGAAAACATCGTGAGGAAACCGCCATGTCTTAGAACCAAAAAATCGCAGACATGTGACAGCCACCAACTCGCACTGGGCCTGTGTGATGGATTACGGCCTATTTCCTCTACTAGAGAGGAGGCCTAAGTCCCATCAGTGGGAAAATTATAAGGCTGATGCTATGCTATGCTAAGATCTAGATATTATTGACAGCGTAATAGGCGTAGTGGTTGAGTGATTTACTGCTGCCTTGCATGTCGTAGGTTCGACTCCTAGTAGGAACAATTTGCAAAGTCTACAGGTAGTAGTTCAGGGTCTGGGTGTCTTGTGTATGTGAGTATATATATGTTTGTAAACGCCTCACAATAGAAGAGTAATTCCTACCGCGGCGCATAGTTTATTTAAAAATATCATTATAAAAAGTTTTTATGAATATCAATTTTTTATCTAGTTACACACAAAAACTTAAAATCGAAAAAAACAAATACAGTGGTGGTCAGTGGACGGCGATGTGCCGTAATCATGGTGGATATACAAACTTATACGCACAAAACGTTTTGGGAATACATTCATTGTGCGTACAGATTAAGTTTAGAGAGACCACTGCTCTCTAAAGTGAGTTGAGTGAGTAGCTGAATTCGAGGCTGAGTGGTAACAGCCCCGATTTACGATTTGTAGGTCGCGGGTTCAAACCGAGTCAGCTGCATTACTTTGTGTAAATTAATTCATCACCACTGCTCTCAAAACGGAGAAGAAAAACATCGTGAGGAAACCGGTATGTCCTAGAAACAAAAATGCGAAGACACGTGACATCCACCAACTCGCGCTGGGCCTGCGTGGTAGATTACGGCCCATCTCCACTTCTAGAGAGGAGGCCTGAGTCCCAGCAGTTGGAACATTATAATTCATTCGTAATTCGTAATTCCCTGCCAGAGTCTATGCGTCTTGATAGCTAAAACCAAGGGTTTTTAAGCCAAGAGTGAATAGGTTACATATAAGCAAGCATACTCTATTGTCGATTACATCATCGCTTACCGTCAGGTGAGATAGTGTTCAAAGGCGAGCCTATCAATGATAAGGGAAATTAATAATATTTTTTTTAATAAATACATTGCTCAAATTCACATTACATTACTGGTCTTAATATAAAAGTAATGACACATCGTCACATCATACTTCTCTCCAAATAAATAGATACCAATTTCCTTCATCAAAACCACTGACTTCACTATAGAAAAAAAACCAACGAAAAGCTGGTCACCCTACACTGTATGTCATTAGACGAAGCGGCAGGGGCGTCATTACAGCGATGAGTAGAGCGACCATTAATCTTGTGAGACCGGTCTCTGGGCTGTCAAAATTGTGGCCACCGTTCTACGTGCGTACTTAGTTCTACGTTCTTTTGTCTCTGGTCACTCTAGTGTGTGCGTCGATTGTGAATATGAAGGTTTGTATTGTGTCTATGATACGTTTGGTCAAAGGGTTCGGGGTTTCAATTTTGAGTCGTTTATATGTTCAGGTTGAGTATATCTCCTACAATAAATCAGAATGCTATTAATATAGCACCTGGGCCTATGGGCCAAATTCACAACCGTCACTAAAATCGTTTAGCAATATCGATACCTATCTAAAGTAACTGTTACTCTTTTTAAAAAGCAAAGAAGGAGGTCGCACGCGTGAGGCATCGGCCCTCACGCATTGTTTGCACGTATTACTTGTCGCGCGCCTCTAGGAGATATCAGCAAACTATAGGGGCCCAGCAGGGTCGAAGCCCTCTGGGTTCGCTTCTGAAAAGAAAAGCCTGCCTTGGTATAAAAGGCAAAGAAGGAACAGAAGCGAGTTTTTAGTCATTAAAAGTCTGACAATAACTTTAATTTTCCGCTCCGCCCAAGGATGGAAGATATCATTGGGTGATTTCCCCACCTAAAAAAAACCCTTTCAAATAAAAACAAAAACCAGGAAAGATGGGATTTCCAATGAAAAAGATGTATATAAATTGCCAAAACAAAACTGAAAATCACATTATGGCACGTTTCGGTGCAGTGGCAGAGGAATTGGGGCTACACTGAGTGTCACAGGATTGATTCCCGTTCAGGCTACTACACCTAAAAGTGTGAAATAAAAACTGAAGAACATTTAAGTCAGTTGGTTTTTGTTTTGGAAAAATATTTTTTTACAACCTTAATAACCTAGTTTAGAGTCAAATTCCAGACTAACATAACTTTTAAGAAGACTCAAAAGTCAGCAACTTGAATGAATGCCCATTGAGTCTTTAGTAAATACAGTTAACAAATTGCTTACCTCGGTTCACTTAATCGTACTAGAGCGGTAATACCCGAGAGCCCTCGGGTCGAAATAAGTAGGGGTGTGGACCGACGGATTCTGACGATTTAATACGAAGATATGTGTGAATTTCTATACATTGACTTAGTAACATCAAGCAATGTTACTATATATGTATGTATTGACAAATCCTCTTGAATTAATAATAAGCACCAAGGTTTTCCAATGCCTTACATTAAAAAAAATTGGTATCTATTTTCTGAATTAGCAACACTAAAGATTGCACGTAGGGGAGATGAGAATGTTGAGATGGATGTGTGGTGTGACGAGAATGGATAAAGTGAAAAATGAGGAAGTTTGAAAATGGCTCCAGTGACTGAAAAGTTTGAAGAAAATCGTTTGTCTTGGTATGGTCACGTGTTAAGGAGGGATAGAGCGCATGTTACTAAAAGAGTTATGAGTTTACTTGTGGATGGACGGAGAGGAAGAGGGAGGCCGAAGAAGAGATGGATGGATTATGTGAGGAGTGATATGAAAGAAAAAAGAGTTAGTGATAGCATGACGGGTGACAGGACAGAACGGAAGAAAACAAAGGTGTTGCGCCGACCCTAAATAAAATGGGATAAGGGCAGCAAGATCATCATCTTGCTGCCCTTATCTCATTTTGCCTCTTATCCCATTTCCAAAAATACATTTTAGCAACACTAAAATGTATTTTTGTTATACTGTCAACTAAAATGGAATAGGACTAGTAAAAGTGCGGCAACACTTTGACAGATACTTTTAAAATAACACGCCACACTGTTCTGGAAATTCCATTTTAGTTAGCGAAGGAAGCAACATCTCAGTAATTTCTGCTATGTTTATTAATTTCAATCGATTGGTGACATTTGTGATAATAATTGTGTAGGTACTATCAAAGTATAAGTATATAGGTGTGATACCCTTTTTGGCAGTTTTATTTTCATGACCTACCCCGCTAGGTACGCTAAATAAGTTTCTTGCGAAATCATCCTTCAGAGTTAACAATAGCATCAGCCTTATAATAATCCCACTGCTGGGAATCACTCAGGCTCCTCTCTAGGAGAGGGAATGGGCCATAATTCACCACGCGGCCTCGGTGCGGGTTGGTAAATGTCACATGTCTTCGAATTTTTGGTTCTAAGACATGCCAGTTTCCTCACAATGTTTTCCTTCACCGTTTTGTAAGCAGTGGTGATGACATTAATTACACAAAGTCTGCTGTCAACCTGCGCTTACACCTCTCATGAATAATACCGTTCGTATGTAACACTACTTAGAAACACCAAACTAACCCAATATTGTTAACTGCAGAAATATGAGTTATCGTAAGGCAGTCAAGCCGAACGTAAACTGACAAAGTTCTGGTTACATTTCTGTAATTCAGGTGTTTAGGTATGTAAATTACTGTTTACGTGCAAGTGGGCTTTTTGTAAGTGGGAAATTATCCAATGAATTCTCATCAAGGAGACAAGGAGGAGGGAAGGCGTGTCAGACTTTTCTGGCTTGTAGCTCAAAAACATTTAAAAATTTAAAAAAAAACGAAGGTAATAAAAAAATAATATATCTATATATATAAAATTTGACTGGCCTGTTGGTCTAGTGGTTAGTGGCCCTGACTGCTATGCCGGAGATCGTGGGTTCGATTCCCACCCAGGAAAAATGTTGGTGTGATGAGCACGATCATTTGTTCTGTGTCTGGGTGTTATTTATCTATAATATTTTTGTATTTAGAAATATATAAGTATTTATATCAGCTGTCTGGTACCCATAACACAAGCTCTGCTTAGCTTGGGACTAGACGGTGTTGTGTGATAGTTGTGGAATAAATAAATATAATTATATTAAAAAAAATTCACACTATTTATAACGTTTTTGAGTTATAAATAGTGTAACTAACACGATTTTCTTTTGAACTGAACCGATTTGGCTAAAATTGGTGGGAAGGTAGCTTAGAACCAGGAGACGGACATTTATTATCATCACGTTAAATAAAAAAAAAACCTGCTCATTTATTGATATAGGGTAGATTATGGTGGAGTAAGGTAGAGCGGGAGCGAAGCCGCGGGCAAAGGCTAGTATTTATTATAAAAAAAAATGTAAATTCAATATCAAAATAAAATTAAAAATAATAGCGAAAATTGACATCTTAACGTGACTATTTAGCTTAAAGGACGAGTATTTTGGTACATTACTACTGTTTTCATCACGGGTTTGATTCTCTCACAGAACTAATATTTGTATGACCTAAAGAAAATTGTTTCGGGAATGAGCATCTTGAGTACGTGAGCTTAAAAATTTGTGGATGCACCCACAGTACAGAAGCAAAACATTTTTTTTTTTTCGTGACTGACCGATCCTGACAATTCAAAAGTACCTGTAAATCGTTCTGAGCCTTTATAAAAAAAAAAAAAAAATTAATATTATTATTAGTAGTAGGTGATTGGAGCCGGTTACCTATTATAAGTTCTTCGGTGTGATGAAAATATGGCAAATAAATCATTTGGCAAATGAAAAAAGTTCTAAAGAGGCTTCGGCCAATATCAATTCGGTAAAATGATACCTATGACACATAATAGTTCGATGATATAAAAATATGTCAAATAATGCATTATAGCAAGAAAGACGTTGGCCAATAGTTTTCGGTCACATGAAATTCGAACAAAAAAAAATCGGAAAAGTGATCGGTTCCCTTGGCAAGCAAAGCAAGTTTAAGCAAGTAATGCCTGTTTTAGGAGACTCCACTATTCCACAGCAATATACAATTATATTTTTTAATAACATAGATATAAAGCATGCTTGTATGTTTGTGCGTGTGATGGTGTGTTCGTGTGTGATGGTCTGTGCTTTTGAGTATGAAACAGGTTTTTTTTACAGTTTTTTTTTTACCAAAAAACTAACTATAATTTAAGTAAAACTAAAACAGCGTTAAAAAAAAACACTAAACAGTTACTGGAAAAAGTTGCAATAGACTTAACGAACATCCAATAGCTGTTCAAAAAGTTTTCTCACACAATCGCTATCTAAAACATTTTACCATTCACAGTACGAATTAAGAACATTAAAAATCGCTTCTGGCGACCCCGTACGCACAGAGGCGTGATAGTCAAAAATTACATGCAACACACCTGGCATACAATATAATTAATATCTTAACAACAAAAAGGGTTAATTCGTACAAAATCAAGCATAAAATCTTTGAGATGAGGGGTCACCCTTTGTAAGAAAGTGAAATCATTTATTCTTCTTTTCTTTTTGTAACAAGAAATAGATTATTATGCAAGTTTTTTTTTTTTTTCATTTTTGGCTTTGTAGCGTTTGTGCTAGTGACAAGTTTTAGAATAAAAAATCAATGAATTGTTCAGAAGTCAGTCGGCAAAATTATACTAATGCATGTTCCAAAGAGTAGATCTCCATAGAGAAGTATGTGCAAGAAATCCATAGTCTACTGGGGTCAAGGGCCGCTTTTTGAAAAGAAGGCTCAGCCCCGGTATAATTGGCAACGAAGGAACGGGGTAGGTTCTTAGTCAGTAAGAGTCTGACACTATTTACCGCTCCGCCCAAGGGCGGGATTCGTCATTGGATGTTTTTAACTACGATGAAAAATAAAAATTAAATAAAATTGAGAGCCGAGGTGGTCAAGTGGTGACGGTCCCAACCTACGAGTTGGTTGGTGGAGTTGGTCGCGGTTTCAAACCCAGCCAGGTGCATTACTTTGCCTAATTTATTTCATCACCACAGTTCTCTAAACGGTGAAGGAAAACATCGTGAGGAAACCGACATGTCTTAGAACTAAAAATTTGAAGACATGTGACATCCACCAACCCGCACTGGGCCCGCGTGGTGGGTTACGACGCATTTCCTCTCCTAGAGAGGAGGCTTGAGTCCCAGCAGTGGGAACATTATAATGCTGATGCTATGCTATTCTTACAATCCCTTATAAATATATCATAGTAACTTACAATTTATCAATGAAGGAAGCAATAAAATAAATGCTTCAGGTCAATAAATTGAAATTTTATAGATATTATGACATTATTTGATTCCCAGAGCTTACTATTAATTAGATTAATCGCCAATACCATTTAAATAATAGGAAACAATAAGCATTTCCAAAACGTTAATTCATCTTCTTCAATCAAAATGAACCGCAATTTGAGCTTAAAAAAATCACAATCATTACTTTCTCACAGGAAGATTTTACTCCGAATCAGTCATCTGTCAAAATTAGATTAATATTTGACAATGAACACTAACCAACCGTCAAAATGCGATGTCTTAATTACGAAACGTCAAAATCAATTATGCATAAAAATCTTTTATGATTTGAATAAGATGTATTTTCTAATCGTTTGTCAAAATCCCTTCAGGGTTGCTCTGAATGGATAACGACAATTGGGAGATTCACCCTCCATTGTTTCCTTTGGTTAAAACGATTAATTGGAACTGTTGAAAATCGATTTTGAATGCCGATGAAGAAAGGGTTAGTTTTAATCGTTAGTACGTTCTATTTTCAGTTTTGCTTAAAATAATTTAACAAAAGTAAAAGTGAAATATAATAATTAGCTTTCATCTTTATGATTTTATATTTTATCAATGAAAATGGCAGTAGTATCACAATATTCGACTTGTACCAATTGTTTGAGTCATCATCATCATCATCATCATCAGCCTTTAATGTTCTCACTACTGGGATTCACGCCTCCTCTCTAAGAGAGGGAATGGGCCGTAATCCACCACGCGGGCCCAGTGCAGGTTGGTGGATGTCGCATGTCTTAGAATTTTTGGCACCTATATTACATTTACGAGTAGTTTATTTATTTGTGTATCTTTTTTGTTTTCGCCTTTTTTCTCTTTTATTTCACCTACCACTATTTTACTCTAAGAACTGATTGATGTCAAGCGTTTCGCCTTACCATATATGCCGCGTACATCGAGGGACTGGAACAACTTGCCTACTGCGATCTTCCCGACCGACTATAATTTGAGTGACTTCAAGACTAGAGTGAATAGGCTCTTAATAAACTAGTACCACCATCAACGATTGCATCACTACTTACCATCAGGTGGGATTGCAGTCAAGCACTAGTTTTTATCAATATAAAAAAAGTCAAAAATCCACAATCCAGAGTGTTTAATGAACCTGGCAATGACTAGCAAAATGCGAAAAAAAAAGCTTGAGGAAACCCTTTCATTTTCACCTCAATCCAATCTCATAATTAAAACCAAAATAGTAATCCTCACTTACAAATTCTCGGCGCTGTTTTTTAGCATTAGCGCCGTATATTATCGCGGGCAGCATTTTTTGTCGATCCAAACGCCGGTTACCCCTCTGCAGCACAGTAGTCGCATAAACTTTTCTTTTTTTTGTTTTTTTTTTTTATTATTATTTCATTATATTGTAAGCTCACGGCAGTCATCAAAAGATCGTTAGCAGACTCACAATGTATATATTGGCAATTTTTTTCTCGTAACTCAAAAATTGACTCTGGTGTCGGCCATTTTATTTTTTGATATTGTTATGTCATTATGATATATCAATGCGGTATTGTTACTAGGTTTTTTGAATGGTGTGAAATAGGGTAGTCTTTTGTTGGAATGTGACAATTAAAAGTGAGTTTAAGTTTTTTTTTTAGTTGTCATCTTTGTTAGTTATGTTGCCAACAAGTGGGGTTGACACGTCAAGTTTTTTCTTTAAATGTCTTATTGTTTTTTTTTCCTCGTTTTTTTACTCTTAGCATCAAGTCTCATCATATGGAAAGAAACGTATACAATTCTAAATCTCTTTGAAGCTACCATCACCCCAGTAATTCCTGAAGCTTTTTTATTCTCTCGATCTTAAATTTTAGTATTTATGAAAATATTATAAAACTCAAAATAATTTTTTTAAAGTAACTATGGAGTTTCTTGACAGTTTTTCTCTATAGGAAACGATAAATTCGGACTGTCTTTCAGCCTCTATCGTTTCATAAGTGGCCATATAGGCTTATGTGAAATAAAACATTTTGAACAATATTTTGTATTTTGTTTCACACAGACCATAAAAATAAATAAAATAGATGACTGTACCACGTTAATAACTACAGTCACAAAATCAATAAGTATCCAAAATCTTTCTAATTCAAAGTATTCTATTTTGTAAAAATCTATGTACCCATAAAAAAATAGGTACCAGTTCCAACAGGAATTTTCTGTAGAGAACAACCAGCAAAAAACTTCATTTTCAACCATATTATTTTCACCCTCATCGTCTGCCTTCCTATTTGGGATCAGTACAACATTTTTTTTTCCATTCTTTCGTGTCAGCCGTCGCGTTATCACTAACTCCCTTTTCTTCCATATCACTCCTCACACCATCCATCCATCTATTCGTTGCCCTCTCTTATTCACTTCATTCATCCAGATGTATACTGATAACTCTTTTAGTAATATGCGTTTCATCTCTCCTCTTCTAATGACTGTGCCAAGACAAATGATTCTATTTTAACATTGCAGTCACTAGCACCACTTTCAAACTTCCTCGAATTCTCTCATTTCTCACTTTATCCATTCTCGTCACAATAACATCAACAACACTCTCATCATGTCTACTTCTTTTTATTCATATTTTTCACAGCTCAACATTCTGATCCATAAAGTATTACATACAGGTTAACCTTCAACATATAATTAAAATGGCTGCCAAAATACGCGTGAAGATTATCAAAACATGTAGTATTTTTACATTTTTAACCGACAAAAAGGTGCAACTGTTAAACCAGCGTTAAGTAGAATAATTATCATTATAACCACAAAATAATAATTGTATAGGATACTTTCACGCATGCTCTGTAAGGCGTTCGCGTGTGACCACAGAACAAGGAAACGACTTGAGGCACCATTCGTCCGTATTGATATTCTTGATGATTCAAAAGTAAATGGTTTATTTGAAATAAATGTTTTTATTTTTATTTTTGTAAATGCAAATGTAATTATGTGTCTATCTGCCAGTGTTGCGGGATTTTTCTAAAAGATCATCGCAAATCAAAGAGCATCTGACGGAACACCAGTGTATTTTAGTCAGTTAAAGTCTAACAGGCAAGCAAGAGAGGTGTCACTCACGCGAAAAGGGGAAGAAGTTATTGATGATTCACAATTTCTTTATCATCATTTCATAGGCCTCCCTCAAGTAACGGCACAAATGAAAGATTACAACTTAAGTTACCTATTCACGTTTTAACAATCTATCTGTCTTCCTATCCTAGTCTAGTGTTCGCACCTTAGTCTTATGCAGACCATTGTATGTGGGCCATGGCGTACAACCTTTGGTGGGGTTATTCCAACCAGCCAAGCTCGTCTTAGCAGTAAAAGAGATTTGGATAAAACTTGTCACACTATGCCTTGGAATAGAACATGGAAAATTTATGACAATGCCGCCTCTAAAATTGACCGCAAAGCTCTATAGTCTATAAATTAAATTTGTGACTAGTTTTGTGTGATTTTGACATCGATAGAAAATTAATTTTGAATTAGTATTATACTGTAACTGCCGCCTCTATCAGCGTTGCTATCTTTTAGTATTTTATGCGTGTAACCATGCGAATATTCGCGTGATTTGATAGTTTGTGATGATAAAAACGTATCGGAAAGTGTGAGGCCGATCTGATATGAGTGACGTTTAACGTTCGATGCGCAAGAGTGTGAAAGACAGGGGTTTGGTAACTCGAGTATAGTACGCGGTAAATAAGTTGAACCATTTGCTTTAGTTACGCGCTGTCCCCCACTTCAATTGAGACCCGAAAATCGTTTATAATCCTCGTCACACAAGTTGAACCGTCATGGCAGTAGACTTTGAATGCATGGTTACGTATAGTAAATGGTTCAAATTATTTGCCGCGTACTATAGCTAATTTGTCTTTGTTTGTGAAAACTTAATAAGCGAAGTAAGAGTTTTTAAATGGCAATTTTTTTATAACAATAATAACGGGTAAAACTACGGGGGGATAGCTAATGGATATTACAGAGGTTTGAATCCGATTCCAAATGTTCCAATTGAATTTGCACTTCCAAAATCCGATATCTGTTCACATAAGTTTTAATCGGAACTTATATCGGAGGTAAAAACAAGAAAGCTTGTCGCCCGTGGAACCTCTCTTTTTGGCTAAGAACTCACGAAACGGCTTACAACCGCACACGCCGCGGTAAAGGAAACCACTACTTTATTTCTAAACTCACGAGATTACAGTTTTGAACCGTTACACGGTCGTCGCGGTTACAATTTTCGTCCGCAAGGCAGGCAGGGTCGAAGCCTACTGGGGCCAAGGGTTTGCTTCCGAAAGGAAAGCCCGGCCCTGGTATCTTAGGCCACGAAGGAACGGGGTGGGTTTTTAGTCAGTAAGAGTCTGACACTATCTCCAGCTCCGCCCAAGGGCGGGAGACGTCGTTGGATGATTTTACCAACCACCAAAAAAAAAAAACCTAGCGGGTGATATCGCAAGACATGCGGTTACAAGACGGCCCGCTCGTGCAACGGGAACCGCGAATAACCGCGCACTCTGCGGGTGTAAAATGCGTCGTGAAATGTTCTTTACTTTTTAACCTAGATATCTGCGTTCTAGCTAAGGGCTCGCAACCGCGGCGGCCGCGGGTGAAAACCGCTCCGTGAAATTTTAGCCTTTTCTGCCTTCTGTGCATTTTGTCGATTACTCTGTCACTTGTAATTTTGTGTAGTATTTTAAATGTTGTGAGTTCACTATTCATTACACTTATCCGAGCTTCCGATTAGTTTTAGCAGCGTTTTATCTGACGCTTCTAGTTCGCCTCCGATGTTGGTTCCAAAATCATAAACATTGTTTTTCTATTCGTATGGCACCGCAATGTTTTTAGAACTCGGTTTGAGGCCTGAGAGGGTAGAGGGGGAGCACAAAGTAATCCACCACGCTTTTCGGTCGCCGCGATTACGGATGGGGAATGTCTCAGGTCTTTAAATTTTTCGTCGTTTTACCTGTTATGCGAGATTGAAATTTATTTATTTATTTGGATTCATGTCGTTTACAAGGTCTTGTTACATAATATAATAATAATATAATATTATTATCTTAATTTGTATTGCATGTATTATGGTATAAGTTATTTAAAAATATATTATCGCTTAGTCATTTACTATTTTTGTTATCATTTTATTATTCATTAATTTATTTTTAAACATTTTATTACGTTTCTACATTTTTACATTGCGTCAACTTTCAAATATAGATTTATTTTTCAGAATGTCAATTTATCAAATTATAATTTCAAATAGTGAAGTCAATTTATTGGGGTAATGTCAATTTAAAAACTCATTAGGGTTATAATAACAATTCTGTACAAAATTGTCAAAATGTCTTTGATTTCACTGGGTAATTTATTGTTAATTTTTATGCACATTACAAGAGAAGAAATGGTTATTAAAATCATTTATAATTCATCTTAATCATTTATTAATATTTTTGATTCTATAACAAAGAATAATTCCTGTTAAATAATTTAAATCTGCCTTAGATCCTTAGAATAAAATATAAAAATTTAATGACATCTTACACTCAAGCGCAGAATATTCCCAAGCTATTTATGCAAAAATATCTCTTGTGAGAACAATATGTGAACCTATTCCAACCTCAAGATATATAGGAAATGATTAATCAAAAATATCATTTAAATCCTTTAAGTATCAAGATATTTACCTAATCCGTCATACTTATCATAATGAGTATCAATCGCTTGATTGACCGACAGTTAAAATGAACTTTATTGCTTTGTAATAAAATTTATTTTCACAAAATTCAAGCGATACTGCAAAGAAAATATCTTTGCAGGCAATAATAAATTCTACATAGCCGTAATATAAACTAAATTCGCAAAAACATCAACTATTAGAATACTTAAGAGAAGTGTTCCATATTTGAATAATGCTTAGGGCTGTGCTACATTATGTCAAAGGTAGGGTTGTCCAAAAATTTGCATACCTTGGCGCCACAGGCGACTTTTCTTCAAAAATTACTCTGAGAACAGGGGTGACAATTTTTTTGCGTATGTAAAAATGCATTTTGATTCTTGAGCGTACGGGATAAGAGTTATATTTTATTGGAGGGTGGTCATAATAATTTGGTTTCTAATATTTGCTAATGATGCGTCCTGAATCGCTAAACAGGTTTTGTCTATTTAGTATACGATGCGCGAATCCTTTTCTTTAGTTTGTCTAATAACAAATGATCCATTTTTCTGAGGGTATGCAAATTTTTTGTTTCGTGAGAAAAAATGTTGGTAACGTTTCTTGTGTACGTGGGTACCATTTTTTTTTTTGGGTAACATTAGACCTTACGAGAATCATAGAAAAAGAATTTTCTCGAAACTAATGGAGGTACTCGTAATTAGAAATGAAAAAAAAATATATATATGTAATTTTTTTTATATACATTTTATAATGATAATGAACTGTTTTTTTAGTATGTAGAGTTTTAGTTTATCAACCTCAATAAATAATTATTGCACATTATTTTTCATTTTGTATTGTTTTTACAATTAAAAAAAAATGTAATCAATTTAATTACATTCAAGACAAAGTAACCTAAAATTAGTGACAAACGATTAAGCGCTACCAAAATGTCACGTGTTCATAATGGTCAAACTTCAACATTTTAGATTTTTGACAATAACAATTGTCGATAAAACACGCACACTCGTTAGAATTATGACATATTTGTTGTTATTTAGTTCCTTTGAATAACCAAAACCCCATCACAAGCGTGCTCTATCGTCGACTACATCATCAGCTAAAAGTGGTCAAGCACGAGCCTATCAATATTAAAAAAAAGGCAAGACCCTAAACACTTTGTAAGACATTTCTGATCATTGTTTTTTCAAAGTAAAGCTACTCAATACAGATAATTCAATTTCCATATTAATTTTAAACCTCTAACAATCCAAGAAACATCTGTCAACAATTAACATGGCAACTGCGACTAATTGCTGCGATTATCATGCAACTGCTAGACTATTTGCATAACGACTTAAAGTCATTCGCGGTTGCTGAGACAGTCGTTAAATGCAGAACATTGATATTGATAGTAATAATGTTACACAGAATATCGTGCCCTTACGTATAGCATAGCATAGCATAGCATCAGCCTTAAGGGCCGGTTCTAGTCACTGTTTTTTGGATTATGTCGTCTTCGCGGCCCCAAAACAGCGGTTTTATTTCTATATAAAAAAAAAAACAACAACTATTCAAGATTTTTGTTCTTGCGAAGCGCTTTTAAATAACAAGCTTTATTTATTTTTGTAACTTTCAAATAGTTCCGTAACGTAATCTCGTAGATAAATACGTTTGAAATCGTAAATTAGGGTCGGATTCGCAATTTCTTTTTATCAAGCCAACTAATTTATATCGTGTTTTCATTTTTGCCAAGCCCTTGGCCATATAGTCAATTTTAAAATAAATTGTCATGGTGTTCTCTTTTATGTTTGTAGGATTTCCATAGATTTAAAAATTGTCAAAATGAGTAGAACCGGGCCTTAAAATGTTCCCACTGCTGGGAGGGAATGAGAAATGGATGTCACAAGTTTTCGAATTTTTGGTTCTAGGACATACCGGTTTCCTCACGATGTTTTCCTTCACCGTTTTGAGAGCAGTAGTGATGAAATAAATTACACAAAGTAACGCGCCTGGGTTTGAATCCGCGACGTACAACTCGTAAGTCGGGGCCGTAAGCACTCGGCCACCATTGCTTCTTACGTGTATTCTTCAATATTATGAAAAATATCGTGAGAAAACAGGCATGTCCTAGAATCAACATTTCGAAGACATGTGACATCTGCCAATCCACGCTGAGTCCGCGTAGTGGATTACGGTTCATTCTCTCTCATACAAAGGAGGCCTTAGTCCTCGCAATGGAAACCTCATAGGGATAATTATGCTACGCTATTATGCTACTAATAACTTGTTCTTGAATTATTATGGGGTATTAATAAGAGCTCCTAGGAGAGGAAACGAGTGGTAACGGCCCCGACTTACGAGTTGTAGGTCGCGGGTTCAAACCCAGCCAGAAACATTACTTTGTGTAATTGATTTCATCACCACTGCTATCAAAACGGTGAAGGAAAACATCGTGAGGAAATCGGCATGTCCTAGAACCAAAAATTCGAAGACATGTGACATTTACCAAACCGCACCGGGCTCGCGTGGTGGATTATGGCCCATTCCCTCTCTTAGAAAGGAGGCCTGATTCCCAGCAGTGGGAATGTTAAAAAGCTGATTATGCTATGCTTATGCTAGTAATAATAGTGTCGTAGATATTCAGTTAAAGAGCCATTGCCAATAAATAACCACGTTGGTTTAGTTTTTAGGTATTTCAATATCTTGATTTTGTGCACTAAAAATAAACTTCGGAGATTTTACTAAAACGTGTGAAATTCGTTTTTAAATTCAATGTGATAAAAAAGTTAATTCCTCGATAAATATCAGTTAAGAGGTTTTGGCATTCTGCCGTCGATGCATAAAAAGTGAAGGCCTTACTCTCAGAACTAGCCAACCTGAACTTTGAACCTAGAAAATTGTTTTTTTCACGGGTGTTGTTTTTTATTGATAGACTCGCGCTTGACTACTACCTCACCAAATGGCAAGCGATGATGTGGTCGACGATGGAGCACGATTGCCTAGAAGTTAACCTATTCACTCAAGACTTAAAGACCAGAATGTAGGTATTAGTCCCCCTAGCCTAGTTACAATCACTTCGTTTAGCGTGAACGCTTGGAGTTGGCCACGCCTCTAATTCCTTTATTTTGACCACGTGACTGAGCGTTGATATGACTTCAGGACAATAGAATTGGGGGTGTAGCTACAGTACCAAGGAATTGGAGTTGTGGCCAACTCCAAGCGTTCACGCTAAACGAAACGATTATAACTTGGCAGGAAACATGGACTCTGGCACAAAATGCAGCTCCATGTCTGTAAGCACAATTAATATGTGTTCAGAATCTTGTGGTCTTAAGACTTAAAATTAGATATTTTATTTCCTCATCATCATCATTTCAGCCGAAAGACGTCCAATGTTGAAAATAAGCCCCCCCCCAAGTGTCACCATAACGACTGGTCCTATGCGTCTCGCATCCATTGGATTCCCGTGACCCTCACCAGGTCATCGGCCCACCTTGTGGGAGGCCTTCCAACACTGCGTCTTCTAGTACGTGGTCACCACTCCAGAATCTTCCAGCCTCAACGACCGTCTATTCTGCGAGTAGCGATTCTTCGGGTATAAGATACTTAATTTATCACCTCAAAATTTAACACGAGCAAAGTCGCTTGCAAAACCTAAGCGTAAAAAGAATTGATTGGCCACAAAAAAAAAAAACTTTCAAAAAGATCATAAATATAAATTGTCTAACAAAGTTGTGACTTCGATTTCACGACAAATTAAACGCTTTACACACTAAATCTCCGATACCTAGTAAAAAATCAATGCAACAGTTTCAAAAAAATACTAGCTTAAAGAAATACTTAATGGTATAATCTATTGCTTGGAACCGTTTAGCAAAATTATATGCTTATACTGCTCTATCAGTGCCTAACGACGTGCTTCCTTCTTTTTTGCATATTCAGTGATTTTTTAACACGTATTTTAAAACCGAACATTTGCTGTATTTTCAGCAGCAGTATCCAGTATTGTTTGGACTGATGCCTCTCTCTCTTTGCCTAGCCTTATACCATTTCATTTGGGATCGGCTCTCCTCGTCATTTTTCGCCAGACATTTCGGTTCTGGGTCGTCGAGTCATTAACATGGGCTTTCTTTAGGTCATTGCTAATTACAGACATCCATGTGAGAAGGGGTCTACCACGCTTTTTTGGACCAGTGCTCATGTGTAGGACTTGTCTAGTTATATGTTCTTCAGACCTTCTCATTACATGACCATACCATCTGAATCGAGTCTCACTGAGTTTTTTTCGATTGGGCGGATCTTAAAACTTCCACATATGTGTTCATTTTTGACCTTATCGTTGAGAGTGACACCCCCTGCCCATCTCAGCATCTTCATCTTAGTCGTGTGCATTTTTGTGGCATGTGTTTTTTTCAAGGGCTAATATTCGGCACCGTAGGTTAGAGCCAGACGGACCGCGATTTTGTAAACTTTACCTTTGACACGCACTGGTATTCTGCTGTCGCACAACACACTTGAAAGCTGGCGCCACTTCATCTAGCTAGTGTTAATACGATGGGTTACATCAGCGTCTTTGGACTTATGCCTGATTTACTATAATTAGCATCTACGAATCATATGAGAAATTTGTTTAGCACTCTACATAATATTATGTTTGAAATCGATATTTGCAACAGTATCCTAGCTAAGCCTACGTCAGACGAGGCAAAAATTCTATATATATAGCAAAATACCACTCACTGATTAATCACGAAATCTCAGAAGCTATACACCTACAAACTTAAAATTTGGCAGGTAGGATTTTACGTATCTCTAAGGGAGTAAAATGGGAGTTGGAAGTTTGTATGGAGAGTTCAACTTTCACACGAGCAAAACCGCTGGCAAAATATTACAATAATTTCGTACAAGTTAAAATTCATAATTTAGCTATGATGGAGCGACATAGTCTATATTGTGACAAAACTCAAAGAGAAGAACTTCTTTCCGAATTGATAGTAAACTCGTTAAAATTTTTGAGCCCAGTTGTTGACTACGTTAGATGAAGTATCGGTGACCTCAGTAAATCCTTTAAAATGCCTGAAAGGAGCTTCCCCGACTGGCTTTAAATTATATCATTCTGCAGTTCCTAACGGTCAGTGCACCTTGGACAGCTAGCAGTCGGTCAGGAGAGTCTAGCTGACTAATCCGTTCACCACGATGGTAAACTCAAAAAGCTTTCTTCAGGGCCATAACCAATGGCTGAAAAAATTGTAGAACTATACTTCATCTAGGTTGGTAAATAGAAATAACGTTGGTCTATAGTTACATAAAAGATAAATACCCCAAAAAAAATAACCTCGTAAGGCACAATGACCAATCGTATTTTTATCGATATTTATCAATATATTTTTATGTGAAATAGTCAATTTTACGTGCATGAAATACAGCTTAAAAAATTTTAGCCAAAAGCATTATATTTGGAAATTTTTTGCTACACTGAAGTTCTGGGCCGCAACTACTTGGGACTATTTTTAGTACATTAGGTCATAATATATATGGAACTAAATTTAGATTGGGCCTTACGAAGCCAAAATCACGAACTACAAAAATAAACTGATAATGACTAAGACTCACATCAACACCCCCATTGTTCCATGGCGGCAGTGCGTAATGGGAGGGGTCGTGGTGCCCCCCTCCCATGTGCTCCGCCATCACCGACATCCAGTGGACTAGACCCTGAGCCCCGCCGCCGCCTGACGTGCCTGTAGACACCAAGATAGTTAAGATATGGAAAAAGAATATGGAGCGGTCTAAGATCCGAGGATAATAGGTACTCAAAGATTCAAGGGAAAATAAATGTTCTGTGAGTTTACCAAAGTACCTGATAACACTAACTAAACCTCATTTTGATCAGTTGACTACTGAACATAATAACCTAAGGCTTAGGATAAGTACAATCCATTTTAAGTAGACATTCTTGAAGAATCTCTTAAATTTTCAAGGTCTAAAAAATAAGAAGAAAACCTGATAACTGCTAAAACTAACCTGTCGGCACGGCGGCGGGCTGCGCGGCTGTCTGGTCCTGCCCCCCTCCGCCTGTCACCCCCCCGCCGCTCCACACGAACGCTGACGATGCACCCGCCTTCTGAAACAATACCAAACGAGGTTTAGTTACCTGTCGACACAGTTTTTGATGAAAATAGGAACAATCTGGGAAGACTAAAAAAAGAACTATAAAAACCCTGCAGATGTATTCTTCTATCAACAGTGTTGGAAACGGTGAGCAAGTTTAACCAGGGGCCTAAGAGATTAGAGAATAAAGGGGGGGGGGATCAATAGACTATCACAGATCATAGCCATTAAAAAATTGAAAATAGTCTGTCTTTTACTAGGAAGACATGGACTGAGTGAGGTTGATGTCAATAGGTTTTGTGTTTGGCAATTTTGATACCGAAATATGCACACGAATGTAATGGCTACTGTGTATAAGCATAATCAGCTTTATAAAAATTCACTCTATGAGAGGGAATTAACCGTATTCACTTTTACGCGAGCCCACTACGGGTTGGTGGATGTCCAATGTCTTCATATTTTTATATAAGGACATGCCGGTTTACCAATGATGTTTTACACCAATGTTTTGAGAGTAGTGGTGATGAAATATTTTACACAATAAGTAAAGCACCCTAGACTGAGTTTAAAACCCGTAAGTCAGGGACACCACCACTCTACTCTTCTTCTGCTTATATTTGCAAGATATAATACGAATAAAAATGACACTTCAGTGCCAATACAAGAAAAATGGAGTCAGTTTTTCTAATATGAAATATTGTATGCCGGTGAAACAGATGGCCAATTGATACTGCCAAAAGTCTTATAAGATTTCCTATAAATCGAGATTGCATGTTTCTTATAAGTACACTCTAATTACCTCATCTGGTGAATCAGTAACTCTGTCACCATTATTTTCATCATCAGAAGCTTCAAAACCAAATCCGTTAGAAAAGAGCATATTCCTTGGATACAGAGAATAGCATTCTGCCATATTCCGTCTTCTCTTGCCAAGACTTGCCAGAAAACTCTTGTAAAGCTGAGTTGGAAGCAAAAACGGGGTATTTTGGAATCCATCTTTAAAACCCAAATTCTGATTCCTAAATGGGTTACTAAAGTCAAATTCAGGAAGAAATTCCTTTTTGATAAAATCTGCTACAGGATGCATGGACAAAGCGTTTTCTGTATAATCCAGTGCAGCAGTTGTATCTTCATTTGGACCATTATTTTCTAGATCACTCGTCTCTGAGTTACCATCACTAGAATTATTACTATCAATAGGATCCATTTTGTTGTCGTCAGTGTTAAAATCTTCAAATTCCCTCTTCATTTGTAGGTTCATCGGGTTTTTCATAAAGAGGTTCGAGCTTGTTAACGTCACTGACATTATTGGCACTATATTACTTATAAATATATCACTATTTAACACTAGTGTCTATAATATATTTTTTCGAAATAAAAATAAATATAATATCTTCGTAATTATGTAGGTATTTATAGGAACTATCGTTGGGTAGGAGGTGCCTGTGAAAAAACTTTATGTTGGTTTTTTTTTTGGTTTGATTGTTCTTCACCCGTTTCAAATGGTTTATTTTTATCGCCAACCAGATGTTATTTATTGTGTTAAAGCTCATAAACTAATAATTATGTTAATATTCAACGTTTGTTACGCTTCTTGGTTTAATTTCTTGGTCTCTCGTAAACGATTTTTATTATATTTGTTTTTTAATTATTCTTGTTTTGCCGTTGTATTATTATTATTATTTTTTAAACCTTTGTAGCAACCGTGGGTTTGCTTAGAAAATTCTTATAAGACTGTACTAGGAATAAAAAACGAAATTTTATATTGTCAAATTAAACTGTTGATATAAGTAATAAGCCTAATGGGATAAATGACGTCAAAAAGAATTTTAAAAAGTTCAAAAACCCAATGATGTGACTGTGTGAAAAATACGATATGAATTTAGAAGCAATGCAGATAACGTTGACAATAGAGTAGACATAGCTATAACTCGCGCTTTAAGAGAAATAAAAATAGACAAGCAGCTAACTCTGCCTCAATCAGTAAAACTGAAGAGGCCAGCACGGCTGATATCTGCTAGGGGAACTTTTGTAAGAGCGAAAATAGCCCTAGAACGCAAATAGTAACTGAAAGACGTAAGTAGGTTTTAGTCAGCAAAAGTCTGACGTGTCCTTTCGTTCCAAAAAAATATCATTTGATGATTTCTCACCAAAAACATATCTCGATAATCAAATTTTAAACAGACAAATTGATGAAATAAAGCAAGGGATTGAAAAACTATTTAAAATATTTATAATAAATATGTAAAATTTTACAAAGCACCATCAGTCATTAGAATAGATTAAAAATTATTGTACACCAAAAAGTAAAACAACTTATTTAAAAACTTAAATCTATGGGTACAATGCCGGTTTTATCGCTGACAGTGGGCCCAAAAACTTTGAGGGAAAAGAAAACCATCGATACGATAAGAAGAATCGCTGACAGTGATATTTACTAGACAACCTCGCGGGCTTGCGGACGTCGAGCATTGGGTAGCTCGCCGTCCGGCCGTCCGGTAATTGACTGGACTGAGCCCAGTCGTCTGCAGAGCGAACCACGCGCTCCACAAAGAGATATCAGTAAACTGCAGAGCCCAGGCCCGCTAGCTAGGACCGCGGAGCATTTCTGAAAAGGAAGCCCGTAGTTCTAGCACAAAAAGGGCAACTAAAGGACACAGGTAAAGTAAAGACAGTCTGACTCGCCCTCTCGCTCCGCCCAGAGTGGTAGGAGTCATTGGATGATTGATCTTAAAAATTAAAAATCGTTACTATTTTATTAATTATCAAGTAGTTGTTAGGCGTGAGTTCCATATTAGTATTTTATTGTCGTGATTATAACATTGTTTTCAACACAAGCTTTATATATAGGGTAACTGGTAATTAGTGAACGATATTAAACACGTGATTGTAGTCACAAACAACTTTTACTAAGAGACCAAACCTGAAATCGCGAAAAAAGTCAGCCAAGTACAGTACATTTAGGATACACTGACCAGAAGATTTTTTTATGCGATTTCAGGTTTGGTCCTATAGTAAAAGTTACTTGTTATCATGACTACAATCACGTGTTTAAGTATCGTTCACTAATTACCAGTCACCCTATATATAAGACAATAACCTAACTTAATCTAACGAAATGACACTAGAACCATTTAAATGTCAAAGGTAGACCGAAAATAAAACTTCAAAAATGTGGGTAGATCAATACGCCGCGACTTTTTATTTTAGGATTTGGGTCATGGATGCTGATATATTTTTGGTCAGGAAGGGAATGTTGAGAGAAGGTCTGGCTTTAGACAACTGAGGGTTATGTCTGTCATATAAATAGACCCGGTGATTTGAGACTTGATTTGAAATTTAAACCAAGATTTAGTGGCATAACTATATCATCTAAGACCCGTGCCAAATTCATTGCACAAGGCCCCCAGAAAAATCGTCAAATTTTTTTAAAAGCTTTTTTTTTGTTTTTTTCTTTGTTTGACTTACTTCTTCTGAGCTCACCTCTTGGACCGGACGGACCCCATCAGACGGGGGGGGGGGGGGGGAGAGGCATTTTCTCAGCCTTCCACCTCATAGGTCCGCCACTAGACAGATGTGTGGCTTTGGAATTTTGATTTTTGTTATTTTATTTTAACAGATTTCAAAATACAGAGGAGGTTCTATTTTTTTAGGTTATAGTGAAAAATACATTTATGTAATAGTAAATAAAAAGGTAAGGAATGAGACAGATATAAAAGGGTTTAGATAACGATTCTATAGATATTTGAAATCAATCATTCCCACTTCTGGAAAGAAAATAGTAAGAAGATAAAGATGATTATTTTAAAATAAAGAAAGTAACTCAATAAATGATATGATCCAAAATCTACCAACAAAAACTTATAAGAACACCAATACTAATAAGAAAATAGACTTTTTGCTATATCAAATAATAGTTATGAGTCAAACTATTAATTCTATATAAAAAATGTCGATTTTATACACTTATCATTATACTACGTATTTTTAGGGTTCCGTATCTCAAAAAGAAAAAAAACGTTATCTATATAGGATTACTTTGTGGTCCTTCTGTCTGTCTGTCGTAGAGATATCAAGTTGAAATTTAAACCATATACTCAGATCTGCGATCCCTTGAAGCTGTGAAAAAATTAAACTTCTAAGTTAAAAAAAATAGGCCGTTTATGTCAAAAAAATACGTTTTCGAAACTTTCAAGGAATCAAAATTCATAGGGTACTTCCCGTTGACCTAGAATCCTGAATTTTGGCATGAAAGGAGGTCTCATAGTAAAAATATATAATAGGGAATAATCTGAAAACTGAAAATTTGTAGTTAAAAAACCTTTTTTGTGATTCGGATAAATCTTCGAAACTCTATTCGGTAATTGAACTGTTTTCATGATAGGTAAGTTTATACAGAAACCTCGGTGCAGAAGTTCGACTGACACTTGTCCGGTTTTTTTTATATCCCATAACTCTATGGGTATGAATGAGACCACATTAAAAAAAAAAAAACTGGCATATGAATTACGAGTATTTGTCAATTATATATTGTTTTTCTTTTCATTTTCCATACAAAATAATTCAATAAATTCAGGACAATTTTATGACGCCATATTTAAGTTGAGTATTACTCGTCATGCTTTTAAAAAGCTATTAAAATCAAAGTACTCCTCATATAGGATTTGGTAGCTAAACAGTTACGTAAAAAATATTTTAAGGTGAATCCACTCCCAATGGTTATTCTGAAACGACTCTAGGTCAGATAGAAGCAACCTAAAAACCTAGTTTTCTCACGAGTCGAGATTTGTGCTCTAGAAGTTTTAAAGTATCTTTACGGGTGCATAGTTTTGGGGTGAGCAGGTGCAGTTTCTTGAAATGATAGTAAGAAGGATAGTAGTAATGAAACTCCTACATGTAAAGACGATGGTTTTCTTTCTAAACATTGAAAAATGGTATGAAAATAAAGTTTATGGCATTGCCTTTTTTAAAGAAGAAAGGGTAGATTTTAGATCATCCAATGACTTATTTATTTATTTACTAGCTGTGCCCGCAACTTCGTTCGCGTCCACGACGAAACTTACGATTATCAATGAGTTTTTTGTGTAAAGTGCTATTTGTGTAGAACGTTGTCTATCGAGCATACCGGTATTAATACTTCTGTCCCAGCGCGGGCCCTTTGTGGCTAATTACAATATAAACGGGTGACGTAACCTGCGACAAACTTATTATTTGCGGTTGGTACAGTAATCGGGCTTAGGGATCGAACCGCAAAATTAAGTTTTATTTTATTTTATATACTTTTCCAGGATAAAAAGTACCCAGTGTGATGCCCAGGATATTAAAGAATAGTTATACCAAGTTTCATCGTAATCGAACCGGTAGTTTTTGCGTGATGCCTGAACAAACAGACAGACAGACAAAAATTTTTTTAATCACATTTTTGGGTTCGGTGTGTGTATAGTAACACCCCGTGCCTTTTATTTTTTTGATATTTTCAATGTACAGAATTTTTACTTCTACAGATTTATTATAAGTATAGATTTAATCTTCATGTAACACAAAGTACAAAGGCGGACTTCAGGCATCCGACTTCTCCCGCTTATCTTAGGGCAGAGCGGGAGGGCGTGCCAGACTTTGACTGACTAAAACCTCACAATTTCTTCTTTACCTTGCATTCCAGGATTACTCATGGCCACTGTAGTAGGCTTTGGCATGGTATTGATTTGGTATGATTTTGTATTAGGGATTTTTAATAAAGAGATACCTACTTTATTATAATCATCTTCATACCCTTGTTCCATTTTAGCAAATGAGGCGCCTGCACGCGTGAGGCAACGGTCCTTGCGCGGTGGCTTGAGGATGGCGAGCAATGGGTAGCTCGCCGTCCGACCGTCCGGTAACCATCCGTTAACAACGGCGCGCCTCAAGGAGATGTTAGCAAGCTTTATTAAGATATTAAAAAAAAAATGATTTTTTTTCTCCAGTGAACCCGATAACCGCCATGTTGTACCTATAGATTTTTAGTTCCTATAGAAGATTTGAGTCATTATAATTTTGGTGCACAATAAATTCTATTCCATTCTATTCCGAGGTAATGGGCTGCAATGTAAGCAAAACGCGGGGAAAATATAAATGAGTAACAAGATTTTCTACCTCCCCTGCCAGAGTCTGGGTTTCCTTATAACTACAGCCTAAAAGTTTTAAAGTCAAAGTAAACAGGTAACTTCTAGGCAAGCACCATTGTCGACCACAACATCGCCTATCATCACGTGAGGCAGACGTCAAACGAAAGCACCCAAAATAAAATAAAAATCCGATTCTTACAAGAATCCTACTACAAATCAATATTCTTGTAAGTTATAAGACTGAAGTCCTGCGTAAACTTGCAGACGGAAACCATATAAGGGAACAAAGAGCTTTATAGCTGTATAAAAGTCCTATAAGTGTTGTACGACAGACTTATAGGTGCTATGCAACACGCATATACAGGGTAGATTTAATAATGTAATGTAAATTCAACCGTATTTTTTTCAAAGATTTAATTTAAAATTGACCGTTTAAAAAAAGTAATCAACTGAAACTAAATATTATCAGAACTAAGAAATACTAAAATAAATGGTAATTTTTTCATAAAATTATTCTTTACTAAAATTCAAATAAACATTTAGTACAAAGCCTAAATTCTACTAATTTGATACTGAATGTACTAAAAACGTTATTATGCTATTACTGTCCCGTCTCAAAAAAACACCCTGTATAGTAGTGTATAGCTGTTCCACAAAACAACAGTATCGTTAAGGGTGAGTGCAGACGGGTATAATCGATACCAAAATGATATTGAGCAGGACTAGTGTGCTGACATTGTAAAATGTATGGTTTGATATGTCTTGGGAAGACGGATTTATCTGCAGTGGTCTTCCCGTCCGTTTATAATTTAGGTGTCTTCAAGGCTAGAGTGAATAGGCTCTTAATAAACTAGTGCGCCTCTCCATCCACGATTGCATCACTGCTTACCATCAGGTGGGATCGCAGTCAGATATACATCAGTACAATTTAATTGACTGTGGACGCGTAAAACACAAGATTGGTACCCATACACCGTTCTGTACGGGGTGTCACACGGGACCGCAGTAGACCACAAAAGAGATGGAGGGATAACCTGAGTATCTTCCTTGCTAATTGGATAGAGAAGCGAAGAATCATGAGCGTTGGAAGAAATATGCTGGGCAATGGCTTCCCTCAATGAGGAGAAGATTCCTCGCTTAGGAGCCCTGACCACCGGTAGCATAGACCCTGACACTTGGGTTTTTTTTTGTATAATTTTAAATATTTTTTTAAAGAAATAATTAAAAATGTAAATAGTATGTTTATATAAAAAATAAATGAAATAAGAATAATGTATGACTGGTCAGAAGAACACATAATTAAATCAGATTAATAATTGTTTGGATTCCCTTTGTCATGGAAGCCAGTATCTTTCATCACAGTTCCAAAAACTATAGTGTAACACAAACACGATTGATAGAAAATATCGATAAAATAATAATTATAACTGTAATTTTTTTACCATTACTCTTATAAGAAAAATCAACTATTTTTTACCTATCAGATACTGTTTTGACCTATTTCTATTTTCGACGAGTCATTATTTCTTCTCTCAATACTACAAAAGGTTAAAAAATGGTAAAATACCGTCCTTGACCTTGTTACACTAAGGTAAAATTTCTCTTGCACTAGATATGTATCTGAGAAAAAATTTCTTTGTGCATACGAATTTGGTCCTTAATTAAGGAAAGCTAATGAAGAAAACCGCACGAAAAAGAATGTCGGTTAGGACGTTATGTAAATGTGGAAAGGGATAAGTGACCCTGGATGCATGTTGTAAAATATGGGACACTTTTGTGTTTTTTTTTTCATAATTTGAAAAATATTCTGAAACAATATATAATTATTTATAGAAAAAAAGTAAAATTTTATCATAAAGGTATAAGAGACAATTTAATTGAGCCAGCAGTGGAACTACTAAACTAAACACAAGATTAATAAAAAAAAAAAACATAATCGATCAATTTTCCTTTGTCTACAAACCACAGCATAAAATTATGCCATAACCATTTAGTATCATAATACAAAGCGCGTTCATTAAAACGTCATAATTATCAGTTTCAAACATCGAACGAAAAATTTATAATGACACAAAAATGCCGCGAAATTTTTAGCTACACGCAAACTCCAGCTCTTCACACACAGACGGTTCTAACGCACACAGATACACACTCATTAATGAACACATTTACATTCACTAATGCACGTGTCGTTGCCGATTAACTAAGTTAACAAGTGCAATCAAACTTTCAATTAAGAAATTATCTATTTTTACCAAACCACGACACTAAACGCTTGGCGCGAACGAACCGTTTTTTTTTCGCGCGTCTTTTTTGTCACATTTTTCGAATTTTAAATTTTTTACACCGCGAAACGGGTGAAGAATTCTTTTGAGTGCACGGCCGGCATGGCCGATCGATTTGCGTTTAAAAATAAAATGCTTCTCAAGCATCAGTTATTGTTTCCAATTTTCATAGTTTTAGTATTATTTGTGGGTTTTTGTTTAAAATTTGAAATTTTAGAGAACGAGCAGTCTTTACCGCGAGGTATTCGCTATGGAACTCTTCCCGTGAGGTTGCTGCAAGGAAAAGCATTTTCCAACACATGCAAGGTTTTCTTCGGTCTGCGATGTGTGTTCGTGTATTTGTATAGGGGTGTAGATGTGTGTGTGATCAACTTGAGACGGCGTGCGCTTGTGTGCGACAGGTTCTACGTCTGTGTGAGTATTTTATGACTCTGAGTGCATCCCTTTCGAGCTGCATGCAATTTATATGTGTGCATTTTATTTTTTTTCTAAACGGCGCGGTTCCGTGTGTATGCGAGCTAGCTACTCATGTATGTGTGCTCTGTTTTTTCGATCACGCTGATGGGGTTTTAGACTTTATTGTATTAGATATAAGAGTGTTTTTGTGGTGCATATAAGAAATGTATTTTTCAGTTTTATATCGCCGATATGAGAATCGCGGATAGCAAAGAAAATGTAAAAGGAATAAAAAAACTCATGCATCGTACGTTTTCAGGTAGACACATTTTTCTTTAACCCATTTATAGGAAGTTTCATGTGTGTGTGTGTGAGCTTGCATCTAGGGGGGTGGGTGTTTAAAGGGTTGAGGGGTTAGGGGGGAGAACATATAAAAATGATAACGCATCGCAAGACGCCTGCTTTTATGGTTTTTCTTTATTTTTTAATGTTTTTTTTATTGAAGCGAAGAGTAGACGGGTTATTTTTCATGCTGGTTATTTTAAATTTATGTTTTGTTTTTACGTTTATAAAATAATGATTTTTTTACTATCTCTAGGTATATCTAAAAGTAATGTTTTGTCGTTATTGTTTTGCTTTTAATAACCATTATTATTTTCAAAAGGCTTCTTCGTAAAACTTAGACTTTGTATATTACTTTATATACTTACGTCAGGTTTCATAATAACAGAATCTTCATGTAATTCCTAACAGGTATGTAGATTACTGTCAAAATTCTAATTAGCATAAGTTGTGCAATAATCAACAATGCATAACATTTTAATTGGTATTTTGCATAATTACTTACTAACACATTACTTATACTCATTTTGATTCGTGAATTTTTCTGATATTTTTTCTGTCATATAATTTTTATGACACTATTTTTGTACCACTATTATCGTGATACTATTTTGTTGTACAATAATTAATAATGCATAACATTTCAATTTGTATTTTACATGCTTACTAACTAATGCTCAGTGCCTATTAACTTTAATGTAGATTCGTGATACTATTTTTATGAAACTATTTCTACTACTTTTGTGATAATATTTCTGTTATAGGTACTATTATAGTGATACTATTACGTTTATTTCTTAGTTTGCGAAGCATGTTCTACCTATTTTAGTCAGCTAAACGAGAATAAATGAAAAGATCTATAGATCTGGACTGTGTCGACGCCTTGGAAATGTCTAGTAAAAGACGAGGATAACAATAAATATGAATAACTTATTAAATAAATCTTATTTTTAAATAAACTGAACCTCACACCAGGCATTACTTCTATATCGTGGACACATTCACAAACGTGTAAAATCACATACAGGAGACGTTCAGTACCAAAACAAACTGTCTGTAGGCTTTACATACAAATATTATGATCCACTACAATGACTAAGGGAGAATATTATTACTGTTTCGAATTTAAATTTTTATACTTAAATTTTGAAAACAAAGTTTTTTTTTTCAACAGAAGCACTGTATATGAAAGTATGAAACAAAATTCAAGATTTAAAAACCAAAAACATCCTGAAAAGCAGATTTTTTTAACAAAAAAAATATGCCCCAGGTGAGGATCGAACTCACGACCTTAAGATTATGAGACTTACGCGCTGCCTACTGCGCCACTGAGGCTATGGTACCAGCGATGAAATATTCAATGTTATTTGAAGGAGCATGATATTTTTTTTCTTTAATATTATCTTGACTGTGTGACTTGTGCTTGACTGCGGTCGGTCCCACCAGATGGTAAGTAGTGATGCAATCGTTGATGGTGAGGCACACTAGTCTATTACGAGCCTATTCACTCTAGCCTTGAAGACACCCGAATTATAATCAGATAAGAAGACCGAATACCTTAATATATGATAGACACAAGATCGAGGGACCAAAGATCTGATGAGGGTGGCGAGAATTTGATGAGCGCCAGGCTCAAAAGACATCATTGTGGCGGCACTTGAGGGAGGCCTATGTCCTACAATGAACGTCTTTCTGCTAAAATAATTATGAGTATGGCATGAAAATAAACTTTAATGGAATGGCTGGTTAATGTAGTTGAAATTTATTGAAAGGAAAAGACAATGAGTTGTGAGTCTACATTTGGATGGATGGGGAAGGAGAGGGAGACCAAAGACAAAATAGGCTTCGACCCTGCTGGGTCCTTAAGGTTTGCTAACCACTTTATCACGCCCTTACAGCCTCCGTAGAATTTTACGTTTTGACAAGAGAGATATGTGTATTTGAAATTGTTAAATTTCGTTTACTTTTCTACTAAATTTTAATATTGTTTTCACAGTTTATGTTCTATTTTTGTTTATCTATGTATATAAAAGGAGACACCGACTGCCTGACATACCAATGCACAGTCAAAACTACTGGGACTAAGAGTATAAAATCCTTCACAAAGTTTCCTTTTAAGACGTAGGCGAGTACAAAGAGACAATTTTTCAAAATTCATCCCCTAAAGCATGGGTGGCTGAATGGTAACGACCTCGAATTACGAGTTGTAGGTCGCTGGTTCTAACCCGGCCAGGCGCATTCATTTATTTCATCACTACTGCTCTCAAAATGGTGAAGGAAAACATCGTGAGGAAACCGGCATGTCCTAGAACTAATAATTTGCAAACATCCGCACTGGTCCCGCGTGGTGTATTGCAGCCCATTCCCTCTTCTAGAGAAGGGGCTTGAGTCCCAGCAGTGGGAACATTTTAAGGCTGATGCTATGCTATGCTACCCCCTAAAGGGATGATACGGGGTTTAATTCATTTCAGTTTGTATGGAGAAACCTATTTTCATGCGGGCGAAGACGCTGGCAGAAGTTAAAGATTTCAACAGGTTAGATAACAAATATTGTTGTCATGCATATTTCCTATATCGTGTCTTTAAAAGGGGCATTCCCCACTAAAAAAACAAAGACGACCATGGTTTAAAAGCTTCTTGCTTCATCCAAAGCAAAAACAACGCTATGTTTGATGAAGAGGCAAATCGAAAAAAGAGAGATAACGCCTGAAAATTCTGTTGGCATTCGGTAATTCCGTGATTTACTCGAAGATTTCACAAAACCTATTCCAGTAAATACGTGTTTTTCAAGTACTTGTCCACTGTGTGGATAGTGAACACGTTTTTGACATATATTGATACCGAGATGATAGTTATTGCGAGTCGAATTTTAACATCTACATCTACAAGACATGACCGCCTAATGGCTACTACGAAAAAGATTTTTTTGAAAACGTATCCTATCTTAGGAAGCTGTATCTTTTATTAAAAGAAAATCCTTGATCTAGGTCACGGCGACTATACATTTTAGATACAGATGTTTTCATTTCATGTGTGTAAAATTTACTTAGGAGAATTTTACATGGTAAATCATTTATAGGATTAATTTGGGTAGGCCGCATAAAGTTCTCAAGGCTGCCAGGTTAAGGCAACACGACGTCATGGGTTTGAGTCCCATTGCCAAGTAATTGATGTAAATCGGCATTTAAAAGATTACTCCCAAATTACGAGCGATACTAAATCAGTTTAGTATTTTAGCAAAAATATATTATGTATTTTTTATTATAAGTATTATAAAGATTAGAATACATATAATAAAAAAAACACATAATAATAATCTTTATGATACTTAATCTGATTTCAAATGTTATTTATTTACTAATTACACACCTACCACAGTGTAGTCTTTTTAACCCAAAGGTAGACTGGTATGAAACGACCTGAGTTAAGTAAAACCGCAACACTACGTACCTATATTAGAAATAAATAAACTATAATATATAATGTTCGCAGTTAAATAGTAGTGAGCAAAACAAAGTAAAGGTTTTTTTTTATTGTAGGTAAAATCATCCAATGACAAATCCCGCCCTTGGGCGGAGCGGGAAGTAGTGTCAGACTCTTACTGACTAAAAACCTACCCCGTTCCTTCGTAGCCTATCGTGCCGGGGCCGGGCATTCCTTTCGGAAGTTAACCCATGACCCCAGTAGGCTTCGACCCTGCCTGCCTGCAGTTAGCAGGCTGGGCCTTTTCGGTGTGCTGACAGCTCCTTGAGGCGCGCGGGAACAGAACGCGCCGTCGACGACTTAGGCTCGGTCCGGTCAAAACAAAGTAAAGGTTTGTGTTTTGAAGCGATCAGATTATTATAGAGTATATTAACTAAAAAGGAGCATTAACTCTATAGTGACCTAGTGATAACGTCCTCGACTTACAAGTTGGAAGTTCTCTCCAGAACCCATGTTCACTCCAGAACCCATGTTTTTTTTTCCCGGCCCCTGTTTTGCGAGCAATGTGCTCTGCCCAATACGCTCTTACGATTACTAAATTGTTTTTCAAAAGTAGTGATTATGCCAATGATTCTTCAAAAAACTTACAAGTGTAGTTTTGATATCCTAAGAAAGACATTCAAAGTTCTCAAATGTACGTTTCCACAATACCTCAGCCTCAATTTTCTCGACGCAAGAATAAAAAAACTTCTACAAGCATATGTACTCAACCTATATATATGTATATAGGAAAAATATAAAATACACCCACTAAAAAATATATAAAAGCTACAAAAATATGTTATTCTCAAGACTAGTACACACAGGTGTAGTTTGTATGTGTGGGTGAGATTTTTGTGTATGTGTTTCGGGTTAGAAAAGGGAGTGGAGTAGTCTTTAGTTTTATTTTTCTTGTAAGCTATTTTTAGATTTTTCCACTTTTAAATATATGAATTAGTTTATTAATAATATAAGCTGTTGGTATTCGTTTTGGTAGGTAAAAAGGGTATTAAAAATATGTACAAAATATTTTTTTTTTTATAATTGGAGTGGTATTTCCACGGATAAACTCCTTGAAACAACATAATAAACAATTAAATAATTTTACTTCTGTATATTTTTTTTTAGGTTGGAAATCATTAGCGACTTCTATGCCTTGTATTAGGACCCTGGGTTTTGCTTTTGGAAGCCAATTCATGGCCTCAGTAGGCTTCGACCCTGCTGGGGTCCAGCAGGGTACGTTTTTGTTGTCATCCCTTTGAGACGCGCGTGGAACACTACGCGCCGTCGACGACTCGGGCTATCTTACAGCCGGACAGCGAGGTACCCATCGCTCGTCATCAACAGACTGTAACCCAGGACCTTCGATGAAATACAGTGCGAAAAAAATGCACATTCAAAAATAAGTTGCAAAAAAAAAACACGATCGCTTTCGTAGCTTTGCTACGGCGTAGCACGCACTGCTACGAAATAGCTGCTACGAGAATTGTCGCCGTGCCTCATTATTATTTCAATAATAGTTTTATTTTAATAAGCCGTTTTAATTTCAATTTATGACATCACAATAGACGATAAATCTTATTATTCGTCATTAATTGTCATGATTAAGTTTTATCGTTAAACGCTTACAATTAATTATATTATATAATAAATACATTCTTCTTATGAAAATTATTCTAAGTAAAAATGATGTCTGTTTTTTAAATATTATTTGAATTATTTATTTTTAAATTACTATTCTTCATTATGACAGTTCTTGGCCATCCATTCAACGAGAAATGTACCTTGCTCACTGCCACCGAGTAAAAACTCTTGTTCCTTCGTTGCCTTTCATACCGGGGTCGAATCTTCCTTTCAGAAGTAGACCCTAGGCCCCAGTAGCCTTGACCCCTTGAACCGTAGGGGCCCACATACGGTTTACTGACAATTCGTTGAGGCGCTTGTGGAACAATACGTTTTTTTTATTATTGTTGATATGTTCGCGTTTGACAGCTATCTCACCTGATGGAAAGCGACAATGCGGTCGATGATGGAGCGCGCTTACCAAGTTATTTTAAGTAAACGTCAGCTGGGCGAGTTCAATGACCTGTAGGTAGTTAGTACGCAACGACCGACAACTACCGACAAGGTCATTGACTTGTTTACTTAAAGAAATTATTTTGAGTTTAAAAAAAACTACTTCATTTTTTAATTTTCGCTTTACAAATCGATAGTGTTTCGTGTACCGAATCGACCCTCCGCAGGATTAAAACGACCTAAATTTAACGGTGTATAATTATGGTAATGACGATGAATAATTTGACTATCCATTTGGTCTAGTGGTTAGTGGACCTGACTGCTATGCCGGAGATTGTGGGCTAAAGTCCCACCCAGGACAAATGTTAGTGTGATGAACACGATCATTTGTTCTGTGTCTGGGTGTAATTTATCTATAATATGTATGTATTTAGAAATATTTAAGCATGTGTATCAGTTGTCTAGTATCCATAACACAAGCTCTACTTAGCTTGGGACTAAACGACGATGTGTGATAGTTGTGTAATATTATTATTATAGTATAAACCAGAACATATTTTACTGTTTTAATTAATAATAGTAATTAATAAATATCTACCAGTGTATGAATCGTATTGCTTATGCACATGATTTTACGTGCTATAATAAACAGCTAATACATTTTAATTTTTACTTTAATTGCTTAGATTCGCTTGAAATCGTTTTACTTTCTTAATGTATAATTGATAAGTAGTTAGTTACGCTGTTTGAATATTTTTTTTATAACTTAATATCTATTGGCAGTGTGTTTGCCCATGCGAATTTTAAGTTTGATGTTTCGTTTAGTAATAACTAGCGACCCGCCCCAGCTTTGCACGGATGCAATGGTGATATTAAATATATTATGCATGTATATTAAAAAAAAAACCTTCCTCTTGAATATTAAAAAAAAAACACATCAAAATCCATTGCGTAGTTTTAAAGATCTAATGCGACTTTGTTTTGAACTATGTAGTGATAATTAAACAATATTATATTATTCAATGTCACAGTTATAAGGTCAATACAATAATATAATAGTTTTAACTCAACATTACCCGTTATAACAAGAGTCCAGAAATTTATACGAATATGTTTACGTCAAAAAAAAAACTTTAATAGAAAAACGCATATTCCTCGCTTCCTCTTAACAATAGAGCCATGTCCAAAACTAATAATTTTTAAATCAAGCCTTTAATCCAGGCACCTTACAAGAGCTGCCTAAAGTGTAAGGTGAGGCTCGTGCCTATTAAGCCATTGACTAAGATTACATTACTATTTCTTGATTTGCTAAACCACTTCAAAACCAATTCGAAACCATTGTTCAAGAAATTATTAAAATAAAAAAAAATATCACATCAATATTGCAGAAGCGTCTCCACCCCATTCTCTAGTAGTTATTCCTAGACCAAATAGGTGATGTGTTGTATGTGTGTGTAAGCACCTTTACGTACGAAGCACTAACATTGATGTTAGAAATAAGCACTAAAACTAGATGTGGTCTAAATAAAAGTGTGGTGAAAATATGACAAAAAAACATTTGCCAAATGAAAAAAGTTCAAAAGAGTCTTCGGCCAATAGAAAAAGGTAATTTGTAAATCGGCGAAATATAGTTCGGTAAAACAATACCCATGATAATTCGATGATCTAAAAATATGTCAAATATTGGATATAGGAAAAAAATAAAGTCAGTCAATAGTTTTCGGCAAAAGGAAATTCGAACAAAAAAATTGGAAATGTGATCGGTTCCCTTACATAATTATTGTATTAGAGTACGCTTAAAATTATAAACGTTGAGCGTAGTCCAATTTGAACCTACTGATCTTCAGGTTTCTCATTTCATTCTTCAGGTTACGTCAGAAAGTGGCCATCACTTTTAAGAGAGAAAAAAAAACTTAAGTGAAGAACGAATAGAGTTTAAAATCAAATGTGCTGTAACATTTCTAGAATTCTCCTAGAGAGCAGTGGTGGCCGAGTGGTAACGGCCACGACTTACGAGTTGTAGGTCGCGGGTTCAAACCCAGCTAGGCGCATTACTTTGTGTATTTTATTTCATCACCACTGCTCTAAAAACGGTGAAGGAAAATATCGTGACGAAACCGGCATGCGCTAGAACCTAAAATTCGAAAATATGTGACATCCACCAACTCGCACTGGGCCCGCGTGGTGGATTACGGCCCATTCCCTTTCCTAGAGGAGTCCTAGCAGTGGGAACATAATAAGGCTGATGCTATGCTATACTACGCTTCAAAAATTTAACAAGTTACAGTATTACATCGAGATCAATAGACAGAATGAGAGCCTTTGTTAAACCCTAAAATTCCAGAAAAAGTTTGCAACAAAAATCAGTTACCAATTTAAAATGACTACTGTCTTATCCAGCAAAATCCATAAACTACTTGCCTACATCTCTGTCTACACACACACGTGCTTGCATGTATATGGCACAGCGAACCGAACTCATATCGTACTTACGCCCTTCTAGTGCGCAAGCTTGAGGATACACTTCCTTGCAAGTTATGTGGCCACAGAAATAATGTTGAAAAAATATTTTCTTTTCTATTTTTTGTTTTTAAGTTTTTATTTTGTTTTTTTTTTATTGCCTGCTGCAGTCTTCTCATCCGATTATAATTTGGGTGTCTTCAGGGCTAGAATAAATAGGCTCTTAATAAACTAGTGCGCTTCACCATCAACGATTGCAACACTGCTTACCATCAGGTGGGACCGCAGTTTATATAAATTAAAAAAAAAAACTATCTATTTTGAGGCGTGAAGTTTGAGTGCCAGTGTTTTAAAAATATTGTAAGTCTTCTTAAATTGAGAATAAATAAATAAATTTACAAATAAATTATTTTAGGTTCAACAAGCTCTTAAATTCTAAACTTTATACTGAAGATTCTTTTATTGAAGCTAAAAGGGAATGCAATTTATTTGCTTATTTTTGCTAAAGTTTTTACACAAACACTTATCTATCCTAATCTTGTAATAAATCACACACGCACTCTAGTGCTATCAACCGTCCATTTATATGTAACGCTTAGCGTTTTTTTTTATAACTATTTATCAAAGATAGCGTGAAATCGCCCGCTATGGATACAATGCGTGTTTCATTTGATAACAGTTTTTCTAGCATATCATTGAAATAGTTGCTCTAACTGATTATCATCACAAATTTAGTGATAACGAGAAGTCTCCGGAATCGGTGTGAAAACCGTTTACTGTGCCGTTTTTATTATAAAAAAGAAATGAGATTCTAATTTTGAACACGATTGCAATTTTACATTAGATGTTCTTGTTATCGGTTTTTACTCGTTTTTATGTTGTTTATTTTTTTAAGTAAGAGTGACAAATAGATTCAGTGATATCGGATCGGCCTAAGAAATCGCTGGAAACTTTCTTATGCGTGCGTTTATAAAATTTGATTGACAAGTAAGTCACGAGCCAGTTGCCAATCTAAAGTTGGGTCTACGCTACGGAACCGAGCACTTGCTGAAAGCTGAGTCGCTTAACTGGCGGTGTCAATGGGTGACAACGAGCCTTCAACGATCACTGTCTTCGAACGTGATGCGAAACCCTTTGGCCGTGTTTACGGAGACGCGGCGCGTTGCTCGGCACGTTAAGCACTCGTTGTACATTGCAAGCAGTGGGCCGTGTCGTCGCTCGCGCAAACACCAACATATAGCAATGTACGACGGACCGCCTAATGTGCCACGCAACGCGCCGCGTCTCCGTAATCGAGCACTTTGTGTTCATCAAAAAATCAACCATAGGCACAGTCGAACACGAACCAAACGTTCGAAGCGAGCTCGTTCCGACACGAATTTGTGCTCGAGTCATGCTCGGCTCCTCTAATGTAAACCTACCTTAATGTAACTACGTAATTAAATCTTACAGTTGATACCGAAGGATTGACAGTAACAACATAGAATTTCTGTGATACTAACAGATATTATCGTAATTATGGCGATTAGCAATCAATCTTTTTAATACGGTAATTATATAGATGGGTTTTTCAATTAAAATTGTAAATGGTTTTGTTGACTGTAGTGTTATGTTTAGGCAGTTCGATTGACATTCACGATATAAGAGGAATTTTAGTGAAACGACAATTTTAGAAAGTAAAGAAAACACAGAGAGTGAAGTTGAAGTTTCTCTTTGTTAATTCGTAGTTATTACCTAGCCCCTTTAAGTAAAATGGTATTTATTTGCATCCGCTTATATTAGAAAATCGAGAATTTAGAGTGGCAACCACATACTGGAAGAAACAACGTTGAAAGATCTCCCACAAGATGGATTGATGACTTGGTGAGGGTCATATGAATCCAATGTTTGCGAGACGCACTGGATCGGTCAATGTGGTGACACTTGGGGGTGGTCTATATCCAACAGTCGTACGTCACGTCTTTCGGCTGAATTGATAATGATGATTACAATTGACCACTGAAAAATACTAGGCAGATTGATTGAGTCATAATGATTCCTCGCCAATCGAGACAGAAAAAAAAAACTTTAAAATAACATGGGCAATTAATTTGTCCCGAAGTGTAAATGGAAAGCCTCGTACGGTCAGAAAACACATAAAATATTCTATGAATTTATTTCAGAAGGTTTTCAGTGAAATTGCAAAACTGAATAAACTCCTGTTGTATATTTTTTTTTTGATTCCACTTTTTTTTATTCAAGAGCTTTTTGACTTGGTTCGCGAAATAAAGACGTTGTTATTTATACAATTTTTTATGTAGAAGCTTAGGTTTTTTTCTTAATGCTATGTCTTTGTTTGAAATTGTAGAAAAAATAGGTTGAATGTAACTGTACTTTTTTAATGAATTATGCTAGTTATGTGCACATTGCAAACTAACTCTCCAGGTTTTTTCTTTGTAAAGTTAAAAAAAAATGTCAAAGATTTGCACAAATATTTACTTGACAGTTATCAACATCAAATGATTGCTCCCGTACTGGAGTGAGAGGGCGTGTGAGAGATATTCTGACTAAAAATGTCCCACCTGTGATCCTTCAGTTTCCTTTTGCGTTTCACGGTCACGGTAACGATTTACTTTGGCAAAGAAAATGCTACTTGGTAAAAAGTCATTTTCAAAGAATCCCACAGCCTTTTAGCGATGGATATATTGCTCAATGGAAAATAAATAAAATAGTACATTTTGATACAAGTGAAGGAAGCCTGTCATTGCGATCGAGATGAAATTCGCTCGAGCCGCAGGCGAGGGTGTTATGGAGCCAAATATTGCAGTGATAAATTCCCACGTGTGTCAAATGACGTTTTTGAATACAATTACGAAGAAATAAATAAAAGCGAGTTGACCAGCGTCTCGTGGTGGGCTCGTAAATTATAGCAGGGGCAAGCCCGCACACTTTTCCCCACTAGTGCGGAAAAACAGTAAATAGCGTGCCTGAAAGTGGTAGGGATAAGAGCGAGTTTTCAGGTATTGAAAAATATTTTTTATTATTAGGTGCATCCATTTATACCTTTTCTGTTGACTCTACCGCCTATCTCTCTTGCTATAACTTATAGTTTCGGATAATGCATTAGGGAACTTCTTTATGGGTCGGAATATTCTCGTATATGTGTGATATATAATATATATTTATAGCCTATTTTATATCGTACGTTATATTTAATATTTTTGTATATAGATAACTGAAGAAGTTAGGTTTTATATTTGAGTTGGATAAATAAATCTGAGGACTTTTATGTTAGAAGAAGATAATGAAGTTTTTATGTTCTTTGCATTACTCAGTAAGAACAGTGGTGGCCGAGTGGTAACGGCCCCGACTTACGAGTTGTAGGTCGCGGGTTCAAACCCAGCCATGCGCATTACTTTCTGAAATTTATTTCATCACCACGGAAAGAAAGAAAGAAAAAAAACATTTAATTGAAGCTCGCAGAAAAATAAAAGAAAACAATATTAAAAGATAAAAAAACCTTGTGCGAGGCCAAAAGGGCTCCTATCTCAACACATGCTGCGATATTTTAACAAAAAAAAAAGCACTGCACTCAAAACGGTAAACGAAAATATCGTGAGGAAACCGGCATAGAACCAAAAATTCGAAGACATTTGTGTCATCCACCAACCCGCACCGGGCCCGCGTGGTGGATTACGGCCCATTCCCTCTCATAGAGACGAGGTCTGAGTTTCAGCAGTGGGAACATAAGACTGATGCTATGCTATGCTATACTCAGCACAAGATTAAATCACGCTTGTGCACCTGATAGGGTAAGCAAAAACATATATCATTAGACTTCAGCAAAGATAGGTAGTCAACCAGTAGAAGACCCATAGCACAGGTTTTAATTAGTATACATGCCGTGGACAGATCATAGAAATTGATCACTTCATGATATGGCCAACTAAAACTGGCCAGATTGTTTTAAACGTTAACATTTGATGATATGTCAATCCTCGTTTGGCCTACTTTCTGATGAGTGTTGAAATAAATTAAATAAAGTAAATGCGCCTGGCTGGGTTCGAACCCGCGACCTAAAACTCGTAAGTCAGGGCCGTTAAGCTGCCGCTAAACCTATTACTTATAACATTAAATTATCTTTCGTGATAACTAACAATGTTAATTCAGAAATGACTTACTTCTTTCAAATGTGCAAAAAAGCGTGAACGCTTTTTCAACCGAGCCTTCATCGTTTTCTTTACAGTAAAAGTTGTAGACAATAGTCTTTTGGCTCTCACAGCCATCATAATTGTCTATGGTTCACATGTTAGTAACAATATCTAATAAGTTTTCATTTAGAATTTCATTTTAAAAAGTTTAATATAGTGTGTATTATTTATATGAGTGTAAGTGGGTAGGCGCAAATAAGCGGATTATTTTTCTTTTTACAGTTATTTTCTTTGCACCATCATGATATGGGTATCAATTAATATTTCATACAAGTTTCAAATTAACATTTTAAATCAAGGTAAGAAAGCTTGGCATTCGCCCGAGCCTTAGGCGAGGGTTTTATAGAGTCGAGGGCTATTTTTCAGGTGGGAAAATCATCTAATGACCTTTCCCGGTCTTTGTGTCAGACTTTTACTGACTTAAAACCCACTCCTGTGCCTTCGTTGCCTTTCATACCAGGGCCGAGTCTTTCCTTCAGAAGCAGACCCTTGACTCCAGTAGGCTTTGACCTCTGTTGGACCCCTACAGTTTGCTGACATCTCCTTGAGGCGCTCGTGGAACAGTACGCGACGTCGACGATTTGGGCTTGGTCCGGACGGTTGGGTGGCAAGCTACCCATCACTCGCCATCCGCAAGCCCGCGCCTATGGTCCCGGCGGCCACTGGAACTTGAGGGCCGTTGCATCACGCATGCGGCCTTCTGCTTTGCTAGCATTACTGCTTCGTAGAAGGAGGCGACCGCCTGCCATTCTTCCTCGAGGACACCACGGTGCTCTGCCCAAGCGCGACACACCTCTACCGTGTGCTCCACCGTGTCCTACTGGCGGTCAACACAGGTGACACCCGGGCTTCGCTTCCGCAAGAAACCGGTGCAGGACTTCCCGAACTGACCATTAGAGTTGAGTGACAAAGAAACCGGTGCTTACGAAGACATAAATAAACGGGAATTGACACACAACGCTTAGCGTCCAGCTTTCCACACTAGTGCGAAAAACAGTAATTTGCGTACTGAAGGGTGATAAGGACAAAAGCGGGTTTTACGAGTAAGTATAACGAAAAAGAATTTATTGATACGAATACGAAAAAAAAACTACATCTCACTATCAAATATAGCGATAAGTATTTATAAAAGTTATTTTTTTATGTTTTTTTTTAAGAATGTCTTGCTTCTTTTGCACTTTCATAATATCTATATCAATTCAAAGGTATGTTAAATAAAAAACTAAAAAAAATACGTCACAATAAATCCAATATGATATCATATTGAATATCATAAATCTATATTGGATTTCATCATCATCAAGCCTTTTAATGACACAGGTCTCCTCTCTAAGAGAACGAAAGGGCCGTAATCCAAAAAAAAACTACACGGGCCCAGTGCGGCACGCCACGGCCGTTTTGACAGCAGTGATGATGAAATAAATTACACAAAGTTATGCGCGTGGCTGGGTTTGAACCCTCAACCTACAACTTGCAAGTCGGGACCGTTACCACTCTGCCACCACTGCTCCTGATTGTGATGGTTTAATGATGTAGGGCATCAGTTTATTAATAACCTATTCACTTTAGCCTTGAAGACACCTAAATGTAGACAGTAATAAACAAAATATTTTACATCTCTTACAAACTCCACCGTGTGTAACATTATTATACACCGTTACTTTTTTCTAGAACTTGATTTAATATACGCATGTACGAAATTATTTTCTTTAAGTAAACGAGTCAATTAAACGAGTCACTCGAGGCCTTTGCCCAAGAGTGGGATAGAAAAGACTAACAAAAAAAAAAATCCAGTCAATGACCTTGTAGGTAAACCTTCAGGTCATTGAACTCGCCCATCTGACGTTTACTTAAAGAAATTAATTTCGTACATCCGTAAATTAATTCAAACTTTATTTTTCAATTTCATCTTTACAAATCAATAGTGTTTCATGTACCAAATCTAGCCTACACTAGATTAAAACGATCAAAATTTAACGGAGTATAACTAAGCGTTCTACAAATATTACAAACAGAAAAAAAATGCATAATAATACCTCTCGTAATAACAACTACCGCCCGATATAATACTGATATTATTGAAAGTTAAGTGCCTATTACAAGAACCTCAGTATTGCAATCATTAATAACAAAATAATAATGGTCGGTAGCCGAAATCTCTTGAGATTTAAAGTACATTTTGATCGAAGGAAGTTGGTTATTTTGAGCTGGTAATGTAAGATTTTTTAACGGTTTTTGGTAATGCAAAACTGGTAAATCGATTGTATTTTTTTTAGGCATGTCAATGTTTTTTTTATGGTAGGTAAAATCATCCAATGCCAATCCCGCCCTTGGGTGGAGCGGGAAATAGTGTCAGACTCTGTCTGACTATAAACCTACCCTGCTCCATTCTCTGCCTTTGTCCCAGGTTCCCGAGTAACATTTTCACATAACCTTTGGCCCCAGTAGGCTTCGGCCCTGCTGGGCCCCTACAGTTTGCTGATAACTCCTTGAGGCGCGCGGGAACAGTGCGCGCCGTAAACGACTTGAGCTCGGACTGGTCTGTTACTGGACGGCCGGACAGCGAGCTACCCATTGCCCGCCGTCCGCGAGCCCGCGCCTACGGTGGCCGGAAATCGGGATCGGAATCCCGGCGACGGCGGCGGCGGGTGCGCCGTTGCCTGATGCGGTCGGCCTCCTCCTTTGCTAGAATTATCTACTGCTTCGCAGAAGGAGGCAACCGCCTGCCACTCCTCCTCGCTCCGGAGAGGGATGTCAATGTTACTGATAAATAAGTGGAAGCGGAAGATAGGTGTCTCACCTCTAGCGTATGGCCCGCTGAAATTGTGACTATGAGGCACGATTTCACATCGGTCGCGACGATTATACACATTCGGCAGCTAACGCTATTCCACTCGCACGACAGCTTCGGCTCTTATCTCTATCCTTGTCTATCAGTGATTATAGGTTCAAGTTTTCTGATTGCGATGTTAGCGTGTAACATATCTTCTGTATATTGATACAGAAGCCTCACATAATATTCCCATAAACGTCTGTCTGTTTTTTGGTGCTTAACCGTGATCCCACGTGATAGTAAGCAGTGATACAGTCGTTAATATTGTAGTGCACTAGTTTAAGGAGAGCCTATTCACTCTAGCCTTGAAGACACCTAAATTATAATCGGATGGGAAGATTGCAGGGCAATTCATCTAGTCTTTTGATGTACGCGATATTAACGACGAAGCGATGCGCTTAAGCCCGCCTAAGGGCGGGAGAGGTCATTGGATGATTTTCCTACCTAAAAATACACATAGTTCACCGGACCCGTCATCTTCATCATCATCATCATTAGCCTTTTAATGTTCCCACTGCTGGGACACGGGCCTCCTCTCTAGGAGAGGGAATGGGCCGTAATCCAACACGCGGGCCCAATGCGGGTTGGTTGATTTTACATAATTATCTTCAAATTTTTAGTTTTAGGACATGCCGGTTTCCTCACGATGTTTTCCTTCATCGTTTTGAGAGCAGTGGCATGTGTGCAGTGGATGAAATAAATTACACAAAGTAATGCGCCTGGCTGGGTTTTGAACCCGCGCCTACGACTCATAAGTCGGGGCCGTGACCACTCGGCCACCACTGCTCCCAAACCCTTCAAATTGGGCTCGTCTAAGGCTTACCTACCAAACCAAACGAAGTGATTGACCAGCTAAACCAACTAGATCAAATAAACAATGACTAAAAATAGAAAACACATCAAAAGTACAATTTCTATCACCACAAATAGTTCCAGAAGCTTTGCAATGGAAGTTAAGACTAACCAATATTGGTAGTTAACCACAATATCAGACCACAGCGGATACAGGTCGTTATAGGCTACCGATCGGCGTAACCGCTGGTTGTTTTGGCTACTGTTGGTAATGAGACCTTTTTTGGTGTAATTGGTCAAGTTTTATGGGTGATTTTGGCCACCCTGAATTCAATGGGAGGTAGTTAGTTAAGAGCGTTTGACCAGAAGTACTTTTACATACAGCCGCACCTCAGTGATTTCTGTTTTAAAACTATCACACAACACCGTCTAGTCTCAAGCTAAGCAGAACTTTTGTTATGAGTACCAGACAATTGATAAACATACTTAATTACACGCAAACACAGAACAAATGATCGTGCTCATCACACAAACATTTTCCTGGGTGGGAATCGAAATGGCTCTGGCGTAGCAGTCAGGGCCACTAACCACTAGACCATTAGGCTAGTCGATTATGACTTCGTTTTACACGTCTTTCTCTAGATAAAAAATATCTGTTTTTTTTGGCTTTTCTATCTAGGTTTCTATTGAAATTAAATTATAAAGGAGATCATTTATTTTGGTCCAAATTCAAAACAGCCGGCCAAGAAAAAAAAATATGACAATCGGTTAGAGTTTGACCCCGTGAGCATTTTTTATTATCGCACCAAAACTGTAGGACCATTGCCCTGGGTTTTATTTAAGTTTTAAAAAATCAGTTTCCGTACATTTTCGGTAACATAAATTGTAAAAACAAAGAGTTAGAGTGAGAATAGAAACTTCCAGGTAGCTGCCGTTTACCACCACACGTCCTCCCCTAGCCATTGAACGCTCGCCCCACCTAGAATATCTTATCTGTTACTTTAGTAGGTACCTAAAGCAAGGTGTGTGATATTGTATCACTCCTGTCCCAATTGATCATGGACGGGAAGACCAAAATCTACGAGTACCATATTGAATCAGTTAGATTCCATCCCCGATTTCTTGAGTCTCAGTCGCTGACACGACAGCAGCGTTCGATTTACTTTTTTTATGGACCACATACGAACATAATCTCAACAAATACAAAAAAAAAACGCTATAAAGACACAACTACAGACTGGCTGTTTTTTTTTTTGTTGCATTTTTTTTAAACTATTGTCATGTATGGGATATTTCATTTTTTGAGAAAGTTTTTCTTTGAAAATTAATCATTTTTGAACTTAAATAATACCGAGGCTAATGCTCCCACAGCATTGTTGCCATAATAAAAAATGTTCGTAAGAACGAGTTCTAACAGAATATTGTATTTTTTTTCTTTGGCCGGCACTTTTAAATTTGGACCAAAAATGTATGGACCGTGGGTGATGTCCTTTGGGTAAAACTAATCCTGTAAAGACCTCTGAAAATCTTCTATTTTGCGTGAATTTTATCATTTATAATGCACTTATAAAAAAATTAAAAACTTGACTTTAATCAAAATTTTGATAAAAAAAAATGCAAATACTGTAAAAGGTTTGAAGGAAAACACGTATTATCTGGAACAAGCTTTGTTAAATATCCGAGTGAATGACGGAATTAATGAACTTTAACAGAGAAAGAAAGAAGAAAGAAAGAAAAATATTTTATTTGACACAATTATATAGACACACACAATGCAGAAACAATATGATACTTAAGATAAAAAAAGGATAAAAACAAATTGTGTGTCTCACGGTTGCAAAAAGAACAAAACAAAACCAAAATGCTTCAAGCATTTTCGGAGCCGAGCAATGGGTAGCTCACCGTTCGGCCGTCTGATAATCAACCGACCCAAACCCTAGTCACTTCTTAAAGAGATGTCAGCAAACTGTAGGGGCCCAGCAGAGCTGATGCCTGCTAGCTAGGACCACGGAAATTTTCTGAAAAGGAAACCCGAAGTCCTAGAACACAAAGGACAACCGAAGGACACAGGTATGGTATTAGTAAAACTCTGACATGAAGAGCGGGAGAATTCACTAGATGCTTTTCCACCTTTAAAAAAAGCCCTGCCTATAACATCATATGGGCTTTATTTCTCAACGTATTTTTATCAACTGTCACTCAACCAAGAGCAAAGGAACAGGTTTGAAGCTCATTACAAATCCATAGAGAGTTCATTCATTCATGAATCAAAGAAATTCTAGTCACGTCTACAGCGCTGACATTTTGAATGTTGATCGGACACATCCGTTGGAGAAACTGGGATAATTAATGGCTTTGACTGGGATGGCTCTGAAGGAAGGTGGACATGGAAGACCCTCCTTTTTCAGAACTCAGTTACTGGATAGCATCATCATTTCAGCCAAAAGACGTCCACTGTTAGATACAAGCCAAGTGTAGCCATTATGACCGAACCTGTGCGTCTCGCATCCATCGGACTCCCGCCTAGGTCTCCCGGTACGTGGTTGCCACTGCAGAAGCTTTCGTCTCCATCGACCATTCGTTCTGGAAGCAATGTGCCCACTGCCACTTTAGTTTGGTGATTCTTCGGGCTATGTCAGTAATCTTGGTTGTCCTGTGAATATCTTCATTTCTAATGTGATCACGCAAAGAAACTGTGAGAATAGCCCTGTCCATTGCCCCTTGGGTGTCTTCTGATGAGGTTCATTGTAAGCAACCGCGTGTAGGGACCATATGGAAAAACGTCTACATCACACCTCGAAGGTTGTGGAGATCGTGGAATATGTACGTGTCAAAAAGAACTGGATTTGAGCAGTTGGAGCCAAGCCATAACACTAATGTCAAGTCGTTCGTGGTGCGTGTGCCGACTTATCATTTGGAGACCATCCTCAATGAACACTATGATGAACATCATCCTGATGAACACTAATCATTTTTAATCAAATAATATGAAACAAAAAATCATCTAAATCAACGAAATTGATTTGCGAATTCATCAAGCTACCACATTACGTTATAATCATCATCAGAGATCATAAGAACCGAAAACAATAATAATTTAGTGAAGAAAAAGATTAAAAAAGATATAAATACAAAAAGTATGGCCGTAGAAAAAGGGGAAAAAGTTTAAAAATGATCAATACGAGCGAAAGAAAATAAAAGGTTGTGCACGTGGTCAGGCGTTTGAGGTTTGGTTCCGCAGGGTTTTTTTATGTTAGTTTAGGGTTATGAGGAAATGGAATTATGATAGAAATTTAATTTATTGTTTTTAGCTAATAGCATTTTAGGACGCTCTCGTTAGATGGCTGCATAAAAAGCTTGTTGCTTGCTTGTTGTTGTTGTAAAGTTTTTCATTGCAACCAAGGTAGAATTCGCACGAGCCGGCTCCATAACACACTTGGTGTTATGGAGCCGAGGGCTGCAGTAAAAAATTTGCAAGTGTATCAAACGACGTTTTTCAAGTGGTTGACGCGCGCCTCGTGGGAACCGACGCGCGTCCAACCTTTTACGATAAATGTAATAAAATTGTGACGGGGACGAGCATGCACACTTTGCTGCACCAGTGCGGAAAAATGTCAATTGCCTGCCTAAAAGCGGTGGGATAAAAGTGGGTCAGTGCTACAGACTTCTTTTTTTAAATTATTCATAGGCTCGCGTTTGACCACTATCTCACCTGATGGTAAGCGATGATGTGGCCGACGGCAGACCACGCTTGCTTAGAAGTAACCTATTCACTCTTGACTTAAAGACCCTTAAGTTGTAGCTATCGGGAAAAATGACACCAAAATGGTTTTTCAAGCTGACATTTACAGTCAAGTCAAGGTAGCTATTTATAATTATGTCATTGACCGTACGAAAAATAGACAACATGTAAACATTATTAACACCAAATGTCATTATTCTCGCTAAGCACGTGCCAGCAAGAATAAAAAGCATAGAAAAGAGTTTTTCTGAATTGAAGTCGGAAAAAACCTGCATAATGTACAATACGTTTTTTTTTTCACAATCATTCAAGAACTGAAAAAAGTGTTGATTATTCCGTCTATGTCGACTAATGATTAACAGAAATATAAGTACAATGCTGTTTTAAGATATACAAAGAAACTTATTGTTTTAAATCTTCGTTCTTAAGTTTATAGTGTACCTAAATCTTTAAGCATTTAGATTTCTTACTGGCTTAATTAGTGTAATCAATAAATAACAATACGACTGATATTATCAAAGTTAAGTTCTTGCTATCCCATAATTAGTTTAAACTGGTCAATTGCACATTCGTCTGAAAGAACACTTGCGCTCAATAAAAATGTATTAGTGTAATTTTAACGTAAAACTAAAAAAGTTAGTTATATACTGTTAAATTTTGACCGTTTTAGTCCCGTGGAGGGTCGATTCGGTACATGAAACACTATCGATTTATACAGACAAAATAAAAAAATGAAGTACCTTTTTTTAAAACTTGAATTAATTTATGCACTTACGAAATTAATTTCTTTAAGTAAACGAATCAATGATCTTGTAGATAGTTGTCAGTCGTTGTGTACTAACGACCTACAGGTCATCGGAACTCGCCCAACTGACGTTTTATTTTCGATCCGAGTTTAAAAAAGGTGCTTTATTTGTTTTATTTTATCTTTACAAATTGATAGTGTTTCATGTACCGAATCGATCCAAACATCCCTAATTAAACTCAAAACTCCATCAAATCTAGCTAAAATCCATTTTCTCCATCATCAGCTCACAAGATTAAAAATAAGAAAGGTTTATATTGCGTTTGAGGGAACCCCAAAAATCTAATTTAGAAAAAAAAGAGCAGTACTAAATTTGAATCTGTGAGCGGAAGCTGCTGGATCGCGGTGTGCGGAACGAATTTCGGTATCATTAACGTTTCTTACTTCTTTAGATATCTCATTTGATTGTAGGGTTGGCAGGAGATATTATACTGTTTCGAAATGTCAGTTGCACTCTAAATTATCAATTTTTTTTTTGGGAAAACGCGAATTAAAAAAAAAACAGTTTTTTTAGGTTTTTAGACATATCAAGTGCTAGTTTCTGAACTGAATATTTTGAGTTAGTAACGTGTCAAATTTATTTATGTTAAACTTCTGAGCCAGAAAATCTATCAAAATTGAGTTTGAGAAATATTTAACTCCGAATGATTGATTCAGAAATCGGGGATTGTTGATATCAAATCGGTGAAAAAATTGGTGAAATGTTACATTTTACAAAAAGAAAACCTATCACACATCACACTATTCATAAGTAACCCCTACACAATCACACTGAACAAATTTTGTATATTTAAGTGTACTTACTACAACATTTTATATTTAGTTCCTTTTGTATGTGTATTATCTGATTTAGTTTAGTTATTATACTTAATTTTAACTTTTATAATCTATTTATATACACTATGTACACATTTTCCATCCAAATCAACTGTCACAGGTCAACTGGAAAAAAATCTTTTGAAACAAGCAGCACGTTTCAAGTGCTCTTCTATCTTTATTTGTTGTTTAAAAAAAAAAACAATAAATAAATATGTTAAGACCACCTTACTAGTACTAATCAAAGTACTGGCCTTTTATAGGTATAGCGGTCAAGCGCGAACCTATCAACAATAAATAAATAAAATAATAATAAAATTGTTATCATAACTTTTCGCTTTGCTAACACCCCATGTTTTTTGTCCAAATACAGCTTATAGATTATCTTGCCTGGTTGGTCTACTTACCTCTCCATAAAATAAAATGCTCGACAGTATTTTGCATGAAACTTTTTTTTAAAGAAATCTTATACGCGCCAGCCCTAACTGAACACAGTCGCTTGATACTTCGCTACCAACTGATCCTTCGTCTGATTACTTTTATTTGTTTATTTATAACTTAGATTATGTTGTTGTTACATAACGATGCGGTTACGTTCATTGTTCTCTATGTCAAATAATAATTATGTGGTTTAATATTTATATTGTTACTATTATATTGACTTCTGTGCAGTAATAGCCCGCACTATTGTTATTATTATCGTAAGGGGCGGGGTGGTAGTTATTATTATTATTTTATGATTGATTATTTTGTTGTTTCCATTCGAAATTGATTATCCGAGGGTTTTTAATGAGAAGAAGAAGTATGCTTAGCTTCGGATTTTATTGTGAGTTAAGTAAGACTATGTTAACTAACAGTGTAGTGCATCAATCCCCATATTATTTGCGTACAGTAGGGATAACAAAACAAATAAAAAATTACAGCTCATTATTATAATATATTATTTTGCGCTTTTCCTCGTATTGTTTTACCGTGTGTATTAATTATTGTGTATGTCTAATTTCGTGTGTTAATTGTATTATTTGATTAATATTTAATTTAAAATTGTATGACATTCTTTATGTGATTTTAATATCTATTTTTTGTTTAATGTTTTCATGGTTTTAATTTTCATGTAATTATGGACTATGTCTGAAATAAATTAATATTATTATTATTTATTATTTTGAAAGTAAGGTTGAGTTGGATTAATGATTTGTTCCGAATAATTAAGCCCCTAATGTATAAATACATATGTAAATCAAACAATTCAATAAAAATATTACTATTATTATTAATTATAATCGCTCTAGAAAGCATAAACTGTTTAATGTGTAAATTTGTCGCAATGTAGATAAATTATATTTATTTTAAAAAAGGTAAATAGGTTTTAAAAAACACTTTTACACGTCAATATTTTTTTTCGTCAGTTGCTAGTAGCTCGATTAACCTCTGTTATACCAGTACAGGGGAATATTGGACATTTCATATGCCAACGATGTTCAACGCGCTCGTGGAGAACAACCCTGGACTGGATTGGTTTGCTGAAGAATGGAAGGCGATATTATGAGAAAGTTTGCGAAAAGACTAAGTTAGTGTTAATGACTATTTTGCTGTACTAAATAACTAAAAGTTAAAAATGCATTACTTAAGTAAAATTTTAATTGAATAAATAACTTATCTAATCGGAGTGTAGGTATACCAAAGGGTAAAAATGATTGTATTTAGCATAGCATGCATCAGCCTTATAATGTTCCCACTGCTGGGACTCAGGCCTCTTCTCTAGGAGAGGGAATGGGCCGTAATCCACCACGCGAGCCCAGTGCGGGTTGGTGGATGTCACATGTCTTAGAATTTTTGGTTCTTGGGCATGCGAGTTTCCTCACGATCTTGTTCTTCTGTTCTTTATTGTAGTTACATATAGAATATTTTTTGGCATAATTATCTATTTTTTTTAAATTGATATAAACTAGTTCTTGACTGCGATCTCACCTGAAGGTAAGCAGTGATGCAATCGTTGATGGTGAGGCGCACTAGTTTATTATCTTTAATATAACTATATTTCGAGTTTTAGAAAAAAAAGTAATTTATTTTTTTATTTTATATTTACAAATCGATAGTGTTTCATGTACCGAATCGACCCTCCGCGGGATTAAAACGATCAAAATTTATCGGTGTATATAGATAGATAGATTCTCTTGGCATAATTATCTACATTCACGCAGGCAAAACCACTGATCGAAGCTAGGAAGTAATACAAAGCGTGACTAATACGCAAACAGCCGTATTATGATTTGAATGAATTCAATTCCACAACGAGAGCACTATATTGCTATCTCTTTTCATTGAATGAGAGTCACTATCATGATTTATATACTATTAATTGATGCAAATCAAGTTTTTTATAAGTAAGATTTATTGTAGATCAGTTGCAAGTCTTTGCGTGCAATTCTTTAGAATCTGATGATGTAATTATAGCAGTCATAAGTGGTGACGTTAGATCCTGTCTTTAGCTATGTTTTAATATGGAAAATGTATGCTAAACCGCATTTCTGGTTCGTCTTCTATATCTTTTAGGGATCCTTACAAGGAACTAAACGGGTAATAAGGGTAAAAACGGGACCCTATTCCTAAGACTTCGCTGTCTGATCGCCGTCTGTCCATCTATCTGTCAACAAGCTGTATCTCAAGAACAGCTTTAGCTATACAGTTGAAATTTTCAGAAATTATGTATTTCGGTTCATGCTTAAATTAATTCGAGTTTTAGAAAAAAAGTACTTTATTTTTTATTTTATCTTTACAAATCGATAGTGTTTCATGTAACAAAAAACAACATATACCTACTAAAAACAAAATAAAATAAACATTTAAGGGGGCTCCCCCTTTTTGCTCGATATCAATAATGGCAACTTGAAATATACACAAAATACTCAGTTGTATTTTTTCTTAAACAATAATTTTATTTTTTTATTTTGTTGTGGTTCTGTTGTTTACGTAGTCAATGGTACGACTCAATTAATTCGAGTTTAAAAAAAGTAGCTTTTTTATTTTATCTTTACAAATCGATAGCGTTTCATGTACCGGATCGACACTACTTCCCGTTCCGCCCAACGGCGGGGTTTGTCATTGGAAGATTTTACCGACCATAAAATAAAACCCTCCACGGGATTAAAACGATGAAACTTTAAGGGTGTATATGTAGGTACAAGATGCCCAAGACCGGTGATTTTGGTGATATTTGAAAGAAGCCTATATCTAACAGTGGACGTCTTTCGCTTGAAATGATGATGATGAGATAAAAATGTATATAAATCCGAACTTGAAACTTCCTGGTAGTTAGTTGTCACCACAATACTAATCTGAGATGAAATGGGAAGATATGGTGAAAATCACGGGGACAAAACGTGGTGTTCATGAAGCCTACTGGGGCCAAAGGTTATGTGAAAATGTTACCCGGGGCCTTGGGACAAAGGCAAAGAATGGAGCAGGGTAGGTTTTTAGTCAGTAAGAGTCTGACACTATTTCCCGCCCCACCCAAGGGCGGGATTTGTCATTGGATGATTTTACCTACCATAGAAAAAAAAAATATGCAATAAATACATAACCTCCTTCTATGTTATGTTGGTAAAAATTATTACTCTACTATAAAAATAATACCCACTCATCAAAGCTCCTGGTAAGACTAACATATAGCTTCAGTGCCTGCCCGAACACTGTCAAAATTATGTTTTATATCTACTGAACTCCGCCTTATTGTTAATATTTTATCTCCAAACGGAAAATGGCCTTCTATGACCCACAGACCACACATACCATGACCTATAAATTCCGAACAAATACCATTGATTTCACCCTAAACCGCCTCCTGACAGTTCTGAGTTTCCGACCAAGATAATAAAAAGTACCGAAGTATTTGTTTAAAATGTTGAAGGAGTAAAATATATTGTAAGAAGAGGAGGTACCCTCCTCCGGGATGATGTGTGATGATACTTTTACGACCTCCAGGCGAGACTGGCACGAGACGGGTTGAGTGAGGAATGAATAGATGGGGTTTAAGTGTTGAACTTTTTTATGGTACGACATTTTTCGGTTTACTGTGCGCTATTGAGGGTTAGGTTGACATAATGTGACTCGCGATTAATTTGCTAGCCCATTGAGTAGATAAGAAAAAATCTTTTTTTTTTTATTGTTTTCTTTTGTGCCAGAATAATAAACAGGAGAATATTGATTGTAGTCGCACACCTCTGAAACAGCTTGATCAATTTTACTGTTTTTTTTTGGAGTTCCTTACCATAAAAGGAAAAAAATTAACCCTTATAAGATCACTTTGTTGTCGGTCTGTCTGTCTGTGAAAACCCTTTATCTCGTTAACGCGTGGAGGTATCGAGTTGAAGTTTATTATGAAAAAAAAATCTAACTTCTAAATTAAGGAAAAAAAATATGTTTCAAAAAACGTCTATTTCGACACTCTCTAGGGAATCAAAATTCATAGGTTAGTTTACGTTGACCTAGAATCCTGAAATTTGGCATGAAGCAAGATTTTATAGCACTAGTGTAGGAAAAAATCTGAAAACTAAAGTAGTTACGTCGCAAAAAAAAATATTTTTGCGATTTTGCAAAAATCTCAGGGACTTGAGTCAGGACTTGAACTGTTTCATAGGTAAGTTTGTATAGACTGGAAAAAAACTGGGCAAGTGCGAGTCGGACTTGTGCACTGGGGGCACAAGTCCGACTCGCACTTGCCCAGTTTTTTTCACATTCACCTATCTCATCAACGTTGATTAACTTTGCTGTTCAACAGCCGTATAATGTTCCCACTGTTGGGACTCAAACATACTCCCACGCAGACAGAACGACAAGTTCCTCTTACATACAAACAATGAGACACAATTTATTTTTGGTGTATCTAACCCTACAATGCTCTTCAACAAAATCCAGACCATCGATGCCCAAACAAAGAGTTAACCCATAAAATGCAGAAGAGTATAAATTGTACCATTTATTACACTGTAAACTTCAAACTCATTAAATATTGCAATAAAATTATATTTAAGGATCAACAACGTGGGATAGTTGGGTTAAACAAATATTTTTTTGTTTCTTTTTTTTTGGGATATGAAGCTGATTCATTTGGTTTTATTGAGTAAAAATATTTGACCCTTTAAAAGGGTACCTGTGATTGGTGGGCTGCATAAAAAATTTGCTTGAGCTAGTGGTTTTACCCGCTTGAAATTAGGAAATATACGTCCATGTCACTTAGGGTTGATTTCACCATTCAATATAAAAACTTAGTTCAACTAAACTGAGCTCAGCGTAATCTAGTTTAAAGGCCCGTGCCGTAAACATGGGCGACAAGAAAAGAATTGAAACTGAGTTCAGCGTAAACTAGGTTCAATTCATCGCGGTGAAACGCAAAATGAAGCTATAATCTCGATTAGGCGCTCAAACTGCGTTTTGTTTTATATAATCGCCATTAGTTTATTGGTGAATTTGGCTCTTAGTTATAAAGTCCAGTAGTTAGACCTGTTAGTAATGTGCCTTTTTTTATTCCCCTTTTTTCTTTCCTTTATTTTAGATCCCACCTGAATGTAAGCAGTGATCGTTGAATTTGCAATAATTTATTAAGAGCCTATTCACTCTAGCCTTGAAGACACCTAAATTATATTCGGACAGGAAGACCGCAATGGGCAAACTGTTCCAGTCATTCGATGTAGGTACCTACGTGGGATAAACGACGAGGCAAAACGCTTAGTCCGGACCGCAGAATATGCAACAACGTAAGGATAGACATTCGCCGTACGTCGGGATGTCCGATGGTAGATCGGAGATGGCAGAATCAAGTCATGCAATTCTCCCAACTGTGAGGTGTGTGGAGTGAAGATATGCATCACTTGTTAATGGAATGTGTTCAGTATGAGGCTGATAGAAGTGAGTTGTTCAGGGTTTTGAAGTTGAACAAGAAAAATATAGGTACGTTCCACCAAACATTAAGTAAGCCGACTTCCGATGATGCAAGAAAGTTGTTCGAATTCATGGCCCTGATCCATTGATCTCGTTTGTTAGGTGATAATTGTCTTAGGGTACGATGGGACTGACATACGCTGTGCGTTATAAAAGTCCATTTTGAAGTGGAACTGAATGATCCAATAAGTTATTCCATAAGTTATCCCAAAAGAACATATTACACGTTGATCTACATTAAAAGTATCTTACATGGTAATCTATGACATGGCACTAACCGTGATAATTTCATCTAAATCCCTTCAGCAGTGTTAGTGGAAACAAGTAACAAACATACAAATGAGGCGGCATGGTTGTCGCAAAGATTGAACGATTGACTGCTGCACTGTGTGCCACGGGTTCGATTCCCGTACGGAACAATTATATGACGGCCTACAGATAACTGATATAGGTCTGGGTGTCTTGTGTATGGGAGTTTACATGTTTTTGGACACAACCACGATACAGGAGTAAATCCTAGTTTGGAGCATAGTTAAAAAAAAATACTCACACAATCACAATTTTTCGCCACTATGTCTAACATTAATGTGATTACAAACAAAAATACATATCTTTCCTCTTTGTAACATTATTTTAGTATAGATGCGGCTGACTTTTAGGCACTCGACTCTAACCAAATGAAAGCAACTTGTTTACATAAAATTTATAATAACTGAAGAATGCATTTAAAAAACGATAAAATAGTACCAACCAATAAATCAGTTACCAATATTTACTTGTCTTATAAAATAGCTACAACCCGGGAATCTTTAAGTCAAGAGTGAATAGGTTTCTTCTAGGTAAGCGCGATCCATCGTCGACCGTATCGTCGCTTTCTATCAGGTGAGATAGCGGTCAAGCGCGAACCAATCACAAATAAAAAAAAAATCTAGTCACTAAGCCTATAGTTCTGCTATAAACTCAAGATTTAGTTTAGCGCCATCTCCCGAAGAACTATCTGCATCATTTTCAGTCTATCTTAGCTAGTTTTCTAAACCATCTTAACACTAGGCTCTCGGCTTCAAGAAAACATAGAAAGCAGTATCTTTTTAGCAAACCCTACTCCTCATTTTACATATTTTGTACTTAACCATACATTATTCTATATCGAAGTTTTATAGACTTTATTTACATTATCAATTAGATGAACAAGGAAAAACTGTCAAGACATGCATCGACAGATAATGTGAAATCTTTAATAAAAACATGCATGTCAATCATAGCACATAGATCTTACATTTAGATTCAGTTATGATATTTATAATCAACAGGTGGTATCATATGTCATAGAAAATAACAGGAAGCGTGGTTTTATAGTGAAACCACTATAAGAACCATTAACTACAAAGTATAAAGTTTTATCCTGTTAAATGACAATTAAAATACATCAATTAATAAGAGATAATGATTTTAATCTTTGTTCGATCTAGCTATTAACGATAAAACTAATTTAAAAAAAGAAATAGTTCATAACACTCACCCGGATTACATTTTACAGGTAATTGAAGACACCAATTACAATGAACAACCCAATCAAGGATCCACACATCGTTTGAACTCTTTCATTTTACAAATTCCCACCAAAACTAACCATCCAAACGAAGATTTGCAATCAAAACATAACCTAGACTCGTTGAAACACTAAACTGGACTCTAAAACTCGCGAAAAGTGACTAAAAACCTGTATTTTTTCACACAAAACCTGTCAAAAGTACCACAAACAGTGGGAGTCGCAGGGAAATTAAGTCGATACGTAATTAAAGCTGGCACAACGCACACATACAAAGGATCGACATAAAAATGCCCGAGAGAAAAAAAAAGTATAGGTTTAAAATTTACCCGGTATAAATTTGTGTTTTTTTCCTTCTACCTACTTATGTATGGGGGCATGCGCAGTAAAGGGTTAAAATTGGATAACCCGGCCATATTGCGGAGTTCGCTCTTCCAAACCATCTTCGCTTATCACAGGGCTTTTCGATTCGGTTGGGTTGTAATTTGTAATTAGTTCTTCGTTCCTCCGCTTCACTTTGGGCGCTGATGTGGCTTTGGTAAGTATTTCTGCGTCGTTCGACTTTGTGTTTTTGCAAATGAGATATTTTTTAATTACTTGTAATGTTGTTTCAAGTTATGAAGTGACAAAATTACATGTTTGTTTTTCACTCTTGAACCATTTTATTTCACTCAGAATTTTAGAAATGATAATTGTGCTCAGACTGAAAATCAAAAATTCGAAATACCAAGTTATGCCTTATTATCAAGGACAGAGATAAGAGCCGGCGCTGTCATGCGGGCAAAGTCGAAAAAGAAGAATTTTTGCTTAACACATTCGTTATGTCATTTGCCGATGGCGATTCAGTGAAATCAGGCCGTAAAGGCCTGATTTCAGCTGTCCACGCGGTTGAGGCGAGTCACCTATCCGCTATTTCGATGTAATCTAAGCTCATTATTCTTTCTTTTTCTTTTTATTATTCTCTCTTTTAAAGTTATTAATGGCTGACTTATTTAACTATATAACAACTATCACTAACAGTTGATACCAGCAGGCCTAGCCAAATTACGACCGTTTCTTTTCGTTTATTTTGCGTCGAACGCCTCGAGTTGGCTACGCCACCAATTACTTTGTATTGAGGTCAGCTCAACGCTCAATCACGTGGTCTGAACAAAGGAAACGGAGGCGTGGCCGACTTAAGGCGATCGACGCAAAAGAATCGAGACGAAACGGTCGTAATTTAGCTAAGGGGCAGGGGCCTTACTATGACATGTTTTCGACGTACGGCGAGTATCCACGCTTACATTGTTACGTATATCGAAGTATTGGAATACTTTGCCTGTTGTGGTCGTACCGTTAGATCATAATATAGGTGTCTTCAAGGCTAGAATAAATAGGCTTTTAATAAACTAGTGTGCCTCATCATCAACGATTGCATCACTGCTCACCATCAAATGGGATCACAGTCTATTATTTTTTTTTTATCTTAGTCCTAGAAATATCGCACGCTCTCAGAATAGCGCCATAGCTACATCCCCGCGTCAGGTCTTACCCATTGATTGCTTCGCCATTCTCTTCATCAGAGAATCCATCATTTCTGTTAAAATCATGTGAAATAAATTCAAATTTATTACAACAAATCATCATCTTGAAGATTAGTTCTGTTTTGAAGGAAAAAAGTGCCAAATTCTGGTATAAAATTTGTTGTTCACCGAACTGAATTTGATGCAGGGCGTGATTGAGAGAAGTTTTTGGATAATATACAAGATGGCTAACCAAAATTTTTAAATCAAGAAAGACTGAAATGTGTGAATATTTTTGAGCAGCAGTGATTTTGTGGTAACTTATCCGGATTTCTATAAAATATCTACCGGTATCTGTCAAAATGTTTCCCGAAATAACGCAACGTCTGTTGGTACGGCTGATTTTTATTACACTCTTTGTGGCCATTGTAATTGAATTTATTCCTATATATTTATATTTGAGGAGACTATTGAAGAAATATGTTTTTAAAAATCCAAAAAGACCTTTGGAAAAGTAATTTGGATTTTAGAGAAAATGTATTCAAGAATGCGGAAAAATTATAGGGAAGTTTACAGAAGATTGGATCTTATCTACCTATCTTATTTTTAACTTTTTATATTTATTATGATGATGGGAACTGTATTATAAGTTCTATGAATTGAGGAGACTATTGTAGAAATATGTTTTTAAAAATCCAAAAAGACCTGTGGAAAAGTAATTTTGGATTTTAGAGAAAATGTATTCAAGAATGCGGAAAAATTATAGGGAACTTTACAGAAGATTGGATCTTATCTACCTATGTTATTTTTAACTTTTTATATTCATTATAATGATGGGAACTGTATTATAAGTTCTATGAATTGAGGAGACTATTGAAGAAATATGTTTTTAGAAATCCAAAAAGACCTGTGGAAAAGTAATTTGGATGTTAGAGAAAATATATTCAAGAATGCGGAAAAATTATAGGGAAGTTTACACAAGATTGGATCTTATCTACCTATCTTATTTTTAACTTTTTATATTTATTATAATGATGGAAACTGTATTATAGTTCTACGAATATAAAAACTTGATTTTTATTTGTTCAAAACTTTTTTTATTTCAGGACTAAACTAAGTATGTTTTTTTTAATTGATATAAACTAGTGCTTGACTGCAATATCACCTGATAGTAAGCAGTGATGCAATCGTTGATGGTAAGGTGCACTAGTTTATTAAGGGCCTATTCACTCTTGCCTTGAAGAAACCTAAATTATAATCGGATGGGAATATTTTCCTCAATTTTATAGTATAACAACTTTTTTGTTTTTTTTTTCTTAATTAATTTATTCATTTTTATGAGCAAACTACCTCTTAAACATTGATTCAGAAAGTAACAGTTAAACGTGACGCTAGAAACATCTCAGCTTCAAACCAACCAAAAAAGAATCTATTAGAATAAAAAACCTAAAACTAACTTGTCATCTGTCAAGAAATTCTAAGCATAACAAGATACGAATACGAAAAAACAAATTCAGTGTTCACAAAAGACAGCTCACTAACGCCATCTAGTAACGGTGAACGTCAACTGTTTTTTGTAAGGCTTTTTTCAGGCTATGGACTGAAGCAAGGTACGAAAAAACTGGGAGAGGGCGTCACGTGATATGCCGGCTGTTTTAGAAGGTACTAGTTCTTCCGATTGCTTCACTCTAGGGTTATGTGTTGGATACGGATATAGGATAATACAGAGTAAGGAATAAAAAACATTGTAAGGCCACTTCATAGCCCAGATTTATCCCCAATGGATTTTTTTTGGGTTACTTTTAACAGCAACCAATTGAAATACAGCACCAGTCTCCTACCATATACACCGTGAAATCTTGGTTGTTTTAATCCCGCGGAGGGTCGATTAGGTACATAAAATACTACCGATTTGTAAAGAGAAAATGAAAAAATAAAGTACTTTTTTTTAAAACTCGTTTTAATTTACGCATGAATGAAATTAATTTCTTTAAGTAAACATCAGCTGAGCGAGGCCAATGAACTGTAGGTAGTTAGTACGCAACGACCGACAACTACCTACAAGGTCATTGACTCAAAAAAAAATCGTACATTCGTATATTATGTACATCGACTTTTAGAAAAAAAGTACTTCATTTTTTAATTTTATCTTTACAAATCGATAGTGTTTCATGTATCGAATCGACCCTCCACGGGATTAAAACGACCAAAATTTAACGGTGTATACTAACAGATTTTTGTTTACTCATTATAGTGATTGATGTAAAATGACATAGGTCTATGTTGAGAAAATAAATGATTATTATTTAAAACCAACCTAATGTCTCTTGACGAATTAAAGGAACGTGTTCGCGAGAAAATACAGCAAATTCGACAAAACACCTATAAAGCAGTCATTGAAAATTTTCAGATAACAGCAGTATCAAAATATCCATGGGACACACATGGATGACGTCATTTAAAAAAATCCTTATTTATATACTTTCATAAAAAATAAACGGGTTCAAACCCAGCCACGCGCATTCATCATCATCATCATCATCAGCCTTTTAATGTTCCCACTGCTGGGACTCAGGCCTCCACTCGCGCGCATTACTTTGTGTAATTTATTTCATCACCACTGCTCTCAAAACGGTGAAAGAAAACATCGTGAAGAAACCGTGTGAAATGTCCTAGAATCAAAAATTCGAAGACATGTGACATTCACCAACCCGCACTGCGCCCGCGTGGTGGATGACGGCCCGTTCGCTCTCCTAGAGAGGAGGCCTTAGTCCCAGAAGTGGGAACAATATAAGGCTAATGATGATGACATTGAGGATAAAAAGCCTGTAATGATAGATGTGAGACGAAATAATAAACAGTTATATGCATTTTGAAAAGTGTAGCAGGAATTACATGACTTGATTCTACCAACCGATGAACGATGAGTGTCCGCCCTTAAGTTGTTGACTCTTATATGGTCCAGACTAAGCGTTTCGCCTCGTCGTTTATATCGCGTACACCGAAGGAATAGAAAAAATTTGCCTGCTGCGTTTTTGCCGTCCGATTATAATTTAGGTGTCTTCAAGGTTATAGTGAGTAGTGTGCTATACCATAAACAATTACGTCACTGCTTACCATCAGGTGGGATCGTAGTTAAGGACTGGTTAATATATCATAAAAAAATGTAATTGAGAAAGGAACGGCCGGATTCATTGGTTCATTTCAGCAAAATCCAATTCAGGCTAATATCGTATCACAGCACAGCGTAACTAGCCTTATAATTTTCCACTGCTGGGAATCAACCCTCTTCTCTAGGAGAGGGAATGGGCCGTAATCCACCACGCGGAGCATTGGTCGATATCTCATGTTTTTGAATTTTTAGAGGACATGCCGGTTTCCTCATGAAGTTTTGTTTCTTTTTTTTAGTCATGCCAATAAAGGGACGTAATAAGCATACCTATATAATTTTAAGTCTCAAATCCTAAATCTTTAAACCAAACACACCAGCCTACACCCCAAAACAGAAACCGTAATGATAAAAATAAATTGCAAAGACATCTCCACCGAGGCGTGGCACACATCCCGGGTTGTGGCACAAAAAACGGAAGATAACGATTTTTCACGATCATCCCCGACGTCCCCCTGGCATCCTCTGTGGGGAAGCTCTGATGTTTTCTCAGTTTATCGGTCAACGTAATGACAGCTGATGTGGTTCGATAAACTTTGATATTAAATTAACGATGACTTTCTTTGAAGGTTCGTTTGAAAGAGTTACGATGGGCCTGAACTGCAAAGAGTAACTGAAGAAATGACTGGCCTATTGGTCTAGTGTTTAGTGGCAATGCGAGAGGTCGTGGGTTCGATTCCCACCCAGGACCAATGTTTGCGTGATGAGCACGATCATTTGTTTTGGGTCTGGGTGTAATGTATCTATAATATGTATGTATTTAGAATTATATAAGTATGTTTATCTGTTGTCTAGTACTCATAACACAAGCTTTGTTTAGATTGGGACTAGACGGCGTTCAGTGATAGTTGTAAAAAAACCGGTGGGTTTTAGTCAGTAATAGTCTTGTAGGTTTTTACTGGGTGTGCGTACCGCGAATGGTACGCCTAAGTCACTACTATCTTGAAGGAATGTTCAAGGAAACACTGGTTCCGGTATTGGCAGTTTATTTTACTCACATACACTGTTACATGATAATTTAGACTAAAGGAATATAGGCGTGTGCCCGGCTAGCGAGTATCGGAGCGACTGACGACGCTACCGAGTTACGTATCAAATGTCTGAGTCGACATATTACAATGTAGTGTTGCCTCTAACCCTACATCACACCCCTCCTAAAATTTGGTACAAAAGAAATTTTTACAATCCAAATTTTAAATCAGAATTTACGTATCAAAACAACTAAGTGCTACTCTACTGGTTACGAGTACAAAATGCAATTCAACAAAAGTACGATACATTATCAAGACTGTAATACAATATGCTGTTGTTATGACTATGACTAAAGGTGTGACGATAACTTAGTACAATTCGTGTGACCTACTTAAAATATAATGTTGCTTAGCTCTACGTGGTTTAGTGGTTACAAAGCTGTGGGTCTTAGGTTCGATTCCTGTTACATTTTTCGTATATGTGTTAAGTTACACTAGATTGCGTTTACAGGAAAAATGGATATGTTATATGAGTTAGATAACAACTTGTTTCAAAATACATGTTTTTAATTTTAAATAGATAATTAAATTAGTTACAGTAAAATTGGGTTATTTTATTAATTGATCGTCAGTCAATATTTAATCTGATGTTTACCGAAACGAAATTTTTTAACCTACGAGCTGTTTCAGAATCGGTACTGAGCTTTGTAAGCGCATGTACCAATGGTCTGTGATCGGTATAGACGATTAATGGTCTGCCTTCGAACAATTTACGAAAATGCTTAATCGACATGTACATGGCGAGCAACTCGCGATCATACGTACTGTAACGCTGCTGTGTTTCGGACAAGCGTTTTGAGAAATAACCAAGGGGTTTCCACATACCTTTGTCTAGTTGTTGAAGTACTCCCCCCACACAGGTATCACTTGCGTCCGTGTTGAGCGCAAGCGTCGCGTCCGCACACGGGTACGACAACGTGACCGCGTTCTCGAGTTGCGACTTACATTCTCGAAAAGCTGACTCTGCATCCGGTGACCAAACAACGGGTGTTTTGTCGTTCTTTTTTGCGTTGTGTAAATACTTAGAAAGAATGGCTTGGCTTTTTACGGCATGAGGAATATGTTTGCGATAAAAATTTACCATACCTAAAAATCGCCGAAGTTCGTTGACGGTTTTAGGCTTAGGGTAATCGCTGATCGCCTTAACTTTGTCATCCAAAGGTCGAATTCCTTCTGCTGACACGTGAAAACCAACGAAATCGAGTTCTGATACGCCAAAACTGCATTTCGCTAATTTTATAGTTAAACCGTACCTGTTAAGTCGTTCGAAAAGGAGCTTAAGGTGTTCCTCGTGCTCTTCCTCGGTGTCGCTCGCAATGATAATGTCATCTATGTAACAGAAAAGGAAATTCAAACCTTCCAGAACGGTATGATGCATGAACCTTTGAAAGGACTGTGCTGCATTTTTGAGTCCGAATGTCATTCTGGGGAATTCGAATAATCCAAACGGTGTAATAATAGCTGTTTTTTCAATGTCCGCTGGATGTACAGGTATGAAATGGTATGCTCGATTGACGTCAATACTTGAAAATACTTTCTTACCTGCAAGGAAATAGGTGAAGTCGTGTAGGCGCGGAATCGGATATCTGTCCGGTTTGGTGATGGCGTTTAACTGCCTGTAGTCACCGCAGGGACGTATATCCCCGTCCTTCTTTGGCACCACATGTAACGCGCTGGCCCAAGGACTCTTCGATGGCCTACAGATTCCTGCATCTATCATTTTCTGAAATTCGGCCTTTACCTTTTTGAAACGGTCTGGTGGTAGCGGTCTTGCTCTAGCATGGACAGGCGGACCACTGGTCTCGATGTGATGAACTGTCGAATGCTGAGGAGGGTCCTTAAAAGAGGTCGGTCTAGTGAGATCTGGGAAAGAATTCAATAAGTCGAAATACGGATGACTTTCACAGATGGTTTTGACTGACGATTCACAAATTTCAATACTTCCTACTACTTGTAAATTTGTCAAAGTGTCAATTAACTTTTTTGTTCTTAAGTCTACTAACAATCCATAATGGCTTATAAAGTCTGCTCCTAAGATGGGTTGTTTGACATTAGCAACAATGAAAGTCCATTTAAAATCACGCCTCAATCTAAGATCTACTGACATGGAATGAGTTCCGTACGTTTCGATTTTAGTGCCATTGGCCGCAAATAAAGCAAAGTCTTCATGCAAATACTTATTTGTACGCTTAAATATAGCGAAAGGAAGTACAGATACATTCGCACCAGTGTCTACTAGGAAATTTAAATTATTATTCCGATCAAATATACATAATCGACGGTTAACGATACCTCCGATGCAAGATTCCGTCGTCGTCTGCACGGTCGTTAGTTTTCCGAGTTATTGCCTTTCCAGGTGCACGGTGTTCGGCATTTGACAGCCTTAACGCCGAAACGGTCATGGTAGAAACATAACCCTAGCTGACGGGATCGGGATCGCTTTCGACTGGAACTACGCCCACGCGATCCTGACGGCACGCGGTCGGTGCGGCTTTGTTGTCGGCCAACTCGCTCGAAACCTCTGGACTTCCGCAGCTCCGCGACCTCGACGCTGAGCTTGGACACCAGTTCTGCCAAAGAATCAGCACCGCCTCCGGAAACCGATGCCACTACGCTGGGCCTGCTGGTCTCCTGGATCTTGTCAGCCACGGCTGCCAACTTCTCCGGATCCGTGATCTCTGTCGCTGCCAGGACCGTTCTGACGGTCGATGGTAGATGGTTTTGCCACATCAATAGCAAAGTTTCCGACGTCACTCTCTTTCCCGCAAGGGTCTGCATCTGGCGAAGAAGTTGAGACGGCTTCTGGTCGCCCAGTTGCATATCTCCGATCAGCTTCTGTATCCGTTGGTTTTCTGACTCCTCGTAAACGTGTAGGAGACGTTGTTTGAGCGCCTCGTATTTGTCCTCCGCCGGTGGGTTGGTCAAGATATCTGCGACCTGTACGACCACCTGCTTGCCGAGTTTCGCAACGAGTAGCTGGAACTTCGAGTTGTCGCTGGCCTTTTGCGGGGCCACGGCGGACTCGAATTGCACGAACCACAGGCTTGGCTGGTCCGTCCAGAAATCCGGGATGCGTGAAGATACCGATATCAGCATGACATCGGGTTTGACGTCTTCTTCTTGCTGCTCACGTTTCTCGTTAGACATGGCGGATGAAAGAAATCGCGGTCCTTGGAGCGCGATGTATGAAGAAATTAGTGCCTACGTATATAGGTCACTAACTTGATGTTCCTCGCTAGCCGCGCGGTGAGTCGCTCCGTGATGTGCAGTTTTACGTTACCGAAAAGTGTTTATTCACAGGGTGTCACCAATGTAGGTTTTTACTGGGTGTGCGTACCGCGAATGGTACGCCTAAGTCACTACTATCTTGAAGGAATGTTCAAGGAAACACTGGTTCCGGTATTGGCAGTTTATTTTACTCACATACACTGTTACATGATAATTTAGACTAAAGGAATATAGGCGTGTGCCCGGCTAGCGAGTATCGGAGCGACTGACGACGCTACCGAGTTACGTATCAAATGTCTGAGTCGACATATTACAATGTAGTGTTGCCTCTAACCCTACAGTCTTATACTTCCTCTCGATTTACCCAGAGTGGGAGCAGTTACTTGATTATTGCATACGTACAAAAAAAAACGACTTCTTTCGTTCCTTGTGATGTTCCTCAGAAATTAATAGAAATGATATTGCTCTTTAGAGGTAAGAGGAATAAGGTGGAAAGTTCCACAAACTCTGTAGAAAAGAGAGAATTCTCTGACCAGACGAGTGTTATGTCTGGACCTGTTAATTGATTGTGGACGGTTCTATAATATGTTCTAATTGAGTGGGGAACTCTAAAATATGGTTCCTATGTAGTGACGGAGATATCGCTACAATTTCTTGTTTTTTATTGGTCTGATATTTTTTTTTTTTTCGGTTTCTGGAGCGAGATGGACTATCAATCAGACTTGACTAGACTTGGACTATCAAGACTGTGGTGACTCAATGCTTAACAATCTGTGGATCTATTAAACACATAATGGTGCCCGACATAGCGACACAGGGCTGCACGGCCGCAGTAGATCAAGTAGCAGAAAGCGGGATGACCTTTTTTTTTTTGCTTGTGGGTAAAATCATCCAATATGACATCTCCTGCCCTTGGGCGGAGCGGGAGATAGTGTCAGACTCTTACTGACTAAAAACCCACCCCGTTCCTTCGTGACCATAGACACCAGGGCCGGGCTTTCCTTTCGGAAGCAAACCCTTGGCCCCAGTAGGCTTCGGGGTTCATTCCTTTAGAACCGGTAAAACGAAACGTATAAATCGTGACTGTTGGAGCTGGAAAGAATGGCGGGTAGCCTTTGCCTAGCCAACCCGCACTGGGCCCGCGTGGTGAGTTACAACCCATTTCCTCTCCTAGAGAGGAGGCCTGATTCCCAGCAGAGGGAACGTTATAAGGCTGATGCTATGCTGTGATGCTTTGCCTAGCTGTGGGAAACTAAATAGAAAAAGACGTGAAAGTAAATAAATAGGTTGGTTTTGTTTCTAGTGGGCTTGGGTAACAATTCGTTCAGAATGTGAATTTATCTATTGGATTACGAAAACGAATTCGATATTTTTTATTGATTTTATCATTTTGTGGTGTTTATGTTTTATTATGTGAGGTTCGCGACGTCAGGACTGGCCATAATGGTGACACTTGGCGGAAGCCTATGTCCAGCAGTGGACTTATTTTGGCTGATGATAATGATTATGTTCAAATTCCATAGTATACGATTTTATCATTCCGATCTCGATGATTTGTATTCTGTTGGGGTGAGTTATAACTCCGTGGAAGTATCTACTATTTTTTTTATTTTTTATTTCATAGACTGTAGATCTTTATTTAGAGGTCTTAAATAAATAAAATAATAATTAAGACTTGTTAATAATAGCCATGAATTAAAGATTATTTCTATTATTTATTGTATACCTTATAATGTGGTCAGGATAAACATTTGCAAAAACTAAGTATACAATGGGCGCACAGGGCAATCTAATATATAAAAATAAGTCGGGTTTTCCTTCCTGACGCTATAACTCCAGAACGCACGAACCGATTTCCACGGTTTTGCATTCGTTGGAAAGGTCTCGGGCTCCGTGAGGTTTATAGCAAAGAAAATTCAGGGTAGAGTAGGGTAGAGTAGGGTAGAGTAGGGTAGAGTAGGGTAGAGTAGGGTAGAGTAGAGTAGAGTAGGGTAGAGTAGGGTAGAGTAGGGTAGAGCGGGAGCGAAGCCGCGGGCGAAAGCTAGTCTCTTATATTTTTTTTGTCTTTTGTTGTCATAGCAACGAGGGGCCTTCCCATTCGCCTATAGTCAACGTCAAGCGTGGTTTAAAAGCAGGTTGCTTCATATAACGCAATTCAATGTGATGTTTGATGAAAAGGCAACGCGAAAAAAGAGAAATAACGCCTGAAAACTCTGTTGGCATTCGGTGATTTCGTGATTCACTCGAGTATTTTAATAAAACTTTTTCCAAGATATACGTGTTTTTTTTAAACCTTTAAAAGTTAGAGATAAATTATGCAAGGCTTCTATGGAAGTACTTTTTTATATTTTTAATATATGAGGAATATTGTAGAGATGGACATTTATAAATAGGTTCACGTAAAATCAGAGGTTCACATACAATCAGAAATCTTTACTGGATTAATTTTACAAAGATTTATGTATTGATTTCTATAAAAGCCTAGATAATATCCACAAGATATCTATGTATCCAAAATATCTAGAGAAAGATGTGTAATAACATCATAATCATGTAAGAGCGGCTGTATGAAAATTTACCTTGGGTTGGCCAGCCTTGAGCCGACTTTAATAATTAAAGTTATTATGGACCTTGAGTGCAATTGTTTATAGTATCTAACTAAAAAAGAACTACAAAAAAGATTTTCATACACACACATTTTTCACTAAATCTTTAATTTTTTCCCAACATTTCTTTTCAAAACCGAATGCTATCCAAAAGTTTAGAACAATATCCATCAGTTACCATAAGGCGGTACACATATTAATGATCGGAGCGTGCGCCTGAGAGAACAGCGTTTGCCCTTTAAATTAATTGTTTTTCTCGCTGGTGTGTGCGTGGCTTGAAGAGGGAATGAAGAGGGGGAGGTTAAGTTAGTTTGAAAGAAGATTATACGAGGATTGAGTAGTCTAGTTTGAATGTTTTTGAAACTGAGCATTTTAGATGTTACAAATTTTTTTTTTAACGTTCAGTTTCTCACTTTCTTGAATCATAATAGCTTCCCCAAAAGGATTTGCTTGCGTCATCATTCATGATTCCGTTACATGGTGAAAATCCCACCTAAACGTACAAAGCGTTTTGGGAACACATTAATTATGCGTACAGCTATGGAGTGGAATTCTTTGCCGGAGTCTGTGTTTCCTGATAGCCATAACCTAGGGGTCTTTAAGTCAAGAGTGAATACATTACTTCTAGGCAAGCATGCTCCATCACCGGCCACATCATCGCTTACCATCAGGTGAGATAGTGGTTAAACGCCAGCTTATCCACCATAACAAAAAAACATAATTATTTCAGCCAAAAAAAGATCACTGTTGGACATAGGCCTCCCTCAAGTATCACTCAATTGAACGGTTCTGTTCGTCTCGCATCCATCGGATTCTCGCAACCCTTACTAGGTCCCCCTTGTAGGAGGCCTTCCAACGCTTCTACTACTACTAGCATAGCATAGCATCAGCCTTATAATGTTCCCACTGTCTGGACTCAGGCCACCTCTCTAGGAGAGGGAATGGGCCGTAATCCAGCACGCGGGCCCAGTGTGGTTTAGTAGATGTCACATGTCTTCGAATTACTACTATTATTATTTATAATAAATTCAAAACTACTTATTTTCAATTGACAGCAAAACTGTTTATTTCAATTTAAGCTTTAAATCAACAGCAAAAATGTCAACTCGTGATAAAAAGTCGAGTGAAACTAATTATTTAATTTTAAAACTATGTAGTAATGATCACTAAACTGTGATAGATCGCGCCACTTATTTCTACTGCAATTTGCTTCGACGCCTTGCAATCAACTTTCTCTGTGTACACTGTAAAGTAGACGGAGACTCGGACACTGAACTAGTTGTTGCCTGCGACTTGATTCTAGTATCAGGCTTTGTGATTTGAAACTGCTCTTTTCTTTTTTGAAGTTTTTCTAGCAATATTTATTTATTTATTAATGTTTTTTTTCTTATTATTAGGTGAGGAAAGCTAAAGATAAGGAACTGTGAAAAACATTGGGGGAGGTCTACCCCAAAGAGGGGACAACTATCTAAAAATTATCTAAGAATTATTACCTAAAAGTTATTATTATTTAAATATTACGATTTTATTAGTGTATCGATTATTTTAGATGACATTTGATTATTAATAATTTGGTAGCAATAATTAATATATATTTTAATAACAAAAAAATAATAATGCAAATTTTTTTTTACATATATCAAATATTTATAGAAACAAAATTGTAATAAATAGATAAATATAATAAATAAACAAATTATTGCAAATTTAAGTTAATACATGAATGTGATATAGTTAATGTTAAATAATGAATGAATTGAAAATGTTTTTACTTATTTTGTTAGATCTGGTAGTAGAATAAAAGGCATTTTTATTTTATTTTATAATGTTTTTCTTTTTTTTTAGGTAAAAAATCATCTAATAACTTCTCCCACTCTTGCGCCGAGCGCGAGGGCGTGTCAGACTTTTACTGACTAAGACCCACTCCCACGTTCCTTCATTGCCTTCGTTCCAGGGCCCCGGGGTTCATTTTCGCATAACCCATAGCGCCAGTAGGCTTCAACCCTGCTGTGACCCTACAGTTTGCTGACATCTCCTTGAAGGGCGCGTGGAATTCTACGCGCCGTCGACGACTTGGGCTCAGTCCGGTCGAGTATCGGACGGCTGGACGGCTAACTGTCTATTGCTTGTCGTCCGAAGGTTTTTTTATGGTACGTAAAATCATAAAATGACAAATCATGCCCTTGGGTGGGGCGGTAGATAGTGTCAGACTCTTACTGACTAAAAACCTGCCCTGTTCCATTCATTGCCTTTAATCAGGGCCCTGGGATTCATTTTCAGGTGAAAATGCACCCCAGGGCCTTGATTGACGCCAAAGGTTAGGTAACCGTTGGCGTCATCCGAAGGCTTTGGCGAGAGGCGAGAGTTTACCGAGTTGGAGTCAGGATCTCGGCGGCTAGGACGCAAGGATGGCCGTGCCCTCACACGTGTGGCCTACTTCTTCACTAGCATAACTGATTACGTACCATGTCTATACCAGGGCTCAGCGCAAGAAGTCGCTGCTGCCGATCGCCTTCACGAGGACACTACGGTAGTCTGCCCAACCCAACCTTCACCCTATGGTCCACCGTGTCCTCCGGACGGTTCACACAATGATGACATCCGGACGTTTCTTCCTCCTGAATCCGATTTAAGAATCTCCCGAACTTGACATGTCCGGTGGAGACCTGCGTCATGTGGAAGGTGAGAACGCATTGACACCTCTCTAGCAGTGGTGGTAAGTGCCACCTTAAAGGAGTGCCTTTAAGAGGCGACTTACCGCCATGACTATAGTGTGTCCAAATATTTTTAGGTGTAAGAGCCGCCTATTGTAGTAAAAACCTCCTTCAAACTTTGTCAGATGTCCCTATCACTTGCCAGTCTCGGCCATAAATTTCCGGCTATTTAAATACTATATCGTCACTCCATATAATAATAATAATAATAATATACATTCTACATTTACTTGGTTTTGGCCCGTAAATGTAGTCGAAACCAGCCATGAGCTGAGAAAAAGAACACATCCTTAAATAATAATATAATATTCCACAACTATCACACAACGCCGTCTAGTCCCAAGCTAAGCAGAGCTTGTGTTATGGGTACCAGACAGCTGATAAACATACTTATATATTTCTAAATACATACATGTTATAGATAAATAACACCCAGACACAGAACAAATGATCGTGCTCATCACACAAACATTTGTCCTGGGTGGGAATCGAACCCACGACCTCCGGCATATTACTTTTATATGTATATACTTTTTTGTATATTGGATGATAATAATTTGTAACTATTTGTAACCATCTTTCATACAGACCACATATTATGAATTGATCATTTCCATTTTTCAATTTAAAGTGTACCTAAATGACTTATTTAGTTGTTTATATTATCGTTTCGTTAAATAGGTATTTATTAAAGTTCCAAACGAGATATTAACGTTTCTTCCATTTTATGTGACAGTGCGGTGAGACGCCAAATTATGCGGTGAGTTTATCCCGACGTATTAGCTGTACTGAATAACACGGTATCTGCCTTTTATATCTGTGCAGTTTTTTTTTTTTAGGAATTTTATTCGTACTTCTTTTTTTATATTTAATTAACGTGTCCAAATATTCCTTTTCTTTACTTGGTCTATTAGAATTAAAAAAAAAAAAATATTTCACAAAATAATATTTGTAATAATTGCGTGAACTAGTTTATCTACCCACAACGTCCAAAAAGTTTTTAGAGCTAGGCTACTGAATATTTTTTATTCTTCCTGTAATTAATTAAATATCGAAATTATATAGTATGAACTATATTATTTTAATTCAGCTAATATAACCTAATATATTTTTTCTTACCATGCATCCATCTAAAAAAAGTTTAAACGGAAAATGACCGAAAATAGATTCATTTATATTTTTTTTAAATAAGCCCATACTTTTCCACGCAAAGGCCTACTCCAAATCCTTAGACAAGAATTAAGAAACTTGAAAAATCGGAAAATATAGAAAACTATGACTATTTTAACCTTTGAACCTTTGACAGTTCATGCGTTTGGCCGTTTATTGCTAAGACAGGACAACATCCGTTGGGTCAGCTAGTGTTATAAAAATATATAAACGAGTATTAAACACAAAGTCAAAAGATAAACTCGTTAGTTTTATCATTAATGTGTAAATGAGGTATTACATTTATAATCAATACTTACAACACAACCAGCAAAATAATAATTATACACTGCTAATAATCGCTTTGCCATGCAAATAGTTCCAAGTTGTAAGGTCACTGCTTATGCACCTGTTTCTTTCACGAATAATTAACATCATGGACATAATTGCTTATTTAAACACATCTTCACGCTTTTGGAATATTAGAATGCCTGGTGTTGGTGAATATTATAGATTAGGTTCAAACTGTCGCTGTAGAGAAGAAGAGGCTTGCGTCCCAACAGTGGGAACATTAAAAAGGCTAATAATAATAATAATAACTTTATTTAACCATTGTTACAAAAGAGTTTTCTTATTAAAACCCCTACCGCTTTATTCCAAAATGCGACCTAAAATAGTTCTGGGACTATTACTACTTTTAATTTGCATTAAACCTATTAATAGTCCCCGAAATACATTTAGATCGCTTTTAATTGGTATTAAATTTAGTAATAATCCCGAAAACTACATTTAGATAGCGTTTAATCGGGATTAAACCTAGTACTAGTAATAGTCCCGGAACTATTTTAGATCGCGTTTTGGAATAAGGTGGCTACGGTTTTGCTGAAATCACTTTGAGGCGCTCGTTGAACAGTATGCTCCGCTGACTTCTGGGGCTCGATTCAGATGGTTAACAATTTTTTAACAAAATATCCACCATTTTAGTTGATCTATTAAGACCCAAGACTATGGTCACATCTAAAGTTCTGTTCAGACAGTTTACCTTAACTAGCGCAAAGATACGTTCACACTCCATTGAAAACGTCAACAAAAAATAGTTTTGCACTCTAGGATTCCACTAGCTGATGCAGGAAATAACAGCACACATACTTAGGATCAGAATAAGCACTAGTGCGTTATTTGCACTTTTATAGATTGAACTATGTTACCATACCATTTTACTTTTACTAAGTAAGTATGCAAGTAAAAAAACGTATATCGGACTTCGATGATTAGGATTTGGTTACTTAATGTGTATATATTTTTTGCGGTCAGTAGCTTTAGAATTTTCCAGAAGAAAAAATACTACAGACGCCTACTTGTGTATAATTATTTGTTTTCTTGAAAATGTGTTTTTTCGAGTAGTACAGGATATCAGCAAACAGCCAGTCAACTCTTCACGTGACCAGAGTGCTGGAGTCTTCTTTTCAACGTGGCAATGCTGTCAGCATTCTGAGCACTTTTCCATTGACAGAGCCGTGGATATTATTTTTATCAATACAAGTACGTGCTATTATCTGCAGTTTTTTATAATTATGTGCCTGTAAAGTTATTTATTTATTATTAGGAACACTAATTGTGCAGCAGTTTAGATCAGATCTGTGTAAATATATGTCAGTACACAACTTGTACAATTTGTTTTTTTTTTTTATATTGTATATCAACGAAATATTATTATCTTTTATAAAAGGAGAAACTGACTGACTGACATATGAACGCACAGCTAAAACTACTGGGACTAGGAGCGTGAAATCTTCCGTTTATGACATAGGCAAGAATAAAAAACAAAAGATTCTGTAGCAGGTCTGCTGGAAGAAATTTCACTAGAAAATAAGCAGTACCTTCGTGCTCTTCTAACTGTGTTTGTTCTTTTCGATTTAAAGTGTTTATACATAAGATTATCCAAAAATTCTGCCTCTAAGGGAATGAGAAAGCAGTATATATTGTATAGAGAAAACTACATTCACGCGGGCGAAGGCGCTGCCATAAGCTAGTAGTATATAAAAAATTGGTTTAATTGTTTATAAGCATATTGTAAACATTGTGAAGAAACCGATAGGTATCTCCTAGAACCAAAAATTCGAAGACATGTGTTAATCACCAACCCGCGCTGGGCCCGCGTGGTGGATTAGGGCCCATTCACTCTCCTAGAGAGGATACCTGAGTCCCAGTAGTGAGAACATTATAGGGCTAATGGTAGGTGATATATAATTGTAACTATGACATTACAAACAAGCAAGTTAAAGATAGCGTATTTTAAGTGGCATAAAACTATTTTAAAAGGTTGAATGTTTTGTTATAGTAATTTATTGCATTTTTATGTTTGCGTGTAAGTTTCAGTGACAATGAAAAATAAATAGTTTTAACCTACACAGTTCCTAAGAAAGTAACAAGCATATCGATTTCAAAACGTAATAACCACAACAATTTTCAAGTAAAAAAAAAAAACAATAAATTATAAATGTGTACGAACATGTACATTAATGATTTATTGTTTTTTATTGTTTGTAGTAGGATTGTAAGATAGATCTAGGTTTCGAATAGTATACAATTATAAAGTTAATTATCATGAAACATCACAAATCATTATCGTATTTTAAATACTATACTTATTTTAAAATATTTTAAATACAAAAAAAAGGAAATCTCAAAAAATTTTTAGCCACGTACCCATTCCTGTCTTTCACCAAACGATCGTCTGTAGACTATCCCTGATTAATGACGTCACCGACATGTAACCGGGATCCCGGAGCCCGGGACACCGGGATACCGCGATCATTTTCCCGGGACTAGCGAGATGGATGACTTCCTTAACGGTATTGATATAACGATCGATATTGCTAATGATTTGTATTGCTTTTGAGATTATTGAGGCAATGGGATTGTAATTGCAATCTTGTACATACAAATATCTCATTAAATTCTTTTAGATTATAATTAACTTCTTACCGCTTAATAGTCAATGATTACTTTTTTTCACACTTTTTAAACCTTCCCTGGACTATTACGAATATTTCAAGACCAAAATGAACCAATTCAATTCAGCCGTTCTCGAGTTTTAGCGAGACTAATGAACAGCTATTTATTTTTATATATAACAAATTTGTATGTTTTATGGAAGTTAATTCTGAAATAAAAAGATTATTATTTTTTATTATAATAGTGCCTGCATCGCATGAATTGAATACATTTTTTCACTAGTTTTTTATCGGCATATAGTGACTAACCATCATAAAATGCTAAGTCTTCCGGTACATGAGTCGTCACACCGGAACATTTCAGCATTCCATTTATTTTTTAAGTAATTTTAGAGACTTTGAGCAAAAAGTTAATCATTTTGTCCCCACTTTCAAGTACGACTATTACTAAGAATTCTAATCGTAATACCGCTTCCATTCAAAAGCTTGTAACAACACTTAAATAGCCTAGCATAGTTTTTTTTATGGTAGGTAAAATCATCCAATAACAAATCCCACCCTTGGGCGGAGCGGGAAATAGTGTCAGACTCTTACTGACTAAAAACCTACCCCGTTCCTTCGTTGCCTCTCTCAGAAAACGGCCCTGCAGCTAGCAGGCTGGGCCTCTACGGTTCGCTGAAAGCTCCTTGAGGCGCGCGGGAACAGTACGCGCCTCCTTTGCTAGCATTACTGCTTCGCAGAAGAAAGCGACCGCCTGCCATCCCTCCTCACTCCGGCCCATGGCCTGAATCAAGGCCCGGAGCATAGTATAATGACAATTATAATGTTCCCATTGCTGGGATTCAGGCCTCCTATAAGCGGGAATAGGGCATAACTCACTACGGCGTCCCAGTGCCAATTGGTGGATGTCACATGCCTTTAGTTTTTTTGGTTAAATGATATAGATCTTGACTATGTTTGAGACCAGTAGTGATGAAATTTTGTCGAAGTAAAGTCTGCCTGACTCGTATAAGTCTTGGCCATACCACTGGGTTATCACTGCTCTACGCCATTTTTTTTTTTTTGAGATGTCAAAGTTATCAACTAACTTCTCTCACTCTGGATGCTGGTGACTCAGTGGAAACAACCTAAACTTACGATTTGTCGGCCATAGGTTCAAACCTAGCGACGTGCTTTACTTTGTGAAATTTATTTCATCACCACTGCTCTCAAAACGGTGAAGGAAAACATCGTGAGGAAACCGGCATGTCCTGGAATGAAAAATTCGAACAAAAGTGACATCAACCACTCAATGCAACCAGGCAATGCTTTAAGCCCCCTCCATTTTAAGGCTGATAATGCTACAATTGTTAGCTACTATCACCATCCATATTCTCTTCCCAAAGACGTTCACTACTGGACACAGGCGTCCCCTAGCGTCGCCAAAACGAACGGTTCTGTGCCTCTCGCATCCATTGGATTCCCCCGACCCTCACCAGCACATCGGTTCACCTTATTCAGGCTTTCCAACGCTGGGACTTCGGGTCTTTTCACCCTCATCGGCCATCTGTTCTGCGAGCAATGTGCCCTGCCTACTAATACTTAAGTTTGATGATTGTTCGGGCCTACTATGCTGTTATATATTTTTAGTATAATAATATATGGTCTTCATTGAAGGATATTTATGTTTTTATCCAAATTATTTTTGTAAAATTATTAAAAAAAAATCAAAATTATTTCAATTTTTTTGTAATGAAAATGGAAGAAGTCACTGACTCCTGAAATACAGGCTCTTAACCTAGCTCAGGAGTCAGGAGTTCACTTATACGTGTTTGCAACAATAAAGAATTATTATTGAATTATTATTATTTGGATGGAGTTAGAGTAAGTATCGGATTCTTACTGCCTAAACCCAACCTGTCTTCCTTTAGTTGCCATTTACCAGGAACCGCGTTAACCACGTGGCAACTCTTTCAGGCAGCCCTAAGCCGGCTCTACACCTCTATATTTACTTTAAAACCCATCCAATAAAACTAAGACCCCAAGGTCTATGACACTGCCCGTGCCATTACTACCAACAAAAAACTAGCCGCAAGAAATCAAAAAACAGGTAGCTCATATTATTCTAAAATGTTAACGCACGACTGCTCACAATTTTCCATGGCTTGGCGTCGGGTGACCATTTTTTCGACTTCCTATCGCGTCTAAGAGGCTGCATGAGATGAAAAAATTGGTCACGTTCCTCTGACGTGAGCAATCATCTGGTTAGCTGTTGATTTTGGACAGGTGCCCATTCATGGTGTGTGGGTTTCAATGGTAGTGGTGTATGGGTTTTTCGTGAATGGAGGTGTAGCTACGGACTTATATTTGGGCTGTGAGGTCATTTGAAAGAGTTAAAGGGGGAAACGCTGGGGTGGGTTGGAGGAATTCTAATTTTCTAAAGTCTTTTGCATGTTGTAAGTTAGCTCCAAGTTTTATGTTGATTAGAATATAATTTTCAATAGTAACAAATATGGGACGATGAGAAATGGGTCGGTAAGGACCGAGTACAAGTTTTTGACGGTGCGTAGGTAATATTTCACGCGCGCCTTATATATGTATCTATGTCAGTAAACCGTGAGGGCTCAGCAGGGCCGATGCCCGCTTGGGCCATGGGGAATTTTTCAAAGGTAAACCATGCATGATCTTTTTTCGGAGCAATACAACCGAACATTAATACCATCAAAATATTAACCAATTTAAAAAAAAAAAACAAAACAGAAAAATACCAAATTTCTACAGTCCTAGAACGCAACGGGCAAAAGAAGGACATAAGTGTAGTGTATTTATTAAAATTCTAACACGCCCTCTCAACCACGCTAGAGGAGCGAGAGAAGACACTGACATTATTTCACATCTCAAAACAAAGGGGTCGCTTTGTTATGCCAAAGACGTATCATGCCAATGACCTATTAATTTTTGTCTAGGAATTTCCAATAAAATTATCATTTTGATCATTTGAACAAAATGAAATTCTTCTACCGTAATTTATAATTCAGAAACCAGTTATATATCTAAATATCAGATAAGTAATAGCACAATTCAATAGGTAGGAAATTAAATATCAGCTTGATGCGCTAGAGTCGATTGAGAAACGAGCTAAGAAGATCATTGCTAATGATGCCCTTGTTGAGTCGAAGCTCCAAAGTCTTGGGCATCGACGCCGAGTTGCTCGCTTGACGGTTTTCTATCGTTTACATTTCGGGTATTGTGCGTTGGAATTACACAATTTTATTCCGGTAAGTCCATTCCATCATCGGACCACTAGACGTACGGCGATGCGCCAGAGGTATATGGTGGATATCCCACCCATACGTACAAAGCGTTTTGGGAGTACATTTATTGTGCGCACAGCTAAAGAATGGAATTCCCTGCCGGAGTCTGTGTTTCCTGATAGCTACAACTTAGGAGTCTTTAAGTCAAGAGTGAATAGGTCTAGGCAAGCGTGCTCCATCGTCGTCCACGTCATCGCTTACCATCAGGTGAGATAGTGGTCAAACGCGAGCCTATGAATAATAAAAAAAATCCTTTCTGTGTTTTGTATGTAAAAAAAAATGATTGGACACATTTAATATAATTTATTTCATTCACAGAACTTACGAAGATTCTATTTACTAGAAAACATTTTTTAGACTGACGTTTGAATAGAAATTATTTCCAACTATCTGTTCAATTTTAATGTATTACTCAGAAGATTAAATTATATTACGTTAATGTAGACGTCATAACATTCTATACTAGACTAATAATATAAAGAAGAAAAATTTGTAAATTCGTATGTTGGAGGTAATCTGTGAAACTACTGAATCATTTTTCCTTAGGGTTCCGTAACTCAAAAGGAAAAAACGGAACCCTTCTTCTTAGCGTATCGATGGCAAAATTAATTAAATTCCTGGCCTGGCCCAGTATTCGGCCACGGCAATGCCGTCCACTGATGCTGTCATTAGGTCTATACGTGAACAGGGCACGTGGTGCAGGATGGAAGGTGGGGCATGCTTTGTGGAAAGACGCAGCATAAACACCGAAGATCAGAACCGTTCGTCCGAGAACCCCCATCTGTGGAGATTGTCATTAATGTGCCCAACCTGGGTGCAGAGTCTGTTTAGAGTTTTCCAGGTTGGCCATGGCAGCTCGTGTCCCGAAGAGAGTTTCTCCGACGGCTCGACAAAATTGTCAGGAGGTTTGAAATTCTCACGCCAGAGGTCGCATCTCTCCGAGGTGGTGTTCTTTTGATATGGACTCACGCTTGCAACAAAACTTTTACAAAAATGGCAAACGGAACCTTATAGGGTCACTTTGTTGGGAAAAGTATCGAGTAAGTTTCGAGTTGAAATTTAAAACCTGTACTCAAATCTGACGTTGCTTGAAGCTGTAAAAAAATCAAAAGATACGCCATATACGTCAAAAAAAAGTACATTTTGACACTCACAAAGGAATAAAACATCATAGGGTACTTCCCGTTGGCCTAGAACCCTGAAATTTGGCATGAAGCAAGGCCTCGTAGCACAAGTATAGCAATAAATCTGAAAACTAGTTACGTTACAAAAAAGAAAAAACTTTTTTTCGGTTCGAAAAAATCTTAGAGCCTCGATTCTAGAAGGGAATAAGTTAGTTTGTACAAAACTCTCAGCGTGCGAGTTCGACACGCACTTGCCCAATTTTTTTTGTTCATTGTTTATGCGCTAGTGCTTAACCACTATCTCACCTGATGGAAAGCAAAAATGTGGTCGACAACGGAGCACGCTTGCCTAGAAGTAACTTATTCACTCTTGACTTAGAGCCCCATGATTCTGAAGAATAGTAATTAGGAGAATTATAATTATAAATTATTCATGATTTATTAGGTGTCACATTTTAATAATAGGACTTATAATATATGCAAGTTATATAGAGTAGGTATATTAGAGGAAATTTTGTTTGTTTTTTTTTTTTCTTTCTTCTTCTTTCTATATAAAACACTAATTAAAACTGTATATACACTTAAACCATAACTAAAAAATGGCGTCATAAAACTCGTCCGCATGGCTGTCGACTGGAAGTGTGCCCAAAAGGCTGGCGGCATTGCCACGTTGTATGGCAATGCTTAATCTCTGACCGAGGTAAAAGCCAGCCCTTGGGTCACGCGAGTAAAAGAGTTCTGAGTTATTTATATAATTAAAAAAAACGTAGTAAAATACTAATACCATGCTAGCGAAGTCACTGGCCAAAGCTAGTTAGATAATATATATTTTATACGGCAGGTGGCAACGGTAATTTTCCTGTGCAATGTTTAGAATTTATTAAGTACGGTCATTTTATGGTAGAGTTGGTTTGCTTGTCAGTTTATGTGCAAAAAGTTATGCTATTGTTTTAATATTTTTAATCACATTTCTTTGAGAATTTTTCGATTAATCAGACTCTGAAAATTAGATGATATAACATTGCATGTAGCGACAATGAGAATGTTGAGATGGATGTGTGGTGTGACGAGAATGGATAAAGTGAGAAATCAAGTTTGGAATTGGCGACAGTGACTGAAAAGCTGAAAAGGAATTTGTTTTGGAAAGGTTATGTAAAATAGAGGAATGAAACGCATGTTGATAGATGTGCATGAATGAAGAGGGAGAGAGAGGCCAAATAATAGACGGACATGAAAGAAAAGAGAGTTAGTTATAGCGTGACGGGTGATAGGACATAATGGAAGTAACGCGGATACCAAATAACGCGGGGCAAGAGTAGGCAGATGATGATTTCTTTCTTATGTCTTGAGTAAGTACAAGCTTATACTAGTGTCTTCGCCTGCGCGAAAGTAGGAAATGATTGCAAGGAGAAATATTCTCGGAACAAAAAGTATCCGATGTGTTTTCATATAAATGTTACTACATTTAGATGAAAACGTTTTTTAATTTTTTAATATATGAGTACATTATGACAGGCCAAAAATCATGTAAAATTACAGACTTTCAGAGGTCTTTACTGGATTAGTTTAACACAAATTTATGTTTTTATTTCTATAGAAGTCTAGATAATCCTCAAATTCAAAATATCTGGAGAAAGATGTGTTATAGCATCATAATCACGTTAGAGCGGTTGTATGAATATATACCTGGAGTTTGCCGTTCTTAAGTAAAATGTCAGTGTTCAAAACATGACTGTAACGTAATTTTCTAATTACACTACACTCCTGTATTAATCTAGTTTCATATTATTTTATACACCGTTAAATTTTGGTCGTTTTAATTCCGTGGAGGGTCAATTCGGCACACGAAATACTATCGAATACCGAATCGACCCTCCGCGGGATTAAAACGACTAAAATTTAACGGTAAATTTGTCAACCTTTACATCAATCTAATTCTCTGCCTATTAATGCCATTTCTAATAACCATAGATCATAGACTTTTATTAGTTTGACTTTTCTAATTTGTAGTATTTGCTGCTAAATACATTCTAGTTTATTTAATCGACCAATTAGTCTCGTGGCTAGCGCGACTACTGAGCGTGGAGTCCGATTCCCGCTCAGCAAAAAACGTACCTACTGTCCACGGTCGCGTAGCTTCATAGACGCGAATTCGTCTCTACGCTTGGTATACGCCTGCGTGAAGTTAAGGCCTACTGTCCACGGTCGCGTAGCTTCATAGTCACGTATTCGTCACTATACGCTTGTTGTACGCTTGCATGAAAATAAACCTACTGTCCACGGTTGCGTAGCTTCATAGTCACGTATTCGTCACTATACGCTTGTTGTACGCCTGCATGAAAATAAACCTACTGACCATGGTCGCGTAGCTTCATAGAAGCGTATTTGTCAATATACGCTTGGTGTATACCTGCGTGAAGCCAAGGCCTGTAACAATCTAAGGACGCGTAACTTCATAGACGCGTAACCGTCACTATACGCTTGGTGTACGTCTGCGTGAAGCTAAGGCTGCTGACCACGAACGCGGTGCTTCACAGACGCGTATTCGTCACTCTACGCTTAGTGTACACCAGCGTGAAGGTTACATACAAAACTATGAAACTCTGTTCAAACTTTGTTGCTACCCTTAGTTTGATGTTGCTGCGATGCTGTAGAGCATTTTGTAAACGCGCGACAGTATAGCTACAGAAAGTCGTCGTGGGCGCGGTTCCTAACGTAGAAATAAATCAATCTCAACAGTTGAAAAGAAAAATAAAACAAAAAAATAAAAAAACAGTTATCAATTAGTTCTAAGAAAGGAGGTAAAATCAGCGAATTTCTTACCTTAATTGGCGGCGCATAGTCCACGGCCATCATGCAATCGCTGTTGACACCAGCTTCAGTCTTTATCATGGGTGGTCCATGGTGGTACAACTGCCCCATCTGGTGGTGATGGACCCCACTGTCACCACGGCTGTACCATGTGGTGTACATGCCGCAGTTCTGATCCCGGTAGTCGTTCATATACTCATTTTCTCCTATCGCGTTCAACATAAAGTCTTTGGCGATTTTTCACAAAATTTAAAATATTTAAAATGTGCCACTTTTTTAAAATTTTTCTTTATTTTTTTTACTTTTTCGAAATAGTCCATTATCGGATTAAAAGTGTCGTTTAAAACGGTTTTTTAGTTTTAATAAACGTGGCTGAGATTTAAAAACCATGGTTTAAAGTTCACTCATAAATTTTTCTTAACTTTTATTTTTAATATTTGTTCGTCACTTAACAGTTTGTACATTTTTTTTTTAATGTTTTCACACAGTCAGTCTTTTTATATAATTACACATTTGCGCAATACACTCGTCACTTTTGTTTTATAGTATTTTTAAACGTTGCATTCTAAGAATTTTAAATACTGAAAAATAAAATAATATTGAACAATAAAATTATTTTTCATAAAAAAAAAACGGTTTTTAAAAAGATAATAATTGTTTTAATAAGTTAGATCTTTTAACCGAGAACAAAATACATAAAATAATAATAAAAGCACCTTTTTTCAATTAAATTGAACCCGTTTTTTAAACAATTTGATTCTGAATCAGTTATAATTTAAATTATTATTGCACTAAGTACATTTTTCAAAATAAATATTTTATATTTGACTATTATTTTTGAGTTTCTCGTATTTTTATCTGATGGGCAGCATCTGAAAAAATAAAAAATAAAGTGTTAGTGTTGCTCGACTGGCCTGTTTTTTTTTTTTTGTAAAATCCGTTTTTGTTTTATTCCTAGCAGTTATGACAAAATATATTGTTCTAACCATAACTGTAGATTTAAAAAACAAATTGTGGGGACATAAGAGGAATTACATGCCTTGATTTTATCATCTCCGTTCTACCATCGGACAACCCGACGTCCGGTGAATATCCACCCATACGTTGTTCGTCGGGATTTATCATTGGATGATTTTACCTACGTTAAAAAAAAGCCCATACGTTGTTGAAACTTCTACGGTCCGAACTAAGCGTTTTGTCTCGTCGTTTCTACGTGACATCGAAAAACTGGAACAGTTTGCCTATTGCGGTCTTCCCACCCGATTATAATTAAGGTCTTCAAGGCTAGAGTGCAAAAAATGGTGCGCCTCACCATCAGCCAATCACTGCTTATCTTCACGTATTTATATCAATAAAAAAATCCTGCTACTCTAAACATACTACGGCATACAATCCAACTCATCTTATAATTTAACACTACAAATTCTGCTACTTAGCAACTAGTTTAGAATTGCAAATATAACAACATACTGATAAAGTTATATACATAGCCTTATGTATAGGTCATTGACCGAGTAACCACGCCCCCGCTACACGCCCATCGTAAGCCCCGCCCAGAGGAAATTTTGGTATGACGTAATTTAGTTGATGAGGTAGGTATGGAGTGTCTTTACGCTATTCTGTGTGAGAGGGTTAGCAGAGATCTTAGTTCCGTTGCGAATTTCAGATCAGTTAACAAATAACTTAAGTTATTTTGTTTAAGTACTACAAACACAGGTAATTATCACAAATTTTGAACTATATTAGGAGTGTCTAATTAGTTCTCAAAATTAAAACCCGAACCAAATTAAGCTATATAGTATACCAGCGGCGTTACTCGCGAAAAAGTCGGTTTCTCCAGACAAACTTCCAACCCCCGTTTTAACCCTTTAGGGGTAGAGTTTCGGAAAATCCGTTCTTAGCCGATGTCTACATCCTATAAGGAACCTACCTGCCAAATTTTAAGTTTGTAGATTTTATAGTTTCTGAGATATCGTGATAAATAAGTGAGTAGTATTTCATTTCTGTACACCGTAAAATTTTGGTCGTTTTAATCCCGTGGAGGATCGATTCGGTACATAAAACACTATCATAAATTGATAAAGATCAAATTAAAAAATAAAGTACTTTTTTATTAAACTCGAATTAATTTACGCATGAACGAAATTAATTTCTTTAAGTAAACGACCTTGTAGGGAGTTGTCGGTCGTTGCGTACTAACTACCTACAGTTCATTGGCATCGCTTAGCTAACGTTTACTTAAAGAAATTAATTTCGTACATGCGTAAATTAATTCGAGTTGCAACATCCCCTTGCAACCAGTTTTTTTTTAAACTTCCAGTTCAGTTATCTGCGCCATGCCACTTTTTGCTATTTAATATAAACTAGTGCCTGACTGCGATCCCACCTGATGGTAAGCAGTGATGCAATAGTTGATGACGAGGCATACTAGTTTATTAAGAGCCTATTGACTCTAGCCTTGAAGACACCCAAATTATAATCGGATGGGAAGACCACAGCAGGCAAATTGTTCCAGTCCTTCGATGTACGCGGTATAAACGATGAGGCGAAACTCTTAGTCAGGACCTTAGAGGTTTCAACAACGTAAGGGTGGATACTCCCTGTACGTTGGGTGGTCCGATGGTAAAATTAAGATGGTGAAATCAAGTCACGCTATTCCCGCGAACACTCTCCAAAACGCAGCCTGTAAAATACCGAAAGGCTGGCTACCCTACGCCTGTGCTCAAGGCTTTGAAGACTTGATCACCAGTTAGCCTCTTTGCACGCCTTTTCACAGAGTCCAAAACTACTAAATGGTACCATATGTGGCTGCAGTACTCCACACACGATCGGTGTGCACTGCAGCATCATTCGGCGAATGCAGTTCCTAGGACAATTTTTTTCTTGACCACACCCAAATCAACTTGAAACGGTCAAACTCAACAAACTCCTAATTTACAAGCTAATCACCATTACCTAGTAACACTGGCATTGATATAAAACAGCCCACTTAACGTACGCAATTTGTCTTTAAAAAAGTTTACGCATGTGCAAATGCGTTGAAAAAAAGTGTATCTACACTACATGCAAATTATTTGCCGTTTATTCACGTTTCAGTTGGTTTTGCTCGGTTCCCGTGGCCGTGAATTTGTGGTTTGTATATGGATTGATGTCTCTTTGAGCTGGGTTTGAGGAGGTATGATGAATTCCTTGATTAGGCCGTGCTTTTCAAAATGCAGTGGACAAGCATCCGATTGACAATCACCATTATTACATTTTGATACAAGTGTAGAAAGTTTGTCATTGCTAGTTTGAGTAAGTGTATTGAAAATAAATTGTTTATCATATCAGGCTGGGCGCGCGTCGACCACCATGATATGCGGATCAAACCTCACGAGTCGGAAGTATTTATATTTAAAAACGTTTTTTGATACGCATGCATATTTGTCACTGCAGCTCTCAGCTCCATAACACACTCGCCTACGGCTCGTGCAAATTCCACCTCTTACTTATTTCTGCTTTAGGACGAATGGGCGAGAGTGTCTTAGTTCTCCTTCATTCCTGATTCGATCACGCAAACGAAACTCGAAACTCCGAGCATAGCCCTTTTCAATGTCTTTTAGGTGTTTTCAAGCCTTCTGATGAGGCCCATTGTAAGCGACCACGTTTCAGAGCCACATTTACTGGCAACATGGCTTAAAGCTTGTCATTTCATCCAACGCAATCCAATCGCAATCTAATGCGTGATAAAGAGGCAACGGGAAAAAAGAGAGAAAGTTTGAACGTTCTGTTGGCATTCAGTTATACCTACGCGAATATTTTACAAAGCTCTTTCCACGAAATACGCGTTTTTTCAGGAACCTTAAAAGCGGTTTGTAAAAATTTTCATTTAGAATATCGATGAAATGTGCAAGGTTGCTATTGATTTATGTTATTAAGGGGATTACATCGCCCAAATCCAAAAAAACACCTAGGTTGATTGAAGTTTATAGATTATTCCTTATGTACGATTACCATATAAAAAAGGAAAGGGATACTTAAGGACATTACTAATAAATTGTATTGATTACATTTCTCAAAAAAATACCCTAACTCTAGAAAAAAAATTTGGTAAATAGGCCTTTTTTGAACATTAATTGCATATTTTCTCGAAAACGGCTCTATATTTATACATTGAATTTATACCAAAATATATGTTACGATAAATTGAATAACTTGTATTGATTTTTTTTCGAATTTCATTGAATATCAATAAGTAATCAAGAAAAAACTCGAATCAGTACTAACACCCCGCGCGCAGCACCCCCTGCAATGCCTGTTTAGAGGTCAATTCTTCTCTGCTAGTGTAGAGGTAAATTCGTTAAGGTCATTGAGCAATGTAATACCCTTAATATTTTTAATTTGTGAGTAAAATTTAAAGAGCCAAACTTTATGCAAAATAGCAGAGTTTCAAAAGCCTTTACTGGATTAATTTTACACAAATGTATGTTTTTGTATAGAGCGGTGGTGGCCGAGTGGTATGTCTAATTTATTTCATCACCTTTTTTAACGGTGAAGAAAAACATCGTGAGGAAACCGGCATGTCCTAAAACGAAGACATGTGACATTGACCAACCCGCACTGGGCCCGCAAGATGAATTATGGCCCATTCCCTCTCCTAGAGAGGAGGCCTGAGTCCCAGCAGTTGGAACAAATTAACAAACCTTGTACTTTTAATCGAAATTCTAAATGAAATTTTTTACAAACATCTTTAAGGGTTTCTTGGGAAAAACACGTAATTCTTGGAACGAGATTGTGAAATATTCGAGTATAACTGAATGCCAACAGAGCGTTCAAGCGTTCTCTCTTTTTTCGCGTTGCTTCTTTATCATACATTAGATTGCGATTTGACTATTGTTAATTTGTGAATACAATTTCAAGGGCCAACGTTTATGCTAAATAGCTGAGTTTCAAAAATCTTCAATGGATTAATTTTAAACCAGTGTATGTTTTTTCAATAGAATAGATACCTAATAATATCCATAAGATATCTATGTTTTATAAATATCTAGAAAAAGTTGTGTCATAACGTCATACTAAAGCGGTTGCATAGAAATGTATCTCGAGTTGGCTGTTCCTAAATGGTGTAACCGAGATTTTGATTTTAGTCAGTTATACCAGTGAACAGTGCCTACTATTGCCCTGGCAAGCCATTTCCGTGCAGTTTCCCTTCAAGATAGGTATTTCACTACCAGTATTGAGGCGTTTAAGGACTCCACAAAGATCATCTGTCACCAATATATCATTCAGTGTTTTTTTTTTTTTTATAGTAGGTAAAATCATCCAATGACAAATCCCGCCCTTGGGCGGAGCGGGAAGTAGTGTCAGACTCTTACTGACTAAAAACCTACCCCGTTCCTTCGTAGCCTATCGTGCCGGGGCCGAGCACTCCTTTCGGAAATAAACCCATGACCCCAGTAGGCTTCGACCCTGCCTGCCTGCCAGGTGCCAGGACAGTTAGCAGGCTGGGCCTCTTCGGTATGCTGACAGCTCCTTGAGGCGCGCGGGAACAGAACGCGCCGTCGACGACTTGGGCTCGGTCCGGTCGGTTACCGGACGATCGGACAGCGTGCTACCCATTACACGCCGTCCGCAAGCCCGCGTACTTGTTCGCTGTTCGAGATAGACTCTTCTATAGATCGAAAAGACTTATAGTTCTGTAGTTTCATATATATAAACTTCTGCAAGGGACACTCGTGATCCCAGAACGCAAATTGCAACTGAAGGAGGAGACCCTGGATTGGTGGTCTCGTTTGGACTGACATAAGTGTGGTTTTAGTCAGAAAAACGCTGATACGCTCTCCAGCTCCGCCCTAGAGCGGGGGAAGACATTTCTACTACATTTCCCACTTAAAAAAAAACTACATACTTCCATGTCCCACATACCTACGAGAGCATTGGTCGCCGAGTGGTAATAGCCCCGACTTACAAGTTGTAGGTCGCGTGTTCAAACCCAGCCAGGCGCATTACTTTTTTGGTGTAATTTGTTTTATCGCCACTGCTCTCGAAACGGTGAAGGAAACCACCATGGAAACCGGCATATCCTAGAATCAAAAATTCGAAGACATGTGACATTCACCAACTCTCACTGGGCCCGCGTGGTAGAATACGGCCTATTCCCTCTCATAGAGAGGAGACCTGAGTCCTAGCAGTACAGGAACATTAAAAGGCTGATAATAATTAACTTTCTTATACAGCCCAATTAGAAGATTATATTATAATTATAATTTAACTGCACTTGGGTAGTGTTCTTTTTAGAAAATTAGTTAATCCTTTTAATAGGCAAAAAATATGACTATCGGCGATGTACTACATTCATTGGTACTTCAAGAGTGCATGTGTACTGGTATCTACGCAGGCACAAACATGAATTTACTAACGGCGGGCAATGGGTAGCTTGCTGTCTGACCGTCCGGTAACAGACCGGTCCGAGCCCAAGACTTTAACCGCGCGCACTGTTCCCGCGCGCCTCAAGGAGTTGTCAGCAAACTGTAGGGGCCCAGTAGGGCCGACGCCTACTGGGGCCAAGGGTTAGGTAAAAATGAACCCCGGGGCCCTGGATCGAAGACAATGAATGGAACAGGGTAGGTTTTTAATCAGTAAGAGTCTGACACTATCTCCCGCCCCACCCAAAGGCGGGATTTGTTATTTGATAATTTTACCTACCATAAAAAAAAACAAAGTAGGTAATTTTTATCCTAAACTAGCTTCTGCCAACTGCCTGCGTGAAAGTTAGTTGCTCTATACAAAGTTTAGAACCTCGTTTCAAACCTTAGGGGTGAATGTTGGACAATCCTGTCCTAACTGGCTTCTGCTCCGGGTCTCGTCCACGTGAATGTTTGTTACTGCGGACGCAAAGTCCATGTTGAAGATAAATGCGCGGGGTTGCGGCAGTCGTGGATCGAGCAGTTGGTCTCGAGGTGGCACTGCACAAGTCCGAGGCCAAGTGTTTTCACGGCACATCCGTTTGGGTGTTCGTCGTTGAGGCAACGCTGCGTTTTCTTAGAGAATAACACCACTGTCTCTGTTTGTCACTGACTACTCTTCTATCAGCGGCTTCGCCCTCATTGATGTAGAATATAGATAGTCTTTCGGCACTTATGGGCGACGCAGTGCTCTCGATCGAATACTCGGTACGTATAAACATAGCACCGAGTGCTCGGCCGAGCGCTTAGACAAGTCAGCAGAGCAACATTTTACCATCTCGTCCTTTTACTTGGTACGTGTGATCAAGGCGTTAGTGATAAAGTCGCATTTTAAAGGTGAAAGACATTTTAAAATCAGGTCAGTATTTTTTGAGTTAATGCTTTATAAATTATAATATTAAAATCTTTAAATATTATAGTGACTGTCCCGGGCCTGGGCTCGGATAGTCACTATAATATAATAATGGGCCTCATAAGAAGACTTAAAGTCTATGCTCGGAGTCTCCTTGCGTGATCGAATCAGGAATGAAGATATCCGCAAGAGAACCAGGATTGCCGACATAGCACGTAGAACCGCCAAACTTAAGTGGCAATGGGCTGGGCACATTGCACGCGGAACAGATGGCCGTTGGGGCTGAAAGTTTCTGGAGTGGCGGCTGCGTACCGGAAGACGCAGCGTTGGAAGGCCTACCACAAGGTGGACCGATGACCTGGTCAGGGTCGCTGAAGTCCGATGGATGCGAGACGCACAGGACCGGCCATTGTAGCGACGCTTGGGGGAGGCCTATGTCCAACAGGTCGCGGGTTCAAACCCAGCAACACGCATTACTTTGTGTAAGTTATTTCATCACTACTGCTTTCAAAACTGTAATGGAAAATTGTGACAAAACCAGTATGTCCTAGAATCAAAAATTCGAAGACACGTGACATCCAACACAACCCGCACTGGACCCGCGTGGTGGATTACGGCCCATTCCCTCACCTAGAGAGGAACTCCAGTTATAGAAAAAAAAATGGTTTATATTTCCCCAGGGTTTTAAAAAAAATATTACTAAAAAAAAGTCCAACATAAGCCAAGCACACAAAGTAAAGTAGGTAGATATCTGGGTTCGAACCCAAGATCTAAGCGTAAGTGCTCGATTACGGAGACGCGGCGCGTCGGGCAGTCCGTCGTACATTGCCATATGTTTGTGTTTACGCGAGTGATGACGCGGCCCGCTGCTGCAATGTACGACGAAACGACCAACGCGCCTCGCAACGTGCCGTGTCTCCGTAAACACGGCCTAGGTTGGGGTCGCTACCACCGGAACACCGTTGCACTATACCTAGTCATAAATCTTTCCAGTTTAAATCGTGCAAAGAAATATGCACTTAAAAATAATCTTTATAACGCACATTTTATTTTAACGACTGTGAATAGTAACTAACTTCATAGGAATATTTATTACTTATTGAGGTAAATAAGCACTAAATTAATGCGTTAGATTAAGTTAAAAAAGAGTCGAGTTTTTTTTTTCCATAACTATCACATAACGCCGTCTAGTCTCAAGCCAAGCAGAGCTTGTGTTATGAGTACTAGACAACTGACAAACATACTTATGTATTTTTAAATACATACATAATTGTAGATAAATTACACCCAGACACAGAACAAATGATCGTGCTCATCACACAAACATTTGTCTTGGGTGGGAATAAAACCCACGACCTCCGGCATATCAGTCAGGGCCACTAACCACTAGACCAACAGGCCAGTCAAAAAGAAGGAGGTCCTTTTTTTAGGGGGAGGGGGGGAATCATCAAATATCTTCTCCCTCTATAGGTTTTTTTTTTTTAAAGTAGGTAAAATCATCCAATGACATCCCCCGCCTCTCCGCGGAGCGGGAGATAGTGTCAGACTCTTACTGACTAAAAACCTACTCCGTTCCTCCTTTACCTTGGTTTCAGGGCCCTGGTATGCATTTTCATACCTCCCCAAAGCCCCAGATTAGGCTTCGACCCTACTGGGCCCCTTCAGTTTGCTGACGACTCCTTGAGGCGCGCGGGAACAGTGCGCGCCGTAAACGACTTGGGATCGGTCCATTCTGTTACCGGACGGACGGACAGCGAGCTACCCATTGCCCGCCGTCCGCAAGCCCCCCTCTATGGGTAAGTTCGATACCTTACTGAGCCCTTTCAATAATAAATATATCTCAATCGCCGTCACAAAAAAAAAAGGATTGAGTGACGTATTACCACAATAAATAGTAAATTGGTAAAAAAAAAAATAGTCTGAGTACCAATAAAAATGTTTAACTTAAAACACACGTATTCACCGTTAAATTTTGATCGTTTTTATCCCGTGGAGGGTCGATTCGGTACATGAAACACTATCAATTTGTAAAGAGAAAGTAAAAAAAAGGTATGTTTTTAATTCGAATTAATTTACGCATGTACAAAAATTTTTTTTTTAAGTAAACGTCAGCTGAGTAGGGCCAATGAACTGTAGGTAGTTAGTACGCAACGACCGACCACTACCTACGAGGTCATTGACTCGTTTACTTAAAGAAATTAATTTCGTACATGCGTATATTAATTCGAGTTTTTGAAAAAAAGTACTTTAATTTTTAATTTTCTCTTTACAAATCGATAGTATTTCATGTACCGAATCGACTCTCCGCGGGAAAACGACCAAAATTTAACGGTGTATATCAAACTTTTTATGTACAAAGTTTCACCAATAAACGTATACAACATTATTTTTAGTATACGCGAAACCTGAATATAGTTTGTTCAGAATCAGTAACTGAATCGATTCTAATAAATTTTTACATCATGTTATATTTTTACCCAAAAAATATTTAAAACAGTTAACAAGTTGGACACTACCAACATTAAGTACAACACAGATTACGGCAGGTCATAGCGAGCACTAAGCACTAACGTACAGTACACACAATCACATGGCCCGGTGACCATGTGTTTGTGTGACCAACCAGGTAACATAACAGGCTTTAAACTTTGTGATTTTTCATGAAACAGTTATTAAATTGTGTTTGTTGTTTTTTGTTATTTTTTATTCTTTACATAAAAATAGTAGACACGTGTTTCGGGTATCGTATAAACTAAAAATAAAGTTGTATATTAGCATGACAAACTGTTCAATTGCGGATCCGTTTGAAAAACTGACCGTGGCCCAAAACCGTTTTTTTTTTTTAAAGGACATCACCCACGGTCCATACATTTTTGGTCCAAATTTAAAAGTGCCGGCCAAAGAAAAAAAATACAATATTCAGTTAAAACTTGTTCTTACGAACATTTTTTATTATGGCAAGAATGCTGTGGGAGCATTAGCCTCGGTATTATTTAAGTTCAAAAATGATTGGTTTTCAAAGAAAATTGCTCTCAAAAAATGAAATATCCTATACATGACAATACTTTTAAAAAAATGCAACAAAAAAAGAAACAGCCAGTCTGTCAGCTGTATCTTTATGGCGTTATTTAAAAAAAAAAAAAAAAAAATTGTTTTTGTTGAGATTTTCAAAGAATAAAAATACCGGTATATGTAATGCTCAATGCTTTAATTGTTTAGAAAAGTCATAACAAGTACCCATATAGTTATCTTTTAGAAGCACAGTAATATTTTCTAAATCCAAAATCATTATAAAAAAAAGCTTATGACGGCGAATTTCAAAAATGAGTGGACGGTCAATATCAGAAGGTGGGGTTGCGGTGTCTAATAGTAGTGTTAAGAAAACGCTTGGAAAGCGTTTCATGAAATGCTAGATGATGGAGATTTTATGATCTCCCCTAAAAATCCCCTTTTGTGGTCAAAAAGAACTCTCATTTTAGAATAGCTCCGCGGATTTTTAGGAAACGCTTTTGAAATATTTGCCTTATATGGACATGTCGGGGCTTTGCATGTGCAAAGACTGAGTAAGCGTATTAAAAATGCGACCATACCTACGGGTTGGCAGAATTTAGTGGAGCCTGTTTTGTGCGAAAGCGGCACGCATACGTACAAGTTTGCTTTATGTACTCAGCTAAGGTCAAATGCTGATCTAGGATCACACCGAGCCTGCTTCTCCCAAGGGATCGGATTGGTATAGGTATGTGGTGATCAGAGGGAGACCCTTGAAGAACTCCTGCTTGTATGGGAGGTGAGGAGATCTCCCCACTATCGCATAGCTCCCCACTATTGACTACCAGATGGTAGCGCTCCCTGCTACCATCTGGTAGTCAATAGTGGAAGGTCCTCCTCCTTAGTCGCTCACTCTTGACAGAGTGGTCGTGGTTGACGATGTTGCATTTTCGTTGGCGAGTGAGGCTCCCGCGATGTGTCTCCACTTATCCCGGCTAACGGCGTCTTGGGAACATTGGACTATGGAAGTTTGTGTTGCAGCTCTGATGAGGTCTGTTCAACGCGTAGGTGAGCGCCCGCGTGACCGCTTCCCTTCCACTTGTCCCTGGATAACGAGTCGCTCCATGGAATCTTCGTTGCGAACAATGTGACCGAGATATTTAAGGATTCGTACTTGCACAGTCGACGATAATCTCTGTTTGATTATTAACTCTCGATTGTGCTAGAAGGGTAGTGTTATCGACATATCTCAAGTTAGATACCTTTCTACCTCCCACTGAGATCCCTTTGTCCCACTGTTCCAACACGATTCTCTTTATATACTCTGTATAAATGTTGAACAGGAGTGGAGACAATATACAACCCTGTCGAACGCCAGCGTGGGTGTAAAATATTTTTGAGTCAACGTCGTCTATACGAACAGTCGCAGTTCCGTCCTCATAAAGTCGGCGTCTGAGACTAACTAAGTGGAGCGGTACTCCCATTTGAATTAGCACGTCCCATAGAATATGCCATTTCACGGTATCGAAGGCCTTGCGGAAGTCGACGAAGCAGATATAGAGTGGGATGTTAACCTCTCTACACTTTTCGATTATTTGTCGAAGAATTAGTATCTGCTCTCTTGTTCCTCTACCCTTGACAAATCCCGCTTGCTCAATAGCTATAGTGGAAGGTACGATTCAATAAAAAGTTTCACAAGATGAGTACTAGACAATCTGGCACACCGAGTTGATATAGCTTAAATGATAAACCATTATGTTACACTTTGTCAAAAGCTTTCGTTGAGTCAAAAAACTAGACGTCCATCATCGCGTTCTGATGGAAACCAGCGCATTGGTGTTCAACGAATCGCTGGACTTGTTCGATTCGTAAACCAAACTACCGTTGGGAATAACACTCTTAACTTCAGCATAATCTCTGCGCTGTTTGTAAATAAGCCTCTCGTAGATTTTATCGAGGACATTGAATGGACTGATGAAAAGGTAGCTGGAGGGGCAAACTTGACTTGGACTTGCATAGTTTAGGAATACCGATATTAGTGACCTTTTTCCATACTTGGGGGAACATGTTATTCCTTAATGCACCATTGAAGACGACGCTCATTAGTATTATGAGTTGGGATGGGAAGAGTTTAAACACCTTGTTGATGACACCGTCAGAGCCGAGGTCATTCCGGGGCTAAAGCTTTTTGATGATATTCCCCACCTCCTCTGAGATAAAGAGGGACAAAGGATCATTAGGATCTTCGATGAGTGCTAGGGTAGCTCTACGATCAACTTTAGCGTCTCTCATATCAAGGTGAGTTTTGTCTATTGGTTGAGGGCTAGAGAAACAATGGAACTGTAGGCTGTTATTGCAACTGTAGAAAATACAGCATATCGCTTTGTCTCAGTTATCGAAAACGATACTCTTATCGGGGCGAATAAGAACAGACATAGAAGCCTCTACTTCCTCTGAAGGTGCTAGAAGGCGAGGTGAGCGGGTTCTAGCTCACATTTTATCCCAGCGCGCGGCACGCTGTTCTGTTGCTTGAGTTTTGTTTACTTCGCCGGGAGCTGCATTCTTTTCGGTTTTCAGACCACATACATCGCCCAGGAGTTTCAAGCGATGGTCATCAGTCACTGTGATCGCCCCTGAAAAATCATTCCGGACGGATCGTTCGTGGTCCTGTGAATCGAACGCTGCTGTCGTGTCAGCGACTGAGACTCAAGAAATCGGGGATAGAATCTAACTGATTCGATATGGTAGATTTTGGTCTTCCCATCTATGATCAATTGGGACAAGAGTGATACAATATCATACGCGTTGCTTCAGGTACCTACTAAAGTGACAGATAAGATATTCGAGGCGCGAGCGTTCAATGGCTAGGGGAGGGGAAGTCACCACATTGTGTGATGGTAAACGGCAGCTACCTGGAAGTTTCTATTCAAGCTCTAACTCTTTGTTTTTACAATTCATGTTACCAAAAATGTATGGAAAATGATTTTTTAAAACTTAAATAAAACCCAGGGCAACGGTCCTACAGTTTTGGTGCAGTAATAAAAAATGCTCAAGGGGTCAAGCTCTAACAGATACTTATATTTTTTTTTCTTGGCCGGCACTTTTGAATTTGGACCAAAATGAATGATCTCCTTTGGTTGAATGTAGTGCTTGACTGTGAACCCACCTGACAGTAAGCAGTCATTCAATCGTTGATAGTGAAGCGTACTAGTTCGTTATGAGCCTATTTACAGTTACGACGAGGCGAAATTCTTAGTCCTTATCGTAGAAGTGTGACTGTAGAAGTATGTTCCTTCATATGCACAGATGGGTTTTAGTCAGTAAAAGTTTAACACGAAACCTACTCTGGGGTTCTGAGGAGGTATGAAAATGCTCGTATGAGCTCGCGCTCCACCTAATTGCGGGGATATCATTGGATGATTTTATCTACCATGAAAAAAAACCCTCTTGCTGTATTCTAGCGCGGGAAAAGTCATGTGATGATATCCCGACTCACAAAAAAAGACAATATAACCGCTACAATCGGTCACTTGCACCATAACATTAACCAACGTTTAACGCCAGTTAAAAGTAATCGCGTCTAACGCTACGAATGAGCGTGAACCCAACTATTGTTGACTTCGAATTACATTTATAATTGTTTATAGTTTTTTGTTCGTTATTTAACTATTATTTTTTCGGTAAGTTGTATTTTTAATGCTAGTTCAATTCTTTACCATCGCTCATTTTTGAATAATTAAGTCATAATAATAGTTTTTTTTTTGTTGTTGTAAGCTTAGCAATAAATGTTTGACATTCGTTCAAATAAATTAGTTAATATAATGGTTGTAATTATCAATAGTATCTAATTATTCCAAATAATTACCTCATTATTGAAAGCGTGCCTTAATCTGAGAAAAACGAAAAAAATAACTGTTTAAATGATTTTGGCGCCAACGTGTTTTTTGCATGCGCTTTTTTTTTATAGCTATATTTCAATTTAATGTTTTTACTCGATATTAAGCGTGTATATTGCGAGGATTAGTTTTAGGTGCCTCGATGGCTGCGGGTTTGAAAGAATCATCACGAAAGAGATGTTATCAAAACGGAAAGAGCTCAATACAGCCGATGACTGCTAGGGCTGTGAAGATCGCCGAGAACACCGCAGAGATCAATTGAAGAAACACAGGTGTGTTATAGTCAGTAAAAGTCTGACACTTTCATTCCCTCCATTCAGAGCGGGAGAAATGATTTGATGATTTCCCGCCTCAAAAAATAGATGTTGTATGTTAAATAAACTTAAGTACATTTTTTAAGTTATGTTCAAGTACTGTGTTCCCTCCTTAAAAAATACAGGGATATGTTAAAAAGGTGTATCTGCTGCTGACTCCAGGCTACCACTGAGTTCTATTAGTTCCAATTTTAAAAAAGAAATGTCAATATACCCAAGCCTAGAATCAAACTGAAGACATCATCTTCCACAGTATGCTAGTCGAATATTTTCAATTAATTATAGAATGTTATAAAAAAAGTAAACACGATATGCTAAAATATTAGCAATAAGCTGAAATCCCTACTAATATGATAAATATCAAAGTAACTCGGTTTGTTACACTATAACGGTTACTTTACTAAACCGATATTAATGAAATTTGGTACGGAATAAACTTGAACCCCAAGGAAAGTCATGGGACTTTGCATTTGTAAAAGCCGTCGCGAATTTTACGTGAAAAGTCAGTAACATAAGCTAGTATACAAAAACTTTAGTTTTATATCCAACGCTTAAATATATCAAAACAAGACTTTTTGCTAACCCTCAAAAAACCACGTAGCAACTAGACGTTGCAATTTAAATATGATGCAATTTTCGCAAAAACTACAAATCGAAAAAATACTATTGCGAGAAAATCGTGACGACTTCGTGTTTTTTCTTTATTCAAATTTTATTAGTATTTAAAGACTTTAGCAATTGTTTGATTTCTAAATCTTCTACTAAAACAAGCGTGTAATCTAGTACCCAAACTGCAATTTCTTGCTACTTTTTTTAGCAGTTTTTTCTATGGATTTTTTACTATTTGGCGATGTCATGGCAACCCTAGTTTAAGTCAAGGTTCATGATTAACTAATTGGAACTAGTTTTATTGATTCCGTCACATGGTTTACAAAATTCAATTTTTTGTGAAAGGAAAGTCTAGAAAAAATTTACTAATCACTATATTTACCTATATCGGCGTTTATAACACGAAATATGATCAATTATTTGAACGAATTATAGTTTAATTATACCTTTTTGAAATAATTAAGCAAAACATTTTTTCTGATAGCTAAAAAACTATGAATTCGACTTTATTTAACATTCCCTTATAGAAAAACCTTTCCATTTATAAAAAACGCAGTTAAAAAAACATAAACAAAATATTACCTTCTTCGAAAAAAAAAAAATACACAACACAGTTCACAACACAAAAATACACAGTCAGCAACTAGAAAACAGCACTATCACACACTGATAATAATACCACCGAAAAACGCTCCATGCTTTTATCGAAAACGGGAAAAAAAACGCGTTATTTTTTTTTATCAACGCTATTTATTCTGCCGAAAGCGTCAACACCGACGATGTCTTTTGATCGACTAAAAACTTGCCTCGGAAAATGTGTAGGCGTTATGCACGAGAGAGGGATGGAGATAGGGCTTTGTATGAGAAGGAGGGAGAGAGGGAACCGGTGCGGAGGCGTGTCAAGGTAGGAGTGGCCAAAGTTTGCATAAACCGCATCCAGTGTCTACTGTCTGCAAAGGCAGTGTGGAGCCTGATTCAAGCAATATATTATACGATCAAGACTTTTTGCGCCGAGTGCATTGTCTTAACGTTTTTTTTGGATGAACTATGAAACAGTGTGGTGTGGTGTTTGCTTTATAATTCGATACGCTTGTGGTAGGTTAGGATTATCTAGGTATCTATGAGTATTTTTAGATGGAGAACTGGTTATTTTTTATATAATGTGCGTATTTTTTTTGGGCTTTTTTTAATGGATATTCTGTAACTCTGACTGGAATTAGTGATGAATGGGTGGGATCGTACCATAGAAGTTATTTTATTTTACACTAGCTGTTGCCAGCGGTTTTGCCTGTGTTATGGTAGAAAATTATCCCAAGGGAACATGATGATGATGATGATGATGCCATCTAGCCGATTTCGGCCACACCGACCGCATTCTTTGGCTCCTCATGGTTGTTGGAACATACTCCTAGTATAAAAGTATTCAAAAAGCATTATTTCAGGGCATGGGGTACCCGTGAGCCAACCCTCTAATTCCGTTTCTATTAGCCGTTCGAGTGTGAAAAAGTAACAAATATACACTCTCACAAACTCTCGTTTTTATAATATTACTGTTATTTATCCCGAGGACCTTAGGAAGGCTTAAAAGGGAGCGCAGTCAGGAGGCAGGCTTAGACACTCTTCTTAGAACGAATACGTGATTTGCTACTGCCCAAAGACAATCCCCGGTTGATAACAAACTATTGCGACATATGGAATTATTAACCATTATGATTTATTATTTTCTAATATATTTACATATATTTTACATTTTGTACGTCATGGCTCGCCGAGAGTGTACTGTTTTACATTTTTAAATATCAGCATATAAAAAATAGTAGCCTATCGGCATCGAGAACAGGGTTCAAGCTAAGAGTGGTCACTTGGTCAAGACTTCTGAGAGAGCAATCTCCTAACACAAGGCGCCGTCTCCGGGAGTACTCCAGGAAAGCAAGTAAGAAAGCAGTACTGCTTTCTGGATCAAACTCTTGAAACAACTCCTCAACGAGATCCTTCTAAGATGTTGGTCGAGGCTCTTGGCTATTAAGCCATTGACCGCCACCCCTATCGGCACAATGATTAATGATTCAAAGATTCAAAGCATTTTATTTCAAACATACCATTTACAGGCACTTTTGAAAAGTCAAGAAGTCGGTCTGTCAGAAAAAAATGATGTTAATTGCACATTCCAAAGCGTAGATCTCTATGGAGAAGAATGTGCAAGAAACTCCACGGACACTCTTTTCAAACTTGTTTTGTATTACAAATATCTCGGTTACATGTTTTATGTCCTGCAAGCGATGTTAAATGAGGACCCCACTGTAGCCTTGAGTCAAGCGTTATCCCCAGGAAAACTGTTGAATGATTGCTGTATCCACTTCCTACACGTCGACAACCTCGGATTCCGTACACCTAAGATCCCTCTGCTCAACCGAAACTTACAAGTTTTTGGATATGTCGGAAACGTTAGGCATCACTGAATAGTCTTTTGTCGGGAGCGAACAAGTTGCTTTCAATTGTCAAGTCATGCCGATTTTGATGTACTCTTTCGGCATACTCATATAAAATCCGACGGACCTCACCCTGAATTCCTATCCAGGGCGAGATCGAAACACTCTGAGTAAGCCCGTGGTAAGCAGTGTGAGGAACCTCCTGGGTCCGCACACTGCTTAGCGCTAATCGTATGTATCACCGACGATCATCGATGATGAAGCTGTATATCCCTCAAAAGTGCGGGGGTTGTAGCTTCAACGCTAAGACCCTGCACAATCTAATTATTTTTTTATTTTATAAGCCTCTGTCTCTCCTCTCTCTCTTTTTCATTTTTCTACTTTTTTCTCAACAAAAATAAAAACATCATACCGTTCCTACCCTTGCCCCATGTTACTTGAGGTCGGTGCATACGTTTTATTCTTCCATTATATGTGGGAGTCACTAACTCCCTTTTTTTTTAATATTTCACTCCTCTCACAATCCATTCATCTTTTCTTTGAACACCATCTACATTTCAATTTCAACAAAACTGAAGCAAAAATTAAATTTAAAAAAAAAGAAATGAAGCGAATTGACCATGTTTCTAGAATGGCGTGTTTTTCAAGTGTTTAGCTTTTGACATAAAAGTCTTATTAACATTTTACAACACTTACTATTTTGCACCCTTTATCAATGAACTTGACATTTTATCGAAAAATGCCTTTAAAACTTTTATAATATCTATGTAGAAATGTAACGTCAACTCAGGCTATTTTGAGGTAGGAATAGATTTTTTTAAATGCAATAAACTAGCGCTTGACTGCGATTCCACATTACTGTAAGCAGTGATGCAGTCGATGATGATGAAGCGCACTAGGTTATTCAGAACCTATTTTTTGGCCTGTTGGTCTAGTAGTTAGTGGCCCTGACTGCTATGCCGGAGGTCGTGGGTTCGATTCCCACCCAGGAGAAATGTTTGTGTGATGAGCACGATCATTTGTTCTGTGTCTGGGTGTTATTTATCTATAACATGTATGTATTTAGAAATATATAAGTATGTTTATCAGCTGTCTGGTACCCATAACACAAGCTCTGCTTAGCTTGGGACTAGACGGCATTGTGTGATAGTTGTGGAATATTATTATTATATTATATTATTATTATTCACTCTAGCCTTAAAAACACCTAAATTATTATAATCGGACGGAAAGACTGCTGCAGACAAAAGTGTTTCAATTAGAGGGTTTTTTTCAAGTGAAGTTCACTGGCTGTTTTAATATTCGTAAATTAGATATTGTAATGTAAACTTGATATAGTTTTGTATCTTAAAGCACTGCAAAACTGCACAATATATTGAATAGTTGAAATAAGAGCGATCTCAGTAAAATTGTCCTAAGATTGTTTTAAGTAATTGGGCGCAATTGAGTGCCTTTGATACATTTAGTGATCGGGGAAAACTAATATGCAAATAAAAATATTAAATTGTAATGAAAAAACTAGGCCAGACGAATGAGATATTCTCTCGGTTTCAAAGACCACCTCTTGGTTGCCAGATACTACTACGAGTGGTAGAATGTGTAACTTGCGTATTTTAAAGTAAGCAAAGTAGCTGTATTCAATAAAAAGAAAGACTTGACTTAAGTTCTCAGTTGCCAGGTCACAAAATCCAAAAAAAAAAAAAAATCTGGAGAGTGTGCGCGGAAATAGTATGACTTGATTCCGACATCTCCGTTGTACTATCGGACAACCTGACGTTTGGCGAATATCTACCCTTACGTTGTTGAAACTTCTACGGTCCGGACTAGGCGTTTCGCCTCGTCGTTTATACCGCGTACATCGAAGGATTGGAACAGTTTTCCTGCTGCGGTCTTCCCGTTCGATTATAATTTAGGTGTCTTCAAGGCTAGAGTGAATAGGCTCTTAATAAACTAGTGCGCCTCACAATCAATGATTACATCACTGCTTACCATCAAGTGGGATCGTAGTCAAGCACTAGTTTATATAAATTTAAAAATATATATATTTGATTAAACTCACTATTTTGGTACCGATTTTAGACTCTCCTTTATTGTGCCAATCTCCTCGTTACTGTGCCACGAGGGTTTTGATCTTGCCAACTGAGATACAGAACCCTAAAAAAACGAGTCAAGAAGATAATAGCGTGGTAGACTGTTGACTAACGTGCTAACCATCATCGCACATAAAACATACTCGTACTACTTAAATACCCCTATCTATCTAATAGAACTATATTTTACACCTGTCATCAGTAGCGTAGCTAGGCGTGGGCGATGGGAGCCCCCGCTGAAGGCCTCGCCTAAAGGGGCCTCGCGTAAGCCCTTTAAGGAAATAACGGAACACTTACAGGATCACTTTGCACAAAGCGTGGAGGCATCGAGTTGAAATTAAAACCATAATTAGCCAAGTCTATGGTCACTTGAAACTGTGAAAAAATCAAACTTTCGAGTAAACTGAAAAAAATTATATGGTCATTTATGTCGCAAAAAACGTATATTACGATACTCTTAAAAAAATCAAAATTCATAGGGTACTTCCCGTTGACCTAGAATCCTAAAATTTACATTGGAGTAAGTTCTCATAGCACAGGGATAGGAAAAAAATCTGGAAACTGAGAATGGTAACTGTGTCGTTACGTCAAAAAAAAAACATTTTTTGCGATTGGGAAAAATCTTCGAGTCTCGATTCGTGGATTGAAGGAACCCACAGTGCGCGAGATTGACTCGGTTATTTTATAATAGATAGGCGCTTACCATCAGGTGTAAAAATGGTCCAAAAAGAGCCACACACGCCCGCGTGTGTACGCGTTTTCGCCCATACGCGAACACTGGGTTGTGGAAGTGGCTGTCTTGTTTTCAAATTTATGAAAGAAAAAGCCTCGCTGTTGCGCCTTCGCCCACGTCTGAACTAGTCTATGCTACGCCTCTGCCTGTCACAGCATTTACCCTAAAAGGGTGACTAAAGTTAAAGAACTGATAGATAAATAACACGTAAATGTCATTGAAAAAAATATTGTTTTTAACTATAGGTAAAGAAGACTTGCGTTTAAGATCTTTAGCGGTTACACATACACATTATTAAAGTTTTATGTGAATCGACTTTTTGATCTCTGCACTTGAATTGCGTCATCAACATCATTTATTATATTTATTTCATGAAATAATAATATATACTAATAATAAATATCTAAGGTAGGTTTTTTTATGTTAGGTTAAATCATCCAATGACAAATCCCGCCCTTGGGTGGGGCGGTAGATAGTGTCAGACTCTTACTGACTAAAAACTTACCCTGCTCCTTCATTGCCTTCGTTCCAGGGCCCCGGGGTTCACTTTCGCATAACCCTTGGCCCCCACGAGACTCCAGCACATTTGATTCTGAGCTGCCCTGTTGTCGCTGGATACAGGGCAAAATACTTCGGAAACCCAGGTAACCTCCCCGAAATGGTCAGTAACACCAAGGCGCTGCTGGCCTTCCTTGAGGAGCTGGGGTGGATCGAATGACACATTTGTCCCACCCGTACGCAAAATAGGCGCTTTAGTCGTGGAGTTGCGGATACCAGCCCGAAATACAATACAATACACAATACAACCCTTGGCCCCAGTAGGCTTCGATCCTGCTGGTCCCCTACAGTTTGCTGACAACTCCTTGAGGTGCGCAGGAACAGTGTGCGCCGTCAAATCTCTAAGGTAGGTGAGGTAAGCCAATAAATATAAAACTAAGAATGAAAAAGAAATAATATTATTTATTGACAAATCAAATCGAGATTCATGAACAAGCAAGTGCTTTTTTTATTTATATAAACTAGTACTTAACTGCGATCCGACATGATGGTAAGCAGTGATGCAATCGTTGATGGTGAGGCGCACTAGTTTCTTAAGAGCCTATTCACTCCAGCCTTGAAGACACCTAAATTATAATCGTATGGGAAGACTGTAGCAGTCAAACTGTTTCGGTCCTTCAGTACAAAGGATAAACAACGAGGCAAAACGCTTAGTCCAGTCCAAAGAATTAAATAAAAACAATAATAGTACCTCTCACGATTGTGCTAAATAGCTTCAGTTCAGCATAATGCCAGTCCACTATGTAGCAGTTGCTTTCTATGTATTACACATGCATAATATATTTAATATCATCATTGCAACTGTGCGAAGAAGGGACGGGTCGCTAGTATAACAATAAATAATAATATTTATTTATCTTTCACAAATAACGATAACAGCAGGAAACTAAAACTTGGAATATATTCTGTGTGATATAAGATATAATAATGTTAATTTGTGGAAGACTGGTGCCTAAACTAAGCCGTGGCTTGTACCTCAGGACACCAGGGACTCCTCTCTACTGGGTAAGGAGCAATCAGCAAACAAAACATTATATTCGGTTTATACAAATTATTTACATTTATTAGAAAAAGCTAAAAGGAAAACTATAATAAATTAAAAACTTCAATTCGTGTAAAGTGTAATGTGTGTTTAGGTGCATGTGAGTGTGTGACGGTGTGTCTGTGTGTTTAAGTGTGTATGAATAAATAATATGGGAATTAAATAAACATACAAAATTATTTTTGTTTAAGCGAAACCTGAATATACGAGTAGTTTGTTCAGAATCAGAAATTGAATCGATTCCAATAATTTTTACAACATGTTATATTTTTTCCCAAAAATATTAGAAAAACGTCACAAGTGGACACCACCGAGACTTAGTACAATACACAACCCCTCAGGGGATCAAAACAACCCCCCAGTGACCCGGATAGCCCGGTGACCGTGTGTTTGTGTGGACAACCAGGTAACATAACAAGCTTATAACTTTGTAGTTTTTCATAATACAGTTCTACATAGATTCTTTCTTCAGTTGTACATAGATTCTTTTTATAAAAAAACTGGATCCGTGTTTCGAGATTCGCATAGACTAAAAATAAGGTTGTGTGTGTGAGATAAATCATTGACAAATGTTTATTGTTATGCATTACATAATATCGTACCCTTAAAATAAAAGTGGCTTTATACCAAAAAAGTGGTTTTGGGCAGTCATAAAGTTTTCTATGTACGTACTTACTCGATAAGAAGTTGCAAATCAGTCACTGAGGAACATCAACAACTGGAATAAAGACTTTAACAATCAGATTACAAATGGGTTGTGATATTTCGATGGAAAAGTTAAAAATTTACCTAAAAAAGGCAATTAAAAACAAATTTCCGAATAGTGCCACTTTTTTATATTTATGTATTTACAAATCACTACTAATAATTTCAGCCGAAAGAACCACTGCTTGACTTTGGCCTCCCTCAAGTGTCGCTATAACGACCAGTTCTGTGCGTCTGGCATCCATCGGATTTCTTTGACCCTCACCGGCTCATCGGTACACCTTGTCCTTCTATCACTGCATCTTCCATTACGGGTCACCATTTTGCCTTCATCGACTATCTTTTCTACGATCAATATACCCGCTGCCACTTATGTTTGACAATTCATTGGGTTTTGTCGGTAACCTTAGTTTTCCTGCAGATATCTTCATTTATGATAACTCTAATCATCATCATCATTTCAGCCCAAAAGACGTCCACTGTCGGACATAGGCCTCCCCCAAATTTCACCACAATGAACGGTCCTGTGCGTCTCGCATCCATCGGACCATCCACCACCTTATAGGAGGCCTTCCAACGCTGCGTCTTCCGATACGCGGTTGCCACTCCAGAACCTTTAGCCCTAATGGCCATCTGTTCTGCGTGCAATGTGCTCTGCCCATTGCCAATTTAGTTTGGCGATTCTTCGTGCTATGTAATCTAATTTCGAGAAAGAGGTCAACCGTCGAATATCTGCTAGGCGGCGTTTGGAAAGCTGCGCGGTATCTTCTCATCCAACATACCACATAAAAGTGGTATGTTGGTCTATGACCAGTGCTTGTTGCCAGTGATGACATTTGGCTCTGAAACGTGGTCGCTTACAATGGGCCTCATAAGAAAGCTTAATATCACCACTTTTGAATAACTGGAACTTTACCTAGCCACTTTGGGATAGCTGGAACTTTACCTAGCCTGACCTAGCCACTTTGGAATAGCTTAGAAGATAAGAGTGTGCTTTAGTAAGTAAAGTCGCGCGAGAAGTCATTGAATATTTGGTCGCCTTTTTTTTATTTCACACTTTTTAGTTGTGTTACCAATCAGCCAAACTTAAATAGATACCTTCCACCTTTCGGTTCCATCATGATATACTCATGGCAATTCTAATAATACCAAACACTGCTAGGATACACTGATTTATCACAGAATTCCGGTTTCATCATCAGTTCAGTTCTATGTATTCCTCCCCTCTCCTTCTTCCTTTAGTCGGTCACGGACTACATGTATAAACAAAGCAATTTTACTTGTCAGACAGCAATTTTACTTATCAGACAGCAATTTTACTTGACAGTTCTGCTATGATTTTTTGAAGAGTTCCGTTCTATATCTTCGAAGTCTATCTTCAGATCAAAACAATATTTTTTATGTGAGCAATTTGTGTGATCTTTCAATCAAAAAAAAAAAAAAAAAAAATTTGTCCACAGTTGACCGAGATATCGGTGGACGTATGTACATTAAAAAAAATTCTTCCTCCTTTTTGAAGTTGGTTAAAAACCGCCCACCTTGGTTCGAACCTACGACGTGTAACTCACAAGTTGGGGCCATTGGGTAACTACTACTCTATATCAAAAAATAATTACTTGTAAATAATGTTACCGCTGAACTAAATGCCTTTATGCGTGAAATGATCCTAAGAAATAAAGTAATGCATGCTAGAATATGCAAAGAAGGTAACGTAAAGGAAGCTCACACTGGTAAATCATGTGCGTGATGGCGTGTGAGATTGCCTTTACGTGTGCTCGTACTCACGCTATCACGAAGGAATGGCTATTTGAACTCTGCTAAGTCATATGAGCAAAGACAGGTGGAATTACAAAGTATAGTAGTATGTATTCTATACAGTGGGTGATCGACGTACAAGCCTACACCGGAGTTTCAAAAACGTCAGTTTTACTCGCGACTCGCTTGTTGGTGCTGCTCGACTAGCGAGTAAAACAGTTTTGAACGATGAGCCGAGTAGAAAATGAAGCAAACACGATGTGCCGCGAGCTAGGCTCGTCGTTTGTATTGAAATGATACACCGGCGAGCTTTACCGACGAGCCATAAGACCGCGATTTTACTCGCCCGTCAATCAGGGCCTTACGATTGGGAGGTGCGCGAAGAAGCTAATGTGGGTGATCGACGTAGATAGAAGCCTATATCGAAGTTTTAAAAACGTCGGTTTTACTCGCGGCTTGTTGGTGCTGCCCGACCAGCGAGTAAAACAGTTTTAAACGATGAGCCAAGTAAAAAATGAAGCAAACTCGATGTGCCGCGAGCTAGGCTCGTCGTTCGTATTGCTAGCCGACTAGAAAATGAAGACGAGCCGAGTAAAAATTGAAGCAAACACGATGAGCCGCGAGTCAACTCACAAAACCGAGGTATTGCAATGACACACCGGCGAGCTTTATCGACGAGCCATAAGACCGCGGTTTTACTCGCCCGTCGATCTACCAAGCTCTGGCGCCTTTTGGTATATTTTTTTGTTGATAGGTTCGCGCTTGACGGCTATTTGACTGCCTAATGGAAAGCGATGATATGGTGGACGATGAAGCGCGCTTACCTAAAAGTAAACCTATTCACTCTCGGCTTGGTATCCTATACCTAGGCTGGCCTGTTGGTCTAGTGGTTAGTGACCCTGACTGCTATGCCGGAGGTAGTGGGTGCCATTCCCACCCAGGATAAATGTTTGTGTGACGAGCACGATCATTTGGTCTGTATCTGGTTGTAATTTATCAATAATATGAATGTATTTAGAAATATACAAGTATGTTTATCCGGTGTCTAGTACCCATAACACAAACAAACATTGCATTGAAAAACTATGAATATATGAATCTTCTACAAAGCAAAACGACGATAATTATAATACATATTACAGAATTGAAATTTTAGAACATTGTTATAAATAATCCACAGAAATTTTACATAAAAATCAAGTGAAAGTCAAATAATATTTTACAATTTCCCTTTCATGTGATGTCTGTAAGAAATCTAAACGAGAAATATAAAAACAATATAAATCCAGATTCCATGACAAATGTCAAAAATATAATGTCGATAACGTAATAGCGATTAGCATAGCATCACAGCCTTATAACGTTTCAACTGCTGGGACTCATGCCTCTTCTCTAGGAGAGGGAATAGCCCGTAATCAACCACGTGGGCCTAGTGCGGGTTGTGGATGTCACATGTCTTCGAATTTTTAGTTCTAGGACATGACAGTTTAAAAAAAAATGAATAGCGATTAAAAATGTCAAAATTAAAACTGTTACGTTAAAAACTTTGTTAAAAAAAAACGCCTGCGAAACACTTTTTTGTTGGTTTATCGCTTAAGTTAACTTTTTTTTGAAGTGGGAATTTCTTCTCATACTCTAGTGTAGAGCGAGAGGGCTTGTCAATACTTACTGACTAAGTCCCAAGGTTTCTTTTTCAGATATTTTCCGTGGTCCTAGTTTTTTTTTTTTATGGTAGGTAAAATCATCCAATGACAAATCCCGCCCTTTGCGGAGCGGGAAGTAGTGTCAGACTCTTACTGACTAAAAACCTACCCCGTTCCTTCGTTGCCTATAGTGCCGGGGCTGAGCCTTCCTCTCAGAAAACGGCCCTTGACCCCAGCAGGCTTCGACCCTGCCTGCCTGCAGTTAGCAGGCTGGGCCTTCCGTAGCCCTAGTGAGCTTCGGTCCTTATGGGCCATTATGATTTTGCAAAAAAATAATATTTAAAATGACACCGATTTGCCCGAAGGACTAGGTGGAGATTTACACCTTGTAAACATATTTCTTTTTAATATTCCACAACTATCACACAATGCCGTCTAGTCTCAAGCTAAGCAGAACTTGTTCTTACTAGACATTTGTCCTGAGTGGGAATCGGACCTATGATCTCCGACATAGCAATCAGGGCCACTAACCACTAGACCAACAGGCCAGTATTTTAGTGGATACCCATTATTTACATGGTAGACATGACACCCTTACTCAAAAAACGTTTTAGGAACACATTCATTGTTTGTTTAACAGAAATAGGATTCCCTACCAGGGTCTGTGTTTTCTGATAACTACAACCTGACGTTCTTTAAGTCAAGAGTGAATAGGTTACTTCTAAGCAAGCGTGCTCCATCGTCGGCCACATCATCGCTTGCCATCAGGTGAGATAGTGGTCCAAAGTGAGTCAATCAATAATAAAATACTGGGCAAGTGCGATTTGGTCTCCCATACTGGGTTCCGTACAAACTAATTTATGTAAATAGTCCAATTCTCAGATTGAGTTTCAAAGATTTTTTCTGTTTTTTTTTTTTTTGTGAAGTAACTGCAAATTCTTTCCAAGTATCACGGTTACTTGCTTTCTCGTTCCAATTCTTAAGGAAGACATACAGTTTGTCCCGCCATCTCCTTCGTGGTCTGCCGCGGCCCCGAGTAACTGTGTCCGAGCACCAATCCTGTGTTTTACGGGCCCACAGCTCATTAGACATGGGACAGACATGCCCAGCAGTGGGATAGTACAGGCTAAATATAATAATAATAATAACTGCAAATTTACAGTTTTTAGGTTTATTCCTGTATTTGTGCTAAGACCTTGCTCCAAACCAAATTTCAAGGTTCTAGGTCAACGGGAGTAGGTTTTTGTTTCCGTTGAGAGTGTCGAAATGTACGTTTTTTATTTATTTATTTTAGAATTTATGTACACACAATAAAACAGAAAAAAATAACACATAATAAATAATAGTACAAAGGTACTGCTTATTTCCAAAGAAATTTCTTCCAGCAGACTTGCGAAAGGAGAAATTATAAGAATTGTAGGCAATAGTGTGTAAGAAACAAAAGAAGAAGAAAGTGTGTGTTTTTTGCGACATATAAGAGTCCGTAACTTTTTTTTCCGTTAACTTAGAAGTCTATCACATCTTCAAGGGAATGCAAACTTAAGTATAAGGTTTAAATTTCAACTTGATAATTCCACGCGTTTCCGAGATAAAGGGTCTTGACAGACAGACAGATGGAGGACAAAGTGATCCTATAAGGGTACCGATTTTCCTTTTCAGCTACGGAACCCTAAAAAGGAATAACAAAAATACACACACTCTTTCACATTTGTGTCTCACATAAAACAAACGGCCCTTCAACAGAGAACATAATAATCTAGAAAACGAGCTGTAACTGACCATACATTTTGAATATACTCGTAACTCTAAACTTAAGGCCTGGTTCTACACATTTTGTAGTTTTTTAAACCTCTGGAAATCTACAAATTTAAAAGAGAACTCCGTGTAAAATTATTTTATTAAAACTGTCTATATTATTTTGACCAATCGCCGGGCAAAAATCAAAATATATATACTGACTGACTGGTTGACTGGTAGAGAATGCCTTGTTGCATTAAGTCCGCCTATGTACCACTACTGTACATGAAGTTTAAATAAATAAATAAATAAATAGTATACATAAATTAGTTGGCTCGATAAAAAAAATCACGAATTTGACTCAACAAACAAACGTGTATGTCTACGAATGTCACGAAAATATATAAAAGTTATAAAAAATAATAAAGCTTGTTTTTTAAATGTTCCTCGTAAAAACCAAAATCTTAAATAGTTGTTGTTGTTTTTTATATCAAAAGAAAACCGCAGTTACGAGGCCGTGAAGTCGACATAGAACCGGGCGTAGTTCATAAAAATACTCGGTGATTACAACCGGCTCTTAACTTGTAGTTCTTTCTGTGTAATCCAACATCTACAAAGCGTTAATGTGGCTTGTTGACAAAACAAGAGACCACTGCCTGACCCAGGAAACGAATTTAAGTTTTCGTGCAGTAGTGATTACAAACACTAGAACAACCAGGCAGTATATTTACGAGTATGTCGAACATATCTGTACATATTGTTTAATAGTATATTGGTTATTATGCCTTCACTTTTGTAAAGGAATAATCTTGGAGAAGTAGACGGAATTTTATGTAAATGACCTTATTTACATTCAAAAGGAAACTATAGTGTGTGTGAAAATATATAAACGCAAGTAAATCATTTACATTTTAAATTCATATTCCTTTTGTTGTTTAAAATAAAATTACAGGAATGGAATTTAAAAATCGAATACAGCGACGGTCATTTTATGCTAAATTTAAAATTTCAAATATCGAACGTTTGAGTTCCAATTTTCAAATTTGAACTTGGAACGTCCAGTTCGGATGACGCGCAAAAACTGAGCGCGCGTTGCCTGCCGTCATCTGCGGTGTACAGAGAAACATGTGGAGAGGTTGTCGATTATTTAAGATTTTCTAATATTTAATTTATATTCACTTTTTATATTGTATCATTTGAACATATGGCTTGCCTTTTGTATAAAAATTAAGTTAGTCTTTTACAAGAAACAAGTAACCGTATCACTATGTAAATTTTGTTGCAAATAATAATTTAAATTTGTCTCTGATCATGCCACTTTACAGGATGTCAAATAGAAAAAACTGTAAAAATAAAAATAGTTTTTTACGGATTATGCTATTATAGTTTGGTTTTATTGATGGAGTAGTACTTTGTTAACTATGTATCTACCGTAAAAAGAAAGATAGACCACTTAATTCACCCGTTATACTTAAAAAACAGCAATGATAGTATCTCAACCAGTTTTGTTTACAAATAATGGATTCATTTGCTTTTTCATAACGTTTACTCGATCGTAGGCTAGTCAAGCGCAACAAATTTTATTAGTGAATGGTAATGCTAATTCAACCAATTAAATCGATTTGCCTGCAATTTCGTGTAACGAAGAATGTAATTGAAGATTCTAGTCCATATTTTTGACGTTTTTAGTGTGTACTTAAAATTACTTTGTAAACTAACATGGATCTTTTGACGTGTTAATTATTATCTTACAAACAGGTTTGGTGATTAAATATTTCGTTTTGTATGAACGTAGTAGATAATTGTTATGTGTTTACTACAATACTTAAAAGTAATAACATATAACTCGTTATACACTTTTGCTTTGGTAACTGAACAATATTTTTATCACGAGTAAATGTAATTGTATTTCGGAATATAATTAACGGTGGTTTTCTTTTCTTTTTCAGTCAATCGTCTAATGTTGGTAACTAAAGTAAAATAAATTATTAAAAAAATTACATCACAACACGACTCTTCGCAAATCCCTGTTCTTCAGAAATATGCCGCCTAGTCGTGCAGACTATGCGCAAAAAGGGCGTCCTTTATACTCATCACATACGTTCCACGTAAGAGCGAGACCAGTATACTATCAACCATCATTACCTGAACCCTTTGACCACTGTACGTTCGGAAAATCTGCAAACGAAAGGAAAATTTCTTACAAAATCACGGGTCAATTTATATTGGAAAGTGAGAAGACAAGGTAAGAGAAAGCTTTTTGTCTTTGTTTATTATTGTATTGTGTGAAAGAGATGGAATGTTTAATGACAGTGGTGGTTGTGCGATGTAGGCTTAAGATTTTGGACTTTTCGTTTTGATATTGCAATATTGGTTATATGATTTCATGAAAGTTCATTTGTGTCTTATTTATGTAGTATTTGATTTAGTATTGCATAATAGTTTGAAATTACTAACTCAAAAGGAGTCACGAATATTCTAGCAACGACGAAGCTTGCTCTTGTTATTTTTCCTCAATTTTTTTCCCAGAACTGATTTGAAGAGCAAAACTGTGGGAATCAAATTGCAAAATTTTGCGATGCGGCCGAGTTTTTTGACGCCATATTTTAGTTAAGAATAGCCTTTAGTGTATTTATTAATTAGTAAGTGTTTTTATGAAATGTAATTAATTGTGTATTAGTTATTAGGTTAACAAATAAATTGCGAAGAAACGGTGAAGGAAAACATCGTGAGGAAACTGGCAAGTCTTAGAACCAAAAAATTCGAAGACATGTGACATCAACCAATCCGCACTGGGCCTGCGTGGTGGATTACGGCCCATTCCCTCTCTTATAGAGGAGGCCTGAGTCCCAGCAGTGGGAACATTATAAGGCTGATGCTATGTTATATTATTATGTTGATTTTATTCAAAGTAAATTGTCCGAACACCACTTAAACGCAATTTTAGCTGTTTATAGAAATAGCAAACCAGGTTATATAGCCCTAATAGTTAATAAGGTTTTTTTAGATTACGATGGGGCTGGCATGGTCTTATTGTGGCCAAAAATCCCTAAATTAACAAAAAATAATAAAAATATAATAATTTTGGCGTCAGTTTTTGTTTCACTAAAACATTAAATATGTATTGAACAAAGTCACTTCACGCTGTCTGTCCCTATGTATGCTTAGATCTTTAAAACTACGCAACGGATTTTGATGCGGTTATTTTAATAGACAGTGTGATTCAATAGGAAGGTTTATATTTACAACACATGCATAATATATATTTAATATCACCATTGCACCCGTGCAAAGCTGGGGCGGGTCGCTAGTATACAATAAAAACTTATACATGAAATATAATTGAAATTTGAAATTTTTCACGAAAAGTATCCTAAATAAACAATAGTTCAATAAACCTAATTAATATCCTTATGAAGCATGTACTTGTAAACTTGTGTTACAACAAAAAGCTATATAGTACGCGTCATCTAATATAATCAGATAGTGAGAAAAATGTTACACACGCACTGTAAGATTAAATAATTACTCTGCCAGCTGTATCTTGAAAGTACAGTCAGCGTAAGATATCTGTAATGCCTTGATCATACGTACCGAGCAAACTGGCGAGTGAGCTTTTTCAACCGAAAACTCGGTACGTAGAAACATAGCGCCGAGTGCTCAGCCGAGCGCTTATCTCTACAGTCTCGGCCGAGCAACATTTTACTGTCTCGCTCTTTTACTCGGTATTTGTGATCAAAGTATTAATATGTCGTAGCCAGATATTAAAAGATACCACTGATATCGCTATAAGGTGCACGAGTAATATAACGCACCACAGATGGCGAGCTGCATATTGCTTGCCGTCCGCAAACGCTCGCCTACGAGGGCCAGGAGTCACTCTGTGACCCTGTGTCTCCAAATCGATTGGCAATGTACCCTAAAGGCTGGTGTTATTGCCATGCTGTATAGTAATGCTTATCCTCATCATCATCATCATCATCATCAGCCATTTAATGTTCCCACTACTGGGACTCAGGCCTCCTCTCAAAGAGAGGGAATGGGCCGTAATCCACCACGCGGGCCCAGTGCGGGTTGGTGAATGTCACATGTCTTCGAATTTTTTAATATTTTTCATTTCTATATTTACAAATCGATAGGGTTTCAAGTACCGAATCGATACTCCGCGGAATTAAAACCACAAAAATTTAACGGTGTATAATAATTAGTTTACATATTTGTGATTTGGAGAGCAGTAGTGGCCAAATGGTAACGGCCCCGACTTACAAGTTGCAAGTCGCGGGTAACAACAACGCGGTAAACTTTGTAAAATTTATTTCATCACCACTGCTCTCATAAAGGAAAACATCGTGAGGAAACCGGCATTTCCTAGAACCAAAAATTCGAAGACATATAACATCCACCAATCCGCGACGAGCCCGAGTGGTGGATTACGGCCCATTCCCTCTCCTAGAGACGAGGCCTGATTCCCAACTACGGGAATATTATAAGACTGATACTATGCTATGCTATTTATGCGCCCGACTGTACCTATCAAATAATTCAAAACAGGGTAACAAGAAACATTGTATCCATGTTTACACACGACCCAAATGATTATATCGAGCGAAAGTCTACCATGGGAGCCTATGTTTTTTGTGACCCCATTGTGTCCTATGGGAAGTATTCGTGTGCATAGAGTATTGAGTATCTATGCTACCGAAGTGATTTGATTGGTATGTGCTGTGAATTGTAGGGGATTTAATTTGGTATTGTTCTTTTTGGTTTGACAGTTTTACGTGTTCGAAATTGCGGTTGGAGTGTCATTTCGGTGTGTGCTGAGTCTTTTTAGCGTTCTGTATCTCAACAGGAAAACTGGAACCCTTATAGGATAGTGACCCTGCAGACGGGTCGAAGCTTACTGGGGTCATGGGTCGACTTCTGAAAGGAAGGCTCGGCCCTGGTATGAAAGGCAACGTAGGAATGGGTTTTTTTTTTTTTTCGGTATGTAAAATCATCCAATGACAAATCCCGCCCTTGGGTGGAGCGGGAAGTAGTGTCAGACTCTTACTGACTAAAAACCTACCCCGTTCCATTCTTCGCCTTGGTCCCAGGGCCCCGGGTGCCATTTTCACATACCCTTTGACCCCAGTAGGCTTCGGCCCTGTCGGGCCCCTACAGTTTGCTGACAACTCCTTGAGGCGCGCGGGAACAGTGCGCGCCGTAAACGACTTGAGCTCGGACCGGTCTGTTACCGGACGGACGGACAGCGAGCTACCCATTGCCCGCCGTCCACGAGCCCGCGCCTACGGTGGCCGGAAATCGGGATCGGAAACCCGGCGGCGGCGGCGGCGTGTACGCCGTTGCCCGCCCGCACCGCCTGCCACTCCTCCTCGCTCCGGAGCATGGCTTGAACAAACCCCGGCGCGAGAGGTCGCTGCCGCCGATCGCCCCCACAAGGACACGGCGATGCTCTTCCCAAGCGGGGCACACCTCGACTGTGTGCTCCACCGTGTCCTCCGGACGCTCCGCACAGTGGCGACATACGGGAACGTAGGAATGGGATGGGTTTTTTAGTCAGTAAGAATCTGACACTATCTCGTGCTCCACCCAAGGGTGGGAGTTGTCATTGGATGATTTTCACCCACCATAAAAATAAAACCCTTATAAGATCACTTTGTTATCTGTCTGTCAAAAACCCTTTATCTCGAGTACGCGTAGAGGTATCGAGTTGACATTAAAACCGTGTACTCAGGTCTATGGTCCTTTGAAGCTGTGATAAACTCATACTTCTAAGTCATAGGATAATTCCCGTAGACCTAGAATCCTGAGATTTGGCATGAAGCAAGGTCTCATAGCGTAAACATAGGAACAAATCTGAAAATTGTAAAGTTGTTATGTAGCAAAAAAAAATTTTTTTTGATTCGGAAAAATCTTCGAGACTCGATTCGGGTATTGAACTATTTACACAAGTTAAAAAGAAATTAATTAGAGTGTAAGTTATAGCGAGCTCTGGCTTCTATTTTAAGCTTAAAAACCATAATCCTGTATCACACTAAAATAGAGAAATAAATATAAACATAATAATAAATTATACAAATTTTGAACAAATGTAAAACCTTTATATTTAAGTCAAAGTTTCCCACTCAAAAGATCAAATTGTTTTTAAGCCTCACAATCATTTATACACTGTTAAATTTTGATCGTTGTAATCCCGTGGAGGGTCGATTCGGTACATGAAACACTATCGATTTGAAAGATAACTGACAACTACCTACAAGGACATTGACTCGTTTACTGAAAGAAATTAATTTCGATGCGTAAGTATTCGAGTTTTAGAAAAAAAGTTCTTTATTTTTTTATTTTATCTTTAAAAATCGATAGTGTTTTATGTACCGGATCGACCGATCGGATTAGAACGATTAAAATTTAACGGTGTTTAAATAAAAGCGAAACTGATTAATCACGTAATCTCAGAAACTATAACACCTACAAACTTCGGAAGGCCCAGCCCCGGCACGATAGGCAAGGAAGGAACGAGGTAGGTTTTTAGTCAGTAAGAGTCTGACACTATTTCCCGCTCCGCCCAAGGGCGGGATTTGTCATTGGATGATTTTACCTACCATAAAAAAAACACCTACAAACTTAAAAATCGGCAGGTAGGTTGGCCTTATAGGGTTTAAACATCCACTAAGAACGGATGGGAAGAGCATCGCCGTGTCCTCGTGGGGGCGATCGGCGGCGATCTCTCGCGCCGGGGCTTGGTCCAAGCCATGCTCCGGAGCGAGGAGGAGTGGCAAGCGGTCGCCTCCTTTTGCGAAGCAGTAATGCTAGCAAAGGAGGAGGCCGACCGCATTAGGCAAAGGCGCACACGCCGCCGCCGCCGCCGGGTTTCCGATCCCGATTTCCGGCCACCGTAGGCGCGGGCTCGCGGACGGTGGGCAATGGGTAGCTCGCTGTCTGTCCGTCCGGTAACAGAACGGTCCGAGCTCAGGTCGTCTACGGCACGCACTGTTCCCGCGCGCCCCAAGGAGTTGTCAGCAAACTGTAGGGGTTCAGCAGGGCCGAAGCCTACTGGGGCCAAAGGTTATGTGAGAATGTCACCACAGGCCCCGGGACAAAGGCAAGGAACGGAAAGGTAGGTTTTTAGTCAGTAAAAGTCTGGCACTATTTCCCGCCCCTCCCAAGGGCGGGATTTGTCATTGGATATTTTACCTACGTTAAAAAAAAAAAAAAACTAAGAACGGATTTTGAAGGAACTCATTCCATAAGGGGGTAAAATGGGGGTTGGAAGTTTGTATGGTAAAACCGACTTTTACGAGGACGAAGCTGCTGGCACAAGCATGTACATTTATATGAACTTGCTCCACAGTTTATAAACATTTGACCTTTAATAATCATAAATTAGTAATGCCATTTAATTACGAGTATCTACTGCAGTGAAGACAATGTAGAATAATGTAAAGACAATTACTGATCATTTGGGCAAACTTCATTATTTTAATTTATTATATTTTATATATTTCCTTTATTTTTTTTTATATCTACATATTTTTCTATTTTTAAATATTTATGAATACAAATATATATAAAAAAAACATTTAAAAATATAAAAACAGTAGTCCGCCGGTGTCGGGAGCAGGGTCCAAGCTACTGGTGGTTAGGGCTCCAGAGAAAGGAACCTCCTCACAATGCGAGCCGTATCGAGGAGTACTGCCTTCTGTATCAGGCCCTTGATCCAACCTTATATATTTCTTTATTATTTTTAATTAATTTATTTTTTCTTGCTTTTATATAGCCTCTTTCTACCAATAATGTAAATGTGAGAACACTGTAGACTCCGCAAATTCTTAGATTACTTCTTATCATGACTCACTTTTTTATGATTATTTTTGTTGTGCTTTCTGGTACAATATTGACTGGTCTACATTGTCGTTACATAATTTATTAATAAATACTGTAATATGGAAATATTGTAATATAAACCTTTTATTAAAAGAGTAACCATGGTGTTTCTTGCCGGTTCTTCTCCATAGGAAACGACCAATTTGGAACCTTGCACTAGCTTCTGACGTTTTATAAGTGCCCATGTAGGCCTATGTAAAATAAAAATATTTTGATTTTGAAACTGATAGCGATGTGACTGAAACCTGATCAATTATTATGACTATGTCAATGACTTAGTTTTTCAAATTGAAAATTTTACGCGGCCTACATAAGTGTCATAACTTTGGTGTTATTCGTCAAATCTTTGAGCTTCTTAGTGCAAGCGACCTCGAGCGAACAAAAGTGGAGCTAGTGTCACTCCCCGCGCAACAAGATTATTCGAATAATAAATGTGTCCTATGCAATATGAAAAAAAACAAGAACTGTGTATCAAAAGATGGGTAATTAAATTATTTTTTAGTTTGTGAAAATTTCATAAAATACACCCAATGGTTTTTGCCTGGTCTTCGCTTTTTGCCTGTGTTAGACATGTTGTAAATAAATGTCAAGTTTTATGAAAAATAATGTAAAAATTCGTATTACAAATTATACAGACTAGTCGTTTAGACGTGATGTTGGATTTAAAATCATCAAACATCATAATCTCCCCCTTAAGAGCAACCAACCCTAAATACATTTCCATACAACCACTTTTATTTAATTATGACTTTTTTACAAACCTTTTATATTTTCCAAAATACTTTTAACATTGGAAAAATTTCATGTATTTCTGTTTTGTGAAATATTCGAGTGAGTGATGGAATTACCGAATGCTATCAGAGTATCTAGGTATTTATTTATTTATTTAATGTAACAAATGTAGTCGCAATATAGCCGCACTCAGAGACGCCACCGACAGACTGAACAGATCAGTATTGGCAGCGCCTTGGAGGACCAGCACAGATTACACAGAGGACAACACACTTAGTGTCACCCTCTCGAATTCTGTCAATGTGCAAGAAAAAATATCTAACCGCAGAGAGATAGTATTCAGTATTTCTACTGCCCGAGTCACGGGTGCGAACTTTAACAAATTAGTGTGGGCTACCGGAACTTTAAATAGCCTTAATATCTCTCTTTTTTCGCTTTTTTCACATTACCTCCTTACTAAGCATTGCGTTGGATGAACAAGCTTATAAATCGATGGCTCAGGAAAGGCCCTCTTAAAGCTGAAGTTGAAAGACACCAGTGATGTAACGAATGTTAGATTTCTCACATTAATATGTGCATGTGAATATTCAAATTCAATATTCGCGAATGCGAATGCCAATGTTGAATTTCACAAATAACAACAAAGTACGCACAAAATGTCATAGGTACAGGCATAGGTTTTTTTTTATGGTAGGTAAAATCATCCAATGACAAATATTCACTACTTGTTTTAATAGCAGCAACAGAATCAGGTATATAATCTGTAAAAATTTCAACTGTATAGCTATCACGGTTTATGAGATACAGCCTAGTGACAGGCGGATAGACAGACAGACGAGTATGGACTGTGGAGTCTTAGTTTTAGGATCCCGTTTTACTCTTTAAGGAACCCTAAAACGTATTGCACCGTTTATGGGACAAGGGCAGGAAGATGTTTTTTTTTTATGGAAGGTAAAATCATCCAATGACAAAGCCCGCCCTTGGGTGGAGCGGGAAGTAGTGTCAGACTTTTACTGACTAAAAACCTACCCCGTTCCATTCTTTGCCTTGGTCCCAGGGCCCCGGGTGCCATTTTCACACAGGCATAGGTACTTATTCCGTATCAGCCAAGATTAAACTGTACCATTATGTGCATGAAGTGTAAAAATAAAATAAAATAAAATAAATAAATTAAACCGAACATAGCCGAGCCGTTACAGACTGATTGAACGTCAAAATCAAACACTCAATAAAAGTTCCCGCTCTACCCTAGAGTGGGAAGTTGACTGGCCTGTTGGTCTAGTGGTTAGTGACCCTGACTGCTGTGCCGGAGGTCGTAGGTTCGATTCCTACCCAAGACAAATGTTTGTGTGATGAGCATAATCGTTTGTTCTGTGTCTGGGTGTAATTTATCTATAATATGTATTTATTTAGTAATACGAGTATATAAGTATGTTTATCAATTGTCTAGTACCTATAATACAAGCTCTGCTTAGCTTGGGACTAACGGACGTTGTGATAGTTGTAGAAATAAAAAAAAAGTCAAGGATGATTTCTTACCTCAATGGATGATTACTCAATTCAAAAATAAATCATTAAATAGTATTTTAGAATGATTTTATATGGTAATTTTATAAGTATTGTAGTAGTATGCTAGATTTTATTTTAATTGAGACTTTTTTTATGTGGGAAAATCATCCATTGACGTCTCCCACCCTTGGGCGGAGCGGGACAGTGTGTCAGACTTTTACTGACTAAATATCCACTCCTGTTCCTTCTTTGCCTTCGTTCCATGGCCTCAAAGTTCACTTTTGCACAACCTGTGGCTCTAGTAAACTTTGACCCTGCTGGACCCCTACGGTTTACTGACACCTCCTTGAGTCGCACGTGGAACAATATGCGCCGTCGACGACTTGGGCTCGGCCCGGAAGGTTACCCGACGGTCGGACAATACAACCATAACCCATTTTACTGAGACTATGGTGAGTATTGGTTAAAATACTTCCGAAAAAATGAATAAACATATTATACCATCTACCTTCACAGGGATTAAATCTTGGCATGTCTAGATAAACTATAAATCTTGACTAACAAAATGGGAGTACAATGATAAATTTTCTTGTGGTCAATTTAACAAACTAATGAAATACACGTGTGTGTGTGTGTGTGTAAAAATAAATACACAACGTACTCAAAAGACCGGCGGTAATACCACATTGAAAGGCAATACTAATATTCTTTGGGTAACGACCAAACCAGCCGTCTGGTCACGCCATTATCACAGACTAAATACTGTGTATTAAAACCAAAACAACACTAAAACTATAAAAAAAAAACTGAAACTACCAAACCAGTACTCAAAAACTTTCACAAACATTTTCAACTTTATAAATATGGCGTGATAAAACTCCTCCACATTATTGTTGACTGGAAGTGCGCTCAAAAGTCTGGCGGCATTGCCACGGTGAATGGCAATGCTTAATGTCTGACCGGAGTAGAAATCAGTCACGCGAAGAGTCAACTAAGAGTTTGGATAATTCTATAAAAAGCGTATGACCACCATTTTTTTTTTTATGGTAAGTAAAATCATCCAATAACATCCCCCGCCCTTGAGCGGAGCAGAAGATAGCGTCAGACTCTTACTGACTGAAAACTTTGTCCGATTGTCTGGTAACCGACCGGACCGAGCCCAAGTCGTCGACGGCGCGTTCTGTTCCCGCGTGCCTCAAGGAGCTGTCAGCACACCGAAGAGGCCCAGCCTGCTAACTGCAGACAGGCAGGGTTGAAGCCTGCTGGGGTCAAGAGCCGTTTTCTGAGAGGAAGGCTCAGCCCCGGCACTATAGGCAACAAAGGAACGGGGTAGGTTTTTAGTCAGTAAGAGTCTGACACTACTTCCCACTCCACCCAAGGGCGGGATTTGTCATAGGATGATTTTACTTACAAAAAAAAACCCGTTCCTTCTTTTCTTTGGTTCCAGGGCCCTGGTATGCATTTTCATACCTCCCCAGAGCCCCAAAGTAGGCTTCAACCTTACTGGGCCCCTACAGCTAACTCCTTAAAGCGTGTGCCACATCATATTTAGCTAGGAACTTATGTATATAATGAAGTGTTTTTATTTTTATTGTTCTAATACTATATCTAAGTAGATAAATATTAGGTATTAAATGTCAAAATCATCAATAAAAAATTAGCATATCTAATTTTGAACGCTTAAACGCCTTTCCAGATCATCGTGAAACTAAAATGATTTCAAGCTTGAGTTCAAAAAGGCCCGATTAGATAACCAATAGTTAACAAGGACCGTTAAGCCTCGCGGTCAGAACCACCTGACCTTTGCTCGTGAAGAAGCACCTGTTTTTTTGCACGATCAACGGAATTATAGTGCATAACTTTTATATATAGAAATGTCAACGTTTCCGCTTTTGTAGTGTGTGTGATAGCGCCTTTATTGGATGAAAGGTATGGAGTGGTGTTCCTTTGTTTTTTTTTTTGTTGTTTCAGCATTGTTTGAAATATTTTTTTTAATGATATTAGCTAGTGCTTGGCTGCGATCCCAGCTGATGGTAAGCAGTGATGCAAATATTGATGGTGAAGCACACTAGTTTATTAAGAGCCTGGTCACTCTAGCCTTGAAGACAGCTAAATTATAATCGGACGGGAAGAACGCATTATCTCTATGCATAGGTCTGTGTTGCGGGTTTGTTCGACTGCGTTACTATGGTTCAAGTCCGCACTCAAGTCGTCGACGGCGCGTATAGTTCCACGCGCGCCTAAAGGAGTTGTCGGCAAACCTTAAGAGCCCAGCAGGATCGAAGCCTACAGGGACCAAGGATCGATTTCTGAAAGGCTGGTTCTGCCCCAGTATGAAAGGCAACGAAGGAACAGGATTGGTTTTTAGTCAGTAAAAGTCTGACTCTATATCCCGCCCGCCCAAAGGCGCGATATCATTGGATTACTTTCCCACCGAAAAAAATAATGTCAGATCCGAACAACTGCTCAGTAGATGATTTCTGGCTGTTGTATAGATTCAAATCGCGCGGAGAACTTTAATTGCGTAGGATTTCGTATTTTTTATTTCTTATGTGGTGCCATAGATGTCGTTACAACATTTCATACATGTGTAGTACCCACTTTAACTTTTTTCTTTATTACCTAATTTTATAGCATAAATAGCATAGTATAATCAGCCTTTCAATGTTCCCACTGCTGGGACTCAGGCCTCCTTTCTGGGAAAGGAAATGGGCCGTAATCACGCGTAGTGCGGGTTGGCAGACGTGCCATATCTTCGAATTTTAGTTCTAGGACATGCTAGTTTCCTCACGATGTTCTTCTTCAGCCATTTTAAGAGAAGACATTTGCGTCTGGTACCTAATCAAGAATATAATAATGTGATGTGTGTGTGTGTGTAATTATTACTATTTTGGTGTGTAATAAAGTTTATTCTATTTTATTAAAAAAAAATAACTAACAAATGTCGACTCAACAGTTTTAACCCCACAAACTGCACGGTTCATAACGCATAGACGTTACGATATCTACTCCTGCGCACGCCACACGAGAATTATGCCGACGTGCAATTACATACTAGTTGCGAACCTGGACCCGCCCAGCAGTAACTAGACGTTTTATTTATTTGCTCCTAAAAACCTTAGATTAGAAAAGATGGATGGATTATGTGAGGAATGAAAGAAAAATGAAAAGTGACTTGCCTGCTGCAGTCTTCCCATCTTATTGTAATTTTTAAGGCTAGAGTAAACAGGCTCTTAATAAACTAGTGCGCTTCACCAGCAACAATTCGGGCCTCACACTCGCGCCCCAGCCGCCACCTGGGTTCCGATTTCCGGCAACCTTAGGCGTGGGCTTGCGGATGGCAAAAAATGGGTAGCCGTCTGACCGTCCGGCAACCGTCCGGCAACCGTCCGGACCAAACCCAAGTGGTCGACGGCGTGTATAGTTCCACGTGCGCCTCAAGGAGTTAACAGCAAACCGGGCTAGGGGCCCAGCGTCGCCCTTTCTCGAGCTACCTCGAACCAGCTCTTGCGGTAGGCGTCTAGATCATCTCACCCTCTTCGGCGGCGTCGTGCATCCTCAGGGTATCCACTTTGTGGAGACTCTTGCCCAATGGCCATTGTGCATGCAGCTGCTGTGCCCCGCCCAATTCCAGTTTAGCCTGGCAACCTTTTTGGTATTTCTAATTTATTTTTTTTACATATATCCCATAACGCCATCTAGTCCCAAGCTAAGCAGAGCTTGTGTTATGAGTACTAGAAAACCGATAGACACACGATAGACCTACTTACATATTTCTAAATACGAGTACTTACATAGTATAAAACAAAGTCGCTTCCCGCTGTCTGTTCCTATGTATGCTTAGATCTTAAAAACTACGCAACGGATTTTGATGCGTTTTTTTTATTCGACAAAGTGATTCAAGAGGAAGGTTTACATGCATAATATATTTAATATCACCATTGCACCCGTGAAAAGTTGAAGCGGTTGGCTAGTTGTAGATAAATTACACCCAGACACAGGCAAAGATCGTGCTCATCACACAAACATTTGTCCTGGGTGGGAATCGAACCCACGACCACCAGCATAGCAATCATGGGCACTAACCACTAGACCAACAGGCCAGTCTGTTGAATTTTTTTTTTTGTTTTTTGATAAATTCGCGCTTGACCGCTATCTCATCTGATGGAAAGCGACGATGCAGTCGACGATGTTGCGCGCTTACCTAGAAGTAACCTATTCACTCTTGACTTAAAGATACCCGGGTTGTAGCCATCAGGAAACACAGACTCCGGCAGGGAATTCCATTCCTTAACTCTACGCACAATGAATGTGTTCCCAAAACGTGACGTGACAATCAGAATGCTGCGCTCCATTGCACTTTGGCAAACCTCAAGACGAAACTTTTGCAACTCGATGACCTATTCATAGTAAAAAATATAACTTTTTTTTAACCTTCCGTAACCCTATTATGGTTGATGAAGTAAAGTTCCGGTTATTCAAAGACAGTTTAGCGTGCATACACCTCGCCTTTGGCACCTGTACAACGATTTACAAGCACCTGGACTTATGTAGAATTTATTTAAAAACTTTTAATTAATGATAATGAATAATCATTGTTTAGTGGTTGCTAAGCGTAAGGTCCTATTTTCGATTTGCAGATGGCAAAATTAAAGATGGATATATTGTGTGAAGAGTGATAAGAAAGAAAAGATAGTTAGTGATAGTGTGACAATTGACAGGACAGAATGATATAAAGCCTTAGTTTTTTTTTTATGGTAGGTAAAATCATCCAATGCCAAATCCCGCCTTTGGGCGGAGCGGAAAGTAGTGTCAAACTCTTACTGTCTAAAAACCTACCCCGTTCCTTCGTTGCCTATCGTGCTGGGGCCAGGTATTCCTTTCGGAAGCTGACCCATGACCCCAGCAGCTGACCCATGACCCCAGCAGTACAAAACCTTGGTTCCGTATCGTCTGTAGCAAAAAACGGCAAAAAAAAATCACGCCCCATTTTATTATTAATTTTATTCTGTTTTTAGTACTTGTTGTAAGTATAGCATAGCATAAGCCTTATAATGTTTCCACTACTGGGAATCAGGCCTCCTCTATAGGAGAGGGAATGGGCCATAATCCACCACGCAGGCCCAGTGTGGGTTGGCGGATGTCACATGACTTCGAATTTTTAGTTCTAGGACATGTCGGTTTCCTAACAATGTTTTTCTTTACCGTTTTGAGAGCAGAGGTGATAAAAATAAATTACACAAAGTAATGTGCCTGGCTGGGTTTGAATCCGTGACCTACAGCTTTCTATGAAACTAATTAAAAGTATGCTGTTTCAGGACACAGCCCACTTGAAAATTAATTTTATTCTGTTTTTACTACCTGTTGTTGTTGTAATAGCAGCAACTGAATCAATAAATAAAATAAAATAAATAAATAATAATGTTTATTTCTTGAAATAGGAACTCATTGCACTGTATACATAGTAGAGTAATTAGATTTACATTAGTACAATATTATTGGCTTTATCCCTTAAATTAGGTCTAGCCTGTATCCTATGGTTAGATAGGGTTCAACCGTATGTTCAATTAGGTACATCATCTGTGAAAATTTCAACTGTATAGCTATCACGGTACATCAAATACAACCTAGTGACAGGCGGACAGACAGACAGATGAATATGGAAAGTCGATTCTTAGTAATAGGATCCCGTTTTACTCTTTAAGGAACCCTAAAACGTATTGCACCGTTTATGGGACAAGGGCAGGAAGATGTTTTTTTTTTATGGTAGGTAAAATCATCCAATGACAAATCCCGCCCTTGGGTGGAGCGGGCAGTAGAGTCAGACTCTTACTGACTAAAAACCTACCCCGTTCCATTCTTTGCCTTGGTCCCAGGGCCCCGGGTGCCATTTTCAAATACCCTTTGACCCCAGTAGGCTTTGGCCCTGTCGGGCCCCTACAGTTTGCTGACAACTCCTTGAGGCGCGCGGGAACAGTGCGCGCCGTAAACGACTTGAGCTCGGACCGGTCTGTTACCGGACGGACGGACAGCGAGCTACCCATTGCCCGCCGTCCGCGAGCCCGCGGGCAGGAAGATGATGAGATGACAAAACATTATTTGAAGTTTCGAAAAATCCGAGCCCCATTATAACAAGACTACGCCTGTTTCAATGCTTCCACACATTGTCCTGTTATGTGGACACTTGAGACGTTTACATCATGATATCCAGGGGCCCAGTAGGGTCGAAGCCTAATCTCCACCAGAGCCCATCTGGGGAGGAATGAAAATGCATACCAGGGCCCTAGAACCATGGCAAAGGAGGAACGGAGTAGGTTTTTAGTCAGTAAGAGTCTGACACTATCTCCTGCTCCGCCCAAGGGCGGGGGATGTCATTAGATGATTTTACCTACATAAAAAAAAATTAGAAATCAAATTGCAAATGATTAAAATAGCCGCTGAACTTCAATGAAATATTTCTGCACAAAAATCATCAATTTATTATGCGTTCAAAAACTTGTAAATTTACATACACAGACCCGTAACAGCTATAAGATGAATTTAAAAAACAAATAAATTCATATCGTTAAATAAAAAGAAATGTCAATGTCAAATTGTAAAAAGAATACAACAAAACACAATTGAAATATATTATAACAAAAAAACCAAGAAATAAAAATTACAACAATTGTAGAGCGTACTGGAGCAAGTCGAAACCAAGCCTTTTTGTCCTCAAGATAGTCCTTTATAGTCTAAGAAGCTATCTGTAGGCTCTACAAATATTTTTCGCTTATAATCTCACCAACGAATCGCACATCAAAAAAAGTTTGAGATCACTCGCTCTTTAAAAACTCAAAAAATATTCTCAAACTTTTTTTGATGTGTGTATGCTGTTGGCTAGTTTTTTCTCTCTGTCAGAAAAGATTAGTATGAGACTATCTTTATTTTATAACGGTAACAGATAAATGATACCTATTTATTTTGCTAGTAAGTTTTTAAAAACATTTTACACGTTTTTTTTTTGTTGTGGAAAATCATCCAATGACATCTCCCGCCCTTGGGCGAAGCGGGAGATAGTGTTAGACTGTTACTGACTAAAAAACCCACACTGTTACTTCGTTGCCTTTCATACCAGGGCCGAGCCTTCCTTTCAGAAACAGACCCTTGGCCTGGGGCCAAGGGGCGGTTGGCTTCGACCCTGCTGAGCCCCTATGGTTTGCTGACAACACATCTTTTTTTTTGTCAATTTAAACTAATTGAGGGCGGTGTTTCCCCTACCCTGAGAAGAACCACCGAAACAAATTCTGGGCAGGGCAGATGCCCTTTTAATAAATGGCAACTGAAGAAAGAAAAGAATCACCGAAACAAACTCAGGATACGGCAGATGCCCTTGCAATAAATGGCAACTAAAGGAAAACTTGTGGGTTTTAGTCAATAAAATTCTGACACTCTCTCTTGCTCCACTCAGAACAGGAGAAATTATTTGATGATATCTCACGTAAAAAAAGTAACATATATAACCATAGCTAATGCAATATTTCAAGCTAATACATACGCGATTGAAATTCTTTCACTGTAAATTCTACGATTGATAAATTCTAAACCACGTAAATCATAACTTACAATGGCGTTGATATATTATCTATCAATCAATCAATCAATACGCGATAGTGTTGCTAATCTGTGTTATCATTAGGGTGAGTATAATTTCATATATAGATGGGACTTTATTTCAACATCTGAAAACTTGAATCAACGTATAATACCTACATGTGTATCAATGTAGTACCTAAAGACACATCGTTTATTCGGAAATGTGTCAAGTTTTTGAACAAAAAACGAACCAGCAAAGTGTCTAGCAATTAGTGTGAAATTTCCTTGAAAATGAGACGCACACTCAGACTCCCATAATTAATCTAAGCGTTTCAACCTTAAACGCTTTAAAACTATAGTAGTACGTTATTTGAACTGTTTGAGGGTATGAGCAGCTGCAACAGCAGCGCCGTTAGGTATAGCCCGCTGTACTATAAACATAGGATGGCGCAAGTGTGTCTATATAGGTTGCGGCCCATACCAAAGTATCTCATATACGTGAACTAGCTTCTGCTATCGGCTTCGTCCACGTGAAAGTCGGTTACTCCATACAAACTTCTAACCCCCGTTTTACCTCTTTAGGGGGAGTTGCGTAAAATCCGTTCTTAGCGGATGTCAATACCCTATAAAAAACCTACCTACCAAATTTTACGTTTGTAGGTGTTTCTGTGATTTTATGATTAATCAGTGAGTGGTATTTCGTTTTTATATACATACTAGCTTTTGCCCGCGGCTTCGCTCTCGCTCTTACTCTACCCTACCCTACCCTACTCTACCCTACTCTACCCTACTCTACCCTACTCTACCCTACTCTACCCTACTCTATCCTACTCTACCCTACTCTACCCTACTCTATCCTACTCTACCCTACTCTACCCTACTCTACCCTACTCTACCCTACTCTACCCTACTCTATACTATACCAATAAATGAGCAGTTTTTGGATTTTTTTTTTATTATTTAACTGAATAAAAATTATCCTATGTCCTTTTCCTGGTTCTAAGCTACCTTTCCGCCAATTTTCAGCGAAATCGGTTTAGCCGTTCTCGAGTTATAAGTAGTGTAACTAACACGACTTTCTTTTATATAAATATAGATAGATGTAGATTAATTCACAAGTTCATCATTTAATCTGAACCTTATCAAGATTCTATCTACCCAATCACAAGGCATCATGGTCGCCCCACTACAACATACACTATAGAACAATGGCATAACTACTAGAAATCTAGTCTGAGAATATTAAACTTTCTAAGAAAAACTAGTAATTATTTAGTTAATTGCTGAAGGAAGATCTTCTCATAGTGACTGTGGCTGATGGGTTAATTACATGCAAGGGTATATTATGGTAAATAAGATTGGAAATCGATTAGAAAATTATGGGGAATGCGTGCTCTGTATTTTCTTGTACTTTTCTTTTTTTTTTGCTAAAAAAAAAACATTACCCCACACTATAATTCCTCCTTTCCGCCGCCGGGATTCCGATCCCAAACTCCGGTGGCTGGAGTTTGGGATCGGAATCCCCTGGGTAGCTCTCTGTCCGACCGTCCGGTAACCGTCCGGAACGAGCTTAAGTCGTTGACAGCGCGTACTGTTCTCGCGCGCCTCAAGGAGTTCTCAGCAAACTGTAGGGTTTCTCAGTCAATCGGGTCGAAGCCTATTGGGGCCATGGCTAATGTGAAAGTAAACACCAGGACTCTGGAACTAAGGCAAAGGTTGGGTTTTTTAGTCAGCAAAAGTCTGACACTATCTTCCGCTCCACTCAAGAGCGGATGAGTTTTATAATATTTGTGGAATGTATACAAATAGTAAGTCTACCTATGAAATTGCTATTTTTAAAACGGTTTGCTTCGAAATGTTATTACTTTGGATCGACTTGGAATTATAAGTTCAAATAAACTGTATCATCATCATCATCAGCCTTTTAATGTTTCCACTGCTGGAACACAGGTCTCCTCCCTAAGAGAGGGAATGGGCCGTAATCCTCCACGCGGGCCCAGTGCGGGCTGGTGGATGTCACATGTCTTCTAATTTTTGGTTCTAGGACATGCCGGTTTCCTCACGATGTTTTCCTTCACCGTTTTCAGAGCAGTGGTGATGAAATAAATTACACAAAGGAATGCACCTCGCCGGGTTTGAACCCGCGACCTACTACTCGTAAGTCGGGGCCATTACCACTCGGCCACTACTGCTCTAATACAAATAAACTGTATATTACTACGTTATTCTTTTTTTTCGACCTTAGGTCTTTATTGGTTTCTTTGGGTTTTGAGCGACTGCGTATAAGACCTGCTGCCAAATCCAGTTACTAGGCAACACGATGCTTTTTGTATAGCCTGATATTCAGACTTTTGGCGTCTGCCTACATACCTAAGATCTACAAATGAAAACCAGGACCAATTGCTTTATGAGCTTCCCGAGACACAGGGTGTTCGAGATAAACTTAGACGAGTATAGTACGCGCTAAATAAGTTGAATCATTTACCATGGTTACGCGCAGCCTCGATGGGCTGGTACTGCGCATTCAAGGTCAACTATCATGATGATTTAATTTGTGTGATGAAAATGATAACCAATTTTCGGGTCTCAATCGTTATGGAGAGCTGAACGTAAACATAGCAAATCATCATCATCATCATCATTTCAGCCAAAAGACGTCCACTGTTGGACATAGGCTTCCCCAAGCGTCGCCACAATGGCCGGTCCTGTGTGTCTCGCATCCATCGGACTCCAGCGACACTGACCAGGTCATCGGTCCACCTTGTGGGAGGCCTTCCAACGCTGCGTCTTCCGGTACGCGGCTGCCACTCCAGAACCTTTCGGCCCCAACGGCCATCTGTTCTGCGTGCAATATGCCTAGCCCATTGCCACTTAAGGTTGGCGATTCTACGTGCTATGTCAGCAACCCTGGTTCTCTTGCGGATATCTCCATCCCTGATTAGATCACGCAAGGAAACTCCGAGCATAGCCCTTTCTATTGCCCTTTGGGTGACTTTAAGTCTTCTTATGAGGCCCATTGTAAGCGACCACGTTTCAGAGCCATAATGTCATCACTGGCAACACGCACTGACGCACGCACGCACTCGTCTTGAGACACTGTGGTATGTTGGACGAGAAGACATCGCGCAGCTTCCCGAACGCCTCCCAGCCGAGTCAGATTCGACGTTTGACTTTTTCTTGAAGTTAGACCTACCCAACTGGACCATCTGTCCCAGGTAAACGTAGTCGTCCACAACTTCGAGTGTAGAGTCTCCGATCTTGACATAGCAAATAGTTCAACTTATTTGCTACGTACTATATTAATGAAAGAAATCGTATTGTAAGCAACAGTGAGTTCCTTAACCATTGTACCATTAAGACACCAATTAAAAACAAAACAACAATTTACTATTAATTCATTATTCCCCGAGAGGACGCCGGCGTCCGCACACCTATTGTCTTTCTATTGTGTCTCTAATTACGGTATTCAACAGGTTAAATTATAATACACTCCGAGGAAATTTCTTCACCTACACTTACTACAGTATAGTAATTAAACTGAAACACACAATAATTACACTTATTACCAAGTAATAAACGTAAAAATTGGTTCAGCAATAAAAGTTTTAAGATTAACTACTGTTTACTTAACTGCGCAGTTAACTTTAACCTTTATAAACTTGTATTATTTGAAATTAAACTAAGTATTGTTATTAGAGATGATAAAAAGTTTATGTGGCCTCGTTAAACTTATATCATTTTATGATTATAATTATGCTTGTGAATGTGTCAATTAAAATAAGTTTGGAATGTAAGATGGTGAAAATATAGTCGTACTGTTTTTTTTCTGTACGAGTGCATTGTGTTTTTCTGTAAAGTTCACTTTGAATGTTTATCATGTGTTCGCACACATTGCTTTAGGGGCTTCGCACATGGAGCAACTTAAGTTGAGGCAACTATCAACTTTTTAAAAGGTTCCTGTAAAAATTTGATAGTTGCTATAACGTTTGCCGCAATTTTATGAGTGTAGTCGGCGACGTGTGGAGGGAGTTTGTGAAATCAGCCGACGCATTGCGATTGACTGTTGAGGAAACCGGCAACTTTAAAAATTGGTATAATATTTAACAGTTGCTAACTATTGATGCAACTGCATCAATAGGAACTAATTTGGTCATCAATTACAGCAACTGAAAACTGTTGACGATTACCGGTGTTCGAAACTCGAGTTGCTATGTGTGCGCAGTCCGATTATATAAATATATGTAAACGGCTAGTTGCCAGATAGTTGCCAGTTGCTTCAATAGTTGCTCCATGTGCAAAGCGCCCTAATGTACTCTTTTGTTTCAAGAAATGACATTAAGAAAGGCTGGACTAGTTTTTGTTTTATTATTTACTGACTATGAATAAATAAATTTTGACATTACATAGCTCAGAACTTTGCCGCTAATTAATGTGTTTTTAAGTATAAAATGTTTAAAAATTATATTATTTCCTTTGTTTATTTTCTTATATATCTTATACATTTTTAAATATTTCTTAAATGACAAATAAAAAAATATCTAAAAATATAAAAAGGTAGTCTGCCGATGTCGGAACCAGGGTCCAAGCTACCGGTGGTTAGGGCTCCAGAGACAGGAACCTCCTCACAATGCAAGCCGTATGGAGGAGTACTGTCTTCTGCATAAGGCCCCTGATCCAACTGTGGAACGACAGCTTCGACAGATGGTCGTCGAAGCTTTTGGTCATCAAGCCATTGGCAGTCACAACAGTCGCACAATGACAGCCGAATCAAACTTTTTACAAAAAAATACAAATGACTTTTTTTTTATGGTAGGTAAAATAAAAAAATAAATACAAATGACTTCAAAAAAGACCCTTTTTGGGTACGTATCAAAATCCCGAATTTTAATAGACCGAATTTTAAAATACCGATAGACGAAATCCCGATAATTGAAACGCCGAATGGTTGTTTGGTCGAAAGTTTTAAATCCCGAAAGTTCATTTGACCGAAAGTTTAAAATCCCGAAGTTTAAAATCCCGAAGTACAAAATCCCGAAATTGCCACCGTTTCCGAGAAAAACGATTTTTTGTAAACCAGGTTAGGTCAAAACACTTAAAAGTTGCCAAAAAAGCGTAGTCGGAGCCTACTGAAGTACTAGGGCTCTAGGGTTTACAAAAAAAAATAACCACGAAGGGTGTGGCGGAGTCTGTGTTCGCTCGCTTCGCTCGCTCACTAGACTCCGCCACACCCTTCTAACCTAACCTGTCCGTGTCGGAATGCCTTAAGGTCCCGAGATCGCTTCACTCGCTGATCCAAAGACTAAAATCTCTAAGACAATGACAAAAAAGGAGCTTAACATAATAGGTATATATCATAAGTTAAAACAAAAGTTTAGGGCGGAATTTTAGGGCACCCCGACTCGGATAGATTTAGGTTAGAAGGAGTGAGCGAGCGAAGCGAGCGAACACTGACCCCGCCACCTCCTTCGAGGTTATTTTTTTTTTAAATCACCCAGAAGTAGGAGCCCCGCGGAGCGGGGCTCCGTCGAGCTATCTTAGCAAGTATAGTAGGTAGTGTTGCGAAAAATATCCTAACCTAACCTCAAAATTTTAACCATTTCATCCATTCGGGATTTCGTCCTTTCGGGCATTTGAACATTGGTATTTTGTGTTTCGATATAACGACTATCGGCATTTAAAACTTTCGGTATTTTGAATTTCGGTGTTTTGGACGTCGGTATTTCAATCATAGGTATTATGAACTTTCGGGATTTTGATACGTACCCCCCTTTTTTTAATTTCTCATCAAAGAAATATTAACAAAGATGCGTAGAAAATTAAAAAAAAAAACAGAAAACCACGACGCCCACTAGGCTAAGAATATACTTAGCGTTTTTCACTTGCGTCCGCCGCTAACAAATTTGGCGGTCGATTATTTATTTATTGGTCTATCAACAATTGTTACACTATAAATTCAAAATACAATATAAAAGGATAGACACAGGATGCATAAACAACGAATAAAATTAATAAATTATAATTATGGTGCAGATACAACACTTAATATCTAGAGTTAAGTAATTACAAATTTAGTGTTGGTTAGTAGTTAGTAATTTTAAGTGAACTTTGTCGCAAGACGAGCGGTTAATTTTATTAATCGAGCTTCAGACCATGGACATACCTATACACCAGAAAAACCGCAAACACCACGAGCGTAATACGCGTCGTGAAAAGTTCTTTAAATTTTTTACTACTGCATTTTATAATTTTTTTTTTTTAAATAATAATAATTTATTTCTCAATATTAATCAATAAAGTTTGAACACCAATAATATAAATACTATAAAATGGACATTATTTAAAAACCCTTAGACTTAGTGTCCTGAGTTGAGCTTTGCGAATACTGACAAATGCTTGCACTGACTGGACAGGTCCACTCAAATCTGTATGGTACTTTCTTCAAAAGGCCATTTCAGACAAATCTGCATGGTCCTCATGTGATTTGACCAATACATATTTACTGTATGGACTTTAAAAGAGACTTTGACCCCTGAGTTTGTTTCGGTGTTTCTTCTCAGGGTAGTCAGCTAGGAAACACCGGCCTCATCTAGTTTAAAATGACAAAAAAAAAATTGAAAAAGTGTTTTTAAAACCTACTTACAAAATCAATATCATTTATCATTTATCATCACTCTTAATAATCTAACCCCTATAGAAGCTACGAGCCCGAAACCGCGGCGAACGCTTGTAAAAACCGCTTCGTAAGTTCACAGCCTAATCATCGCGAGTTAAACAGTTCATAGCTAAGACAGGACAACACCTATCAGGTCAGCAATTATCTTTTAACAAAACCTCACTCAATTAAACAAGACAAACATACCCATCCTTCCAACTCCATATTTAAAACTTAAACTCCTGCGCAGCCACACGTAAACACCGTGACAATGCCTATACAATTATTCCGAACCTGCTAACATCCAGCGATGTAGCGACCATCGCGATAACGATGGGCCGTGTATGTTAATTACAATAATTGGCAGTACTTATGTAGATGTGAAATTGCGATCGGGATTTTTAATGTCTGGAACTGAATTCGGTTATAGTTGTGTGTTGAAGTTGTAATTGGTACAGTTGTCTTCATAAAGTAACACCTTCAGTCACAATTGGCATAAACTGCCTTATAACATTCCCACTGCTAAGACTCTCCTCTTCTTTTCCCTTTCCCCTCTTCCTCTCCTTTTTCTACGAGGTAGTGGGTAGTTGAAGCAGTGGTAACGGCCCTAACTTACGAGTTGTAGGTCGCGAGTTCCAACCCAGCCAGGCGCATTACTTAGTGTAATTTATTTCATCACCACTGCTCTGAAAACGGTGAAGGAAAACATCTTGAGGAAACCGACATGTCCTAGAACCAAAAATTTGAAGACATGACATTCAGCAACCTGCACTGGACCCGCGTGGTGGATTACGGCCCGTTCCCTCTCCTAGAAAGGAGGCCTGAGTCCCAGCAGTGGGAACATTAAAAGCTGATGATGATGCGTAGAGTGAGAGAGACTGTTAGACTCTTACAAACAATCTTGCGGCCCATAAAATACACTTTGTACCCTTATGCTTTTCTGCTAAACTGTACGAGGAAACAAGGCAGGCCGAGGATGTGAAGAAAACAAGCAGCTATGAATAGCTGAGTGGTGTGAAGATGTGGTGTGATGTGTAAGTAGTGGACTCTTTCCAGTCGTACGCACACACATTACTCGCGCGCACCTTTGTACACATTTCTTCCTCTTTTGTTAGAAAATCCAGCTTCAGCAAGCGGCCTTGGTCGCATAACCGTCGAAAATCATTGTAAAGAAACATATTCCCAAGATAAAAAGGATCTTATGTGTTATTACAGAAAATGGTTTACCCGATTGCCAAAATTACAGCTTTAAAGAGAAATATAAATAACACCAACAAACCCGCCACAAATAGTGACAAACCCGCTCTAGGCCCGCGTGGTGGATTACGGCATATTAGGAAAGGCCCTAGAGAGGAGGCCTGAGTCCCAGCAGTGGGAACATTATAAGGCTGATGCTATAAATACATACATACCTACTTTCTCGACTGCACAGGTGTCACTACGCACACGAACCTTAGGCTCCCCGATCTCCCCTTTTTGACGCCCTGAAAAACCTGAGAGGCTAGAGAACCTGTGAGGTGGGCTGGTTGGAATAAACCCACCAAAGATTATGGCTGCAAAGGCTCACGTACAATGGTTCGCATACTGGACTGAGTGCGGAAACCATACTTAGACATAGCATACACCGTTTAATTTTGTTCGTTTTAATCCCGTGGAGGGTCGATTCGATACATGAAACATTATCGATTTCTAAGGAGAAAATAAAAAAATAAAGTACGTTTTTTTTTTTAAACTCGCATTAATTTACGCATGTACGAAATCAATTTCTTTAAGTAAACATCAGCTGGGTGAGGTCAATGAACTGTAAGTAGTTAGTACGCAAAGACCGATAAATACCTACAAGGTCATTGACCCGTTTACTTAAAGGAATTAATTACGTGCATGCGTATTAAAAGTTGTAATTCGACTTTTAGGAAAAAAGTACTTTATTTTTAAATTTTATCTTTACAAATCGATAGTGTTTCATGTACCAGATTGACCCACCGTGGGATTAAAACGACCAAAATTTAACGGTGTATACCTACTTCCTCGTTAAAAACAACACAGAAATCGCAATGAACAGTAAAACAAAACACAAGTAACTTGGTTATACACAATTTCACAGACAATGAATAATATCAGATAAACAATACAACTGGACTCTCCGATCACAGATAGTAAGGAAAAAAATCATAACATTACTTTACATACACTATTTTAATTAAATTCCCGTTGCTTTTGATTCCAGAAGGGATAGGCAAGACAATAATGGTACCTAGATAAATAAATATGAAACGGAACTACTCGTATTACGAGTAGTTCATTTTGATACAAGTGCAGAAAGTTTGTCATTGCGACCGAGGTGAAATTCGCACGAGCCGTAGGCGAGTGTGATTATGGACCCGAGGGCTGTGTGTCAAACGACGTTTTTACGATACTATAAACAATTTTACAAAAAAAAATTGTGGCGGGGCGAGCACGCGCACTTTTTCGCACTAGTGAGGAAAATAGTTCATTGCGTGCCTTAAGCGCAGTCGGATAAGTATATTGAGAAGTATATACCGTCATAACCCTTTTATAATTTTTTTTTATACAAATTTGATCGACTACCACAATCTTATCTGATAGTAAGCGATGGTGTGGTTGATAATTGAGCACTTCACTTACTGAAGAATCGCCAAATTTATGTGGCAATGGGCAGAGCACATTGCTCGCAGAACAGATGGCCTTTGGGACCAAAAGGTTCTGGAGTTGCGGCGGCATACTGAAAGACGCAGCGTTGGAAGGGTTCTTACAAGGTGGACCGATGACCTGGCACAGGACCGTTCATTGTGTCGACACTTAGGGGAGGCCCATGTCCAATAGTAGACATCTTTCGGCTGAAATGATGATGATGATGATGAACCTATTTACTCTTAACCTGAAGATCCCCAGGTTGTAGCTATCAGGAAACACAGACCCCAGTAAGGAACTCCAATTTTTAGTTGTACGCATGATGAAAGAGTTCCCAAAACGATTAACTCGTTTACCGTTGCAAATAAAGAATAAACTTTTCAATCCACTTGCTCAGAAAGTGGCTCTTATTGCAATACACTTAGCTATATAATGGGACCTGTTACCAAACTGTGACATTTTGATTACCATTACCCACTAGTGCTGTAATGTAGCCATAACCTTTTTGTACGCAAAACAAATTTTGAATATGAATAAAAATAAAAATTGTGGTCTATGGCCGTTATTTTAAGATGCGCGCGGTTTTTGGCGTGATTTTTTCAAGTGAAGTTTATGGGCTGTATAATTAAATAAAATCAAATATTACGAAAACATTATAAAATGTTACATCCATATTCTATTTTCACTAAGAATGACATTAACGTGTAAACTTTTCACACAAGAAAAACGACGACTAGGCAATATGATGAAAAGACCATACAGCCATTGATAGCCTAGCGCGTGCCTATGAAAATAGATTTTTTTAAATGCCATGTTATGAAAAGTTTTACTAGTTTTACTATTGTAATAATGGTTAGCTAAATTATTTTTCTTCATAAATGTATTGAAAAACGTCGTATGATACACGTGAGTAATGAATGGTTACCGTTCTTGGCTCTCTTAAGACCCTCGCCACGACTCGGATCTTAATACCGCCTCGACGGTAACCTCCTACATTACATACTTTATCATAATGTACTATTACTGCATACCAAAATGATAACACACAAACAATGCTGTCTGCCAAATTGAGTTACATTCACCTAAAGAATCTTTCCGATTTCGAAAGATGAGAGGCGTACAGAAAAACAATATACAAATTTACAGTTTTCAGATTTTTTCCAATATTTGAATGGCCTGTACAGTGGTTATTGGCCCTGACTGCTATACCGGAGGTCGTGGGTTCGACTCCCACCCAGGACAAATGTTTGTGTGATGAGTACGATCATTAATTGTTCTGTGTCTGGGTGTAATTTATCTATAATATGTATCTATTTAGAAATATATAAGTATGTTTATCAGTTGTCTAGTACCCATAACACAAGCTCTGGCTAGCTTGGGACTAGACGGCGTTATTGATAGTTGTGTGATATTATATTATTATTTATTATTTGTGCTATGCTACCTTGATTTGTGCCAAATTTCAGGATTCTAGGCAAAGGAAAAGTACCCTATCAATTTTGATTCCCTTGAGAGTGTGTGTGAATATAAGTTTGTTGCGACATCTATGTCGTCACAAATGAACTAATCCTGCATCGCGCAAGTAAGATTCTCCGCGCGATTGGAACATATACATAGAACAAACCCGAAATCATCTATCGGAGGATCCTCCCTTTTCAACGGAGGTGTGTGGGACTTTACTCTCTGTTCCGCATACCTCCAAACGTTTTTTGCGTTATAAACGACTGTATCTTTTTTTTCCGTTAACTTTAAAGTTTGATATTTTTACAGCTTCAAAGCACCACAAACCTGAGTAGGTAAACGATTTCAATTTTTCAACTCGATACCTATACGATTTTCCAAGATAAAGGGTCTTGACAGACGGACAACAAAGTAATCCTATAAGGGTTTTTTTTATGGTAGGTAAAATCATCCAATGACAAGTCCCGCCCTTGGGTGGAGCGGGAAGTAGTGTCAGACTCTTACTGACTAAAAACCTAAACCTTTTTAACCTTTTTTGCTGAACTGGACCTATTTGGCGCAACCGTGAGACACACAATGTTAGTTTTATCCTTTTTTTATCTTAAGTGTCTACATGTTGTTTCTGCATTGTGTGTGTCTATATTGTGTCAAATAAAATATTTTTCTTTCTTTCTTTCTTTTTTTTTACCCCGTTCCTTCGTTGCCTATAGTGCCGGGGCTGAGCCTTCTTCTCAGAAAACGGCCCTTAACCCCAGCAGGCTTCGTCGTATTTTCCTAGAAAAATAATCTAGTCTCTCCCATTCACCTTCCAGACTCCTAATTTAACATCTTGAACCTGTCAAAATTGAACTGCGAGCAACAGGTAGCTCACCGTTCAGCCGCTTAGTAACAGTTTGGATCGAGTTGTCGACGGCACGTAGTGTTTCACACGCCCCTCAAGGAGACATCAGCAAAACTGTAGGGGGCCTATCATGGTCAAAGCTTACTAGGGCCATGGGTTTTTTATGGTAGGTAAAATCATCCAATGACAAATCCCGCCCTTGGGCGGAGCGGGAAATAGTGTCAGACTCTTGCCGACTAAAAACCTACCCCGTTCCTTCGTTGCCTATCATGCCGGGGCTGAGCCTTCCTCTCAGAAAACGGCCCTTGACCCCAGCAGGCTTCGACCCTGCCTGCCTATAGCTACCAGGCTGGGCCTCTACGGTTCGCTGACAGCCCCTTGAGGCGCGCGGGAACAGTACGCGCCGTCGACGACTTGGGCTCGGTCCAGTCGGTTACCGGACGATCGGACAGCGTGTGGCAGCACGCCGTCCGCAAGCCCGCGCCTACGGACTAGGGCCATGGGTTGACTTTCCGGAAAACTCCAAATTTAGAACGTAACGCAACGAAGGAACAGAAGTGGGTTTTTAGTCAGTAAAAATCTGACACTATCTCCCGCTCCGCCCAATGGCGCGGAGATGACAATGAATGATTTTCCCACCTACAAAAACAGGCAAAGAAGGAAATTATGAGTGGTTTTAGTCAGTAAAAGTCTGTCACGCCCTCCGTTCCGGCTAAGAGCGGGAGAAGGATGAAAGTCTCAAGATTATAAACAAAAAATAAAAATACTCAACAGAACTGCGAACTACAAAGCGTTGCGTATTTCTACTTACCCCCTAACAGTCGAGTCGCAATGATAAACAGTTATGCGTTTATCTGATACGGACACGCGAGCATTATTTATTGCAATTTTACATATTAATGTTGATAACGCTAAGGATTGGGCAAGCGTTTCAAACTGTTTTGCTATGGTTCCGTAGAATTTTCTGTATATCGCAAATACGGTAAATTAAAATCAGAATCGTTTAATTAAAATAGACTAATTACAGGCACTTTTGAATTGTCTAATTTGGTCAATTCAAAAAAAAAAAGTGAAGCTAACTTGCACGTTTCAAAGCGAAGATCTATATGGAGAAGAACGTACAAGAAACTCCATGGACGCTCTTTTTAAATCATGTGGGTAACATAAATCCTGTTTACATATTTCTTGTGAGCACAACAAAAAAAAATTAAAAAAAAAAAAAAACAAAAAAAAATTTGATAGCAAGAGTAATAAAAAATAAAATAATTACGTAAATTATTTTGTATGTTCGTAAAAACTTTACCCAAATGGAGGTTAGGAAAATGGAGGTAGCTAAGAAAAAGAAGTAATTACTTGGTAAGAGTCGTTTGTTATTATAACTGCAATCACGTGTTTCACTAGTTATCTACCAGTCGCCCTATATATTTAATATTCATGATTTTATGGATAATAGTTATATTATAAAATTGTATATCTATGTATATAGTCTTTAATATAGTTTTTAATGTAAAATTTAATCTTTCTTCAATTTGCAGTACACCGCAGACTACCCTCTTTTTATTCTATTTTAAGTTCTTACAGTCCAGCCCTAGGATGTCTGGTAGATATCGCTGTTAGCGATAAGACCGCCATTGTATCCATAGATTTAGGTTTGTTTTAAAGTTTTTATTACTATTTTGTAGTTTATTACTGTTTTATAATCTATTCTACTTATTGATAGCATACGTTTCTATAACAAGTTGCCCAAGTCAGTTACAAAACTTAGCGAGGGAAAGTTCAAAATCCATATTAAGTGAGGCCTGGCCAAAAATGTGTATTACAGGTTAAAGACTACGTTGAAGACACGCCTGTTTGGCAGCTTATTAACTGCATTATTGTATACTTATCTAATTGCTCCTTCATTGTTTTTACTTCATAATATATACTGATACTTTTTTTTATTCCTCTCATTGTTTTTGTAATATTTTTCATATTATATAAAACATAGCCGCCTTAATTTTACTACAAATTAATGACAAGATTTTTTATAGCTTTTTTTTATAATTCGAATGTGAAAACACTGTAGACTCCGTGGATTTAATGGTTTACAATTTTTATTGTGCTTTGGGGTATAAAGTTGACCGGTCTACATTGTACTCTCATGTCTTTTAAACTGTGAAGCCCCAAGAGGACATTGGTGTCCGCACACCTATTGTCTTTCTATTGTGTCTCTAATTACAGTATTCAAAATTTTAATATTGTAATATGGAAAAGCGACCAAAACAATAAATTAAATTAGAAATATCATAAGAAATTTTCTGTTTTCATGTACGCGTACTTACGAGTGAAATGTGTTTTTTTTATATTTTAATAGCGCATAAAAGCACACGAAAGCATTTTAACAACTGTTATCCCATTTAAAACAAATAAAATATTTTTGAGTAACAATGGAGGCATATGCCCAGCAATGGGACAGTACAGGGTAAATATAATAATAATAATAACACCCTCGTTATGTCATTCACCGATTGCAACTGAGTGAACTTAGGCCGTGTTTACGGAGACGCGGCGCGTTACGCAGCGGGTTGGGCGTTACATCGTACATTGCAGCAGCGGGCCGTGTTATCGCTCGCGCAAACAAAAACATGTGGCAATGTACGACAGACCGCCCGACGCGCGGCGCAATGCGCCGCGTCTCCGTAATCGAGCACTCAGGATAAACTATCCTGATTTCAGCAGTCCATGTGCTAAAGGCAGTTCATCTATCTTCCACTGTTTTGATTGTATACAAGTATCAATGCCTAAATACAATCGTTTTTTCATTCCTATTTATACTAAAAAACTTAAAAAAATCTACCATAAACATAATTTCAAAATAATGACTTTTTATGACAAGAAACAAACAAAGAAAAAAAGTCTATTAAGGTTTCCATATACCATAGACATTCATCATAAATTCATAGTAATTCCTTATAATGGATAAAAGGAATTGCCAGCTTGTCTATTACGCTCGACTGCACATAGAATTTTAAACAGATACCATAGATTTACATTGTACTTTCCAACATAGATTATGCTAAGTGGGGAATATTGTAGTTTACTATTTTTAGATTTACCTACGTTGCTTTTTTGAGGTGGGGAATCATCCAGTAACTTCCCCCGTAAGGGGTGGAGTGCGAAACTAAAACTCACCTCATCATTATTTCAGCCGAAAGACATCCACGGCTGGAGATAAGCCTCCCCCAAGTGTCGCCACAATGAACGGTCCTATGCATCTTGCATCCACCGGATTCCCGCAACCTTTACCAGGTCATCGGTCCACCTTGTAGGAAGCCTTCCAACGCTACGTCTTCCGGTACGTGGCTGCCATTCCAGAACCTTCTTACCCCAACGGCCGTCCGTTCTGCAAGCAATGTGCCCTGCCCATTGCCACTTAAGTTTGGCAATTCTCCGTGCTATGTCGGTAACCTTGGTTCTCCTGCAGATATTCTCATTTCTGATTCGATCACGCAAGGAAACTCCGAGCATAGCCCTTTCCAATGCCCTTTAGGTGACTTATATCATAGACTTTCGTCAAACCCACCAGTGTGCCATCAATTACCCTTTGCGTTACAGGGCCAGTATAGCTTTTTCCACCAACCCCAAAGCAGTTCAGGTTTGGCAAATAAATTAGCGATAATTTTCTTTCGAAAAGGAATATGCACGAAAAAATTATTAGTCATAATGAATTTTATTCAATCAAACGTTCCATCGACTTTCCATTAATTCATTATTCCCCGAGAGAACGCCGGCGTCCGCACACCTATTGTCTTTCTATTGTGTCTCTAATTACGGTATTCAACAGGTCGACCATGTGACTTTTGCAGTATCGTTATGGATCCTGTTACCGACCACATTTCAGAGCCATATGTCATTACCGGCAACATGCACTGGTCATAGAATTGATGAGAGGTAGTAGGAAGATATCGCGCAGCTTCCCAAACGTTGCCTAACCGAGTCGGATTCGACAATCGACCTCTTTCTCAAAGTTAGACCTACCCAATTGGATCCTTGCGTATATGTGAAAGTGTACACCAGGGCCCTGGTACTAAGGTAATGATGGAACGGGGTGAGTTTTAAGTCAGTTGAAGTCTAACACTATCTCCCGCTTCGACCAAGGGCGGGAGTTGTCACTGGTTGATTTTTATCCACCAAAAATATAAACCCAACTGGATCAACTTTTCTTTCTGACTAGATACATCTTTATTTAGACCTCTTGATTACATTACCCGGAGGACACGGCGGAGCACATTGTAGAGGTGTGCCACGCCTGGGCGGAGCATCGCCGTGTCCTCGTGGGGGCGATCGGCGGCAGCGATCTCTCTCGCCGGCCCTTGGTTCAGGCCATGGTCCGTAGTGAGGAGGGATGGCAGACGGTCGCCTCCTTCTGCGAAGCAGTAATGCTAGCAAAGGAGGAGGCCGACCGCATCAGGCAGAGGCAACGGGGCGCTCGCCCCAGCCGCCGCCGGGATTCCGATCCCGATTTCCGGCCAAGGTAGGCGCGGGCTTGCGGACGGCGTGCAATGGGTAGCACGCTGTCCGATCGTCCGGTAACCGGCCGGACCGAGCCCAAGTCGTCGACGGCGCGTTCTGTTCCCGCGCGCCTCAAGGAGCTGTCAGCAAACCGTAGAGGCCCAGCCTGCTAACTGCAGGCAGGCAGGGTCGAAGCCTGCTGGGGTCAAGGGCCGTTTTCTGAGAGGCACTATAGGCAACGAAGGAACGGGGTAGGTTTTAGTCAGTAAGAGTCTGACACTACTTCGCGCTCCGCCCAAGGGCGGGATTTGTCATTGGATGATTTTACCTACCATAAAAAAAACCTCTTGATTACATTAGTTGAAACTAAAGCTAACTGATAGCCATCTTGTTAAAACAACACAAACCATTTTTAATGATCATTAATGTAAATTACGTAAGAACTTGCAAGAAACAAGGCATAAATTCACACGTTTTTAAATAGCCTCCAAGGAACCCTAAAAATAAATAAGGCTTTTTTAATTAGTACGATAATATGATAATAATATTGTTCGTTTTAATGAAAAAACCGTCTACGGCGGTTCTTTTTGCCGTTTTTTTATCGGTTTTTTAGATGGAATGGGACCGGTTTTAGGTTAGGTCATGTTTTGCATAAAAATTGATATATTTGAGATATGATATTATATTTAACTTTGTTTTTGATTAGTTAAAGTTTCATCTGCCGGGTGATTAGGCATAATATCTATTGGCAACCTATGTCTTATTTTTTTTTTCCTTATTATTAGAAAAACATCATACATTCTACATATACAATCTAGCCTAAAAGACTAATAAGTAATTTACCTGAAGCATTTATTATGGGATGCTACTTGTGTCTGCAGTATGGGATACTCTTGCACCTTCCCATCTTCCTAGCTCGTCGTGCTGTGCTGGTGCTGCCGCTGCGGCTGCGGAGAACCTCAAACGGTGGAAATATGATGTTGTTTGGGGTTGAAACTCTAGGATCTTGGGGTCCAAGTGCTCACAAGTTGTATACAGATCTGTCAAAACGTCTAATTGACACTTCACTGGACTCAAGAGCTGGCTTTAACCTCGGCCAGAGGATAAGTATTGCTACACAGTGTGGCAATGCCGCCAGTTTTTTGGGCACACGGAATAGTTCTCTGTTCTGTGACATTGCCCGTCGACAGCGATGAGGAAGAGTTTTTTGACGCCATATTTTAGTTAGTTGTAGTTAACTTAGGGTTTTTATTATTTTACTGTAATATACTCGTAGTTAGTTGAGTGTTGTTTAATTTTTTTTTTCGTAAATAATAGTCAAATTTATAAATAATAAAAATAAGCTCTAACTTATTATTGTGTTTTATAGGTTTTGTTAATATCTTAGTCTCTGTTGTATCTGACGGCACAGTTGGCTCGGCGGTTAAGCGACTGGCTACTCTGCTACCTGTCGCTAGTTCGATTCCCGAATGGAACAAACATTTTTGTGACCTAAATATGGTTAAAAAAGGCGTAAATTCACCGTAAGGGCAATGGAAACTACTATCGTATATGATCGTATCAAAAATGAGGATGTCCAAGGTTACCGACATAGCACGAAGATTCGCCAAACTCAAGAGGCAGTGTTCAGGCTACATTGCTCGTAGATCAGCTGATCTATGGGGCCGAAAGCTTCTGGAGTGGCCACCACTGTACCGAAAGACGCAGCGTTGGAAGACCTCCACAAGGTGGACTAATGATGCGAGATACATAGGACCGGTCGTTATGGCGATATTTGAAGGACGCCTATTTCCAATAGTGAACGTTATTCGGCTGAAATGATGATGATGTTGCTGACAGATAGGTTGTTCCTGGTCCTTGTGTATGTGAGTTTATGTCCTTTTTTAGGTGAACCCCTTAAAAAAAGAACGTCACGTCATATTCTCAAACGAAGAATTAATAAGGTGACCAAAACAAGATTTTTTTTACAATTTAATTTATTTACGGACTGTGAACGAAAAAAGTTTAATTAGAATCTAGTTCTTCAATTTTACTCATCTCCGAGTTCTTCAATTTTGCCCAATTTCTTCGATTTGACAGTATGACGTGACGTCACAACAAGGTAATCGATCCTTTTCGTATTTGGAACGCATTGTACATAACTTTGACCCTCTTTCCGGCAAACATTGGCGCGGGCTTGCGGACGGCGACCAATTGATAGCTCGCTGTCCGACCGTCCGGTAAACATCCGGACCATGCCCAGGTCGTCGACGGCGCGCACTGTAGGGGCCCAGCAGGGTCCAAGCCTACTGGGGCCAAGGGTCTGTGTTTGAAGGCTCGGCCCTGGTATGAAAGGCAATAAAGGAACGGGGTGGGTTTTTAGTCTGTAAGAGTCTAACACTATCTCCCGCTCTACCCAAGGGCAGGAGATATTATTGGATTATTTTACCCACCACAAAAAAACCCTCTTTCCTGTAAACTTTTATAACCTACACAACTTAATTCATAAATTATAGTATTTACAAATCTGATAATAATAAATTAAAACACGACTTTTGTTAGAAGTATTAAATAAGGTTAAAATTTTCTCACCCACAGCTCACTGTACAAAGAGAATAGCGTGATAATAGACCTTTAAACAATCTTAATAGAAACTATAATAATATATACTGTAATTAAAGCTAAAAAAAAAATAACTAAAAGTACAACAAAATGCCATTACCCTCAGAATTCCCTATTAACGTTCTAATTCCATAATGGCGTAACTGCACTTTCGCAATCATTATTTTTCGCTCCGGCATAAAGTTGAGAATGAAGTGCTTCCAAGCAAAAGGGGTTGGTTTTTTTTCTTGTTAATTAAAGCGAAGATTTTAATAGCCGATGGCAATACACTTATTTGTTAGAAAGCCATAGACCGTGGTTGTCTGGGCGCGGGAGAGAGCAGGGATCGTGAACCTTGTTACGGAAAAAAAAATTAATACTGTATTCTTTTTCATGTTTTGTTCTGAAATCTAATTGAAATGCTAAATGATGACAAGTGTGCTTCATCAGTATTGAGATTGATAGATTCGAGAAAAAACAACTTTCACAAAATTCGGTATAATTTAGATATTAATGACATAATTACTTTCAACTTATATTTTCACGTCTAAATTATGAAAACATTATGATTTATGGGCGTATAATTACGAAAACAATATTCACTAACAACGAAACTTTGACAAAAAAGAAAAGCGATAACAGACATAAATCAATCATTCAATAAATAACAGTAAACGCATCAATCGTTTATAAGTGTCACTTACAAATTACCACAAACCGCGAATACAAAATAAAAACGTTAAACACTCAATTGTCACGAGAAACTACAGTAAAAATCATTAATAACCAACATTCATACACTAAAAACTAAACGTTGAACGCGGAAAAAATGTAAACACATCATTATCAAATCATAGGCATCGTGGTTCCTACGGCACACAAAAACGGCACTCGATTCAGCATAGCAAAAAGAAATAATCGTAGTGTCAAAATAAAAAAGACGCGGCTTCTAAAAAATATCGAGTTAAGCGCCCCTGTGCGGTGAAAAAGTAGCATCGAGGAATGAAAATTACATATCGCCGATGTGAAAAAGTTGCAGTAGAAAAAGTGCAGTTAACGTATTCTTTGTGATAAGCGAGACACGCGAGCGTCTCGGCGCGTTGTGTGGACATGGCTTAGAAAATAACTGCAATTTGAATTTTTATATTTTTAATTTGTTCAGCCTTTTAAATTTATCAAACAAAAAAAAAAATGGGAGAGTAAAAAATAACATAGGACCTTGTCCACCACACCAATTTATATATATAAAAAAAAAAATAACAGAAGTTGGTCAACTCATCACGGAGGAATTCGATAACACTGTAACACGAGATTTTGATATCTAAGGGCCGTAAAACATAACCGCGTTGCGGCGCTGCGCCGCTCACATCGGCAGTGCCGCTTACCGCTCTTTTTCATATCGCGGTACACACCGCAAAATGCCGCGTCGCGAATACCATAGCTTTATTAACGGTATATAACCAGTATCTTCTTTGTCGTTAAATAGAGTAATGTCTTCTTAATAACAAATAAGCATAAGTTTATTACGGGCCATGGCAGAGAAACGTCTATCCACACTCAAATATCTCGAGGAACTGGCTATTCCTGTAGGATACAACAATAGACGATAAGGTACCCCGCGTACTAGGCAGTAAAACATAAGTATGACGCTGTATGAGAACTCGCGCACTATACCATTATTTTTAATTAGACGAACCAAAGTGACAGCAGTGGACAATGCCCAACTGTCAAATAAAACTGTCAAATAACAATGCTCAACTGTCAAACAACCATTGTTATAGCTGTCACTTTAGTCCATCTAATAAAAAATCACGGTATAGGCAGCCACGAATTTCCAGCAGCGGCAGCCAATACAAGGCGCCTGTTTGCATGGCAGCCAGCTGGCTGCGCGCAGCCTGAGCGTGTGTAGGCGAATGTATGTAAAAATTGCATTGCGGTGACGTAAAAAGGGCGGTGGGGTGCCGCACTGCGATAATGTGCTCAGACTAGTTGATTTAACAAATATTATTCCGCCTTTTAAAATATCAAAGAAAAAAATAGGAATTGAGGGTAGACGAGTGAAAAATAGAATCAACCATTGATATATTGTAAGAGCAGATAAGTTACGCGCTTAGGTACATCGCACTGGACTGTGGACTACTACATTCACCGAAACTCACACATCTGTGATCAGTGTCATCACAGTCGCCAACCTACAGTCGCTGCTGATAGACAAGGACAGAGATAAGAACCAGCGCTGTCGTGCGAGCGAAATAGCGTTAGTCGCGGATTGTTTACGATTATCCATGACGTGAGCTCTATCTATCTTGCTTCGCAAAATGGCGACCAATACAATAAGCGAAATTAGTAATCTAATAAAAAAAAAAAAGATTTCATGTAGGTACTTACGAGTGAAATGTGATTGCATGTGATTTGTTTTTGCTTTTTGAATGATTTGTACAACACATAAAAGCACAAGAAGGCATTTTGATAACATTATCGCACTTAAAACAAAAAACATATTTTATTTTTACGTAACACGTCGGTTTATGTCACTCGCCGATTGCGACTGAGTGAAATTAGGCGACGGGGACCTGATTTCAGCTGTGCACGCGCTAGAGGCGAGTCACCTGATTACAACCTATTCTCCGAACTATAACGCCATAATATACTTACAAAAAATTACATAATGGTCGGCCAAGCCGTTTCAGAGAAGTTCTTTTACAAACACTTTGACACAAGATTTTTATATCTTAGAAGATTATTTACCTGTATGGGGCGGGTACAATGCTTTTTTATATGAGGATACCTCAAAACTCTCAACAATTAAGTATATAAATATGTTGAAAAATGGTACATAGGTAACCGGGAGAAAATGACAGCACGTTGGCGGCCAGAATTCTGGTGGGATCTTATGATAGTATGGAGACAGCGAATTTTTTTTTTTATTGTTGATAGATTCCCAGGTTGTAGCTATCAGGAAACACAGACTCCGGCAGGGAATTTTACTCCTGGCTGAGCCTCTCAACTTCTTCAACTCTGGCATGGAATTCCATTCCACGACTGTTGCAATCCAGCTGCAAGCTGCTGAACATGTCACGGTTCAAGGTATAACTCTGTTCTTTGAAGAGTGGGTGAGGCGCTACGGAGTCCTAGTTTTTCGTCCGATATATCCATTCCGCTCCTAGGACTCGGGTTGCGCTTGTTTCGGGAAGTTTCTCTCTAAATTTGAACAAAAATAACGTTTTTTCACACTAGGAACTGCTCCTTAATTATGAATACAAATTTTAATAAACATGTAAACTCACATACTTAAGACACCCAGATTCAGAATTACTATCTGTATGCCATAAAAATATTTGTGTCGTGTGGGAATCGAAACGCGGCACGCAATGTTTAACATAAATCATCGACCTTTATTTTTTGTATTTTCTTTTCAGTAATTTTAACGTATATTATGTCTGGCAATTTGTTTTATCAATTCCTTGGTATTGTTCGTCAAGTCATTGAGCTCCTTAGTAGACCTAAGTTGAGCTTTGCGAATACTGACAAATGCTCCCACCACAGATATATACCTAGATAACGCAAGAGCAACTACTTCGCGTGCCTAGCTTACGTACAAAAATCGTAAGTGGTCACTTTCGCGCTCAGTCTGCATCGTAGTACCTACAGCTAAAAATGTACACAGTTAAAAAAATTAAAAATGGTTAATTGTGCTTTTGGTGTGGGGGTGGAGCGAGGGGGACGCCGTACGCGGCGGCGTCTTCACAAAATAGTGCTTGTGACGTCATAATAGGTAGTCAAAAAATGGCACGCTTGGTTTTCATACAGATCGTGATGCGTGCGTTATCTATGTCTATCTATATCTGTGGCTCCCACTGACTGGTCAGGTCCACTCAAATCTGTATGGTTCTTTCTTCAAAAGACCGCCTAAGACAAATCTGCATAGTACTCATGTGATTTGACCATTGCATATTTACTGTATGGACTTTAAAAGAGACTTTGACCCTTGAGTTGGTTTCGGTGTTTCTTCTCTGGGTCGGAAACACCGACCTCATCTAGTTATTGCTGACGAAAAAAAAATGACATGTAAATATTATTTAACAATACAGAGTAACAGATTTTCGGGTCACAATCGAAGTGAGAGGCTGCGGGTAACCTTACCAAAAACAGCCATTTTGGTTCAACTTATTTGTCGTGTTCTATAGCAGCCAACGAACCCATCAAGTCAGTCGCACCCCATCCACACTATACTACCTCTTGTTCACACCACAGCGGTGTACGGTCTCAATGTATACCGGCGTAGTTTTTTCTTCAGCAAAAGGCGATTTATTTAATATTATAATAATTACCACGCTTCGTTGGCTCCTATGGTCGGTACCACATCAGTTGTAGTTTGCACTTGCCCCGCTATTCATTGTCGGCGAGTTTTCTTTGAGCATATATAGAGTATCTAAAAAGCATGAAGTACTAACTAGTAAATAGATTTTTATTACTATTATTTTTTCTTGCTAATAAATAGCCTCTTTCTATAATGTGAATGTGAGAACACTGTAGACTCCGCAAATTATTAGATTACTTCCTATCATGACAAATTTTTTTTTAAGCTGCACTGTTTGCTCTTGGGTACAATATTGACTGGTCTACACTGTCATTACATAATTTATCCATTAATACTGTATTATGAATATTGCAAGATAAATCATTTTTTTTTAAATAGTAACCATGGAGTTTCTTGCCAATTCTTCTCCATAGGAAACGACAAATTTGGAACCGTGCACTAGCTTCTGACGTTTTATGACTGCCTATGTAGGTCTATGTGAAATAAAAATATGTTTGATTTAATTCGATTGGACTAAGGATTAACATCTAACCCTAATATGGCCTTTGGGGTTGTTCGGGGCAACTAAAAGAACACGAATGGGGTTTAGTCAGTAAAATTTCGCAATTCCCTTTCCGTTACGCTTAAAGCGGGAATAGTAAATTTTACAAGTGGAGAAAGTTTGTCATTGGGACCTAACCGGAATATGTCCGAGCTGCAAGCGAGGGTATTCTTAAACCGAGAGCTGCAGTGGCAAATTTCCACGTGTATCAAACGAAATTTTTCAAAACACTTACGAAGAAATGAAATTTCTGCACTAGTGCGGAAAAAAGTCAACTGCATGCCTAAAAGAGTGAGAAACGGTAATTTACTTTAGAAAAAGCCACAGTATGTGTATTATTATACTATTGCCGTTACAAACAATTAAATTTAAATAACATTAAAAATTAATATGCAGGTATATTTTATTTCATTAAAATCATCCGTACAACACCTATCAGTTGTGTTGACCGCCCGAGCATACGGTGAAGGTGTGCCTCGCTGGAGCGAAGCACCGCCAAGTCCTCATAGGGGCAATTAGCGGTAGCGACCTCTCGCGTCGGGTCCTAGGCCATGGTCCGGAGCGAGGAAGAATGGCAGGCAGTCGCCTCCTTCTGCGAGCAGTAAGTAATGTTAGCAAAGTAGGCGGCTGCAGGCCGTGAGAGAATGGACTTTCGACTCACTCCCAGCCGCCGAGATTCTGACCCAGATTTCCAGCCACCATATGTGTGGGCTTGCGGACGACGAGCAATGGGTAGCTCGTCGTTCGCGTAGGGGGCGAAGCCTTCCTACTGGGACTATCGGTAGTCCGAAAGCGAACCCAGTGGTTCTGGAACGAAAGCAAAGAAGGAACATAAGTATGGTTTTATTCAGTAAAAATCTGCCACACCCTCGCGCTCCCCCCGTGAGCGAGAGAAGTCATTGGATGCTTTTCCATCTTAAAAAAAGCTATCCCACTCATGTCGTCTAACACTATAGAATGCCTCTTCCGTGAAAAAGTCATTCAAAAACCGATGCGTTATTTACGGTTATTTTAATCAACATAGAACCCGAAAACTATAAATAGATAATTAGGTAAAAAAAATCAGGGTTACCTTGTAATAAATTCCAAAAGACAAAATTAAAAAGCAACAAAACTGCTTATAGCGCCATCTTTACATTCTAAGCTTAATAACTTTACCTAAAAGAATCAACGAAATCGCAGCAGATTACAGTTCAGGCACGTCAACCAGTATTATAAGTAGTACATGTTAACTGTGATAGATGGCGCTGTTAGATTGTTTTGTTATTAGTGTCGGAGTTATTAAATAGATGGCGTTATTTCAGGTAACTTTTATGTTCAAGGCTAGATGGCGTTTATTTCAGTTTTACGTACCTATCTCAAGAGTGATCGCGCTGCCTTTTTAATTAGTTCCGGAAATACATACAAGATAGCAGTTTACCACATAAATAAAAAAAAGATTATTTTACAGGAAGTTTTTTTTTTTTTCGTGGGAAATCTTCAAATGACTTCTTCTATTCTAGGTGAAGTGAAAGGGATTATGAGACTTTTACTGCTTATGCAGTGTTTTGTTCCTTTATTAACTCACTCACAATCCGCAGCTCTAGCGAGTAGGAGGTCCTGCCTAGCCAAGTTTCAACCGTTTTGTTTCGATTCTCTTGCATCGAACGCCTCGAGTTGGCCACGCGTCCAATTCTTCTGTTCTGACATCATTTCAACGCGCAGTCATGCGGTCAGAACAACGAAATCGCCTCGATCGCAATGAAAAACTTTCTGCACTTGTATCAAAATGTACTTTTGCATCAACACCGAGTTGCTTTCTAATATAGCCAGTCGGTTTTTTATCTATGTAAACCAAACAAATATATATTCCGTGCGGGAATCAAACCTGTGACACACAGCGCAGCAGTCAATTGCCTAAACACTGTGGCAACTGTGTCGTCAAAATGATTGTATTAGGTACTTACTGTGTAATTTAATCCTTCTTCAATTTGCTATACACCGCAGACTGTCCCATTTTTATTCTTTTTTAAGTTCTTACAGTCTACCTCAAAGTTGTCTGGTAGATATCGCTGTTAGCGATAAGACCGCCATTGTACCCAGTGGCGGTACTATAGGGTGGCAAAGCTGGCATAATGTCACGGGCCCCCGGTATGACGGTACCCCAGTCTAAGAAGCCATGGGCTGTGAAAAAGTAATCCAGTCTATTTTATAAAATTTATTCAAATTAGATCACACTGAGACGATTTTTAACCGACTTCAAAAAAAGGAGGTTTCTCAATTCGACCGTATACATATTATGCTTTTTTATGTTCTTTTGGGGCCTCGTCCAATAAATTTGTCAAGGGCCTCAGATGATATAGTTATCTACGCCACTGATTGTACCAATAGATTTTAGTTTGTTTAAAAAGTTTTGTTACTATTTCGATGTACAATAAAAAACATTATATTCTATTCTACTGTGACATCGAAGGAGGTTACATGAGGTACTTGCTTATTAGCGGACTGGCTTGATAGACGTTTTGAAGGATGTTGGCAGTTCTAGAATAGGTTTGAAAAATTTGAAATTTGATAGGAAAAAAATAGTTATTGTTTCGGCAGTCTGGTTATAATCGTTGAAGTGTATTGAAGTAATTAATATTTCGTGGTTTTTGCGCCCCGAATTGTTTTTTTTTTTCATACGAATATCCCGGAACCAAGGCCTGCCTGAGCCCCAGCTCGACAGTACCATAATTAATGCCTTTAATCACCTTCAATCTATCTACATATCATGCTTTTCGTTTTTTACATCCATAACTGATTATTTATTCAAGTTTGTTCTTTGATTTATGTAACTTTTGTTCTACACTTAATTACTCGTGTTTCACAAAAACATAAATATATACACTAAAGGCTACTCCTAACTAGTTTGTTCTCTTATAAAGAAATCGAGTGAGAAGTTAGGTGTTGAAATTACACACAATAAGATTCTAACAAGATTTCTATTCTAACGTTTAGTTCTGCTATTCAACAACAGATGGCGCTAGCAGTCCTTGAAATCGGGAAATTCATTTAATATTTTGAAAGTAGGTACTTAAACTATTTGAAAGTGGTTCTCATTAAGGCTTTTTGGAGCAATAATTAATCTGATTTCCTTTCAAATAATTTTGGAGTAGATATTTCGACACAATTACAATTGATTGTATAAAATGCTAAACTTTTAAGACGCTCTAACTTGTAAAAAGACAAAAAATTGTGAAATGAAACTGTAGAAACATATTAATCTGAAAGTGATAAGGAATTAAAGAAAAACGCAACTATGAATCATCCTTTTTATTTTTTAAAATAATTATAGCTAACCGTTTCGGCAATAATAGTCACTATTCTCAATTTAATGACACAGTAAGCATTTTCCGTTGTTAAAATTATATTTTTTTTCACAATAAAATTAATGGGTTAATTAAATTTGTTCAATAAAATGTAATAACTAAAAAAATATTGCTTAACATAACAACACTAAACTTAACTATAAATTACATAGCAGTTCTTATTTTGACTAAATATCGAGTACAAAAAAAATAATAACTTTTATAAAAAATATAATATTTAATAAACACATCGAGTAAATCTAAAATAATTACTTAAAAACATGGCATCGTTTTATATTAATAATTTTTAATAATTATTAAACTTAAAATTATAGGGTACAACTCTATACACGAGAAATAATGTTAAAAATAAAATAAAAATTATAAAATAATAAAACAAAAATTATCTGTCGTGAACACGCGTTACATAAGAGATTTATTAAGAAATATCCAACATGTAAGTTTATTCGCCTAAACATCGATTAGGTACAGTAATATCGTCACATCACATTTCTAAAATTTATTTACAATTTTGTTTAATTTTTATTTTAAATTTAAATACAGCATGCCAAACACGAATTTTGACTTCTACCTAATCCGTAAATTTTAATTTCTAACGTCTAAACATTTTGAATTTTACATTTTTTTACGCCGAAATATATTGTAGGTTATACAATAATTTTGATTTATACAAGTGTTCGATTTTAATTTTTACAGTTTTACGGTTTCCAAAAACGTACCTACAATAACATCTTTTGTTCAATCACGACATTATTTTTAAGGATAAAAAAGATAAGACTAGAATTACACCAATTGGGTAAAGTTTTTTGCGTAAAACAAGGTAATGTTAACGATAATTTAACAAAACGCTTATAACAACGCAAATGTCTTATGTGACATTACAGAGGCTAGGCAATACGATAAAGTAGACAAAAAATAATGCGCTGTCAGTGGTTAAAGTTACCAAAGTTACCCTAATATTGAATCCCATTTTTATTTCTACCCCATTTTTCAAAAAACGTTTTTTGAAGTTTTTTTTTTATATTTTGAAATGTATTTCATATTTTTGTTACCGGATTTAAAATGGACACCATTTTCTTTTTTTGTAAAATATAACACGGAAATTGTTGATGATTGCATATTAATTTTTTTCTTAAAAATATGTTTATTACTAAGATGGATACGACGCAAGAACGGGATATTGTAATAAGTTCCCGTAAAAACACCAATAATAAATTCCATTATCTATGACATTTAAGTACGTTTAAGTACACTGATATTTTTTTTTGTATTTATTTGTTTTTTTTTTATTCGTTGTTTACTACGGTCGGTATAATATAAAAAATTTCAGTTTTAGTGGAAATTTTATATTATATTTTCTACAATTTATAAATAAACATTTTGAAATGTTTATTGCATTTTTTAATAAATAAACATTTTGAAATGTTTATTTATGAATAGCTTCGAGTATTACATTACATTAAATAAGCTAACTTACGATACATTAAGATATACGACTACTATTGTGAGTTAAATTGAAAACCTGGCTATCCTGACTACTCTTAATTATAATTATGATTAATGATGTATATTTAGCTATATATGTCATAAAACAAGCTGAAGTACAAAACACGTAAACGACCAAGCGACAAATTAAATAACTTTAACGGTTAATAAGGATGTTTAATTCAAATCAACAGCAATTTATTTTTTACAAAAACTTAACAATTTTGAAAAATATTATCAGCTGCCGTGGTTAGTAAGTTTTACAAAGCAACCTTTTTTGTTTTTCTCGTTTAAAATGCATCACTAAATTTTATTTTATTTTTAAAAATTTCAATGTGTTTATTTTTTTCATTTATCACTGAAATTAAGTCGAATACACAATTTTTATTTTCAACATCATCAACCTTCAAATATGAATTGATTTTTATTTTAACCCAGATTATGATATTTATCTTGAATTGATCTAAACATAGAAAATGTTTTGCACTTTATACAATGCAAAGCAAAAAGTTGCTCTAATATTATTTTAGTGCAACAATTTTCGAAAATAAAAAAGTCAAATAGGACAGCAGCTGTTAACATTTTTCTCCTAACTTTGAAATAAAAAATGTAATGTAATCGCAGATTGTAGGTCGCGATTTCGATGTTCAGATGACAGAACAATTCGTAAGTAGGTACTTCTTTATCACTTATTTAGTGCCCGAAGGAAAACAACTAACGTGTCAACGTTGTCGAACAATAAAAAAGCGACACAAAAAACGTTTGTCAACGAATTTTTCTAGTAACAAAACAGTTAAATAACACAATAATGTAACTTTATAATTAATCAATAGCCAATTAAACTACAACATTTGAAGGCGTCGTATCCATATAAAAACTGACAGCGCATTTTGGAAATTGAGATTCATGCAGACTAATCTCCGCATGGGAAATGACTTTAACTGAATCCAGTACTATTGATACTAAAAAACAGCCAAAAATATTACAAATGTAATCAGATGTAATATTCTTTGACTTTGTTTCGGCGATCCAGTACATCGCCTTTAGTGTTTATTAGGCTGCATATTTAATGTACACTGCTTAACTACGGAATTTTTTCGTCATAAAATAAATGTAGAAAAACATTTTTTTTTTACAATTTTTCCGTAATAACGTTAAAAAAATTCACCGTCGAAAACTTAAAGAGTAACCTCTGACAACTCGCAGACACGATCTGTTATAACTATTCCATTTCGATGATCACAGAAAATACGTTTTTATTCACATTTTTGTGTGGCGTCAAATACCTAAACACTATTTTTCATTTTTATTTTTGTATCTTAATCAAAAAATTCTTATAATTAAATTTTACCGTCTCGAAAATACAGTTTGAATATTTTTTTTACAAATATTTTTACAGTGAAACGCCGCTCAAAAATGTGAACCACGATGCGACATGAACACTTTCTTGGAAACGTAACTTTTGGTCTAAAAATCTAATGTTAGGATTCATGATCCGTGCTTTTTCTTATTTTTGTACAACTCGACACCCTTCGAGTTAAGTTCCCTAACATGATGTTCATTAATTATAACTTTAAAAATACCAAACGTTCATAAATTTTTCCTTCTACTAAGACCTAAATTTAAAACAATACCTTTTATACAATATTCATAGGAACTTCTTTTGTTGTTATATTAATTTATTATTTATATATTAAATTTATGAGGACATTTTTACATAAATAGCGATCCGTTCACTTGGAATTTTATTGCGATTATCATATTTTTGGTTTATTATCAGTCAAAATCGTTTTTCAAGTCCAATATAATTGAATTTTTGTTCACGTTTCCTAGAAAACATATGTATACGATATTGGGTAACCATTCGCGTCTTGATTTTACTTGCCTGTCCGCACCAAAACAATAAATAAATCTTCGCCGAAAAGTTGTGTATTTCATAACTGAAATTAAGTATAAGAAATTATTTATCAATTAAATCACCTTTCTTCTTCAAAAATTAGAACACGATACGGAAATAAAAAATGATTTTTGGGCTATTGCATCGATTTTTTTTTCCTATTTACATTGATATTACGCAGCAGTAATATTGATTACACTTTTTGATGGAGTGTAGATCACTGCGCGAAAATACCAATATTAATTCAAGAATGAAATAATTACGTACATTAAAATCAGCTTATTTTTACCTTACCTATGTTACGATTATACGTATAATACAATTTGTATGAACGAAATAAAACACATTCATTTGGTTCACATAAATTGTCCCTTATTTATAATACATGTTGATAATATTAAAAAGAATTAATATTCGGCAACACTTGACATTCTCTTAAATTTGAAATTGCAAGAAATCCCCCAGACTTTGTTTTTTTTTTAATTGGGGGATATTTTGCAATTGTGAACTATAAATCTATTGCGGCAACTGTTTGCATTATTATGTTTATTGAAAATGATTTTATAATTGCTGAGTGCAACTATTAATCATTTTTAAATGATTTCTGGGCTATTGCTGTTTAATTATGCTTGTTTTGAAATGAAAATAAAAAATTTAAGTATTTGGGCTGTGTTAACATCCGTGATGGAAAGAATGCCTTGTGTTTTAGTTTGTCTACTCAAAGTTATTGTCGTCGAAAGTTACTGTTTGATCTTATTATTATTTTACTTCGACGTTTGGTACAATTAACATTACGTAATTGTATCATAATGTCCTGTTGACTGTAAGTTCAGTGAAAAATCGCTATTTCTTTTATTTATCAATTACAATTCCATTTTGATTTATTTACATACAAAAGATAAGTAACGGCAGTCTTCTGAAAAAAATAATGAATATTTTTTTTTATATATATACAACTATACAAATCATTTTGTAAATAATTATTTACCAGTAAAAATAATCGTATAATATTCAAATAAACTGTTATTTTTAAGTTATATAAAACAAAAGCATTAACATTTACGTAAAGTGCTACGGTATTTACATAATTAATATAATTATAATCTAATATGGCATTTAAAAATAAAATACGCCAAGAAATAAGAAAAAATTTTGAAATGAAAATAAAATTAAAAATAAAATTTATTTTTTGTTAAATAGAATTATTTTGTGCGTTCAAAACGTGACTAGCATAAGACGTGTTATTGCGTGAAAAAAAAACTAATAAAAATATTGATTAAAAATTGAATAATAATAATAATAAAAATATCCTATGGAAACATAATGCAACTAATTATATTGCAATAAACCGTCGCTAAATGCGATAAAAACGTGCATAAACCAGTTTGGCACATCCACAAGTTTGTACTAAGCTAAGAAATTCTCTGCTCTGTGGTAAAGCTAAAAAAATAAATATATATTTCTAATAAAACACTCAAATATAACCAAACAAATAATAGAAGATTGCACTGTAATATTATTTGTCGTATTGCTACATCTAATTACTTGTTCGGGCGAGTTTTTGTTCCATTTTGTTCATTCATTCAACTAATTTTAGGTACTTTTTTTATTTTATTTACAGTAAAATTTGTTTCCGCTAAAAGTTTTCCCTATTTACAACAGTAAGTTCTATCTAAATTAATGTTATTACTTTATTTTTATTTTTTTTCATAATTGTATACTTTTGTTGGCTAAAATTAAACATAAAACAATTTTAGAGTCCAAAACTAACTCGGTAAAATAAAAAAATTAATCACGAATTACCAATCAGAGGCGATTTCGTATAAATTCCGGCCGGAAAACAATTTATCATCCAAAAAATACAAGAGTTCCCCTTTTATAATTTTTCACTAGGTTTTACGAGCTAAATTACATCTATTGCGTCGAAATCGCATCGGATTAGTAATAGCTGAATTTTCATGGCTGAGGATTTTGTTGGAGGTGGACAGCTTGCTGAGCAGCTTGTTGCGCAGCTTGTGCAGCTTGAGCGGCTTGAGCGGCTTGCATGTGTTGTTGTTGGACGGCCTGTTGCGCGGCCTGCTGCGCGGCCTGTTGGGCGGCCTGGGCTGCTTGCTGCGCCACTTGCTGCGCAGCTTGTTGAGCAGCTTGTTGAGCAGCAGCTTGCTGCTGAGCAACAACCGCCTGTTGTGCAGCTACGGCCTGTTGTGCGGCTTGTTGAGCTGCCTGCTGCGCCGCCTGCTGCACCGGCGACGGCAGGTTAAAACCCAACATTCTTGGGTCATGCAATCTGAGAGCCTGCTCTAGTCGCTGTTCCTGTGCGATTCTGAATGCTTCCACTAGTTCAGGTGATATCTGTCCACTTCCATCGTTTGGTGGTTGAGGAGGAAACCCTCCGTTGTGTCTTAAAGGACTTGGGGCGTCGTTGCCGTGAGCTGCAGCAGCTTGGGAGACAGCGAGTCGTAGCGCTTCAGCCTGACTCCGTAGGAGGGCCTCAGCTTGCTGGATTCTCAGTGCGGCTTCAGAGGGTGCTGGTGGTGTTTCTGCAGGAGGTTGAGCCGGGGGTGGCTCTCTGGCCAGTTGCTGCCTCATCGCGGATACCAGGTTGGCAGCGGCTACCTGCACGGCGCTAGCACCTTCGCCAGGCTGAGCCATCATGTTGGCGGCGGCAGCGGCTATGGCTGCAACTCTTTCGTCTCCGTAAGCTTGGTGTCCATTATTAGCTGATCTGAGTAGGTCCGTGAGTTTGTTGACTGCTGCCCCTGCTTCGGAGCCGGCAGAGGAGGATAGTCGTCCGTTCGAGGATGAGTCTGAGTGTGCTGGGGAGGGTGGCGCGAGATTCAGAAGGCCGGACCCTCCGGCGGAGGCCGAGACGGCGGCGATGATGTCCCTTTCTCGTCTCTCGGCTGCTGCCCTGGACAGGACGTACTGGGCGGCAAACTGATGCTTCGGTTCCATTCTCATGTGTTCCATATGCGAGAGGAGACCTGGAATATAGAATAGTAAATGAGAATTGTAATAAAGTTATTATGATAGTTATAAATTTTGACAATTTTGGCGTTTGTTTAGATCATCCAATGATTTATCCCGATCTACAGTGGAGCGGGAGGGCGCGTCAGACTTTTACTAACTAAGACTTTGCCTTGCATTCAGAACCCTGGAGTTCCCTTTCGGACAACTCATTGCCCTAGTCCGCTTTGGCCCTACTGGGCCCCGAAGCTTACTGAAATCTTTTTGAAGCGAGGAAAACTACGTGCCGTCAACGACTCAGGTTCGGCCTCGGCCGGAAGGCGAGCTAGTCATTGCTCACCGTTTGCAAGTCCACGCCTACAATTTTAGCTACGTTGCAATTACATTTGCTTCAGAATTTATCGTTTCTATTGTTAGAATGCTGTTGGAAAAAGACGAATAGAAATCGAAAATACATTGTTTGCTTAATAAATTCATAACTAGCGTTTGCCTGCGGCTTCACGGCATCAGTGATAAATGTCCTTCGGGAACAAGATTCGATTCCGGTTCAAAAACATTTCATGCTTTAGTCTGTGTTGTGATTTATCTCTATGTCAAGAATAAGGCTGTGTTTCCATTTGAACGGAACTGAGCTGAGTAGAGCTGTGTGTTTGACTGGCCTGTTGTTCTAGTGATTAGTGGCCTTGACTGTGCTACGCCGGAGGTCGTGGGTTCGATTCTTACTCAAGACAAATAAATGCGTATGTGATGGCCACGGTCATTTGTTCATCAGATGTTTAATACTCATAGCACAAGCTCTCGTTGTTTGGGTCTAGATGGTGTTGTGTGATAGTTGTGGAATATTATTATTATCATTGATGCGTAGTACGTGAAGTTGAGCTACCTTCCACTTCGTGCTTTTCACTTGGTACCCGACTTCGTTCTATCCGGCAGGAAGCTGCGTGTCTATTTGTTATATTTGAAAGTTCGCTCAGCTCCAGTGCACTCCATTTTGAGTGTTTTTTTAATACCGTGCGGATTTCATCACGGATGCGGAATTGGCCTGCATGCAGAAAATCTCACGTAGCGTGAGACAGGCTAGCCTAAGGTATAGTTTTCTTCTTCTCAGACAAACTTGCTGGAGCGCGCGCCGGGTTGCTGCCTATATACCTATTCCACGCATTACAATAAACACTTGTATGAAAAAGACATTTGCGGGGGTTACATGTGCGGGGCGATCCCGCATGTGTGATCAAAACCGCTCGATATTAAAAACACCCTTACACTGTTTCCACTAATGCGGAGTGGAGATTTTGAGCACTTTGAATGCCCAATTCACGGTTCACGCTCGTCTCCTACTCGCTCAGCTCTTTGTCAATGTAAACGAACCCTTAACCTAGCTTCTATCGACAAGGTGTTTGCATATTTGACTGATACGACTCGAAGTCAATATTAGACAAATATGCAGTTAGATACCAACGGAATAATTAGAATAATTAGTACAATGTAGACTTTAGTACAATGTTCGTTTCTGTTGGTATTATGGTGTCACTTTGAAATAATAAGTTTATTCTTGATAATTCAACTTACTACTATCTACAGGTCGCAAAGTTTTCATTTTAATCATAGGTATTTTATTTATCAATTATTGCTTGCTATACGTACAGTATTCACCATAGTGTGTAGCAAGCCAACAATCTATGAACTAAAAAATTTGATTCAAACATCATTTCTTTAGTGCTATAGAATAAAATGTCGAATTTAGCTTCCTGAGTAATGAGGTCGTTCAGTGGATTGAGCGCCAGGGCTGTGTATATCGAGCAGTTAGGGTACTTGACGAAGAGTAACGATAAGGCACTGTATGGCAGTTTCTTCATTATTATGCAGCAATTCTTCAGTGTTAAAGTATTTTTGATAGGCTTGCGATAGTCATGAATTCGACTTCTTTCTTTTTATTTCTGTCTTGAATTATTGTAATTTTTTAAGTCCTTACGATCCATCCTAAGGTTGTCTGGAAGATATCGCTATCAGCGATAAGACCGCCATTGTACCCGTACATTTAGATTTATGTACAGTTTGTGTAACTTTTTGGTGTACAATAAAGTTTTATTCTATTCTATATCAGCTCTCTAACCTACTGAGCTAACGAGCCAATTTCTGTCTTTCTATTCTTCCTTACGTCTTTCTTTCATCAATTCTCTCTTTTCTTTTAATAATCAAATTTGAAGCTGTGATTTTTCTACTTTTATAAGCATTGTAGATTAAACTAAAACTGAAAGTGCCTTTTTCTTCGTTGGGAACATCATCCAATGACATCTTCGCGTCTTTGGGCGGGGCGGGAGATAGTATCAGAGTTTTACTGACTAAAAACCCATTCCTGTTCCTTCGTTGTCTTTTATACCAGGGCCGAATCTTCCTTCAGAAACCGATCTTGACCCCAGTAGGCTTCGATCCTGCCATACAGCGTGGCAATGCCGCCAGTGTTTTGGGCACATTACCAGTCGACAGCGATGTGGAAGATTTTTTTGAAGCCATATTTTAATTAAGCCATATCTGACTTAGTTAGCTTAGTGGTTTTTATTATTTTTATTTTACTGTAATATAGTAGTTTTATTTAAAAAATAAAACTACTTAATATAGTTAGGTAACGGGTCAATTTAGGTCGTCAAATGGACCGCATTAAGAGCTCGTGACTTACAACGAGCTCCCAGGAGATTTACCCTGCCCTGTCTGTTACAAACCCCTTCAGGACTATAAAAAAGATTCTATCAAAGTCCACTTACCACTTTCATGTGTAAACACAGCCTGGCAGACGGAGCACGGCCACATCCTCAGTCCGCTGGTCAACTGCGTCTCCGGGTGACAAGCCAGGTGCTTCCTCAGGGAACCCTCGTTGACGTAGTGCTTCCCGCAGACAGGACACGGATGGTTCGCCGTCCGTCGCTTCGCTATATAAGGATCAACAGGTTTAGCCTGTGCTGGGTAGGGTGACGTGGCTGGAGGGCCTAGTCACCAGGATCAGGTGGGTTAGTTGGTTAGGGGAGGAAAAAAGAAAAAAAAATAGGTTAGTTCCATTGTTAGTGAAAATTTTGATGTGAGTATGCCTTGTTGGTGTTAAAATCGTAAATGGGGCTTTAATTTTACTTATAGTAAACCATTTGAAGTCAATTTTGAAATGTTATGACTTGGAGTTCTTCATAACAATCACATAAAAGAGCTTTCAACCAACAAAGCATCGTCGTAACACTTAAAATTACATTCTAACTGAAATCGTAACAAGAAAACAAATGGGAGCTTTAAATAAATCGATAAATAGAAACAAAACAGAAACCAATTAACTGAACACTGGATGTCAACGAAACGGAATTGACGATAGAAAACAAGGAAAACGCTACCATTAGATACATACACAAAACATGTTATGATAATAAAGACTGAACGCCATCCGAAGAATTTATATTTCCAGGGATAAGCAAGAAATGTTTGCAAAACATACTACCCTTTGAATGATTCTAAACAATAACACATAGTACCCGGACCGCGTTCAGCGCTTATTTATTAAGTTAACGTTTAAGATTTATGGAAACGATACGTTTTTGTTATACCGTTGATATTGAAACCAACACCCCTCATGGCTTTGTGCCAGCTGGAAGCTTTTATAACGTTTTAAAACATAACGTTAGATAAATACGAGTTATCGCGCTGTGACCAGTTACAAACTTCCAGTGACACGACTTATACGCTAATGTATCTCTCATATTGTTACGTAACAATTACATTATCAGAATATTATCATATTAAAAATCACATTATTATAACACAATAATTCATTCTAATCTTAACAATTTGGAAAAATACGTAAGAATAGGAGAGATATTTATAATATCTAAATTAAAACTAAACCCAAACAAATTGAAAAAGGAATGTCAATGACGTTCCATTTCTGAATTTGAAACAGACCGCCGTTATCGACATTCAAATTTCGAGAGAATTCAAAAAAGGAACTTCTTTATCGACGTTTGTTATCGACAAAGTTCTTTTTTCAAACGGACCAATCCTTCGAATATTGAAAAAACCGAGAACTCTGAAACTTACTCGCAACGCCGGATGCATTGGGGTCCTTGTGAGTGTTCTTCATGTGTTCTACGAGGGCTTCGCCCCCGAACACTACTTTGTGGCATATTGGGCACGGAGTGGCGGTTGCGCCACCTATCATGAGTGCCGCATGTTGCTGCAAAACACCAAGGTGCAGCTGAAGCTCCTGTTCCACCGGCGGTGGCGATGCGGGCATAGCAGTTCAAAGATTAGGACACATTCATAATAAAACACATAACAACAAAAATATACAGTCGAAAGGGAATTTTGAAATAAATATTCCAGCCAAACAGTCAATTTTGATTTTGTAAAGAGCAAATTAATATGAAATTGTCAATTCAGTTCGCATATAATTTTGAAATGAAACAGTAAAATGCTGAAATTATTGTAGAAATCAAAACAAGTTCCGTGTTTTCGGGGAACTTGAAAAAATTATAAAACAAAATAAAAAACATCATATCCTAAAATTTTTGGTAAACAATTTCATTTCAAGAATGGTAATTATCAGAATTATCATATTAACAATTTAGGGATAAAAATTATGTCTTAATAAATTATTAACAACAATAGCGATTAAAAGTAACAAAATATTGATTTCACAAACTTATTTTTTTTATTTCTTAGAAATGACTTAACTTAAATACTTATTAATTTATATTTTATAATTATTTATTATTATATCTTAAACTTTTTGATACTGACCTTTGCCGTGTGTGTTCTCAGACTGCTCTCAGTAGCGAATCCTTTTCCACAAATATTGCAATGAAAAGGCCGGTTTTTAGCTCTTTCCACTTGAGCGTCATGGTTCCTCAGGTGTTGCTGCAGGTTCGAGAGCTGGATAAAAGCTCTTCCGCAGTCCGGCAGATGGCATTTATACGGGCGTTCCCCTGTAAAGAAGGCTAGATTTAAGTTTTTGTTGAACTTTGGCCTACCCGTTTGGAGTAAGTGCCAAGATAAATTTTATTGGATTTTCAGTATTGGTTAAACAGGAACTAGACTGAAACATACGAGTAGTACGCTATTCATCCTATCAAGCTCAATTGGTGTGTAGTTTCATAAGTACTTGAAATTCTTTCACATTTGTTAGTAAAGTCCATTTATATAACACACATAATGTCATCTACGAGTGAGAGCTGACGCAAAATAATACATCTGACCCTATTATTTAACGAGAACAACGTTTTTAAGATCCGATCTAAAAGATACGAACCATATGCTCCTATTAAAGCTAAACCAAACATCAAAATTAGAACAATCGACGTTTGAAAATCGAACACTAACGGTAATCTTACACAACGGAACCGCAAACCAGTTCGAAATTCGAAACAATCTGCAGAGGGGCATGTTTGTTAAAAAGCCGAAAAATCACGACCGCGACCTAACCCAACGCGAAAGAAACCGAACGTGGCGTTCCATTTTTAAAATAAGACCATAATAAAACGAACGCATACTTTTAGCCTGTACTGCAAGCAAATGCATAGGTCGTTGAACGCACGCACACGAGCGAGTGACTCACACAAAGGCGCGTGTATCTATGGAGTCCTGCGCTTTGTTGGTGTATGTGAATTTTGCATGTCTGGGAAGAATGCGTGCATATTATACGCGTGAGGGACTAAGATTATTGTAGAATTATTTCCTAGATGCAACTAGATAGATGTGTATGTGTATCTAGTGTAGGCTGTAACGGTTCGATCGCCATATTTATTGCCAGTAAATTTTATAAGTGTGTATGTTTTATTAGTTAGCTGATAAAAGTGATTTAAATATTGGCTCGTAGGTTTTATGGGTAGTGTTTGGAGATTGTGCTGTCCTTGCTGGTTGTTTTGGAAATAATTGGTTACTGTATTTATATTTTCGGGTTTATTTAGAGCAGTTTGGTTTATAATTATTTTGCCATATTTTTTTTAACACGTATTTAAATATTTATATAAATAATGCGATACAAATAATTTTATTATAAAAATAATTTTGTACACACATTTATGAAGAAAGAAATAGGAAATTAGATACAAAAGTGAAGCTTATTATTTTATTTCTGAAGAAATGTCTTCACGAAAAAAAATCGTTTTCACAATACAATTAAAGAGATATATTGTTAAACAGCAATGTGCTAAAGTAATACTTATCCAAGTTAAGCTCACTGCACTAAGTGTGTAGGTAGGTATTTCATTTTTGCCGTTTCACCACATTATAAAAGTGAATGTCTAAAACGAGGTCTTAGATAGTATTCTGGGAATAAAACCTAGCTTAACATAGGTAGGGTCAATAATCACCGATGTGTCACGGTTATTCCAGTTTCTAAGTGGTGATTACAGCTGTGTCTTGGTGATTATATTCTAACCTTAGAATGTGTGTAATTTATTTGTAAAATACGTGTCACGATCGCATATAGCTGAATACCACCAGAGATACCACCTTTTAAAAGCGATAATTCTTTTATGATAATATACGATAATTGTTGTTGTTGTGATAATTGTTTTGAAATTGGTGACAGTAAACATTTTTGAAAATTTCTGGGCTATTATTTAAGAAGCAGTGAACTGTTGAGTTTGTATCTATATTTCTACTTTAGTATAATATTTTTAATTAGTTAGCTAAGTGATTTTTTAAGTATTAAGTTTTATTTCTACTCAATGAAATAAAAAAATACTTGTAGTACAAATATGATAATGACGGGTAATATAATAATCAAATTACAAAATGATTATACATAAGTTTTTCCTAAAAGAGAATATTTTCATCCTCTTTTAGAAAAAATACAAATTGTATTCCAGTATGAATGGCATATCTAAAGGTGCGTCCGCCAACTATGCGGGCACGGGTTCGAATGCCGTCTCAGGGCAAAATATTTGTATTACTTACTTATAGTAAGTTAGGTATGTAAGACTTAAGTATGTGTAAGTAAAACCGGGACAGAGATTCGTAGTGCGAAGCGCTCATTGATGATTTTAATGTTAACGTGGATTTAAAGTATACTAGATAGTAACCTAAGAAAATATAAATATATGTATAGCTTTAAAGAATTCAATTATTTTGTGCTTGAAGGTTTTTTAAGGTTAATAAGGTAGGTAAGATGCGAAGTAAGACCGCCCTGTTAATTTTAAGCTCCCAATATTTTATTATTTTATAATTCGTTGATTCGATTTGGTTCAATTTTTTCTTCTTTATTTAATTTGGTGTTTTTGTCTGACCAGATATGCAAACCCCATCGTACCTTTTAACATTAATAATCTCATCACATATACCTAAACTAATGTAATTGAGATATTATGTACATTATAACTTTACAATGATAAAGATGAAAGTCACAATTGAAGAGCTGTTACTAAATGACATAATTTTTTGGCATCATCTGCAGTTGGTCCAGTCAAAATTGACCGAATTAGTCCCACATTAAGTCTATTTAGATTTAATTCCCTCAAAAGTGACACCCTCTCACTCCTGTTCCGGACACAATCCATCAGCAAATGTTGCACGTCCTCAATCTGATTGCATTCTCTGCAATTCAGCGAATCAGCTTCCTTCACAAGGAATGCAAATTTTTGACTATTTATATTTATATAAATATTTAGTTTATTAAATTGTGTACCTTATTATAGAAATATATTACATCTACGATTTAGTATATCGAATGGTAGAAAATGCCTAAGCCATCTAGTGAATACAATGTATTCAATAATACATTATATTTTTTTTTGTTGCTATTTTTAATATTGTAAATGCGTAATGTTTGATTGGTTTTAATGGATAAGTTTGTCATTCCTAAGCAGTGGACGTTTACCGATTAGTTTGATAACCTTATTAAGTGTCAAAATAAATAGAGCACCTCAAAATATGACAACTTCTTTTCCGTTCTTTTCAATTTGTTCACAGAGAAAATTTAAATGAATGATTTCTAGAGATACCTCTATCAACAGAACTTACACAGCTTTCATTCATATTGGCGTTGTAGTTCAGGTATAAAAATGTAAGAAACTTGTGGCTAAAAGAATAACAGTTGGATGGACGAATCTTCAAAGTTAAGCAACGGTTGTCTAGTTCTAGTCTAGACTATAGATGGGTGACCGTGTAACATGCTGAAATTCCTCCGAACATCGCAGCATATATAAGCCGTTGGTTTCGGCAGTCATTAGTAGATCTTTGACAGTTGTTACCATAGATTAAATCAAAACAGCGGAAGATAGGGGACTCGCCCCTAGCGCGTGGAATTGCGCCCGGTCGGCGAGCTACACATTGCTCGCCGTCCGCAAGCCCGGTGGTCGGAACTCGGGATCGGAATCCCTGCGGCGACTAGACAAAAGTACTTATGAACTCATTAAACTTTCAACCGTTTACGTCGGATATATTCGACCTACACTCGCGTTTATTCGGCCAGGGTCGCACATTCACGACCAAATACTCCATCTCTTCAACTCCTCTGTCACCTATGGCGGCCGTATTCAACCATTTTTCTTTTCGGGCTACACCTTTCTACTGTCTAATTATTAAATAAACATGCGTTTTATATTTTTCGCTTATTATATTCATGGATTGGAGAGCTAAACGAGATGGAGAGCCCAGTCGGAAACACACGACCCTGGCAAATAGGACACGAAAACATTCGTTGAACCAATCTTACGCAAGCGGTTAAAGAATAAAGACAAAAATTAATAGGAAAAACCACATAATAATAATAAAATCAATAAAAGCGGTTTATTATTACTACTATATAGAGTAATAGTATTACGATTACATCAAAAGACTGCAAATAAAACTGGTTTATAGTTTTTCATTTAACTAATAGCGACCATCGATAAAAGATTAAATGGATTGTCTATGGTTCTATACTCCATCTGTTTATGTAATTAACTAAACGTAAACAATTTTGATATGTGTTTTTATTAAAAAAAAAAAATGTGTAAAGGACATTCAAAGATTATTTAAACTTAGTTAATTACCTAGCATCGGTTTAGGTAAATAACTAATTGTAACCAGTGAAGTATAGTCTATAGCTAGGCGATTTAAATTATGTAGTCTATAATATAATATAATTATACTTGAAAACTGTACTGGATCACTGCACTGCACTGCACTGGTGCACTGGATCCTGCCCTCGAATATGTTCTCTCTCTATAACTCAAAGGTTTGCTGGGAGAAAACTCATTGCTCAGTTAACGTATCTCTATATGTTATGTTATATTTTTGTGTACAATAAAGAATTAAGACAAATAGATAAGATTCTTTTCCCTGTTGTGATTTTTAAAGTTTTTGGATTCTACCTACATAAAAGTAGAAAATTATCCCAAGAAAAAGTCATTAGTTGATTTTTCCACCTAAAAAAAAACAAAAAGAATTTGTTCCCGGATTCAAAAGTATTCAATGTTTTAATTCAGATCATGCTCTATCCATGTGTTGCACTAATCCAAATTCATTCAGCCCTTTGAGCGTGATGAATAGGAAATATACACACATTTAAAAATGTTCACTCTTATAATATTAGTGCGATTGTTTTTTTCTGTAAAGCCAATTTTTAGATCTTAATAAATATACAATCATCATCAGCCTTATAATGTTCCCACTGCTGGGACACAGGCCTCCTCTCTAGGAGAGGGAATGGGCCGTAATCCACCATGCGGGCCAAGGGCGGGTTGGTAAATATACAATATATTTATATTAATGAAAACTATAGTTTCATGCGTTAAGCAAGCTCTTGGAAAAATCGTAATTGTTATGAAAATTTAAATGAATGGTTTACTATTAGTACTCAAACTAAATTTTATACACTCTTTGATTGAGAAAACTTTTATGTCACAAGTTCTAATTAAAACGCCTTTTATCTTAGACTTCTTAGAAAAAAAATGTTCAATAACTTGGAGAATTTGGCTTATATTTCGTAAAAAAAAAAGTAACACGTAATACTTAGACTCGATACTAAAATAACGAATAGTAATAATTTTAAATTCTATCTAATCCGAACATAACACATTCCCATAAATGTCCTATTACACGTAATAGATTTCCACATACAAAAAAAAAAAAAAATCAAACGTACCAAAGATTAATCTTGTCTATGGTCAATATGTCTTCCGGGTTCGCTGTTCCATAGACTATTGTGGCTTCGCCGCCATTTTTCAACGTATACAGCTTGCACAACCTACGCGTGAACCGACCAGCGTAACTTAAACCTTAAATGCGTTAGGACTAAATTTAGTCTGGGGTCTAGTTGTATTGGTACTTTACAGTATAGATATTTTTGTTATTTCACTATGAATAAATGGAAGGGAAAGGCGCTTACCTTAGCACAGTTCGGCCGATGTGCGATGGTAAAGGATGGTATCTTTTAGATCGTGAACGGATTTATAGTTGGTTAATTTGTGGGTTTATTAGGGTTTTTGATATTATTTAAGACGAATTTTAAAAGAATAAATCTTTAAATTAAGCAAACTTTTGCTAATATTAGTCAACTCTAAAGAAACGAAAAAACATAACATCTTATCTTTTAAAGAAAAAAAAAATTTTTTTAGAAAAAAAGATATTTTATTTTTGTTTTTTATTTATAATTTGAATTAAATAAATGAAATAAAACTGAAATATTTAAAAATCGATCAAAAAATTATACAAATTTTAACAAAATTCCCCCACAACTCCAAAAACGACCCCCATAAACCAACTACCCAATTAGAAACCTAAAAACATTTCAAAGCTAACTGGAATCCAGGTATTACAAAGCCTAGGCTAGACCTAGGTACCCTGAAGCCTACGCGTTCGATTTACATACAAAAGTACCTTCCAGCCACCTTTGACTTGACTGCGTAGGCATTAAACATTCTTACGAAGACAGTTAGTCTGTTCCTGGGTCGGCATTTTGAGATATATACTATAATTTACAGAGATAAAACAATATTATTGTCATATTTATGATTAAAATGGTCCCTATTTTATATTTTAGTGCTTATTCTGTGAGAAACGAATCGTGGTAAACTTAAATGGGTTCTGACATCTTTTGTTTACGAAACTATTCTTGAAAAAGACTATTGTCACAAAACATTCATCACACTAACACAAATCATGAATTACTTTATGTATTGATCGTGTGTGTTATGTTTAATTTTGATCTCTTCGTGGCTAGAGTAAATAGGCTTTTAATAAACTAGTGCGATTCGCCATCAACCATTGCATCATTGCTTACCATCAGGGTCACAGTCAAGCACTAGATTAAATAATTATTTAAAAAAAAATGTTTATTATTTTGAGAATTTATTGCTGTTCTAAATATGGTTGAGTTCTACTGAGCTAATTAATCGCTGTCTATTTCTTTCATACTAGCGTTTCCCCGGCTTGCCTGAACCCCTTTGTCACTCAGTGATAAAGAAGCATTCTAGTGGTAAATTTTTTTTTAGTAAAACGATTAAAATAATAATTGATTGAACTCAAAAGGAAAAACGAAACCCTAATAGGCTCACTTTGTTGTCCGTTTGTCTGTCTGTCCCTTTATCTCGGGAAAGCGTGAACGTATCAAGTTGACATCAAAACCATAATTATATTCAAGTCTGTGGTCCTTTGAAGTTGTGAAAAAAACTAACTTTCAAAATAACAAAAAGAAAAAGATATGGCTGTCTATGTCGCAAAAAACGTATATTTCGACACTCTCAAAGAATCTAAATTCAACACAGAATCCTGAAATTTAGCATAGAGCAAGGTCTTATAGCACAAATATAGGAATAAATCTGAAAACACTGAATTTGTTCTTAAATCACGAAAAATAAACGCCCGAGTCCTCTTACTTCCCCAGTTTTTTAGTTTATTAATTACAAACACACATTCAAAAATACAAATCGTCCCCCGTCATTTTAGTACAAATTAAATATATACAGTGTTCTCATAATAAGCCTAAAATAAATTAATGTTGGTTCTATCAGAATTGTTTTTTTACAAAGACTTATTAGGCTAATAAGGGTTTATTATAATGAAACTAGCTAAAATTAAGAACGAAATAACACAATCATAGACATTGACAATTCTCGTTTACATTTCACAAAGGCAAAGGAATTCAGTTACAGAGCCAAGTTTTGCAACATAATAATTATAGGTCTGTTAAAAACTTTGCAGACATTACAAAAAAGGTATAAAACTTTATCTTTTTTAAGTAAAAATGTAAAAAAAAATGTATAACTCAAAATAATAATGATTAAAATCTACGTGTCTCTCGGGACGTGACTTAAGAGAATTTAATTTAATTTGTCTTTTAAAAAGAACTTTACTTTTTGTTTTATAAAAGATTAAAAATGTTGCAAGATAAAAGAGTTTGGCTATGGTATTTTTTGATGTCCTTTTTTGACGTCGGCTGGTCCTTGAGTGTATATAAAAGGGTAAACAAATTATGACATTATACTTTATTAAGTTTTCAAAGTATGGGAATGGACGTAATTTCTGTACATTTACATACCTGTAGATAATCACCTAGATTTAAATGAATTTAGATGCTCGGAGGCAAAGGACCGGTAACCTCTCACTAATACCATACTAGTATTTATATCTTACTTTTACTATAATCGTGAAAGTTTACTTGTCATTCAATACTTAATTAATGATCCTTATTTATGAAATTTATCACAGAGTTCGAATACAACCTTTTTTTGGGTTGGCAAACCATCAAATATCTTCTCCCATTCTAGGTGAAGCAAGATGGAGTGTTAGAATTTTAACGACTAATACAATACGCGGAATATAAGTTGAACCAAAATAGTAATGATATTTTGGGTCTATATCGAAATGGAACATTGGGGAGCTGCGCGTTACCATAACAACAGCGGCCATTTTAGTTCAACTTATTTGCCGCATACTATACCAACCTATGTTTCTTTTAGGTGTATTAACATTATACTATACTATTTATTTAAGTGCTGGCCTTTTTCTTAGCAAGCAAATGATACCACGAGCAACGACTAGTATGACATAACTTTAGTACAAGATTACGACATACTTTCGTAAACTAAAATCAGATGACAGATTAATACTGGCCACCTCTAAAAAAGGGCATTAAAAAACTGCAGACAAGACATATTAATATGACGTGTCATGTATCTGTCATCTGTCTGACACACACGTTGACATTATGGTTCTTACACACACTTATGCGCTTTAACTGTCGAAGTTGTTTAATAAAGTAGTTTTTTAGCTAAAAGACTAGGTATTTAGAAAAATGTTGATAAAAAACCATCGTTTTTTTTTTTGTTTATAGACTAACCGAACGTGTTGCGCCGATCCCAAGTAATAAGGGCAGAAAGAAGAAGTTAATAGACTAACTGAAGACCGAGCATAAAAAACCTAAAAGCCTCAAATTAGTTAGTCTATTTAGAAAATAAATAGGCTGTGTTCGTCTCTAATTTTCCAATTTTAGTAAAGGTCTAAGTTGTTTTCTTATGGTTCTAGTCATTTACCTCAAAAGACTATAAACAAAAATGCTAGTAACATACCCACACGAATGCAAGTGTACCAACCCGCCAACGTACAGAACTACGTAACCATAGACATTGCGGTGGATTCGAAAATTAAAATTAAACATATCTCGTTGCGCGTCGATTTTAAAACACGCTGGCCGGTCGGCGCGTGCGCGATGCACAATTTATTTTTGAATTTGGAACGCAGACTTCGCGCCGTTTTATACTGCAGGCAAATTATTTGCGAGTTTTTGATGTTCTGATTGACATTTTTTGCGTTTTTTGCTGTTTTCGATCATATTTTATTCGTTTTGCAACGGAATTATATTGAAAGAATCTTTTTGATGTGATTGTATCTTTTATTTTTTAAACAAGTAAATTCATGTACATGATTACATTATATAAAAGCGACGAAAAACATGTTACCGAGATATTTGTAATAGGAACATAACATGATTTAAAAAAGTGTCCATATGGAGTTTCTTCCACATTCTTCTCCCTAAAGATCTGCGCTTTGTAATGTGCAATTAGCATCATTTTAATGACTGACTGATTTTTTGACAATCCAAAAAGGTCTATAAATAGTTTACACACTCTTAAGGCCCGGTTCTACTTATTTTGACCTTTTTTATACCTATGGAAATCCACAAATATAAAAGAGAACACCATGAAAATTTATTTTATTAAAATTGACTATATGGCCAAGGGCTCGGCAAAAATGAAAACACGATATAAATTAGTTGGCTTGATAAAAAAAAATCGCGAATCTGACCTTAATTTACGATTTCAAACGTATTTATTTACGAGATTACGTTACAAAAAAAATTAAGCTTGTTATTTAAAAGCGCTTCGCAAGAACAAAAATCTTGAATAGTTGTTGTTTTTTTTTTATATGAAAATAAAACCGCTGTTTTGGGGCCGCGAAGACGACATAATCCCGAGCGAATTTCATACAAAAAAAAAAAAACAATGACTGGAACCGGCCCTCAACTACAAAAAAGGTTTAAAAAAAATTCACTGCCGTTAAAACAAAAAAAAAAAAAATTGTATATTTTTTTCATTAATTTAAAAACTATAAATCTTTGTAGATACAAGTAGTTACATATCTATAGTATACCTCAAACGCTGTTCATCCTTCAAAAACTTAAACAACCATCATACAACCTAGCTTTCAAAGCTTAGATAATAATAATTCCGTACAAAACTTTAACCCGTCAACGCCGGGACATTACATAATTCTAATAAGTTCTCAAACGACCAATTTACGGTAACTATCGGTTATGAAATATTTTTAATACCCTTATACCTATAAAACGATATATGTAAGTATACAGTTTCATAGTAATATATCACCTACGCCCGTCTGAATAACGTAACGTGTTTGCAAATAACTCTATCGTTTTAAAATTATACTAATAAAAAAAAATTGCTTTTAGCGATAAGACCGCCTATTGTGACACCCTTTAATTTTAAGTTCTTAATGTAATTTTACTTTTTGGTGTACAATAAAGAATACATCTATCTATCTATCTATCTATCGTCATTTATACCATTTACGGACTGAAACAGTTGGCCTGCTGCTGTCTTGCCAGATTAAATAGGCTCTTAATAAACTAGTGCGCTTCACCATCAACGATTGCATCACTGCTTACCATCAGGTGGGATCGCAGTTAAGCACTAGTTTATTTGAAATAAAAAAATCTAACATTAGTAAATTGTCCAACCACAATATGCTTCTCTAAAATAAACATTAATCTACATTAAATTTCAATTACAGATTAACTTCATTTTCTAGTTGGAAAACCGTTCCGTTTTTTTTTCGCAATCAGATTGAAAAGTTTGAGTAAAAACGGATATAGCAACAGCCGGTAATACACTGGTATATGAAGTATAATTTATACCTAGGTACTGCAACGTTGAATGCTTACTGCAGCGAGAATTTCGAACCGATATAAGCTCCGTATGCACAGCCGAATGTGTAATTTGTTAGCGGAGTTTGGAAACGGATTTTTTCCAATTTGGTGTATTTCGTTTTTGGTGTTATGATTATAGGAGCAGCGGTTTAGGGTTAAGTAATGTTGCAATTACAGAAATAACTTGTTGATATTGATTGATTTAGAGAGAGATAATTAAGTCTCTAGAAAAAATTAAGGTACCTAAATTGCTTACTTTTTTAGAAGCGATACTTGTAATAACTATGTACAAGTAATTATAATGTGTCTAAACGTACTTAAAATGGAGAATTTTGCAAATACCCAGCAGAAATGCATACATTTTTACATCAAATAATAACCCTAAAATGCTGCAGCACTTTAAGCTTCGTACCATTCAACGTGTTACATGGACAAAATGACCAAACCATCCGCACACCTATTCAAACTACATATTTGTATGTATGTTCGTGAATTTATACAACATTAATCATTGCTATTCGAAATTTAAATTATTGGGCCTCAAATTTGCGTGCACACATGGTGGTGCAACCTCGCCCCCGCCCCACCCGGTGGGGTGGGTGGGCCAGGGGAGGCGGGTCACGCACTCCCACCCAACTATTGCCTCCCCAGCCCCCAACTATTTCGGGGTGGGCAGTGGGCATAAAAAAAAATATAATAGTATTCCACCTGCGTCCGCCGGGCGGAATTCGTATTGACGTACCGTTAAATATGGATATTGGCCGCCATTTTGTTTTATGTTGATAATTTTGGCAACGGATTTTACATTTAAACTAGCTGTGTTGTATACTTGAATTTAATGTTTTATATTATATTTAGAGTTACTGTATACATGTTTGAGTCGTAATTTAGAGCATAATCTGTAGTATAGACGGATGGCGTGATTGTTTGAATGAGTTATCGCGCCCCAGAAACGCGAAGGCAACACAAAATACAGATTGGTTTTATTCAGTAAAAGTCTGAAACTTCGTCTCACTCCATACAGAACGGAAGAAGCTATCTGATGATTTAAAAAAAAAAAGATTGTATACACATTCATTATGCGTACAGCTAAGGAGTGGAATTACCCACCAAAGACAAATGATAAATGATATTTATTTTGCAAATAGGTTTTTTAAAAACACTTTTACACGTCAATTTTTTTTTGTCAGTTTAAACTAGATGAGACTTCTTCCTGATAGCTACAACCTACGGGTCTTTAAGTCAAGAGTGAATAGGTTACTTCTAGGCAAGCGTGCTCCATCGTCGGCCACATTATCGCTTTCCATCAGGTGAGATAGTGGTCAAACGCGAGCCTATCAATAATAAAAAAAGATGGTAAGTATTGGTTACGTAAACTGGAAACTCAATTCATCCGGTATACGTTCCGTGTTTGGTTGAATATAATGGAAGAATTCATCGAAACACCAAAAGTCATACAAATAAATCGGAAGAACATCAATATTCAAAGTTTTTGTTACGAAGATCCGTTCCTAATTGTTATCGAGTTATAACTCTTTAATTGTAATCGATTTAAGAAAAAACAGACGTTAAAAGTTATTTTTAAGTTCGTAAAAGTAATAAAAAGTGCTTGTCGAGGGTTGGTCTTCCCACGTTGCGAAGTTTCGTACTGAGGAGAGGAATCCTTTTTTATCTCGACGTTTTTTTTTTAATTTTCACCGCGGCGCTATCTCGCGAATGCTTCAGTGGTCAAATAAAAACTTAAGGAGTCTTCAAGGATTAAGAAAAGCTGTGGAGACTTCATATATTTTTTTTCATTTTATTTTTTTGTTTCAAATGTTGGTTGGGTAACTCATGTAAGAGTAAATTACATCAGGTATGAAGGTCGTGCTTAGATGAGGTAATTAAACTGTTACAATAATTATTTTAAAAATGTTTTCCTGAATTTTAAGGTAACACCTATTTGTTTTGTTTTCAATTTTGCGTAACATAGAAACCGCCGCCGGTAATTAACTAACAACTAAAAATAAGTATTAATATTAGAGGAAAACATCTTATTTATTCTACTAAAATTTGTTATTACTATTATAATTCATATTTTTCGTTGCGATATAAAAACGAGGCCGCTAATTGGATTTGTTATAAAATAAAACCGGTGAATCATACCTAAATGTTTTATTATTATTGTGGATTTACTGTGAAAATTTACCTCTGTATTTCAAAACCACTAACATGTTTATATTAACCTACTAGTTTAAAATAAGTTGACCTTTTAAACAACTTTTCTAAAAATAGCGCAGGTCACACATCGAAAAAAAAAAGACAAACACAAATAATATTCTACAACTTTCACATTACGCTATCTAGTCCCAAATGTAGTACCTAGTGTTATGAATACTAGACAAATGATAACCACACTTATACCTATATTTCTTAATAAATTACACCCAGGCACAAAACAAATGATCGTGCTCATCATACAAAAAAAAAGTTGTCTTGGGCCACTGACCTCGGCCAGTCAATAGAAAAATAAAAAGAAAAAAATACGTAACCCTCTCCACGCCACTCTAATTCTAAAGCAGTCAAGTTAAGAAAGATAGCCAAGCAACTCCTGAAAAGGGTACACGTTTCAGCGACGAGTAAAAAGATTCAACCGAAGGAGGAGCTGGGTTAAGCGAAAAAAAAAAAAGGAAAAAACAAACGTTTTGCGCTCGGGAAAAATGCAAAAAGAACAAAACTTTATAGTTGGCAAGTTTTCCTCAAGTTGGTGTAGTCTGTGCTAGGGTTGCTAACGACTTTCCTGTGTGTCTTTTATCTTAATGTTTTCCAGTAATTTATGCATTTATTTTTTATAAATCTAGGTTAATGTTTTTTTAAATTAACTGTAAGCACATAACATTACAGGATGAGATTACCCTACAGAAAAGCTCAGAGCAGGTCGACGGATTAGAATTTTTGTTCTACGCCACGCAATTTTGAGAGCAAAAAATAACTGTGTAAGAAAGACCTATCGTCTATCTAACGTATCGCGGAAGAAGGAAGTGGGAACTACGTACGAGGGAAAGGTGCGGTATCTTTTAACGACGAAATGACAGAAATTCCTTTAATTACCTTTTATGGTAGACTTTTATAACTCAAAGTTATCTCACAATTTCTTAGAACTAGTGATAGTATTACACAATGTTCAGTGAAACATCGTTAAGGAAACCTTTCACGTATCTTCAATATTTTTTAAATTAAGCGAACTCCGAACATTCAGTATTTTTCTTAGCCCAATAATTCTCGAAAATTATGCCAAGGGCACATACTTTCGGGATAAAAAACCAGGACACCTTCTATCCGTGTACCAAGTTTCATCGAAATCCGTTCAATAGTTTTTGCGTGAAAGAGTAAAAAAACATCCATACATACAAACTGTCGCGTTTATAATATTACTAGAATTTTATTCGGCAACCCTGTCACTAACTAAGATCGTGTGAATAGTAAGAGGTTGGCCGGGCATCAGTCCCGGGCGGCAATTATTTTTATTCGCCCCCTCCTCCCCGTTGAGACATCGGACATTTTCACAAAAAAAGAATGTCTACACCAACTTGGGAACGATTTAAAAATTCATCTGCAGTCGCAGGGTTGAATCGGATTTTAATGTCGATTTAAAGTTGGAATGGAAACTAGTGATTTTTATTTCTTATTGCATTGGTAATCTGGGAAATGGTTTACAAGAGATTTTAATTTTAGCTTTTGATGGAAATGGTAATGAAAATGTCACAGAAAATGCAAGTCAAACATCTAAATTGACTGGAAGCAATTGCCAAGTGCGATAAGGCCGCCAATTTTACTTATATATATTTTTTTTAATTATATGGTTTCCTTTTGTGAATTTGTAATTTTGGTGCGCAATAAAGTACATAATATAAATATATCCAAATCAAAATTGTTGCTGCGTACAGAATTTCTCATGATCAATATTGTACTTGCATGTAAACTGAATATTAACTCCAATAGTCAACAATAGGCTGAATGGAAGGAAACTGAAGACGCCTTTGCTACTACTAAAACTTCCGCTGTCTATGATACTCTGTTTATGTATTTTTTATGAACCAATAACCTGCTTCAAAACATTCCAAATTCGAATTGCAAAATTTACAATTTAAAAAATAGAACTTGACCGTTAACGAACTTCCAAAAACAAAATACAATAGGTTATGCGTATAAAAATCTTCCGTTTCAAATTAACCCTTTGATCGAATTTTTTGTCTTTCTCTATTGTTTGTCCCTTGAAGTTAACCCTTCGGATACCTGTTGTTTTTCATACACGGACAGAGGGGTCCGGTGTGTCAATCTGTATTACTTTTTTTTTTCGAGTTGTTGTTAATTATTATTTTAACGTTTACAAACGAGTCGTTTTATTAATTTCGTGAGGTTTTATTATTGAATAAAAAAAAGAATTAGGTAAAGAAATGAAAAGGAGACACATTTATCTTAGTTGTGATTCAGTTGTTAATTTACAGTTTAATACTGTAAATTAACTACATTATTAAAATGTAAATCAAACTGTAATTATATATTAATAATACGATCTAAACTAACATTTGTGAAGTAGAAGTACTATGTGTACATTTCGCTTAAGTTTGTACAGCTAGAAATGAAATTGTGTGAGCTAAAACTCGTAGGCGAGAAGGAATTCAGACACTACACTGAGCTTAATCCGTAATGGCCGCAAAAGGATTCAAACTACATCAATATATAACGTTAACTACAGTTTGAACTACCATTCAATCACGACACACTGACGAGACATTTATCAATCTATTGTTAATTACAAATATAATAATCAAAATTATTATTATCATACTTTCAAAGGGTTGTGACCCGCGCATTGTTAGCAAGCGCATCCGAATACCAATGGACAATGACCTCAAAAAAATGGCCTGCAGCTGCCCAGGCCACCATTATGGCCAATATCGCCAAAATAATAGTACGGACCACTATTATTATGCTAATACGGCGCAAGGCTATTATTTCGTTCACAGGTACGGAAAGAATATCTTCCGGGACGCTTGTACCCCATTGTGTCCAGTGTTTGTCGTCGCAGTTGCAGGGTTAGTTTTTTTTTTGTTAATTTTTATTATTGACCGGCGCGTCCGTGACTAATTTTGATGAATTATAAACCATATGGCAGTGAACGGGTTGGGTTCTAATGTTGGCTTCCCTTCTTTGATTATTATTTTTATTATCAATAAAAATGATCACTTACTACACAATTTTCAATTAAAGCTTAGAGCCTAATAATATGTATTTATTACTCCATAGGATAAACTCGATTACAAGTGCATATTATAATCAATTACTTTATACATACATTTACATTTGTAGGCATTGAAATACCTACACTAATACCGCAATAAGTAATTTTCCAAAGTAATAATTCATTAAATAAATAATACATGTACATGGTACGTATTTCGGTATTACCAATTTGAATAAAAACAAACAGACTTTCCTCAACCCTCAAATGCGACGGTGCCTTAATAAAATCCGTGCTCAAAATCGAACGATTAATCACGATGAATCAAAAATCGTTTCTCCAATTAAAATGCACCGCATCATTCTTAACACATTCGTTCGATTGTTCCAAAATTGAATTCTAATCACCGTTCCTTTCACAATGAGTCCGGCACGCCCCCGTGATGCCAAAAAATAGGGAAAATGGAGAAATTTTCCTTTCTCCTATAAAATCGGTTCGATTCTTGAAAGGAGGCGAGCAATTAACTCGAGTATCTTTTGAGTTTAAATTAAGTGAAAAAAAATATGGGGGATGAACGATTACTTGGAAACGTCTGGGATATTCTTAGACCTATTGTGTCTTTTTAAAAGTGTGTGTAAATTGACTTTCTTCTACAAACTTAAGCTAGCAATTTGTTTATTTTATTATAAACGTACTTCCTTTTTATATCATGTTACAAGCATGGTCATGATTTCTTATGTTTTTGCATCAAAATTTACAATTTATTTCAGAAAAATAACAAATGTAGCTTCTTTTTTTTCACTAACAACCGCACCAATGTCAATAATTTATAACAAAAATGAGATAAATATCAATAAAACGTACAAACAAGCTAACCCTACCGCTGCAAAGGTCGCGAATGCCCGCACGCAACAAAATCCAAACTTGTTATACATCTACATATTTTTGCTAAACAAAACCAGTTTTAGTCGGTAACGTGCGGTATTGCACAGCGTGTACCGTTACTTCGCATCTGGTGATGCAACTTTTGATGCCTATAATAACATAATAGTGCACTTATCTTTGGATACATATCCCGGGAACATTATGTGTGAGATAGTTAAACGTATAGAAGTTAGAAAAAAATAAGTTATACGGCTTTTATTCTGAGAAACACAAGGTTTGTTAATCAAAATGTACAAATGCAAATATCAGCAACAATGAACCTACAATAAATTCAAAGTTAGCAAACATCGCTCAAAGGAAACCGTGGGTAAAATAACTAGTTCACAATACTTCCTATTATTCCGCCGTTAAATAATTTATAAACAAAAGACTACAAAAATTTGCATGTCCCAACAATTAATTGCGAAACGCATTATCCATTGTCTTCTAAAGTAAGTAATTAAATTAAAAAAAATTAAGAGCAACACGCAATCCTATTCTTTTGCTAATTAAAGAAGGAAGAATGAAAGAAACGGCTAAGTAGCAAGTTGGGAGTGTAAAAAAACAAAAGATCTCCATAGGGATTTGAATTTCGAACGAGAGAGTTTGCGTGTTCGCGTCAGTTCGCGGCGTTCCATTTTTGAATTTTTATTTTTTCACTAATTGTGTCACGATCTTCTTTTGTTTTTTATTCTTTTTGTTTTATTGTTGCTTTTGTAGGGTTAAGATTATGATTTGAAGTAGATTATTTTTCATAAGCAAAATTCTATTTGAAGTGTTGTATTGTATAAATTGTTTTTCGATATATGTGAGAAATATAACAATCTAAACTGGTATTATAGCAGAAAAACGTTTCAACTGCCAAAACTTACAAAAAAAAAATATTTGATTTACTACTCAAAACCAAACAAATATCACTTCCAATCACCCGACTTCCGTGACCCTCTCCGTTTTTTCTCAGTTTTTAAACGAAATACCCATAAACAAGCATAAAACTAATATTATAAATCGATTTAAAGTCCCGGAGAACATCTGTTGTCTCGATGCACTCATAAAGTGGTCTTGGGATACCGGAATAAGCCATTTAATAAGATTTTTAAAGGTATTTTTTTAAATGTTTTCGGTAACATGTGGGGAGAACAGATGTGGTGCGTTGAAATCTCGGAGTCAACGGACTGATTGATAAAGACTTGTTATAAGAAGTTTTTATGTACTTGATAGGTTTTTACGGGAAGTGCAGAGAAAGTTGGTACGTTTTGCTGGTACGCAAAATTGTTTTCGGTCAAATTTTTCGACATACGTTAAATTTATTCAAAAGAGTTACCGTGGCTAAAACGCAAAAGGCAACCTAAGAAACATAAATGGATTTCATTCAGTAAAAGTCTTGCACTCTCTCTTACTCCGTCCAGCGTTTTTTTTTTTTAATGATAGTGATGCATTTACTGCCTGTGATACCGGTTTATCCTAGTACAGGCACATAACATAGTCATATCTTTGTAATTGTTCTTAAAATCTTATGTAACTATTTCGCCAAACTTTAACTCTGAATAAATATATTATTATTATTATTATTCGTTGATGGTGAGGCGCACTAGTTTATTAAGAGCCGATTCACTCTAGCTTGATGCAAAAAATACAAATTCATGGCTCGTTTAGGTAATTAAAACTATTGTACTTTGCTATTTTTTAGCCTTGAAGACACCTAAATTATGATCGAACGGGAAGACCACAACAGACAAAGTTTTACAGTAAAACGAGCGGAAGAAAATTAAACGCGCGTGTGTGTGTGTGCGGTGAGAATTAAATTTGAGTTTCAACGTCATATTTTTTTAATTGTTTTTTTCTTTTTCAAGTTTACGAAGTAGTAAGTATCTAGTAATGACCAAAATTTTACTTACTTCTGAGTAATGTAATTGCATTTTCTAAAATAACTATTAATAGTGAATTAGCACCTCGAGACCGCATGCTGCAGTTACGGGTTAAAGCGCGAATACGTTAACACGTCACTAAATTCCTGACATACACGGGATTGATTCAGTGGTTTCCACATTACCTACTATTGTTACAATTATAATCATCGGGACATTGAATTTTAATTAATTACCTACAACAACTACTAAACAAAAATCTCGTATTATCGAACTCTTCCGAAAAAAAAACGATATTTTTTTTGTCTGTAATTTTTTCTATTTTTTTTTTTACTTTGACAAAAACAGCTATCCGCCAGTTACATTAGTTAAAGATATTAATACACAAAAACTCGAACGCTCATCTCACATAACTCATGACATGATCGTCTGCCATTAATCCGCGAACACATCACAGTCATGGTGCATATCCAAAAGAGTGTTGAGCGCGAAAAGAGTGAGAGGGATAGGAGAATTAGTAGGTGATAATGGCAAAACAACGTTTACTGGCCAATTAATATCAAATAAGAGTTGATAATACTTAATTATTTCAAACAGACAGACAAATATTATGGTTTGGAATTTATTTTATTTTATGCAAGATTATTTTTAATGCAAATTGTTAAATGAATAACCAAACTATACATTGCAAATATCGACTTGAGCGTAAAATATGTGCTAATCGGAAAATGCACGTTCTACTATTGCGCACCCATTTCAAAATGAATCTCTTTAAAAAACAGGTACGTTTTGCACAAGAGAATAAAGTTTTGCTCAACAAAACATATGTTTAGTAAGGAAACCTGTTTTTCTGTAACCATATTGTACCTCGTGTCTATTCATTATGCTATGGTAATTGTCATGTTAAAATCTCCATCTTTGTTTTACAAATTGTGTCCTCGATTTCTTAGTGTGGCGTAGAAAAAAATGTTTTTGCTGCACGAGTGCTTTAAAATAGAATTAATGTTTTTTTTTTGTTTTTGTTGTAACTGGTGTAGATTTTTTTAGTTAACAACATTTTGTTTTTTTATTGTATGAGTTTATCGTTGAGCAATGACGGGTTAATAATATTTCATTTTTGTTTATTTATTTATTATTTTTTATTTAGGCCTTAGTGTCCCGCTGCTGGGCAAAGGACTCTTCCAAGGCCTTCCAAATCTTTTTCTCGTCTCGAACATGATTTTTATAAATGTTTATTTTTTTTTAATTTGGATTTTGGCAGGCAATCATAACTTTGAAATTGCATTGATAGTTATAGAAATGTCTTCCCAGTTATATTTTAAGGAGAAATAATTCTTTACTGTATCTTAAGCAACACGAACCCTAAGAAAAATAATTCCTACCCTACCATATGGTAGAACAAAAGATACACAGTGGGTTCAGAAGGAGTTAAAACACAAAAAAGGTTATAATTAATATCAGTAATTATTCTTTGTGAGGTTATACGGGGTTGTTAGTATTTTTTTAAAGTATTGTTTTTTTTTTACTCTGATTAGATTGTTAGGTCTATTGTTTCTTTATGCTTCGTTGGAGATATTGTTTTGATATATTTTGATGGAATTAATTAATTTTTGTGTTAGAGAAATGAATGTGTATTTTATAATTGTGTGGAACGTTTTTAGCAGAAAATAGAGTGGTCTGTGTTTTGATACTTTGCTTTTTAATCATTCTTTTTTTCATATTTTAATTTTTTGTTGAGATTGATATTCGTCAAATCGGCAAAGATTTGCTCTAGGTGGAGCACGAAACAAAGGGTCAGACTTTTATTCGCTAAAGCCAGCTTGTGGTCCTTCAGTTGCCATTTGCGTTCTAGGGCCTTAGTAATTCTTTCAAATATCCTCGCAGCCCTAATAGACACTTATATACTTATATATGTCACTTTCCTCTTCAAACCAACAGAGCAAAAATAAAGTATTCATAATATTATCTCAATTTCTGTCCAGCACAAAGGTCATTTTCCTCTAACTCTCAAAACGCCCGCACAATGGGACAAATTAAAAAAACTCCAGACAAAAATTTCCAAGACAATTAAAAGAGGGTGCGACACTAAGTCCGATTTAATAACCAATCGAGCCCAACACCTAAAGAACGTAGCAATAAAAAAAATCTGAGAAGAATTTCTTCCCCAATATAATTTCGTAATCACCGGACCGTGCGTCCGGTTCCGGCAAAAAACTGAGATACGACCTTCCAGAGCGCCTCGTCAGAATTCGTGTAGTATGGATAAGATAAGACGGCCATTTGACGTTCATTGTAATTGACAAGATAAAAAAGATGAACGTTTCAGGTAAGTTTAAAATTATAGCAAATTCTAATAAAAGTAGAAGAGAACATTCTTTATTGTGTAGGTACCAGAATTGTATTTGCAAACTCTTCAACCAATATTTTGATAAAAAAAAATCTATTGGGCAGCGTGGCGCTAGTTTACGATGTTGAGAAAGTGATTATTATTGTTTATTTAGATTTACACATATTTAAATAATATATAGTTGCATTTTTCAAGCACTTGCTTAAGTATTGATATTTATTAAAAAATGGAATAGTAGTTATTTTAAATTTAACTTCATGTTTAACTTAAAATAATAAATAAGTACAACGTTACAATTACAATCCCACAAAACCAATCACAATCAAACAAAAAAGAAATAAAAGAAAAAATATGCGGCACATCCACCCAATTCGATTCCGCGATATGATGTCAATATTTACCCGGGTAAAAGAAGGCGGCAAAAAATAAATTAGGCAAAAGCTCATTTTGCCTGAAAAATCTTCGCAGCGACATCTGCGGCCCGAGGGTTGGTTAGGGGTGGGGGAAACGTGATTTCTTTCCCATTACTATTTGAGCACTTAAGTGGTAATGGCGGACCACTGTGCAATGTTAGGTGGAGTTGAGTAGATAGGTATTGAGTTACACTGTGGTGGCAAAAATTGAGAATTAGTAGTGATGTGATTAGAACGCGTGAGTTTTGTTTTTATCTTTTTCATTACATCTTTTTTTTTTGTAAAAAAAGATAAATCATTATAGATGGTAAAGTATTACATGGACTGTTTCCTTTTCTCGTAAATACTGACAGTTTCTGAAGGAAATGAGGTATTCTAATTATGATTTATGGATAGTCAACTTGTTACTATGTCATGTTTGTCGGCTTTGACACATTATTATAATTATATCTCCTTGATTTTCCTAGCATGTTTCTCTAACGTATTGTAAGAGAGATTGTTCTTAAAGAGTAGATATCAATAAAAGATGTAAGTACTAAAAGTCTGATGCCTACTTGAAATTCCACTGACTTCCCACAAGAAAAAGGGCGAGAAAATTTCAAAGAAAATTTAACTCAAAAAGGGTTAAACGTCAAAAACTACATAATAACTCATCCCTATCCAGCAAAAATCTCACGGCCGAGGGTTAGGTGTACTTCAAATTAATAGAAAGATAACTCTGGCGGTTTCTATTATTTTATAAAAAAGCAAGGGTTTCAAACCTTTGGTTTACTTTATATTATGGACTTTGTGAACTTCAACCTTTTGCAAAACATTATTTTTAGATAGCCACGCTGTTATGGAAGTGTTTGGATCATAATTAATGTGGAATAAAAGCGAAGGGAAGCTTATTTTTCTAGAAATAGAATCTATTGTTTCTAGAAAGTGGGGAAATTAAATCACTTGGGTGATTTCTGTCCGAGACGTATTTAGTTAAGTAGTTTATTTTGCGTACAATGTTTTAATTCTATAACATTATCTTTTTTTAGTTAAAAACGTATCTTTTTTTAGTTAAAAACGTATCTTTTTTTACTAAAAAGGACTAGTTTTTTAGTGTTCCACGCTCGCCCAAAAAGATGTCACCAAACCGTATGCCACACTAGGGAGGTGCAAAAGAGAACTTGAGGCCCTGTAACGAAGGCAATGAAGGGACAGGGCTCTTCCCAAGAGCGGGAGAACTCATTGAATGATTTTACACATAGAAAAAACTTATCTTCACGATGCTATAACATTTTAATAAATAATCATGAAAACAATTGCATAAAACGCTATAACAAGTCTGTTGAAAAATACGGAAAACAAACAAAATACTCAATAGGATGAGACGGGCGCTAATTTGGACGCAAACATTTGTGAAAATCAAATAAAAGCCGATCACGCGAAACAACCTTTTTTCCATCTCGGCTTCTGCAAATAGGCTACAGTTTTTTTTTGTATACTGCAACACGATTTGATACTTGTGTTTGTTTTTTCATTTTATTTGTTTTTTTTTTTCGGGGAAGTGTTAGTGATACTGAGAGTATCGTGTAATCAAATTACTGGGTTATGGAGGTCAGATAGAAAGTCGATCCATGAAAAATACTGGTATTTAGCTGCATGTTGTTTGACTGAAAGTTGAGCCTGCTAGCTGTAAGCAGGCAGTGTCGAAGCCTACTGGAGCCAAAGGCCGCTTTTTTAAAAGAAGGCTCGGCCCGGTATGATAGGCAACAAAAGAACGGGGTAGGAAGTCTGACACTATTTCCCGCTCCGCCCAAGGGCGGGATTTGCCATTGGATGATTTTACCTACCATATAAAAACCTTTAGATATATAGCTGGAAAAAAGCTAGGTTTTTGGCTTTTAATTTTACCTTGAATTTTTTTGATATTTGTGTTTTTGCCCATATAGAGTGAAGCGTTTTATTTGAAAATACCAATTTGTGCTTTGACATCTACAAATAATGTGAGTTTTAAAGTACTATTTCGTTATCGGATTATATCAGTCATTGAAATTGGGTTATATAAATGGTCTAGGTAAATAGTGTTCGACTAGGCTATTATGTTTTTTATATTTTATTATGCTCACAAAATTCTATAGATTTTTAAAACATATTGTATACTTTATACTTCTTCAATGCATGTATTTAGACTTTCTTTTAGGTATTCTAAAATCATAGTCATCATTTATTGTAATAGTTGACTAGCTTCTGCTAGTAGTTTTGCTCACGTGATAGCAGAAAATTATTTAACATACTCTTAGGATAAAAAAGGTATTCTATGTACTATTACAGAACATGGTCTATCTGCTTGTCAAATTTCATCTAATCCGTATAGATGTTTGAGCATGTAACAACGTACACACACTCACAAACTTATAAGTGTGATAAACATTACCCGATTTTTTTTCCTAAAGTATCAAAACCTGTGTTCCTTGTAAACTGTGCCCTCTTTTTCTGGAGGGTGGCACAAAGACGCGGTGGAAAATGAAAAAAGCGACAAAAAAAAAGATAACTGAATCCCTCCGAGTTGAACCAATCATGGAAATTACGTCGCTTTCTATTGGACGACTCTGTTTGAATATTTATTTAATATAAACATTTGTTTTTTAACCGATTAGCCTGGTATTGGTAGGTATTTTCTTTTTATGCATTGTTTTTTTTTTTTAAAGCACTTAGCATAGCTTAATTATGCTAAGTGATATATGGGAACATCACTGTTGGACCATAAATGACAATCTAAATGGTTGATGGAATCAAAGATTTTATATTTCAATTTAAGATTTTTTTTTATATTTTCATTTTTTACTAAACTTGACGAGTATATTGAACACATTCATTGTGTGTACAGCTAAAGAATAAAATTCCTTGCCGGAGCCTGTGTTTCCTGATAGCTACAATTTTGGGATATTTAAGTCAAGAGTGAATAGGTTACTTCTAGGCAAGCCACCATCGACCACATCATCGCTTACAATCAGTTGAGATAGTTCTAAAACACGATCATATCAATAATAAAAAAGGAAAGGCAAAAACTGGGTAATTTAGGCTGAAAACTAGTGGGAAAAGTGGTATTTGAAAGGGTTTAATTGTTTGAATTAATAATTCACTTCCTCTTAAATCATTGTGAAAGAGGGTCTCCTATCACAGGCATCATCTTGTTGAAAAGGAGGCTTCAATCATAAATTTATCTATACTAGCTGATACATATACATTTCGATTTCTTTTTATATTAAATCATGATTTTGGAAAAATAACAGCAATCAGTGTGAAATAAGATAATCAGTGAAATTTCATTTTTAGTGGACTTTTCATTTAAATGATTTATACAAGTGCTTGACTCCACCTGATGGTAAGCAGTGAGTTGATGGTGAAGCGCAATAGTTTATTAAGAGCCTATTTACTTTAGTCTTTTTTTAAAATATCCTCAACTAAAACATAATTCAAGATTCTTCCAAAATAAATCATACAAGCTATTTAAAACCACTAAATCTGAAATCAACCTTATCATCCAAACATACGAAACATGGCACTCCGCCAAAAGCCAAAAAGATACCCTATAAGATTAATAATACATTATATTTTCGTACTAAAATACCACATTATATAAACCACCCCTTATCCCCAGTGGGGCAAGGATTTCTTTACGCGGACAAATTTTTCCATTAATATTTTTTTCTCAAGAATACTAAGATGGATTACGTGGTTGAATTAACGGTTATTCCCAAAGGTACCAGGTTCGACATCCCCTTCAGTCTTGAGGTTATTTTTAGGGTACCAGTGGACTAAGTTTCTTAGGTAACTACGCGACAAAATGGCGGACTTTGACGTCAGAATAAAATTATATTTTGTTGTTTCTTGAGTGGCAAATGAAATGGGAAATTATATTTTTAGTTTAAACACGTAATTAAACGCCACCAATGGCAGTTATTTATTGTAATCACGTGCTTAAGCGCATTATAGAAACACGTCGACGAGTCTTCAATGAATTTTGATGACTGTGTTTGCTTTAAATGCTGATTGTATTGGCTATTTATTGAATCAATCTTCGTGGTTAATTTTTATGAATGGAAAATTATATGCAAATGTGTTTTCAGACAGTAATGATCACAATTACCCATATTAAAAAAAAGCACATTACTTAAGTATCTATATTTATTTGATTACAAAAGCCGTGACTTGAATTGAGTGTCGTAGTGTGCATAATCAATCAGTGTTTATACTTCACTATTTATTGGTTAAAAATAAATTACGACGAAGAGGTATTTCATTAATTTGCTGCAAAATCAATAAAATCGAGTGACATAATATTTTTTATTACATGAATATCATTACATCGTCCAAAACTAACAGAGCCTTCTTTGTAGAAATAGTTAAATATAAAAAAAAAAAATTGCAAATAGGTCAAAATAAGCTACCAAATTTAGCAAGACAGGGTGCAAATTATCGTTTATTTTGTCCAATATCACATTAGTTTTATTAAAAGGAAATGCATTTATGCGCTAGGTACGGAAACCACAACATTGCGGTTTTACTGTGGAGATTATTTAGACCAAAACGTATTCCTATGTTTTGTTATAATATTTCGTAATACCTTTTGTAGCTAAAGGTAAAAGAACAAAAAAAATATTTTGTCCATGTTTAGCATCTTGTGTAACACTGTGCGGTAAAATTGCCAACTACATTTATTTTTGAATTAATAAAGGCTATTTATTTTGCGCACAGGTTTAAAAAAAAACCCTTTTACACGTCAATTTTTTAGTCAATTTAATAGATGAGGCTGGTGTTTCCTAACTGAGAAGAAACACCAAAATAAACTCAGAGTTCAAAGTCTCGTTTAAAGTTTATACAGTAAACATATAATGGTCAAATCATATGAGAATCATGCAGGTTAGTGATTTAGATGGTCTTTCATGAAAAAAAAGACCACACAGATTTGAATAGACCTGTCTAGTTAGTTCAGCAGTCACTTATTTTAGCACAATGGCTTAACTTTCGAGGCACAGAGCAATCTCGGTATGTTAAAATGGTCACCCATCCACATAATGACCTTAGCAAGCATTGCTTAACCTTGGATATCAACCCGTGCAAGAGAAAGCATAGCAAGGAGGGTACTATATATTATAGGATACTACTATATTTATTAAATAACGGCAAAAGGTAACGTTTGTTTATGGGACTTAAATATTGAATTTATTCTGTTTTTAGTGTTTTTTTTTTTTTTGTTAATGTGGTAACAGAAATCGAGTACATCATCTGTGAAAATTACAACTGTCTACTTATCGTGGTCATGAGATACAGCCTGGTGACAGACAGACGGACAGTGAAGTCTTACACCAGTTTTTATAAACAAGCAATACTAATTACTTGAGTAAAAGTAACTACTTAAGTAACAATTTGTGTTCTATAGTTAAGAAAAATGAATATTTTAATGAAGATTTCTAACCTCAAGGAATGACTTATTAGAAAATTACTTAGCAACAAGTAATTACTTAGCAAGAGTGAAACGTTTTTACACTTTGGTTACAGAACTCTTAAAACGAGAACCTGATGGAAAATGGCATAAAAGCAGTAGCCAGAGACTAAGAGAAAGCTAATCTAATCTAATTACAATCTAACGTAATTTTTAATGAATATCAGCAGTAATATCCCAGATGTGAAGATTTTATATTACGTTCAAGGTTTTATAGGGTAATAATAAAACCGCTTTCAACTGTGTGCCAGCCATAAAAGGAAATCGATTTGAAAATTATGTGAAATATATAACGTAGCACAGTTTTAAGAGGGGCCCTCTTGAAACTGTGCTTCCCCAATCTTCCATCGTCAACGCAAGCGTGGTTTAAAAGCTTGTTGTTTCATCCGATGCAATCCAACGCAATGTTTGATGTATTGGCAACGCGAAAGAAGAGAGATAAGCAGTAATTCTGTTATTAACTTGAATATTTCACAAAACTTGTGCCAGTGTTTTTTTGAAAACCTTAAAAGTTTTTGGAAAATAATTTCATCATTCAGAATCATCATGGACAAAGTTCACGCAAAATAGCACATTTTCAAAGCTCTTTACTGAATTAGTCCTACACAAATTTATGATTTGATTTTAAGTGTAATCTATGTCATAATATATCCACAAAATATCTGTGTTCCTAAAATATTTAGAGAAAGATGTATAATAAAGTTATAATCACGTAAGAGCGCTTGTACGAAACTGCACCTCGGGAAAGACGTTCTTAAGGTGAGTCTACGCTACGGAGCCAAGCACGAACTGAGCACAGGTCGAGCCGCTCTACTCACGGTCTCAAGTGTGGACTTAACGAGCCCCCAACGATCACTGTCCTCGGACGTGATGCGAAACCTTTTGTGTTCGTCAAAAAATTGACAATAGGCACAGTCGAGCACGAACCAAACGCTTGAAGCACGCTCGTTTCTAGCTTGTAAGTCAGTACACACTACCACGAATTTGTGCCCGGTTTCGTGCTGTACTCGTGCTCGGCTCTTCTGGTGTAGACCCACCTTAAGAAGTAACCTATACTTAATTATGCTGCCGTTTGAAACATTGCCCGTGGCTCTAAAATGCATAGGGCAACTGAAAGACACAGATGAGATTTAAGTAAAAGTCGGACACGCCTTCTCTCAAATAATCCCATAAGCACATTGCCCATTGTTTTTGTACCTCAAGGCCATTAGCCTTAAGGTACAAAAATGACTAAACTGATATTTTGATGAATGCCTAAAGAGCCGGCCCTCTCTTAGAGAGGAGGCCTGAGTCTCAGCAGTGAGAACATTATAAGGTTGACGCAAAAGGAGGCCGATCATCATCATCATCATTTCAGTCAAAAGACGTCCTTTATGGTCATATGCTATCCCAAAGTAACGCTACAACGAACGGTCCTGTTCGTCACGCATCCATCGGACTTTCGCGACACTTACCAGATCATCAGTCCACTTTATGGCTATTTTCCGGGTAGTCCAACAAAACATAATCAAATCTTACAGCTTAAGAGATATTAACTACAATTGGACAAATTTTTGAAAGAATCACCGCAGAACGCTAAATATGGCAAATGAAGGAACAAGGAACACGAGTAAGATTAAATCAATAAAAATTTCACACTCCTTAGTGAAGTCCTCTAGAGCGAAAGAAATTATTTAATGATGTCTAAACAATAGAATCAAACCATGTCGCCTACAGAGAAAATTCTTCAAAAGCACTAAAATTTATATATCATCGTAATCTATCAAACTGGAAAGGACTGGAACAGTTTGCCTGTTACCGTCTTTCAATCCGAATATAATTTGGGTGTCTTCAAGGCTAGAGTAAATAGGCTCTTAATAAACTAATGCACCTCTCCATCAACAATTACATCACTGCTTACCTTCAAATGGGATCGCGAGTCAAGTACTAGTGTATATGATTAAAAAAAAACTATAGTAGGAACAGTAGACCAAATAAGCCAAACAAAAACACAGAATGCATCAAAGCATGTCCAATATAAGTACATACATGGATATCGATTTGGTCACACAGGAGAAGGCTATACCACCGACTATTAGATTCAAGAACTTGCGTGGGACGACGTATATATAGAGGGTGACTATAGATCTGTGTGCATTTGCTTGTGAGAGAGCTAACGTCTTTGGACTAAGTTGGACCTTGGAAGAAGAGTAAATTTAAGATGGTTGGGAAGAAAAAGATTTTAATCAGATTATCTGGGGGAGATTCAATAATGTTTCAGAGACTAAGTCCTGCCATATAAAATGGTAATGCTGCTAGTCTTTTGGACACACTTGCAGTCGATAGCGATGCGGAAAAAAATTTGGACGCCAATTTTAGTATTAAGCTTTTGTCCTAAGAGTAATATAGTTAAAAGTTTGTAATCAAGTTAGTTTGTTGTACACTAAAAAGAGAAATATACTCGTATTAAGATAAGAAAGCGTTTATAGGTTACACAGAAATTCTCGTAATAAAATTAGTAGAGACATCTATATTTCTATTCAAATACTGAGTTTCATTATGTTGTGCTAAGTATTTATTCAGTTAAGATTTCAAAATCATCGTTACTATCCTCTATGTGTTACATAGTCAAACGCTTGTCGCAAATCCAAATATAGAGTGTTGTAACAAACTTGAAATATACTTTTAAATTATTAAATTATCAAAATCGAAATCGACATCATCAAAAGTATCTTTTTCTTTGAAAACCACTAAAAATAAAATTAGTCTTGAAAATTAATCTAATAACATTACTTAATATATTGCAACAGAAATATCGGTTAAAATGTTTCAAAATTCAATGATTATTAACAAATTAATTGATTGTATGTATGTTCACTTTGCTGTCCTTTCTATGATGATTATATTTCAAAAGCATTTCTTCATGCAGAATTATTTATCTCTACAGATGCATCGCAAATCCGAAATCATTTACTGATGCAGAATTTTTACCCCCGCCAGCCGCAGTTTCGCTCGCGGGTTCAGTACAATCATCGTCTGTGTACCATGGCGCAATGATTTTATTGATTTCTACTATCCCCCTGCCCCCCAACCCCACCCGCAAACACACGAGATCACCCCTTCACCCCCGCTATATAAGTACATAGCGCCAATAATTTGCACTGGGCGTGAAACCGTAAAAGGCTATGATGTTTATGTTGGTGTAGGTCATTCAACCTGCGAAAATGATGGTAATTTTGATAAAGGGTTGAGTATAAACGATGATGATTTTATTAAGGAAAAATAGGGTGCTGATACTGAAAATTAAGCTGTTATAGATGAGACATTTAGTTTAATAACAGCGACTAGAGAATTTTCTAAATATAAGACTAAAAATTTTGCCCTTACTGCTATCAATTATTAAATCCTCTTCAAACCTTAGCCGATAAGCATGATGCGTCGGTGATCAATCACTGGTTACAGTTGCTTAAGTTTTTTTAGGTCTTGGCGTATTACTAACCTTTTAGTTGATAAGTTATTACTAACCATTGGAGCATCTTTGTCTTTTTAAATAAATATTATTTCTTCAGTCTTTCTTTCTTTAGTATTTAAAGTTATGTCTTCTATTATCTCACTAAAATCTTTATTAAGAAGATCTTAAACTAAATCTAACCTAGTCTTCACGTCGTTGCTCAAATTCAACTGATTGCCAAGGTACAGAGCTACATACCTACAGTCATATCCACATACTATCTGGATTAGCATGAAGTTTGTTTCTATATGTATATATAGAGGGCTAACAGTAACGGATGGGATATAAAGCGGTTTAAATGTTCTGGATTTAGAATGATGAGACATAGTGGAAAGAATTCAAGAAGCTTTGTAGTGGTTGAAGATTTTAAGATAATACTCGTAGTAACTGTGTTTGAAGTTGAAACGTAAAAGGCTGTAGTTTTGTTAGTTTAGATCATCATCATTTCAGCAAAAAGACGTCCACTGTTGGACATAAGCCTCCCCCAAGCGTCGCCACAATGGCCGGTCCTGTGCGTCTCGCATCCATCGGACTCCAGCGACCCTGACCAGGTCATCGGTCCACCTTGTAGGAGGCCTTCCAACGCTGCATCTTCTGGTACGCGGCTGCTGCTCCAGAACCCTTCGGCCCCAACGGCCATCTGTTCCGCGTGCAATGTGCCCAGCCCATTGCAACTTAAGTTTGGTGATTCTATGTGCTACGTCGGCAACCCTGGTTCTCTTGCGGATATCTTCATTCATTTTGATATTAATAAAAACTAAATTCAAAACTTGTATATGTACGGGTACTTCTCTTCTCATGCTGAGATTACCTCCTCTCTAAAAGAAGATATGGACCATATACCACGCGGGTCCAGTGCGGATTGGTAAATGTCACAAGTCTTAAAATTTTTTGTTCTAGGACATGCCGGTTTCCTCACGATATTTTTCTTCACCGTTTTGAGAGCAGTGGTGGTGAAATAAATTACAAATAGCCCTACGACCCTACGACCTAGAACTCGTAAATTGGGACCATTACCACTGTTCCACAATATTATAACACACTACAGTCTCTAGAAAAATCTCAACAAAAACGTCACTAATAAAAAAAACTCAACAACATCGTCACTAATAAAAAAAGTAAAAAAATATCGTCACTAATAAAAAAAAAGTAAAAAAAGTCGTCACTAATAAAAAAATCTCAACAAAATCGTCACTAATAAAAAAAAACTCAACAAAAACGTCACAACTAAAAAGTTTCGTGTTCAAAAGGCGGAAAGGTTCCAGTTAAATTATTCGAATATTTCTCTGCAGAGTTTCAAGAACATCGGACAGAGGTCTTTGTTCTTTTAGAGAATTTTTCACTGAAAGTTTCAGTTTAATATTGAGTTTCAGTAGCTACCGGAAGAAGACGACTGGAGTTTAGCGCACACCTGTTATTTTTTTGGTACTTTTGCTTTAAAATTTGTTAATTTTCTTTGTGAATCTTGTGACAGTTTTTTAATAAAAAGTAAGGGATCTTATATTAGTTGCTCTCCGGAAATTAAGAAAAATGTTAAGACTCCATGTTAGGTCTTTTTTTATGGTGCGAAAATCATTCGATGATGACATCTCCCGCCTTTAGGTGGAGCGGGATATATTGTCAGAGTTTTACTGACTAAAACTCACTTCTGTTCCTTTGTTGCCTTTCATACCGAGGCCGAATCTTCCTTACTGAAAACGGACCCTGGCCCCAGTAGGCTTCAACCCTGCTGGGCTTCTACGGTTGGCGCGTGAAAAGATACGCGCCATCGACGACATGGGCTCGGTCCGGACGGTTACCGGACGGCCAGACGGCTAACTACCCATTGCTCGCCGTTCGCAAACGCTTTTGTCTTGCTCCACCATAGACCGGTAGACAATATTTGATAATTACTACCTACCCAAAAAAAAAAACACGATTGAAATACTAGCATTAGACCTTTTGAACGCCACATAAACTCACTTCCCCCTCATTACAAACAAATGACATATAAAATAAACAAGAAAAACTTCTGCGATGAACAATTCCAAACAAAATGTAAGACTTTTTGTCTAAAGTTCACCTCGTATCCAAGTTTTTTGTTCCATTGTCATGTAAAATCTTGAAAATAATTGGAAGGGCGATCGATGAGTTTTTCAGCCTATTGGGAACGTATGAAAGGAACATAAAGAAAATGTATACAAACTTTTTGTCTTACACTTTCTGGTTCAAAGAGGGGTCCGAGTGATTTCTTAATTGAATTTTCTTAAGGACCAAAGTAAAAACAAATCTATACCGTGACTGCAGACACAGCATTGAAATATTATAAGGGAATGTTACGCGCAAACATAGCAATCAGAAAACCTGGACTCGAAGCTCACTGATCTATGATCAATGTCATCACAGTCGCAAACCTATAGTCACTAACTAATACATGACACTAGTATTTTTGTAGGTTATCGGTCCACTTTTTGGTAGGCTTACTAACACCACTGAATTAACTCAGATAATTGTAGCGACAAGAAATATGTTTATATAAAAAAGATTATTGTAACACTTAAAATGATTTTAAAAGAGTGTCCATGGAGTTTCTTGCACGTTCTTCTCCATAGAGATCTACGCTTTGGAACGTGCAATTTAGCTTCACTTTTTTTGACTAACCGACATTTTGACTATTCAATATTGCCTGCAAATGGTCTATTTGAAATAAATGAGTTTGATTTTGATTTTTGAATGCAAAAACTAAAATCCAAAGATATAGAGACTGTTACTAAGAAATTCCAGTTGGAGATCAAACATCAATTCAGCCCAAACACGTCCACTGTTGGACATAGGCCTCCCTCAAATGTCACCACAATGAACGGTCTTGTGCTTCTCGCTGCCATCGGATTCCCGCAATCTTTACCAGATCATCGGTCCACCTTGTAGCAGGCCGTCCAACGCTGCGTCTTTCGGTACACAGCACTCCAGAACCAGGCCCCAACGGCCATCTGTTCTGCGAGCCCACTTTGCTCTATCCAGAAATCAATCCAAGACCATTCCTTGCTATTCAAACAATGAAAGCAGATGCTAAAAACATTCCCATATTTAAAATAAACTGTACAAACGAACCTAGACTTATTAAAACGCAATTAGATATACGCGACGTTCCCTGGCTCTTACTAATAGGTATTTTTCACATCAAATTCATACAGGCTATAATTTGAGTCCAGCCTAAGTATTCCATACGATACTTTGAAAGGTTACGTACGTTATTACGGGGAATGTTATAGTGAAAAGTCTGTATCGACGTGGGAATATTTTGTCATAAATGTATTGTCATTGAAAGGTTCAAAAAGGTGTTACATTGAAACCTATAATTATTTTTCTTGCCATGTGTTGTTGAATACTTAGAAGGAATAAGTAGCTGTTTTAATAATTATGTGTAAGGAATAAGTATGGCTGTTTTAGTAATGATGTGTTTATTTATTGCTATTTTAATAATTATGTGTTTATTTATGTCTGTTTTAATTGTTATGTCTCTATTTAAAGAGTCTTAAGTTAGTTTAGCTTGTAAAACCGATTTTTCTGGCACTATATTAACATTATTTTTTGTAATACAAACGTAGCTAGAATCTTTATATTTTTTTATGATAAATGGATTATTCGAAATTCTTAAATGAATATTTTTAATGTAAACGATTTATTGACGTTTAAACTGGTATTATTATTAGATATTAAAACAAATTATTTTCAAGAAAATATACCAATTAGAAATTTAGAAGCCATTCGCTTTGTAGATAAGTTTTTAAAAGCTAAACCATGAATTTGTTACTTAACAGTTTCAAATAAGTTAGGTCATATTAACGTTTAGATTGTAGATATATACCTACATTGTACTAACTTCCTCCTAAAAACCCGTTTATTTGTCAAACGCGGCAAAAAAATACAAATTTGGTAAAAAAAATCGACCCATTCTTTTACAAATGAATAAAAAATGCACCCGAACTGTAGACCCAACTTATTGACATTGGCATAATTAAAAAACTCATTACTGCTGACAACCTGCAATCAGGGACTTGTAATAAATGCTTTAATTATTATGGACGGCCATGTCGAGTTTTTAGTCTGTGATTAAAACCTCTGTTTGGTCCCTAGTATTTTAATGGACTCTGTTTACTTCCGTGTCCAATAGAGCAATAGTCTAGTCGAATATTGTAATGAAGAAACATTTTTTGTTAACTTGTTTATATACTTGTAAGAACTGATTTTTGAAAGTCAATATTTTCAGAGAGCAGTGGTGGCCGAGTGGTAACGGCCATGACTTACGAGTTGAAGGTCGCGGGTTCAATCCCGGCCAGGCGCATTACTTTGCGTAATTTATTTCATCACCACTACTCTCAAAATGGCGAAGGAAAACATCGTGAGGAAATTGGCATGTCCTTGAACCAAAAATTCGAAGACATGTGACATTCACCAACCCGCACTGGGCCCGCGTGGTGGATTACGGCCCATTCACTCTCTTAGAGAGGAGGTCTGTTTCCCAGCAGTGGGAACATTAAAAGGCTGATGATGATGATGATGAATATTTTCAGTGCTCGAATGTATAAATTCTATGGCGATATACAACCACTATTAAAATTTGGTGGATATCCAACTTATACACATAATTCGTTTTAGGAACAAAATTATTGTTTGATAACAGCTACAATAAGTTACCAAGCAAAATTCAACAGCCAATCTAAACGAGCGGATTCGCATTTAAAAATTTATTAAATTAAAAAAAAAAGTGATTTACGCCGTATAATACTATCATACAGTGAATTGAAATTTATCTATGAAAACAAACCTATGCTGTGTAAACAAATTGGTACAGATATATTTGTTTAATAAACTCGTTTCAAATATAGTCTTTTTGTAAGAGTCATTAGAATTTATACCGGTTAAAAAACTGAGAATCAAATTACGTGTATATGCTGTTCATGTTCTTAATATAAACAAATAAACTAAGTACCTACTAGCTAGCTATTTTGGGAAAACCAGAAAAACGATCGTAAACATCAAGACAAAAAATCATTGTATAAATCTGTGTAAACGTGTATAGTTTGACGTCATATCACTGAGAATCAAATGAACAAAGATACCTATTTCTCTGTAAAACACTACTATAAACAAGACTGATCTGATAAACAATGCAAATGAACCTTCATTTAAAACACCGTTTTTTACGACTATTCCGAGCTACCTACTTATTAAAACAAAATCAACCTATTCCAACTAATTGCCTTGCTAAACGAAACAATAAAAATCTCGACAAAAACATGCGATTGAATTATAATGCAGATACAAATGGACGGACGACGCTCATTGGCTATAACGAACGTGGAAAAACACGTAATTTTTTTTCTATCTGAGCCACGTGAAACGTACTTGGCATGCTAAGCGCCCCTCCCATTGGTCGGCGCCGTCGCTCGCCGCTGGCCATTGGAGAATTTTTTTTACCGCTTTTCACGTATACGGTTGTACTAATTTTTTTCTAAGAAACATCGGCCAATAGTGGGGAGGCCGTTTTAATTATAACGTTCTATTTTTTCGTGACGCGCAGTGTAGTGCTTTTAAATTTGGAATAGAAGTTTGACATGTTGGATTTTAGAGTTTGGATTAGATTTCGATTGTCTATTGTTTTTTTTTTGTTTTTTTTTTTCTGTGACATAATATTTATAGAGTAGCGTTATTATGAGGTTTTATTTTCGTCATCGTGAAATTCATTCAAAAACAGTAAGGAATTATGTTGAACAGGTAAACTTAAAATTATTCACGAATTACATGAAGTAAATTCCCTAATACAAATATGAGTGGAGTTCCAAATATGTTATTTCCTTCCGTAAACCCTGAGAGTCAAATTAATCAATTTTCAACGAATTTAACTAGCTTTAGAACATTTGAGATTTATTTGTTTATTTTATTATTTAGACGGCGCGCGGGACGACTAAGATTTTTGCTTAGGAATTGGCAAGAAGTGATCCCAGTAGGTGACGCTGTAATCGGGTATTTGTTTTTTATGACGAAATTCCTGCGAAAAAAGTAAGACAACGTTTGCTAGTACTGTTTGTTTTTATATATTTTTTTGGTTCATGTTTGGTTGGAAATTGTATGAGTAATGGCAAAAGCCGTATAATAAGTATTTATAAAGGTACTAAAATAGATTCACGTAAGAATCTATTATGAGCCAGTTCGTAATGTAGGTGGTAATATTATGATTCGTTTTAGATGAGTATAAAATGAAATTGAAATACGTTTTAAATCTTTTTTTTTTTGTGTATTTGCGCAAAAATAGTTAATTTACAGTTGAAATGTTCCAAATGGGGTATAACTGGTAGATTAATTGTTGGTTTAAAATTAAAAAATAATAAAAGTATGTAATATTTTTGCAATTTTATCTTCACGTAATACAAAATCGGTTTCCGCGTCTGTCTTAATAGGTTAATATGCGCTTAATTCTCCTAAACCACGCGGATATCACGCAAATGGAACTAGATCGGCCACACACTTCGAAGGGATCCTAAGCATATACCAAGGCAAGCCCTAAACTGGAATCCCCAAGGAAATCGAAAACGTGGTCGCCCTAAGCAGACCTGGTGACGAACGGTCATCGCTGAGGCGAAGAACATAGGGAAGACCTGGAAAGCTGTAAAACGCGAAGCTCAAGACGGGATGGCGGCGCACTGTGGACGACCTCTGCCCCATCTAGAGGACACAGGAATTTAAGTCAAGTCAAGTAAGTCACGCAGATATCATTTATTGATTTCTACCGGTCTTGGGAGCAACAGGGCTATCTTTTACTGACTAAAACCAAAACCACACCTGTATCCTCCAGAACCTTTGCAGTTTAGGACCACAGGTTTCTTTCTCACAAAGTCCTTGCGGTTTCAGCGAGTATTGGCCCTGCTGAGCCCCTACGGGTTTGCTGACATCTCTTTAGGGCACGTGTGATACATTCGCGCCATCGATTTCTTAGGCTTGGTTCATACGAGCTACCTATTACTCGTCCATGAGTCTGGCAGTAAATAAGATATTTACTTATTTCTAAATGCAATAGGTAAGTAATTACTTGCATGATAATTTAATACTGCTAAGTGATACATCAATTTTATTATTGAAATTCCGTCATTATAATTTTAATAGGTTTATTTTATGTAGGTATGTCTTTCGTCTTATATGTATATTTATTTTTATAGAATAAACAAGGCAATATTTTCTTTATTTAGGTATAGGTACGTAATATATTATATTATATTTTTTATTTATTGGTATGTAGTGTTATGTCAGCATGTCTTGTTTAGTTTTGTTTTGTTTAGCTACCAGCATATATAGTATTGAACTGGAATATAATTATGATTGTCAACTTTCTTTGTACGGACTTTTTCTATATTAATACCTTATATTGATACTAATTATACCAAAGTCTATATAGAATATTACCCTAATAACGCATCTATTGCAATGTGTATTAAATGTTTTTCGTTTCGAAGTAAAGTTGAGAAACAATTGCGTAGTTTTATTTTTTGCAAAACTAAACATGTATATATGGTTTCAATATTTGTTTTTCAACTCCAATTTTAATTTTTCTTTTCATTTAGTGTGTTTTGCATTAATACTTTCAATTTTTTTTATTCGTTTGCCGGCTTGCAGCATAACAAGATGAAATGTTTCCAGAAACATGTTTCTGAAACATGTTTTTTCAACATTTTCTCCAGGCTATACCGACATCAAAATCTTAGATTTTTGGCTACTATCACTGATTTCCTTGGTATGTAAATAAAAAAAAAATCTTTATCCACTAACCTGTATGCAACCGCGTATGCTGTTGAACGTGGCTTAACTGCTTGAACCGTCGATCACAATACGAGCACTTGTAAGGCTTTTCGCCAGTATGCACTCTGATGTGCTGCACCAGTTGATGGTTGGAACTGAAGGATTTTAGGCACTGTTGGCACTGATGAGGCTTCACTTCTCCACCTAGGCCTCGCTGGAGCTCCCTTGCGTGCATCTGCATGGCGTTCTTGTGCATAAATATCTGTAACAATTTGTACCTGTGTTATTTTCGGGTTTAGTTTGGAGAATGGGGGCCTGACTGAGCTGAGGTTTTGAAAAGATGACAGAGAGTACACGGCATACAAGTTGGACTTAAATCGCTATCGAACTTTAATGCACAGTAACAGATTCACGGATCCCAATCGAAGTGGAGGAGATTGCTTTTTTATGATTTGTTTCTATTGATATTTGTACGCTTTTACGGCAAAACATAGCGAGACTTTTGTGTTAATACTTATGCTTCACAAATAAAAACTCCTATAATCCTAATAACTACAACCTAGGAGTCTTTAAGTCAAGAGCGAATAGGCTACTTCTAGGCAAGCGTGCTTCATCATCGACCACATCGTCGGTTACCATCAGGCGAGATAGTAGTCAAACGCGAGACAAGACATGGTAAAAGAAAAAAAACATAAGTTCCAATTAATAGTTTCTATATACTTAAATGAAATGCTTAGAGTTGAATTGAGAGAATCGGTTAAGTGGTTTCAGAGATTACCTTCTACATACAAACTTACAATATCTCTTTATAATATTAGAGCAGTGGTGGCCGAACGTTAACGGCCCTGACCTATAAGTTGTACACCCCACAAACCCAGCCAGGCGCATGACTTTGTGTAATTTATTTCGTCACCACTGCTCTCAAAAAGCTGAAGGAAAACATCGTGACGAAACCTGCATGTAACATCAACCAACCCGCACTGGGACCGCGTCTGCTAGATTATGGCCCATTCCTTCTCCTAGAGAGGAGGCCTGAGTCTCAGCAGTGGGAACATTATATGGCTGATGCTATGCTATGCTAACATTCGTATAGAACAGAAAAATCTATTAAATTTTGTATGCTTTGAACTTATATCGTTGTTATTATTGTAGCTAGCAATCATAAGATCATGAGATTTAGCTGCAGATTTCTTAATGAAAGAAAATTATTGATCACGATTTTGGAAATCAAGGGTTGTGGTTTGTTTTATCGATATTAAAGTAAAAGATAAAGAACAGGTCCTAACTGTAGTATAACCCACGATGTTTTGTAGTTATCACACTAATAACATAAATTCGAAAGCTTGTATGTATTGTGGCGACCAAGCAGGTCATATAGGCAGGGTAACGTGTATATTGGCACATAGAATTAACTTTGAAGAGTAAAAAGAAAAGTTAGTTTTAGACACAGAGTTTTGTATTAGACTGTCAATGAGGAAAAAAATAAGAATCTAATTTAATGTTTTTATATTTATAATTGAGCTTCTATTAGCAATATTAAAATGAATTGAAGCATTTGATTTACGCCTCCACACACCACAGTGTGTATGTACGGATTTTTTGACATTTTCTAACTTTAAATACGTTATTTATAACATCACAATCTAACTTAGTAATACGTTATTCATAACATCACAATCTAACTTAGTAACTCTTGTCTTACCATGCAACAAAATTTAGTAAAACAAAAAATCTTTACGACTTAAAACCTTAGTAGTAAATAAGCCTCATTACCCAATACTTAATAGCAAAGATCCATACAAATCTACGGAAATACCGGCCATAAGTACAGTAAATACATACAGGTACATAACTTATATACCCACTAGTGGTGTAAAGTTTCACGCGCCGCGTCCTATAATTTTGCCGCAGCAAAGAAATTGCTTTCGCCCGTACTTTAGATAAGGTGGAATTATAGAGACTATATTATTAAGTACCATGGTTTACCCACCTCGTGTGGTTGATTGCCTAAGCTATTTTTTGGTGTAGTGACGTTATTGGGGCTGTTTTTTAATCTTCCACTGTTGGACATAGGCCTCCCCCAAGTGCCGCCACAACGAACGGTCCTGCGCTGCGTTTTTAGTGCGGGCTTGAAATAAGTGTCTACAATGCCTAGTAACCAACGGAATGAAGATCGTAGCGCTTCATAAGTAGACTTGTTATGACGTAGATAGAATCTTATAAGGGATTTTCTTCCCGGATGGTGAGCTTTTCAGTAGCTCGCGGTCCACACGTTGTGTTTCACGCACGTTTCAATGACCTGACAGCAAAATTGACAGAGCCCTCTAGGCCGAAGCAAGCCATGGTTGTGGGTTTGTTCCAAAGAGCTTACCGTCTCCTTGGAATGCAAACTGCATTTGAAGGAACACAGGGTCAGTATAAGTCTGGGACTCTCATTCGCTCCAGGTAGAGCTGGAGAAGTAATTTGTTAATTTTCCTCTGTAGCGCAGTATTCTAAGTCCCATTAACGGATCAAGTCTGAAACATTATACTGAGCTCCAAAACCAGGACAATAGATGTGGCTCAAAAGGCTGCCGAACAAGAACAGGACTGGGTAAGATAGGTATGTCTGCTGTATGCCCGACAGATTGTGGGTCAAACTAGCACAACGACGATGCCCTAAAACAGTGCAACGGGGTTGCAGCAGACCACGAAAGAGCTGGCGCGAAGAACTACATAGATTTTGCCAGAATTGGAAGGAAGAAGTATGGGTCAAAGAAAGGTGGATGAATTGGAGGCCTTGGCCCAGGAGTAGGATAGAACGGGCTAACAAAAAACGGGAGAATTTCTTACTAAGATGTAAGTTTTATAAGTAACTCAAAGTTGAGATATTTATGTTAATACAATTAACTCATAGTCAATCTGCTACAAAATTATTTGACTTGTTTTCAAATAAGGAAATCAAATTAATATTAAGTTAAAAATTCTGTGAACTCTTAAAATAAACAACTCATGGGTAATTTGATGCGGCAATTACTGGGAATAATTATAAAAAGAACAAAAACCTACTATTTAGGGTTTTTCTAAGCAGTACCTACAGTTTTATTTATAATTTGTTGTGCTTACAGCTAATACGTAAAATTCCCTGCCCGAGTCTGTGTTTTTTGATAGCTTCAACTTAGTTGTCTTTATTTCTATACAGTCAAGCCAACCATGTAACACACAGCTGCATGGCGTCGCATTGCGAGAGAGGTGGAGGACCAAGACTCAACGAAGACATGACCACGTCCACTCTGTGAAGAGTGCATGACTAAGAAGAAGAAGACCTAATTACACAATTGTAACCCTCTCCTCTCCTCTGTGCGAACAGCTAAGGAATGAAATTCTCTGCTAAAGTCATTTTTTTCGGTGGAAAAAGCATCCAATGACATCTCCGCGCCCTTGAGCAGGACGGGAGATAATGTCAGACTTTTACTGACTCGTGTTCCTTCTTTGCTTTCGCTCCAGGGCCTTGGGGTTCACTTTCATACCCCTGCCTGTCCCTGATGGGCCCCTACTGTTTGCTGAAATCTCGGCCGTCGACGACTTGGGCTCGTCGGATGGCGAGGTATTCATTGTTCGTACCCTAGTACAGATATTTGTTTCGGGCCTGGGTTTCTTTTTTATGTGAATTAACATGTTTGTTAGTGCACCTATGATGCAAGATTAATTTCTAGCATGTATTTATAAAATGCTTGCAATTAAAAAAGAAAGATTGTTTGCAAGGAAAACAGATATAACGTAATTTTCTTCTAGTAAAACAAATTAAAGTCTAGGACACCTAATTTTCTAAAGGAATTAGAACAAGACAATTTGCTCGTTTGCCCATCCACCTGTTCAAAGACCTGACATGATAATAAGCATCCTAAACAGTTGGTTTATTTTTGACACAAATGCAAAACAGTACAGTTAAAGTGAAATCCTACCCTCGCGTACATTAAATTTTCTTATAGCGAGGGTATAGTGTTAAAACCCAATAAGTGTCGAAAAAAAAAACACCACTTTTTTAATTTTGACTAAACGTGGTCACTATTATTGAATTATTAACTCAAGTAATTTTGTTTCTGCTGCGAATTCCACTTATTGGTTTAGACCACTGGAAAGAGCGCCAAAAATGTACTAAAAAAACGATTTTTGATTTAGTACTACATAGTATTTTTTGATTCAAGTGGAAAAAGTTTCATTCTTATTCGAGGCAGAATTCATTCGAGCTGCAGGATGGCGAGGGTGTTATGGAGCTGAGTGCTGCTGTGACAAACAACGATTTTTAATAGACTTACGAAGAAATAAATAAGCGCGGATTGCACTGCGACTCGTGGAGATCGCTTAGTGTCCAGCCTGATAAGGTAAATACAATAAATTGTGTGCGGGGGCGAGCTAGTCCACTTTTCCGCACTAGTGCGGAAAACAGTAAATTGCTAAAAGCGGTAGGGATAAGAACGGAAGCAAGTCATTTTCAAGTTGTACATTGATTAAAATGTGATTTGCGATTGTAGTGTATTGAACTACAATATCATCATTTCAGCCGAAAGATGTCCACAGTTAGACATAGGCCTTTTCCAAGTGTCACCACAACGAAGGATCCTGTACGTCTCACACACTAGTTTATTAAGAACCTATTCACTCCAGCCTTGAAGACTCCTAAAATTATAAATTTATAAACTTCACCAAAAACTAAAAATAATTGACTTCATTACGTTCAACAATCAAAACAACAAAAGTTTTATCAATACCGGTTGTCATGTTAGAATTGTTTAATCTCGACCTAATCTCGCAGTATATATATTTTATACGTTTGCCTGTATATTTATTGAAAACCCTTCGTTTGTAGGATTGCAAAGAAACGACTTTGGACACGCAACTGTACAGTGGCGGCCGTGGTAACTGATACGCAGTACCATATTGTAATAAAATCTATGTTACGCGACCTATGAGCAGTATTATCGGGTGGAATTGTGGAAATATTAACGTTATTAGTGAGTAAAGGTGTAGTAGAGGTTATAGGTGTTTTTTTTTAGTAGCCGCAATAGCGTTACAAAAAAAAAAAAAAATTAAAAAATAATTTACCTCAAACAAGACATCGGAATTTTGTGTGATCCACATTTTTGCAAAACTTTAATTATAATGATTTTTATTTCTCCTCTAACTACTTGAAGGTATCATGGACAACGATATAACTGAACTAAGCATTTTATTTACAATAATAATTTTATTCTGTCCCACTCTTGAGCGGAAGGAAAAATATAACAAAAATCAATTAAATACAACATCATAATATTAGTTTAAAAAAAATAAATTGCTAACAAACAAGGAAGAAACGGGGAATTCTTCCTCGTTTATAGTGAATCTTTTAAAACAATGAAAAAATATTATTTATTTATTTTTTAGCATGCTGGTTTAATACTAAGAACAACTAAAAAATTAGAAGCATACTGGTTCTAATTTTCTGCGATTGGCGCGCTAAACCAAGCTCTTCAGTTTTATAATATTATTATAAGGTATAGATTACAAAAGATACTCAAGTAATAATAAAAAAAAAAATCTAATATCTCATGTTGAGGCCGTAGGTACTCTTCCAAAACGGCTTGACCGATTTTAATATCATTTTTAGATTGATTTTAGTAGTATTTTTTTCCGTACTACTCCCAGTCCCCCACCTCCCATTTTATCATAGGGACTATAGTATTTTTGTTTCGATTTATACTTACTTTCCAATGTTTTGATAATTTGTACGGCAAAATAATGTTTGCCAATCCATCATTACAGAAAATATCAAACACAAAGAAATCAGTACTTTTAATATAAAGTTAATTTGAACTTATAATTCAACGTCAATCCAAAGATGTAATACTTCAAAGCAACCTGTTTTAAAAAACGGCAATTTCATAGATAAAGACCGATTATCTATTATAAATATTTAAATTTAAACCAATTATTATTTAACCGATGTTAATATCATCATTAAATGTAAATATCGTGTGCAATTGTATATTTTTTAATTTAAATATTATTCTTTAATTTTATTAATAAATATTAATACAATGTAATTATTATTATGTTCCAATAAAAATAAAATAACCATTTAAAAAGTCTTAGTTTTAAAAACCCGTCAAAAACTCAAAAGGTGTGCCAATAAATCGGCACTACAGTGTAACCCTTTCACGCGTGGTAGAAAGTGGGCTCCAGTCGTATCACGCAACGAAGAAATTGTAAAGAATTTATGCTTTTGATACGATATGACGCGAGGTCTAAGGTTCTATTCCCGGAAGAACTCTTGACTTATTGTTAGTATCGAAGTAACTGCCATTTTCTCGGCTATTTATAGTTTACTTGAAATATTTAGTATAGAATATCGCCGGCTTTTAGGACTGTCGTCAAGTCACTGAGAAGTTATTGGTAATTATAAAATAAAATACTGGATTCTGTTTTTGGTTTAATGATCTGAGAGTTTTATTCCCTTATTTGGCTTTATATAGAGCCGATGTTGGGCAGGGCTTCGGGTAAGTTCAAAAGAATTACTGCAGTCCTGGAATGTAAATGGCAACTTAAGGTTCACAAGTGGGTTTTAGACTGGCCTGTTGGTCTAGTGGTTAGTGGCCCTGGCTGCTATGCCGGAGGTCGTGGGTTCGATTCCCACCCAGGAAAAATGTTTGTGTGATGAGCACGATCATTTGTTCTGTGTCTGGGTGTTATTTATCTATAATATGTATGTATTTAGAAATATAATTATGTTTATCAGCTGTCTGGTACCCATAACACAAGCTCTGCTTAGCTTGGGACGGTGATGTGTGATAGTTGTGGAAATATTATATTATATATCATATTATATATAGTCTTGGATTCGTTCACAAACATGTAAATTCACATACACAAAACACTCAAACCCAGAACAACTATCTGTAGACAATACAAATACTTGTTTCAAACGGGAATTGAAGCCGCAACTTACAGCGCGGCAGCCGATTGCTCAACCAATGAACAAACCGAGCTATCGTCAAAAATAGCCATAGTAACAAAAATACCAACGATAATTTGTTATTATGTGAACAAAAACTGTGATACCAGTTTTTGTTGTTGCGTTGTTCACCTAATTTAAAATAAAACATGACCGCAATAATAACTGAGCTAGGATAAGGATAATAATAAATTATTAATAATTTTAAAACTGCAACCGTATTTAAAAATAAAATAATTATCATTTAAAACACAAATAAATAAATAATTAAACGAGTGTGTTGTAATGTTTTTATTGTTTTATTATAACTGTAAATATTACGATAATTATACTACTGTTTGTTTACATAGAAACTTCCTTTTTGTTTTATTTTTAATTAAAAATATAATTATATAACCATAGTTTGAGGTAAAAAAATAATTTAATGGCTAGGCGACTATGGGTATGAAGATAAGAATAATTAAAACAAAAAATGTTTTTTCCGCATTCTGCGTCCAAATCAAAATAGGGCAGATGAGTTATTTCCCTTAATAGACCATAATAATAACAACTCACGTCCCCAAGATACAGGTTCTACCTAATTTGGTGACCACTATCCTAAAATATATATAGTTTTAAAAATAGTTACAGGCAATATTTAAGATTATATGTAATAGTTTTAGGGTATTATGTATTTATTGTAACAATTAACAATAAACGTTATTCTTATCCATAAAATAATTATAATTATTCTTGCTTGGATAGTGGGACTTATACAGTATAATTATTACGCGTCCATTCGCGTAACTCCATAGACGCGTATTCATCACTATAGGCTTTTTTTAGGTGGGAAAATCATCCGATGACATCTTTCGCCCTTGGGTGGAGCGGGATATGTATCTAAATTCATATTATTATACTCATTTCCTTTCCGTTTGTCTTCTATTAAGTTACACCTATGTTATGCAGAAAATTCATAAACCATTCACCGTTATACAGTGTTAGTGCATAAAATTTTATAAAATAAAGAAAAAAACAAAAAAAAATTAAATATGAAAAATCGGAAGCTTACATTTTAAGTGGTCCCGCTGCCTTCACGAACACTTGGACAAGCCCTTAGGGTGTAATTAGCGACATAAAAAATTGAGCGCTTTACTGACATAAAAAAAGTAATGAAATATGCACGCCTCATTTTTACGCAAATTGTCTCAACGCTCAGTAATATAACTCTATTAAGAAAAATTACTACCATTTTGGTTTTAATAGCTCTTTTATTTGCTGAAGAGAATGTTTTTTTTTATAACCAACCGAGATTGTGTCGTATTTTTTTACATTTTTTTTCCTGTAAATTCAGGAAAAAAAATTGAAATGGTAAATTTGTAGGTGTGTGGTTTTGTATTAATAAATCTTTGATGAAAGGCTAGGTATTATAATTATGTTTAACATAACCACAATATCAATTTACTGTGTAGTTAGTAACTGGTAATTTATAATACGGTTTGATTTTACACGTTTTACTGTAACGTAAGTAAATACACATATCGATTGTGAACATAAATAGAAAGAAAAGAAATAAAAAATAACTTTTTTCCATTTGACTTCTTAAAAAATCTTAATCGTATGTAATAATCATCATCTCCCCAGCTTGCGCTCGCCCCAGCCGCCGCGCTCGCCCCAGCCGCCGCCGGGATTCCGATCCCGATTTCCGGCCACCGTAGGCGCGGGCTTGCGAACGGCGTGCAATGGGTAGCACGCTGTCCGATCGTCCGGTAACCGACCGGACCGAGCCCAAGTCGTCGACGGCGCGTTCTGTTCCCGCGCGCCTCAAGGAGCTGTCAGCACACCGAAGAGGCCCAGCCTGCTAACTGCAGGCAGGCAGGGTCGAAGCCTACTGGGGTCATGGGTTAGTTCCGAAAGGAATGCTCGGCCCCGGCACGATAGGCTACGTAGGAACGGGGTAGGTTTTTAGTCAGTAAGAGTCTGACACTACTTCCCGCTCCGCCCAAGGGCTCCCGCATTTGTCATTGGATGATTTTACCTACCATAAAAAAAAAAAAAAAAAAAAAAAAATCTCCCCAGCTTTTTTCTAACAATATCATCATCATCATCAACACCTTTAGCATAGCATCAGCCTTATAATATTCCCACTGCTGGGACTCAAGAGGGAATGAGACGTAATCCACTACGCGGGTCCAGTACCTACGTGTTGATGGATGTCACATGTCTTCGAATTTTTGGTTCTAGGACATGCCGGTTTCCTCACGATGTTTTCCTTCAGTTTTGAGAGCAGTAGGATGAAATAAATTACACAAAGTAATGCGCCTGGCTGGGTTCGAACCCGCGACCTACAACTCGTAAGTTGGGGCCGTTCCCACACGGCCATCACTGGTCTCTTCTCCAACGGCTTTACGTGCCAACAAAAAATGTAAAAAAAAAAATGACAAAAAATAAAGGGTGACCAACATCAAAAAATATTAAGGACACATTCATTGCGCAACGCAAAAAAATCGGTCAGTAAGCCACAGGAAAACGAGTCGCCATATTTTTTTCTTTATTTATAAAAAGGCGACCTAAAAAAAGAATGAAGTCAAGTTCAGCAAAAATGCGTCATTCACTCATTCTGTTACGTTGTATCTGTTTTTATTTTTTATTGTGATCTGCGCTGTGGGTGTACTGAGACTGTGTGTGAAAGACTTGTATGTTCATTGACATTCTGCGATTGTATGAGATATGTATGACGTTTAAAAATAATTATGAAGGGATATTAATGGCTGTTGATTATTCTGATTAATAATTGAGTTACTGAATTTTAAGTTTGAGTAAGTAAAGAAGAGTTAAAGTGGCCAAAATAATCAAGATGGCCAAGTTTATTAGATTCTTTTATTGTAAACATTCTTAACATATCTTCGAAAAAAAACGTATATTTATAAATTATGTTTCGTTAGTGTTTCAAAAATTTTAATAAATAACCCTTTGCTCGATGTAGTGTTACATTCAAACAGAAGTAAGCATAGAATCAAATTTATAATGATCCCATTGTTAGGACTCAGGCCTTCAGTCTTAGGAGAAGGAATGTGCCGTAATTCACCACGCGGGCCCATTAGGGATTGTTGGATGTCACATGTTGCGATTTCCTCACGTCTGTCCTTTTTTTAAGATTTTGAGAGTATTGGTGACGAAATAATACACAAAGTAATGCACCTACCAAGGTTTGAACTCTGCAACTTGTAAGTCTGTGCCGTTATTACTGGCTACCAGCACTACTGCTCGCAATAGAAATTGATTATAATATCAATTAGTAAATTAATTAAATAAAACATTAATGTTAGAGTGTCCATATTTCCCAAAAATACAAAGATATTCGTTGACCAATATGACAAACAATCAAATTGACAGCTTGTCGACCTAATTAAAAAACACACCCACAATAATTACCACATTAACAACTAACAATTTTCACACGCGTTTCAATGACAAAAAAATTTAAAACACACTAGTGTGGAAAGCTACCTATAAAATTGTAGTACAGCAGGTGTCAAACCAATAATTATCGACTTATCGCGCTGTGGACACTGTAATTTGTAAAGGTATCGCAAAGGGGGTATGACAATTATAAAAATATAAAATACTACACTGTTTTTCTGGTAATTAGAGACTAATGACATTTCACAAACAAGCCTTGTAATTTTAGCAACGCAAAACGGTTTTACTGCGAAGGGAAGTGAATGAAGATTTTAAATGCAATTTTGCTAATAATTTTTGCATAAGTTAAAACATTTAAAGAGACTGAGGCGATCCAGTGACGCTTCGGAGTGGATGTAGTGTGCGCATGCGCATACAAATCCATATAAAGAATACTAGCCGCAGGAAGCGAGGCAGTGCGGAGTGGGTTCCGGGTGGCTCTAATGAGCTATGACCTTTAAACAGGCATATGGACGACGAGCAATGACTAGTTCACCGTATTGCTGTCTGAATCGAGTCCAAGTCAACGGCGTGTATTGTTCCACGTGAGCTTCTGATGCTTACGAGGGTCACTGGAATTATTGACAGGGCCCGTGAAATGTGCCCCTAGAATGTGAACGGCTACTGAAGGATCCATACACATAAGGATAGACTGCAATTAGACTGAGCATAAGCAGGAATTTATAAATAGGAAGATGAATATTAGAGCAGTGGTGGCAGATTGGTAACGGCCCCGAATTACGAGTTGTAAGTCGCGGGTCCAAACCCAGCCAGTTGCTTTACTTTGTGTAATTTATTTCATCACCACTGCTCTAAAAATGGTGAAAGAAAACATCATGAGGAAACCGGCATGTCCTATAACCAAACTGGGCCCGCGTGGTGCATTACGGTCCAATCCCTCGCCTAGAGACAACAACATTATAAAGCTGATGCTATGCTATGCTATATATATTATAACATGGATTGGAATTCCTTGTCGAATTCTAATTACATTTCTGATAGCTACAACTTGGGGGTCTTTAAGTCAAGAGTGAACAGGTTACTTCTAGGCAAGTACGCTCCATCGTCGACCGCATCGTCGCTTTCTATCGGGTGAGATAGTTGTTAAGAGCCTATGAATTATCAAAAAAATAAACTACAGTACAAAACTAGGTCAATATTTTCTTTGCTTGTAAGACTATTTAAAGCCACGTCATTACTCGTAACACTAAAGAAAATGAATCTTACAAATAAACATGATTGTTTTTATCTCTTTTGCTATCGGTTACCTAATGATGGACTCACGTCTTATTTGTTTTATTATTTATATTGTTTGTAATTCTAGATAATATTTATAACGATAAGATTTCAGTAAGATTACCGTGGTCAGGTCCGGTGGTTTTAAATATATTGCTAAATTTAATTTTCTAATTTTAACTTTATTATTTGTGATCACATCAGAAATGAAGATATCCACAGGCGAGATTTTTTTTTTGAATTTTGGAGAACCAAGGTTACCAACATGGCGCGAAAAATCGCCAAACTTTAATGGCAGTAGGCAGGGCACATTGCTCGCAGAATAGATGATAGATGGGGCTGAAAGGTTCTGGAGTGGCGACCACGTACCGAAAGTTGCAGCGTTGGAAGACCTCCCACAAAGTGGACCGATGACCTGGTGAGGGTCACTCGAATCCGATTGATCTGATGCAAGATAACTAATAAATTATTGTGACGGGATAACTAATAAATTATTAATGTCAATTAATTATTTCACACTGTCTAATTAGGACTCGCATGAAAGCCTGTGTTAATGTTGAATATAGGTACTTTGTCACCGACTACGTTGAGGATGCTATTAGTGCTGCTCCGCACTCTTCGCAGTAAGGAGGCGATTCTCTTGCGTATGATGGTATGAAAACCATCAAGACGAGCTTCTGCAAACATACTAGACCCACTATAGGAACGGGGTAGTCCCAATAACGTCCTGAAAGCATTATTATATTGAGCTTGTAATGATTTCTCAGTCAAATAATTCAATGACACGAGTTTCTTTTTTGCATATGCGCAACCAAAATTTTGCAAAGTCATGACATTACAAATTTTAAAAACCTTTTAAAATAAACAGATGGTAGTTATATTTATGTTTTATTTGCATTGTTTACGAGTACTTTCTTGTCCAAGGCTGGTTTTATTTAAAGAAAGAGTCACTGAGCTGATACGAATGAGTAATTGTTGCCTTGAATCGATAAATACTTCTTATAAAAATTCATATTTCTTATAAAACCGACTTCTTCTGTTTTTATATTTATTAATGCCTTATTTGAATCGTAAATCTTATGTGATATGTTTATGTGGAGATCAATATGATGTATGCTTACTCACAATTCAAATTAATCTGTTTTTGTTTTTAATTATTTAAGATATTCATTTTTTTTTAATTTCACTTTGATCTAGGCCTACATTGGCACTTACAAAAAGTTTATTTACTTATATGTTTTATATATCTATATTATTTATTAGCTTGATTGATATTGTCATGTATTTATTGCAGAGCATGTTAGCGCCGCCCTAACCTAACCTAAGTTTACCATTACAAGTTGTCTTCAAAAAATGATTTAATCAATTATGCTGATTATTAATCATTAATCAGATATTGATTATTAATCAGCATAATAGTAGAAAAACCAAAATGGTCCCCGATCAGGAATAGGTTGAAAAGCACTGGTCTAAGCCCTTCAGGTTTTAAAATGCTAAGAAACCTAGCCAGCATTACAGACAACACCCACGTGTGAGAAGTAATAATGCAATATTAATGAGGTGACTAATAGACCCGGTGCATTGCACAAGATATTGTTCAAATAGCTGAAGTAAATGTCAAAGCTTTTGTTTTTGAGGGGGAAGGAATTTGAGTTACGACGTTTTTAGGATAATGCTTAGTATTTTTTTTTTTTTTGTGAAATTGATGCCGTCTGACTTACAAATTTGCTAGTTAAAATCAGACAGACGCATTACTTTAAATAATTATTTTCATCACCACTGCTCTCTAACGGTAAAGGGTTTTGCTTTACCGTCGCGTCGTAAGGAAACTGTTCTAGAACAAAAAAAAATTGAAAGACTTGTGATATCTTCTAAAGCAGCCCTGAGTTCCAACTGTGGTAATATTATAAAGCTCATTAGACAGGATTAGGATTACAATGATTGATCCGAATCTGCTCAGACGCGAAATCATCAATTACGATAAAAAAAATCAGGGCAATGGGTTTTCCAAGCCAGTCTTACCGAAAACACCAAACAAATAAGCCAGTGTTAAAGCAAACTATGTCGAAAATTGGCCCTAATGTTCTCAGTCAAAAAATTGGTCCTAACATTTTCAGTCAGAACATTGGTATTAGTATTCTCAGTTATTTATATAATTGTTTTTTTTTTCAGTTACAAGTATTGTTGCTTATATTTTCAATTTCAATATTGATCCTAGCAATCTTAGTTATATAAATTCCTTCCTTACATTGATGCTAACATTCTCAGTTACAAAACTAGTTCTAAAATTCTCAATTACAAAATTGGTCCTAACTTTCTCAGTCACAAAATTGGTCCTAACATTCTCAGTTACAAACTTGGTCCTAAGCTACTTTCTGAGGCACAATACTCCAAGGCTAACCTTCAGAACTTACTGAACCCTACCGATACAGTCTTCCTTATCACGAGGAACCTCGAACTGGCCTTGAATGAAGAAGGAGTGTGTTCAAGCGTTTATCGCTATGTGTTTGATATAATGATTACTTATTATAAAAGATGGCCGTGCAATACGAAAGACATGCGTTTGTAAGTAGTGACATAAAATTATACAGTTTTTGTTAAGATGCAGGTTGTTATAAGTAGTGTATCTTAGATTCTTGAGTAGCTACAAATTAAGATATGTGTAGTTAAAGTACTACCATAATAATAGCATAATTTGCCTTATAATATTCTTACTACTGAGATTCAAACTTCCTCTTTAAGAATAATGAAATCAATTAGATAAAATAAATCTGTCGAGGCCTGGGCCTGGTTTGATATTGGACGTACAACTTATAAGTTGGAGTCGCGTCCCTTTAATTCGGCCCACGTTCAAAAAAAATATTTCGTCAAAATGTCAATAATTAAAATAAAACAATTTTGTTTCAGCTAACCGCAGTAAACGAAAAAGGAAAAGCAATTTTTTTTTATTTCTATTATTATAAAAAAAATCAAATATGATTTTTTATTTGCAAATTCTTTTTTGTTGCTCATTTAAAAAACTTTTCCTCTCCTATATCGTGGGTGCGTTCACAAACATATAAACACACATACAAAAGACACCAAAACCCGGGACAACTATCTATAGCCTCACAAATATTTGTTTCGAGCGGAAATCGAACCTGAGATACGCAGCACAGCATCCACTTGCTCAACCACTACGCTAAGCGTGACATCAATAAGTTATACTAGTATTTTTTTAATATTTTTTTTTGCATTCTTTCATTTTTTTTTTTATATTATTTGTATGAGTTATCAACCATTAGTTATTTTATTTTAAATTTATTTATTTTGAATCTTTGAATCTTGAATCTTGGTGTACAATAAAGTTTTATTGTATTCTATTCTATTCTATATTTAAAACAAACAGGTAGAAAAAGAACTAATAGGGCTTCAAAAATTCACCCACATCATTGTCAATGGGAAAAGAGACCAGGACGCCTGGCAGCATTGCCACGTTGGATAGCAATGCTGATTTTTTGGCCGAAGAAAAGCCTATTAATGAATCAAATCTCATTAATAAACAAAACCTAAAATATTACACTTAAAGAATACACTACAAACCGCATGCTCTAAAAAAGTAATCAATGCCTCTACTCCCAACACTATACACAAATAATCTTCCGTCTCTTTTTGTCCCTTAAGAGTGAAAGAGACAGCAAACGAGCTAGTTTAGATAGTTGTTAAGATATCACTATCTCCGCCGCCCACGGGAATGTCCGCGGTCAGCCGACAGTGTGGACTTCCTACTCCAATGCGTGTTGCGAATACATTGGGAATTTTTATTTATTGTCCATGTTTATTTCGCCGTGTGGTCTTAGGAGTTCGCTGGGGCTTGTTGTGGGTGGGAAAGAGAGCTGAGGTAATCTAATGGTGGGGCTGTAAGATTGTTCGAAAGAGATTTCACGGTCCGGGAGCGCAAGAGGCAACTGAAGGAATATAGGTTTTCTTTTTTTGAACAGGAAGAACTACTAACGACTTCTCCCGCTCTAGAATGGAACGGGAGGGTTAGACTTTTACTGACTAAAATCACATTTCTGTTTCTGTAACTGAAGAGGCCTTTGCGTTTTAGAATTACTGGTATCCTTTTCACATTTTTCCCCATGGCGCTAACAGGCATCGCCCTGCTGGGGCCCTATGGTTTACAGATATCTCTTTGAGGCACGCGTAGAACACTAAGCACCGTCGACGATTCGGGCTCAATCCTTATAGGAGAAGTGGCACCGTAGGCGCGGGCTTCTGGACGGCGAACAATGGGAGCTCGCCGTCCGACCGTCCGATAACCGTCCAGACCAGCCCCAAGTCGTTGACGGCGCGTATCGGTCCACGCGCGCCTCAAAGAATTGTGAGCTATCCGTAGCGGCCCAGCTGGGTCGAAGCCTACTGGGCCCATAAGGAAAACGTTACTCGGAACCCTGAGATGAAAGTAAATAAAGAAAGGAGTTTTTTTTATGGTAGGTAAAATCATCCAATGACAAATCCCGCCCTTGGGCGGAGCGGGAAGTAGTGTCAGACTCTTACTAACTAAAAACCTACCCCGTTCCTTCGTAGCCTATCGTGCCAGGGCCGGGTATTCCTTTCGGAAGTTAACCCATGACCCCGGTAGGCTTCGACCCTGCCTGCCTGCAGTTAGCAGGCTGAGCCTTTTCGGTGTGCTGACAGCTCCTTGAGGCGCGCGGGAACAGAACGCGCCTTCGACGACTTGGGCTCGGTCCGGTCGGTTAACGGACGATCGGACAGCGTGCTACCCATTGCACGCCGTCCGCAAGCCCGCGCCTACGGTGGCCGGAAATCGGGATCGGAATCCCGGCGGCGGCTGGGGCGAGCACCCCGTTGCCTCTGCCTGATGCGGTCGGCCTCCTCCTTTGCTAGCATTACTGCTTCGCGGATTTTTACTCAGTGAAAGTCTGCCCATTGCTCTTCGTCCGCAAGCCCGCGCTTACGATGGCCGGAGATCGTTTTAAAATATAGATGGGATTTAAATAGTCAAAATCAGACACTACTGAGAATTCATTGGATGAATAGTGCCACCTCAAAAAAAAGTAGAGAGAGAAAGGGCTAAAAAAAGAAAAAAAAGTTGTTTATTTGCACTTTGAAGTCAACAATTTACAATTAGATCAAAAGGTTAATTAATAGTGTTATTAAAGACCAATCAAATTGATATAATTAATATAATTATATATTCGCTAACTAACACACAACGCTGTCTAGTCCCAAGCTAAGCAGAGCTTGTGGAGTACTTGATAACTTATAAACATACTTATATATTTCTAATACATACATATTATAAATACCTACATTACACCCAGACACAGAACAAAGGATCGTGCTCATCACAGAAAATTTGTCCTGGGTGGAAACGAACCCACGACCTAGACCAACAGGCTAGCTTTTTATTTAACTGAAAGAGACATGAGAATATTTCTTACCTATTTAGGTTTTTAGGTATATTATATGTTAGGTTACTCTCACGATCATAAAGTTCTCAATTAACAGCAATATGAAGAAACTGACTCATCATTACCTATCTATAGCACTTACACGTAAAAAAAACTACCAGCCAAATGCGAGTCGGATTCGTGAGTGTTCCGTATAAGCTTACTAAAGCGTAAAATATTTTTTGCTTTTTAATTATTTTAACTCAACAAGAAGTCAACAGCAGTGTTGACCCGTTGTAATTTATTTCATCACCACTGCTCTCAAAACGGTAAACATTGTGAGGAAACCGGCATGTCCTAGAACCAAACACTCGAAGACATGTGTCATGCACATCGGTGCATGCCCTGTGCGGATCGCGATTACGGCCCATTCCCTCTCCTACAGAAGAGGCCTGAGTCCCAGCAGTGGGATCATTATAAGGCTGATGCTATGCTATGCTATACAACAGGAAGACTCATATAAGTTTTGATTCCTTTGCTGGCATCAAAATATGCACTGTTAATAAAGCATTAAAGAATTTATCTTTAGATGGCCTTGATTTAATTTTTTTTTCACTGCTCTATTTATAGCACTAAACTTGAGTATTTGATATTAAATTTCAACTTGATACCTGAACGCGTTATCGAGAAAAAGTTCATCCTATAAGGTTTTCGTTTCTGCCGACTGAGACATGGAACCCTAAAATTAGCTAAGTAAGTAGAGTTGTGTCATTTGGCAGCTAAAGCAAGACCTTATGCCAAAGAAATATTTATGATGCTAATATTCTTTTGAAGATAAGCATATCTTTCACCGCGCTGTTTGTTCTGTCCCACATTTCTTTGATTATCGCTGACAAATCTCTTTCTGGTAAAGAAAGAATGATAGACGTCAAATAATCGAGACTTCTCTATGTCACGGAAAGCGTAAAGCCGTTGATCCCGGCTGTCATTCGTTGATCTTAGGCAATCGACAAGATATTTTTTTTAAATATCCGTATCCTATATATTCTGTATTCTATTCATCCTGGGACTAGGCAGGATATGTCTGTCGCATGCCCGATAAACTGTGTACCAAAGTAACACAAAGTTGATACCCTGAAACAGTGCGACGAAGTCGCGGCAGGCCACGAAGGAGATGTCATTTCTAAATTTGAAATAAGAAAAAATCAACATGGCCGATAAACCAAGCATTCTGCACAAAAGATTCTAAATATAAAAAAAAAAACTTTAACAAAATTCCCCAGCGAATACAGCATTTTTTCCTAATTGACACTCTGCTGTTTTACCTTCAAGCATTGTCCCTACGAAGCGAGGCAGGACCAATAAAAAAAGAACAAGCCGGCAGTGGGCATCGGTACTGACCTATGTCAACAAACAGAGCGATGGTTACGTGTGTGTGGATGTATGTTCGTGTGTGGGTAATATGTGTATAGACTTCACAAGCGTATAGAATGTGCAAAAGAATGCATTTTTTGTTTCGCTTCTAAGATTGTTGGAATGTTAAGTATTTGTACCGTGGAATGAAGATTTGTACCGCTGATGGTGTTTTTCTTGTGGTTAACAAATGGTTGTTTGGATAGAAAAATGTGTTTAATGGTAATTTTTTCAGCAAAATTGTTTGAGGTTTCTTTTTCTATTGTACACTTATAACATTTTTTATTACGATTGATTCACTACACGTTAATTAATTAATACAGTTTTCTATTTTCTTTCTTATTAAAATTTTAAACTAGCTTCTGCCAGCGGCTTTACTCACATGAGAATAATAAATGATTATATAGTCTAGATATCACTTAGTGATAAAATATCATACCGCCGGTATTTTTTTTTTAAAATGAGTCCTGTAGTTTTTGAATTTATTAATTACTAACAAAAATACAAATCTTTCCTCTTTATTAATATTTTTAAATAGGCAGATAACTATCTAAACATATCATCACCATCATCATCATTTCAGCCAAAAGACGTCCACTGTTGAACATAGGCCTTCCCCAAGTGTTGCCACAACGAATGAAACAGTGCGTCTTACATCCATCAGATTCCCGCAACCCTTGCCAAGTCATCGGTCCACCTTATAGGAGACCTTCCAACACTTCATCTTCCGGTACGCGATCGCTACTCCAGAACCTTTAGGCCCCAACGGCCATCTATTCTGCGAGCAATGTACCCTGCCCATTGGCATTTAAGATTGGCGATTCTTCTAAGCATGTAGCTAATATCATTTTAGGTTATTAGTTTGTATATTTTGTAATATATTTATAATTTAAAAAAAAATATGAAATTTTGTAACAAAGTTGACCTCAAACCAATTGAAATATTGTAATTTTCAGTCTGCATTAATAAAAAAAAACTACTCACAAAACAAACAAATTTCTCATAAAAGCCATATCTATAGTTAAAATAGTCTACAGCTGAAGTGCTAACAACGAGACAATGACAGGCGCATTCAGATAACCTCATTTCTTTCTGCGATAGCACACACAGACATATACACACAATTGACACACACCACGGCATGGCTGCAACTATCGGGATGAAATCTGAGAACGCCATTTAAAAATAAAGAGTATTCTTATTCTGAAATTCGATTTTGAAGTGTTCTTTTTTTGAAATTGTAGACTAGAGAGCAGAAAATGTTTTGTTAACCGTTTTTACTGAAATAAAATAAAAATAATACGAGTATCAAGAAAAACTATAACTTTTAAACTACGAGTATCTTATTATTATTGTACAAAAAATACCAAGTAAAACTACGTTTATTTCTGAGAATATAACTGCATTCTATTTCAAAGAAATTCATTGTTTCAAGAAACAGTAAAAATTAATTACAAAAATGATTTCCAATTGAAAAAAAAAATATTAAAGTGATTTCATGTTAGATGTTTTATTTATTAACTCACAAGTTACTTAACTTTAAAATTGAAAAACAGTAAAAATGTAATAATATTAAATCAATGATCAACGTGTATAAAATCAAATAACAGTGCAACGTTACAAATTACTACATATAAAGTAGTAATTTTATGAAATAACATATCTTAATCGATTGTAATGATTTTACCACAACAATAAATTGTTCATAAAAATTATATTCCCATTGTGTGTGCGAAGTGTCTTTAGTTGCTCGGGTGTGTGTGCAATATGAATATAATATGTGTGTGTATATGAACGATGATGCAATACCTAATCGTGTTTATCGGAGAAATGACGACGCGTTGCGCATTTTTTATTGTGTTATGTAACGATGTATGTGTTTTTATTATTAAACGTTTTGCAATTTTTAACTGTCTTTACTATACAGAATATAAGGTTATTGTAAAGAGGTTATTGTATATGAGATTGGTTTTAATACAATGTAGGTATTTGATTTTGTCAGCCGATGATGTTAGAGAATGCCGTAAAAACTTCATTACTATAATAATAGTATATCAGTCCCTAAATATATGGACTGATTTCTGAAAGGAATGTCCGGCGCCGGTATAAAGGGCTGAGAAGTAACGGGGTGGGTGTTTTAGTCAGTAAAAGTCCGACACTATGTCCCGCTCAACCCAAGGGCGGGGGACGTCATAGGATGATTTTTACAAATCGAAAAAAAAAAACATTATTTATCTAGTAAAAATCATAACAATAAAAATGGAGGTTGTATTTTTTTTATCGTTGTAAACATATTAATTTTCCCACAAAACTTTTGTCAAATAGCAGATTTTACGAAAATTAAAATTATAGGTTGTGTTGTAATGAGTGAAAACAATTATTTCGTGATTTTAGTTTGAAAATAAACTTTATAAGTCGTAAATTATATATCAGGGACCTTCGGGTAATAAAACTACAAACAAAGTATAATAAAATTGCGATACTGTCAACGTCTTTTAGTTAAAATGCAGGGGTAACGCACCTTCAGGGCTAAATGATAAGGATGACAAAGGCCACTATCACTACGAAGAAAATGACTTGGCAGAGCAACAACTGGTTCACCTTGATTCTTTTTTTAAAATGAGTTTTGTTTAATAATAAAAAAAAAAACAAAATTAGTATTCATTTTGCATAAATAATGTTTCTATTTTTGTATACTAACTGCAAACAAATGAGTCGATGCCTTTTCTAGCTAAAGTATATAGTAATTTATAAACCAGAAAAAAGTTCTGTTCAATAGTTATTTTAGTAAGCCAAGAAAAAATAATGCAGAGGTAATTCGAATTACGTGTACTAAAATTTCTTGTATTCTTTTTTTTTTAATATGAACAGTATTAAAGATTAAAATTAAAACCTACTTAATTTTTATTTGATTATAAAACTTAATTTCCCTACTAAACTGGCTGTATGCATGTGTAATGACTCACGAAGTCTTACAGCACAAAAAAAGAACGAACGAACGAATTATAAAAAAAAATAAAAAAGCCAATACATAATTTTCTCATCCATTTCCAACAATAAAATATCAGGAACACAAAGTTTCCCGATGCAACACTATTGTACTTTCAAAAGGACCAAGTAATGTTCATACAGTATTCATGTGCGTGCCCGGGTCACGATCACGGACATCGAACTTGCATTTTTAAATCGATTACACCACAATGGTCTGCGGAATCGAATCCATTTCTTTTTTAAATTATGTATTTCCTTTTCCGATTGTATTCGTAATTAATCGAATTGTGTGTTAATAGAATTTTCTTTCAATGTCATTTTTTTTGTATGTTTGTTTTATTTATGATGTAATTATTTTTTTTAAAAGAAAGTTAATTTAAGTATTTGAAAAATAAAACTTAAAAAAAATATTCGTTTTAATTTACGAACGAATAAATTTTATAAGCCGGAAATAATAAGTTATAGCTAATAACCCTACTAAAATTACAGCTCCAAATAACTTAAATATCCAACTGAACCTCAAAATCCCTATAAATCGTGCAAAGAGGAAGATAACGTAATAAAATGGCCATATACGTCCACTGCCGTCCACGTGTCGAGCCATAATAAAAATAAATGGTCTCTGCAAAACGAGAGAGTTCGCTCACCTCCCTAACCTAAGACAAGAGTTTGCGCTTACGCATCACGCACACTCGCGCGTTTGTAGGTCGCCTCACGTATGCACACGAGCCGCACGCACACAGCCACGCCACGCCCACATCCAAGAGGGGCGCGTGCTCCGAACAAGTTTAGACAAACGGAAGAAATATTATTCTCTTTTTAGGTACAGCATTTGCTCATTCTATTCTTGAAATATGTATTTTTATGGTTCTCTTTTTGTCGTTTCCAATAGGAATAGAAAATGTCGGTGTCAGTTTTTATTGCTATTGTTTGGTACTTTCTCGTTAGCAATCATGTTTCTCCATTATTTTTCATATTTTGTTGCATTTGATTTCTGTTCCATTGTTTTACGTTTTTCACAAATGATTTAGCATCTATGACTCAACATATCAACACTTATAAATTAATCACAATAATGTAATAAACAATTTTCTTTAAGCAAGAAAACATTTTCATACTTCCGATAACGCTGATTACAATAAAGTTTCGACCTATTTACCGTTTAAAGTGTCAACTAATCGTCTTAAATTACAGGTATACACTAATAAATAACCGATAAATATTGTTTATTTTACAAAAACTGATACCGTAACTTTTGCGTGCGTTGCTCTTTACGATTTTTCTGTGCACGTGTGAGTGCAGACTCTTGACCTACGACAACATCGTGAGTGTGAGTGTGAGTGGGTTGCGTAATTTTTTCAGTGAGTGTATTTTTATTGCTAAAAAAATATGTTGTTATATTACATTGTCGGTGTAATTTAATATGTATGTTTATTGGATTGAATGGGTACTTTTTGTCGGGATACTGTAAATATTTATTAGGTTTTCATTTGTTTTAAATATAGTAAATTGTTGTGTGTTCGACAATCAGCATTCAATGCATACTTTAAAAAAAAAAAATAATGTTATGATTAGAATATTGCTGTACCCAAGATGAAGGAGAGATGAATTTGAATCTTACCTGAGGGACTGACCCGCAATGGCAAAAAACATTGCCAAGTTGTGGGTCATTATTGATTAATTAGACTTAATAGCAAGTTTTCTGCTAAATTCCCTCTTTTCGACGGGCCCAGATGACAGTGATGCAGATGAGTACTTCGACGCCTGAGATTATTTGTTTTTTTACTTACATTTGTACATATTTATGCTATAAATATTCGTAATAAGTCATTTATGTGCTTAAATTATGGTTTCCAAAAAATAATTATTATCTTACATAATTTGTATTCAAATATATTTTCATGTCTGTTGATTCTAGGTAATTTTATTTCCTGGTGAGTTAAAACTCATTATCTCTCTTTGTAGGAAATACTTCTAAAAAACTTTTCGAACGAGTATTCCGTTGTTTTGAGAGAAATATCATAATAATTATCTTTATAACAAAGTCTGAGTCATGCAGACAACTAGCACAAAAGAAGTTTATTTTTAAGATCCAAGCACAAAGTGCCTTTTGCTGCACGAGTTTGAAATAATTAAATTTTTATTCACTCAAACTGTATTGAAGCTCTAAAAAAGTTTTTGCGATTTTGCTTTTGTGAAAGAGAACAATGTATTTTGTGTTACTTTGAAGTATATCTACGTCTAATAATTAATATCTATTGAATATTGTAATAACGCAAAAATATTCCTACTTTTCTGTATTAATTAATGGATTTTATAGTCATTTGATATTTTTTTTACTAATTTTTATTAAGTTATTTTAAATGAAAAATACAGTTTTCTTTGTTTAGGGATTTGACTATCATGTTTATCCACACATATGAGCATTTATGTATATATTTTTAAGGATATCATTTGATGCTTTCTCCCGCTGTACGTGTCGTAACGTGTCAAATTTTTACGGACTAAAACGATAACTAAATACTTTCCGTTACCATTTGAATTCTAGGACCACGTGAATAAAAAAAAATATGACAAAGGAACTCCCGACTTAAAAAGTATCCTATATCCTGTTGGTGACAAGGGAGGGAAGGAGTGAGAGGTAACAAATTTCATCCAAATCCATTAAACCGTTTAAGTATGAAGGAGAAACAAATATACACCTAAAAATCTTTGTAATATTAGTGTAAAATTAATATAAATACGGAGAATAAAAATACCGATTTGAAAGTTTTACCTAAGAATAACAGTTATTCTTTTAGGTACAGTAAATCGTTAAAATCCCATCCATATTTATTACATTGTCGTTGTATGTAATGACATTACGCAATTGTCTTCGCCATTTTATTTTCTACACTCGTAACAGCAAATCTATCGTACTTCCAATCATAAATTTCAATGGGAATGAGAAAGTAAGGGAAATGTTACCTGTGAATTATATGATAATTACATTTCCGCATTTTTTTCTTATTTTTTATTGTATAATATTTTACTGATCTAACTTTACTCATAATCTTGAGATTATCAAATAAATCTATTTATAAAAATCCTATCCGTAAAGTATATATATTATCTAAGTTACATAATTTTGTCAATTTAAAAAGAAATTGTATATATAATCAAAACACCAACCCGACGAGGTAACATCTACTGGAAAACTATTAGTGTATGCCGACGGAATCACATCATCAAAATCAAAATAATATCATTGTATCACATTTTGGTTATTGATTAAATAATTATTTAGGTACGAATTAATCGGCACTAAAAGTCTAATACTTTTTTTACGTATTAGTATTATTGAACCATCGTTTAATTATTTTTTAAATTCTTGATTTCAGAAAAACTTTAACAAAATTTGAAACAAAAAAAAAACTTAGGGCTCTATTCATTCAAAGTTTTCTTGCCGAACAAATTAGTAAGAACTAAACGATTCAAAACAAATCACGATTTTTAATATAATTAAATTATATTTATATAGTAATATAGTATTTTTTTTATTAATAAATTTCGATTATTTTCAGTAAAAGGCGAAAAATAAGTACTATAACAAGAAATTAAATTAAACGTAATATGTTTTTATGCAAATGCAAATAAAATAAACTGATTCTTATTCTTATAAAGAATAATACATATGAGCAACGTAAAAAATACACAAACAAAGTTATATAAACAAAAAAAAGTGGTCGCTAAAAGCTACAAAGTTCTATGTATACTTCACAACATTCCAAACTCAAGAAAAATACCACCTAAATGTCACACTGACTTTTACCGCTTTGCACTTTGGTTCAGGTTACTTTCTCTAAGTAAAGACTTAAGTTAAACTAAGTAAACAAGTCTAAATCAACTGTAACCCTAACTTTTTCTTACCTAATTAAGTTAGACTAACCGGGTGACAAACGGACACTTTTACAAATGTTTCTTTTTTTTACAACGTTAAAAATGTTATATTAAAGTCAATAAGAAAGCCAATGACTTACAAGGCTGTCGACAAACTAATTTGCAATAGATCTATCATAATTGGTATAAACTGTAGTCAAAAAGCTCATCAATCGATTTAACGAATTTTCTTCTACTATTTTATAATAAACCTTAATAATTCTTAAATCTTAAAAGATTTCAAAGCAACGGCAATTCAAATAAATGCTGGTAATTTTTTTCATTTTATTTTACTTGCAAAATACCATTAAGACACATAGGAATGTTACCGGAATCTATTGTTTATCTATTCGTTGAGCGGGCCATAAATCGGAAACTAGTTCGCAGAATTACGCAACAAGCTCTTAGCGGCCATTATAATAAAAATAAAATACCTGCATTGAAATTCTATCGATTTCCATCCAAATCGATTCCTTAAACTCATCGCACAAATGTCAATCACTCACAAAAAGAAAAAAAACAAAACAGAAAAAAAAAACCGAAACGTCACTTCGTTACGTCACATTAGTCTTTTTTAAGCGCGAAGGTAAAAGTTCATTCGGTACAAAAACTTTTTTCGCAATTTTTTCAACGCGAAATGTGTGTGTTTACGTCAACATGTATTTTTCAAATGTAAGTGTGCGGCAAAAAAATGGTTGTGCTCGACTCCGGCCGTGGGCGTTCTGTTATAAGTACTATAGTTATAGTAGGCACGGCATGGCATCGTAATGCACTTATGTGTACTTGCTAACTTTTTTACTATAGTCTGTTATATCCAAGCGGTTCCTTAGTTTGAGACTCGGCGCAAGTGACATACTTCTTGATACTTGCATTATTACGTAATCATGTTTTTTATTGCTGCATTTTTTTTTAAGACGGTTTATTGTATTACCTTTGTTTCTACGATACAAATAGTGATAATGTTTAAACACTACCGCTCTTATCTTGTTAATAATAATTACCTACTAATAAGTATGTCAGTGAAACAGATTGTACATTATAGTAACAACTCGGCCATCGCTTTCGAATGTAACAATCGCTATTCGCATTCCTTACTGCGTTTAATTTTAAATAGCGTAACAAGGAAAAACATTGAAAATTCATATGTTTTTTTATATTGTTTTTAGATATTTGATCTGTCGCTCACAACCAACCAAGTTCTCTGCAACGTGGTTTTAGGATTCCGTATGTTAACGGTAAAAACGGTACCCTATTGCTATCACTCCGCTATCCGTCTGTCATTCACCAGGCTGTATCTCATAAACTTGATAGCTGGACAGTTGAAATTTTCACAGCTGATGTATTTTTGTTGCCGCTATAAAAACAAAATGAAATAATATTTAAGTGGGACAAGGCAATTTTTGCCGTTTTTGCTGCGGACGCTACGGAACCCTTTATACGCAAGTCCGTATCGTGCTTAGCCGCTGGCCCTTTTTTTCTTTATTTTAAATAATAATGGCATTATAGCTTCAAAAAAAATATTAAGTATCAAGATCATTCCTGTGACACATTTCTCGATAGTATACCAGCGATATAGAATAAGTATAGTTTTTATTGCGACGCACACTCGCATGCCATCAATACTTTTGCCAGATTCGTTTTAACATATCAAAGACGAGACGCTTAGTTCTATTCAATTTTCATGAGATGCTATTAGATTTTATTCCATGGGAGAAAAATTTAGAATAAAATTGAATCACTGCATTTTTAACAGCAAAAAATGTATACTGTTTTCCATACCTTCTCTGGTTTTTTTTCTCATCAAAATATTTAATTCGAATATGGGTAGATTTAAGCTCTAAAAAGCTATACAAATTGCTTTATTAAATCATTTTTTATTTTTTTAATATCTAAAACTATTTTTTTTTTCAATATTTTGTTTTTAAAGATGATTTTTTATTCATCACATTATAAATCCAATGAGTTAGTCGTAAGAGTACGTATATAAAAATATATGTATATAGTCACTTAAATTCCATTTTAGAAATTAATAAAAGAAAGTTCTTTTTTAAATTATTTCTTTAATATCTTCTAGCGAAAGTATCAAACTTACATCATCGCAGTAAGTGATAGTGTGTGAAAGAGAGAGAATGTTTGCAGTTTTTCATCGCGCGTTGTAAGGCGAAGTTTTTTGCCGGATCGTTTTTATATCGGACCTTATTTGATGCTTTCTTGTAGGAAATATTTACTTTTTGCACTATCCCAGGGCCTGTGCCGGTGGTCTTGATTGAGACCTGTTTTTATCTGATTTTATTTTCTAAGTTTTTAGTGTTTTAAGTTTAATTATAACTATGTTTGTCTCGTGTGAATAAATATTATTTTCTGCTTAGAGGTATAGCTGCTTTAAAATTAGGAATGACACTTGCAATCTAACCGTGTACAATCATGGATTTTTAAGGAACAATATTTATTGCAGTAATACCTATTAGGTAACGCTTTTAACAGAAAATTTGATGAAAAAGACCGACTAGCGACTGAGTAGGTATAAAAGGAGTTAAAAAGTGACAAATTGCCATTTTTTTACTTTATTTATTAATTGTAATAAAATAATTATATTATTATTGAAGATGAAATATAATAATAATATTTTTTTTAGCAAAGGTGCTGACAATATAAGGTAATTTTTTTTGTTGTAATCTACAAATTATTCTATGTATTTATTTTTGGGTTCATTATTTTAGTAAGTAGGTATACTACCGTAGAAAGTCTATACTAGTACCTACCTCGCATTGGCGAGGTAGGTACTAGTATTGATTTTCTGATCTGATATTGATCGAGAACAGCTAAGTTACTCTACCAGAAAATAGAACGTCCTAACTAAACGAGCCGTGTCCAGAAGTACGGTATGCATTAATATCTATAATTTATTTCATCACCGCTGCTCTCAAACCGGTGAAAGAAACTGGCATGTTTCAGAACCAAAAATTCGAAGACATGTGACATCCAACCACCCGCACTGGGCCCGCGTAGTGGATTACGACCCATTCCCTCCCCTATTGAGGAGGCCTGAGTCCTAGCAGTAGGAACATTATAAGGCATCAGCCTTGCTAAGCTGTTACTATTTTGGTTCAATAAAGTTTATTTCTATTCTATTTTATTCTATTGTTTTATATGCCTCACGGTTTTTTTTTGAGTCTAGTATGGGCCTTCTCTCTAGTCTTCAAGAGACTACTAAGGCCGCAATCTACTACGCGAGGCCAGTGGATGTCAAATAATATCTTCGATTTTTTGGCTCTAGGACATGCCGGTTTCCTCACGATATTTTCCTTCACCGTTTGGAGAACAATTTTGAGTTTACCAAGATGTTTTGCATCATCACGTGCGTATTGCGATACAATTCAGTGTGTAAGCACCCACGCAGAAGGGACTGTGGTATTGCGTAGTATATGATGTAGGCAACTATTTTAATTCTTTGGAAGCGATTCGGTTTCTATTTTTGTAGGTTTTTTGATCAAGAACAAGGTTTTATTCTGCACTCCAAGTATATTTTGCATAACTTCAAAAGCTAGCTTGTTTTTGAATTATTATTGATAGGGGTTTGACCACTATCTCACCTGATGGTAAGCGATAATGTTGTCTGGATGAAGGAGTACACTTGCCTAGAAGTAACCTATTCATTTTTGACTTAAGACCCCCAAGTTGTAGCTACAAGGAAACCAACTCTGGCAGAGAATTCAACTACTTAGTTGTACATCAAATGTGTTTCCAAATCATTTTGTACGTATTGTTTTTTTTTTATGGTAGGTAAAATCATCCAATGACAAATCCCGCCCTTGGGTGGAGCGAGAAGTAGTGTCAGACTCTTACTGACCAAAAACCTACCCCGTTCCATTCTTCGCCTTGGTCCCAGGGCCCCGGGTGCCATTTTCACATACCCTTTGACCCCAGTAGGCTTTGGCCCTGTTGGGCCCCTACAAATTGCTGACAACTCCTTGAGGCGCGCGGGAACAGTGCACGCCGTAAACGAGCTGAGCTCGGACCGGTCTGTTACCGGACGGACGGACAGCGAGCTACCCATTGCCCGCCGATTGTACGTATTGGTGGGATGTCCGCCATATACCGGTGGCGCAAAGCCGTACGTCTAGTGATCCGATGATGGAATGGGTTGAGGGGATTAAATTGTGCAATTCCAATGCACATTTAAATCGTGATTTTACCGAATCTCTCTTTTTTTATATGCAATTTTTTTATTTGTCATATTACAGTTTTGAAGAACCGCCGTGACTCTGATCTCGGTAACAGAGTCAATGGAACGCGTCCTAGAATGCAAAGGACAACTAAAGGTACACAAGTGGGTTTTAAGTAATAGTCTAACACTCCCTCTCGCTCCCCCAGATCGGGAGAAATTATCTGATTATTTCTGACTTAAAAAAAAAAGATTATTTCACTTTCTTTTGTATTATATTTAAGGCAAATATAAGTTGTATGTTGACTCAAATAGAGACTGATTAATCATTAGTCAAATTCAATGCGAATGCACCACAATAAACATGACCTAGGTACACTATTTCTTGTACTAAACATTATTAACGACACAGCTATTTTTACGAATCTATCAGCAAAACATGATAAATTAGAGACTGCGCATTATTATGTCTTCAGTAAAGGCCGGATATTGCATATTAAGACAAAATGATACTCTATACACGTAAAGACTCCTGGATTTCATTCAGTGTCAATAGTATCAATAATTCAATGTATATGCGTAATGTAACGTGTGTAATGTAATGGTAGAAAACCGACAGACTATCAACTATGCGTGGGTCCTTAAAAATACGAAATAGTTTATTGACACAATTAGCCGTATCATATTTACAAATATTTGGACTCTCCTTTTAAGCAAAATAGTGCCTGTATTAGGAGACTCCTCGCTTCCATAACATTGCCGTATTTCAACTAACTGTGAGTTACAAAATAAATAGTGTACTGTGACACACGAAAAAATAAATAATAAAATTATTAAAATTAAGACTTTGAAACTTCGACTCGATGAATGCATTATTAATAATAGTCTTCTTATAAAACTTGATGGCCTAAGAAAATTTAGACTGTGGCTATCATCATCATCATCAGCCTTTTAATGTTCCCACTGCTGGGACTCAGGCCTCCTCTCTAGGAGAGGGCATGGGCCGTAATCCACCACGCGGGCCCAGTGCGGATTGGTGGATGTCACATGTCTTCGAATTTTTGGTTCTAGGACATGCCCGTTTCCTCCAAGGAAAAGGTTCGGTTGGCTATATGACCGCTCAAACTTTAAAATTTTTAGACAATAAGCTATTTTACATTTTTTTTTAATCGGTTTCATATTACTAAGTATTGTTTTTATAGTCCAGAAAAAGTGTTTCATTTCAATTCTTGTAAATATTAACATAAAAAATAGCATATACCTAAAGTTGTATTATTCAAATAAGCCGCCAAAACGACATGTTTGACAATACGCGTCTAATTTTATTCGGAAACATCACACGCCAGTAAATAATGAGTAAGGAATAGCAGTCAATGATATCTTATGACGTTTAAATAGATTCAGCCAATAGCGACCGAAGTTTATTTCTTATTCTTTTTATAAATGGTTCATTATATTTTAGATTTATACAAATGGCTTTTAAAACCCATAATCTTTGCGGATGGCAATAAATATGAACTTATTTTTCATACTCTTAAATAGCCTGTTCCTTGCTTTGTGATGGACAATTCAAACGACAAAATTGTCAACAGATGAGGTAATTAGTAACAAAAGAGCGTAAAATAGGATAATAACAAGTTTGACATATCCTCGCTCCTTTGCAAATAATCGTCAGGGACGGATTGGCAAAAATTTCTAAGGGTTCATTACAGATTAATTGAAGGTATAGTAACCTACAGTAATCTACTATTAAAAGTTGGTTTTATAGTATACTTTATTACTATGTTAACTAATGCTATTAAAAGTCGAAGACATGTGACATCCACCAACCCGCACTGGGCCCGCGTGGTGGATTACGGCCCATTCCCTCTCCCAGAGAAGAGGCCTGAGTCCCTGCAGTGGGAACATTATAAGGCTGATGCTATGCTATGCTAAAGTCGTTGACGTCGTAGTTGTTTATTAAAATAGAGATAGAGCCTAATTAATTATTTATCCATGAAATGGACTTTCTGCATTATCATTCGTAAATTTTGCAATATAGGTAATAACATTACTTAATAATTCATCAACAATAATTCATAGCTACATCCTTTCCACATGACACAATTTCCTGTGTCAATTGTTACTGTTTTACTGTAATCACGTTGGAACTCTAAAAAGTGTCCCCTAGGTACCTAGGTTACTTAGAACCCATCCAACCGATGAATGTCACAAATAAGGGGTTCCGTAATGATCACTTGTGGACTCTGTAGCGATTATTGTCAATTTTGCTGTCGGTAAGACCGCGTTTAGTTGCGGAAACCGATCGCCAGTTAGCGGCATTGTGTTTTTAAATTAGTTTGTTGATTTTTTAAATTGTTATTTTTTAATAAGATTTTTAATGTAGGTATTTTTTTGGCTATTTTCACATTACTGCTATTCTCTAAATACGAGAGAAATTATTTGAGATGTCAAGGTCCAGGTTATGATAGGTTGAGTAGGTAAATATGTAAGTATATCAAAAACAATGCAATGAAAATTTACCTAAAAATTATTATTTTTTAGATTTCCAGCAAACGAGTGCTTTCAGCAAGTCAGTTAGATATTCTTAAGTGTTCGAAAAAAACCCCTAAAAGTCCCAACCAACACAGTTAAATTGCTTTTTTTTTGTAAAACAAAAACGGATCAAGTTAAGTCACAATACGCGCTAAGTTTGACATAATACAGCAGAGATCAACCACGGTCCTTCCTAACGGCAACGTAAAAATACACCTTAACTTGTACCTTTTTTTTCCCAAGAAGAGGAATAAAAAGGCTTAGAACAATTTAACTTTATCATAGTGCAACAGAGGTCAAGCACAGTCCTTTCCAAAGTAATTAATACACTTGGTTTTTAATTTGTTTTACACATGTAGTAGAATACAATGTCTTAACTTTGACATATTGCAGCAGAAGCAACGTAAAAATACTCATGATTTTTACCTATTTTCCTCAAGAAGCGGAACAAACACAAAAATATCAGCGGCAAAGCGAATAAGCTAAGAACCATTTGAGTCGAGAACAGAGAATGGTGTTCGTTAGTATCTTTTAATTTCAGCTAATTTTTATCTTCCAGCGACGACTCCTTTTTTACTGTGTAGCACAAGCCATTAGCTGCGATCGAGCAGGATGAAGCGGTTTTGATACTTTAAGATACTTTTCAGTAGTGCAGGTAGAACTTGAGCTACATTATTTATTTTTTATATGTTTTTGTTTTTGTTTTTGTCAATATTAAGTTTTTGACACCTTAAAGTAGGTACCTAATTAGTCCTTACAGGCAATAAAACAGAAGTTACTTGTTTTATATTAAATTAAAACAAGTCACTTATACTTACACATTTTATAACAAGAAAATCCCGAATATTGTACTCTCTGTAGTCAAAATCACGGCGTAACAGAAAAATAATTTATTGTGGTGCTAGACTAAGGTTAATAACAAAATTAGTAGTTTTATTTTACTTTTAATCGGTTTACAGTATAATTGATAACATAGTCAGAGAGTTCTATGATCCGATTAAAATACCTGCCTCGTATTTTGTATGTTTATTTCTTTGATTGATGACAATCAACTACTTTGTTAAACTTTTATTATTTTATACCAAATACAAAATAATATTGAGATAGGCAACGTTTGCTAGGTTTCCAAAATATGCTTGAACTTTTTTGTGCGTAATTTATTGACAATAGAATTTGTTATTTAATACTAGCATCTGCCAGAGGTTTCACTTGCGTGACAATAGAAAATATAAATATGTCATTTAAAAAAAAGTAGCATTTTCTTGGTAAAATATTTTTGAAATCGGTCCGGTAGTTTTTGAGTTTAGTCATTAAAAATATATTTTTTTTTACAGTATAATATTAATATTATATTATGTTAAATCTAAGTTATATCATTGAGTATCCCAAGGGTTATGTAATTTTAAATAATTGGCACTTAAGTCATTCCTTTCACAAATAAACCTCTTTTATAATATCAACTTTCTCCTCAGCAAGTATCAAAACCATCCCGTCCAACATCCGTACTGAAGAAATCTAATTTTTGCCGAGTTTTTCTCTTATTCCGGCGGCCCCCAGAGGGCGGTGTTTTCCCGCCAATTTGTGTGTGCTTGTGAAAATTTAACCGTTGTCATGTCGCACCGTTTCACTTCATGTTAATGAAGTGTTATTTGTGCGCGTCTCCTGTTTGCTTTTTGTATTTTTCCTGTTCTTTTTTTGAATAAATTAGATTTTTCTAAAATTGTCGGTATTTTTTTTAGTAAAACTCTATGTGTTGACAAAATTAGCACTTATAAGCAAAAAGTTTAATATTTTATGTGCCATCTTCATTAACGGCTGTATTAAAAAATGATCAATTTTAAAATATTCATCGCCGAAAAACGGGCAGGTGTCGTTTCGCCACAAAAAACGGTGTTTTTACGACCGCTAAGAAACTTTTCTAATAATGTTCCGAGTTAAGAGTGTCCTGCCGCTAATTGCGAAATAAATTTTCAAGTTTTAACCAAAAAACTCTCTCTCATGAGTTACGGGCGAAGAAAAAAAAAGATGGCGACCGGTGAAAGAGAAATGTTCGTGGATGTACTGGGTCGTATTCATAGACTTTACCTAATTGTTATAAGATTCTGCAAGTGTACTTGTGACCTCAAAAATGTTTGTAATGTACTTATGTACTAATACTCGTAATATTGAATAAAAACTAACTAAGAGTTTGTTTGTTTCGTTGAACGCTGTAATAATATCAGAAACTACGGGTTCGACTTGAAAACACATTTTAGTAAGTATTTGATATCCCATTTTGAAGATTATTGAGAAAGTTTATTTATTGGCCCACGGGAACGACGAAGCAGTAGCCATATAGAAATAAAATCTAGACTGTACCTACTTACATATGAAATAAAATCAAACATTGTATCAAAAACCGGTTTGAAAATATGGTAGGCTTCTTAAAAGTTCATATAAAATTAATGATTCGAAACGAAATCAAACCTTACTTGTCTTAGAAACGTGATATATTGACACGTGTATCAGTGTTTTTAGTAGAAAATTAATGGGAATGGCTGAACATTTGTAACTTATAAAGCTTAACAGGCTGTTATTATTAATAGTACTGACTATTATATTGAAACGGTTACACGTGCTACTATGACAGTAGGACTTCAAACAAAATATTATTAAAGTCAACTATGTAATAATATTTATGGGAAACCGGTAACAAAACCTGATACGTTATAATTATTTTCAGTTACATAATTTAATGGGAAAAATATCAGTTTAATTGCGAATAAAGCTGCTTTTAAAGCTAGATTCTCATAGTTACATCAGGAAATAAGCAACTTGTGTTGTTTCAACTGATTAGTTCATGTTTTATTTTATTTAAGTGCAAATCAGGTGTTGTGAGAACAGCGATAAATTTATCATTGATGTCTTCTGAAATAATACCAAACTGTCAGTCCCGCTAGAGGACAAAGGCCTCTTCTTCTACAAAGAAGGTATGAGAATCACGCTTGCTCACTGCATGTCGTTTTATTGGTAATTAAAATACTGTTGTACGTTCGATTAATAAATAATTAAAGCTTTAGAAAAAGATATAATGACAAGACTAGTGTATGCCTCAAACGCAAAAGAACAAAGAATACACAATAATATTAACAACAAAATTATTGCCGTTAAGATTAACGGTTTGTTTTTAATTTTAAAATAACATAAAAGTTGTATTTTGTAAGATGAATTACATAATTAATATTAAGTAGGCAAGTACATTGATTTATAGAATACAAGGTGGTTTTATGATTTTTTTTTTCGCTTTTCAATATAAATTATCTAAACTAGTGCTTGAATGCGATCCTAAGTGAAGGTAAAATTTAAAAAAAAAAAAAAACTTTTTTATTTCACATAGGCCTACATAGACACTTATAAAGCTAGTGCACGGTAAACAGTGATGCAATCGTTTAAACAATTGATTTTTTGAATTAAGATTCCTAAAAAAAAAGTTAATTCTTTTTCTATCTCTGACTATGAATACGGCTATAATGGGTTGGAAGAAAATTATGAGAGATAGAAGAAAAGTGGTAAAAATTACCAGAAGTGGGATGGGGTGATAATGTGACGTCATTTTGAACGTTAGCCTTTGTTGTGTCACGTTCTATTTGCAAGGGGTGAGCAATATTTAGAGCGTAACAATTATTTTTATAAGTTTATTTTAAATTGTTTGTTTGTAAAGAAAAATATCATTCATTCTGTGCTAAAGACTTACTGACAGTGAAAAAGTCTAACGACCAAAATTTAATGGGTATCGAATATTTTGATTAATTATGAAAAAAATCCTGTACATCTAAACTTTGAAAGTAAAATTGTTAATTTCATCACAATATATAGGCGAAAGTTTGTGTCCATGTTGGTTACTTCTTCACGGTCATTCGGATGAAGCGATTTGAATGAAATTTTGCACTTAGGTTTTTTTTTCGGTGGATAAAAATCATATCAATCAATAACTCCCGCCCTTGGGCGGAGCGGGAAATAATGTCAGACTTTTCTCTAACTAAAAACCTACCCCGTCCCTTCTTTGCCTTGGTTCCAGGGCCCTGGTATGCATTTTCATACCTTCCGAGAGCCCCAGATTCGAACCTGCTGGGCCCCTACAGTTTGCTGACAACTCCTTGAGGCGCGCGGGAACAGTTACCGGACGGTCGGTAAACGAGCTACCCATTGATTGCCGTCCGTAAGCCCGCGACTACGGTGGCCGAAATGAGCGCCATTTTACTGTCCTTTCCGTATTCATTCAGTTACCATATTCAGTTCAGTTCCTTCCACAGCCTTGAATAAATATATTTAACTCTATTTTTAAACCAGTACATTACTAAGAGCTTTAATTTTAAGTGGAAAATTCGCCACTAACAAAACTGTTTCATGGAAAAATCGATGTCATACTAAATTATTCAGTTAAATCCAATTATGTTGATATTGAAATTTACCTTCAGTAAATAATATTTACTTTGATAGTTAATGGTCTTATAACTGGTAGATTTTATATTTTCTGTTTTATGCATTAAAAGTATCGACAGTAAAACAGAAAAAAATTCACGTTTGTTGTATGGGAGCCCCATTTATATATTCATTTTATTCTGTTTTTAGTATTTGTATAGTACGTGGCAAATAAGTTGAACCATCCGCCACGGCTACGTGCAGGCTTCCACTCGACTGAGACCCGAAAACCGGTAATAATCCTCGTCGTACAAGTTGAACCATCATGACGGTTGACCTTGAATGCGTAGTAACCGATTTTCAGATCCCAATAGAAGTGGGGGACCGCGCACAGCCACAGAAAATGGTTCAACTTATTTGTCGCGTACTATAATTGTAGTGGCAACAGAAATACGTCAGTGAAAATTTCAACTGTCTGCAGCCTCCGTACAGATCTAACCTGCTAGCTGCAAGCAGGCAGGGTCGAAGCCTACTGAGGCCAAGGGTCTACTTCTGAAAGGAAGGCTCGGCCCTGGTATCTAAGGCAGCGAACGAACGTGGTGGGTTTTTAGTCAGTAAGAGTCTGACACTATCCGGCTCCGCCCAAGAGCGAGAGATGTCATTGGATGATTTTACACACCACCAAAAGAAAACCTGTATGCAGCCTGGTGACAGACAAATGGGCAGTGGGGTTTTAGCAGTAGGGTCCCGTTTTCACCTTTTGAGTACGTAACCCTAAAAACAGCAAGGACTTTACCTGTTTTTAGTTTTTAAAGGATATTATAGCCGTTTTTTCGAGGTGAGAAATCATCATATAACTTCTCCCAAGCTGATAGTAAGCAGTGATGTAGTCGACAATGGAGCACGCTTGCCTAGAAGTAACCTATTCACTCTTGAATTAAAGGCCTTCAAAGTTATATGGCTGTCAGAAACCGCCGGTCACATCATTAGAACACTTCATTCTAAATTCAAAAAGGCGTTAAACATTACACCTAATAAGATTTTATCGATTTACTTCATGAAAAGATAAAAAAGTCTTAGGATCCTTCCAAAGCTATTAACTTTAAAAGCTGGCTGGTCATTATACGTTCTTTTTTTAAACGGTCTCGCCCCCCTCCTCCCTTGGAACACTTTTCATAATTACCGCTCCCTACCACCCCTTGTTACAAGATGTTACAGTTAGAATCGTTTAAAAAAAAAAACAATTTCATTATCTTTGCTTCTGTGATTTTAAACGTCGCGTTCATTTTTTGAAAACTTTTTTTTTTATTAATGGAAAATGTCAGTGTTTTTTTTTTTACGGAGAAGCAAGTCGGGAAAGACTTGGAGGTCTTAATAGTGGGACAGTAATGGCTAGATAAAAAAGGTTTGATACGAGTACAAATGAGTATGTTTGCTTTGATAGATTGAATTGGTTTAAATAAAATACCATAAAGTATAGCTGAGTCAATACCTAGAAATCTATGAGTCATTTGGAACAACATCTTGCTAAGTATAGCATTAATAAAAACAGACCAAACCTAGTGTGTTTAGTATTTATACCAGTGAATCTATTACAAGATATTATTGTGATGTGATTGTGTTACATCTATCTACTATTAAATATATATCTAGATGTTAATACAACTGCCTAGGTGCCGATTCTTACTAGAATTTTTTATTTATACTAGCAAACCCAACAGATGTTATCCTGTCCAAAACCTGAATTAAGTGCAACCTACCGGCCTTTAATTTTATTTTCATATTGTCTAGAAACCCATTCAAATATACACACACACGCTCACAAAGTTTTATCCATTTTGTTTAAGCCTTTTGGGAGGAAATAGGTGATAAGCACACGCACATAAGAAATATATATACAAAGATAAACCTAAGTTAAAATCAGCAAGTCTTTTTTACGTTCCCTGTTTAAAGAAGAATAAAAACCTTTATGAAACACATTCGTTCTATTTCAGAGCCAATAAATAAGCCAACATTCAAATTAAATGAAAAAGAAAACTTCTAAAAACTCAAACACTCAACATACATCATTAAAAGCATTTTTAAAACAATATTTATACTTAAAGGGGCCGCGAAACAAAAACTAAGACAACTTAACCGAATTGATTTATATGAAAAACGTACCAACAAAAGTACAGTCGGAACGAAAATAAAGAAAGAAAAAAAGAGACAAACACATGTCGTAGTACGACGGCGAACGTCAAAATCGTCTCAATTTCGAAACAAAAAACAATTGCGATTTGAATTTTAAATTCGCTCGCTCATTTTCGGTGGATTTTTTCGAAAAGCGGCACTATAATAAATCTAGAGGCAATAACGATAAATTCATTGCGAATCGACATGCAAATGTTGAAGGATTTTTTTCGACAATGTGTATCTGTATTAATGTATTCTTTTATTTGTGTTCTGAAAACCGTGGAGTAGCCGTCGGTTTGACTTTGGCTGTACTTTTTGGTGAAGTGACTTTTTTTTTGTTAAAAAGAAAAACATTTTGTTTGTCTTTACCGCCGTAGACATGAAATAAAAGTACTACGTAGGAATGTCTTGACGACTCAATAATAACTATAAATTTAATATGTTTGAAGACTACACGAGGTTTTTATAAACTTGGTAAGCAATCTTATATTTTATTTCAAAAATAGTAATATAGGCGCTTTAAAACAATATTATTTTCGGTGTCTACGAAAAATTGACTATCAATTGTGTATTCATGTCCTAGAAACCTATCTTTTAGTTACTTTCCTTTTGTTTTTTATTTTATGACACGTAATTTTATCGAAATAACGTTATAGGTAAAGTAAATATAGCCAGTACTTCATTTTAACCCATATAATTTTCTATTCCTTCCATCAATATATATTTCAGAACATTTTTTTATCTTTTTTTCTTATTTTTTTTTTAATAAACAGTTTGTTGATAAGACTAACTAGATTACTCTCAAAAATTCGGTTTCCTACAGCTCCATAGGTTTTCGTCGGCGCCGCCCACAAAAGATCAAGTACCGACCGCGTACAAAGAGTGCAGTTTTTATTTTGCTCGAGTACACTTTTCCGTTTCGGCCGACGCGGCGGGCTCTTTATTTTTTTCAAGCACCTGTGCTTTTTTGCATTATTTACATGACTGTACTTTTTTAAAATGCACGCTCTGCCCCGTTTTTGTAAGAGTTTTACGTAAAAAAAGCTTGTTTTTTCGTAATTTACGAGTAGTTCATGCAAAAAGATTAGGTCTGTTTCAGCGAATTTATTGTCATTTTAAAATGCAGGGATCCCCTTTATTGCTGTACTGTTATACTAAATACGCTCAGTGTTCCCTGAGTGGATTATTAGAGGAAAAAGTAGTTTTGTTTTCCTTTTTTTATAGAAGACATTATGTTGTTTAAATTTTTCGTACTTATTATAGAAACTATTCCACTATCACCACATATTATGTAAGTAAAAAAAAATCGAATAAATAATACAGTATCCTACGAATCACATGATAAAATCCGATATCTCAATACCTTTAAAATTGTAACAATAAAATGCAGATGCATAACATCCCGTAACAAGTACTTCCTGACTTATCATACGCCACCTTGTACGCAGATGGTAACACAATTTAAAAAAGAAAAAATATACACAAAATGGCGCTCGAATCTCGATTAAATAAATTGTTAACACGCCCGCGGCGTTTTATCGCAAGATTTTTTATCTTCAACGATTCTATGTGAAAACGCTTCCCTAGTAATGAATATGCAACATTTAGATTGAGCCTAGATATTTTATAGTTCCTGTAATATAAAAAAGAACGCCTTACGCCACCCACTGCTTAGATCTACGATAAAACACTTTAGTTCTAGATAAAGTTGTGTTTATTCTGAGGTTTTATGCTAGCGGGGATTTTATAGAAATTAAAACTCACCTTAGAATGTAAAAAGTGTTAATAGCTATTGGTAACGTGACCAATACCCAGTTTATTTGGGGATTGCGATTTAGCGACTGTGTATGACGATTTCAAGTACAATACTAAGTAAAAATCAAAGATAAATTTAAAAAATCAAACTCGATTAAAATAATAAAAAAACACGCATTTATTAAAAACAAATTGATTGTAAAAAATATCTTTTTATTTAAAAGTAATAACAAAACAAAAAAAATATATAAATAGAAGATATGCACCTAAAATAAAAAGAGAAAATGTTCGATCAGACACAGTCACCGCCACGCGTCCCCTACTCTTGGAAGATAACAATACACATTGAAACAGATGCCAACTCACTCGCTGAAGTGTCGACCAGCACTCCTCGAGGGTCCTCTCGCTGATGCTCTGGCCAGATCGCGCTTGTTGCTGTGGAAGAATTAAAGAATTAGAACTTACATAAATCATGGAGCATTTGGTACTCTTTGTAATTTTTTCAAATTCTGATTTGTTTTTTTATAAAAAAAAAAATAACACAATTTTAAAATGTTTTAAAATTACAATGAGTTCCAGATACTGTATTTTAAACAGTTAATAAAAATAAAAGCGCAATGGTTATCATGTTTTTCTTTTTTAATAAGATGGTACAAATATAAAAAAGGTCGATTAGTTTTATGATAGTTATAAATAACAGATACCTCCATTGCTTTTACAAAGTAAAGATAAAAAATAAGTGCTGGCATAATAAAATGAAATGAAATGGAAACAAAACAGAAAAATGAATCACATTTTAGAAACCAGCACTATGAAAACTCATTCAAATGAATTATATTTTATAACAAAAAGTAGGTACCTATCTACTTGAATAAGTAAAGGTACGCTTCATGAAATTAAGTGAGTTTCTATTATAAGTCGCTCATTAAATTAATATTCTCGTTTTGCAAAAGATCAATGTAATTTTAAAATGAAAATCTCTGTTATATTATTTTTTACAGAAATAAAAGTGAGTTTCCATAGCTGAACTATCTACAGAAGGTGGAAAGAAAGAGAAATAATAATTACATCGATATTGAGGCTATTCAGGACATTTACCAGAGCGAAGGGTAACATCGCATTGCGATCACCGAGTGGGGTTTCTCCTGTTGGCGACTGCTGTTGCGGCTGCGTGCGGAAATAAATAAATGTTATTCTATTTTATTAAAAAAAGATAAGTTCTTTTTTTAAATTAGGAAACAAAATGCTGATTGATGCGGGAAAAGATGCAATATTAATTAGAGAAAAAAGTTATGACGTTCTATTTTTGAATTACAAATTGAATTTAGAACGGATCTATTTATGGATATTGCTTAGTAAATAAAATTATTAGACTGAGTTTGTAATTCAAAAACTTTAAAGATTATTTTGTTAGGTAAGTATTACGACAGATAAGGTTATGAAGATGTTAAATCGATCAATGACAATGAAAAGACAATACATAATAAATAGGAAATCTTGTACAATGTTATAATCCCTCTAAGAAGCAACATCCATAGCAACATTTTAATACAAGCAACTTAAAAATTACAAAAACCCATTAACTTATTATTAATTAGTTAAAATAAAAATTACACTTACCCAAACTAAGGTTGTTACCAAATCTATACAACACTTCGTGCACATGCTTGTTAACCAAAGGTTAAAAACAATAAATTGATTTTTAAAAAAATGGTTACATGACCGGTTAAAATAAAGAGCCATGTCCACTGAGAATTTTGTTATTTGTTACTACACATAATTATCACATATATACACCTATGAGATAATATGGAAAATGACATTATTATTGTGTATGATTTTGTAATGATGATTAGTTACAACACATCAGGATGATACCACTGCATTTACCGGTGTAAATTCTTTGAGAATTAATGCACTATTTTACTAAACTGACTTCATATCGGTATTATTTAGTAACAGTTTTGTTTATTCAAATAAAAACTGATACACTCGTGATGTAAATTAAGTAAGTAAGAAATTAAAGAGGAAATTATACAATTCCTTTCAGAATAAAGGAAAGTGCACTGTTTTTTCATAAATCAAAATATTCCTTGTTTGAAGGCCAGTGCTCTAATTATTATTGTTACTTGCGAACATATTAAAATAAATAATTTTTATTTAGTAGCTAGATTTTAATGTTTACAAAACAGTGGACAGATTCTTCATAAAAAAAGCGCAACATAAAAGTTATAGCGCGATCGAATCGCAAAAAAAATATTTTTTGTTAAAAAAAGATAACTTAAAAAAGATAAAGAAAACCAGAACAGACACGACATTTAGAGTTAAAAATGTATTTACATCGATATTATTGAGTGTTGATAGTAAATTTACCAGCGCAAACGGTACGAGTGATCTCTCGCTCATGGTGGAGTCTGCGGATGGAGATTGTTGCTGCTGTAGACATCCAGAGAGGCGGCGTGAAAAAGAGACAGAGGTTCGTCAATTTTTTCTGGTTAAACTAAATTTTGAAGGGAAAAGATATCTTTTTAAAAAAAAGATATTTTCTAAAGTTTCACTATAAAAATTATAATAAGTTTGTTACACAGAAAATAGTTCTTTTTTTTACACAAATTAAAATATTCATAGAGATTCAATTACATTGTAATTAGTTGACTGTTTGAACTACTACCATCTTGGACTTTTTATGACCGAAAAACTACTACCTATTAAATTAAGCTTTATATCTTGTTTTTAATTATGAGCAATTATAAAATCTCTAAATAAATAAATACAAAGTAGTTAGAAAAGTGACCAGTCGCAAATAAATTTCTTCACACTTTTTTCTTATTGGTACTTCAAACACGGAAATGCATGCCACGAAATATTTTGAATCGAAAAAAAACAATAAAATTCATTATTTTGATAGCAAACCCTTAACTCAACAATAAAAATATTAATAAATCAAATTTTAATTAACTATTCTCCAAAAAACTAAACCACAAAAGCGCAACGCGACGAACCGTTAAATCTCAATTTACGCAAAAAACCCGATGAATGCGGAACATGAATCTCGAAAAACCGGTTTTGTTATTCAAACACAAATTTGTGAAACAAAAAAAAAAAAAAGATTTGGAAACAAATAACTGTCAACACCCCTTCGGTGAAACAAAAGAGTTGGAAAAAAATTAAAAAATAAAATGAATCGCGGCCTTAATCCGCTGTGCCGTGGGAATCGCAAGGTGAAACGTATCTAAAACTAATTTAAAATGTAATATTCTTTCGTCTGTTGTTTTCGAATTTTTGATTAAGAAAGTTATTACTATTTGCTTTTATTTTTCTTTTTCGCAATGTTCTACATTGCTTCGTTTTTTGAAATTTCAAATTGAAATTCGTGTTCTTTATAGTTTGAAAATGGAAAGAAAACTAGTTTTGCGGACGGAAATAGAATTGTTTCGTTAGAAATCGGTTTTTTAACATTCTTGTGGTTTAATATTTTATATTGTTTTCAACTAATAATATTAATGGACTTAACAATGCTGAAACATTTAGATACACACACGATCCGGAAATACGCACAAACGACAAATAAAAAGCAAGACAGCCTAAATCTCCCGCCAAAACCATTTCGTTTTTTTCTATCCGACGTTTCTACATTATCCAACCAATTTAAAATCAATAACGGCAATTGTAAATCGAAACATACGTTATTGTCACAAAAAAATATCACAGAACAGAAACGTCAAACACGGAATAATCACGCCATATGCCGAAAGCAAACAATCGTTGAAAAAGAAAAAAATAATCGACATCGCCGACAAGTTGATCACAGGTAATAATAGAATTATCACAGATTATTGTTATTTACATATCCCTTTGTAAAACCGGATGCGACATAAGGACACAAAAAAGATTTTAATAATAACTTTGACAGAAGACTTTAACCCTTTCTTGGATAACAAAGCATTACAATATGTTACCTTGGCTCATTTCTTTTTTTTTTTAATTTTATAAGGAAGGGATCATTCAAATTTGGAACGGGTTTACCTCGGAATAATCTGAGGTCAGTTGATCAAGAATGTTTGAAGTCGATAGACGTGGTTTTAAAGTATTTTTTGTTTTTATATAGACACGTATTTGTTGAATTTGTTACTTTTAATAAGTGATGTGAAGGAAAGTTAAACGTAAGGACTGTGATACGAGTTTCAGTGAAAACATTTCAGTAATTTTCTAACTTCAGGTAAGTTTGCACTGCTAGCGCTTTCTTGCCGTCGGGTGTTTACAAAATTTGTGAAAAACGTTCATTAGAATTTTCCACGTTTTCTTTCAAAATTTTACCTAACCACACTACTTTTAATTCTTGATCCGGATACCTAATAACTAATTAAAGATTTTGAATATCAAAACAAGAATTTTCAGAAAAGTTGAAAAAACAAAATTAACCTACAATTCCTATCAAAAGTTATAAAACAAAAAACTCACCTGAATTTCATTCACCAGCTTCTCAGTCATAATCTTGTGATCAGGTGTTGCTGGCGGCTGCGGCGTAGGAGGAGCCGGCCCAGGCTGGCTGTGGGGTTCTCCCAGCTGGTCCTGGCTGGGAGAGTCTGGCCGGCTTCTGTTCCAGAAGTCCTGCATCTTGAACTGTCTCTGCGCCTCAGCCGCTTGCTGCAGGGTCGGGATGTGGAGCGATAGAGGAGCAGCGCGGAGGTCCAGTGCACTGCCTCCCGCCGAGGCCTCGCTGTTCCCTTCGGCGGCTGTCATCTTGAAGCTGTTCTGAAGCCAGCTCGCCACGAAGTTGTCCTCCTCTTTCGGAGGATCCAGCAGCCTCGGGAACGGCGGCGCGGCGCCCGGCTCAAACGCGCCCTCGCCGCCGACTTGCTCGCCCTCCTCAGCTATTTTTGGTACTTTAGCCTCCCTCGGTGAGCCCTCCTCTACCGCTTCCGTCTTCCGATACTCATGGAGGTCCCTGTACCTCTCCTGCAGCGCTAGGGATATGTTTTCATTGAAGTATTTCAACATTAATTCCAGTTTCGGACGTATCGTCACAACGAGGACATGCGATCGCTCGCGGTTCTTTTATTCACACTCTTTTCGTACTCCGACGATGTCTTCGGATCTGCAAGACAACAATCTTTTTAGCGCGACGCTTCCAAAAAATTTTTATTGAAAAAAGTTATCGCGGTTGAAAATTTATTTTATTTTTTCGCGGCCGCGTCACCCCCGGAAAAGCGCAAGTCCCGTGGAAAGCGGAAACGAGACCTTCTTGAGACGCGGGCGGACGACGACTAACTTCTTGGTGGAAAACTTGAGCGTCGCGACGCTTTCTTGCGGGGTGGGGCGGACGCGCGCGCCAGGCGAAGACGCCGGTCCAACTAGCAAGACGCGGCGCCGCCCCCGCCGCCTTAGACGTAGCCAAGAACATCCCCACCGACGCCGGGCGCACGCGCCCCGCGTTTTTTCCGCGGAAAAATGCGTCCGGTCAAGGAAAAGACAGCGCGGCCGGCGACGGGCGGCCGCCGTGTGAGCGTACTCTCCCGCCCCCCCGCACGCCGCTCCTACACACTCGGACACAATTTCCCCAAAAACGCATGACGGACCACTCGGACTACGGCCGAAATAAGAACTATTAAAAGGGCGCTAAGGACGCCGCAGGGTGGTCGCCCCTCTCGCTCGCCCGACCCCAAGCCTATCCCACCCTTGCATGCTAGAACGGGACAAGTAGAGCTCCCCATTTTTTTCTAAGCCGCTATTAGTGAGGGAGGAAATGAAAAAGAATGGGTTTCTTTGTGATTTTTTCTTAATGACGTCTGTCTCGCTCGCACTTAGGAGGTTTGTATATTGCTGTTTCGCGTGGAGTTTTTAAGCATTTCTTTTCGCGACGCCTCTTTTACTATTGTGAGTTTTTTTTTTTTATTCAGGCGTGGCTTAGCTTATGGGGATTTAGCCAACGATATTTTTGTGAGATTTTTCTTTTCCTGTTTTTACCTAAAGTTGGGGAAATGGGATGCGGAAGTTGTTTTCCGCCTTCTTTACTTATTTATCATCGAACTTTTATAGAAGTTATTTTAAGAAAGTTGCTGAAATCTTTAAATATGATCCTTTTTTAGTTTCAGGTACTACGTTATTACTTTCAAAGAACACTTCGTCTAATGTTTTTGTCAAGTAACGACCAATCTAAATAAACAATGTTTGGTATCTAAGTAAAGCGCTGTGTTCGCTCCCTCGTGAAGCTTTTCCTTTGCGAAAAGCTCCTTCTGCTACCCCACGGCAGATGGCGTAGCTTGCTACGAAAATTTTCTTCGTCGCATACTTAAGCTTAATATCTTCTTTTTTTTATAGAACACTGAAAATTTCCCGCAAAAATTTTAAATGTATGCTATAATAATCATCTAAGCTACTTATTTTATTGTAAGTTTGAAAATATTTTCTTTTGTTATTTTATTTTTATTGTCCACGGACACAACTGCCCTCTATAGTGTATTTATAAGGAACGTTGAACTCAGTATTTTAGTTTAAGTTGGTTTTTCTTGTAAAATATAAGTGTTTATTTAGGGATTATTTTTAGAAATATTATGTTCAGGTTCTTTTCCATTTCTAGAAAATCTTTGATAGGTTGGATAATGAAAATGGGTCAGTTGTTAGAAATATAAAATTTATTGATGTAAATGTTTAGTAAAAATTGTCTTCAATCAAATAGTATTTAAAGATATAATATATTGTTATATTTAATTTTTTTATTGTTTTTAAGTTTTTTTAGGTATAAAGTGTGCCAATAACGGTGTTCATTTTAAATGTTTAGTTAGTAAAACGTCTGTTACAAAATCAATGTGTGAACTATTTTTAAACTCTTAAAGATTTTAGATACATTTTTATTTTTTAAGTCAAAATTGCCGATGTCTTAGTACCCAATATTACATTGACATAAACTAAAACCCTGTATCAACTATTTTTCAAAATAAATTTTTCAAAACAACTCACAGTTTTTTCCATCACCACTCCTTCGTACCTCCCGCTATGCTTCAACAAATCATTAGCAAGTACAAATTGCCATAACGATATAATGTGCAGGAGGGGCTACATGGGAGTGACTATGACACGGTGTATGCACACGGTAGGTAGTTGGAATGAGTTAGAAAAATGGTACGTATTGTGTTTTCAAGGTGAGGTGATTAGCAGTGACTTGGTAGTTAGAGAAGGTAATTTATTCTTAATGGCTTTATTTTTTTTTAGCCTTGTTCCGTTTAGTCGTATTTTTTTTTTTAATTGTAGTTTACACTAATTTTGTTTTTTTTTTTAAATACACAAGTTTTTTTTGTTAATTTTTTTGCTAACTGTCAAAAGTTAAATGACAAATAGTTTTTTTTTTCTTTTTGACATCTACACTTTTTTTTTGTTAACTGACAAAGGTTAACAAAAAGAGTATGAGGCCATGTTTCCTAACTGACTACCCTGAGAAAATAGTTAAAAGATAAGAATTATGACATATTCTTTAAACTAAATTCTAAGGACTTAGGATTGATAGAGTCTGTTTAACAAAATTAATAAAATAGAACATTTATGTACTGAAAAGTCATTTTGAAATTGGAATTGGTATTGGTGTTTTAACATAAAATTATTGTTAATGCGTAAGCAACAATAGTACTTACAACAATTATTAAAATTGTATGTGTTATGTATTCGCGAGTGTCGTCGATTGTTTTGTAAGTGGAGACTTGGGGTTGAGGAAACTCTCAAGGAAAGCAGAGGTTTAAAATAGTGGCCAATAGATGGCGAAACTTGTCTCAAAAGTTGAAGTTCTTTTACGGAAATCTGTGAAAAACTTATGATAATTGAAATTTTCCAAGACAAGATATGTTTAGTATTCATTTTGTAATATTTCAGATCTAGTAACAATAAAGTCTAAGCGTTACTCCTTCATACACAAACGGTTGAACGAATTTGTAACATGAATAGAAAGTATGCTATTTTTTATGAGTAAGTTCCCTTAGGATAATTTTTTAGCTTTACGCTGACGAAGCTGCTAGCAAAAGTCGTCATCTCCTTAGTATTTTTCCTACTAGTATTTTTTTAGGTCGGAAATCATCCAATGACATCTCCGCGCCCTTGGGCGGGAGACAGTGTCAGACTTTTACTGACAAAACGCACTCTTGTTCCTTCGTTCCTTTTAGAAAACGACCCAGGCCCTAGTAGGCTTCGGACCCTGTTGAACCCCTACGGTTCGCTTCTTGAGGCGCGCGTAAAACGATACGCGCCGTCGACGACTTGCGCTCGGTTCGGACGGTTACCGGACGGTCAGACGGCGAGCTACCCCTTGCTTGCCGTCCGAAAGCCCGCGTTCCCTGCTAGCTTAGGGTTGGCCTCCTGTTAGACAACCAGATGCAGCTAAATACCCGTATTTTACATAGAGCGATTGCCTATGAAATCTTCGCAACCCAGTCATTGGGCAAAACGGTTTAAATAGACTGATGGTCAGACTTTCTTACATGACTGACTGACTGTCAAACAACTGTCAGGATGACAACCGGGATCAATGGCTTTACGTGCTTTTCTAGTTACGGGGGGCTATTTATGTTCAAGATAAACTTAGAAAAGCACATATGAATTGCAAAAAACCACATTGGTACTTGCCTGGTTTCGAACTCGCATCCTCACGCATAAGAGGTAGTATTAATTAACTGACTTTGAAAAAGAGGAGGTTCTATGTTCGGCTATATGTATTTTTTTTTTAGTATGTTCGCCGATATCTCGGTCAATTGTGGACCGATTTTGAATATTTTAATTTTGTTAAAATGATTATACTCTCGAGTTGGTCCCATAAAAATATTGTTCTTATAAACACATGAAAAAACCTCCAAAAAAATCTTGTTAATCGACACACTACTGTAGACGCTAGATGACGCCACCAGTTGCGAAAACTTCTCTTCTTGAGATTAGAATAGAATTTTTTCGTTGTTTAGGATTTTGTTGATTTTTTTTTCGAGGCTAGTTTATCATCAGATAAGTAGCTTCTTCCAGCTTGGATGAAGGGAAAGGAAGTTACTTTTGAAAACAATCTTGAATACACACTGTCACTGACACTGTCTTAAAAATGGAATACGAAGTGGTAAGTGGGTACCGAAATATCATTATTATTCTAGGAATAAAAACGTTATATGAACGTTAAAATGATTGTGATTATATCTATCTTCAAGAGCATTAAGATGATTTGGTTTTTTAACCAAAGTAGTTGACGGTGCGAATAGTTCTATGCGCGCCTCAAGGCATTGTCAGCAAACCGTAGAGGCCCAGCAGGGTCGGAGCCTACTGGGACCAGGGTCGGTTTCTGAAAGGAAGGTTCGACCTCGGTATGAAAAGCAACGAAGGAACAGGAATGAGTGTTTAGTCAGTAGGTCTGACTCTATGTCCCGCCCCGCTCAAGGGCGCGGCGATGTTTTTGATCATTGTATGATTTTCCCAGTTAAAAATAACTAGTAGGGATAAGTCTAGGGAGATGATGACTTTTGCTAGCGGCTTCGCAAGCCTGAAGGTAAAAAAATATCTTATGGGAACATACACATAAAATATAGCATACTTTCTATTCATGTGCTAAATGCGTTCAACCGTTTGGGGTAAATCATCCAATGACATCGTCCGCTCTTGGGTGGAGCAAGAGATAGCGTCAGACACGGCGATGCTCTGCCCAAGCGGGGTACACCCCTACCATGTGCTCCACCGTGTCCTCAGGGCGTAAGTACGCAAGTTTAAATGTTTGTTAATAATAAGTAGTAATTCCTAGTGCGCTGCAACGTCGAAAAAACACAAACGACTCTTAAAATAAACAGAAACCATTTTATGATACTTCTAAACCTGACAGAACATATGACTTAAAGGGGACAGCTAGCAGACATGATGCCAAAAGTAGAAGTGCTGATATTTTGGGTAAAGCAGAGCCTTAGGGCGGCTTCAGGGATGAATATTTGATGGAAGAGAGGAGACTAATGGGAATACAAAGCAATCTTGGCTTGGCACATAGGAGCAGGACCCTTTATAGAGACAAGAAGACACTTACAAGTTCTCAAACGACTTTCTCAAAAACTTCTAGTTTCGTAATGAATTTGTTAGAGACCATGCGTCGTAACTATGAATTAAGAAGTACTTTTCAATACACTTACTCGAAAACCCGTTCTTATCCCACCGGTTTTAGGTATGCAATTGAATTTTTTCCGCACTAGTGCAGAAAAGTGCTCGTTCTCGCTCCCGTCACAATTTTATTATGTTTATTTTAACAGGATGAGCGTGCAACGACCCCCATGAGCCGCGTAATCACGCGTTTAAAAACTTTAAGGGAGCAGGCTCCGTCGACGATTCAGGTTCTGTCCTTATCGATGGCTGGACAGTGAGGTACCTATTGCTCGTCGTCCACAAGGCCGCGCATAAGGTGGCCGGGGATCGATCTGTGACTTCCCATGCTCTCATGCCATCCATGCCATCTCCTGTGGCAGCGGCTGGGGCTTGAAGATCTTTATTCCCTCACGGTTGCGGCCATCTCATTCACTGGCATTACTGCTTCGAAAGGAGGTGACCGCACTCCCATTCCATTCCCTCTCATTCCGGACCATAGCCTCACCGAGATTCGGGCGCGAGAAATCGCTACCGCAGAAGATTAACAGAGGTTCTAAGAGTCCTCAAGTGTCCTTTATGCAAGAGGCTAGTAGTGAGAGATACTTGACTTCCCAACGCTGGTCTTCTGCATGTCTTTCCATATTGAAAAAAATATAACATTCTTTTTAATGTAATCGTTGATGGTGAATCGCACTAGTTTATTAAGAGCCTATTTACTCTAGCCCTGAAGATAATTAAAATAATAAATATTTTAAAGGAATGTACCTTCCAACATGAAATGTCAAGGATTAATATTCTTTAGCATCTCCCTAACGGACAAACAGACAGTCGATCTAATAATAATATCGAATTAAACAATGAATCGAAAGACCCGCGCGGTTGACCCTGCGTTTTAGGGTGCCTTCTACAATGTGCTCAATATTAAATTGTGGACTTCGGTTTTTTGTTTAAGCTTACGATCTGTGTTCAAGTTTTAGAAAAAAAAAATGTTTTTATTTTTTTATTTTGCTCAAGTAACTCGCAGATTTTTCACCTGACTACGACAATTCAATAATAGTCATACGAGTATCTTTTCTTTGGTATTAGTTAAAGAAATCGCTAGTGAAAAAATCAGTGTTAGTATAGTGCGCGGCAAATAAGTTGAATCATTTGCTATGGTTACGCGCAGCCCACTACTTCGATTGAGAACCAAATATCGGTTATAATTCTCCTCATACAAGTTGGACCATCATCCCCGACCACCCACCGATTAATATTACATTAATATTATACTTTTCCCCATTAATATTATAAAGGCAAAAGTTTATGAGTATGTGTGTGTATGTTTGTTATTTTTGACTTGCAAACTTGGTACAAGGGTACAGAATGTTCTGGAATTGCACATAGCATACCTTTTAAAGAGCGTGTTGCCAGTGATGACGTATGGCTCTGAAACCTGGTCGCTTACCCTGAGCCTCATCAAAAGGCTTAAAGTCACCCAAAAGACAATGGAAAGGGCTATGCTCGGAGTTTCCTTTTGTGATCGAATCAGGAATGAAGATATCCGCAGGAGAACCAAGATTACCGACGCAACACGTAGAATTAACAAACTAAAGTGGGAATGGGCAGGGTACATTGCTCGCAGAACAGATGACCGTTGAGGCCGAAAGGTTCTGGAGTGGCGGCCGAGTACCGGAAGACGCAGCGTTAGAAGACCTCCTACAAGGTGGACCGATGACCTGGTAAAAGTTGCGGAAATCCGATGGATGACGCACAGGACCATTCATAGTGGTGACATTTGGGGGAGGCCTATGCCCAACAGTGGACGTCTTTGGGCTGAAAAGATGATGATAATGATACTTTTTATCCCAGGAGCATGCTCCTTTGGAATTATGTTCTTACTATCACGCAGAACAGGCCGCTCGCAGCAGCTAGTGTACTTATAAAACTAAAACACTTTCCAACTTACAAAACAGAGTACAAAACACAACTAATTAACAAAACATCTAAACCAATAAAGTAGAAAGGTGTAGCTGATCTATCACTGATACGAACAGCTCGATTTATTTCCCAGCCAAGTGACAGGTTAAAACGCAGCTTATCTTTATCTTTGAATAGCTTGTAAAATATTTAGCTTATTTAGCTTAAGTGAGTGGTATTTTTAAGACGGGTGCTGGTTGGGTTTCTGGAGATTTTGGACTTTATTGCCAGTTTTAGTTGTTGTCGTAACATGAATTCTGATTTTACATTAACGTTTAGTTTGATTTAACTTTGAATTTATTATCCGTTTCCCTCTGCTTGATAATGCCTACTGGGGTTATGTGAAAATGAACCCCAGGGCCCTGGAATGAAGGCAATGTAAGGAGCAGGGTAGGTTTTTAGTCAGTAAGAGTCTGACAATATCTCCCGCCCCACCCAAGGACGGGATTTGTCATTGGATGATTTTATCTACCATAAAAAAACCTGCGTGATAATAGGAAATTATCCCAAGGAAATATACTCGCCGGAAAAAAGTTATTATCCTGTTATACCTGTGTACCAAGTTTAATCGAAATCTGTTCAGCTGTTTGAGAGTGAAGAATTAACAAACATACATATATACATACACACACAAAAGTTCGCCTTGTTAAATATTAGCGTGTTTTTTAGGTTTTTGATGACTTATTACCCGACTTACGAATTGTAGGTCGTGGGTTCAAACCCATGTGTAATTTATTCCATCACCACTGCTTTCAAAACAGTGAAGGAAATATCGTGAGATCATGTCCTAGGACCAAAAATTCGAAGACATTTGACATCGCGAGCCTATCAACAATAAAAAATAAAAATCTACCAAACCGCACCAGGCTCGCGTGGTTGATTACGGCCCATTCCCTTTTCTAGAGAGGAGGGCTGAGTTCCAGCAGTGGGGACATTATAGGGCTGATGCAATGCTATGCTTAATTACTCTAAACTATATATTTAGGTATATATCCATAGAACCGTGTAAGTACAATAATTATGATATTTTTTTTAATAACACATCTATTGGATCAAATCAAAATAGCTAGCGATGCTTCATAATATTTCTACTTTTTCCACAATATTTATATATTTAAGAGCTGTATAGGTACTTAAGTGACAAAGTCACAAGAATATTTTTTCTTCATTTGCAATTTTTCTTTTTATAATGTTAAACCAGTGAATGAGTCGTTAGTGTGTCACTGTATATAAATAAATAATAATAGCATAATTAGCTTTTTTTAATACTTCTACTGCTGGGGCTCAGGCCTCATCTCTAGGAGAGGTAATGGGCCGTAATCCACCACGCGGGCCAAGTGCGTTTTGGTGGCAATCATAATGGCATTGAAGTTTTGGTCATTTTAGGACATAAAAAAATCTAAAAATTAATTTCAAGGAGGTGACTACGAAACCTAAGACTGCAAGTACCTCAAACCATTTATCAAATTAAACTAAAGAGAACTAACTTCATCCCTAGTACAAACAAAATGATCGCACAATGATTTATTGACCTCAACAAACGTGGCCACTGTAGAAGCGCCACGACAGCTGGCCACGGCCATTGTTATTTTTATATTAACTTGCATAATTTCCGGCAGCCGTATTGCACATAACTATATTATATAACTGTGTAGTATGCTTTGTATCTATATATAACATTAATTTTAGTATATATGCGAAACTTGAATATAGTTCAGATTCAGTAAGTGATGCTAAAATTTTTACAGCATGTTAGATTTATTCCCAAGTGTTTAAAAAAGGTCACAAGTTAGACACCACTGAAACTAAGTACAACACGGCAGGTCATAGTAGGCATTAGCAGCCAGAGCACGGCTGGTTGTACCCGGATGGCCTAGTGACCACGTATTTGTGTGGGCAACTTGGTAAAACAAGCTGAAAACTTTGCGATTTTTCATGATACAGTTTTGATATTTTGTTCATAGATTCTTTGCATAAAAATACTAGACCCGTGTTTCGGGTATCGCATATATTAAAAATAATCTTATACTTATGTACACTGAGAGTGTATATTGTACTAGCCAGTTCTTCCTCTATTCAATTCTATGTCCCGCCAAGAAACCAATCAATTTATATTCATTAAGACCGTCCAATAAATGAATAGAGAACTATTGAAAACCACAGCCTTTTACTAACCCTAAGTTCATTAGTGAAGGAACCTACATTTTTAAATATTTAATTTCTATTGTTACTAAAAATTGATAAAACGATGTCAGGTGGAATGTTTCCATATTGGTAATACTAATTTTATCCAACGCATTTAAAGCCAAATGTATTTTTAGATTCTATAATTACACCCTGCAGTATACGAATTGCTAGGCTGGCTGTGTAAGATCGATCTTTCTTCATAAAAATACTAGCTTCTAACAGTGAGTTGTGTGTGAGCAGTGGTGGCCAAGTGTTAAAGACCCCGACTTACGTTCAAACCCAGCCAGGCACATTACTTTGTGTAATTTATTTCATCACCACTGCTTTAAAAACGGAGAAAGAAAACCTTGTGAGGAAACCGGCATGTCCCAAAAATTTGGAGACATGATATCCTTCAACCCGCAGTGGGCCCGCGTGGTAGATTACGGCTCCTATAGAGGAGGCCTGAGTTTCAGCAGTGGGGACATTATAAGGCTGATGCTAACAGTCGCTTTGGCCGCGTAACAATAGAAAATTACCCATCCCAAAAGAGAATACGGAATAACATGATCTAATTATGTGTCTTTCATTTATTAAAAATATAAATAAGGACGTCTATACAACTCTTGTACGTTTAATCGAGATTCTGAATGACGACAATATTTCTCAAAAACTCATTAAAGCCATTATTTTCTACAACATGTTTTATGAAATATTCGACTAAATCACGGAATTACCGAATGCCAACAAAGTTTTTAGGCGTTGTCTCTCTTTTTTCGCGTTACTTCACCAAACATCGCGTTGGATTGCGTTAGATGAAGCAACAAGCTTTTAAAGCATGCTCGACGTTGACGATAGGCGAGTAGAGGAGGGCCAAGTTAAGCATTTCCATGTGACAACCTAATCTGAATTGTTAAAGGGATGGAGCTATATAGGGGGTTTTTTATGGTAGGTAAAATCATCCAATGACAAATCCCGCCCTTGGGCGGAGCGGGAAGTAGTGTCAGACTCTTACTGACTAAAAACCTACCCCGTTCCTTCGTAGCCTATCGTGCCGGGGCCGAGCATTCCTTTCGGAAGTTAACCCATGACCCCAGTAGGCTTCGACCCTGCCTGCCTGCAGTTAGCAGGCTGGGCCTCTTCGGTAAAGCTTCATGCCTTTTTCTCGCTCGCACGCTTCATGTTAAGGTCCCAGTTTACAAAACTTGCCTGAAAGCTAATCAAGACTGTAATCATTTCTAGAAGCACTGAACCTTCCTTCCGCTAACATTTCACCCCTCAAACAACCAAACACCGATCCATGTCTCATTTAAATAATTATTTAATCAGCAAACACATCATTTTCTCACGAACTAGTCTTAGAAACACTCGTCTATCTCACCATCTTGTCTATGCCGTTCAAGAGTTCCCATAGACAACAAAGAAGGAACCCCAACGACCAAAAACAACCGGTTCCTTTTTGTTTTTTGAAAATAGAAACAAAAAAATGGCGACATTATTAGTGCCCTTATACACCTATTGAATTTAAAAGTTGATTTGCATAAATTAAAGGGTCAAATAGATCCTGTGTAGTTTTTTGCAGGGTTAAGTGCAACGGATTGATGAAAGAGTTCTAGTGTTGTATTTCAACTGGTTTTTGAAGGGTTATGATATTTGTTAGGTTTTTTTTAGGTAAGCTAGTTTTGTTGTGCTATTGAAGATGTATGGGATTGTGACAAGGTGTGTAAAAGGGGTGCAAAGATGTCATGTCACTGATAAGGTGGGGTTTATAATGCTTTTGCAAATCATCATGCTTTAACTTATCAAGTAATAAATTATTGCGATCAATATTAAACTTGATTCTACAGAAAAAAAGAGAGACGAGTTTGGCTTAAAATTACCTTGTTTTTTTTTAAATTAATCTTTAAGTGAGAAATCATCAAATAACTTCTCTCGGTGGAGAGCGAGGTGGAGTTGGAGGGAGTGTCAGCTTTTCACTAATTAAAACCCACAGAACATTTCCAGAACGACAAGCGTCTGTAAGGATATGTAAAAGTTTGTACCTATAGATGACGATGTATACCAGAGAAGTGAATGGCGGTGAATTATGAAAAATGACTGCATAACGGGAAGAGGCAAAGGCAAAGAAGAAGATATTAAAGTCCTAGATAAAACTAGATATTTTCTTTATAATTTGATAGGCTCACGTTTGTCCACTATCTCACCTGCCGCCCTAACCAAGTTAAAACCGTTTCGTATAGCGTGAACGCTTGGAGTTGGCCGCGCCTACAATTCCTTTGTTCTGACGTCATCGTTCACACTAAACGAAACGATTGTAACTTAGCCGGGGATGGCTGATGTGGTCGACAATGAAGCGCGCTCAGCTAAAAGAAACCAATTCACTTTTGATATAAAGACCCTTAGGTTTTAGCTATCACGAAACACAGACTCAAGCAGAGAAATTCTTAGCTGTACGAATTAACGAATGTGTTCCTAAAATGTTTTTAATTCAGTACCTTTTACCAAAGCGATGTTTTTTTTTTTCTACGATTGTTACTATATAACTAAGAAATAACGATTAACGTCTACAAAATGATTCACACTACAGCCGGAGAATTGACAAAATGATTTGCCACCTCGAAAACAAAAACGCACTACTGAAATATCATTTGGTCAATCCCAAACAAAAATTCACAGAACAGAAAAGTTTCACATAAAAAAACAAAAACATTAAACTGAAACAAAATTCTCAAATTTAAAAATCGAAATAGAGACGTAACTAAAATAATAATAAAAAAATATACATGTCTATTGCCCATCCTGCATTCAAATTAAAAATCAATCATAAAAATATCCGTTCGACGTTTAAAATTGGTTCAAAATATAGAATTGAACTAGCATCGGAGGGTTGTTTGAATAAAAAGTCGTGGGGGTCATAACGACCGCCCGCTCACGCACCGCGACCTATTTTTAATCATTTTTGGAAGAAAGCCTGAAGGGTTAAGATTGGATAGTATGGAAACGGCTTGTTTGTATTTTTTAATTTTCATATCAAATTGCTTAGAGTAAGTTCCGTATCGGAAAAGTCTCTTTATTTCCGTCACTAGATTAGGTAAGAAATTTAGAATAAGACTCATTAATAATATACTACAAAGGCTTCAGAAGTATGTTTACGAGTATGGGTTTGTCCTAAAACGTTATCGCGGTCCTTTGTTTTTTGGTGGAAAAACATCAAAATGTCAGACATTTACTGACTAAAACTGCAACTGACGGAACACACGTGATGTGTTCTGTCAGTTTCCCTTTGAGTTCAATAGTCTGAAAAATTGTACGGCTTGGAGTGGTGGTGTGATTTACACAATTCCGGCAAGACATTCTCTGGAAGTTATTTAAAATAGAATAGAATATAATAAACCTTATAATAAATCAAAATACTAACAATACTTTTACACAAACCATCTATTAAATAGTGTTCGCTTGTCGTAGAAAAAAGTCAGGAAAAAATTAAGGTTTGATAATAAAAAAAAATAGGGTGAATCGGCACTTAATAAACTAGTGTGCCTCACCATTAACGATTGCATCACTGCTTACCATCCGGTGGGATTGCAGTCAAGCACTAGTTTATAAAAAAAAAAAAAATAAACATAATTATATTAAAAAAAAATTACAAAAGATATTTTAACAAAAAACTTGAAACCAAATATTTAAGGCCATCTCCACACTAGTTCAGTCACTAAAACATTATTGATGCGAGTATTCCGTGACGAGTGTACGTACGAACAAAGGCAAGTGTGTCTGTTTGTGTGATCGATAACTACCAAACGAAATGCGTAGTTTTCTAACAAATATCCAGGTCGTATTTTTGTGGCATGCTTTATTAAATCGGACTTTCTGGGTTGGTGGTAAGAAATAGTATAGGAAAACCGGAACATAAAATAAAATTAAATTTATTTTTATTTGCTTTATTAAATCGTTTTTAACTTTGATAAACAAAATATGAAAGATATATAAAATATTATCATCAAACGAAGTTACAAAAAAAAATGTTTTTTATTTAATATAAACTAGTTGATGGTGCACTAGTTTATTAAGAGCCTATTTACTCTAGCTTTCAAGACACCAAAACATAATGCGTATCTAAAATATAATGTTAGTGTGAAGTGTGATATACAGACAAAAGATTTTTTTTTTAGAACACTTGAGGCTCTTGGGTCATGTCTAGCAGTGACATTCTTCTGCTGAAATCATGATAATGATGATCACGCTCTAGGGTGGAGCGGGTAAGAGCTTCAGACTTTTACTAACTAAAACCCATATATGCTCCTTCAGTTGCCTTTCATCCTAGGGCTACGGTAACAATCCCGTTGAACATAAGAAATGGTAACGTGATGATGTGGGAGGAAATTCCTAAGACGGAATTAGATCTATTTTGAGCTATGCACGTGTACAAATTAATTGAAGAAATGGGTTACAATGATAGGTGACAGGCTGGTAACATGATTGTTATGTACTCTATTTTGAACTTTAACCATGTATGAGATATTATAATTATGTTATGAGATATTGACTGGCCTGTTGGTCTAGTGGTTAGTGGCCCTGACTGCTATGCCGGAGGTCGTGGGTTCGGTTCCCACTCAGGACAAATGTTTGTGTGATGAGCACGATCATTTGTTCTATGTCTGGGTGTACTTTATCTGTATTTATTTAGAAATATATAAGTATGTATGTTTATCAGTTGTCTAGTACTCATAACACAAGCTATGCTTAGCTTGGGACTAGACGGCGTTGTGTGATAGTTGTGGAATATTATATTATATACTAATCTTGTCTACTATCGTACCTTGTTACCTACTTCGATAGATTGCCATCAATTATTTAGAGGAGGTCTTTTTTGCATATTATATAAATAATTGTAATAAGAAAAACTGTAACCCAAAAAAAGAAATACAATCATTCCCTCGCAAAGACATCAAAATAAAAACAGCAGCTCCATATAAAATAAAATAAAAACTATAAAATAATCATTCGAATACTGATAATAACTTTAAAATATTAATTCAACACCGTAATATGAATATTTCTTTAAACGAGATCTAACTTTTTTTTAAACTAACTCCTAATTTAAAAAAAAAAGTCTATGTATAAAAAACAACACTCCTCAAATAGACCGTTAAACAATTACAAAAGTATCAATCTACGATGAAAGAAACAAAAAAAAAAAAACAATAAAGAAAAAAAGTGGAAAAAAATTAACCCTGTCCAAACATAGCGTGTCAAATCCCACAGTTTACTAAACGGTAGTAGCCCTTTGAAAAAATACCCACGTGTTAATCTTGACACGATTGCAACAAAAAATGTTAAAAAAACGCCCCTCCTATCGTATCATTCGACCAATAAAAAGTTGAGAAAAAATATGTTAAAACGGCTTTTAGAAAAAAAATGCCTTAATTGGTGGCGAGTGTGCCGCCTTTTTTCTATTGAGGGCATTTTTTTGCCCGTGGGGTGAATTTTTTGTCCCTATTATGAGTGTTATAGACTGTGAAACTGTCAAATTGTATTAGAATTATAATTTGTATGGGTTTAAAGCTGCATAATTTTGTTAATAATAGCCTGTATAGTGTAGCATGGTTTTTTATTAAGGATTTTTTATTTTATCGACTTTTTTTCAGATGGGCAAAATACATTAAGGTTTTTTTTTTTAATGTTTAAGAAATGCATGCTTCTTCATGCTTCTACAGTAGCTGTAGGTATTGTTTTGAGCAAAAACAATCTGAAGGTTTTTGTAGTACATAACAATATTAAAAACTTTATATCACTTAGATTATGTTTCCGTTAACCTTTAATGTCACATAAAAAAAACTAATAAATCAATGATTTATAAAAGCGACATCTAACGGTAAATAGACAACAACGATCTAATTAGACTTCACAATTAAAATTTAAGTACACTAAATTAATATAAAAGATATAAAACACATTTTTTTATCGCAATTACCACTTTATTTTATTTTTTCGAATGTTCTAAATGGTCAATGGAATTCTAATAAGAGAAAAAACGAAAGGTTTAGTTTGGAAAAATTCTAACAAGCATTAATTTTTTAATATTGTTTCTAATCTCATAAGTACCTTGTCAAACTAGTAAGATATTTCCAAAACGTTAACCAAAAAAAAAATACCAAGTTTTTTTTTTGTAAAAATCATCCAAATCACCACGAATCTTAGTTACAAAACCGGCCACAATATTTAAAAAAGCACTTAAAAGAAAAAAAACAAACACTTGAACTATAAGCAAGAAAAAAAGAAAATTACAAAAAACTCACTGTTACGCAATAATGGAAAAATTTTACCTCATTAGTCTGAAAAAACAACCGCCCCGCACTGCGTCAACTTATAAAATTTCCATTTAAAACGCAGCATTATTATCTTTTTTCTAACGAAAAAAATGCACTTTAAACCCGCACTTAGATTATATAAAAACCTTTCAATGACACTGCATTTTCAACTCAATTCACAATAGCTTTAAAATTGAATTTCCATTGAATTAATTTCTGTGTTACGTCATTTTGATTTGATGTTTGCGTTCCTTGGTCTACTTTATTGGTTAGTGTTGGGACATTATTACTTTAAGATTTAGTCAAGATGTTGGTAAAAGCTATGACTCAGGGTAGGTTACATCAGAGTGCAAGTCCTATGTTCCCACTACTGGGACTGAGGCGTTCTCTCTAAGCGAGGGAATAGACCACCACGCAAGCCTAGTGTGAGTTAGTATAGATTGGATTTAGTTTTATGTACAGTTTATGTAACTTTTTTGGTGTACAATAAAGTTTTATTCTATTCTATAAGGTTTCCCTTTAAAAGCCATAAATTACGTGCAGCTACATAAGAGCTAAGGAGTAGAATTTTCCTGACCGATTCTTTGTCTCCTGATAGCTACACCTTGAGGTTCTTTTAATCAAGAGTGAATAGACTACTTCTAGGCAAGCGTGCTCCATCGCCGACCACATCGTTTCTATCAGGTTAGATATTTGTCAAATGCGAGCCCATCAATAATTAAAAAAAAAATTGAAATAAGGGCCAACTAATTTGTGTTCGTCAAAGCTCCCGACATATTATGGCAAATGCAATTTACACAGTCTAAAAAGAGATAAAAGATTATAAACAAAAATAAAACGTAATTGGATGAAATAAAAGATTATGATCAAGTCAATTAGTGAGCTGCACTTTTATTGAGTGACATACGGGTCAATGAAGCTTATAAAAGTGGCTGATAGCTGAAGCCTGGGGTCTTAAAGTCAAGAGTAAGTTGATTGCGTTTAAGCAGAGTTTGCTCCATCGTTGACCACATCATCGCTTACCATCAGGTTAGATCAAGCGCGAAAATAGTATGAAAAAAAGTTAACTACATTTTTATTAAATAGCCAGGAGAATCTAGGTCGCCAACATAGCACGAAGAATTGAAAGAAAAGAAACATAAGTGGGCAGGGCACATTGTTCGTAGAACAAGTGGTCGAAAGGTCCTGGAGTAATGATCTTGGTTTCTTTTTGTCAAGAATACCTCTGATGTCTGGAGTATTTGACGTTAGTTAACACCGAGGTCCTGACTAAAAATACGTATTTAACAGTACGCGCCGTCGACGACTTGACCCGGTCTGGACGGTCACCAGAGCCTGCGCCTACGGTTGTCGGAAACACCGAGGTGGTACTTTTTTTTTTTTTTTTTTTTTTTTTTTTTTTTTTTTTTTTTTTGTGGTAGGTAAAATCATCCAATGACGAATCCCGCCCTTGGGTGGGGCGGGAAACAGTGTCAGACTTTTACTGACTAAAAACCTACCTTTCCATTCCTCGCCTTTGTCCCGGGGCCCGTGGTGACACTCTCGCATGACCTTTGGCCCCAGTAGGCTTCGGCCCTGCTGGACCCCTACAGTTTGCTGACAACTCCTTGAGGCGCGCGGGAACGGTGCGCGCCGTAGACGACCTGAGCTCGGACCGGTCTGTTACCGGACGGACGGACAGCGAGCTACCCATTGCCCACCGTCCGCGAGCCCGCGCCTACGGTGGCCGGAAATTGGGATCGGAAACCCGGCGGCGGCGGCGGCGTGTCCGCCTTTGCCTAAGGCGGTCGGCCTCCTCCTTTACTAGCATTACTGCTTCGCAGAAGGAGGCGACCGCCTGCCACTCCTCCTCGCTCCGGAGCATGGCTTGAACCAAGCCCCGGCGCGAGAGATCGCCGCCGATCGCCCCCACGAGGACACGGCGCTGCTCTTCCCAAGCGGGGCACACCTCGACTGTGTGCTCCACCGTGTCCACCGGGCGGTCCGCACAGTGGCGACACCCGGGCGTCGTCTCCGCACGAATCTTGTACAGGTACGGACCGAACTTGCCGTGTTCGGTCAGCACCTGCGCCAAACGGAAGGTGACGACGCCGTGGGGCCTTTCCAGCCACGCCTCAAAGAGGGGCCTTACCGCCTCGATCGTGGCGTGCCCAGCACGAGGTTGCGACAATCGCTCTCGCCATTTCACCATGAGATCCCGCCGGAGCTCTGTCCGCCATGCCGCGACTTGTCGCGGCAGCGGAGTTTCGCCCCGACGTTGCATCTCCACGCGTAAGTCATGCATGTGTGCAAGGACTGTTGCCTCCAAATCCCACGGTGGTAGGCCAGCAAGGAGGCTCGCCGCTTCGCAGGACACCGTACGGTATCCGCGGATCATCCGGATGGCCATGACCCTCTGACAGGCGGTTAGCCGGGCCGCCACTCGCTTCCGTAGCGATGGCGCCCACACCGGCGCACCGTAAAGGGCCATGGACCGAACGATGCCTGCGTAGAGCCTCCGGCAGGAGGCGTCTGGACCCCCTAGGTTCGGCAGGAGCCGCTTGAGCGCAGCCCCAGTCGCATTCAACCTGGGAGCCAGACGTCGGAAGTGCTCCTTGAAGTTCCACCGGCTGTCGAGGACGAGTCCCAGGTACTTCATCGTCGACCCGACGCCGATGTGAACTCCTCCTACCGTTAATTGGGAGCCCGGAGGTGGCGCGCTCCGAGGGCCGTGAAAACACATGGCCTCGGACTTGTGCAATGCCACCTCGAGTCCCAACTGCTGTATCCTCTCCACGACTGTCGCAACCCCGCGCGTCGCTAGTTCGACCGCCGCCTGGTACGACCGTCCCCGCGCCAGGACCAGCGTGTCGTCTGCGTAACAGACCACGCTGACCCCGTCGGGGAGGTCGGCGCGCAGCACGTAGTCGTACCCGATGTTCCACAAGGGCGGCCCTAGTACCGATCCCTGCGGAACACCGCACGACATCTCTCGCCGTTTCAACTCCCCCTGATGACCGGGGTAGATGATGAACCTGTCCGACAGGTAGGCCTCGATCACCCGACAGAGGTAGTCGGGCACCCGGTGGTACCGGAGTGCCCTACCAATGCAACTCCAGGGCAGGGAGTTGAAGGCGTTGGCGATGTCCAGAGACACCGCCAAGACACACCTGCCCCGGGACACCGCATCCCCCGTCGTGAGGGCTCGCACGCGCATGATGGCGTCCACAGTGGAGCGCCTCCTGCGAAAACCGAACTGGCCGTCCGCAAGATCCGGCCCCTTCCGTGCCAGATGCACGACGAGGCGGTCTGCAATTACTCTTTCAAAGAGCTTGCCCACCTCGTCGAGCAGCACAATGGGCCGATACGCGGACGGAGAGTCCGCGGGGCGCCCCGGCTTCGCGATAAGGACCAGTTTCCCCGTCTTCCAGCGAAGCGGGAACTGGCCCCTCTCCATGCATGCGCTGAAGAGCCCTCTCAGTCGAGACCCGAGTTCCTCCATGGCCAGGACCCAGGCTTTTCCAGGCAAGCCATCGGGTCCTGGGGCGGTGTTCTTGGCACTCAGCCTTCGCACCGCCACTCTCATCTCCACCTCGGTCACCTCTGGAGCATTGTTGCCGTCGTTGCCGTCGTGGTCCGCATCGGACACCGCTGCTGGTGGCGGAGCCATAGGCGGGGGAGTATGCTCCCCTCGCGTAGGGAACAGAGCGCCCACCACACCCTCCACGAGCTGGGGCCGGAGACTCTGAGTCAGCGGGGGAGCCCATGGCCGGAGTTTCTCCATGACCATTTTGTATGGGCGTCCCCACGGATCGACGTTCAGAGACTCCAGCCACACGTTGCGGGCCTCGAGTTTGGCCCGCTTTATCTCCGCTCGGAGGGTGCGCTTTGCCGCCCTGTATCCCTCATACAGCTCCGCCTCTATGGCCTCCGCACCCGGTGGACGGGTGCGGCGCCTGCGGTGTCTAGTATACCGGCGTCGCGCAGCATTGCACGCATCGCGCAGTGCCGCAATCTCTGGCGACCACCAGTGTACTTGGCGCCGGGCACGTCCTGGCCGGACTCGGGGCATGGCCGTGTCGCAGATTTGCGACATGGCCACCTGGAACCAGTCCGCCTCGACGTCGATGTCGACAGGCCTGTCCGGTGCTTGCACCCAGGCCTGTACTATCGCGGCTTCCTGGAGCAGGTCCCTGTCCAGCTGCCTCAGCGCCCAACGCGGACCACACGGGGTCTGTCGGACCGGCACGGTCGAGGTCTGGGCGGAGACGTCAAACCGGATGTACCGGTGGTCGGAGAACGTCTCCACCTCCTCTATGACGCGCCAGTCGACGACGCGCGGTGCCAGTGCAGGGCTGGCGAACGTAACGTCCACCACCGACTCGCCCTGCATCCGCACACACGTGGGGACAGAACCCCGGTTTTGTACGACTAGGCCCTGTCCTAGGGCCCATTCCTCCACCCTGCGACCTCGTTGGTTCGTGAACCGGGAACCCCAAGCCTCGTTCCAGGCGTTGAAGTCCCCGCAAACGACCACGGGGAGGCTGGAGTCAAACCCAGCAACGACGGCATCCAGCTCCAAAAGGGAGTTGTCTAGTTCGGCGAGAGATCTGTTCGGGGACAGGTAGACGCCTACCACCACTATGTCCCCGAACCGTGCTGCCACGCAACCCCGGCCTTTCTTGACGGCCTCGAGTGCCGGGGTACCGGCGGCGGCCGACGAAATGAGTGTCACCGAGCCGCTCAGGTCCTGAACCCAGTCGGCTCTGGGCAGGACAAAGTGCGGCTCGGAGACAACGGCGATGTTGATCGACCACTGCGCCATGCTCTGGAGCAACAGATCCTGAGCGGGGGCGCAGTGGTTGATATTCGCCTGGAGGAGACGTAATGGAGCCGTTATTGGCAGTCCATTACAGTCTCCTCCCGGGCCCTCCGTGAGGGTCCTGCCGCGGTGGTAGCGGCGGCGGCGTCTGCGGAGGCGATGGCGGCGGCAGCCAACGGGGCAGCCGCGGCGGTGAGCACCTTCGCGGGGATGGGCCTTGGGACCTTGCCCTTGGCCTTGGCGGGGGGATCGCAGGTCCTGCTCCCAGCCCGGTGGTCGGCCGACTTGCCTGCCGCCGCACATGCGTAGCAGTGCGGCGCTGCACTGCAGGTATCGGCCTTGTGGCCGGGCTGACCGCACTGGAAGCAGCGGTCGCTGCGATCTTCCTCCGCTGCGCAACAGACCCCCACGTGGTGGCCCACGTGGCAGCGATAGCAGCGCAGCGGTCTGGGCTCCAGCAGCTTGACTCGCGCGGAGACCCAGCCCACCAGGAGTCGCTTACCCTCCCCGGTGATGCTCCTGGCCGCTGACAGGGGGCAGTTCACTGTAACCGCCCCCATGCCAGTGCCGTCAACACGGATGGTGCCTGCCCGGACCTGATCGGCAGGGCACCCACCCGTCCTGGCGACAGCGGCCACGACCTCCTCGACCTCGACGGAATCGTCCAGGCCCATAATGCGCATGTCGACGCATCTTGTGGGCCTGGACACCCGGGCCTCCTCCGTGTCCAAGATCGCCCTGATCTTTTCAGCCAGGGCGTCTGCGGTGGGGCCGCTGTTGGCTCCGGGGACCTCCAACATCAGGGCACCAGTTGCGGTATGCCGCATCTGGAAGCCCCCGGTGATCCCGAGGTCGGTGAGGTTCACCGCCTGCTTCGCCTTTCGGAGGACCTCGCCGTAGGTCGCACCCTTTTTCGCTGCCTCCGGCTGCAGTGTGATTACTACAGCCGTAGAGCGCGGGTTGCGAATCCTGGCCGCGAGGGCCGTCCGCTTCCTAAGCTTCTGCCGCTCACGCCTCCTGGCAGCGCGAGCCGCCTTGCCAGCCTGCTTTTTGGCTCCGGCCACTTGCCATCCGGCTTCGGCCGGAGGATCTGCAGGTTGGGGAGGCGGCCTAGGCCGCCTGCTTGCCGCCACAGCAGGGGCTCCCGCTGCCTTAGTGGCCGGTGCCGCCTTGCCCTTCTTGGGGGGAGCCGCAGGCCGAGGTGGTACTGGGATTTCAACCACACTTACATTATAAAGGCGAAAGTTTGTATGTGTGTATGTTTGTTACTTCTTAACGTTTAACGGCTGAACAAATTTGGATGAAATATGCACACATGCAGATTATGTCTTAGAATAGAACACCGGATATTTTTATCTCGGAAGTAAGTACTTTTATCAGTTCAAATACTTATTACTAAGTTTCTAAATAAAAATGATGAAGAATTTACCTCTAGAGTCCAATACTCAATAATTTAACTAAATTGATGTATAATTCTACTCTAAAGTAAACTGTAAAATGCTAAATTATTGAATGAGTGGCAAGCTTCATAAAGAGGCCTAGGTCAAACCAAAGAAACTAAGAAAAAAAATCTATACAAAAGCTCGACCTGCGAATCAAAATTAGGACCATAGCCACAACAGCAAGAATTGCAAAAAATAATGCCACTAAAATTACCATATATTCAAATGTCAAATTACCTACATAAAATTAATAAAATGAACTGAGTCGATCGATTGTCTTTAGACAGAGTCGATCTCGACTCACATTGCACCAGCGCATCACTATTTGCGCTAGTGTGCACGTTATCTCAACGTGCAGTTGATAAAATTTTGAAAAATCCACAACTTTTCCGCGATAACCCCGCCCCGTTGCGAGGAAAAAAAGCTCTAGTGTCGTATTTATAGTCAAGCTATTTTATTGAAACAAGATGTAGTATTGAAATTTTATGAGCTTGGCAAATATCGGGCCTATTTGAAGGCAAATGATTTCCACCACCTGTGAATACCTGCAACACCTGGGGCACTATAGATGTTTAAGTAGCTATTATTAAAATGGATTTTCTTCACGTTTTGTTTGAGCATTGCAAATTATTCTGACACAACTTACACCTATCAAGAGCTTCACCGTCATTATAACCTTCCTGCCCTAGTTCCGTGTTGTTTGAGCCCAACACGTTATTTTTTTCTTCTATTTTGTCCTGTCACCCGTCATACTATCATTACCTGCCTTTTCTTTCATATCAAATCTTTTCTTTGGCCTCTCACTTCTTCTCCATCCATCCGTTGATATGAGTATACCTGTGTATACTCATAACTCTTTAAAATTTATACCTTCCTTATAGATAAGACTCTCTTTACTATCCAGAGCTTCACCATCAAGTCAAAAATGTATGAAAGATAATCATCCATCGTCCTACATACTTGACAAAATATTGCACATGATCCAACTAAACTAGATAAATAATAAAAGCAAATAACATCATACACAATCGTACTTACCTTAACCAACCCTCAAACGCAAGAATACGTTTAGCAAACAAGAAAACATGCGTGCAAGACCCATACATACATAGAGACAGCAACCGTACTATGAATACAGCGCATCTTATAAATAGCTGTATGTTATCTTTGAATAAGTACAAGTTGCATGTATGTTGCAATCATAGAGCTCTTTGTATGAATGTAGATAAAGAGGCACTTCTATTCGCAAACGATGAGAAACGCCCGCAGAAATTGTTTGAAGTATGTCGAAGTAAGTTGGCCTAATTAATTTTTTTTTTTTCGTGACGAGATTTCGTGATTCTGTTTTTTTTTTATTGATAGGCGTACGCTTGACCACTATTTCATTTAATGGTAAATAATTATGTGGTCGACGGTGGTGAACGCTTGCCTATTTCGCTAACTGAAAAAATAGCAGAATTCCATATTTTCTCCCGACAAACCAAAATGGAAATTGGCAGGCTACATCTGCCGCATACCACAACGATAGTGGGTGAAGGAAACCACTGACTGGATTCCGAACAGCAGGAGCCAGCGATGTGGTAGACCAAGATGGAGATAGCTTGCCTTGGACTCCTACCTAAAGGATTGAACAGAAGTAATTAAGACAAAGGAATAGTGGAAGAATGGAAAGGAGTCCTTTGCCCTGCAACGGGACATAACTAACACATAATAATATCTTATATATTTATTCAGTATAATTTTACTGGTTCCAATTTTAAAATAGACATACCGATAGTCTTTTCTTAAGGGCCGGTTGCAGTCACTGAGTATTTTGTATGAACTTCACCGGATCTATGTCGATTTCGCGGTTTTATTTTTATAAAAAAAAAACAATAACTACTCAAGATTTTTGCTTTATTTATTATATGGCTTTTTAATAATAAATATGCTATAACATTGTAATTTATACATTAGTAACTTTTACGAGGCCCTTTTAAAAAACAAGCTTTATTATTGTTTGTAACATTCAAATATTTCCGTGACGTAATCTCGTAGACATACACGTTTGAAATCGTAAGTTAGTTATATTATATTTTGATTTGTCCCCGGCGGTTAGATATATAGTCAATTTTAATAAAATTATTTTCATGGTGTTCTATTTTATATTTTTGGATTTCCATATATTTAAAAAAGTTCAAAATGAGTGGAACCCGGCCTTAAGCGACGTAAATGAAGCCAAGAACTTTTTTTATTTCTAAAACCGTAGCAAAGTTGCCGACAAACGAATCGCTTTGTGGTTGATCTTGTGGTTGTTATGTTGAATGAGTCTAATATTTTCAGCGTACACTATTTACTAATGTTGTAAACACTTTTATTTTCTTGAGGTTTATTGATAAATGAATGATATTTATTTGCAAATAGGTTAAAAAAAATCTGTTTAAATTTCATCCAACCTTTCCTACAAGTCATCAATTAAATGACTAATGATTTATGCTATATTGTATAGTCAAATTACTGCAACCCTTTAATTTTTATTAGTAGGCAGATTAGATATTATTTTCATAAAGTCCTGTTTTTGATAAACCAGCTATCTCTTCCAAAACAGAAATATTTTTTTTTTTTTATAAAATTAAAATATTACCGTGTCCTCCGGTTGACACAATTGAGGTGTGTAAAGGTGAGCATTACTTCAGTTATTTGTTGTAAGGTGATAAACACTCGGAACGCAATAGTACCTAGTCAATTTCTAATTAGACTAACATTACTTTAGCTGCGCCTTAATTATGTAAGAGCCAAACTTATATAAATTTTCTTTAAATTATGAATCATAACTCAAAACATAATTTAGGTTTTGTAATAACTATTAAAATGCGTTATGAAAACCGCAGTTTACTTCACTACAATGTTAGTAGTAATAGTAAATTGTAGTAGTATAGTCTTATAGGATTTTAGCTAGGGATGTCTCAAATCTAAGACATGGGTCTTATCGATAGTTTTATTATTTTATCGACTGGCCTGTTGGTCTAGTGGTTAGTGGCCCTGACTGCTATGCCGGAGGTCGTGGGTTCGATTCATTCGATCATTTGTTCTGTGTCTGGGTTTTATGTATATATTCAGAAATATATAAGTATGTTTATAAGTTTTCTGGTACCCATAACACAAGCTCTGCTTAGCTTGGGACTAGACGGTGTTGTGTGATAGTTGTGGAAATATTATATATTATTATAAATATTATTATTTATGAATTTGATAACACTGGCTCATTTGTTAGTAAATAACTTAAATCTACGTGATAGTAACACTGAAATTGTGCCATATAGGCACAATTTCACCACGATCGTGACGATTACAAACATTCGACAGCTAACGCTATTTCGCTCGCACGAAAGCGCCAGCTCTTATCTCTGCCCTTGTCTATCAGTGACTGAAGGTACTATAGATGTGTGAGTTTCAAGAGCAGGTTTTCTGATCGCGATGTTAGCGCTTAATGTATTTTCCCAAATAATATTAATTTACAAAACCTATACACCATATTATCCTAAAAATTGTGAAAGCCAAAGAGAAGATAGTTAGAGAAGAAGTCAGTTACAGAGGGCGTGACAGTTGGTACGACAGAATGGAAAGAAAAAACGTTTTGTGCCGACCCCAAGTAACATTTGAGAAGGGTAAAAAGATAAAGATGTTAAAAATTTTGACTTAAAAAATTATTATTTGGTCTCTTAATAATTTTTAGGGTTCCGTAACTCAAAAAAAAAAATCGGAACCATCTGTCTGTCTGTCGAAACCCTTCATCTCGTGAACGCGTAGAGGTACCAAGTTGAAACTACAACCATATATTCTAGTCTTCGGTTCCGTGAAGCTGTGAAAAGTTAACGAGAAAAAAGATACGCCCGTCAAAATGTATATTTCTACACTTTCAAGGGAATCAAAATGAATAGGGTACTTTCCGTTGACCTAGAATCTTGAAATGAAGCAAGGTCTCATAGCACAAGTATACGGAAAAATCTAAAAACTGTAAATTTATAATTATGTCCTAAAAATAGTACCTTTTTGGATCGAGAGAAATCTTCGAGACTTGATTCGGAAATTAAATTATTTACATAAGTTAGTTTGTACGGAACCTTCCGTGAGTGAGTCCGATTCGCACTTGCGTAGTTTTTTTTTATAATAGCTTGGTAGTATCGAACCATATTGGCACTTAATTTGATTTTAAATATTATTTATTAATATTTGAACACCTACCATAGTGTAAATCTTCCTATGTAACACTACTGCACATTAAGTTTAAATAAATATTTCAGTCTTTGCTGTGACTTCAAAACAACATGCACTGGATGTAGTAGATATGCAGATTCAGTAACAGACACGTTAAGGTAATTTTTCTAAAAACTATATTTTTTGTAGCTTGTTCAAATAAAGATAGCTTTTTTTATGGCCCCTATGGCTTATTGACATCTTTTTGCCGTCAACGACTCAAGCTTGGTCCTTATTGGACGGGCGGCCGGCGAGCTATCCATTGCTTGTCGTCCACAAGCCAGTGCCTACGGCCTCGGGGATTGCTTTGTGACTTCCGATCCTCGAGGCATCTGCTGTGGCGGCGGTTTGATCACAAAGATGTCCGTGCCCTCACGGTTATGACTTACGGCCTTACTGTTTTGCAGTAGGAGGTGACCACTTCCTATTCCCTCTCGCTCCGGATCATGGCCTGAACCAAGGACAGGCGCGAGTTTACTGTTGTCGAAAATAAAGAAACCAGTATTTCATTTTTAGTCATGTTACTAAACTGGTCTTTTTTTGTCATTCCAGTCTAACCAGAAGGAAATTAATACCAATATTTCACAGGAATCACACTTTTCATGATTAATTTTAATCAAAATAACATTTTTTTAAAGATTTGTCTAATAAATTTGACATTTACTTATATTTTACGAGTATTAATATGGTCTTAAAAAATATTAAAACAAAATTAATAATTTTCTATTAGGTTCTGAATAACATTTAGGTATTATTCTTATTTTTATTCTTATCTAGCCCTGATTGTCTCACTGCTGGGCAAAGGCCTCCCCAAGACTCTTTCCAGACTTTCTTCTCCTACGTCATCTCAAACCAGTCTTTACAGTACGCGTCTAGAACTGCACGATCAGGTATAATAAAAAAATAAAAATTATATTAATTTTCTTATTTCAGAAGCAGGCAAAGTCGGATCGAACCAGAGCACCATAACACAACAACACAAGAATTCCAGCTCACTAATTAGAAAAATGCCCGCCATAGCGAAAACAGCAATCCAATTAGACAAAATCTCGATGTAGATAAATTTATCGATATCGATATTCCAATTACCCCACACTAGAGGTCGCTAACGGCGAAGTGTGTTGCGCCGGCGCACTGTAGATAAATCTTTTTACTGCACACTTCGATTAGAAAATTCCTTTATTAATTGACTGGCTTAATTAAAGCATTTTCTAAAGTTTCTTCCTTGTACTGAAAATAGAATGTTAGAAGTTTTTTGTTGATTATGACAGAATCTTTAACCTTAGGGTTATAGATAGAATTTTAATATTTTGTGCAAGTTGTAAATAAAAGATATTATTATTATATTATTATTATTAATCTACCAAAACTTTGTTCCGCCATATACATTATCAAAAAAAAACATGAGGGATGCGAGTAGGAGGGTAAAAATCCTCTCTCTATCTATTCTCAGACCTACCTAATATACGAGATATATTTATACATTAGATATACAAGATACATATACATTATAAAAACTAGATTCCGCCAACGGGTTCACTTGCATGAAAGTTGAGAATATCCCAAGGAAATGAATAAACTTCTGAGCAAAACTAATACATCGTACGAACCTATGATCCACAATAAACGATTTCAATTTGAATGAATAGTATTATATAAAAGAAAAAACATAAAAATCGATGTAGCTGTTTCGGAGGAGTTCGGTAGTAAACACTGTGACTTGACATTTTTGTAAACAAGTTTTAGATTGAATATCTCAACGTAATTTGCCGAGAAGGCTGACTGACATTTGCTGTCAAATATTGCAAAAATATTAAAATATGTTATATTAACATTCTAATTAGAAACAGAGTGGCTGTATTTTATATCAAAAACTAAACATATTCTAAATTTTTAAAATAGGTTATATTAACATTCTAATTACAAATAGACTACTGGTTACTGGTATTGGTTCTACTGGATTTCAGCAGTGCTTTTAATTCAGTTGATTTTGACATCCTCTTAGGTATCCTTTCCTCTCTCAATATGTCTCCTTCCGCGATTGCATGGTTTAATTCTTATCTTCGGGGTCGCTCGCAGTCGGTTCGCTCAGGAGAGGCTTCCTCTGACTGGTGCGATCTCGCTGTGGGTGTTCCTCAGGGTGGCGTTCTTTCTCCTCTTCTTTTCTCTGTTTTTATTAATGCACTCACTAAGGTCTTATCGTCACATTTTCATCTCTATGCAGACGACTTGCAGCTTTATCGCCACTTTAAGTTTGAGGAGCTCAATGACGCTATCAATGCCATCAATAATGATCTTAAAAATATCTGTCAATGGGCTAAAAGTTTCGGATTTAGTGAATCCAACAAAATCACAAGCTATCATTATTGGTGGCAGATATTTCATAAACTTGCTGAATAACCAGTCTGTCTCACCTGTTTTGTACGATGCTGTCGCTATAGCCTATTCGAAAAAAGTTAAAAACTTAGGTGTTTTTCTAGACGGTAACCTGTCATGGAATGTCCACATTGCAGAAGTAAGCAGGAGGGTATTTTGCTCGTTTCGGTCACTGAAACGTCTCCAGAAGTTCCTGCCTTTCTCAACTAAAGTTACTCTTGCTCAGTCTCTTCTTTTACCTCTTCTTGACTACGCTGATGTCTGCTTCCTTGATGCGACTGAGGAACTTCTTGATAAACTGGAGCGTTTGCAGAATTTGTGTATCCGTTTCATTTTTGGCCTTCGAAAGTATGACCATGTGTCGGAATTTCGAAGGCGATTGAAGTGGCTGCCTATTCGGCAACGTCGGGATTGTCACACTCTTTCTTTTCTATTCTCTGTTCTTCATAATCCCAACTCCCCCTTGTATCTTCGGGAACGCTTTGAGTATCTTGTCCCAAGAGGAAAGCCTTGTCGCTCATCATCCTCTCTTCTCCTTCGTTTTCCTGCCCACACTTCAAGTCGCTACAGTGGCTCTTTTACCGTTCGTGCAGTGCGCCTCTGGAATTCTCTTCCTCACACATTGAGGGCTAGCCCTTCGTTAGAGGTTTTCAGGCGAAGAATTAAGGAACATTTCCTATCAACATGACCCGTAAATATGTATGTATATGTTTTATTATTATTTATATATTTATATATATGTTTTATATATTATGTTTATGTATAGTATGCTGTACACATATCTATTTAGTATACTTTTAGTTTTAAGTTAAATAGAGTAATCTTTTATGTAATTAAGTTTTGTTGTGCATGATTGAATATCCTCAAATGTAACGTTTATTTCTCATTTTCTTTTATGTATTCGGTTTGCTGGTAGAAAACCCAATTATGGGTTAAGCTCGCCTTTGTACATCCACTAACCTTTTATTGTTTTGTTGAAACTATGTATGTACAATAAAGAATAAAGAATAAAGAAAGAATAAAGAATAGACTGGCTGTATTTAGTATCTAAAACTAAATAATTTCTATATTTAATACTGATTAAAAAAAACACAAACTTTACAAAACCTAAAGATAAAAAAAACATAACTCTGATAACCAACTTTCCACTACAGTCATGGATGACAAAATAATACTATCTGTCCTACCGGAGTCTGTTTCCTGATAGCTACAACTTAGTGTGTTTCATTTTCGACCACATCATCGCTTACCATAAGGTGAGACAGTGGTCAAACGCTGGTCTATCAATAATAAAAACAGATAAGGTTTTTTCTTGGATTTTTAAAGCATAGGTAAGCATAACTTAATCATTAATTAGACATGATCCTAAGTGCTTCCACTAATGTCATCATTATTTCATAGTTAAGAGAGCCATTCGCACATTTTTTGTATTTTTTGTGACAATTTTATTTTTATGGCAATTTAATTCTTTATGGCATTTTTATTTTGTTTGATTTGTTTTATTATTTTCACAATTGTATTGTAATTAATTTTATATCTTGTGTACTAGTTATAAGCGTTTTGATTCCAGTACTATTAGCTTAAATAAATAAACTAGAGTTCCCTGGAAGTTTAAAATTAAGACTTAAAGCTGTGCTTACTTAGAAAATGAGATCGATAATAAAGCTACACTTCATTCAGGAAGCTTTTACCTCACTCAATGTTTTACAACGTATGGCTGCAGTTAATCTTAGGAACATGGAAAGTTGCAGTCTAATTAATAAACAAAATATCGCTCTCAGTTTTATGATTACTCTTTCCATCTATGAAGAAAATATAAGAGTATTTTTTAAGATAATCCTTTCCTAGAACCCGCCATCGACTGTTTACAACCACTAATAAATAGTCTAGCCTCTCTCAACATAAAAAATAAATTGCCAACAAACCTAACATTAGATTTCAAAAGGGCACCATAAACTCTACGGTATTAGAAAACAGATTAAGATGAAATGAAGAAAAATAAATCAACTGCCCACGCGACTCGCGACCTAGCACAACGGACACACACGGCGGGAAAAGGACGAAAAAAAAGGACGGAGCAAGACAAAAAAATCGCAAAAGCGACGCGAATATATCCGAGGCGAATGACCTGCGAAAAATAAGACGAAAACGAACTCCCGCGCACATGTGCGTTCAGCCATTTTTTTGTTTCTGTCCCTTTCTGACGCCAAAAAAGGTAGGCGTGCGCCCGGGTGGGAGAGAGAGGGGAGATAAAAGAAAGCGCGCGGAAAGAGTTGGCGGTCGTTCGCGCTCCGGTTTAGTTCCGAACATTGCCGCTAGGTGCGCCAGTGCAGCGGGAAAATTTCTTCCTGTTTTGACTTTGCGCGTTCCTTTTTTGAGGAACTTTAGCTGCGCGTGAGTTTGCGATTATTTTTTTAATTTATGAATCATAATTATTTTGTATATGAATCAGAGGATTTTATGATTATCGTTATTTTAGTGCCTAATAATGATTTATTATTTTCAAGCGCAGAAAGATGCATATTTCCTTTATAATGATTATGTTTATTGTCTAGTTTTTAGTTGCATCATTCCGTGTAAATAAACTGTTTTTATTTCTTTCTATATTTTTTTTTAAATTTCTTTTTGTAATAAGCAATAAGTACCTTTATACAATTTTTTATAATATTGTATCTTCTTTTGTATTTATGTGTGTACACAAATTATAAAATAAATTATTATTATACTTGTATATAAAATATTTTTCAAAACGCGTTGCCTTCACTACGCTTAACCCAGGGACTGGTTTTTATTTTGGACAGAAAATGAGCATTACCGTACAACGTGGCAAAGCCGCTAGACTTTCAGGTACATTACCAGTCGGCAGCGATGCGGAAGAGTTTTTCAACTCCATATTTACCCGACTGCGCCAGAAGGAGGGTTATTTAGTTTGTTATTAATAAGTTTAGTGTTTTGTTTATGTTTTATTTAACTATGTCTAGATTCTGCCAGTAGCTCTGTTAAGGTGAAGGTAGAAAAAATATCCCAAGGGAAATATCTAAAGTCGTCTTCAAAGTAGCCGCAACATGCCACGCGACTAAAATAATACGACTCATCATCATCATCATTTCAGCCAAAAGACTGTTGGACATAGGCCGCCAAGTGTCGCCACAATGGTCGGTCCTGTGTGTCTCGCATCCATCGGACTCCAGTGACCCTGACCAGGTCATCGTCCACATTGTGGGAGGCCTTCCAACACTGCGTCTTCCGGTATGCGGCTGCCAGTCCAGATCCTTTCGGCCCCAACGACTAATGACGACTAATTCCATACAAATAAAAACGTGCGACTGCCGTGGTACAATTATTAATAAATTATTTCTATATATAAAATACGAGTATATATATATATATAATTATATCGAAAAAAAATCCCTTATCCCAATATTCATAGATTATTATGCGGTACGAAGTTTACCGGGTCAGCTATCTCAAATGAAAGATGCACAATACTATTTAGGGTTCAGTACCCAAAGGGTAAAAACGGGACCCTATTACTAAGATTTCACTGTCTCTCGGTCTGTCTGTCACCAGGCTGTATCTCAAGAACTGCGATAGCTAGACAGTTGAAATTTTCACAAATTATGTGTTTTTGCTGCCGCTATAACAACAAATACTAAACACAAAATAAAAAATATATTTAGAGGCTCCCATACAACAAACGCGATTTTTTTTTCGCTTTTTTTGCTCGATATCTATAATGGCAATAGATAGGTACTTGAAATACTCAGTTGTATTTTTACTTTAATAATAAATAATAAAATTAAATACATATTTAGGGGGGCTCCCATATAAAAAACGCCATTGTTTGCCTTTTTGTTATTGTTCTGTTGTTTACCTAGTCAGTTGCCCAGTAAGACTGAAACCTACTGGGGTCAAGGGTTAGGTGAAAATGAACCCCGGGGCCCTGGATCGAAGGCAATGAATGGAACAGGGTAGGTTTTTAGTCAGTAAGAGTCTGACACTATCTCCCGCCCCACCCAAGGGCGGGATTTGTCATTTGATGATTTTACCTACCATAAAAAAAACCTAGTCAATAGTACGGAACCCTTCCAGCGCGAGTCCGACATGCACTTGGCCGGTTTTTAGTTTACGTTTTGTACAATAATTTAAAATATTAAAAAAGCTATGCAGCATACGAATAAGTATCTTAAAAGCTCCATGTCTAAACCAAATACAACACCTAACAGCCACAGATATTGCCCATAACCCGTTGAAAGTCCATGTGCAGCAATACTTTAATAGATACTTAAAATAGACCATTCCTTCCTGTTAGGTACTGTTTTACTCGCGTAAAGTTAGTAAAGAAATTAAACACGTTATAGTTCTGCAAATGTTTTTTTTTTGTTTTGAAATTAACTGTTTAGTAATAGTAGTTAGTTTTGATACAAGTGGAGTAAATTTGTCATTGCGACCGTGGTGGGATTGGTCTGAGCCGTAGGCGAGGGTGTTATGTAGGCGAGAGCTGCTGTAATACATTTTCACGTGTATCAAACAACGTTTTTCAATACATTTACACATACAGACCTAAATAACGGGGTTTGACGCGCGACTTGTGACCGTCGCGCTGCGCCCAGCCTGATATGATAAATGTAATAAAATTAGGGAGAGGATGAGCACACGCACTTTTCCGCACTAGTGAAAAAAAAAACGGTAAATTGCGCAGAAGGAGTTTTCAAGTGAAAAATACTTAAATACCAGTTTCCTTGCCTGCCAGGGCTGCAGATTTTTCAAAGGAGTTACCATCATAGCCCTCGCGAGAACATCCTTCTGCCAAGCAGTAATGCTAGGAAAAGAGGAGGCCGCAAGACTGGGGGACCGTACATCCTCACATCCAACCCATCGCGACAGGAGCTGCCAAGAGCGTCTGGAATCGCACAGTGATCTCCGGCCATCGAAGTTGCGGGTTTGCGGATGGCAAGCAAATGTAGCTCGCCGTCAGATCAAAGGACCGAACCTGGTTCGTTGACGGTGCCTAGTCACACGCGCGCCCTGTAGAGATATCAACAAACCGTAGGAGCCCAGCAGGGTTTTTTTTTTTTTTATGGTAGGTAAAATCATCCAATGACAGATCCCGCCCTTGGGCGGAGCGGGAAATAGTGTCAGACTCTTACTGACTAAAAACCTACCCCGTTCCTTCGTTGCCCATAGTGCCGGGGCCGAGCCTTCCTCTCAGAAAACGGCCCTTGACCCCAGCGGGCTTCGACCCTGCCTGCCTGCAGTTAGCAGGCTGGGCCTCTACGGTTTGCTGACAGCTCCTTGAGGCGCGCGGGAACAGAACGCGCCGTCGACGACTTGGGCTCGGTCCGGCCGGTTACCGGACGATCGGACAGCGTGCTACCCATTGCACGCCGTCCGCAAGCCCGCGCCTACGGTGGAGGAGCCCAGCAGGGTAAGGCCTGGGAATAAAAGGGAACTCCAGACGAAGGCCTGGAACAATTTGCCTGCTGCGGGCTTCCCGTTCGATTATAATTTAGGTAACTTCAAGGCTAGAGTGAATAGGCTTTTAATAAACTAGTGCGCCTCACCATCAACGATTGAATCACTGCTTATAACAGATGGGATCGCAGTCAAGCACTAGTTTTTTTTAATAAAAAAATGGATCAAGGCTGGCTATCGATTTAGCAGGGTTGGCTTGGGCATAAGGCACCAGAAAAATTATATTAATAGTCATCTTGCATCTGTCTTTCTCATACATTACTATAATAATCATCCCGTTTGCATGCGCAAACCAGTTTCGGCTATAGGCTGTATATCAAAAAAATATAGCATTAATAACGACTCTAGGTCTGACTATTTTTCATCCTAGACATATAAACAGTATTAAAACTGTTCCTTATAATATCTTCCTTATAACTTTCGTGAGATATTTGAAAATAAACTTTGTGTAGAAGAGTATAGAGGTGCTTTTGTATTGGGGTATTCTAATGAAACTGTCCAGCAATTGATTTAAAAGCTTGAAGGAGGTTTTAATTGATGCTTTTTCTCAGCATATTTATAGTTTACTTGTTAAGGTGCAGTTCGATAATGTTCGTTTATTCTAATTATTTTCTGAATCCCAATAATTTAAAGCGAGAACTACATTATGCTAGAACTATACTGCGCACACGTGTGCCACACACGCCGATCTGGGCGCGTCTGTCTCCATACATTTTATATGGAAACTAGACTTGTAGAGTTACACTTGATCCACGCCACGCGACGTCGTTCTACGTACAAATCTGGCAAGTTACACGTGTACATCGGTGTAATGTAGTTCTAGCTTTAGACTGAAGCACACGTGGACCATCTATTGAAAACTACACACATCTATTTATTCATTAATTAGTAAATTGTGAAGAGAGAATTCAGGGGACGTGCCTGTACTGTTGGTTTTATTTAGAGCTTAACTTTGATAGATCCTTGACTTTCTTTGACAGTTTCAGGGGTTGAGAACTTTTAAACACCGCTGCAGGCTGCAATTTCACAGCTGCAGGTGACCTGTATTTTTACATAATTTAGCAAAGGAGGAGGCCGCACGCGAATGGCAACGGAACTCACGCCCCAGCCGCCGCAGGGACTCCGATCACCATAGGCGCGGATTTGTGGACGGCAAGCAATGGGTAGCTCGCTGTCTAACCGTCCGGTAACCGTACGGACCAATCCCAGGTCGTCGACGGCGCGAACTGTTCTCGCGCACCTCAAGGAGTTGTAAGCAAACCGTAAAGGCCCAGCAGGATCGATGCCTACTAGGGCCAAGGGTCTTTTCTGACCCTGGCCCTGGTATGAAAGGCAATGAAGGAACGGGGTGGGTTTTTATTCAGTAAAAGTCTGACACTATCTCTCGCTCTGCCCAAGGGCGGGAGATGTAATTGAATGATTTTACCCACTAATAAAAAAAAACCTATACGTTTACATTTTCCAAATTGTAAGTCGGCCTCAATTTGTTTTGTTTATGCTATGTCTAAACCGACCGATGACCTGATGAGGGTTGGAAGAATAACAAGAACGGTCGTTGTCGCAAAGCTTGGGGGAGGCTTATGACCCAGTTTTCGTCGCCCCATCAAATTTGGTTCCGAGATGGTGGCTATGTGTACTACGCATGCCTCTTTCTGACGTATGGCGGAGTCAGCTTTTGACACATGTGTGGAACACCAGCGTGGTTCCAGTCAGTAAGAAGCTGACAAACCTCCCCACCCAAACCAGGGAGGAGGATGTCCAAGAAGACTTTTATCCCAAAAAAAGGCCTATATCCAGCTGTGGACCTCTTCACTAGAGTGATCTCGATGATGATGACGTTATTTTTTTTTATTGTTGATAGGTTCGCGCTTGACCGCTATCACACCTGATGGAAAGCGACGATGCTGTTTACGATGGAGCACGCTTATCTAGAAGAAACCTATTCACTCTTGACTTAAAGATTCCCAGGTTGTAGCCATCAGGAAACACAGACTCCGGCACGGAATTCCACTCCTTAGCTGTACGCACAATAGGTGGGATGTCCACCATGTACCGGTGGCGCAACGCCGTGACTATACCTATCTATTTGTCAATTCTTACATTGAATTACGCACAGTTTGGAGAACCAAGGTTGCAGACATAGCTTGAAAAATCGCCAAGCTTAAATGGCTGGTCAGGGCACATTGTTCGAGAGCAGATGGTCGATGGGGCAGAAAGTTCTGGAGAGACGACCATGGACCGCAAGATGCAGCGTTGGAAGGCCTCCCACAAGGTGTCCACCTTGTGGGAGGCCAATGACCTGGTGAGAGTCGCCGGAATCCGATGGATCTGAGATGCACAGGACCGTTCATTGTGGTGACACTTGGGGGAGGCCTATGTCCATCAGTGAAAGTATTTCGGTTGCAATGATGATGATGATGACGATATAACTGTTTATTTGCATAAAACCAAAAAAATGCCATCGCCTTAAGTTCAAACAAGTTTGCTTCGATCTCTGACAGTGCCACGACCGAGCGTGATTGAAGAACACTTTTATAGGCCCCATCGTGAAGACTTCCTAATTTAGATGCCTCGAGTTTAGTCTAGCTAGACCAATAAATAGTCAATTAGTAAGAACCATTGATATATTATAAGGGAAGATACGTTACCCGCCAACATAGCAATCAGAAAACCTATCCTCGAAACTCACATATCTGCACTACCTGTAATCACTGATAGACAAGGACAGAGATAAGATTCGGCGTTGTCGTGCGAGCGATACAACGTTAGCCGCCGAATGTGTGTGAACATGAATATTGTAAAATCGTGCCAATTGGCACAATTTCAGCGGTCCACGCGATAAAGGCGAGTCGAACTAATAAAAATGGATCTGATGAGAGAAAACGCACGGGGCTTGTGTGTTAGATTACGGCCCATTTCCTCTCTTAAAGAGGAGGCAAAAGAGTTAGATATATTTGTTTAAATTGTTATATATCCCTATATTACCTAATATTTTTTTTTATGTATTTAGTTGACACTTTACATGACTAAAGGGCTGACTTTTACCTCGGCTAAAGACTAAGGTGGCAGTATTGCGACAATGTATGGTAATCATGCAACGTGGCAATACTTATGGATACATTTCTAGTCGACAAAGATTTTTTTTTAGGTTCGGAATCTGAATAGTTCTCCCTCTTTGGGTGAAACAAGAAAGAGTCCCATACTTAAGTCTACCTGTGTTTCTTTTCTACAAGAAAGCCACTTTTATCTCAGGCAACTACGAGCCACAAAGCTAGTATTATTCAAAACAGCCTGACGTAATAAAAGTAAGCGGTGTGTGAGCTCAAAAGAAATATAATAACATTGTGTAGACCGGGTCTACCTGCTCGCCTAACCAGTTTTAAAAACATATCATATGACTATAATACTCGTACTTAGACATTAGAGTTTCTTATTAGATTTATTCTTTATGAAGTTTTTTATAAAGTGAAAGATTTAAGAAAGAAAGTGTATATAATAATATATCTACCAACAAACTAATATTATAATCATAGAGAAAGTTTATATGTGTCTCAATCGCATAACAGACTGCGGACCAAGATTGGCCGCTACACAAAAATCTGGTCAAATAGGGCTTCCTCGACTCATCCCGAACACAATGGCAAAGTGGAGTCGCTTTACAGGACATGTGCCATCTGCTATGCTGTCCGTCCGGCACAACCATCTGCATTTTCTAGGATTTGTCTGTTTGTTGTTGTGGAATGTCAGAGCTGAACAGGTTGCCAAAACTGGTCAGAAATTATTTAATTTGAGTTCAACATCATGAAAACAAGAAGAAGAAATCCTTTACGCTAAAACTGCTGTATAGATTTGAATGAAATGTTGAACTTAGCGGAAAGGTAGACCATGTCCTAGAAAAGCCATAAGGCATTGTTTTTTACCTCGGGAGTATGTTAGTCTCTTGGTTGATGCATTTCTAATTTCACGAGGAAAGCTAATGGTATAAGCCAGTACTCTATAATATCTTCAATAACAGTACCGTGATACACACACTTCTTTCTTACCTGCTCAGCTTTTTCTAACTATTTTGGAGTCAATCAAAAGTTTTTTTGCAGTCAATCTGGCAGCAATCGAAAACCAATATTCACAATGAGCGACAGCCTATGCCTATTAACTTTTATAATTGTTTTGGTGCAGTTCTATGGGCACTCAGGGCATATGTTTTGAACAGGGGCAACGTACTCACGAGGATTTAATGAGTGCCACCGATACTGCAGTTAACGTAGCCATATACTTTTTCTTTCAGATTGAAGCACAGCAAACTCAATCCACCAACCAATCAACCATTGATCCAAAAAGAAGAAGATTGTCAAGTTTTTCGCATACACTTTGACTACAATCTAAGCACAATTTTTAAAGTCCGTTTAAAATTAAGTAGGTGAACAAAATACAGTGACAGACTTCAGATTAATCCTACACAGGAATGTTGCAAAATAAGTGATTGAGTGGTTGAACAGGACTAAATAAAATATACGGTATTATAATATTGCACTGATTGACCAGTCCCATTGATTTTGATCTGGTTTACTTTAACTAGGCCTAGGATACGATTTTGTATAAAAATATAGGCATTTGAAGTTTTTTAATAAGTAGGTACTTTTTTTAGGTGGGAAAATCATCCAATTACATCTCCCGCCCTTGGGCGAGCCGTTCTTTCTGAAGCAGACCCTTGGCCCCAGTAGGCTTCGGCCCCGTTGGGTCTCTACGGTTTGCTGACAAATCCTAGAGGCGCGAGTGGAACAGTACGCGCCGTCGAATACTTGGGCTCAGTCCGGGCGGTTACTAGACGATCGGACGGTGACTAAAAATCGGGATCGGAGTCCAGGCGACGGCTGGGGCGTGAGCGCCGTTGCCTCACGCGTCGGCCTCCTACTTTGCTAGCATTACTGCTTCGCAGAAGAAGACGACCGCCTGCCACTTCTTCTCGCTTCGGATCATGGCTTATACCAAGGCCCGGCGATGTGTATGGTAGTTGGTCAAGGTAGAATCTCACACATTTTAAAACAGCTATTCCAAATTGATTGAGCTTTTTTGCAGATATTTTGATTTGGATTTTTTTTATGGTAGGTAAAATCATCCAATGACAAATCCCGCCTTTGGGCGGAGCGAGAAATAGTGTCAGACTCTTGCTGACTAAAAACCTACCCTGTTCCTTCCCTGCCTTAGTTCTAGGGCCCTGGTAAAAATTTTCATACCTCCCCAGAGCCCCAGACTAGGTTTCCACCCTACTGGGCCCCTACATTTTGCTGACAACTCTTTGAGGCGCGCGGAAACAGTGCACGCCGTAAACGAAATAGGCGCGGTTCGGTCTGTTACCGGAGAAATGGACAGTGTGCTACCCATTGCTCGCCGTCCGCAAGTCCACGTAGATTTAGTTTGAATGGCATTACACGGTTAGCTAAATGACGACATCTTAAATTCAAAATGGACTGCGAAAAATGACGGACGCGAGACAAGTAACTTTTATCTTCGCGTTATAATCTTGTGTAGAAAAAATACTTTTTAGAAACCTGAAGATAAATCCAGTCTGTTAGAGATAGTTTTAGAATATCAAACAATTTTGAAGTCTTGTATAAACGTAGGTAGCTATAATAAAAAAAAAACTAAAATTTTTATATATATGGTTCGCTGTAAGAAAACCCAATTATGGGTTTAGCTCCCCTATGTACCGGTGGATGTACATAGGGGAGCTAAACCCATAATTGGGTTTTATTATTTTTTTATTATTTTAATAAAATTGTAAGTACAATAAAATTAAAGAATAAAGAATGAACAAATAATTATTTGGTCGATACATCGGTGTCTTATCCGATTTATTCCAAGAAGTAATTTTTTTTAACTACTCTATCATTCATAAGAAACTAAAGAACTTACTTGCAACAAAAAATACATGACAATTTAATCTATTTTTTAAACAATATTTTCTTCCTCATTCTTGACACACCACACATCCATCTCAACATTCTCATCTCCGCTACATGCAATCATTTTTCATCCATTTTTTTCACAGCCCTACATTCTGATCCATACAGTATGACAGGCCTTATCACGGATTTGTAGATTTCGAAGTGTACATTTATTAAAAAAAAAAAACATAGAACCTCCTTCTTTTTGAAGTCGGTTAAAAACTGATTCACATCCGATTCTGCCCACAAAACTAATAACAAAACTACTGACGTAATCAAAAAAATTCCCGCCAACGCGTTGGTCTACAAAATAATCCTAGACATAGCCTACAAGTTATGCCAGCCCCCCCATCCCCACCGCCAGTGAGTCAGAACTGCGCGCGCGCATGTTTTGCAACCAAAATTCTACCGGTTCGAGACAATGGCATTATTAGGCGATCGCCGCCATGTTGTTTTTAAGTTGAAGCTGTTATGTATCTGTTGTTGTTATGTAGATTTGATTTAGGTATTTTTGGGGCTATTTTTAGATACCTACATAGACTAAGAGAAACTTGGATAAAGCTAATATTGTGAGTAAGAAATAATAAAAGACCAGCAGCTGTTAGTGGCTTCGCCTCTGTAAAAGTAAGAAAAAGCCGGGCAAGTGCGAGTCGGATACACGCACTGAGGGTTCTATAAAAACCTGCCTATAAAAATAACCCCGAACCGTGGCTCGAAGATTTTTCCGAATCGCAAAAAAGCAAATTTATAGTTTTCAGATTTTTCATGTGTTTGTGTTATAAGACTTTGTTGCATGCCTTTCAGGATTCTAGATAAGAACCCTAAGAATTTTGATTCCCTTGAGAGTTAAAATGTACGTCTTTAGCGACATAAACGGCCAATTCTATTTTTTCGTTAATTTAGAAGTATAATTATTTTGTTTTACAGATTCAAGGGACTGCAGACCTGAGTATACGGTTTTAATTTCAACTAACCTAACCTATCCTAAACTGCACGCATTCCCGAGATAAAGGGTCTTGACAGACAGACAGACAAACGAAAAACAAAGTGACCTATAAGGGTTCCGTTTTATTCTTTTTTAGGTACGGAACCCTAATAAGGCCTAAAAGAACACAATCCCGAAATAAAAAGTATCCTATGTGCTTTTTCAGGACTGGTCTTATTTATTGGCGATAGACGTAAAAACTATCCTAGAGAACATACCCCCAAGATAAAAAGTATCATAAGAGATATTTGCACGTGTGTCAAACGACGTTTTTCAACACATTTACGACTCGTGGGGGTTGACTGGCGCCTCGTGGGGGTCGACGCGCGCCAAGCCTGATACGATAAATAATTTTATTACAATAAAATTGCGATGGGGAGAGCACGCACACTTTTCCCCACTAGTGCGGAAAATAGACCATTGCGTGCCTAAATGCAGTGGTACATGGGTAGACCATGTCCTGGAATAGTTCAAAGAATATTTTTATCAGAAATGAAAAACATTTTTGGATCACATATAAAATAAATTCAGTTTTTTTTTTTGTATGTCTGGTAGTTATGATATTTTTTGCAGCATACCCAAATGTCCTTTCTGGTATTGTTCGTCAAGTCGTTGAGCTCCTTAGTAGTCCTGAGTTGAGCTACACGAATAATGACAAGTGCTTGCACTGACTGGACAGGTCCACTCAGAACTGTGTGGTTCTTTCTTCAAAAGACTATCCCAGACTCCAATCTGCATGGTTCTCATATATGATTTGACCATTACATGTATGGACTTTAAAGGAGACTTTGACCCCTGAGTTTATTTCGGTGTTTCTTCTGAGGGTAGTCAGCTAGGAAACACCGCCCTCATCTAGTTTCAATTGACGAAAAAATTAACGTGTTAAAGTGTTTTTAAAAGCTATTTTCAAAATAAACATCATTTATCATTTACAATGGTACCTACACCAATAGTCTAGACTAAAAAAGTACTACCAACCACTAGAAGATAACTTTCAGCATATAAATCAAACTAATCAATCAGGTACAAATTGCAATCGATCCCGTAATAAAATCGTACCTACAGCTGCGCCTACGCACAGTCGTGACCCGTCCGTCTGATAACTGTGTGCTTCGAAATGATTTAAGATTTTGAAATGGCGTTGAAAGTATTAATACGTAGTTTAAATAGTTAATTAGTTACGTATCTATTGATTGATTTTGAAAAAAAGAAGGCTGGTGAAATATTAAAAATAAAAACACAAAAAAAAAACTTAAATTCGCGATCAATAGTCAATAAATAATCTATATTATATTTAATCTATATATATATATAAAAGCGAAATACCACTCACTGATTAATCACGAAATCTCAGAAACCATAAACACCTACAAACTTAAAATTTGGCAGGTAGGTTCCCTATAGAGTGTAGACGTCCGCTAAGAACGAATTTTACCAAGCTCCACCCTTATAGGGGCCTTGGGTAATTTTGAAAGTGTACACCAGAGCCCTGGTACGACGGCAATGAAGGAATGTGATGGGTTTTTTAGTCAGTAAAATTCTGACACATTCTGCCACTCCGCCCAAGGGCGGGAGTTGTCATTGGATATTTTTTACCCACCGAAAAAAAACGCGTAAAGGTGTAAAACGCGGGTTATGGGGGGGGGGGAGAGGGAGTATGGCGGAACCGACTCCAGGTGAAGCCGCTGGTAGAAGCTAGATATGATATGACAAATATCTCATGTTTGTTATCTAACTCCTCCTAAATTGCTAGATCAATTTTCAGGAACTTTTTTGTGTATATTTTGATAGGAGGTAAGTGAAAATAGGTCGTATGCTACTTTTTATACCGAGAGAGAGTTTTTTTTTGGTGAGTAAAAATCATCCAATGACAACTCCCGCCCTTGGGCGGAGCGGGAGATAGTGTCAGATTTTACTGACTAAAAAACCAACCCGTTTCCTTCATTGCCTTAGTTCCAGGGCCCTGGTGATACCGAGAGAGGGTAGATCTGTAATTTTGTTTGTAATTAATAAACTTAAAAACTATTGAAAAGATTTTAATAATTCTTTCACCAATAGAATGCTGCTTTATCATTGAGTGGTATAGGCTATAAGTTTTTTTCTGTCATGCGGCCAAAGTTGCCTGCAAAAGCTAGTAATAGCATCAAAGAAGAACGTCCCTATTATGTTTCAAATAAAGAAAGAAAAAGAAAGAACAATATTTTATCTGGCACCATTGCCGTTACGGGCTAACATCGCAATCAGAAAACCTAGACTCAAAACTCACACATCCATGATCAGTGTCATCACAGTCGCAAACTTTTAGTCACTGATAGACAAGGACAGAGATAAGAGCCGGCGCTGTCGTACGAGCGAAATAGCGTTAGTCACCAAATGTGTGTAATCATCGCGACCGATGAGAAATCGTGCTATAGAGGCACAATTTCAGCGATCCACTCGCTAGAAGCGAATCATCTTTCTACCGATGTTTTGTTTTAATCTACGTTTGGCACACACTGTAGAAACCATATTTTCATTGTTTTATTGTTTTTTTCCATGTTCTTGAAAGGTATTAAACCTCTTACATAATCTTACCTACCTACCATAGAGAAGGTGTGAACTGTGTAAAGGCTCGTCTCTGCGCCCACGCATCCTAAGACGTCGTGACCAGTAGACGGTACAACAGCAATACTGTTAGGTATTTACGATTTTAAATATTTGCGACTGATGCATCTCTCACGCTTTCTTTGAAGGTGGGCAGGGTTCGAGGCATATAGAAGATTTATTGGGTATTTATTGGAATTCTAAGTAAAAGTAGCCATCGGAACTGTAGGGGCCTAGCAGGGCCGATGCCTGCCAGGGTCACGGGGAATTACTGAAAAGGAAACCCTAAAATGTGAAGAAAAACTGATAGGCTAGGTTGGCAAAATTGATATCCAACATCGTTGTTAGGTCCCTTGAGAGTAGTTTATACCCAAGTTTGTAACCCTGAAAACCCTATGCTACCCCAAGGTGCTCGAAAAACTGCAAAATTTTGGCTCATGTTTCTACTAAAAAAAAAAAACTACCGAAAGCGCTTTTCAGGTATGTTTGTTTTATAATTTATTAAAGCTAGTTGAATTTACTATAATATGAGCTTAACCCTAGCATTTTAAATCCATTAGTTGCAGAGATACAGCAAATCAAAGATGAGCAATTCCCCCGCATTGCTCGGAAAACTGTGAAATCCTGTCACTTGAAAGGCAGTAGAGGTGGATCAGACTGCATCCATGTAGGAAATACAGGTTCCACGCGGGATGGTTTTATTTTTGCATGCCATCAGTGGCTGTGACTCAACCTCTGCCGTTTTCTGGCAAGGCAAACATCAACATGGAAGGTTTTTATAGTAAAAAAGTACATGACGAAGTAGATTATCATTATATCTAAGTATTGCCTTTGTCCCTCTCCTAAAGGGAGATCTGAGTCCCAACAGTGGGAACATTATAAGGCTGATGCAATGCAATGCAATTGCCTATTTTCTTGTACAGCGTTTTTATATATTTGTATAACTTTACATTATCGATGTAACCATAATTTTGTAATTATTTATTGATTTAAAACGAGTGTCCATGGAGTTTCTTGCACGTTCTGCTCCATGGAGATCTACGTTTTGAAACGTACAAATAACTTTACCTTTTTTGACACTTTGCTTCTTATTGTAAAAGTTACATCACTCAATTTTTGAATTATATAGTAAATTTAAAGATACACTTCACTTGCTGATAGATTATGTAAGGGACAAAGATGATGGAGTATCAAGGGTCTAAGCCCTGACTGCTATGCCGGAGGTCGTGGGTTTAATTCCCACCCAGGACAAATGTTTGAACACGCCACGATCGAGGCGGTAAGGCCCCTCTTTGAGGCGTGGCTGGAAAGGTCCCACGGCGTCGTCACCTTCCGTTTGGCGCAGATGCTGACCGAACACGGCAAGTTCGGTCCGTACCTGTACAAGATTCGTGCGGAGACGACGCCCGGGTGTCGCCACTGTGCGGACCGCCCGGTGGACACGGTGGAGCATACAGTCGAGGTGTGCCCCGCTTGGGAAGAGCATCGCCGTGTCCTCGTGGGGGCGATCGGCGGCGATCTCTCGCGCCGGGTCTTGGTTCAAGCCATGCTCCGGAGCGAGGAGGAGTGGCAGGCGGTCGCCTCCTTTTGCGAAGCAGTAATGCTAGCAAAGGAGGAGGCCGACCGCATTAGACAAAGGCGCACATGCCGCCGCCGCCGCCGGGTTTCCGATCCCGATTTCCGGCCACCGTAGGCGCGGGCTCGCGGACGGTGGGCAATGGGTAGCTCGCTGTCCGTCCGTCCGGTAACAGACCGGTCCGAGCTCAGGTCGTCTACGGCGCACACTGTTCCCGCGCGCCTCAAGGAGTTGTCAGCAAACTGTAGGGGTCCTGCAGGGCCGAAGTCTACTGGGGCCAAAGGTTATGTGAGAATGTCACCACAGGCCCCGGGACAAAGGCAAGGAACGGAAAGGTAGATTTTTAGTCAGTAAAAGTCTGACACTATTTCCCGCCCCACCCAAGGGCGGGATTTGTCATTGGATGATTTTACCTACGTTAAAAAAAAAAACGCAGGACAAATGTTTGTGTGATGAGCACGATCATTTGTTCTGTGTCTGGGTGTTATTTATCTATAATACTAATGTATGTATTTAGAAATATATAAGTTTGTTTATCAGCTGTCTGGTACCCATAACACAGGCTCTGCTTAGCTTGGGACTAGACGGTGTTGTGTGATAGTTGTGGAATATTATTATTATTATTAATTTTGGCAAGTCGCAGTTAGCAAAAAGGCTAATTAATTTAGCTAGGATATTAAATAGTTGATGAATCTCTCTCAATTTCATGAGTAATTTAAGTTAATGTAATTAAAAATAAGAGGGTGTGATGGTGTTGGCGTATCCGTTTGGATAAAATCCCGAATTAAATGAATAGAAAAAGAAACTTGGCATTAGCGAGTTGCATTCGCAACACAGTTCAATTCCCAAATCGAGTCTAGGAAGATTTTTGCGATCTTAAAAAAAGTTTTTTTATTGTGTTACGTCACAAATTTACAGATTTCAAATTGAATTCTACACTTGTGCTATAAGACCTTGCTTCACACCAAACAATGTTCTAGCTTAACGAAAAGTACCCTATGAATTTTGGTTCCTTTTTGAGTATCGAAATATTTTTTTTCAATACACTTGCTCAGAAAGTGACTTTTATAGCACTACACTTAGGTACATAATGGCACCTGTTACCAAACTGTGACATTTTGATTACCATTACTCACTAGTGCTGTAATGTAGCTATAACCTTTTTGTTCAACCTCTTTGTTCGCAAAACAAATTATGATTACGAAAAAATAAAAATTGTTTGTGGTCTATGGTCGTCATTTAAAGACGCGCGCGGTTTTTTTTTAATATTTTCGAGTGAAATTCATGGTCTGTATTAATAAAATAAAATCAAATACTACATTTTAAAATCCATATTCTATTGTCACTACGAATAACATTAACGTAAAAACTTTTCACCCAAGAAAACAAACGACGACTAGGCAATATGATCAAAAGACCATATAGCCTTAGCCTAGCGCGTACTCATAGGCAACAGATTTAATTTTTTTACCGTCATGTTATGAAAAATTTTACTAGTTTTACCGTTGTAATATTAGTTAACATAATTATTTTTCTTCACAAGTGTATTGAAAAACGTCGTATGATACACGTGAGTAATGAATGTTACCGTTCTTGGCTCTCTTAAGACCCTCGCCAAGGCTCGGGTCTTAATACCACCTCGACGGTAACCTCCTACATTACACACTTGTATCACAATGTACTATTACGATGAAGTTTAATTTTTTCTGCAGACCTGAATAATCATCATCATAATCAGCCTTTTAATGTTCCCACTGCTGGGACTCAGGCCTTCTCTCTAGGAGAGGGAATGGGCCGTAATCCACCACGCGGGCCCAGTGCGGATTGGTGGATGTCACATGTCTTCGAATTTTTGGTTCTAGGACATGCCGGTTTCCTCACGATGTTTTCCTTCACCGTTTTGAGAGCAGTGGTGAGTTGTGAAAAGTGGTGACTTACGAATTGTAGGTCGCGGGTTCAAACCCAGCCAGGCGCATTACTTTGTGCAGACCTGAATAAATGGATTTAATTTCAATTCGATACCTTCCACGTGTTCTCGAGATAAAGGGTCTTGACAGACAGACAGACGGAAAACAAAGTGATTTTTAAGGGTTCCGTTTTTCTTTTTTTGGACACTAACTGACCTTGACAGTTCAAATGGTTTATTTCAAGTAAATGCTTTAAGTTTGAGTTTAGATTCTTATTTTGTGCTACTGAAACAGTGATTGGAAGAAAATCTCCAGGAAATCTATTGAAACGTAATCGAGAATCAACCAAGAAACGAACGCACACTACATTTCGAAAATAAATGCAACCTCGCATAAAACCAGCAACCATGTTTTTGCTTCCAACACTATCTACGAACGAAGATCAAACGTTTATACACATACATTACTCCGTCTGTATACATACATTAAAACACGCACACAACTGGAACACCGATGTATATGCATCGTTCTAAAGAGCTGCGAAATATCGGCAATGTTTATTTTAACTGGTTGAAAGAAGGCAATCTGGTGTTTGTAAGCGTGGTGCACACGTTACGTGATAGTGCGGTGGAGGGGATGGATTATCATTTTAAATGGATTAGTGGTTTTAGGGTGGGTGCTGAACGAAAAACTTATTTATTTTTTATTTGATATAGGTTTTTTCCGGTGGGTAAAAATCATCCAATGACAAATCCCACCCTTGGGCGGGGCGGGAGATATTGTCAGACTTTTACTGACTTAAAAAGTCGCCCCGTTCGTACGTTGTTTTGGTTCCAGGGCTCTGGTGTGTACTTTCACATTTACTCAAGGCTCCAGAGTAGGCTTCGACCCTGCTGAGCCCCTACAGTTTCCTGACAACTCCTGTTGTGTTCGCGCGGGAACAGTACGCGCCGTCGACGACTTGGACTCGGTCCGACCAGTTACCGGATGGTTGGAAAGTGAGCTATATTTTATATAGGTAAGGATATTTTCTTTTAAGTTTTGAAATTAAACTATTAAACTCAAGGTGCATTAACAGTAGGAATCTACTATTTGTATTTGTTTCTTTTTTATCTGGGCATTAAATTCCAAAAGTTTTTTATCTAGTGTTTTTTTTTCAGGGTTACTGTTTGACTTTAAAATAAATCGTTTGAAACGCAGAATTTACTAATCAGAAAAAAAAAAAAACAGTTTTCTGTTTAATACAAAACAACTTAGAAACACCGACAAGGCTTATGTATCTAATTTCTTCAAAGTTTTTCAACAACCTAAAATCGTTCCCTACCAACTACTTCCGATCATGTACACTACTCTCAACTATCGAATTCTATTTTTAATGTTTAGATCGGTAACGCGGGATGCAATTTTATGCACAAAATTCTAACGTTCGCTCGCTGCCGCCATTTTTCAATATTTAAATTTAGATCCAATTCGCAGGAAGCTTGCGTTCTATTTTTGAAATTTTATTTATTCCTAGGCGTGGTTTGGCCAGTCTTATGTCTGAATGAGTATGATTGAGCATTCAACACACACACATAGATATGGAGCTTTTATTGTATGAATAGGTATATAAGAGTTTGAGATAAAATAGCCACATAGTTCAATTTTCGAGGTTAAGCATCGCTTTGCCAGGTATGTGGATGACTACTCATAAAGACTAGAAGACGAGGCAAGAGTCCGATGAATACAAAACGCACAGGACTGGTCGTTATGGCGACATTTGGCGGAGGTCTTCGTCCAGTAGCCACCACGCGCAAGCTACCTATATCTAGTCGCAGAAGATAAGGAAGGAATACTAGTAGTCAAATTTGGTCCAGTCTAATCTACAAAGCTTTGAGCACAGGCGTAGAGTACCCAGCCTTTCGGTATTTTATAGGATGCATTTTGAAGAGTGTGCGCGGGAATTGCATGACTTGATTCTGCCATCTCATTTCTACCATCGAACAACCCAGTACGGCGAATATCCTACGTTGAAACTTCTGGACTAAGCGTTTTGCCTCATCGTTTATACCACGGTCATCGAAGTATTGGAACAGTTTGCCTGCTGCGGTCTTCGCGTTCGATTATAATTTAGATGTCTTCAAGGCTGAAGTAAATAGGATCTTAATAAACTAGTGCGCCTCACCATCAAAGATTGCATCATTGCTTACCATCAGGTGGGATCGCAGTCAAGCACTAGTTTCATCATCTTCCTACCCTAGTCCCGTTTTATTTAGGGTCGGTGCAACAAGTTTTTTTCTTCCACTCCGTCCTGTCACCCGTCACGCTATTACTAACTCCTTTTTGTTTCATATCACTTCTCACAAAATCAATCCATCTTTTCTTCGGCCTCCCTCTTCCTCTCCATCCATCCACATGTATACTCATAGCCCTTTTTGAACCATGCGTTTAACCCCTCCTATTTACATGGCTATACCAAGACAAACGGTTTCTTTTCAACTTTTCAGTCACTGGCGCGTTTCAAACTTCCTCTAATATTATACTCATTTCTCATTTTATTCATTTTCGTCACACCTTACATCCATAAAGCACTAGTTTGTATCAAAAAAAAATGCATTTAGTCAGATTGTAAGTTGACTCGAAATAGACAAAGAGTAGGTAAATTAATCTTCAGCACATATTATGTAGGTATGGAGCATACATGACTGTGTGTATACGCATTCGTTTTGTGTTAACATAAATATTTATAAGTTCTATGAGTGATCATACGTCCGTTTAATTTTTTCGTGGGCGGTACTCCGATGAGGCGTATTGTTTGCGGTTGCAGTAAGAAGGAGGTATAGCTATGAATTGATTTGAAGTAGGAGCTGTGTGAATGGATTTTATATTGATTTTCGATGTTAAGGGGATTACATCGCCAAATCCAAAAAACACCTTTTGATTGAAGTTTATAGATTATTCCTTATGTACGATTACCATATAAAAAATGAAGGGGATACTTAAGGACATTACTAATAAATTATATTGATTACGTTTCTCAAAAAAATACCCTAACTCTAGAAAAAAAATCTGGTAAATAGGCCTTTTTTGAACATTAATTCCATATTTTCTCGAAAAGGGCTCTATATTTATACATTGAATTTATACCAAAATATATGTTACGATAAATTGAATAACTTGTATTGATTTTTTTATAATTTCATTGAATATCGATAAGTAATCAAGAAAAAACTCGAATCAGTACTAACACCCCGCGCGCAGCACCCCCTGCAATGCCTGTGTAGAGGTCAATTCTTCTCTACTAATGTAGAGGTAAATTCTTCAAGGTCATTGAGCAAAGTAATACCCTTAAGTTAAATCGAATTAATTAAGGAAGAGAAGCTAAGTTTACTGCGGGAATATTTGAAAAGAAACATTTGAGTTTTAGTCTGTAAAAATCTCACTCTCCTTTCCACATCACCCAGAGTGAGAGAACTATAATAATATTTTGAATACCGTTATTAGAGATGCAATAGAAAGACAATAGATGACGTTCGCTTGGGGCTTGAGTAATTAATGAAAAGTTACCCAATGCTACCCAAAAAAAAGCTAAGTTTATGAGCTTTTTTGTGTACATATAATAATAATAATAACGTTTATATAACACGTTTTTATCATTATAATACACTACGGAACAAAAAAAAAATCTGCGGCAGTTGTTTTGTTTATTTTTGTAAACACGTGTATTAGACATATACGGGATTTATTATTTACTTATTTTAGATTGATGCTGGTTTTTAAGAAAAACGAAACACAAGAAATCAATAAATAAAAGTTGAACTACACTCCTGAAGATATGTTAATTTGATTATATCCTTCTACGTTTTATTATCTGTTCATGTTTTTTTACAAGTTTTTAATTAGCTATTAAAACTTGAAATTATCAGTTCGTGTGTTATTTTCAATTTTAAATGTGCTTTTTGTCTTGAAAAAATATATATTCGTTACGAAGACCTTGTATCAATCCCAACAGTTTTTGTTTTAAATGTGTCTTTTGTACACAAAAACAAAGAAAAACGATCACGGTGTTTATGATAAAAAAAAACCCTATCAAGCATATTTTAGGATAAAGCTAAAAAGAATAAATATTGGGTGCCTAAAATTCTCTGAAAGTACTGTTTAGAATCTTTGCAATACTAGAGTCAAGGAAGGCATAAAGGACTTCAATTTGGAGTGTCAATGATATGGACTGAACCTAATTAATAAATTATTACTGGAAAGGCTCCACAAAGTGGACCAATGACCTAGTGAGGGTTGCAAGAATCTGTTGGATGGTAGACGTACAGGACAAGTTGTTGTGGGAACACTCGGCAGGGCTACATCTTACAGTGGACGTCTTTCGGCTGAAATGATCGTCATCATAGCCCCTGCCTATCATGAACAAACCCCCTGGTTTCCTTCGTGACAGCCCATCTCTGGATGTCTTCAAGAAGAAAATTAAAGAGCACTTCCTTTCATAAGTGAAAAGTAACATAATATGTATTATATATTAGTATGTACGGTCAGGGTTCAAAAGTGCAGTTGCACTCTACTAATACTAAAGTGTATAAAATTTCTTTGTAAAAGAGGGCCACTGGGCCACAACTGGTTTATTTAATTTTTTAGGTTCTATGGTATAAACGAATTGAGTGATGATCCATTGATCCTGTTCTATAAAAAAATTATAGACCCTCTATTATCGGTAGAGTGCAACTGCACTTTTGACCCCTGACTGTACATATACTTTTATATATTCAGATAAGATAATATGATATACTTTTTGATGTTGGTTTATTTTGTACACTTGATTTTACCCTTGATTGTTTTATCTCTCTGGTACTCAAAGATTTACTGGGAGAAAAAACATTATTAAGTTGTTTGTGAATTATCAAACTACCGCGCGCCCCAAGGAGCTGTCAGCAAACCGTAGTGGCCCAGCCTGCTAGCTGCAGGCAGGCAGGGTTGAAGCCTGCTTGGGTCATGGGTCAGCTTCCGAAAGGAAGCCCCGGCCCCGGCACAATAGGCAACAAAGGAACGGGGTAGGTTTTTAGTCATTAAGAATCTGACACTACTTCCGCTCCGCCCAAGGACGGGATTGGTCATTGGATGATTTTACCTACCACAAAAAAAACTACTGTGTACTTCATTAAACGTTTTGTGTGTAATAAAGAATAAAGAACAAATCAATCAAAAAAAGAGAAATGTCATGCCCATCTGGAAACCCTAACCTACCTCAAAACGGTTCAGCGTGAATATAAAACGCAGCAGATATTAAAACAGAGAGAGGAGCATCGGGAATGCACCGAGCGTTATTTTTAACGGATCTCAACCTTGAATTTTGTCGGTATTTTTGTATGCACTTACTGAACTTGGCTCCAAAGCAAATGTCTGGTTTTGATCGTAAAAAAAATAAGAAAGAAAATAAGGGACTTTCCGTGACTTTTTTGGGTACTCTTTTGGTTTTAGAACATCTATCTCTTCATCCAAACTACACCACAACCCAGTTACTGGTCAACAGGATATTCCATTAATAGACTGATGATCAGACTTTCTGGCGTCTGACTACTTGTAACAACTGTCAAAGATCTTTGAAATTCAAAGATCTTTGTAACGACTCTCAAAGATCTTTGAATGACAACCAGGACCAACGGCTTTACGTGCTTTCCGAGGCCCGGGGTGTCAGTAATGTATAAGATAGACCTAAAAAAATTCACATTATTATTTTTCCGGTTTCAAAATGGCCCAGTGGTAGTGCCTTCACAACTGGGCTATCAAAGAAATAAAGAAAGAAAAACGTTTATTCGTACCTCACACATATAGTAAAATAAAAGATAGTTAGAAAAAAATAATAGTAAAATCTGTGCAAGGCCAAAAAGGCGCCTAACAAAGCTGTCCGTACATCATCATCATCAGCCTTTTAATGTTCCCACTGCTGGGACACAGGCCTCCTCTCTAGGAGAGGGAATGAGCCGTAATCCACCACGCCGGCCCAGTGCGGATTGGTGGATGTCACATGTCTTCGAATTTTTAGTTCTAGGACATGCCGGTTTCCTCACGATGTTTTCTTTCACCGTTTTGAGAGCAGTGGTGATGAAATAAATTACACAAAGTAATGCGCCTTGCTGGGTTTGAACCCGCGACCTACAACTCGTAAGTCGGGGCTGTTACCACTCGGCCACCACTGCTCCGTACAAATAGAAATAAATATTTTTTTACTTCAATTTATTTACACTAGCCTCTCGAAGCGGCTTTGTTTCCGAAAAAGTTGAAGTAATCTCAAGGAAACATAATTTGTGGATAAAAATATCCTTCGTACTTTATATATTACTAGCGACCCGCCTCAGCTTCGCACAGGTGCAACGGTTATATTAAATATATTATAAATGTATTATCCTCTTGAATTACTCTATCTATTTAAAAAAGCCGCATCAAAATCTGTTGCGTACTTTTTGAAGATATAAGCATACATAGGAACAGGTAGTGGTAAACGACTTTGTTTTATATATTTCACAACTACCACACAACATCGTCTAGTCTCAAGCTAAGCAGACTTGTGTTATGGGTACTAGACAACTGATAAACATACTTATATATTTATAAATACATACATATTATAGATAAATTACACCCAGACACAGAACAAATGATCGTGCTCATCACACAAACATTTGTCCTGTGTGGGAATCGAACCCACGACCTCCGGTATAGCAGTCAGGGTCACTAACTACTAGACCAACAGGCCAGTCGTTTTATACTATGTAGTGATATTCCAGGACATTCAATTTAATTACCCTTCACAGTTTATTTTTTAGGGTCTTTTAAAGGTCTATTTCTAAATATTTGACTTTAACAAAGGATTTCCAATATTTTAGCTGTCAATACAGTCATATTTTGACGTCCATTGATTCCTTTGTAAACGATACGCCGATCAAAGTAGTATGATCTGCCAATGCACGTTGAAATGGTGCTAACATGAGCTGCCATTGTTTGTAGTAGACTTAGGATCATTTTTAGTATGCCTAAGTATAGAGAAATAAAATATTAATTGGTGTGTAGCTAAGGTTAAACTCTGGAAGCTTCTTAAAAAAAAATAAGGTATATACTTTGACACCGGTATATTATAAGCAAAATACTCAATTCTAAGTGGCAATTACAGTTTTAATACTGAACTTGTTTGTTATTAAAAATTGTACCAACTTTAAGCAAATACATTATTCTGAAAGTTATAATTATCTGTAAAAGCCTGTAATTAGCAATTTAGTTTTTATTATAATGTTATTCTAGTCTGCAAACTTTCCTAAAATATGAAACAAGACTTTCTGGAATTTCTTATCAAAGAAAAAGTAAAGATTCTTTAAAAAAAATAAAAAAAATAAAATGTAAGTAGCAGTTAGATACGGTTGATTGTTTTCATAAAACAATTGCTATTTATATTTACGTTTTAGTAGTACCTCTATTTATTATAATATTTAAAAGGTAACGAATGGTAAAAAAAGGAAATGATTTGCCACAAAGACAGACTTCTGGTATAATACTGTAGTTTTGCGCAATATGACTAAATTTAATTGTAGTTATAAGCGCCTTAATAATTTGTTATACATTCTATATAGCATAAAAACTTTACAAAAATAATTTATACGAATAATCTAATAAAAAGTAAATAAAACCCGCCCACAATTAAAAATAAAATGACATAGAACGAACGATTTTCATCAAAATTGGCCTCCAAATTCAAAGATGTAACGCCAAAAATAAATCACATTATGTACGAAACATTGCAACTAGGCTAGTACTGTAATGTATATAGAACCCGATACCTACAGAGACGCACACTTACAAAAAAAACCTTAAATGCGTACCAACTATTAGACTCACATAGATAAATCCGTCAAATACGTTAGAAGCACACATTTGAAAAATCGAATCAACTCACCCACACATGTTGAACTCGACTCTGATTGGTTCGCGCTCGCGCAGCGCAGATTTCAAAATATACGTTAATGTTCATTTTTCGACGTTCTATTTTTGTGTTGGTAAGTTTTTATCCCTTCTGTTGGCGGACCGAATGATTTTGATACTTTCTAGGTCATTCGGTAAAGTGAGTTCATTACCGAATAATAATATGAATTTGGGAAACTTGAAATGCGTAATTTATTTAGCAAAATATAAAATATTTTTGTAAAGAAGTGATATGAAAGAAAAGGGAATCAATAATAGCGGGGCGATTAAAATGATAGAATTTAAGTAGAATAGGACAAAAGCCGGAAGTATCATATTTACTCTTATTATATATGTTTGTCATTGGTTTAATAGTAATACCAAGTAATACTCAGTACTTTATTAATTAAATAGCCTAAATACCTACTCAACATGTCACAGATTCCGGTTTCTGAATATGTTAAGAATTCCATAAATGATTATTGACAATATATAAGATTTTATAGAAGTTTCTTTCTTTCGGTTTCTGTTTCTAATATCCATTTTGATTTATTTTTTCCAAACATTTTCAACTTGTCAGTAATAAAGTTTGCAAGTTTTTGATGGCACAGTGGGCGGCACCGAACAAATATTTATAGGGATTATATTTTTAAATCCACTTATTATATAGAAGTAATTCCTAATACACAGCAACATTTAAAGAAAAATAACAAAGAAACACATCATCAAACATAACCCGGATATCTAAGCAATAATAAAATTCTGCTATATAGAATCTCCCGGACCAAGTTAGACCTAGTAATGGCACACCTATCTACTGGTCAATTAAGAGTATCAACCTATCCCAAACCTTGATACTCTTTATCGCCTACTTCCTTTACCAGCTTAAGCTATAAACTAGCAACTATGTAAAACAGCCTACTGTTCATTTTTAATATTAAAGAGGACACATAAACTGGTTTACTGTATCTATTAATATACCAAGATTTCTCAGAATCACCGTCTCTTACTTGCACGTACATATAAATATATAATTAGATGATATTTATATTAGATATAAATCCAATATAAAAGCTAATGCAAAGAATTTTAAAATGACAACTGTGTCACGTGATCTTTATGACTGTTTTGCAAACAGGTTTTTATTAAAAATGCACTTGTGTTTGCAATCTTGTCCACTTGTATTATGTTAATATTTTGCAAATTATGTCTTTTCATTTGTTATTGCCACTTCAAATGCTGCTTAATGTTGATATTTAAAAATTATTGCCAAATCATCATAAATTGTTTTATTTTCCTATTACTGCATTTCCTGTTAAGTTTTTTTGATTGATTCTAGATTTAACGCTTTATTAGCTTTCTAAGTATTTATACAACTTATTTTAAGTGGTGCTTGGAATGTAAAATTTATAACATTCATAAGGGTTAGTAGATGAAGACATGGTGGTTATTTATTTTATGAGCAGTGTGGTAGGTTTTATCATAAAAGCTTTGGATTATGTAAACCCTTGACGAGGCCATAAAATTTTCTTTTGTAATGAATTAACAGCCTTTTGAAAATTTGCGGTTGATTGGTGCTTAGAAGAAGATATGGTGGTAATAAACTCTTTTATAATCTTAAATTTAATATTTTTCATTAGAAAATATGTTTGCTACAGAAATATAAAAATAATCTCTGATATTAAAGTCACAGTCCTAATTCTGGCCATAGTTTGGAGCGAGAGAAAATGGGAAGTGGTCCCATCCTTCTGCAAAGCAGTAATGCTAGCGGAGGAGAAAGCCGCAACCATGAGAGAATGTAACCTTCTCACCCCAGCCGCTGCCGAAGAATTCGCTTTGGGGATCGGGAGTTAGCACGATTTCTGGTCACCATGACCGCGGGCTTGCGGACGACGAGCAATGATTAGTTCGCTATCTGGCCGCCCGATAAAAATCACGCCAAGTAGACAGCGCGTAGACTTTCACATGCGCCCCTTAAGTAAGGCCGATACTTGCTAGGGCTGAGGCTTTAAACCACAAAAAGTAAATGAAGTACACAAATGGGTTTCAGTCAGTAAAAATCTAGCACGCCCTCTCGGTCCACCTTGAAGCGCGAGAAGTCATTTCCTATCTCAAAAAAGGACGGTACCTACAAACTAAAAATAAAATCTAGGTAGGTTTTATTATAAATAGTTTAGTTAAAGGTTTTATACATGTGTCGATATCATTTCATCATCATCATCATAACAGCCGAAAGATTTCCGCTGTTGGACATAGGCCACCTCAAGTGTCGCCACAATTAACGGTCCTGTGTATCTCACATCCATCGGATTTCTGCAACTCTAGCCAGGTCATCGGTCCACTTTGTAGGAGGCTAGGAGGATATCATTTGTAATAAATAAATTATGTTAAAAAAATAAACTTTAAAACAAAGTGCAATACAGAAAGTATCAAAACCTCCCGTAGTACGCAGCTCCTTTGTGTTTTTTGGCACGGCAGCCAAACATTGGTTTATGCGATGCATCCCATCGTTCGTGTGAGTGTATCTCGACTCGTGCGCACACAAAACAAAATGGCTATGTGTGTGTGTTTGCTAAAGCATTTACGCAAGGAAAACATACAACTTTTAGGATAATTGCTGATTTGTTTGTGATTTTATTAAGTGCATCTTGGGAGCCATGACAGATTGAAATCGGGCTACGATTGGCCTAGAAATTATTGCGATTGCGCAGGTATTTCATAAAAGATTCTGGTTGTGAGTAATATTGTACTTGCAAATATGAATTAATTAATAGAATCAGACGAAGCGGAATACATAGAATAACTTACAATTGTGAAAGAAGTATTTGTTAGTTTGTTCCTTTCTGATTTGTCGAAACGAGGCACAAGATCTTTCTTGATACAATATCATCCACTACGGCTGATGGCAGAATTGGCATAGTGGTTGAGTTATTGTCTACTGCACAGGTTCGATTCCCGCACAAAGTAAATAATATGGCGTACAGATGTTTCTTCAGAGTATTTCCTAGTGTGGGGCAATATTTTCTTTTAATCAAAAAATAAGAGTAACGCAATATTAAAACATATTCGTTTCAGTCGGAAGACATCTACAGGAAATATTGATAAATTCTTATAATGTGTCACGTATTTAACAATGTACAAAAGTATTTCAAGTCAATTAAATCAAAAAAAGTGCTATAAAAATGTACTTTTATCATAAAACAAATAAGAAATCACGTAACCAACGTTTTTTAATACACAATTAAGCTCCTCAACACTTTTGTAATACAAAGTAATGACATTCTATCATCACGATAAAAATGTTATGAGACTTGATACTTTATTTCGAAATATCATTCAGTAATTCTGCGTAGTGGCAAGCAACAAATTCAGGACAAAAAATATTTTTTTTCCTTTGTAAAACAGTGTCGTAATAACGACCGGTTTTGTGCGTCTTGCATCCATCGGATTCCTTCGACCCTCACCAGGTCATTAATCCATATCGTGGGAAGCCTTCCAACACTGCGTCTTCCGGCGCGATTGCCACTCTAGAACTTTTCGGCCCCATTGACAATCTGTTCTGCGAGTAATGAGCCCTATCCCAACCATAGGGACCCTGCAGAAGGGTCGAAGCCTACTGGAGCCAAGGGTCGGCTTCTGAAAAGAAGGCTATACCCCGGTATGATAGGCAACGAGGGAACGGGGTAGGTTTTTTTAGTCAGTAAGAGTCTGACACTATCTCATGGTCCACCCAAGGGCGGGAGTTGTCATTGGATGATTTTAACCCACCATAAAAGCAAAGGATGACATTAGAAGCAAACAAGAAGTTCTAATACTAATAATAGTATGAAATAAAATCGGATCTATAAAAAACTATGAGCATACTCGTAAAACCGATCATCGTACAAAGTAGCTAGCCGCAACACATTCTTCTAACTGTATTACTTGCTAGCTTGTTTTTTTGGATGATATTTTTAGTCAGTAAGAGTCTGACACTATCTCTCGCTCCGCTCAAGGGTGGGGATGTCATTGGATGATTTTCAACCACCATAAAAAAGCCCTACCCCACTTAAGTTTCGCGATTCTTTGGACTATGTCGGCAACTTTGGTTCTCCTGCGGTTCACTCTTTCATTAGGGGATTAAATTTCTACTTTCACGTTTCAAAACTGATAGTAGACGCTATCTTATGGTCGATAACCATAAAAAAGTCCATGATTGACACTACTCTACCCGATATTTACAAACTGTGATTCTATACTATTGTGTCGTTTTTCCTATAATCGTCTTGTTGCCACATATTGTCATAACACACCATTGTTCTATCGTAATGTTTTCAGGCTTATAAAATAGACTGACTTACAGAAGATTGGTACTAAAGACTGTTATGGTTGGTTGGTTGTTTGGATTCATTCTTACTTCCTGTCGTTGAAAGTTTACAAGCTTAGTTTCAACTTCTGAACTTTCAATTGGTCGTTTAAGTTCATTTTTTTTTTCGTCATTGTCATTTTTTACGACTTTGTACCCAAACTGTTTATTTTTTGTGGTGGGTTAGTTTATCCAATGACATCTCCCGCCCTTGGGCGTAGCGGGAGATAGTTTCAGAATCTCGTTGACTAAAAACCCAGCCTGTTCCGTCATTGCCCTCGTACCAAAGCCCTGGTGTACACTTTCCCATTTACTCAAGGCCCCAGTACAGGCTTTGAACCTGCTGGGCCCCTACAGTTTGCTGACCACTCCTTGAGGCGCACAGGAATAATTATCGCCGTCAACGACTTGGGCTCGGTCCAGACTGTTACCGGACGGTCGGACAGCAAGCTACCCATTGCTCGCCGTCCGCAAGCCCGTGCCTATGATGGCCGGAAATCGGTATCGCAATCCTGGCGGCTGAGGCGTGAGCGCTATTGCCTGATTCGGTCGGCCTTCTCCTTTGCTAGCATTACTGCTTCGCAGAAGGAGGCGACCGCCTGCCACTCCTCCTCGCTCCGAACTATGGCATGCACCAAGGCCCGGCGTTCTACCCAAAGGGTAAAAATGAGACTCAACTGCTAAGACTGCGTTGTCCGTCTGCTTGTCACCAGGTTGTAGCTCATGAACCGATGGCTAGGCAGTTAAAATTTTCACAGATTCTGTATTTCTGTTGCTGTTATAACAGCAAATACTAAAAACAGCATAAAATAAATATTTAAGTGGGGCTCCCATACAAAGGTTTACCAGGTTCTCAAGTCTGTTATTATAATAGTGTCAGTGTGCTCTATCATTGATTTCATAATTGTTGATTTTGACAAGTTCGGTAATCTACTAATATAATGGCATCATTTTTGCGTCTATCCAATGATCAACCACTGACACTACATTGAAAGAAATGTATCTCGTACAAAATGACAAATGACTGTCGAAGGATCGCTAAAATTTTGACAGTTCCTTTGATTAATGACCTACTATCAGAACGTCATTGTGCAGTCTTTGCTTTTAATTCGTTATAAGACATCTCGTACCACAGTTCTATTAAGAGAACACTGGCCGACCAATGATCGGCCATTATAAATTAATAGATGACGAACTTTTAGCAAAATGACAATGGGATCGTGTCGGAATGACGATATTATGAAAATAGCAGACTACCCTGGCCTAGCCTTCTTTGTGGACTTACGTGTATATTTAGTGTTAAACGGTTTCCAAATATGTATGTTCATTTTTCTATAAAAATTCTGTTTAGGACATTATCAGCGTTTGCAGATTAAAGCAGTTTACTTGTTTATTTACTACCGATATTAATATCATAATACGAGTAAATATCATTGAAAGTCGTTGGATAAACATATTTCTATGCAAAATTGCTATTAGGATATGAAATATTTTTACAAGCTTTCATTTAGTTTCACCTGTCCCAATGTTTGTGATCAAATCTTGCAAATTAAATTTGATCCACTTCCCGGTTACCTATTGAGCTGAAATTTTGCATGCATGTCTCAATTAGATGACAATGCAAAATTATTATGACATGGGGCTGATCTGATGATGGAACCTGAAGGTGGTCATAGGAACTTTGTAGTTGAACGATAAAACCACATCGACTTTGGTGTCTTGATGAGTACTGTGGTGCTAGAGGATAACTAGGGTAACCTAATGGTAATAAGATAACCCTATTGTGTTTAAACTTGTTAGAATGGTCTTGATAAGTATTATTTATGTATACACCGCGATATAAAAGCTTGCTATCAAAAAATGATTTTCATTAAATACTTGTTTCCTTTTACTGTTCGCGTTTCGTATCAAAGTCTCTAGAGTGTATTTGATTCATCTGACTGAAATTTACTTCACTACTATGACACATTTACTTGTATTACTATCAACTAACGTATGTCATAATATCTTGAGATGTTATAATACCAACGTGGCTGTTAAATAATGAATCATTAATGTTTTACCATAATCACCGATTTTGGCAGACATATTGGTCTACAATCTCAGTAGATATAGTATGTATTCAAATGCAGACTTTGTTGCTAACGATAAATGTGAAACGCACAGGATCGGTCCTCTCTCGCCGGGGTTTGGTTCAAGCCATGCTCCGGAGCGAGGAGGAGTGGCAGGCGGTCGCCTCCTTCTGCGAAGCAGTAATGCTAGCAAAGGAGGAGGCCGACCGTATCAGGCAACGGCTTACACGCCGCTGCCGCCGCCGGGATTCCGATCCCGATTTCCGGCCACCGTAGGCGCGGGCTCGCGGACGGCGGGCAATGGGTAGCTCGCTGTCCGTCCGTCCGGTAACATACCGGTCCGAGCTCAAGTCGTTTACGGCGCGCACTGTTCCCGCGCGCCTCAAGGAGTTGTCAGCAAACTGTAGGGGCCCAACAGGGCCGAAGCCTACTGGGGTCAAAGGGTATGTGAAAATGGCACCCGGGGCCCTGGGACCAAGGCAAAGAATGGAACGGGGTAGGTTTTTAGTCAGTAAGAGTCTGACACTACTTCCCGCTCCACCCAAGGGCGGGATTAGTCATTGGATGATTTTACCTACCATAAAAAAAAAAAACAGGACCGGTCGATTTGTTGTCACTTGGGGGAGGAGTATATGTCCAACAGCACACGTCTGGAATCATGATGATGATTCGTTTCGAAATACTAACCTAAATTGATTGTAATTGACACCTGAACTGTATAAGTTATATCTTTTTGACTTCTATTCTTTCTTCTTTAGTAATATTTTTTTTTCGCTGTGAAAATTATCCAATTACATCTACGCGCCCTTGGGCGAGGCGGAAGATAGTGTCAGACTTCTACTGACTAAAACCCTTTCTTGTTTTACTTCTTAGTCTTTCAAACGGGGGCCCGAACCTTCTTTTCAGAAATCTATCCTTGGTCCTAGTAGGCTTCGACCCTGCTTGGCTTGGTTTTTTGTACACTGCTTAACGCACGTGTGGAACCTACGCTTACATGTACTCGGTCCGGATGGTTACCGAACGGTTGGACAATGGACGGCGAGCTTACGCTACGAGCAATTACGGTGGGTGGAAATCAAGATCGGAATCCCAGCGGTGGCTGCGGCGAGAGGGCCGTTGCCTCACGCGTGCGGCCTAGCATAGGAGAACTTTTGCTAGCATTACTGCTTCGCAAAAGGAGGCGACCGTCGCCACTCCTCATTCCGTTTTTTTCCTACTACCACCTTTTATCATGCCACCAATGCCTGCCACTCCTCATTCCGTTTTTTTTCCTACAGCCACCTTTTATCATGCCACCAATGCCTGCCACTCCTCATTCCGTTTTTTTTCCTACAGCCACCTTTTGTCATGCCACCAAAGCCTGCCACTCCTCATTCCATTTTTCTTCCTACAGCCACCATTTGTCATGCCACTACAATGCAATAAAGGTCAAAACCGGTTGAACCGACGGTAAAAAAGATTGTCATTAAGTTTGCATAGAGTTATCAATTTAAACCAGAAACTAGTAGAAAATAAAATCAGATCTATAAAAAAGCTATATGCATAAAACCGATCATCGTACAAAGTAGCTAGCCGCAACACATTTTTCTAACTGTATTACAAGCTCTGATATGCATCAGGTGAATCCAGTAGCTGTGCTACTTAAGGAACCAGACGATAGATTTTGAATAGGTAAAAACAGAGGTATGGTGTGCAGTGGTAGGGAAATGCAGTGCTATAATTGGTTTCATTTTTTTTTAAATTGTTGTTTATTAGTGATTAAAATACATAAATAACTATTTAAATTATTACACATGTACAAAACCTTAAATATTAACTAAACTATTTATACTAAAACCTACCTATGTACTCGTACATATAATACAAAAACACATTAAACTCAGGCGTCGAAGTACTCCTTCACATCGCTGTCATCCGGAAATGTACCCAGAAGACTGGCAGCATTGCCACGTTGAATGGCAATGCTAATTCCTTGGGCGAAGAACGAGCCAGTCCTCTTTTAAAAATTCATCATCATCACTATTATTAGAGTAGTGGTGGCCGAGTAGTAACAGCCCCTTCGTACGAGTTGTGGGTCGTTGTGTAATTTTTTTCATCACCATTGCTATCAAAACGGTGAAGGAAAACATCGTGAGGAAACCGGCATGTCCTAGAACCAAAAATTCGGAGACATGTGACATTCATCAACCCGCATTGAGCCCGCGTGGTGTATTACGGCCCATTCCCTCTCCTAGAGAGGAGGCCTGAGTCCCAGCAGTGGGAACATTAAAAAAGCTGATATAGATAAGGAAGAATAAGACTTGGGTCGTCTATTCCAAGCAGCAGTGAAAATATCAAACTTCGAAATCTTCGGGATCTAAAGATGGATTTCAGTTGCATGTTTTGGCACTCGCTAGGAAATAAAAATCTATAGGGTTATTAGGGTAAAAATAAAAATCTATAGGTAATTCCCGTATGCCTAAAATCATGAGATTTGGCATAAAGCAATGTCTTATAGGAAGAAATCTGAAAACTGTAAAGAAACTCGATTCCAGAATTGAACTATTTACTTATGTACGTTTGTAAGCCTAGTTGAAAAAAGTAGGCCTTTCCAGAAATCTATACATATTTATAAAAGCGAAATACCACTCACTGATTAATCATGAAATCTCAGAAACTATAACACCTACTAACTTAAAATTTGGCAGGTAGGTTCCTTATAGGGTGTAGACATGCGCTAAGAACGGATTTTACGAAACTCCACCCCTAAGGGGGTAAAACGGTGGTTGGATGTTTGTTTGGAGAAACCGACTTTCACGCAGCTGGCTGAAGACAGTAATTTGTATGGTAAAATAACGTTTGCCGGGGGCTGACTCAACAAAAGGACGCAGTTTATTCATAATATCTAAGTAATAACCATTCATGTTAATTAAGTATGATTTGAACAAAGTGCTATCTACATATGCGCATAGTTAGTCGATGGGCCTTGGTACTATGAGCTATGTTCTGGATCGGGGAGGCAGTAGCCTCCTTATCCGGAGCAGTAATGCTGCACGCGTGAGGGAACGAACGTGCTCGCCTGACCCTGACAATCAGCCACGATGGAAATCCATTTACAGGAGAAGTGATTGGATGATATATAGCTGGTGATGGCATCGCATTAGTGTTAAGAGCTGTAATGGTGTTATTTACATGATTTTAAATAAAAAAATAATAATAAAAAAATGATTTCCTACTCAAAAAAAAAGCCGGAAATCCTAGTCCATTCAGAAAATCTCTGAAAAAACCCAATCATGTTATAGCATGAACATGATTTGTCCAAATGGGTAACTCCTTATGGGTAGGTACTAAATAGCCGACCTAATTACAATTTTGTAATCTTTCCTTGATACGAAGCCGCATCGCATCTACATCTCTATATCGCATAGCTTTTAGTGGACGTAAATAATCCGAGGATTTTGGATAAAGTCCAAGAAAGTCTGGTTAAAGTGTATAACATCTGTATGGGGGACGATTTACACACGTTTTCTATGTTCCTTGTTCGACGGCTTGTGAATAACATTGAAATTGTCCAGTTGTTTAAGGAAACCTTTGGTCTTTTGTATTGAGTTTTAAGATGTGAGAAATTTTGAAGACGCAAAATTGCAATAAGTAATAGACAGAAAAAAAGCGAGTCTTTTACCATCAATTAAGCACAAAAACAAGACCAAAGATAAAAACCACCGTAGGCGCGGGCTTGCGGACGGCGTGCAATGGGTAGCACGCTGTCCGATCGTCCGGTAACCGACCGGACCGAGCCCAAGTCGTCGACGGCGCGTTCTGTTCCCGCGCGCCTCAAGGAGCTGTCAGCACACCGAAGAGGCCCAGCCTGCTAACTGCAGGCAGGCAGGGTCGAAGCCTACTGGGGTCATGGGTTTATTTCCGAAAGGAATGCTCGGCCCTGGCACGATAGGCTACGAAGGAACGGGGTAGGTTTTTAGTCAGTAAGAGTCTGACACTACTTCCCGCTCCGCCCAAGGGCGGAATTTGTCATTGGATGATTTTACCTACCATAAAAAAAAAAACCAAAGATAAAAAAAATCTGAACAGGAAACAGTAATTGCGATGTGAGTAAGAGCTCCGCTAAGAGCGGAGGAATTATTTCATAATTATCCATACTAAAAAAAAAATAACTCTTACAAAATTTAAAATATAAAAACAGGCCGTTACAAAGGATGAAATGATGAGGAAATAACTTCTCCCGCTCTAGAGCGAGACAAGTCATTGGATGATTTCTCATCTTAAAAAAAAGATAGAGTTAAAAAAAATCTTAGACTCAAGTAAGCTTTGGTGAGTAGTGAGTTTTCATACACTCGCTGCAAATTAGGTTATACCTATAATTTGGCTCGAGGCGATGAAGCAAAACATCGTGACACAACGTTCACGTTTATTAATCAATTTCTTAGCGTATAATTCAGAAAACGGCTACAGATGGCGCCACCGTGACAGGTGGTTCTGTTTATCTTTATTGTACACGAAATAGCTACAAATTCCCTGGACTGCTTTGTTTTCCGTACAAACATCTCAATCTTCGACGTCGACTATCTTTATGTACAGAATAGGTACTAGAATTTTTTGGTCTCATATCCATTAAAAATGGCCACTTGAACAGTTCATCGTAAATGGCATGGTTGATGACAAACGACCAAGAGGCTGCAGCCCAAAAAGATGGGAAATTCAGGTCCACTTCACACTGGACAAGTGGACACCCAATTGCACGTCCTATTTCGTGACGCATAGATCCATCACAGATGGTGAGACACAATCAGTAAGGAGCAAATCCAACGAGAACTTCACGACCCTCAGTAATGAGGAATACGACCAGAGGAGGAGAAGTATAACACGAAATAATCTTCAAATCCGATTATAATTTAGGTCTCTTCAAAGTTAGAGTGAATAGGCTCTTAATAAATTAGTGCACTTCACCATCAACGATTGCATCATTGCTTACCACCAGGTGGGATCGCAGACAAGCACTAGTTTTATCATTAAAAAAAAAAAATAAAACTGTGCCTGTCATGGACTCTTAGAAAGAAATAGTTACCACAGCCCTAAAACGCAAAGAAGGTACTGAAAAACAAAAACACTATTTATCATCTCTTTACCCTGTTCCCAAGCCTGTGGATGCGGCTGAAGCGACTGCCTAACAGATCTCCACAATGCAGTTACTGTGTAAAACGATAATCCTTGAATAGACTGATGATCAGACTTTCCGGCTGTCTCTGACTGTAAAAACTATAAGATTACGAACGAAAACCGGGATCAACGGCTTTACGTGCTTTCTTAGGTACGGGGTGTCAGTACCGTAACCGTACAGTATGTCCTTAACGCCCATAAGCACATTTTAATTTCATCTAGAGTAAGCTAAATACAGTTCTAAAACTTTCTTGTGAGCCCATCATCGTCAGTCAGTCAATAAACTCAATAGCTCTTAGCAACTTAAAGTCATTTTGAGTTAGGTTTAATGACAGACAATGACCGATGCTGGTTGTGTATGTTTGGCCAACTTTTGTATTGGCTATAATTGGTCAATGGGCCTCATCAGAAAGCTAAAAGTCACCCATAGGGTAATAAAAATGACTATGCTTGGCGTTTCCCTGCGTGATCACATCAGGAATTAAGATATTTGAAGAAGAACCAAGGTTATCGAAATAGCCTGAAGAATTAAAAAACTTAACTGGCACTGGGCAGGGCACATTGCTTATAGAACAGATCTTGTCGTTGGCTCCGAAAGGTTCTGGAGTGGCAAACGCTTAAAGGAAGATACAGCAATGAAAATCCTCCCTAGACTGGACGCGAAACGAATAGAACCGGTCATTATGAAACTTGGGAAATTGGACTGGGCAGGACATGTCTACTGCACGCTGGGCAAATGAACTTTCCAAGTGTGATAGGCTACCTACTTTTTATGCTCAATGATTTCAAGGTTCCAATGGAACCAGTCCATAGAAGCCGATTTCGAAGTTCATAAAGTTCGAGATTGCAAATATCCCACCCATATGTATAAAGCGTTTTGGGGACACATTTATGCCAATAAATTATATAGCTAAGGAGTGGAATTCCCTGCCGTGGTCTGTGTTTCCTCATAGCTACAACCTAGGGGTCTTTAAGTCAAGAATGAATAGATTATTTCTAGGCAAGCGTGCTCCATCGGCCACCACATCTTCTCTTACCTTCAGGTAAGTTAATGGTCAACCGTGAGCCCATTCTTATTTAAAAAACTGGGCAAGTGCGACTCGAACTTGCGCACTGAAGGTTCCGTACAAACTTACCTATGAAAAAAGGTTCAATTTCCGAATTGAGTAACGAAGATTTTTCTGAATTCAATTTTTTTTTGTGACAACAAAAATTTTCAGATTCTAGATATTTCAGATTTTTTGCCATACTTAAGCTATGTGACCTTGCTTCATGCCAAATTTCAGGATTCTACGTCAACGGGAAGTACCCTATGCATTTTGATTCCCTTTAGAGCATCAAATATACGTTTTTGCCATATAAAGGGCCGTATCTTTTTTTCGATAACTTAGAAGTTTAATTTTTTCACTGCTTCAAGGGACCGCAGATGGTTTAAATTTCAACTTAATACCTCTACGCGTTTCCGAGATAAAGTGTCTTGACAGACAGACTGACAGATGTAATAAAGTGATCCTGTAAGCGTTCCTTTCTTTCCTTTTGAGGTACGGTAAGCTAAGAAAGTTGCAAGGGAAAACTTACGTTAAGAAAAGTATTTAGATCCATTAACCTGTACCTCTACCATGAGTTTTAAGCAATAGTATTCGTCGCTACTCGATATCGACGCCGTAAATATTTTGTATGGCAAATTTTGCAGCACCTCTAGCGGTCACTTGCAGAACCAAAATTTGCCATACAAAATATTTACGGCGTCGATATCGAGTAGCGACGAATACTATTGCTTAAAACTCATGGTAGAGGTACTGGACTGTCTGTAAACTTCACAAGCAGTAATAGTTATGTACATAGAAAGTGACTATAAAAAACATAAAACAGACTGTTAATAATAGTTATCCTTTTAGTTTAATAAGAATTATTACAAACCCTTGGACCAATTTCAAAACTTGATTATGCTTTTACTATTAATTGCTGCAGAAAAATGCAGGAAGTTTAAGAATGTTCTAGATTAATAGCTATCTAACCAGACCAGTATAAAGTCTATTAGACTTAGCTATTTCAATAGTACTTATGTTTTTAGATCCACTCTGTGTGGCCTATTTGCATGCTTAAAAAGGTGCACGGTAGTGGCGATAGCCAAGTTAGGAATTGTAAGGTTCTGATTTTATTGTTATTGGAATTTCTTTTAAACTTTTTTAACAAATCAAGTACATTATAAAACTTTTTAACTTTTTTAGGGTTACGTACCTCAAAAGGAAAAAACGAAACTTGTAGGACCATTGTTGTCAGCTTGTCTGTCTGCCTGTCTGTTTTTCAAGACCCTTTACCTCGGGAACGAAAAAAGATATCGAATTGAAATTAAAACAATGTACTAAGATCTACGGTGTCTTGAAATTGTGAAAAAAATAAGCTCCTAAGTTAAGGGAAAAAGGATACGGCCGTTTATGTCGCAAAAAACGTATTTTCGACACTTTCAAGGGAATATATTTTACAATAGATTTACTAGCCATAAATTTAAAAATCTCTTCAGAAAAAAAAAGAAAAAACGCATTCTATATCGACTACAACAAAACGACTTTACACTTTAATTGAAGTTCAGCATAAAATACAGTCCACTTACTGCCCTTATAAACTTAGTCTACTTAATCCAAGTTGCACCGTTGGCTCGGTGATTAAAGAGCCTGCTATTTTTATCAAGAAATCTCTATTTGATTCCTGGTAACATTAAGTACAACATTTTTCCGACTACATAGACGGCCTTATTGAAATGTATGCAAATTTGTATATAAATTGAGCTGCTTGATACCTTTGTGTGCGTTTCCATTGTAGGGAGAGGACAGGTGATAATTGAAATCAATGAAAAGTTTTTTTTTTACTATGTAAAGGTTGTTATTATTACACGATTGTTTGGAATAAATAAAATTTTACGTGACAATAACTACTATTGAGTAATTAAATGCATACGAAAAAACTTTATCTTTGTTTTCTTTGATTTTTGTGATAACTCACATAATCATATTTTTTCGTTAAAACATACTTTCTCAATATCTGTATTAGCTACCGTTTACCGTCAAAAGTCAATTCCAAAATTCTTAGTTCTTAATTTAGTGTTTGCTCTAATTAATTTAATTTTTGTAATTAAACCTCTTTCTTAGACCATCATTTGGCCACGGCAATTCAAGCGTTGACGCTGGCTTTAGATTCTTACGTGAACGCGACAACAGGACGCGTGAAGTAACGAATATTATTCAGTAAAAATTGCTATTTAACATACTTAAGTTTTACTAAATAATCACATATATTTTAGTATCACTTTAATGGCTGACGACAGACATAAATGGAAAAGGGAGAGGGAGGCAGTGGGACATGATAGGCTAACTGCTACTACTACTGCACCTAAATAGTATATTGTACCTACCTTAATGCACAAATAAACTTTTGGGGGTATGCGGAACAGAGAGTAAAGTCCCACATACCTCCGTTGAAAAGGGAGGATCCTCCGACCAGACAGGTGTTATATCTGGTGGGCTACTGCCCGATAGATGATTTCGGGTTTGTTCTATATGTTCCAATCGCGCCGCGAATCTTACTTGCGCGATGCAGGATTAGTTCTTTTTTGTGACGACATGGATTTCGCTACAAACTTAATCAAGTTAATTTTAGTAGTCAAAATGGAAGTTGTGATGTGCTATGCACAGAGACGCCGCACAAACACTAAAAATCAAAAATATTGATAAAGATCCAGCCAAAACTGAAATATCGAAGCGTCATCATACGACTAGACGTTCCATCTAGTACGGCACGACTTAAATCCTTGACGATATTCAACGATTGTCAAAATTTCAAAACGTTTTTATTGGAAAATGATTTGTGGCAGTACTCGTAATTTTATCCTTTTGAGCTTTACGCAATAAAAACCTTTAAATAACTTAAAATGTTTTTTTTTTTACGATACAATACAATACAATACAAAGGCTGTTAAACTTAAATGGAACTGGGCGTCTGGGCTGGACATATCTGCCGCATGTCCAACGAGCTGTGGGCCCATAAACCACAGGATTGATGCCCGGACACAGCGACGCGGGGCAGACCACGAAGAAGATGGCGAGATGACCTGGGTGTCTTCCTTGGGAATTAGAACGAGGAAACGAGTAATTGTGATAAATTGAAAAGAATGGAGGGAGGCTTTTGCCTAGTAGTGGGACAGTACAGGCTAACTATAATAATATAATAATAGGACAAACGAACATATCGATATCGCTGTCAGCGATAAGACCGCCATTGTACCCATAGATTTAAGTTCCTGTGAATTGTTACTCCATATTTTGGTGTACAATAAAGTTTATTATATTCTATTCTATTCTATAGTCTACTCGTATGCCAAACTTCGTCCCAATCCTTTCAGCCGTTTGAACGTAAAGGAGCAACAAACATACACACAAACAAACATTCGCCTCTATAATATTAATATGAAGCTCACCACTCGCCGTGAGACAATGGACACAAGCGCCAAGTCCAGCACGTATGCATACAACGTACTCTAAACAACTTATTGCCTTTAAAATGGCGTTACGTAACAACTTTGTGCATATATGTGTGCATTTGTGCATGTGCGTGCGTATGCGCATGCGATTTTCATTGCGTTAGAATTTTTCCGTTTATTTGTTTTATTTTAAAAATGGTGTCATGAGGAAAACTTAATCGTAAAGATGTGTGTGTGTTTTTTTTTCTTGGTAACCTATTGTTTTATTATTAAATTAACTGCACAGAAAATTAAGTGGACAGTTAAATCTTAACAACTTCATGTCGTATTATTTTTAGGGTTCCGTGTTTCAATTGGCAAAACTGAAACCTTTATAGGATCCATTTGTTGTCTGTCTGACCGCCTTTCCCTTTTAATCAGGAACGTATAAAGTTGTCAAGCTGATATCGAACACTCAACCAAAAATTCGAAGACATGTGTGACATCTACCAATTTACACTGGGCTCGCGTGGTAAATTACGGTCCATTTCCTCTCCTAGAAAGGAGGCTTATGTCCCAGCAATGGGAACATTATAAGACTAATTAGGCTTATGCTGCTCAAGACTATTATCCCTTGAAGCAATTAAAAATGATACTTCTAAGTCAACGCAATGTAAAGATTAGATTATTTATGGCGTATGTTTGGACGCTCGCAAGGGAATCAAAATTCATAGGGTACTTCTTATTGACCTAGGGCGCATGTTTGGACTTTTGGATGCTCGCAAGGGAATCTTTTCAATCTGAAATTTGGCATGAAGCAAGGTCTTATAGTACAAGCATCGGAATAAATCTGAAAACTGAATATTTGTAGTTACGTCGCAAAAAAAAAATCTATTCGGAAAAGTCTTTGAGGCTCGGTTCGGGAATAAAAATACTCGTATTTATATAAATCAGTTTGTACGGAATCCACAGTGTGCGATTCCGACTTGAAGTTGCCCAGTTTTTTTTTTTAAATATTTATTGAAAGGAATTGACATCTGTTTGACTTAAATGATTGTCATTCCGGGAAAAAAATGTATAACTATAGGGAAAAAGAATGAGACGCCATCGCCGGATTTCAATTTTAACAACGCATACATAATTAGTGTCATTCAAGTTTGTGGCGGAGATGGCAATTCCGGTTTAAATTAAATCGAATTGAGAGACAAAATGGCGACATAGTGGTCTTATATTTTTCTTTAGCAAAAATAATTCAGAGACTATTGAGAGCTGAGGAGTGAAATTCCCTGCTGGAGCTTGTGTTTCCTGATAGCTCCAACTGGGAATCTTTAAGTCAGTGATGCCAAAACTATTCAAACAATCTTTCAGACTAATCAACTTGCCCGGGCTTCATCATTGTGTGGGCCGCCTGTAGGATACGGTTGAGTATACGCTTGGGTGGAGTACCGCCGTATCCTCATTTGGGCGATCGGTGGCAACGACCTCTTAGGCCGAGCCCTGGTACAGGCCATGGTCCTGAGCGAGGAGGAATGGCAGGCGGTCGCCTCCTTCTGCGAAGCAGTAATGCTAGCGAAGAAGGCGGCCGCACGCGTGACGAAACCTGACTCTGATTTCATGCCACCATAGGCGTGGACTTGCGGACGGCGAGCAATGTGTAGCTTGACGTTCGACCGACCAGTAACCTTCCGGACCGAGCCCGAGTCATCGAAGGCGCGTAGTATTCCACACGCGCCTCAAGGAGATGTCAGCAAAACCGTAGGGGCCTTTAACGTAACCAAAGAAGGAACAGGAGTGGGTTTTTAGTCAGCAAAAGTCTGACACTATCCCCCGCTCCGCCCAAGGGCAGGGGATGTCATTGGATGATTTTCCCACCTTAAAAAAAAGCCATTTTATATAAAAATAAAATAAATTGATACGAATTTTAAGCGCAGAATTATTAGTTACCTTCATTTTACGGGTAACTCCTAGTATACCTAACAATATAGAAGAAAGTCCCACGTACCACAAAACTAAAACAGCGTATACCTAAATCAAAAAGGCAATACCATAAGCTTAAAGTGACTGGTTTGCGCCTACGCAACCTAATGGTTTTACAGACCTTTGACACCGCTGTAGAATGGGGGAGTTTAACAAGAATATTGGCAACACAGGCACATATAATACCTACATAATACTATATAGGATTAGTATAGTATGTAAAAAATTGTAGATTACAAGACGGGGATAAAGCAGTATAATAAGAGTAGCCAACCCGAGGTACATTTTCATACAACCGCTCTTACGTGATTATGATGTTATGACACATCTTTCTCCAGATATTTTGGATACACAGATATCTTGTGGATATTACCTAGGCTTCTATAGAAATCAAAATATAAATTTGTATAAAAATAATCCAGTAAAGACCTCTGAAAATTTGCTATTTTTAAATAGTACTAAATACCTTTTGAATACCGTAATTGGAGACACAATAGAAAGACAATAGGTGTGCGGACACCGGTGTCCTCTTGGGAATTAATGAATTAAGCTACTTTACTGTGCTACATAATATTATCTATTTTGACATGACAAAAGTCACTGGTAAAAGCTGGTTTATTAATATTTTTTTATATTTATTCCGTCTATATTACGTGCTAGAATCGCTATATTAAATATTATTTCTAGTATATACGAAACTGAATCGACTCCAATAATTCTTACTCCATGTTATATTTTTTACCAACAATATTTAAGAAAGGTCACAAGTTGAACACCACTTAGTACAACATAGGCCATAGCGGGCAGTAGGACTTCAGTCACCCGAATGCAATGGTGACCAAGTATTTGTGTGGACAATCTGGTAACATAACAAGCTTGATTTTTCATGATACAGTTATCATATTTTGTATATAGATTCTTTATATAAAAATACAAAACCTGTGTTTCGGGTTTCACATATACTAAAATTAATGTTGTATGTACTCGTATGTTATATTACGTTGTATAGAAAGTGATGTATAGTTAAATGTAGTTTTTTTTTTTTTTTGTAAAATGATTAAAAATAAAACCCTTGCGTAAACACTAACTATACCACAGAGGAAAGAACTATTCATGTAGTTGCAAATGAGATCACGACTATGTCTCTTAACAAAGCCGATGCTAATGTAATGCTAAGAAAACGGCAGAAACTATATAGAACAATTTTTAATTCATCTGCCATTTTATCACATTTATTAGATGACCATTAGCATTAGCATTAACAACCTATTAATGTTCCCACTGCTGGGACTCAGGCCTTCTCTGTAGGTAAGGGAATGGGCCGTAATACACCACGCGAGCTCAATGTGGATTGGTGAATGTCACATGTCTTCGAATTTTTGGTTTTTGGACATGCGGGTTTCCTCACGATGTTTTTATTCACCGTTTTGAAAGCAGTGGTGATGAAATAAATTACACAAAGTAATACGCGTGCTGGGTTTGAACCTGCGACCTACTCGTAAGTCGGGGCCGTTACCACTCGGCAACCACTGCTCTCAACTTTAGATGCCCATTTAGATTATTTTAAATCATGCGTAATCACGCATGCGGAATTGCTCCGCTTTCGTAGCTCCTGCTCAATATCACGCCCCGCGTTCCGCGTGCGTATTCCACGCATTACAATAAATACTTGTATGAAGAGGACATTTGCGGGGGCTACGCATGCGGAGCAATTCCGCATGCGTGATAAAATCCGCACGATATTAAAAATACCCTTTCTCCTCATATCCCTCGTCCAACTTCTATCAAATGTCTTCTTTCTTTTGTGTTTCTTCATTTAATATTTCAACTAAAGTTTGACAACTAATACGTAAGAAGTTCACAGTATTATCATTACAGAGTTAACGTTGTCCAATTGTCGTTTTGAACCAATATTTTGACTGTATTTGTGCAGGTATGTAGTTTAAGAAGTTGAGTATATATTCATCATCATCAGCCTTTTAATAGCCTTTTAATGTTCCTACTGCTGGGACTCAGGCCTCCTCTCAAAGACAGGGAATGGGCCGTAATCCACCACATAGGCCCTGTGCGGGTTGGTGGATGTCACATGTCTTCGAATTTTTGGTTCTAGGACATGCCGGTTTCCTCACGATGTTTTTATTCACCGTTTTGAGAGCATTGGTGATGAAATAAATTACTAATAATGCGCCTGGCCGGGTTTGAACCCGCGACCTACAACTCGTAAGTCGGTGCCGTTACCACTCGGCCACCACTGCTCAGTTATAGTATAATATATAGTGAGTATATATTATATAATTATATTATATTATATGGTTTATTAGTATATCTATTCTTATATTCGTCTTCTCTATCTTTAATTGCACCTACCATTTTTTTGTCTTCATCACCCAAAGATAAGAAAAGAAAATTCATTAAATCCGCCTCTGTACTTTTATGTGCATAAAACTTTTATAAATACTATAAAAAGCATTAGAGCAGTGGTGGCCAAGTGTTAACGGACGTGACTTACGTGTTGTAGGTCGTGGGATCAAACCCAGCCAGTTTTTTATTTCATCACCATTGCTCTTAAAACAGTGAAGGAAAACATCGTAAGGAAACCACATGTCGCTTTCCTCCATACATACTCTCTAAATATTCTCCAGAATTTGATGGTCTATTCAGAAATCAGAAATTTTTGTTTCAAATATACCATTTACAGGCACTTTTAAATAGTTAAATTGTCGGATATTCAAAAAAGTGAAGCGCAAAAATTGCACGTTCCAAAGCGTAGAATCTATATGGAGAAGGAGGTGCAAGAAACTCCATAGACACTCTTTTAAATCATATTATGATACTTGCTTACATATTGCTTGTCCCCTTTAATAGGTATGTGAACAAAAGCTAGATAAAAAAATGAAAAATAAATTTAAATTGAAATAAGCCACTGGCAGCTAAGAGAAGAGACATTGGCCAGTCTCAACTAATGGTGCCCGTTCATGAGCATGACGCGACGTATAAAAAGTTCACATATGTTATTGGCTAAATTATAGTATCTCTTCTACAAATGCCATTACTGAAGAATTGAAATTAGAAGAAAAATCAGTGAATTTAAAACCTTTGTAAAAACTCTAAAATCAATGAATCTATACAAAAAAATAAAGAAACCTGAATAGTATGCCAAGTATATTCACGCCAACACGACACGGCGGTAAGCAGCGAAATAAACGAGGTACCATTGTGAATACACTTCCGCATCTGTACACCATAAGTTTTATTTGATTTTCCCTTTGAATAGCGAAGATATAAAATTTATAGACACTAGAAAAGTAATGAGCTTCGTATTGGTTGTTTTTGCGGCCATTTTATTTTGTTATACGCGTTATTTAACTCTTCACACTTGCAGTCTATATATTGACCACACAGAGGTCTTACAGCGCCTTGCTAGTCCAATAAGGCAGGAGAGACCCTGCCCTATGTGCGTCTCACGGTCACATACACACAAGACATTACCCGAAGAATCACCAAGCTTACGTGGCAGTGGGCAGGACACATTGCTCTTAGAACGTATGGTTGATGGGGCTAAAAGGTTCTATAACAGACAACCGCGCACCGGCATGCAGTGTTTGAAGGCGTTCCACAGGGTGCACCAATGACCTGATGAAAGTCGCGGGAATGCGATGGTTGCGAGACGCACAGGACCGTTCGTTGTGGTGTCACTTGGGGCAGGCTTATGCCCAACAGTGTACATCTATTGGCTGTAATGATGGTGATGATGAACTATGTACCTACCATCAAAGACGCTTCCGCCTGACTACTACTAAGTTCATATTATTTGCTTGCACTCGAAACAAAAACTTCAAAGCGATTTGGGTTCGGCGCCGGCCGCAGGATTCAAGCAATAATTATTTTAAAGTGATCAGGCAGAAATGACCGCGACAGTACAAATGTACAAACAAAATCAAATACACTTAGGTGTCGAAGTACTCCTCCACATCACTAATGGGTTTACTTCCGATGGAAACCCGGGGTCCTGGAAAGCAAAGGCCAAAGAAGGAACATAGGTATGGTTTTAGTCAATAACAGTCTGGCATGTCCTCCTACTCCGCCCTAGAGTGGGAGAAGTCATCCCATCTTTTTTTTAATTCTGATTACGGCGAATACGTGCCTAGATGCCCAGAGAGAAATGAGGACTGGTAACAATACTACGAGACGAATCTTGAAATAATAAAATAAAACAAATGAAAACTGTATAATGGAACTTGATCCGTTTCCTTAGGACCGAGGACTTCATGGTTGGGTGGTTTCCTTAAGGCTACTAGATGAATGGAAGATGTGATTTGATCATTGAAGAAGAATTTATCATACTGAATGGATTTAAATGAAAACGATGTTCTTGCATATAGGATACTTTTAATCCTGAGAGCATTTGTTCTCTTAGGATAATCGCAGTTATGGATTGACCAGTAATACACGAAACTTTCCGAGAAGACCCGAAGCTTTCCAAACCCTACCTTCTCAAACATTCCGTCTTACAACGCTTACATGGTTGCTTTCAAGACTTCAAACACCAGGCGCGACGACACACGAACTGTTGCGACAATATACGAAGCTTCCCGAAGCCTACCTTCCCTAACTTTCCAAAGCCTATCTTTCGGAACTTTCAGTCTACCAACGCTTACACAGTTCTTTCAAGACTATAGACACCAGACCCTACAACACACGAAGAGAGAGACCCGAGAGTAAAGGAAGCTTCCCGAAGCCAACCTTCCCCAACTTTCCGTTTACCGACGCTTAGATGGCACCTCTCAAGCCGACAACATACGAAGCTTCCCGAACCCAACCGATCTCAAATTTTAGTCAACCGACGCTCAAATGGCACTTCAACTGAAGCAAAAATCTTAGTGCCTTTGCATACAACAAACATCTATTTTCTATCATTCCGTTTGATCCTGAGAACCTATTCGTCATGTTTCATAGAAAGTCAAAAAGTTCACGCCTTCTAAACGCCCCCGCTCCGCCTTCGGTGTGACGTGGCTTTAGTGGGGATTGTAAGTTTGTGTGTGGGAAAAGAAGTGAGATACCTGAAAAAGACTATGCTAAGAGCGGACGATTTCTAAGGCAGAGTAGTCTATTGCGATACCCTTTCGCAAAAGCGCCTATTGTAAGCTACAGAATGATTAATTAATAATTATAATTTGTAGGAAATTTTATTAAATTCTGGCGAATTTTAGAATATTCTATACGCATTTTTTATTATGGTTTAAATTTAATTTCTGTTAAGATACTACCATAAAATATTTATAAACGAAAAAGTTAAAAAGTTATCAGTTTTTTTTTATTATATTTTAGTTATTATTGACGATTAGCCGAATAGTTTTTAATTTATCTTGAAAAATCATGAAACCCATTTTTTTTCCGTCTCACTTAAAAAAACTTAACAATTAATAATTTAAAAAAAAAGTAAATAAAACATAACATAAAAATAAACGAAATAAAAAAGCGTTTACTACTTACGAATTAAATCACAAAAAGAAAACTAATGAAAAATATTGAACGCAACAAAACGATAACAATTACAAATTACTTCAATTTGTTGGTATTTTTAAATTATCGTTATTTCTTTTAAGTACATAGTTATTATGAAGATTACACATGTGTGTTATTATGAGGAAATAATGACGTTTGTAAAACCTATCAAATAATCATAAAAACTATAATTGTTTATTTTACTGAATATTCAACACCATCCTTGAAAAAAACTCGACGCAAATAAATAGGTATATTTACTACTCTGATATTTAAAAAGTACTTTGTAAGTTATTAAAATACCAACAAAAAGAAGAAATTGACATAATATAGATGGTTATTTATTAAAAAAAATTAAACAGTATTTATAATTTGAATTGATTTTTCAAACAATACATTCGTCTATTTATTTATCTTAAAGAATTTTTTTTGTTAGATAAATTCGTGCTCTACACAAATTTATCAAAATAATAAAAAGTAAAAAACAAAACCGACTAACCTCAGGTTCCTTTCGCAACACAAAAAGTCCGAATATTCACTTTTACGAACAATTAATACGAAAGATTTTCTTGCGAAGTCTTTTGCTAGTTTTTGCGAAAAACTCTATTCAAGAATGCGCGCCAAAATCCTTATCGTCACGATGCACAAATTTTTATTTCCTAGTTACGCAATTTTAAATTTTTTCTCCAATTTCACGGAACATCGAGCATAGATATTAAAAAATTATAATAAAAAGTAAAAAAAAAATCGAAATCCAAGTCATTTCACATTGATAATTTCAAAATCACAGTTCCAAAAATAGCTGTTTGACAGTCACATTTTCGAAAATCGAACGCGGGCGCAGCGACGCGGCGCTTGCCGAAAAAAAAACCGAAAAGGCGCGAACACATTTGCGGATCTAAAATAGCGTTATTATTTTGAATTTTTCATAAAATATCGTTGAGTTTTCATTGTATTCTTGGTAGAGTGTCGCGCGCGTGTGCTGTTTCAACACATTATGATCTAACACTGGCTGACTCTCGATTGCAGAACATACTTATTCTAAGTCAACTTACATTCGTTCATATTTGCCTGCGGGGCGTAGGGCTGTGCTAGGATGTTAGAACCTAGTTTAATGCCTTTCCGTATTCTTTAAGTAACAGTACTTCTATTTATGAGTTTGCGCGGCTCTTGTTAGATTTAAATTAGTTTAATTTAGCTTTGTTTTGTTTTGAAACAATACTAACGATTACTTTAATGATAATATAGAGTATCTTTTCAATAGAACTGCATCAGATATATTGGTACTTAGTTCTGTCGCAGTTTGGAATATAAAAACAGGTCTATAAAAGCATATTTCCTTATATCCAGATGCATTTCAAATGACTATAAAACAAGCGCTTTCAGAAACGACTTTACATTATTTCTCGGAACTATAGAGAAACCTAAGCATTGACTGGTAATAACCCTCTCAAAAATGTTAGAAAATCGAATTATCGCAAATCATGGCACGAATAAAATATCGTAACGCTTTAAATAGATATTTATAGCAAGTTAGTTACATTGTATTGGGCGGCCAACCCTATTTTCACGTAGTACAAGAACTTCTTGCATATAATAATATGTTTTAGCCTATATTGAGCGCTTACAGGCACCGACTCAGCTTTGCGGAGACTGCTACTCGAGTAACCGCTATTATTAACTTAAACGGTATTTCACTTGTTGTCGACGGAAAAATGTGATTATTTTTGTTTTAGTTTGTTAGTTTAAAGAGAGATAAGTTAGTTTATGTATTGATTAAGTTTTACTCTAACTTCTGAGATGTAAATTTTTAATCGCATATAGTTGACCACACCTATCACTGATAACTAAAAAAAAACTTAGTACATTTTTTTTTTTACGAGCCTTGATTTTAATATAAATACCATAATGCTGCAGTTCAGTTATATTTGACAAACTTACACAATAATACATATTAAGATTTGCGTGACCTTTGTTTACAGTTTTATTTTTCTACAACGTTATTATAGTTAAGCACGACGAACCTCACTTCCTTTCTACTTTACGACTACCAAAAAATCATTTTCTCTCTAAAAAATATTAACGCTAACATTAACAGTTATAACAAAATAGCTGCTAACGCACATCACTAAAATCCGTTATTGGAACCTCCACATCACTACTTAGTTGTATGCACCGTGCATTGGCCTGCACTGCCGCATTCTAAACTTAACACAAAACGTCTTACAGACCTTTGTATTCCGCATTAAAATGAATCATAAGCTTAAGAGCTTGGAGTTGAAAATTGATTGTTTGGCTGTTTAGAGATATAAGTTTCAGTCAAAAAGTTTTTTAGAAGCTAGGCTCTTATACTTATTTCACTATGAATTTTAGATAGCTATAGTTGGTAGATATAGAAAGAAATGTTCTCTGTCTGCGTATTTATATATACGTTTCTAGGACACGGCAAAATGTTAGAAATCTTCGGTACTAGAGAACTTTACAATATATTGGATCGTAATTATTGGATACAGTTTTATGAATTAGATGATTCGGGTTTTGAAGTTCGTATTGATTTTTTCTTGTTTTTTTTTTTTTTTTGAAAGTTTTATCGTAAAGAATCTACTATAAATACTATTTTGAAAATTTACTCCAAAAAGACTAAAATAGCCAAAATAAAAAGTAAAATTAAAGTTAGTTGTTTCATAGCGAGACCAATCCGCAATGGATCCGCGGAGTGGATTACAGTCCGATCCCTCTCCTGGAGAGGAGGCCTGATTCCCAGCACTGCGACTATTACAAGGCATAATATTATGCTATAAGTAGCAAAATTGTTACTGGACTAGAAATAAAAAACTTGAAAAAAAAATTAGTTTACAACTGGCCATTATAAAAAAAAAACTGAAGTAGGTAAGTATGTACACACTGAGCTATTGCCGAGTTTATAAACATTTCATTACCGAGCTATCACCAGCTATCACTGGACTATCATGGGGATACCACTGGATTAACACCAGTGTATCATTGAGCTAGCACCACTCTGTGCATACGAGCTACCTCCCAGGCTTTATGAAACTATAACCAAACTGCGCACAGGCTATACCCGTGGTAGATCGCACGCTTCAAGAACGCGAGTATCTGTTTCTAGCTTTACTCAAAGTTAATTGACACAGTTATCAATGGTCGTCAACTATAAACCTCTATAATACCTTAAAAGTGTAAAACAAAAAGCACAATGGCCTCTAAAATTCACTGAACCTTTGCTAAAAGTGATTTCAGCACTCAAAGGGTAAGTCAATAAGTTTAAGAGAAAGTTTTATTCCGTAAACACGCCCTCACGCTACGCCCTAGAGCGAGAAAAGTCATTGGATGACATCCCACTTAAAAAAAAAGATAGTAACTCAAGATAACTAAGTAACAGACGAGAAAAATCTTTAACTCTACCATTGCCAAAAAAATATAAAATAACATTTCCTACCCAACTACAAAACTACATCAACCACAATACCACAAACTAACCACTTAAAAAAACAGCTATTTTCCCACAACGATCAATCATACACGTAACGCCATCTAGTGTCGCAAATCCGCAACTACTCGATAGATCCAACACTACTCATACTTGAGTGTAACTTAGCGTTAAGCAATCGCCCACGGCTGAGTCATCATTTAGCTAGCTTGAGGTCCTTTCACCAACTTTTGTGTTAAGTTAGAATTAAGTATTTATATTCGTACCCCGTTTTTATGATGATTTTAACTAGAATTTGAAACGGTTTTTTATGTAGGTTGTGCTAGGAATTTATTGGAGTAGGAAGATGTGTAGGAATGGATTTAAATGCAGGAATTTAAATGATATAAAAAGTGTTTAATGTTCCCACTGCTGGAATTCAGATTTCCCCCTCTATGAAAAAAAAGTGTCACGTACAATTAGGACTGGTGAATGCCACATGTCTTCGAAATTTTGGTTCAAGGACATGCCAGTTTCCTCACGATGTTTTCTTTCATTGTATTGAAATAAATTATACCAAGTAATTGAAACCAATTACACTAACCTTTTTTTCGGTGGGAAGATCATCCAGAAAATGTCACCAAGGGCCCTGGGACAAAGGCAATGAATGGAACAGGGTAGGTTTTTAGTCAGTAAGAGTCTGACACTATTTCCCGCCCCACCCAAGGGCGGGATCTGTCATTGGATGATTTTACCTACCATAAAAAAAAAATCCAATGACATCTCAGTGCCCTTAGGCGGGGCGGGAAATACTATCAGACTTTTACTGGCTTAAAACGCACTCCTGTTCCTTCGTTGCCTTTAATACCGGAGCCAAACTTTCCTTTCAGACATCGATCCTTGACCCCAGTAGACTTCGACCCTGCTGGGCCCCTACCGTTTGCTGACAACTCCTTGAGGCGCGTGGAACACTACACGTCGTCGACGACTTGGGCTCAGTCTGGACGGTAACCGGATCGTCGAACGGCGAGCTGCGTGCGAGCGCAACGGTGGCCAGAAATCGGGATCGGAATTCCGGTGCCGGCTGGGGCGTGAGTACGGTATGCTTACGCGTGCGCCCTCAAGTAAAAGCCCTGCCAGATTTTAACACGGGACATACGATTCGTAAGTCAGGAGCGTTGCTACTGGGCTCTGGTGGGCCTCCTCCCTCGGGACTCCGTTCTATTGGCTAGTCCGTTCCGTTCTATGTCTACAAGGCTAGTCAGTCTGCTGGGTAGCTGGACTGGATGCCCACGGTTTACCGCTTCTGACACCATAAGCCATGTGTGTGTGTGTGTTAGAAATGTGATGATATTCTATAGTGACTGAAATTTCTTTTAAAATACTTCCAGGTTTAAAGCATTAGAAAAAATCTTCCTTAGTGCTTAAATGCGTAAAAAAAGTCTTTGTATTGGGTATTGTTTTGTACACTATGAATTAGTCTGTGCTATGTTCATTTGTCAATTTTAGATTTTTAAAAAATAACCGGGCAAGAGTCAGACTCGCGTACTGAGGGTTCCGCACAAGCTTGCTTAAGAAAACAGTTCAATTCCCGATAACGAGTTTCCGAGATAAAGAGTCTTGACAGACAGACAGACAGAAGACAAAGTGATCAATTTTCCGTTAAAAAACCAATCGACCCACCCCAGCTTCGAATAGGTGTTAGAATAGAAATCTTCTATCGATTTGTCTCTACTATATTATTCTGTATTACTCTGTCTATTGGCAAAAACTGCATGGAAATTCGTTCAGTAGTTTTTGAGTTTATCGCGATTATTCAAACAAACAAAAGTGACTTTGTTTTTTTAATATTATGTTACGACATCCGTTTGATTTTGTTGTTTCTTGGAGTTCAATGTTGTTCGATCTAATTCGTTTTTTCTTGTCATAATATTGTGATAGTATTGTGACGGTAATATAATTATGACGTTAATATACATATATTTTTTTAATTGCTTAAATGCTTCATTTTTTGTAAGCATCGTGTTTTTGCGCATTTCGTGAATGATCTCGCTTTAGGTTCTATAGTCCTCTTAAGTGTATCAAAGTTATCAGGAATCTATTGATAAAGACTGAAGTGGATACATAATAGACGTGCTTATGTACTACAGAAGCTATTATGGTTTAAAGGTCATGCTACATCAAGAGTAGCTATCCCATTGCGTATTAACCCCTATCTATTTGTTACTTTGTGAGCAATGGTGGCCGAGCGGTAACGGCCCCGACTTACGAGTTGTGTAGTTCGAGGGTTTAAACACAGCTAGGCGTATTAGTTTGTGTAATTTATTTCATCACCACTGCTCTCAAAACGGTGTAGGAAAACATCGTGAGGAGGAGTGCATGTCCTAGAACCAAAAATTCGAAGACATGTCACATCCACCAATCCGCACTGGACACGCGTCGTGGCTTACAGCCCATTCCCTATCCTCGAGAGGAGGCCTGAATTCCAGCAGTGGGAACATTATAAGGCTGGCATTATAGGCATTTATAAAGCTGAAAGGTGCAAAGTTTTCAGGACTGTGAACGTATTCTCCAAGAGTTTTCTTGTACCCAGATTTGCTTAGAAACCTAAACATATGCGCAAACACTTGGAAACTCAAAGTCAATATTATGATAGGCAGTTCACGGTAGGTTTCTGAGGAATGTCAGCTTGCCAATGAAGAATGTGTGTCTTGTAAAAACTTGGTGTCACCACTGAACTGGGTATGGTTAAGAAGATGCTCTGCTTTGCGTATTAGTTTATTTGGAAGATTATATGAAGGTGAGTGGCAGATGTTTACAGACCGATATTTAGTCTAATCTGGGCAACTGCCCCATAGATAATAGTACTTATATAGTAATATGTATGTTTAATCACGTGGAGAACTTTAATTGCGCGATGCAGGATTTCGTAGTTTAGTTCTTATGTGATTTCATAGATGTCGCTACAACAATTAATAAAACTTGCAAAAAATGATGATAGATGTGACTATGATATTATGTAAAGAAGTTAAGTTATATTCGTATGAGTGACTGTAATCTTGTAATGTTTCTGTAATGTTTTTATTAATTTAGCAATAAACTATAGCTGTTTAGAAAAATATATAAACATGGTTAGATATGGGTATTTATTTACTGCTTGAAATACAAGTAGAGAATAACGTATTAAAAACACTTATTTTTTAATGACTTTTTAGCTAAAAATAATGACTTTTCTATTTTTAATTCAATTTTGTAAAGATTTTTGAGCATTCTAAGGAAAATATTGTTAGTTACACATCTAAGCGTAATGTTTTATATTTTTTATCTATAAAATGTAATGTATGACACATTACATTTTATAGATAAAACATGTTTGTTTTCCCCACCAAATAATATTAATAGAGCATCTTCCCACCCAACAACCATTGAACTCGCATCAATTTTCTAACACCATTACCGTCTCCCGCGCACGTTTTTGTCAAAGAAAAATGCGTCTTATTACATTACGACAAGTCATGTCGTGTCGCAGTGTTTTGCACGCATTTGTCTGAGATGCGTTTGTCATGTCGGGCGGTTTACACGGACTGGTAATGTCGGTTTTGTTACTATTTTTTCGGAGATATTTTGTATAATATATACTTCCTTATTGGAAGATTGGGTGTGGTCATGAATGATACTGTATTATTGATAATAATTCTATAGTATATAAAAGAAGAAACTGACTGACTGACATAAATAATGGATATATTTATGTCATTCAGTCAGTTTCTTCTTTATAGTTCAGCCGACACTATTGGGACTAACGCTTGGAGTTGGCTACGCCCCTTATTCCTTTGTTGAGATGACTTCAGAACAAATGAATTGAAGGCGTAGTAAGCTTCAAGCGTTCACGCTACACGAAACGATTGTAACTTGGCTAGGGGGTAGGAGTGTGAAATTTTGCACATGGCTTTCTTCTATGACACTATGAAAGGATTTACTAAAATGCACTCTTTATAAGGATGAAACCGGAGTCCAATGTTTGTATAGAAAAACCTACTACTACGGGGGCGAAGCCGCTGACCGAAGCTAGTGAGCATGCAAAATGGTATACCGTGGGTCGTAGTAAGTTGAATACCTTACAAATAAGCATAATAGCACAGTCTAATCAGCCTTTCAATGTTTCTACTGCTGGGGCTCAGGCCTCCTTTCTAGGAGAGGGAATGGTCATAATCCACCACGCGGGCTTAGTGCAGTTCGGTGAATGTCAAATGTCTTCGAATTTTTGTTTCGAAGACATGCCGGTTTCCTCACGATATTTTCCTTTACCGTTTTGAGAGGAGTGGTGATGAAATAAATTACACAAAGTAATGCGCCTGGCTTTTTTTTTTTTTTTTTTTTTTAACGTAGGTAAAATCATCCAATGACGAATCCCGCCCTTGGGTGGGGCGGGAAACAGTGTCAGACTTTTACTGACTAAAAACCTACCTTTCCATTCCTTGCCTTTATCCTGGGGCCTTTGGTGACAGTCTCACATAACCTTTGGCCCCAGTAGGCTTCGGCCCTGCTGGACCCCTACAGTTTGCTGACAACTCCTTGAGGCATGCGCCTGGCTGGGTTTTAATCCGTGACCTACGAGTTGTAGGTAAGTCAGGACCGTGTCCTAGCGGGGTCCTAGCTAAGTCAGGCGCATTACTTTGTGTAATTTATTTCATCACCACTGCTCTCAAAACGGTGAAGTAAAACATCGTGAGGAAACCGGCATTTCCTAGAACCAAAAGACATGTGACATCCACCAACCTGCACTGGGCCCGCGTGGTGGATTACGGCCCATTCCCTCTTCTAGACAGGAGGCCTGAGCCCCAGCATTGGGAGCATTATAAGGCTGATGCTCTGCTATACAATATAGAAATAAAAATAAACTTGTTAATAAATGATAGATGTATACAAAAATAAATTACTAGTAAAATTGAGGCGGTTGTGTTTTAAACAATATAAAAAGTATCAGAATAATAATAATGTTTTAAACTAAAACAAAAATGAAGCGGTTAATTGATAATATGTTACGGTAATGCAGTTAATATGCTGCCAGGGATGCCACATAATTATGTAGAAGTAGTCATTGGGATTGTACGGAGCGGATTCCAGGGCGAACTTTTAAGAGGTCGTGATGATTTCCTATTCCAATAAAAGCTTCTAAAAGCTTGAATGGAGAGGAAAAGAGAGGTCAAAGGACAGATGGAAGAATTGTGTGAAGAATGATATAAACAAATGGAAAATAGTGATAGCATGACGGGTGATAGGACAGGATGGAAGAAAAAAACGTGTTGTGTCGACCAAACAACAGGGACCAAGGGCAGGAAGATAATGACTATACTAAGTCTTAAGTCTCTTCTATATTTAAAGTACTCGTATTTAAGTATACAATTTTGTACCGAATAGTAATTTGTTATTTCAGTTTGGCTTATAACTCTCCTTCAAATCTGCGGGACCTTTGCATTTACTTCCACTAAGTACTAAAACCCAGTCTAAACACACCATCATAACTTAAGCATCAAAACAAAAAAAGATTTACTTAAGGCGCTTAATACCATGAATGATTATTTTCCGATCCGTTTTTCTCAAGTACTTACTATTTGCGGTTGAAAAAAGAAAAAAATATTATAGATATATGTGTAAATTGTTGAGTGTATTAAGCAAAACATATTTTTTTTTACTGTTGATAGGCTCGCGTTTGATCTCTCATTTCACCTGATAGTAAGCGATGATGTGGATATGTGTGTGAAACAACCATGCCTAGATGCCTCTTGACTTAACGCGGTTAAGTTATCAGGAAACAGAGATTCCGGCAGGTGTTTTGGCTCGTACAATTGCAGTTTTGAATTTAAAATGTTGAGGAATGTTATGGTTAGAATAAAACTTATAGTTTATTCTGAGAAACAGTATATAACAGTGCTATAATAAATACGTTTTGGAGATAAATAAAAGAGGTTCTACTTCAATAGGTAATATTTGGATGTATCAGTAGTAATCAATAATCAAGGTGTGAATTTATAAGTGTGATTATCATTTGCAACAGGCAAAATGAATTTAACTGGTTTTGACAATTGATTTTAATCTTTTATGAGTCTTTGATTCTCTTTCAATAGTTGAATGCAGTTTAAATGTACGAGAAATTAAATAGATAAATCAATGTATCCCATAACTTACAAAATTTTCGAGTGAACATAGATTTTTCGAACTGTATCTATTACTTTACGAATTGTATTGGATACCTGCTTAAAGTCACTATACTAGTTCTCACATAGCTTTCCGTATATTTTTGGTCAAAATATGATTCCAAAATATTCTTCGTATTCTTGATTTTTTTTTTATTACATTTTTCTTTTATTAAATTTTTCTTTTATGCATTCATATTGCATATGCATCGCTAGTTTATAATAAAAACTGTTACAGCTTTCTTAAAAAAAAAAAGTATTAATTCATGGTATCTCGCGTAATATTTTTGTTGTAATTATTACAAACTTACGGCGAATATCAACCCTTATGTTATTGAAACTTCTAATCGTTTATACCGCGTCGAAGGACAGGAACAGTTTAATTGTTTGCCATTTCGGTATCTTTACGGTGGCTAGAGTGAATAGGCTCTTAAGAAACTACTGCGTCTCACCATAAACGATTGCACCACTGATTACCATCAGGTGGGATTGCAGTCAAGCTCGAGTTTAAATATTATGAATTAAAAAAAAATACGAACCGCAAGTCTTTAGTCTTGGATATGCTCTCCACGATACGAGGCGCCTTAACCCAAGTATTAGTCAATAAAACAGTAGGTAGGTAATCACACTTTTTCCCCCGGCGTGCCTCGCATACACCCATTTAATATAAAATGACATTAAGGACACGATAATGATTCAACTAACGTGCGTACAAAAAAATATTATTAGTAGTTAATATTATTATTTATTTTTTTGTTTGTAGCTATTATGGAAGCGATTAGCTCAAGTTTCTTGTCGTTTGAGGTTTTTTCTTTAGAAGAAAATCTTCTTTGTGGTTTGTCGGCCTTGATTCAATTTCTGCCTCGATCATTGGAGCTGGTTTTTTAATTTGTGCAGCGGCTTTCAAACGTGAAGTTCGATATTCAATGTCCAGGGCTTGGATTTGTCTTGAAAATGTTTCTTAGAATCTAGGTCTCAAAGTATGCTGCAGGATTGATAGAGACAAAGCGTAGGGGCTCTACGAAGCCTACTGGGGCCAAGGGTTTGCTTCTGAAAGGAAGACTCGGCCATGGTATGAAAAGCATCGAAGGAACAGGAGTGGGTTTTCACTCAGTAAAAATCTGACACATAAAAGGCGAAAGACGTCATAGTATATCCTCATGCCCTCCTGCTCCATCCTAGAGCTCAGGCTCACACAGCACAGGTGTGGTTTTTACTGACTAAAACCACACCTGTGACCGCGGATTTCTTTTCGAAAAATTCCCTCTAACTAGAGCATCACCATTGCAGACCCATACGGTTTTACTAAAATTTCTTTTAGACATGCGTCGTGCAAACATTATACGCCATTGACGACTTGGGCTCGGTCCTTACCTATCCATCCTTTCGTCAATTTCTTACCACCTCACTTTCTCACAAATACGTCACATTCAATTTTCCCTCTCCTAGAGAGGAGACCTGAGTCCCAGTAGTGGGAACATTAAAAAGGTTGATGATGATGATAATGAAGAATTTTCAAATTTACCGTACTAAGTTTCTGAAATCGTTATAACACCAACCACCAAAACCATCATGTTTATCTAAGCGATCTATCTAAAGATTTTTCTCAACAGTAAATCTCATTACTCTTTTTTTATACTAATCTTGGCTTATATTGTCACTAACTTGTCATGCAATATTTTTGTTTACAGAACCACATGATTATCTATTTACTCGCTTAGAGTAAGTACCCATTCAACTTGATTCCCTTTCATCAATATCTTCCTCCCTTACATCCCAGTTACATCGTAGTCAACTTCTAGATTTACCGTAAATTTCAAAATTCTCTATACTAACAATCTAGACTATCTAACACTTAAATCAGTGTTGTATTTTTTCCTCAAAAGACCATCTGAGACACTTATCTGCACGGTGGTCAATTGATTTAACCATAACACGTTGTATGCACTTTAAAAGACACCCTTGATTTTGTATCCGTGTTTCTGGTCTGGGTGGTCAACTAGGAAACACTGGCCTCCTCCTTAAAGTAACGAAAAAATTGACTTGCGAAAGTGTTTTTAAAAACCTATTTGCAAAATAAATATCAATATAGTAATGAGATTTACTGTTGAGAAAAATATTTAGTTTAGTTCTATTAGTTAGTTTCACAATCATCATCATCAGTCTTTTAATGTTCCCACAGCTGGGACACAAGCCTCCTCTCTAAGAGAGGGAATGGGCCGTAATTCACCACGCAGGCCCAGTGCGGGTTGGTGGATGTCACATGTTTTCGACGTAGTTAGTTTATCTAAATCTAAATATTTTTCTCAACATTAAATCTCATTACTAATGCCATACTAATCATGGCTTATATTGTCATCAACTTGTCATTCAATGATTCATCTGATGAAAAAGGGAGCGGCACTTAGGTAATGATGTACCTTTGTCTGTGCATCTGTACCACTCAACCGTGAGCTGCAGTCATGATGGGTGAACGTGTAAAAAAGGGGTCTGACTTTTTTGGTCTGTCTACATATCTGTATACCACTTTAGAGTGAGCTTTAACCATGAAGGGCGTAGACGTAGAAAGGGCTCTGATGTTTTTAGTTCCAACGATGATGATTAAAAGAATGGTCAAAAACTAATTCCAGAGTGTGTAATAGTTACTTTTATTGATGAAAAAGATAGAAAATGCAATAAGTTAGTTAGGGATCTGTCTACCCACATATTGAAGAAAGCGTGATGATATTCATGATCAGTTTCGTAGAACAGAAAAGTTATTAAGTGAAATAAATTTCGTTTCAGAAGATGTTCAACTCTTTGAACATCTGAGATCATTTCCTTAGAATTAGGCACTTAAAGTACCTAGTTATAAGTTATATTGTAACGTTGCTCTTATTTATAAAGGTCTCTTATGACAAACTGGTTTTCAGTGATAACATTTTAGCAAAGCAAGATGATCTTAAAGAAGCCTCGACTGCATCAAATGCACCAATCTCTCCCAACAAACCCTAAAAACTCCAAAGCCTCTATCAATTAAATGAGAGTACGATAATTAAAATAAACTGTCGAATCGACTGCAATGCCCTAAAGCTATAAATTCCGCGAGCGGATGGGCGTGACCGATAGAATTTAATACAAAATACGCCATATTGATGTATACATTTTTTCCAACCCCCCTACTACCCACCTCCCTGCATAATTGAGCGTTGTGAAAACTATCACGTTAGTAAATGACGCCCCCCTCTCCCCCCCGCAGTTTTCCAACATGGCGGAGATCAATAATTTGGCTGGGCAATGACTGTGATGACTCGGACATGCGCAAAAGGCACGCACGCCGGAATCATCGGCAAAACCTGAACTTGACTTGACGAAAACGAAAGTTAGGGCGAATGTTTCTACACCGTTCTTGGCATTCGATACTAACACACTGACGGTTCTAAGTCACATGGTCTTTATGTTTGAGAGAATTTTTTTTTCAGACATTTTTTTATATTTTTATAATAAGGATTTTTATATAAATAATTTAGATTTACAAGATAAAGAATTACTTAAGTTTAGACACGAAGATGAAAAACCTAAACTTAAAGATAAAAAAGAACATAATGTAGAAATTAACATGGACGTATTCGGGAATGATGCTGAAAAAGATGAAACAGTCGATACGTTTTCCGTGAGTGCGAGCGAGATAATAGATGTCAATTTAATTTTAATAGTCGGCGGCCATTTTGCTCATTATATAATTTAACGTGACTTATGTACTAAAAAAGAACATAAAGGTTTTAAAACGAAAAATTGTGAAACTATAAGCAATGATGTTGTCCTGTTTTCTCTAGAGCTTTAGGCTATGCTTTCAGGGGAAATGACTTGGAAGCACCGCGTGGAAAACAAAGATGGACGACAATTGCAGTTTTAGTTTCATCATTTTGCGAGGTCTATTATCTTACCTGAGTGCTATCTTCTTGGTGACGAAAAAGGTCTGTTTCGTGGTATAGGTGTAAATCTTCTGTAAAGTCGTGTATATCTTCTGTATAGTCTTGTATATATTCTCCTGTCTCCTTTTCTTCTCTCCTGTCTTCGTCTGTGTTTTCTTTAGTATTGTCAGTTTATTGTATGTTTAGCCCTTGTTATGCCCATTAATTATACATACTCATATAAAACGTTACAGGTATAGAAATAACGCAAATATTTAACTAAGTCTTAACGTTAATTTTATTTTAATTTTGTACTATTTAAACAAATCTAGAAGTCGCTTCAACAGGTAGGTAAACTCGGTAAAATTTAGATTTTTTTGTAACTTTTGGAGTAATTTTATCTTACCTTTTTTTACTTATAATTTAAGGCCAATTTAAGGCACAAGAATTTGTTTATTTTGTTTTGCTTATTTATTTTCATCCACCAATGTCTGGAGCGGTTGATGAAATTGGTCGAAAGCTTTTCCCAAAACTTATTTGCCAAATATTTCAAATATCACTTAGCCTTAACGTGTATGTCCAGAGTCTTTCACTAAATTACTTTTCACTAGATACATATAGAGAGTTTTGTATATAAAAATCAATTTAAATTATATTTAAAAGTTCCAAAATTAACCAGTGTTGTTTAAATGTACTCAAAAAACGTAAGATTTAAATTCTCTTTTCTATTGATTGTTTGTAATAACGGTTGATATAAACTTAAAACTTGTTCTATTGCGAAAAAACGTGTTTCTTTATCGTCAAATGGCGCTGGTTGTTATTTGTTTTGCTAGATTCCTCTTAGCTATGAAATCTTAGCTTTTTTCAGTTTCTTGCGCATTTAACTTATTTCAGTCCGCATCTATAGTTCCATGATCTTCTTCGCGGACTTCCCATGTGGTCTTTTCTTCTTCTTTTTTCTTATTTTTGATAGCTGCTTCTCCCGGATGGTCGTTGATGTTAAATAGCCCTGGTACGACAAATCCGAGTCAAACTGCCTTCAGTCGCCTTAACACTAGTTTTACAGTAAAATGAAACCGGTCGTTTGAAAGTCTATAGAGTTCAAGTGTTGCAGAATACTATTGATTATAAATTCACTTAAATACTATTTATTTATTATGATTATGGTGTGTTGTGGAGAAAAATTAAATAGCGTCTATTGCATAAAACTATTTCTGAATGTGTCGGCGGGCGGCAGCGGAGCGTAAGACGCATGCGCGCAAAATTTCGAATTTTGTCACCAAATTTGGTTTTTTTTATTTCGATTTTTTGAATTTTAGGCCGTTTTTTGTTCTTGTTTTTTAATTGTTGGAGGTTTTTTTTAGTGGGTTTTTGTTATTTTTTGCGCGGTAGGTGTCTCGCGCTGCGTAGGTGGTATACACGCGGCATCACCAGCCTCGCCGGCCACACTGAAGGGTAGCTTGCATTGCTGCTGCATCGGCACCCCTCGGCCATCGGGATAGTGGGATGAGAGTCACCTGCCACCCACCTCACCCCGATGACTCGCGTACCTCGAAATCATCAAATAATGATTTTACGTGTTTATAATAAAACTCGCCACGTTTCTCTGTGTGCATCAGCTATCTACGACATTCTAAGCGCAGCATCCGTGTGTGTATCATATTTGTTTGTTATTTGGCCTGTTAGAATAAAGTATTTACCGAACATTATATTCATAAAGAGAGCTTTATGGAAAATGGATCAATAGCTTTTATATACTTATGTATTTGCTGTGTACTTGCATCGTAGTGTGGTTCTTGAAAACGTACATACATTAATATGTATGGTTCAGAGTATATAAGTCATGTCACGTAGTATTATATTCATGCTGTTTTACTTACAGGGTAGGTAGGATGAGTGGGTATCGTTATTAAAAGTGCTTCATGATTCTGACTGCGTTTTCTGAGCGAACGCGAAATCATGAATTCAATGTACCAATCAGCCTTTGAAAGACACTAAATTTATGGCAACTTAGAAGCATTATTTGTATTGACTTCATACAGATCACAATGATCCTTTCCACTACTAAACTCTGTTCGTTCATCCCTTCTAAATCATCTACAAACAACTTTATACCTACCCTCTTTTCTAATCCAGCAACGCAAAACATCATTCCCTTTTAAACAAAATCATTGACACTACAATCACTGCTAACCCCCTTCAAACATAGCGTGAACTTTACTAATAGAAAATTCGGCCGCAACTTTTCAACTACCCACTGTTTTCCACCATCGAAAATTGAACCTTCTGCTATAAACCTAAGGATAGTTTTTGAAGTCGGTCAATATTATCAAAATGCTAATCAAATTTTTGGCTGTCACAATTTCCCTGGTGATGGTACATTAGCCGCTAGGTATTGGTCAGTAGGCAAATGGTTTGCTATCGGATTGTTATGGATTCGAAGTTGTGTGTGAACTAATTTGATAATGGCTGCGATACGTGATGATGAACTTATGAATTTAGTGATGTTTCCTACGTTTAAAGGCTTGAACACATGTCAACGGCACGGCATCGCCACCATGCAGCGTCACGATGCCGCTACCGTGAGACGTCGTCGTGCTAAGCCACGGTGCTGTCTCAAGATGGCGACGTCGTCCCGTTGGATGATGGTGGTGCCGTACTATAGACATATTTATTCATTTATTTAACACTTTATGCACAAAAGTACAGAGGCGAACTTGCCTTAGGCATTTTCTACCAGTCAATCAGACCAATCAACCATATTATGTGCACGCCCTTAATATCGTGCGGATTTCATGACACATGCAGGGCTGCTTCCCGGGATCACGCCCCGCGTCTCGCGTACGTATTCTACGCATTACAATAAATACTTGTATGAAAAGGACATTTGCGGGGGTTACGCGTGCGGACCAATCCCGCATGCGTGATAAAACCCACATGATATTAAAAAATACCCTTAGGTACGGTTTTTGTTCAGCGGGCTCTTAATAGAAGCCACACCGCATAGTTACCTCGAGTTGTCGACGGCGCGTAATGGTCCACGCGAGCCTCAAGAAGATATCAGCAAAACCGGGGGCCCAGCAGGGTCGAAGCCTACTAGGGCCATAGGTTCGCTTCTGAAAGGAAAACACAGGAGTGGGTTTTAGTTAGTAAAAGTTTGACACGCCTTCCTGCTCCTCCCTAGAGTGGGAGAAGCCACACGGTACAATACGCGGCATATTAGTTGAAAAAAAATGGCGATCGATCTTCAATGTAGTAACAGAGTTTCAGTTCGCAATCGAAGTGCGACACAGCGGGGGGCAGCACGTAACAATGACGACCATTGTAGTTCAACTTATTTGCCGCGTATTAGATACCTCTTTAGCAATACGAGTGTCATATTTTAGGCCTTATTATTATTCGTAACGTCTGTCAAAATCTAATGACAATACAGCATTATTGCATTAAATCGATGACTTTGTTAGTGTTGCAGGAATTTGATGGATGCATGACGCACAAAACCACTCATTGTGGCGACACTTGATGGAGGTCTATGTCCATTAGTGGCGACTAAAATAAATAATAATAATATTCCACAGCTATCACACAACGCCGTCTAGTCCCAAGCTAAGCAAAGCTTGTGTTATGAGTACTAGACAACTGATAAACATACTTATATATTTCTAAATAATAATTATAGATAAATGACACCCAAACACAGAACAAATGATCGTGCTCATCACACAAACATTTGTCCTGGATGGGAATCGAACCCAAGACCTCCGGCATAGCAGTCAGGGTCACTAACCACTAGACCAACGGGCCAGTCTAGATCAGGACAGTTTTTTTTTTTATTGTAGGTAAAATCATCCAATGACAGATCCTTCCCCTTTTCCTTCCTCCCTTGGGCGGAGCGGTAAATAGTGTCAGACTCTTACTGACTTCCGGGGCCGGACCTTCCATTCAGAAGCTGATCCATGTCCCAAGCAGGCTTCGACCCTGCATGCCTGCAGCTAGCAGGCTGGGCCTCTACGGTTTGCTGACAGCTCCTTGAGGCGCGAGGGAACAGTACGCGCCGTCGACGACTCGGGCTCGGTCCGGTCGGTTACCGGACGATTGCTAGCATTACTGCTTCGCAGAAGGAGGCGACCGTCTGGATGGAGGAGGGATGGTCCTCCTCACTCCGGACCATGGCCTGAACCAAGGCCCGGCGAGAGAGATCGCTGCCACTGATCGCCCTCACGAGGACAGGGCGATGATCTGCCCAGGCGGGGCACACCTCTACATTGTGCTCCACCGTGTCCTCCGGGTCTTCGGCACAGTGGTGACACCCGGGCGACTCCTCCCCACGTAGATCAGGACAGTCAAGAAATGATGAAGGTGATGATCAAAATACTTCATGATACAATATTACTTCTACTTCACATTATTATCTAAATTATAAGTTGGATCTTTGACATTTGCTGTAACTATTTTTACTCAAGTTTTTATGGTCATTAGTTAAATCCTAAATACAGTAGGTGTAAATGTCTAGGCTTTAGAGAAAACTTGACATCCTACGCATATTTGAAGGCTATCGAAGTGCAAACGGTTTTCGCTAGTACTCGTAACTTGTGTTATAGGGATTTCGAAGAACTTGGTTTAATAGTATGTCGATAATACCATCTCACGCTAGTATACCAAAAAAAATTACAGTTTTCAGTTTTTATTTCCTATACTTGTGCTATGAAACCTTGCTTCATGCCAAATTTCAGGATTTTATGTTAATATAGGATTCTAAATTAACCCTACGAATTTTGACTCCTTTGAGAATGTCGAAACGTGCGTTTTTTGGTTTTTTTCGTTAGTGACTTAGAAGTTTTTTCATTACTTCAAGGGACCGCAGTCTTGAGTATATGGTTTAAATTTCAACTTGATACCTCCACGCGTTTTCGAGATAAAGAGTCTTGACAGACAAATGGACAACAAAGTTATTCTATTAAGGGATTCGTTTTTTTCGTTTGAGGTACGGAACCCTAAGAAGTGTTAGGTAGAGATGTATTAATTTTCAATTCTCTATCTATTTGTGTCAGTTGTTCTAGTATGTTTGTGTTTTTAGTTTGTTTATTAAAGTATGTACTATGTTGAAAAGATTTTTTTTGGTTTACCGTGGCGCTCGCCGAAGAGCAATTGAAGGAGCATTGTGGGGTTTAAAAGTCAGTAAAAGTCACAGCAGGAGTAATTTCATTGATATAAAATACTTACTAAAGCATATATAGGTACATCATCATCATCACCATCATTTCAGCTGGAAGGCGTCCACTGCTGGACATAGGCCTCCTTCAAGTATCGCCACACCAACCGGTCCTGTGCATCTCGCATCCATCGGATTCCCGTGACCCTCATCAGGTCACCGGTCCACCTCGTGGGAGCCCAACGCTGCGTCTTACGGTACGTAGTCGCGTGTCACTAAACCATTCAGCAAAAATGTTTTCATCACCGTTGATAAAGTCATTGCGATTACCGATGATGATGATGATCACACCGGCTGTGTCGGCTCGCATCACCGAGTAATCCAACAGATTAAGGGAGTGCTCGCAAAATTCTATATATCATTATTAACTGCACGCGTTGCAGTGAGCGCTACGGCCAGCAAAATAGTCGTAATTTAATTTAAAAATAAAAAATGGTTATTTAAAAAACTAAAAAACCCGACTGCTTTTCTGAGTTTTCATGAAAAAGCCCTAAAACAAGAAAGTCGTTGTAGCAGTCGGGACCCATTACATCATAGATCTACTGACTAGACGGCTGACTTTCTAGAATGGGTCCCGACTGCTACAACGACTTTCTTGTTTTAGGGATTTTTCATGAAAACTCAGAAAAGCAGTCGGGTTTTTTAGTTTTTTAAATAACCATTTTTTATTTCTTACTTTTTTAGTTTTATTTTTTTACGATATCACTTTCACAGTAATTACAAATCTAACGACACCTCGCAAACTAAAATCCATCGAGCCGTTCAGGCCACAGAGCGTGCCAAGTATTTGAATTTGGCGCCAAAAATCCGACATTTTGTTTTTTTTTTATTTTGATATACCCAGTGTCACTCTCACAGTAAATACGAATCTAACGACACCTCTCCAGCTAAAATCCATCGAGCCGTTCATTCTGCAGAGCGTGCCAAACAATTATACATACATACATACATATATACATACATACATACATACATACATACATACTCTCGAAAAACATAACCCTCCTTCGGCGCAGTCGGGTAAAAATAGAGTTAATTTTGCATTACCTCAGAGTAGACTTATAAAACTTAGTAGCAGTCGTATAATGTTCCCATTGCTGGGAGTCAAGCCTCCTCTCTAGGTTAGGGAATTGGCCGTAATCCACCACGCGGGCCCAGTGCGGGTTGGTGGATGTCGCATGTCTTCGAATTTTTGGTTCTAGGACATGCTGGTTTCCTTATGATGTTTTCCTTCACCGTTTTTGAGAGCAGTAGTGATGAAACTTACACAAAGTAATGCAGGTGCATTAGGCAGACTGGGTTTGAACCCTTGACCTACAACTTGTAAGTTGGGGCCGTTACCACTCGGCCACCACTGTTCCCAGAAAACATACTATTTATAAGCAATTATTAAAATGTATAATGTCTAAACAGCACGTGTTTTCAGTGATGACATACGGCTTTGAAACGTAGTCGTTCAAAACAGGCTTCATCAGAAGGCACAGAGGCACCTAAAACCTTAAAAGTTAGCTTAAAGGGTAATGGAGAAAGCAATGCTCAAAGTTTCATTGCGTGATTGAATCAGAAATGAAAATATCCACAAGAAAACCAAGGCTTAGGCCGAAAAATTGCCAAAATATGGCAGTGAGCGAGCTGTGCTCATGGTTTGCAGAACAGATAATTGATGGGATCGAAAGTTATGACCACGTATTGGAAGACGCAGCGTTGGAAGGCCTCCCACTAGGTGGACCGATAACCAGGTGAGGGTTTTTTTTTTTTTTTTTTTTTTTTTTTTTTTTTTTTTTTTATGGTAGGTAAAATCAACCAATGACAAGTCCCGCCCTTGGGTGAAGCGGGAAGTAGTGTTAGACTCTTACTGACTAAAAACCTACCCCGTTCCTTCATGCCTATCATGCCGGGGCTGAGCCTTCCTCTCAGAAAACGGCCCTTAACCCCAGCAGGCTTCGACCCTGCCTGCCTGCAGCTAGCAGGCTGGGCCTCTACGGTTTGCTGACAGCTCCTTGAGGCGCGCGGGAACAGAACGCGCCGTCGACGACTTGGGCTCGATCCGGTATGTAACCAGGTGAGGGTTACGGGAATCTAATGTTTGCACAACGCTCAAGATTGTTAATTGTGGCGACATTTAAGGAAAGGGTAGGTCCAGCAGTGCATGTTTTTCAGCTGAAATGATAGTTACCACAAGCAGTAATTGTAATGGAGTGGAAGAACTCATTGGGCAACTGAAGAAATACAGGTGGATTTTGACACTAGAATTCAGGAAGATTTATGTCTATTAATATCCCACTTTCGTCTAGAGAGTTGATGACGACGTCGGTTTTCATAATGTAGATGAGAAGGTATATGATATTGTTAACAGTCATCATCATCAGTCCTTCCTTTTGACAACCATGTACTAGGTAGTACATGGTTGTCAAAAGTATTTTTAGTATATGCGAAACCCGAAACAACGGTCTAATATTTTAGAGCAAAGAATTCATGTACAAAATTTCACAACTGTATCATGAAAAATCACAAAGTTATAAGCTTGTTATGTGACCTGGTTTTTTCACACAAACACATGGCCACCGGGCCATTCGGGCCACTCAGGGTTTGCTTTGCTCCCGCTCCCAGCTGTACCCTGACTCTTAATGCCCGCTATGACCTACCGACCTGTATTGTACCTAGTGTCAGTTGTGACCTTTTCTTTTGGAAAAAATAAAACATAGTATAAAAATGATTGGAATTGATTCAGTTACTGATTTTGAACAAACTATATTCAGGTTTCTCATATATTAAAAATAATGTTGTAAACCTGTCCTTATCTCATAGAACACAATCACCAAACAGTCCATCCATCTATTCTTTGGTCTCCCTCTCCATCCATCCACATGTATATTCATAACTACTTTATTCACATGCGTTTCATCCTTCCTCTTTACTTGCTTATACAAACTATTCCCTTTCGACTTTTCAGTCACTAGCGCCACTTTCAATCTTCGTCTAATATATTCATTTCTCTTTTTACCCATTCTCGCTATTCATTAATAGAGGAACTGATAAACCAGTGCACTACTTCGAAAAAAAATCCAATAAAATAACGTTGCGTAATCGTTTTTCCTGACGCTCCACCTCTTTCCGACGTCCGTAAGCCTCGTGAAAATGGTGTAGCATGTAAAAATTATCAGAAATTAATAAGTATATATTGGACGTCGGGGCTTAAAGCCGTCGCGTAAAGTATTGCACGTTTATGTAAATACATGATCAGGCTGTATGTAATGAAACGTTTTCATGTTGATCTCCAAACAACAATGACGGAACCTGTGTATGTGTTGATAGAGAAATCTGATAGATAATCTACATACATAAAAGGAAAACAGGGGTTATTATAGTGTACAAGCATGAGCGCAAATAGAAGCGCACTCTCTGTTCCTTTACTCTCATAGTCCAATGGGACGGCAGAGAAACACAACTGGAAAAAAATCAGGGGCGTGAGTCTGCTATTTTTGTAAATTCGACACTCCAACACAATCCTATTGTCATTTTAGTAAAATTTCTTAATCTGCTAAATCATAATGGTCGATCACTGGTCGGTAATTGGTCTCGTAAACGAATGGTGGTAGAATGACCTTGTTGTATTTAGACAAGTCTAATGGTAAGTCACTAATCAAAGGAACTGACAAAATTTTAGCAGATTACCCCATAAGTCTGAAATTCATTTGTCATATGTACAAGATTACCATTTCTTTCAATAGTGTGTTTGTGATTTTCTGTTGGAAAGTCATAGTGACGCCATTATATTAGTAGATTACCAAACTTGTCAAAATCAACCATGATGAAATCAATGATAGACGATTCTGACACTATTGTAATAGCAGACTTGAGGCCCTGGTGCAAGACCAACGGCTTAACGTGCTTTCTGAGATATGTCACACTACCGGCTTCCAAACTCCTAGCTGCTACAGAGTAACTCTTAGGGTGCCTACAAATTAGCCGCAACGTGCCGTGAGAAGACAAAAACGTGCGATTGTCGCGCTACAACCACGCTGTGGCTGCACTTCATTTAGTTATATGAAAGAACAAAGCAGCGTGGCAGCAGCTATTTGCAGCTAATTTGAAGGAGCCCTTAATAAAAAAAAAACCAAGAAGCAGCCGGGATTCCGATCCCGATTTCCGGCCACCGTAGGCGCGGGCTTGCGGACGGCGTGCAATGGGTAGCACACTTTCCGATCGTCGGTCGGTAACCGACCGGACCGAGCCCAAGTCGTCGACGGCGCGTTCTGTTCCTGCGCGCCTCAAGGACCTGTCAGCACACCGAAGAGGCCCAGTCTGCTAGTTGCAGGCAGGCAGGGTTGAAGCCTAAAGGAATACCCGGCCCCGGCACGATAGGCTACGAAGGAACGGGGTAGGTTTTTAGTCAGTAAGAGTCTTACACTACTTCCCGCTCCGCCCAAGGGCAGGATTTGTCATTGAATGATATTACCTACCATAAAAGAAAACCCAAGGCACTCAACAGTCGTGCTTGTGACCTCGAGACCAATAAGAAACAAATTATGACAAACTGTTTCAGCTCAGCGAGCTAAGCTAAACTACCTTAGCTCAGCTCTTGCTTTTCAACCAGCTTGGTACTACCATAACTAAACTCATTTCCACCGCCATGAAAATGCAGTTTGCTCAGTTAGTTATTGTCAGTGAACAGGGTAATGAGCCCTTTTTACTTTGTCTTCAGAATTAGCTATGCACCGGCAAATCTTTTGATGCAGGGCTGTTGGCTGTGGAAGTTCAAGCGATGATTTTACATAGCCCTAGTCTGACAAGTTATTTAAAATGAAAATCATTCGCAGTCTTCAGAAGAACGTGCATGTTATTTTTCAATACACTTACTCGAAAACCGCTCTTATATTTACCACTTTTTGGGAAAACAATTTACTGTTTTCCGCACTAGTGCGGGTTCATTGTATTTATCGTATCAGGCTAGGCACTAAGCGACCCCCGTTTACGTTACGTAAAAACTTCTTTAGATACACGTGGAAAGTCACTATAACACTCGGTTCTGTAACACCCTCGCCTGCAGCTCGGTTGAAAAAAAAAACTTTCTCCTCTCGTATCAAAATTTACTATTTTAGGCTTAGATTGAATCAAAACAGCGGAAGATAGGTGACTTGCTTCTAAAGCGTGGATCGCTGAAATTGTGCCTATAAGGCAAGATTTAATATCGGTCACGACGATTACACACATTCGGTGGCTAACGCTATTTCGTTCGCATGACACCGCCGGGTCTTATCTCTGTCCTTGTCTATCAGTGACTACAGATAGTATAGTTGTGTGAGTTTTGAGTTCAGGTTTTCTGATTGCTATAACGCGTAACGTATCAACCTTTATAAACCAATGATTTTAGGGCTTTTTTGAATAATGATGGCTACTTAAATCTATTACTCTATTACATAGCCTTTGTCTCATGGTACGTATGGTTAGCACAATACGTTTTTTTCTTCCATTTTGTTCTATCAAATAGCACGCTATCACTGACTCCTTTTTCTTTCACATCACTCCTCACACAATCCATTCATCTGTTCTTTATGGCTCCCTCTCCCGATCTTCCTCGTCATTCGTCATCCCCATTTCAGCCGAAAGATGTCCACAGTTGGACGTAGATCTCCCACAATCCTCCCCTATGATCAAAATGTAAACTGGTAACTCTTTTGAACCGACTTCGAAAAGAAGGAGGTTCTATGTATTTTTTTTTTTTTTTTTAGTAACATGGGTTTCATCCCTCCTCTTCACAAATCAAACGATTTCCTTTCAATGTATCATAGCTAGTTAAAACCAGGGTAAGAATAATAAAGGTTATCAGTATTTGTTTTTTAAAACTACCCTGAAAAGAAAAATTTAAAAGGTTTAAAGATTATATCGAAGTTTTTTTTTTTAAGTAGATAAAATCATCCAATGACATCCCCCACCCTTGGCACGGAGCGGGAGATAGTGTCAGACTCTTACCGGCTAAAAACCTACTCCGTTCCTCCTTTGCCTTGGTTCCAGGGCCCTGGTATGCATTTTCATACCTCCCCAAAGCCCCAGATTAGGCTTCGACCCTGCTGGGCCCCTACAGTTTGCTGACCTTGAGGCGCGCGGGAACAGTGCGCGCCGTAAACGACTTGGGCTCGGTCCGGTCTGTTACCGGACGGACGTAAGAATACCTAACCGCAATCTTTAAGATTATGTCGATTAGATTCAGTATTCTTACTTCTTGGATTAATAAATTTGATACATGGCACAAATTATTACTAAACATAATAATAAATAGTACCCTCTAAACTAGTTTTTTTTACAGTTTTTATGACAACATTTTCGCGAACGAAGTCGCAGGTAAAGTACTAGTGATTAAATAGGGTATAATTATGCATACCAATAATTCAAGTCTTCACTAATACTACTTAAAACATTGTACCTATAGGTAACCATGGTATATTAATAATTGTAGGTCTTGACATTACTCATACAACTAAGAACGTTTGCAAGAAAAAACTTGAATCACTTAATTGTAACGTTTGAATAGCAATGATGACGACTGTGATATTCTTTAGGCATTCCAACCAAACTATTCCCTCGAATTGAAAAGCAACTGGTCCCGTGAACGGTCAGCAACAATTTTAAACTATTGTCGAGTCTAGGGATGGCCGGATCGCTTTCTCGTTCAATAGACCGGTGTACCGCTAGCGTTTCAAATAGAAATGGCTACGTGTGATGCAACGTCGTTCGTTAACATGTTCAGTGTGGAACGAGGTCTAATACGCCTCGTATATGGATTTTCTGTGAAAAAATGAAAGAAAGAAATATTTGTTTCTGTACTCCATCTGTTTAGATGCTTAACTAAACGTAAACAGTCTTGATTTTTATAATTTATAATTTATAATATTCCACAACTATCACACAACACCGTCTAGTCCCAAGCTAAGCAGAGCTTGTGTTATGGGTACCAGACAGCTGATAAACATACTTATATATTTCTAAATATATACATATTATAGAGAAATAACACCCAGACACAGAACAAATGATCGTGCTCATCACACAAACATTTATCCTGGGTGGGAATCGAACCCACGACCTCCGGCATAGCAGTCAGGGCCACTAACCACTAGACCAACAGGCCAGTGATACTTATGTATTTTTTTTTAAGTCGTATAAAAGACAATATACAAAGATTATTTAAATTTATTGAATTACCTAACATCGGTTTTGGTAACTAACTAATTATAAACAATTCTAGATATTTTTTTTAGTTTTTTTTTGTTTAAATGACATGTCAAGATTGCTTACATTTTGTTAAGTAACTAAACAAATGGAGTGTGGATTGAGATCTTACGATTAAAATAGATTCACATATTATACTACCATTGCTGGCGTAAATATTATTTAAAATAGCTAAGTGCACACAAATCATCGATCATTCATAATAAATTAATTAATAATGTATCTTTAGTTTATATATTTATAATTTTAATTGGATACATCAATATAAGGATTATTTACAATGTTAGAATATTAATTCAAATTAACAAAATATATATAATGCTGGGTTATTTTTCGGCGGATAAAAATCATCCAATGACATCTCTCGTCCTTGGGCGGAGCGGGAGATAGTGTCAGACTTTCACTAAATTTTGTTGCCTTTCATATCAGGGCCGAGCCTTCCTATCAGAAGTAGACCGTTGGCTTCAGTAGGGTTCGACCCTGCCTGCTGGCAGGCTGGGGCCCTACGGTGTGCTGACAAATCCCTGAGGCACGCGAGAATAGTGCGCGCCGCCGATGACTTGGGCTCGGTCCAGTTGGATACCAGACGGTCAGACAGCGAGCTACCCATTGCTCGCCGTCTGAAAGTCAGCGCCTACGGTGACCGGAAATCGGGATCAGAATCCCGGCGGCGGCTGGGGCGTCAGAGCCGTTGCCTAATGCGGTCTGCCTCCTTCTTTGCTAGCATTAATGCTTCGCACAAGTAGGCGACCGCCTGCCACTCATTTCATTGGACCATGGCCTGTACCAAGGTTCTGCGCCATAGATCGCCGTCGCCGATCGCCCTCACAAGGACACGGTGATGCTCTTCCTAAGCGGGGCACACCTCTACCGTGTGCTCCACCGTGTCCTCCGGGCGGTCCGCACAGCTGTGGCGATCCCCAGGCTTCTCTTAAGAAAAACATAGTGATCAATACAAGCTCAATTTGAACTTATCATATAATGTTATAATGAACAATTAAGAATAGGATACGGATCTAATGAACGTCTTACCACCATAGTGATAGTTTTAAACGGGGTCATAAATGCCCCGTACTGCAGGAATAGAAAATGCAAAAATGATTGCCGCTGTCAAGGTGACTGCTCCAAATTCAAAGGAGGATGCCATTTTTGGGCCCACCTTTCAATATCTATCGTTAGATAGGTATTTTTGAGCTGAATAAAAGTTACTATGGTATCAAATTCCAAATCTTAGTCTGTTCAGAGTTATTCTAGGTTTAACATGTTAGCTTTGCTTTGCATTTTCCGAAACGTATACCTACAAATCCTCTTTTCGTGCAGTTATTACTACGAGTAGTACGTATACACATCAATTAAATTAAATTATGTAAGATGACGGTAATATTCGTAGACACTTTCTAGGAACACACAAACATTTTAGAGGAAGAGTGTGTAGTGCGTTGTTCGTGGTTCCGTACACGATATCACGTGCATTATTTTGTTTCTGTTTTCAGATGACCGTTGGGGCCGAAAGGTTGTGGAGTGGCGGCCGCAGTGTTGAAAGGCCTCCTACAATGTGGACCGATGACCTGGCACGGGTTGCAGGAATCCGATGGATGCGGGATACACAGGGCCGTTCATTGTGGCGACACTTGAGGGAGGCCTATGTCCAACAGTAGACGTATTTCAGCTGAAATGATGATGATGATATGACAGTAACAAGAAGAAGACAAGATAAAACGTCAATATTTTTAAATTTTTCTTACCTTGAAATTATAATGCAAATTCCTTTACATATTGCTCACTTCCAACGGAACCCTAAAAACACAGGAAATTATCACCAGGGATTCGAACCTATTACCAATAAATTGGCAATCTGATCCTACCAGGATGTTAGTCTTATCTATTGTGCTATTAGCACAACTTGCTGGTCAAAGGGTCTGAGTTCACATTCCGAGTAAAACATGTATTTATACATTATAGTAAGAAAATTTGTTACCGCAAATGTAATATTAATTTTAGAGACCGACCAAAGATTTGGTTGATTACAGTTTCGGCCACTGTTAGTCACAAAACTAGTTTCGGCCTAAACGGCATTGGTCAAAAAGTAGCCGAATATTGAGCTCGGCCGAAACAGTTAGCATCTTTGAGTTGAAATTTATGGAAGATACCTAAAAACTGACTGATTTGTTTGTCTATGAGTTGCTTTCTATGTTGATTGCCATGTTGGTCTAGGGTTCGATTCCCACCTAAGATTAATGTTTGTGTGATAAGCACTATTATTTGTTATAGGTCTTGTTGTAATTTATAATTAACATGTATGTATTTAGAAATATAAAAGTATAATATATTTAATAGTTGTGTAGTACCCATAGCTCAAGCACTCTTTGGTTTGAGACTAAATGGGGTTGTACGACAGTTTAAAAAAAAAATAGAAATATAGTTAAGAATAACTGTATCAAAACATTATTTTATGTTGTTTTGTAAGTTTTTCTGTTACCTCATCAATTTCGATTTCGGTTTCGGCCGAAACTGAAAGAGGGCCCGAATATTCGGCTATAGTTTCGGCTTTAGCTGCAAATTGTGTTTTCTTTGGACATTAATTAGTTTCTAATTGTACATGGATTGTCGTCACGAGTTTAATTGTAGATATGTATTTTATATAGGACTTTGTAGTTTTTCTTCTTAGCATAAGAGTAAAGTATGGGTTGTCTGAACAAACAATGTTTGGAAGTACATATCTATCAATAAACAGAATATAATGTGTGTTATTTCATCACCACTGCTCTCAAAACGGTGAAGGAAAACATCGTGAGGAAACCGGCATGTCCTAGAGCCAAAAATTCGAAGACCTGTGACATTCACCAAGCCGCATTGGGCCCGCGTGGTGAATTGTTCAGTGTTTGTACAATGATGTATAATCATGTATTACTGTGTGTGTTAAATGTACAAAATAAATTTATTATTATTATTATTATTATTAATTACGGCCCATTCCCTCTCTTAGAGAGGAGGCCTGTGTCCCAGCAGTGGGAACATTAAAAGGCTGATGATGATGATGATGAATGTGTGTTGCAGCCGTATCGTATAACACACCGTGTTACAAGTTGGCGCGCCAAATTGAAAAACATCGCTGTTATATAATGCGGCTATCTCACGTTCAGCCAGATTGTAGAGACAATTCGTTTTACAAAGCAGCGTTGATGTAGGATGAATAGTAATTATGAAGAAGATTAAAAAAAGATTAGAGTCGATGGTTCAATAAAAAAGTACAACTTCAAATCATTACAATTTTGACGGCATGGTTGGCGCAGTGGTTGAGCGATTGACTGCTGCGCTGCGGGTTGCGGGTTTGAGTCCCGCACGGAACAAATATTTATATAACCCATAGATTGATGTTCCGAGTTTAGGTGTCTTGTGTATACGAGTTTACGTGTTTGTAAACGGCTTCACGATACAGGAGTGTAGTGGGGCAACGTTTGAAAAAAAAGTTAATATTTGTATGCCTTGCATGACATTTTTGGGACCCCATTTTTTTTTTGTACAATATCTAAAAGAAAATAAAACAAAAACTCCGAGAAGTAATACGGACGGATTTTTTCCTATACTTTTGCTGCAAGACCTTGCTTCATGCTGAATTTCAAGTTTTTTGTCCAACGTGAAGTACCCTATGAATTTTGATTCCCTTGGGAATCTCGAAATATTCATTTTTTTGCGGCATAAGCGGCCGTATTTTTTTTTTCAATAACTCTGAAGTCAATTTTTTTTTAGACCTTCAAGGGACTGCAGACCTCAGTACATAGTTTTAATTTCAACTGGATACCTCCACGCGTTCGAGATGAAGGGTCTTGACAGACAGACAGACCACCAAGTGATACTTTAAGGGATCCGTTTTTTTCCTTTTGAGTTACGAAACCTTAAAAATAACATAGGAAACCGAAACCGTAATGATTTTTTTTTTCATAACTAAAATCACTATTTTTGCGACTCAACCACTATAATTAATCTTTGTCAACACTTAAAATTAAATAGATAATCAAAATGTCTGTCTGCGGAAACTAATCTGGAAAACCATTGAACTGGTCATGATAGAATTTTGACTGTCCAAACGCCTTGGGGTAGAATTAACGTTGGGGTAGTTTGTAACCTTATAACGTGTATCATTTCGCGCTGGCTGTAAAGAGTACCGGTAGAAATATATTATGGGCAATCATTTGGATGTTAAAGGATTTTCACTGTAGGTCCGGACTCGCGGACGGTGAGCTCGCCGTCCAACCGCACGGTACCTGTCCAAATCAAGCCCAAGTAATCGACGGCGCCTGGTTTTCTACGCGCGCTTTAAGGAGATGGCAGCAAACCGTAGGAGCCCACCAGGGTCGAAGCCTAATGGGACATTAAAATTAAAGAAATTAAAACCTATTTGTTATTTATTAAATAAGAATTTTTATTTAAAAAATATAAATAGCTATAGTTTTGACAAAAAAATAAACCATACAGTCAACGACATTACATGGAATCATCAGTAAACATTAAGAGCAATCATTTATCAACAGCCCATAATAACAGGCGATTCCTGGTTAAATCACTAGTATTAATCATGGCTAGACTATAGGCATATATTTTTATGCCTCCATCCCTTTCCAACCACTGCGCAGACTCGCAGTCATCGTCATCACCCCCCAGTGGGGGTGCACTACCCACTTCACCCCACGTCAATATACACTACAGTGTTGGATAAAATAAACCCACACTAACGCAATTGCACGCGACTGTACCATTACACACACTTCCACACGAAAACGCACACTCCGAAGTATTTATACAAAATTGAACACTTAATTACATTAAGGTTTCCATGTGTGAGTCATTTTGTATATAAAGAAGGGGGGAAGAGGGGGGAATCGAAAAATCGGAAAATGGAAAATGTTTTTCGACAAATTTTTCGCAACGAATTTCATGGTGCACTGTTTTTCATGCAATTTTAACTTTTCTGTCTGGCATTTGTTTTTACTGATAGTGAAATCGTAATATTTTTCCGACGATGTCCGGTATGAATTCGTTATCATGTCCGATTGAATCGTTTTTATTTTAGCTCTTTAATGCTGGTAAGTCGGGGTTGCGACAGGCGTTGACGATAATTTTTTGGGGATTTTCAAGTGTAGGAAAATTGACGGAGCGTTGTAATGTGCTTAATTTTTGTATTTTAAGCTGTAATGACAGAAGTAAATGCTTTTTGAAAGGTAGACAGAAGGTTTTATTGAATTTACTGAAGTATTTTTTGTTTAAAACTATTGATAATCTCTTTTTAAAAACGATTGAAAAAGTTTAAAAGGGAAAAATAACTTTCACTCCAAAACTTGTAATTGTAACTAGCGGCTGATAGCAGTTTCACTCTAGTAAAAGTATTTTTTTTTTACTAGACTATCGCCTTTACAATATCAGTGTACTATCGACATAAAAATAAAAATTATTTATGAGATTGTGTCGTAAGACCATTGTTATAAAAAAAAAACATAAAATATCTTAATTTCAGGTGTGGTTTTAATCAGTAAAAGTTTCATACATTCTCCCACTCCACCTTAGACGGAAAATGTCATAATTTTCCACCTTACAAGAAAACACACTGCCATATTAGATTGAAGTTTCCCGGTCCATTCATAGACAAGCCCTTTTTCTACTACCAAAATCTATTCATAAAGATACTCATACATACAATGAACCGTTACGCCAGCATTCCACGAAGGGGCAGACAGGACTCTATAGCACGCCTGCATTTAGCTAGCTATGTTAAATTTCAAGCGATAGGGGAGGAGTCATTGACCTGTGCCCAAATCTAGATTACTAGTTCCTATTGAGAAAAACCTCTTTACTAGATTATTGCTACTAACTATACAGGTTGTATTTTTCTGTTGGTCGTCGCTGGCCAAACTAAAACTAAAAAAAAAATATAACAAATGACTTTTTTTTTTGTAGGTTGTAAAATCATCCAATGACATCTCGGCGCCGGGAGATAGTGTCAGACTTTTACTGACATAAAAACCCACTCCTGTTCCTACGTTGCCTTTCGTACTGGGGCCGAATCTTCCTTTATGACGGTCAGTTGGCACAGTGGTTGTCTGTTAAGCAGTGTAAAGCGGTTTAGATTCCCGCACAGAATAAATGTTTGTACACAATACAAGAGTAATTTCTAGTGTTCGGCAACATTAAAAATAAAATGTTGATTTTAATTAATGTTGTTGATTGCTAAGGAATTGAAAATTGACTTTAAATCTTGCTCAATGTCTGCATTAAGCTTTTTAGTTTATAGATAATAATAATAATATTTTTATACAGATCAAAGCGGTATAAAAAGCAATTTTAAGTGGTAGGATGTACAGAGAAAGGCTAAATTTAAAAATATTGAAGCCTAGACTTCTAAACTGGGCTGATATCTACATTTTATCAATCAGTGTCTTTCCAAAAATTTTAATACAATTCACACGCATATTCCACTTCAGAGAAAAGAACGTTGAAGTCGAAAGGTTCTAGTAGCGAGCGCGCACCGGAAAACGCAATGTTGGAAGGCCTTCCATAAGGTGGACCGATGACCTGAAGAGAATCAAGGGAATTGAATAGATTCGAAGTCACTGGTGTTTTTTTTTTTTTGGTATTTAAAATCATCCAATGACAAATCCCGCCCTTGGGTGGGGAGGGAAATGGTGTCAGACTTTTACTGACTAAAAACCTACCTTTCCGTTCCTTGCCTTTGTCCCGGGGCCCGTGGTGACACTCTCGCATAACCTTTGGCCCCAGTAGGCTTCGGCCCTGCTGGACCATAACAGTTTGCTGACAACTCCTTGAGGCGCGCGGGAACAGTGCGCGTTGTAGACGACCTGAGCTCGGACCGGTCTGTTATCGGACGGACGGACAGCGAGCTACCCATTGCCCACCGTCCGCGAGCCCGCGCCTACGGTGGCCGGAAATCGGGATCAGAAACCCGGCGGCAAGTCACTGGTGTGATGCCCACGTGCCTCAGCAATCACGCAAATCCGTTGGTCTTGCGCATGATCTCTCTCTGACCTATCGGATTGCCGCCCCATCGGACTATGAGAGTAAAGGAACAGAGAGTGCGCCTGTGTTTGCGCACGCACTAGTGCGCTATAATATTATCTCCTGCGTACTTGACTACTCTCTGTTGAGATCGGTCATTGTGATCGATATTCGGTTGGGAGGATTAATGTATATTACAAAAGAACAACTCGCCACTTAAAAAAGGAACAAAGAACAGACCGAGTAACGGCCCCGACTTATGAGTTGTATGTGTTGCGGGTTCAAACCCAGCCAGGCGCATTACTTTGTGTAGTATATTTTATCACCACTGCTCTCAAAAACGGTGAAGGAAAACATTGTGAGGAAACCGGCATGTCCTGGAACCAAAAATTCGAAAACATGTGACATCTACCAACACGCACTGGACCCGCGTGGTGGATTAAGGCCCATTCCTTCTACTAGAGAGGAGGCCTGAGTCCCAGCAGTGGGAACATGATGCAATGCAATGTTTTAAATCAAAAATACCGAAGTAATGTCACCAAGATTTGTACGTGTATTAGTGGAAACGTCAAAAGTTCAGCTTTTGACTTTTAATTAAAAATCAACAAGTGAAGTCAGTAAATGGAAAAAAAAAACTAAGCTATGACTTGTCAAGTCAAGTCTATATGTGAATGGATGGAAAGGGAGAGGGAGGCCAAAGATAACATGGATGGATTGTGTGAAGAGTGAAAGATAAGGAAGTTAGTGATAGCATGACGGGTGACAGGGCAGAATGGAAGAAAAAAACGTGTTGGACCGACCCCAAATAACATGAGAAAAGGGCAGGAAGATGATGATGAAATAATCCAGTCAATTCAGTCTCTAAATGTGACAATATTTATTGACGCATTCATCTGGCCATTAGTTTGATTTGATAAATTATTTCGTCAGCATCTATCACGATGTTCGTTAACACTCAATAAAGCAATTTAAATAACACTAAATTCTGTCTATCAACCCTAAAACGCTACACGCATTCACTCACAAACAGAGGATAGTACAAGTGTACCCTTCAGCCGCTGCACCGCTGCGTGGCATATCAAATATGTACGACTCAACACATTGCACCGACACTAACTATCGCTCAAAGCTGAGCTTTAAAGCGATTTAAAGCGGCTATGATAACAATACTGTTTTCGGTTATGGTATGGAATGATTAGGAATTCTGATTATGATATGGGGATGGGTTATTTTGTTAGACGTTGTTTACGGATTTTGGTTTATAGCCACGCAGGTATTATGGGTTTTTTTTATGCTAGGTAAAATAATCCAATGACAAATCCCGCCCTTGGGCGGAGCGGGAGATTGTGTCAGACTCTTACTGACTAAAAACATACCCCGTTCCTTCTTTGCCTATCATACCGGGGCTGACCCTTCTTTTCAGAAAGCAGCCCTTGGCCCCAGTAGGCTTCGTAAAAATCCCACACAACCCGGACTTATCCCCAAAGTTCGGGCGCCTTTTGATGATTTCCCCTCGACAACAAAAAAAAGTTCATTAATCAAATAAACTCTTTACAGGCACTTTTGAAAGGTCAAGGAAAAAAAAATGATGCTAATTGCACATTCCAAAGCGTAGATCTCTATGGAGAAGAATGCGCAAGAAACTCCATGGACACTCTTTTCAATCATTTTTTGTGTAACAAATATCTATATAATCTTAATGTCTGCCACATCCAGAACGTGCGATGCCCCCGTGGTGTACAAAACTGATTTCCTCAAACTGCACGATGACGTCGCGGTAGACCTCGGAGGGGATGGCGGGACGACTTAGATAAATTCCTTAAAAGACTAACTGTAATGAATGTCAAAATACCTATAAATAACAACGAGATCAATGGCTTAACAGTCGTTCCCGTATGTTATTATCTACGTTTTATAATAGCATAGGATAGCATCAGCCTTATTATATAATGTTCCCACTGCTGGAACTCAAGCCTCTTCTCTAGGAGACGGTTCTCCGTAATCCACCACGCCGGCCCAGTGCTGATTGGTGTATGTCACATGTCTTCTTATTTCTGGTTCTAGGACATGCCCATTTCCTCACGATGTTTTCCTTCACCGTTTTGAGAGCAGTGGCGATGAAATAAATTACACAAAGTAATGCGCCTGGCTGGGCTTGGATCCGAGACCTAGAACTCGTAAGTTGGGGCCGTTACCACTCGGCCACCACTGCTCACGTTTTATAATGCTTTGTTCTGAATGACAGACTGACGGATAAACGCACAGCCTAAACCGCTTATCTTAAAGACCTGAAACTTGGAAGCTATATTCTTTGTATAGAAAAAGACAAACTGCCGCAGCGTTGCTTAACCTCAGCGTACAATCACTTAGCGAACAACAAGTTCAATCAAATGTTTGTGTAAATAAAACGAAAGTCTTTATATACCAGTATATTGATATATCCATTCTCTAATAGCATAGTCGGAAATATTTGTGTAGACCCCAGGCATTCGACGACCGCAACCAAAGCCGAAAGACGAGAGGCCGACGAGCTTGCCGAATGATACTGCTCCTCCTCCACTGTCACCCTGGAAACGGATTTCATAGTTTTAAATCAATATTAAATAAATAAAATAAATGATATTAATTTTGTAAATAGTTTTTTAAAACACTTTTACATCGTCAATTTTTTATCAGTTTTAACTAGATGAGGCCGGTATTTCCTAAGAAGTAACAAACTCAGGGGTCAAAGTCTCTTTTTAAGTCCATACAGCAAACATGTAATGGTCAAAACATATGAGAACCATGCAGATTGGAAGCTGGGATGATCTTTTGAAGAAAGAACCACACAGTTCTGAGTGGACCTGTCCAGTCAGTGTAAGCATTTGTAAATTTTCTTGAACCACCTCAAACCAGCCTTTGCGGTAGGCGTCTAGGTCATCTCAACACCTCTTCCCAGGTTGACCTCGACGCCGTCGTCCATCCTCACGTACCTACTTTATGGAGACTCTTGCTAGCGGTCAATGTTCATGCGGCTGTTATGACCTGCCTAACGTCACCTGGAAAAGCTACTTGTCCGTAAGGATGCTAGTGAAAAGAAATCTATCGATCTCGAAAATTTCATCTTGGGGGCCGTTCAAGTATTACGCAAGCAGAGTTTTTGACAAATATTAACCTCCCCTCCCCAAAAGTAAGCAAAGCTCTACCCCTCTCATGCTTATGTAAACATTGGTCCATGCATTTTTCAATATTTTCTGGTTTCTTTATTAATAGTCTTCAAAGACATTGGATGTTTGTTGCTTTGGTGTGATTTTGGAACATCGATATCGTTCTCTTAAAAACTATCAAAATATGGCTGACGTAATCACCATCCAGACGCCCCGTCCCTCATGTCATCAAAAATAAACGGAGCAAAGACCCCCCGACCCCTGCAGTGCTTACGTAATACTTGAATGGCCCTTTTGAGTTGGGGCGCAATATCACGGTATCAAAAGAGTTTACAAAATGAGGAACACCACGCTGTGCTTAAAGACGGGGATCAGGGGATGTAAGAAAAAGGCTACCAAGCTGGAATGGGATTGGGCGGGTCACATCAGCCGCATGCTCACTGACTTCAATATTGTAAATGTGAAAGGAACTGTCTGTTACGCTTTCACGGTTAAACTAGCAAACCGATTTTGGTGAAATTTTGTACGCTATAAGCTTAAATCTCAAGGAAGAACATTTATCTGGCTTCAACTTGTTTATTTCCGCTATAACTGCTATACACGCGAGCAAAGTCGTGGACAAAAAGAAAGAAAAAAATCTCATAAAATCATCCAATAACATCTCCGCGCCCTTGGGCGGGGCGGGAGATAGTGTCAGACTTTTACTGACTAAAAACCCCACCCCAGTACCTTCGTTGCTTTCCATACAAGCGCCGAACCTTCCTTTTGAAAAACGATCCTTGGCCCCAGTAGGCTTCGACACTGCTGGGCCCCTACGGTTTACTGACAACTCCTTGAGGCGCGCATGGAACGTTACGCGCCGTGGACGACTAGGGCACGGTCCGGACGGTTGTCCGTTAACCGTACGATTGGACGGCGAGCTACCCATTGCTCGCCGTCCGCAAGCCCTCGCCTACGGAAAAGATAATAGCTATCATAATATAATAATTTATAGATTTTATGTATGTTTTGATTTTTTTTTAATTTAGAACCACTGGGTAATGCTAGTAGTCTTCAATCTATTTTAATACATAATACAACTTCATTTACATGTGTTATTTTTTTTGCGATGCCCTTGTAAAAGAATACAGCGTTGCGCTCTAGGGAGAGCAGTGGTGGCCGAGTGATAACGGCCCCGACTTACGAGTTGTAGGTCGCGGGTTTTAAACCCAGCCAAGCGCATTACTTTGTGTAATTAATTTCATCACCACTGCTTTTAAACGGTGAAGGAAAACACCAACAATTTGAAGACGTTATATCCAAATCCGCACTTTGCCCGCGTGGTTGATGATATTCTCTAGATTACTCGTATCTTAATTAAATGTAAATAAATTAAATTTTAATGTAAAATGTTAATAAATGTAAAACATTATAAATAGTTTATAATTCAAAAGAATTATCAAAGCGGTTATGCAGTGGTTATGATACATAATTACAAAATCGAATTGCAAAATATTTTAATTGTCTGCATTACGCATTTTGCACCTTTGCTGGTCGCCCAGCGCTAGGCACTAAGCGTTCGCAATGTTTAGATATTAAGGCTAGGTTCTACTCATTTTCACCTTTTTGAAACCTCTGGGAATCTACAAATATAAAAGAGGACACCATGAAAAAACATTTTTATTAAAACTATACTATATGACCAACGAAAAGGCTGCCCAACTTAAATGGGACTGGGCAGGACATGTCTGCCGCATGTCTAATGAGCTGTGGGCCCGTAAAACACAGGATTGTGCCCAGACACAGTTACTCGGGGCCGCGGCAAACCACGAAGGAGATGGCGGGACGAACTGGATGTCTTCCTTAAGAATTGGAACGAGAAAGCAAGTAACCGTGATACTTGGAAAGAGGCCTTTGCCCAGCAGTGGGACAGTACAGGCTAAATAGAATATAATAATAATAATATGACCAACCGCCGAGCAAAAATCTAAATATGATATTATTATAAAGTAGTTGGCTCGATAAAAAAAATCACGAATCTGACCCTAACTTACGATTTCAAACGTGTATGTCTACAAGATTACGTCACGGAAATATTTAAAAGTTACAAAAAATAATATTATAAAGCTTGTTTTATAAGAGGGCCTTTCCATACAACCACTATTACGTGATTATGACGTTATTACACATTTTAATCTAGATATTTTGGAAAAACAGATCTTTTGGATAGTATTATCTCGGTTTCTATTGAAATCAAAACATCAATTCGTCTAAAACTAATCCAGTAAAGACCTCTGAAAATCTGGTATTTTGCGTGGATTTTGGCTCTTCATAAGATATTTATTAATTAAAAAAGTAACGTAAACATAACTATAGAAACCTTGCATATTTAATCGAAATTCTGAATGATGGTTCCCAAAAACTTTTAAGATTTTTTAGAAAAAGACGTATCTTGAAAAAAATTTTTGTAAAATATTCGAGTGAGTGACGAAATTACCGAATGCCAACAGATCATTTAGACGTTATCTATCTTTTTTCGCGTTACCTCTGTATCAAACCTTGTTTTGGATTGCGTTAAATGCAACAAAAAGCTTTTAACCATGCCTATGTTGACAGACGACTCCGGAAGGGTCTCCTTAAGAGGCAGATATATGATTTTTGATGATTTTAAATCCAATATCCCGTCTAAACCGCTAGTCTGTATGCTTTGAAGAAAATATATGTTAAGCTAGTCTATTTGCCTCATAATGTGATATACAAATTTTCACATTTTTTTCTTTCATAAAACTTGTGTTTTATTTTCAAAGTTATGTCTAACACAGACAAAAAAGCGAATTTCAGGTAAAAACCATTGGGAGTATTTTTATGAAACTTTCACAAACTAAAACAATCTTTTGATATACGGTTTTTATTCATATTGTTTTTAATAAATATAGGACATATTATTATTGGAATAATCTAGATGCGCGGGGAGTAACGCTAGCTCCTCTTTTGTTCGCTCAAGGTCGCTATCCTTTAGTAATAATAAAATAATAATAATATTTTTAATTCATAGAAAACATAGGTCCAATGGTTAGTAAACAAAACATATCAACTAAAAGGGCTAGTAACAAATAAAAACTTAACCTATTGCCGCACCAGCAATCGCAACCAGTAATTGATCACTGGCGCATCATGCTTATCACCTAAGGTTCGAAGAATGCCATTAGAGCTCGCCCTAGATCTGCGTACCAACGAGGCAGCCTTCTTCCTGATCATGGCGTGGAAATTATCCACAAGCCCTGAAGCAAACATGCCCGATGCACTGCTGTATCTAGGCAGTGTCGCCTCAAGGCCAAGAACCCACCTGACAAGCATCATGTCCCCAGCCTCCCGCACAGAACATCCTTGGAGTCAGGGTGTGATTGTACCAGGAATTGCTCACTGCTTGGCACTCCTGCATAGGGACGATCTTGATCTGAACTTGATGGAGAGAATCTAAGTAGTCACCCTGGAAAACCATGACATGAGTTTGATTCCCGGTTGTGTTATTAATATTATATCATAGCTTCAGCCAGCGGCTCTGCCAGTGGAAATGTAGATTAATGCAAAGAGAATAACGTTCTTAAACTGCACGCAAACAAAGTCTTGGGTAATCGACGGCGAGCAATGGGTAGCTCGCTGTCCGACCATCCGGTAACTGTCTGGACCGAGGTCAAGTCATCAACGGCGCGTACTGTTCCCGCGCGCCTCAAAGAGTTGTCAGCAAACTTTAGGGGTTCAGCAGGGTCGAAGCCTACTCTGGGGCCTTGGGTAAATGTGGAAGAGTACACCAGGACCCTGGTACAAAGGTAATGATAGAACGGGGTGGGTTTTTTTGTTAGTATAAGTCTAAAACAATCTCCCACTCCGCCTAGGGGCGGGAGTTGTCATTGGATGATTTTTATCCACCGAAAACAAAAAAAAAACATACACAACCAATTTCAGGATATATTTTAGCAGTAATGCTGTTTATTGTCGGTAAAACAATGAGCAAACAACCTTGCAATTGGCCTACGAATTACAAACATACAATCTATATGCTCAGCCTTTGTCAGTCCAATTCTCCCGATTTGTCTCGATACAGCTATTTACCAGCATTATACACGGGTAAATTTTGGTCGTTTTAATGCCGTGGAGGGTCGATCCGGTGGATGAAACATTATCGATTTGTAAAGGTAAAATAAAAATAAAACTACGTTTTCTTTTCTAAAACTCGAATTCATAATACCTATACAGATGCACGAAATTAATTGCTTTAAGTAAACGAGTCAATGACCTTGTAGGGAGTTGTCAGTCGTTGCGTACTAACTACCTATAGTTCATTGAACTCGCCTAGCTGACGTTAAAGGCAAAGATATTAATTTCGTACATTCGTAAATTAATTACAGTAATATTTCTTTTTTCATTTTATCTTTACAAATCGATAGTGTTTCATGTACTGGATCGACCCACCACGGGATTAAAACGACCAAAATTTAACGGTGTATACTTATTAACTTGGGGCTGCCTCTCCGAATTTCGCAAGCCAAAAATAGGGTAATAAGATACTCCGTGGAAAGACTGGCTTCTGGAAGTGACACACTGGACCTGGTGTGACAGTGTGTCATTTAAAGAAGGCAGTAAAATACAGTTTAGCTGTTGTTAAATGTGCTATTCGAACCTCGGCTGCAGGCTGCAGATACAGGCAGCGCATGCGGCGGCTGCCCGGAACTGGCTGCAGCTTTATGATTGGTTTTCTATGTATATTGATTTGTGTGAAAACTAATCAGAACATGGCTGAGGCTGCACGTGGTACCGCCATATGTGCTACCTGCATCCGCAGCCCGCAGCCGAGGTTGGAACTTGCTTTCCGAGGTACGGGGGAAATCTTGGTATGTTAAGATAGGTTACCTAGGCGCAAATTAATCTCAAGCATTGCTTGCAGAGCAATGGTGGCCAAGTGGTAACGGCCCCAAATTACTAGTTATAGGTCGCGGGTTCGAAAACTCAACCAGGTGCATTACTTCGCATAATTTATTTCATTACCACTGCTCTCAAAACGGTGAACGAAAACATCGTGAAGAAACCGGCATGTCCTACCTATGAACCAAAAATTCGAAGTGATATCCACCAATCCGCACCGGGCCCGCGTGGTGGATTACGGCCCATTCTCTCTCCTAGAGTCTAGTGCTTGGCTTGAGTCTAGTGGGAACATTATAAGGCTGATGCTATGCTGCTATGCTATTGCTTAATCTATGAAATATTAATTTAGTTTTAACAAACCTGTTCTTGCTGATATCCCCAACCAGATACAAAAATGTGCTGACCGACAACTCCACTTAATTCAATCGTGTGGACCAGCTTACTGAGATGCAGGGCCCGGTTCAACGCCAGTAGTTGGATGTCATAATCAAAACCATGCTTCAGCTGGTACTTCGGATGGATGATGTGGTCAACAATGGCGACCTGAGGACCCTTGAGACGGTAGGAACTGCCAATACGGATGTAGGTGTAGTTTGTACTGAAAGTTTTAATAAAGCCATATGCACCGTTAAATTTTGTCAATGACCTTATAGGTAGTGGTCGGTCGTTGCCTACTAACTACCTCCAGGTCATTGGACTCGCCCAGCTGACGTTTACTTAAAGAAATTAATCTCGTACTTGTCTAAATTAATACGAGTTTAAAAAAAGGACTTGATTTTTTAATTTTATCATTACAAATCGATAGTGTATCATATACCAAATCGACCATCCACGCGATAAAAACAATCAATATTTAATGGTTTTTGTATTATTACCGTTCCTGCAGTACGGGGTGTTAAAGACCTCGTTTGAAGAGTATAATTATAGCGGCAAGGGGCTTATTAGACCCCGTCACATTTAAGAAACAAAGATGTTTTTTTTTTCGCTAAATGCGATACGAAGTCAAAGAGGCCCTGTCTAAAAGTACGAGTATATACAGCACTGCATTCTGTTTTAATAAGGCATCTCAGATAAATATTCAACTTTTTACTAAACCAAATTGAAGTTATGGCCTTTATACGGCAAAGAAAACTGTTTTTCTTAGCCGCACCACAAGAAAGACACAGACAGAGTGTTGGTGAGTTTGGAAGAAAGTTACTGGTTTCGTTAGTTCGTTAGAAGCCACCACCATCCAGAGGTTTGTTTTTACCAACAACTTATTGATCTGCTTGCCTCATCTGCTGTATGAGAGACGCACCGTACCAGTCATTGTTGCATCACTCCTCCTCAAGTGTAGCTCCTCTCCATATTGTCTAGCAGTAGGTAGACATATTTCGTTTGAAATCCTTCAAGAGTATTGCCATCTCATCGGCTCTCTACGTTATTTATTCTGGTTTACTGTAATGCTTGTAAACCCTGAAGAGTGTCCATCGTTACAAATGTCTCCTAAGACCAATCTAAGTTGTGGTAATCCTACCACCACTAGAGTTCTTGAAACCCTAGGAAAACCAGCCACCAAGACATAAACTACAATGCAGGTCAATATAGAGAGCATCCAATAGGCTACCACCACAGTAAGCAGCAAGAAGCAGTAATTGGCAAAATACAAATTGTGTGGATGCAGTGCCCCTGGGTAGAACATAACCCACATATTGAAGTACCTCGGATCAAGGGTATCACTGCACCTTTGAGGACCTACTGAATGCTTTTATTGCTGTTACAAACGTGGTTACCTAAAGTTGGGTAGGATAACAGCAAAACGAAAATATGATACATAGCTTTAAGCCTTTTTGTACCTACTTACCAACATTGTACATGCAAATAAATTAATATGAAAGTGATTTTTTAAGATGAGAGAAAAGAATAAGTAGCTGCTTTTTATGAATCTGATTGCTGACACCCGCATCTTGATAATAGTAAAGTCGGTTCCATTTTGTAAGGATAACAAAGAACAAGACAACGAAGAAGAAATAAAGGTGAATAACACTTACCCACAGTGAGCTGTCGTAAGTGCCCATTTCCTATGTATGAGTGCTCCACCACAGCAATCACCATAGTTGACTTGATATGGAGCATTAGCAATTCTAATTTCATATCCACCGATTATACTGTATTAAATACATAATTTTGAACCAAAAAAAGTTTGGTTAACCTAAACTATCAAAAAATTTAAAACATTCATAAATTTTTTAACTCCTTTTTGAGGATTATGAGTTCAGCAACGGATAATTCACCAGAATCTAGTTCATTGATATTAACTGGTGTGAGCTCTACGTATACAGTTCCACTATCATCATCAGTTTAGCTTATTGCAGGTACAGATTTGTAATCTCTTCTCAAAAATACAATATTTGTTACGGAACCATGATCATCTAGAATTTTTAACTTAATTTCAAGAGATAACGTTATCACAAATTAACTGTGAAAAATTGAATTATGACGTCTGCCTTATCAAGACACGTGTTACTCACCTATGCACAAAGATGAAGTTAGTTAAAAATACTACAAATTTGAAAAGCATTACAACAAGAAAATAAAGCGTTTATTCAAAATTCTAATTAAATTATTAATTGATAATGAAGCGAGAAACTATAAAATGGTATAAATGAAATAATGTGTGATGTCATTTGGTGTTTGGCAATTAAAAAGTACATGCATATAATTTTTTCCGAAATCCAATTAAAATTTGTAAAAAACAATATTGCAATTCAAAGGTGTTTCAAGCTTTTGTCCAAAAATTAACGATTTTTGCCTTGTTTGATCAACTTGACGTTGATATGTTCAGAAATGGTCTCACAATAGCGCCCTGAGGTACACCAAGCCACAGTGTTCAGATTCAACCTGGATACCAAAAACAAATCCTCAAACAGTAATAGTCTACTAAGACAACAGGGTAACATAAAGGACAATTTTATCAGACATGGTATATGGGACCAAAACGTGATCATATACTAATACTGTACTTATCTCTTTCTAAGATATTAAAATAGTCTATATCGAAAGAAGAAAGCAGGTTACTGACATAGTGCTGATAGTAAACAGAAGTGGAATGGAGTAAACGGAATAAGTGCAGTAAGACGTATTTATGGTTATTAGTATGTAATAATAGTATTATAGTTATTGTCTTTGGGGTTAAGCGGCCGTTGGTTTGGGGCAGCATCTTGGGCAATGGTGGGTTGTATAAGTGTTGAAGGTTGGGAGATTCCTGACTTTGGATGTGTATATGGGTCCTTGTTGCTTGGGTATCGCTTCAGGCTAATGGTCTTTCAACCCAGAAATTCTGACGGGATTTATCGTGATCGCTGAACGGTGCTCTGTAGTGACGCCACTTGCACGTGAGTTGCCCAAAATCAAAAAAAGTATAACCATCGAACAAGGGCACGGACACCATATCTGTGGACCAAATTTAAGGCAGGAGTGTGGTTTTAGTCAGTAAGAATCTGACATTGCCCAGACTGGCCCGTCTGTGAAGCAGCCTGGCCGTGCACAGATTCAGAACTGCCCTAGGAACGTAAGCTTTCCATCAACTAGGTGGCCTGTCGACCTGTTTAAGATAGCGCTAGCTTATTAAACAGCAAGGGATGCAAGAAGCCTAATACCAAATAAAATGATAATATGTTCAAGAAGACACCAGTATAGAAGAAAACATTCAGCATTGAATGGTTACAGGTTGTAGAGAGACTTTAAAAATTAGAATGTAGTCCATAAGGGAAGATGGATGGATGATTTTTATTTCTTTTTCAAAATCAATATGGAAGCTGGAACTGGAGGTTTTGTTCTTAATAATAACATCTTACTTAGAAATTACATTTTATTGCTTGCCAAACAAAGATGTTTATGTTTTGGTATACATTTTTGGTAGATTGACTTGAACGATGCTTACATGATTTGATCTGTAAATTATGCAATAGTTCTTCTTGGTGAAGAGCTGCAGAATATTTTATTTTAGAGATTTTATTTAACAAGGATTGCAGTATTTCCCGAAAATATAGAGTTCAGAACAAGATTTCTCAAAAATAAAATCGACAACCTTCCGAAATGTTTTATTATAAAATGTTTTAGTCAAATTTAATGCCAGTAGTCTGTTCAATCCAAGTTCTAACTTTGGCAACTTTGCTGTAGACGCCATACGACCCTGGGGTGGCACAGCCGTATCCAAAAGAAACCATACCAAGAAGGCGGTCGTATGCTACTGCTGGTCCTCCAGAATCACCCTGAAATTGAAGATTATCATTTTGTAATCAATAATTATTTGTACGCATTTTTATATCATTTATTTATTTAACAAATATGAAACCGCTTATGACTTGAACGACAGAAATTCCAGAATAGACTCATGGAACAAGTACAAGGCTTAAAACAGTCATTCATATTTTTGAGAGTGAAGCTTTTTGTGCTGAGTAATAGGATATATCCCTATCTAACGGAAACTTTTATACATCATTCTTTCTTTTCTTTTCTTTACTTGTGTTTGTTGCTGTTGTTTTGTGTCTGTGTTGAAAAAATATTTTCTATTTTGTCTTTTTTAATTCTATAACCATCAGCTAAGAAGCTGTCCTATTTGTTATAATCAGTTTCTTCAAAGAAGTGTTTTCTAGACTCACCTGGCAAGCATCTTTTTTTCCTTCAGAGAATCCGGCACAAAACATCCTGGCTGTCAGACTTCCCCTAAAGTATGGGAAAGGCACATTTTGGCAATGTTCTTTCGATATAATTGGAACTCTCACGGCACGGAGAACATTTGAATACGGGCCCTAGAAAATTTAGAAAAATAAATTATTTAAAACAAAAGAATAGAAAAGTGTACGATTATTTTTATTAGTTGATATTATTTGGTAAAGTGGACGTCTTTTGGCTCAATGATGGCATCATAACTGTGATTCGTAAAGCAGCTAATATTTACTAAACTTATTTTGCTTAAAACTAGTTTCGATATCAAAATTTTCAATAAGATATGGATTACACAGCGACCGAAGCGGGACGAATTTTACTGACTAAACTCAGTTCCTAGTTCCTCTGTTGCCTTTCATTCGAGAACCGGGTTTTCCTTTCAGAAACGAACCCATGGCTCCAGTAGGCTTCGACCCTGCTGGGCCCTTACGGTTTGTTGACATCTCCTTAAGGCGCGCGTGGAACACTACGCACCTTTGGCGACTTGGGCTTGGCCCGGATGGTTACCGGACGGTCGGACTGCGAGCTACCCATTGCTCGCCGTTCGCAAGTCCACGCTTACGGATTATACAGAGACCTGTCCTTGGCTTAATCAAAAAACAAGTTTATAAATAAAACAATGATTTTTCAGTACTACGCTGAACGTAGGCTGCGTAGGTTTATTTTGCTATCAGCTTAGCCAGAATCATCTGAATATCACTTTTTGCTGCTAATCTGACCTTCACAATCTTGCTGCTCGACCGTTGCAAGCAAATTTTAAATATATTTTTGACTTTATCGATAATATTAGCGGACACAACGAACTTTTCAAATATACATACGAAATTTTATCCAAATCAGTCCAGCAGTTTAGGAGAAGTTGAGGAAAAAATACATGTACAGAAGATTTGTATATGTAAAAATGATTATCCTTACAATGTTCTAGAAACTGCTGGGAATGAGGCCTCCTCTCTAGGAGAGGGAATGGGTCGTGACCCACCACACAATTCTAGTATTTAAGCAAAAACTAACTAAAGTATCGTAAAGAACAGTTTAAGAAGTGTATACCGTAACTCTAACCAACTGGTTATAAATTTGTTTTCAATTTGTTACATTCGAGTAGCTAATAGAAACGTGTAGATGGGCGGAACCAATGCGATTTTAATTTACCGCTTGGTTTTCACTAAACATAGCCATATCTAAAACGCATAAATATGCATTGAATTGAATGTTATAATACGTTATATTTTCATTTGAAATTAGTGATAAATAAAAATTTGTACCATTTCATTAAATTATTTTGTGGAAGTTGTTGTTGTTTTATGTAATAGTAGTGGATTGAATACACTATTGTTTATCAGGTCATTCATAAATAGAGGGTTATTATTTTGATTTTGCTCTCTATATAATTATTCAATTCTTTGACTGATATTTATAACTTTCGAAGTCAGATAGGTAGTTGCTTTATGTAATTTACTGGTATTCAGATGTATTTGGTTAAATTCGAAGCAGGATCCAAAATACTTGAGGGAAAATTAGTCAGATAGTGAATTTGTGTGCAATATTATCAGTCATCGTAGATAAACTTAACGGTATCCCAGATGCTTCCTTGTCTATAATTAAAGTCCAACAATCAGTTTTAAAATTTAAACTTACATTTTCCTCAGTGTTACCCCAGCCAGTAACTGTGATTACTTTACCAATAACCATGTCTTCAATATGGGCTATCTTTATTGGCTGTATGTTCTCATCAAATTTCAATGGTTCGGACAGTTCTAATAGTTGAAAATCATAGTCAAACGGATGGTCCTTCTTCTTGGCTGACCACATTGGATGGACATGTCCTTTCTTCACTGACACTTTTCTTCCCAAGTTTATGTATTTTGAACCCACTTTTATGTATGGCTTCTTGCTTTGAAATAATGTTTATATTACTTTAGAAACATTAAATTAAGTTTTTTAAAGTTTGTTAAAATTGTAAAATAGAGTTATTATCTAGTGTTACTAAAAACATAAGAATGGATACGCAGCGAAATTACAACAAATAATATAGTCTGGAAGATGAACCAACAGTGTTGACTTCAAGATACTTTTAAGACAAACATTATTGAAATTAAATAGTATAAGGTATATTCTTACCCACAATGTCCAGCAGTTAAAACCCATTTTTTGTCAATGATTGCTCCACCACAATTAGTACCATAAGAAACGTGGTAAGGATACAGATTAATATCTACTTCAACACCACCAACGATCTTATCGTCTCCGTAGTTCGATTCGACGTCATATGCTTGGGATTCCCTGGCTCTTTCTTTTCCATAGTCGAAGCTATCTACATCGGCTAGTTCTGTTGTTTCCTCATAGGACTCGATATCAAGTTTTTCTTCTATATCATCCTTCTTAAACCTCTTTGAATGCCGTTGTCTCTGCATTGGCGCGTAGATTACATTTTTCGATTTGATCGGTATTTTTTGTACTGGTATTAATAATACGTCATACTCTGAAATGATTTTGTTTTAAAAATGTATTAATAATGTGTTTTAAAAAAAGTTTAGGATGTAAGATTCGAATTTTATGTAATGAAATTCGAATATTGTGTTAAAGTTTGAAATTAACAAATAAAACTTTTAAACCAAATGCCATGATGTCATACGTAGGTAATAAAATTATCTAAGAAGATAACAAAGAAAAACTTTTGACGTCAGAAGATAAAATAACAAAAAAATATTTTGTTTTCCTTACTCTCATTGAGTTTGACTATTATCGGAGCTGAAAATAAAATATGTTAATGACAGAATAAATAAAAAGACAAAATAATAGAAAAAAAAAAGTAAAAAAGGAATGATTAACAAAGCTGAAAGCAGTTTTGAATTCAAAATTATGGAGCATAAAGAAAATCCGAGAAAAAGAAAATACGAGGCTGCATTAATTGAACAGCATACTCATTGAAATTGTCTTGTCCGAAATAAAAACATCATCACTTTCAAGGGACAAATAGTCCCTTAAAAGGTAAATACGATCATAAAGACCCCAACCACTCCAATGATTTCAAACCCGAGGACCAAGGCTATGAGAGGTATCGTTGTCTAGCTCGTGATCATCACTTAAATTTTATCAATAAATATATAAAAGTTGGTACACACGTACTGTCAAACTGTGCTGGTGTCAAACAATATGATAAGAAGATCCCAATTAAAAAAATATAGTACATATTTATGATTGAATTTATCTAGTGTTCGTCTTCCATCGTGCCACACGCGCTTAGAAAAGATGTCTGAATTACCAATTCCATTTTAAAATGCAATGATCGTGTGATTGTTGGAGTTAATTCGCCATGAAATCGATTATTCATATATACTTGTTTTTCATTTTATTTTCCTAGTTTTCTTTCGATGTTTGGTTAAATAGTTACATAGTTGTTATATAAAATATTATTTTCTTTTATAGTTCCGTGAGTAAATAATATAATTATTAGCGAATGAAGAAATTCTTTGAGTTTCGAATTTAGGTATTATAACAAATAAATATCACTACCTAGTATGAAACAAAGTCGCTTTCCGCTGTCTGTACCTATGTATGCTTAGATCTCTAAAACTACGCAACGGATTTTGATGCGTTTTTTTTAATTGATAGAGTGATTCAAGAGGAAGGTTTGTATGTATAATGTATGCATAATATATTTAATATCATCAATGCACCCGTGCGAACCTGGGGCGGGTCGCTAGTTATCTGTTTGACTTGCATGTGCTGACATCTGCCAGAAACCATAGTAACTTGATCTTACATAGTGCTGCCATCTGTCACAAAATCTTGAAAGTTTGAAAGTAAACTTCAGTGTTGTTTTTAAACTGTATGAGTTAGGTCGTGTAGTTATAATTAGTTATAAGGAGATATTGTTTAAAAAAATATTTCATAATTTCTCTAATTGCGTTTTGAACGCACTGAACTGAATTTATTTGAACCTGATTTATACGTTTACTAGCGCCACCTAGTGTCGAATAGCGTTACTAATTATTTCAACACACCAAGGCACCCAAACAAATAGTCAGGAACTTAAGTTTTATTAACAGGATTATTTTTAGTGAAGTTCATTGTCTCTTTTATTTATCAGCAAATTTATTCCTAGTGGTCATTGGAATTTAAAATGGAATACTATGTGGAATCAATAAAACGAACGCGATCTCAGAAAACTGAAGCTGAAAATTTTATTATATCAATGACTACCTCAATAAACTTTGCCGTGGAAGTTAACTAAATACTGTAACAAAAACATTAGCGTCTTAGTTCTTCATTATAATGAAAATCAAAGTAATTTTTAAATTTTAATAAATGCTCTCTCAAAACCTGAAAACAAAAAAGAAAATTGCGGTAGTGGTAGGGCTTCTAAAGGCACGCTTAAAAATCACGACAGAAAAGAAAGGTATAAGAAAAAATGGCGTAGAAAACTAAGGGCCAAATTCACCAAGAAACTAATCGCGATTATATAAAACAAAACGCAGTTTGAGCGCCTAATCGAGATTATAGCTTCATTTTGCGTTTCACCGCTACGAATTAAACCTAGTTTACGCTAAACTCAGTTTCAATTCTTTTGTTGTCGCCCATGTTACGACACGGTTCTTTAAACTAGATTACACTGAGCTCAGTTTAGTTGAACTGAGTTTTTATATTGAATGGTGAAATCAGCCCTTAATCCGAATATTGGGATCGCGATACATACAGTAACTATTTTTTTTTTTCTTCATTGTTAAACTAGCTCACCCGGCAAATGATGTATTAAAATAGCGATACACAGTAACTTAGAAATTTGTCAAATTTATTATCAAACTACGTTTGCTGGGACAGTTACATAGTTTTGCAATTGGCATAACCAATAAATAAAAAAATGAGTGGTGGGGATAAGAGGGCAAAAAAAAGTCTAAACCCTATTTCTCAAACCTATCGAATATAAGCAAAAAAAAAAATCATAAAAATCTGTCAAGCCGTTTTGAAGGAGTTCCATAATAGACACTGTAACACGAGATTTTTATATATTAGGGGAGGTCAGCTCATAGCGGCCATAGGAGGTAATGCGGCCACGCTTCTTATTAGTGATCTACTGAGCGCTTTGGCCCTTAATTGAAATATATATTAATTAGTTATGATTTTATAATTAACTAACGTTTGTATATGAGTGGCCTAGGTAATTATAGTAATCCTGCAATCTATAAATTTTACTGGAATAATTAGTAGAAATACGGTTTTTTTATTCAATCTATTGACTATCTTAAAGTAAACATCACGTGAATTCATAACTGTGTGTAAAACTTCAAATAAAAGTAGTACCAACAAACATACAAAACTCATTTTTGAGAATACATTAGCTATATTTTTTTTAGTTAGTTAACATCTATAAAGGATTATTAACCAGGTCGAGACTACGATAGCGCGAGCTGTTGGAGATGTTCAGAAAATCGCGGTTCAGTCTTTTTAGCCATTAAAATATTCTATTGAAGCTTGATGACTGCATTTAGGACTGATTGTGTTTAAAGTGTACATGAAAACAAAAATATGAATATAATATTTTTGATTGAAGGTATCTAATTTGAGGGTATTTTATGACGATATGAAAACTGAGACGTAGATTATATGTTTTTTAACGGATATATTTTTAAACTACGTGTTTAGTATTTTAATTTCATTAATCACGATATAAAACGCCATTAATAACTATTTCATGTAAACGTTTATGCTGGCCACGTTGCCCTTACTCCTATGGCCGGTTTAGACGGGCTCTTAGGCAAAGTGGTTTTAAGAGAAGTTTTTGTAATAAGTAATCAAATAATATTAAGATTATCTACCTCGTGTTATATTATTTTCTTAAAATATCTGTAATTTAACAAACATTTTTTAACTCAAATTTAAGGTGGCTGCTTTGAACTGACCTCCCCTAGATTTATTGCGTAAAAGATCGTATTTGCAGTGATTAATTCTGTGATCCAACAAGTTTATGTTTTTTTTTTTTCAACCGTTTTGTGATTGACTAAGAAACTGCAGTTGTTTACGTCAAATTCGACTAAGTTTATCTATTTATTCTTATCATTATTACTTATCTGGCGGAAGTGATGCTAGTGGAAGAAATCTGTAAAAATAAAATATGATTAGTTTTTCGGCTTAAACTAAAGAAAAAATCGCAAATATTAAAATCATAGGTTTTTTTATGGTAGATGATCCATGAAATTCACAGGCCCCCAAGCCGAAAAAGATTAACTCAAAAAGGAAAATAAAATATAATTATACAATTAAAACAATAAACTAAAAATATTGAGTACAGCGCCATCTGGTGACAACATGCTACATTTGTACGCTTGGACTCATAGTTTCCACATTAAGTACCCTCAAAAAAAAATGGAAGGAAATATAATATAAAACTTAAAAAGGTCAATACCCTTACTCGAAAGCAATTTACTGTTTTCCGTACTAGTAGGGAAAAGTGCGCTAGCTTACTCCAGTCATAAATTGCTGTATTTTGATACGAATGCATAAAGTCTTAACTCTTTTTGAATACAATACGCGGCACAGAAATTGAACTGGAATGACAATCGACCTTCAGGGCGCAGAAACAGATTTTTGGGTCTTAATCGAAGCGGCGTAACCATAGCAACGGGTTCAATTTATTTGCCGCGTACTACGTAAACACTAGTATTATAAAAACGTAAAATAAATATTACATAATTTATTTCTTATTATATCTAGCGTTTGTTACCGTGATCTAAAACTAATTATTGATAACATAATGCAATCACATCGATTGGAATTTCACAAATTACTTACATAAATTAACAATTACATAAACGCTTCGCCTGAAAAATAAATAAATTTTTGCCTTACGTGCTTATGCGGGGGATATGTCAATTTATCGTATCAGGCTGATCGCTGCATAGCCCCCTGGAGTCGCCGTCGCCGGTCAACTGCTGTTCATTTATTTTTTCTTTAGACTAGTGTATTGGAAAACATCGTTTGATACATGTGGATCACTGCAGCACTCGGCTCCATAATACCCTCGCCTGTGGCTTGGGCATAATTGTAGCTCGGTCGCAATGACAACTTTCTCCTCATCTATGTATATAAGTACTAATACTCAAATTCTTCGGGCATTTCACTCATAAAGAGGACTCGATGGAGCGATTGATGGTGCAAGGGAAAGTCGAGGGCAAGAGATCACGTGGACGCTCTCCAACACGGTGGACGGACCTCGTCAAATCGACAACACACTGCAACGTTAATGAAAATGCCCAAGCCGCCAAACACAGAGCTGCATGGCGTCGTATCGCGAAAGAGGCGGTGAAGCAGAACTCGACCGACCCATGACCACAACCACTCTGTCAAGAGTGCACGACTAAGAAGAAAAAGTATATAATGTTCTTAAGTTACCCTACCTGCGTATTTACTGCACTTCATATACTAACTGTACTTTTATTATGGCTTCATGCTTTCAAATTTTTATCGATTAAGACACACCGTTATTTTAGCCACTTAAAGTCAAGGTTTACCAACGTCTTTATCAAAATAACTCTTTTTATAGCCAGACTTAGTTTATGCCTGCGACTATGTTCGCATGAAAATCATTTTCGTTTCCTTTTGGGTTTTTCGAAGGATGCGGAACAGATTCGGGCGGTTGTATCTATTCAAATCGCGCGGAGAACTTTAATTACGCGATGCAAGATAGTTCCTTTGTGACGACATAGATGTCGCTACAGGTTGAATTTTGAAAAGTTCACTCTTTTTCCTTGGGTATCTGTTGAGTGGCCGAAGTGGTAACAGCCCTGACTTACAAGTTGTAGTGTAGACATTTTCATACAAGTAGAGACGGTTTGTCATTGCGACTGAACCAGAATCCGCCCGAGTCGCAAGCGAGGGTTTTAAGGAGTCAAGTTCTGCAGTGGAAAATTTCCACGTGTAACAAATGTAGTTTTTCAACACACTTACAAAGAAATAAATAAATGGGAGCTGACAAGCGACTCGTGGATCTGGAGTCTGATACGAGAAAATTAATCAATTGTGGCAGTAGTGAGCAGGCGCATTTTTCTGCAATACAGCGAAAAATAAAAAAATGCGTGTGAGAAACTGTAAGGATAGAAGCGAGTTTTCGAGTAAATATGATGAAAAATAATTGTGAATAAATAGCAGTTGATATATTTTATGAGCGTCCGTTAGTGTGAGCTCATCAATTTCAAAGATTTTATGTATAGGTAGGTAATTAGGTCTGATAAAATCGAAATTGAACTTTATCAGTTATGATATTCCTTTGCTGAAAACTTCGATAGATAGTGACTGCAACAGTAAGGCCCCTTGTCCACAGCGACTTTTTGTGGCGATGCTGTCACGCGTTTCATAAACGTCCGAGACTATCGCTACTAACACGCGTTAGTCGCATTTGGAACGCGCTGTAGAAGAGAGGCCAACACGCTACGAGTGCACTATAGCATCGGGACTGTATATAAAGAAAAGAAAGAAAAAAAGAAAAACAGCTTATTTACACGTAATGACGCACCTAAAAACTAGACAAACATAAATATTTTAAAGGAAAGATTTTGAGTCACATCCGTGCAAAACGACCGAACGCTCAGCATACAGCTGTGCCCTCATGCGATAAGACACAGCGCTGGTTTTCGGCGTTGGCCAGTGCAGACAGAAAAAATAAATAAAAATAACAAAAAAATATAAATGATAATAATATTTTAGATAAATAAAAATAAGTAGACTGTGTATATATGAAGTGACAACACCATGGCGCGCCCATTATGTGCATCTCATAGATTTTTTACAAAATCAATGGTGCAGCTCGATTACATTCTGTGGCAATTTGCATTTGCATTTGTATCGATGCAAACGCGCTACAGCAGCGCTACAAAAAGTCTTAGGCATGGGGGCTATGAAACTATTAAAAAGCCTGTACTAACTAAAAGTATGGCGTCGAAAAACTCCTCTGCCTGGCTGTCGACTGATATATAAAATGTACCCAAAAGACTGGCGGCATTTTAGCTTTTGCCGTGGAAAAACGACAGCCCTTGATTCCTGTGAAGAGTTAACAAAGAAAATATTAATGACTATCTAACATTGATAAGAATAACTTCATCATCATCATCATTACCGCCGAAAGATGTCATAGACAGACTTAAGCCTCACCAAGTGCTGCTGAATTGATCAATTACGTCTCGCACATAAAACCGAATTATGCTGAAAAAAATCATTGAAATCAAAATTTAATATAAAAGGTCCTGACAGCAGAGGTGGCCGAGTGGTAACGGCCCCGACTTACAAGTTGTGGGCCGCGGGTACAAACCCAGGCGCATTATTTGTTTAATTTATTTCATCACCACTGCTCTTAAAACGGTGAAGGAAAACATCGTGAGGAAACCAAAAAAGAAGAGGTAGTGTCTTAGAACCAAAAATTCGAAGACATGTGACATCCAGCAACCCGCACTGGACACGCGTGGTGAATTACGGCATTCCCTCTCTTAGAGAGGAGGCCTGAGTCCCAGCAGTGGGAACATTATAAGGCTGATGCTATGCATCAAATAACTTTCAGCATCTTTTAGCATACTAAAAGATCAAACTGTAGGGGCCCAGCAGGGCCGAAGCCTACTGGGGCCAAAGGTTATATGGAAATGTTACCCGGGGCCCCAGGACAAAGGCAAAGAATGGAGCAGGGTAGGTATTTAGGCAGTAAGAGTCTGACACTATTTCCCGCCCCACCCAAGGGCGGGATTTGTCATTGGATGATTTCAACTAAATTTTAAAAAAAATACTAAAATATGCTGCAAGTTATTTTCAAACCACTCCGACTCATGGTGGAGTGACAGAAAGTGTCAGACTTTTACAGACTAAATCAACTTATTTTCTTTCAGTTGCCCTTCGCGTTCTAGTATACAATGACTCATTAGAACCATCATCATTTACTTGATTGAGACAGTACCAGAAAGACAACAAAATATAACAAAAAAAAAACAGTAATCGTTGTGAAAGGATGACCCCTCCTTTTTTCCTTAGCATGCATGCTCCACCTACACCTTCCACGCTTTGAACACAGGCGTAGGGTAGCCAGGCTTTCGGTATTTTACAGGGTGCATTTTGAAGAGTGTGCGCGGGAATTGCATGACTTGAAACCGCATTTTTACCAACGGACAACATGGCGTACAGCGAGTATCCACCCTTACGTTGTTGAACCTCTACGGTCCGGACTAAGCATTTCACTTCTTCGTTTATACCGCTTACATCGAAAGACTGGAACAATTTGCCTGCTGTGGTCTTCCCATCCGATTATAATTTGGGGCTCTTCAAGGCTAGAGTGAATATTAGGCTCTTAATAAACTAGTGCGCCTCGCCTTTGACGATTGCATCACTGCTAACCATCAGGTGGGATCGCAGACAAGCACTAGTTTATATCAAATTAAAAAGAACATACAGCTATCCAGGTGGTTACATATTGGTCGGACAAAAAAGTAAAATCGATACGAAAGGAGAAGAAAAAAATAGTTATAAAAATATTAGCATAATTGCATTATTTGCCTTCTAATGTTCTCCCTACTAGGACTTCGGTCTCCTATTTAAGAGAGAGGAAAGGGAATGGTTCGTAATCTACCATGCAGGCTCAGTGTGGGTTGGTGGATATCACATATCTTCGAATTTTTAATACTAGAACACGGATTCCTCACGATGTTTTTCTTCACCGTTTTGAGAGCAGTGGTGATGAAATAAATCTCACCAAGTATTCCGCTTGGCAGTGACAGCGCAGAGCAGTGGTGGCCGAGCGGTAACGGCTTCGACTTACGAGTTGTAGGTCGCGGGTTCAAACCCAGCTAGGCGCAGTACTTTGTGTATTTTATTTCATGACCACTGCGCTTGTGGTAGATTACGGCCAATTCCACCTCCTAGAGAGGGGGCCTGAGTCCCGGCAGTGGGAACATTATAAGGATGATGCTGTACTATGCTATGCTATTCCGCTTGGCTGGGTTTGTATCTATAACTCGTAAGTCTGGGTCATTATCACTGAATCTACCACTACTACTAAAAATAAAACCATTATTACATACAATTTAGTACTTAAAAAGGATACACGAACCACTCATTTTACTAAAATTGCAATACCCAACTCGCCATGGACAGAAAACACGCCACACCGAAGACTTAGCCGTTCCACCAAAAACTTTTATAATAACATTATTAACCACACAATAAATGGGGGGGAAGGGGGGAAGTAAATAAGCTTCAAGGGGATGAACACATAATGAAATTTCGCCCCTAGCGTCCGTTAATCAAAAACTGGTGCAGAGACGGCGAAATACGTAAGAAAATGGAAATTTTCCAACCCTCCTTTTTCCTGTTAGACTCTACCCCCTAAGTAGGGGGAGGTTGGACAATCTCCCCCTGGGTGGTCGCGAGAGGGGAGATGGCTTCTTAGGTTTCACGGTTTTTTATTGTTTATAACTTAGTGGTAAACAGATTAACCCTGTGTAATAGTAGAATAGTATTCCAAGAGGATATACCTCCGGTATAAAAGTATCCTATGTGCTATTCCAGGACACGGTCCATCCATGTACCAAATTAAATCTAAAACTGCTAGCGTTTGAAGAAGTAACAAACACAGTTCATATGTACATTTTTAAGTTATAAATACTCGTAGTTTGTTAATATTTAAATCAATTTTGAATACAAAATTGAATTATATAAATTGACATTTTATATAGAAAAAATTATCACTGATACAAAAGTTCTCAACGTTATTGATTTCTCTTGTCTAATTTTGAAAGTTTTAACAAACTATGTAGAATTTTTCCTTCTGTATAGTATATTTAAGAATCTAAAATGCAAGTATAGTATTTAATTATTTTTATTTATTATTAAAGAACAAATTAAAATATAACAAGAGATGTATTTTTATGAATGCTTGGTCAGGGCAAATTTTAAAAATGTATTTTTAAACAGTTAACCCTAATCGAGTGGTTTGGAATTTGGTATACCTATGTAGCAGATGACAATGTATTTGGAATAGATGGTATTATGGAGCTGGTCTTTGGAGTCTGGCCCCCGTTTCAATTCTTAGAGAGTGGATTTTGGAAAATTATTTCTCATTCTTTGTAGGTAGGTCATTATTAAAGAAACCTTTATGCATTTCAACATATAAGGTCCAAGGGTTTGTGCAAGGCGTTGATGAGTCAGCCAGGTTTTTATCTTTAACATTTATACAGAAGATTGACAACGGCTAATCAGATCTGAATAATTATGACACCTTTCTTTTTTATCATAGACCAGGTAGTAAGTTTATTTTGACAATTAAACCATACTGTATTGTCTATTATCTGCCAAGAAAAATAACTGAAAAACATATAAAAGCAAAACTATACATTACAATCAAAACTATGTGTTTGATATACATACCAGTCCGATACAGAAAATTGATTTGTATAGAAAAGATAATTTTGATTATAATATATGTATGAAATTTTAAGATAATAGAAAAACCTCCATGGTAGGCCTAAATTATCTCATTAAATACTAGACCTAAATATAATTTACATTTACATTAAAATATATTTAAAGCATGTATGGAAATTTTATCATTTATTTATTTAAACTTTTCGCACATTATGTACAGAGGCGGACTTAATGCCTTAGGCATTTTCTGCCAGTCAACCTTTGGGTGATGCAGAGAAAATAGAGGCAGGTGCAATAAAAGACAGAAAAGAAAAGAGTGATCAATGAATTATAATCATTCGTTTTATTAAATGTGGTGTGATGTGCTCTGTTATGTCGACCAAGTTGTAAATAAATAAAAATAAATATATACAGGTTTTACTTATTAGAATGTAAAAATATCTTAATTTCACCAGAATCTGAAATTTACTTCATATATTTTTTTCAAAATTGGTTTATGAGTTTTAGTTTCAAACATCCAAAGTGACACATTTTTTTTTTTAAACTTGGCCTCACACTTGAAAAACCTAAACACCTGACTAGAAAAAAAAACGACGCCGAAGAAGTATTGAAACAAGATTTTCAGGATGCTGAAATAAACAAGGTTACTGGAGAAACAAGAACAAAACAAAAAGAAAAGCCATGTTCACACATTATATCGGTACCAACCGTACACTTTAATTAATAATATGTGACTACGGCTTTTCTTTTTCATAAGTATAATAAATTATGTATTTAGTAAAAATGTTTTTATATACATATATCTATCTATTTATCTTTTATGTAGCTACAACGGTGGATTTTGAACAAAATGCATTTGTTAACAAAAAAAAAAAATCGAACACACCACAAAAAAAAAATGTGTCACTTCATAAACCAATTTTACCATTAAACCCATTATTTACAGAAGCCGTCTCCATACTCGTACAGCGCCGCCTCCCTGCATCACCCGCCAGCCGAATGCAAATTTTATAACACAGCGCCCGTTTTCTTATAGGCATTGTCGTAAACTCGTTCTCCGTACTCACTTAGCTGGGGTCATTTGTTCAGATTGCTGAATATTTATGGTACAGTAGCTAATTAAGCATAGTCGTTGGTAGAGTACGAGGTAATTTTGTAATTAAAAAAAAAAACTAATTAACGATAATTATAAAGACACAGAAATGAATGCGAAAGAGTAAAAACCACTGGATCCGAACAAATATTAAAAAAAAATAATATATTTCACAATTTATGTTTAAACTAGCGAACAGATTTTAACGAGTCTAATCATACAGATAGACTATAACCTGATATTATTGCATATGATGATGTGCATCACACGTACGGCGAATATCTAGCCTTATGTCTAGTATACACATGGGCCAGCCTCGGCCAATCTCCATCCCTAGCCATTGTGCAAACGAGGAAACCCATTTACACAATCGTTGTGAGAGTAACGGTAAAATTCCAATGAGATTTAAATATCAATAAGAATTCTAGAACTGGTTTTATTTTCAAAAGCACCATAAATGTCAAATAGAACACAATTCAAAGTTTTTAAATAGGCTTCGTGTATTTTGCTCGTGAGGAAGTCGAAATACGAAATTTAAATTTCAAAATTGAGAATCAAAGTTTGAATTTGACATTATCTCTGAAGGAAATGTAAGTCGGTTACTTCTGAAGTCAAGTAAAAAGTTAGAATTTTGATTTTCTACCTATATTTCTTCAATGGTAAAAGATAGAAGTGTATGAAAAAACGAGAGGGAGGTTGAGTAGCCCAGAAAGTGAGCTAAGTGAGCGATATGTATATACATAAATAAACAATTACAATGATGATAAATAGACAATTTTTCTCAATACATAATTAAAAAACAAATTCGTTGTTTACTTTTTTTTTTAAATTCATTCGTATTTTCCTCATAAAATGGGCCGCCAGCAATTTACTGATGATGTAACACCAATAATTGGTGATTGGGATAAGTCTAGTAGTACTAGTATTATTAATTATTAATAATACTAGTACTACTAGACTTAAAATTACACGAACTGACTATCAAATTAGTCCAAGTTAGAAAGCCGAAACTCTCCTGAAAAACTTCGGCTCTAAGGCTCATAATAATTCGTTCTTCTCAGTTGTTATGACAATGAAAAATCCCTTAATACCTATTATTTATTCCTTAATCCCTTAAATAACATTTACAACTAAAATAAAGTTTTTTTTATCTATACACTTTTGCGCTACTTCTAAAAAGTCTATACGATTCTGTAAGCAATTAGGATAGCTTAATTTCAGCCGAAAAAACATTCACTCCTGAACATTATGCCTCACACAAGCATCTCTCTAACGTCCTCTGTAACTCTTACGAGGTCATTGGACTATGTTGTGGGAGGCTTTCCAAATCTGCGTCTTTAGGTACGCGGTCGTTACTCCAGGACCTTTTGTCCATGTCGAACATCTGTTCTGTGAGTAATATGCCCACTGCCACAGTCATGGCGGGTCTTTAAACTCAAACACACATCAAACTTGTCGATATCAAAGAGCTGAATTTAAAGAAAACTTCAAGTGTAAAGATATGCGATTTCTGTAAGTCTATTTTTGCGTACGATAGTACCTGCCTCTCGCTTGCAAGATAAGTGTAATAAAAGTTCAGCTAATGTGAAAACTTGGTAATGTTATCGGTATACGTGATCTCACTGGCTTTTCGGGTTGGCTCGGTCGTTTTCGGGAACGTTCGGCAACTAACGTTTTTCGAATTTGAATTTGAATTTGGAATCTGACGGCAAAAACTGTAATTGGCTACAGATTGTTCTAGACAGTGAGTTGCTACTATTGAAATGCGAATTTTAAATAGGATTCTATTTATAAATTATTTAAGTTTTGATTTGATTGTTTGGAGCTGATTTGAATTGCTATTTCAGAATTTATAGATAAATATTAAGGTATTTGAAGCAAATTACACAATATATTCAAATGATGATTTTCTGCTAAGGTGCAAATTATTTTGAAGAATCAAGATACTTCATAAAATTTTTCAATTTTGACAGACAACACATAGCCAGAATTGGCTTAAAAACTTCATCTCCTGAAACTGTAAAAGGGAATACAATTTTATATGGAAGTTTTTTTTTATGGTAGGTAAAATCATCCAATGACAAATCCCGCCCTTGGGCGGAGCGGGAAGTAGTGTAAGACTCTTACTGACTAAAAACCTACCCCGTTCTTTCGTTGTGAAATTCATAATTTTTACTGATTTTTAAATCAATCAGGCAAATTACTTGCAAAAAAAAGCAAGTGATGCTATCAATAGAATTAAAGTTATATAATTTCGAAAACATATTTCCAATAAAACAAAATAAAAACGATTAAAGCCTAAAAAATAAGCGTACAAATAAATGTTGAAACAATTCCTATATTTTCAACATCTTTACAAAAGTGAATTACTTTAACTAGTTCAGCAAAATAAAAATCTTGTCTATTAACGACAGAGTTCTCAAATCTCCAAAATCATAACTCATTTTTTTTTAATCTATATGAGTGGTGTGCCAAATAAACATGTTTTTTTTTTTCTTTCTTTCAAATCATAATCTCTACCCATGTAACATTGTAAGTTTTACAATCGAGTTCTCATAGTACAGTCGCGGTTAAAACAACCGCAGTGGATTCTTTCAGCCATTATTCCGCGGAGTTATAATCGACTTTCAGGATATTTTCCACCTTTCTATATTCCGTACGTTTCCAAGTAATCCCATATGCTACGGTTTTTATCGTGCGGTGTAGAGGAAAGTTATCCTTGAAACGTTTGATGTGTGCTTTTGATAATATTTTGTGTTTTAACCGTGTACTGTGAGTTACGTTTGTGTTCTATTTGTGTTGTAAGGATTATATTTATTATTCGTTATAATGTTAACGTATAAATTATATTGAGTAAGTATTTTTAAAGTTTTGGAAAATTTAATAAAGTCAATTAAATAGCTTGTCTGTTCATTTTTTGTGTTAGAAGTAAAACTAGATTTACTATCTTTGTTTAGGACTAGTATATAATTATTATTTTTTTAACGTAAGTATCTTCTAAGATGATTTGAAACTAAGCAACAAGGCTGTATTATCATTGATAATTAGTTTAAAAAGATACACAAAATTAAAAAAATATATATATTGTGAAAAAAAGAACAAAAAGGAAATCTTTGTCGTTGTTTGTGTCGATGGTGTCATGTAGCAGATAACCTCTTTTTCCTTTTCACTTTTTTGATATTGGCTTGATAATAAAGATTTAATAAATTTATTGCCAGACCCAATAAAACCTTATAAAGCAACAATATTAAACATCAAAACAATAGGCGATTCTTCTCCTCCCATCTTGGGCACAGTATTTTCATTAAGTTTTCGCCACGATTTGATACCTTCACATCGGCAAAGCTCATAGATTAAGCCCCGAACGAAAGCTTGAATTTGCATAGAAATTAAAATTTACCTGGACCGTCCCACGTTAGTGGACGAAAGTGGAATTCCTTTGCCCAACTATGGCGTCGAATTTCAAAGCGCGTCGAATTCGAATTTGGAATTCGCTAGTATAAAATGGCGGCAATTAACGGTTTTTCTCTGTTGTTTTTACCTGGATTTAGTTTAGGGTTTTTAAATAAATGATTTGATTTTTAATTTGGAATTTGGGATAATTTAAATCTACCACTATTAATTAACTCAAGGTGTTAGTGTTGTGTATTCTAAAATATTTTATAAGTGACCATAGTATGAGACTTAAATGAGCGAGTATCAATAGAATTTAGTAATTTTCTTGAAAGCAAGAATAATAATTACTAAATGAATTTTAGTAATATAAGTACATAGATTTAAGTATAAATTTTTCAACCACAATAAATTCAAATGTGGAATGAGCAAATTTGGAGTATAATAGAAGGGCGGCCATTAATAGTTTTTATGCGCTAAATTTTGTACATATCTTGTTTTTTGAGGTTTAAAATTATTGATCAGATTGAAAATGTTTTGAATTGATTTTACTAGCACCGTAATTTGAAAAACACTAAGTAGATAAGCGGTATTTGTTTGATTCTGTTTAAGAACCAAATTGATTGATTGAACCAAAGGATGCGATAGTTTCAAGTAGAAACTACTACAAACCTTACTAACCATAAAAACTTACAAATAAACTTTACCAAATATTACCGAAAATCTAATTACCTTCCCACCTATTATTAGAACGAGTTTCACACAAACGAAAATTCTCAAGGCGTTTACACCTAAAACGTATAAATATTACCCGAAGAAAATTATATCAGAAGTTGTACCAGTGAGGTATTCACGAAAAGATATTTGGTAGAATTAAAACAACACTTTGCCGAGAAAAGTGGTTCTCCCTGTTCGCCCGCCCCAACCCCCGGGGAGGGTGTACCCCTACCCAATCCCAAGATGGCTTCTTTTAAATGGGGTGGACGGTCGGCCCCTTCAAGAATAAAAGTATGCCATACCTTTCATAGATAGATTCAAGGTGGGGGAATAAGATCCAACGCCGCCGAGCGGCGTTCGATTACATTTTAAATTGCTTTTTGAAATTCGAGCATTGTTTATGTCTCTGTTCTTAGTTTTTTTTTTACAGTTTGAGACTTTGGCTTTTGAGTGAACTGTCAGTGTTTTGTTACAGCCTCATTTAGTAAACAATTAATGAAATAAACTTTTTTTTTAAATAAGAAATGTAATAAAAACAAATTAAAACTAAAATATTTCGTTCATCAGTTTTAAATGAACACCGTTACGAAAGTTTCCTTAAACTTTGAAATAATCAAAACTTTAATTGATATGTGAATAGTACTGAAGCTCACATGTGATTTTGGGGCATTGTAAATTGAGTTTTAAGTTTGGTGTTTTAAGGGTGGTTTTTGATTGAGGGATGGGTGAAAGGTCTTTGACCTTTTCATACGTTACTGGGTCAATGTGTGACGTGTATGTTTTGATTTTAAAGGCCTCTCCGAATTTAGGTCAGAACGCCGGCTATAACATTCCCGAAGAGTAATTTTTAGTGTAAGACTACGCCTTTTCTCTACATTTTAGTGTCTTCTCTTTGTCTTTTAGAACAATTGCGTTGATTTTAATTAGCAGTTAGCTATAATTGAGTATTTTGTAGAAGATATCGTATTGTTTGTGCTACTTATTATAAAAATATTGTCGATTGACGAGCAATCTAAGTATCAGATTAAAATTAGTTTAAATTAATAAGCAACTAGCTTCTGTTAGAAGGTTCGGAGGGTGAATTTTGAAAAATTCTTCCTTGTTCTTCGTAAACATAATAAAAGAATAACTCTGTGCAAAAAATCAGCGTTCTAGGTCAAGGGCTTTTGAGCTGGGAGTAGAAGAGTCAATAATACATATAAAATATTGTTGTTGTGTATTTTTATTGACCTGTTTCCCAGCAGTGGGAACATTAAAAGGCTGATGACAAAAAAAAAAGATGATTGCTGATTGTCATTGTTGTTATTAAGTTATTTTTTAAATATTGTGTTTATAAACCTGGAATTTTCTCATATTCAATGAAGCGACCTATCCAATAATAAGAATCCGGCAAGCCAGATAAAACTATCCCATGTGCTCATCATCTAAGGATCATTACATAGAATGAGTCATGATCCATCAGTATGTTAAATTTCATTCAAATCCGTTCAGGCGTTTGGGCGTTAAGAAGTAACAAACAAACATACACAGTCAAAAACTTGCTTTTATAATATTAGTGCGGTTAATTATTTGTTAGTTCTTAAAATAATTTCTGTTAGAAATATTTATAACGTCATGGCTTGCGACTCTTATTTACCTATAATTTAAAGGATTTTTTTGTTGGTGGGAAAATCATCCAATTACATCTCCACGCCCTTGAGCGGGTAGGGAGATAGTGTCAGACTTTTACTGACTAAAAAACCACTTTTACTCCTTTGTTGCCTTTCATACCGGGGCTGAGCCTTTTTTTCAGAAAACGATCCTTGGCCCCAGTAGGCTTCGACCCTGTTGGGTGATTTCAAGGTTACGCTTACCTATAATAAATAGTCAAAAATGTTTCTCTAACCACCTTCTCTGTAAAAAATTATACTGAAATTAATTCAGTTGCGTATATTTCATTAGGTATAAGACAAAAATAAAATGTATATTAGAACTTACACAGCGATTGAATTTTTGTATAAAAAAGTGGAGTTGAATAAAAATACAATTATTTTTTTTATGTCATTGTTTTTAATTTTAAAATTTTGAAAAGAATTAACATCATCATTATAACAAACATGAGTTATTGTAAAAATAAATGACAAAATAACAACTACAAACGAAAACCAAGAACAGAAATTTAAAATAAATTTAAAATATTTTAATAAAACCTCACTAGCACCCGTCTGTTTTGAACCGCCATTTTTTTTTCTCAAACAATAATTTCGAAAGGATAATTAATCGCACGGGCGACGCCAGCCTTAATTGAATCTCTAGCACCCCCCGAAGTCCCCCAGGAAAAACAGCCCTTTCTTATTTTTCAACTCTTTCCCCCTTGGAAGACGATAAATCCTTGAGAGAGACAGTAGGGAGATAACTTGCTGACAGTATAATACCGTCTAAAAACCCACGTTTTATTAAACTTCGGCTCTAAAGCTGGGGTTTTAAGGACGATTTTATTTTTACGTAAGTGAGGCCGAAAGCAAATGAAACTGGCAGTTTGCAACAAGAAAAAGCCTCTGCGATTCGTCATTCGAATTCCGCGGGCGAGTTTGTACTTCCATTTTCAAACTCTGCGTTTTGGATTTAGAATCGATATCTATGGTGGTTGTGTGATTTATGTTATTTTTGAATTTAGAAAACGTGTTAAAATTATATTAAGTGTCAAACGTTATTTTGAGCCGCTTAATATGTCGTCTATATCAAATTTGGAGGACTAAATCTGTTTTCTGGATATGTCTAAAGAAATCATAACATTACTTAGTGCTAAACGAATATAATTTAAAATTAATTAATAAGCACGGTCACTTTAGAATAATTTTCTAATCAAATAAATTTTTATCATTTTTATCCGTAATAATTGAGAAGACAGATTTTAGATTGCAATTTCATTAAGGAATTGCAATTGTCACTAAAAATTGATATAAAACACACTTGATTTTTAATTTTGAAAAAACAAACGACAAAATGTCGTCAACAATTTAGGAAACAAGAGATATAATTAAACAAAAAATTTTTAACAGTCATGAATTTGTATTAGAATTTTGAAATTTTGATGTTGAATATACATGCCAAAAATACTAAAAGAGTTTTTAACAAAATGTAGAATATCTTACAATTTAGAATATACAATCCAAATAAAAACCAACACGCATTTTTCTTTTCAATTTTACTATCAAAAATTGAAAAGAAAAATGCGTTTGTAAAAATCATACAAATAGGTTCTCTGAGCTCAGCTTTCCCAATAATATCTTTTTTGTAGATAAAATTCAATGTAAGTTATTTCAATGTTTTAGAATCTTTACTGTGTACATATAAACTTAAAATTATTTTAAGGAAAACTTCAATATTATTTTCATAAAAACGAACAATAATGAAATAGTTTTCAGTCAAAATTTCTACAAAAGCCTTTCATTTCAAAACATAAGCCCATCTAAAATAATTTACAAAACTTAGTAGGTACAAAAGTAATAATAAAACAATTTTCCGTCATTCAACCCCTCGAAATAAAAAGGGTAAGTATATTTTTAGGGAACTCTAACGGTAGGGTCCGAGACCAGTCAAGAAAGACCTCTAGAAACTGGAACATTTTCCGCAAATGGAGTTGAAATTGAAAGCACCGAAAGCAGTGAAGGGGCGCAAACTAAATTGGTCGTAAGTAAGGGTGTTTTACAGGGTGGTTACGGCAAAAGAAGAAGGAATAAATGAGAACAACCCCTGTTTTAAATTGCTAAGATGTGAGGGCGACTCCCTGTCTGTTTTTCTTTCATTTTGTTTTGAGAATTTTATAGTATTACTTTGATGTATAAGTTATTCATTTTGTAAGTAAGAAAAAACAAATGAGCATACTGAAATCATTTTTAGCAAAATAATTTTCTATTTAAAATTATTTGGAACAAAATAAAATTGATTATTTAGTTCAAAATTAAGCCGGTCAATCTGTGATAATTTTTCAGTGACTCTTTCATAAAGGAATCTATTAAGTAAATTGATGTTTCAATTTTATACATTCAAATAAAATGACAAATAGCGATAAAAAAGGAAAAATGAGCAAGTCAAAAAAAGCACTTAAGTAATGTACTGCAATATTTAAAACAATAAATAACGCAGCACTAGTATTTTGTAAAGGCCCGCTACGATTTTGATTTAAATTATAACTAGGTTTATCTAAATAAAAACAAAACATGGTATCATGCTTACAAACACACAAGCATGCTCTAAATCTAGGTTATTAAATATTGTATATTGCTGTGGAAGAGCGGAGTTTCCTAATACAGGCATGCTTAAAAGGAGGCTCTAATCACCTACTAATGTAAACTATTTGGTTCAAAAATAAAGATTTTGTATTTGTATTGTATTTGTATGTTAAGGAATAATTAATCATATTAGTCTAGTTATTATTAAGTACTATTTTTAGGCTTTTGTTTGACAACTATCTCATATCATGACGGTAAGCGATGATATCATCGCTGAGCGTGCTCCATCGTCGACCATATGGCCGACAATGTCGCACACTTGTCTAGCAGAAATCTGTTCACCTGTGCCCGTATGTTGAAGCAACTTTCTATTTACTAACAGTGTTACACACATGAAAATGTTTGTTTAGATATTTTTAAATCAATCACAGCTGGATCGAATTGAATAAAATTGGAAATTCAAATTTGCCAAAAACACTTTTTTTCTAGATAGTAGGTTTCCGAAAGATAAGTTAGTAAATATAAGTTAGTAGTTATTATTAGGCAAGTCCAATACTTTGTGGGTTAGTCCATTAATAATCTATTTATACCGGACACTACTTGACATCCCATGTTTTTAAAACTAGAAACTTCATCTACAAAAATCAATAAAAATCACTAATACCCATCCCCTAAAAATACCCTTTTCTTCGACCCCTCAGTACACAGCATTATGTATAAAGGGGGTGTAAAAATGCACTCAGACATTACATTAAAAGATATAATTAAGGGGGTGGGGAAGCACCCTTGGGGAAATTCGTTCCTTCTTTTGACATTTTAAAGACCCCTTTTCTTAAACCCCTGCAAACATAGATATAAAATGTCTGGAAGTATAAACTTACAGATTCCAAATTTTTCTTCAATAAAAATACCGAGACACAGCTTTAAAATACGTAATATTATTTTTGAATTTGTGTACTACGTTATAAATTTATTTTAGGCTCACGCTTGACCACTATCTAACCTTATCGTTAACAGTGAAGATAGAACACGCTTACCTAGAGATTAACTTTTACTTTAGGGTTTTAAATAAATACGTTATATTATTTTTGAATCATAAGATAGGCTCGCGCTTGACCACTATCTAACCTTATGTTAAGTGAAGATACCTTAGATATGCTTACCTGGAGAGTAACTTTTTCTTTAGGGTTCCAAAAGTACAGTTAAACTAAATAGTACTTAGAACGAGTAAACGCTCCAACTATAAATCTGATGTAATCTTATTCCTTCCACTAACTTTATATCTACGTTATTCTACCCTAAGAATGTTTAAAACGAATAACCCTTATAATTACTACTTTGAAGAAGTTTTATTGCAATTTAAAAGTTAATAACCTTATAGTAATTATGTACGGCGGTGCTTATGTACACAGAATATATAATAAAACCAAAAAATTGCAATCTTTCTATAGGATGTTCATCGAGAATTGATAAGAGTATTGAGAAAGAAGAAAAAGAAAATATTAAAATACAACTGTGTTCACAATTTTCAAATATTGTTTAAAGTTAAATTAAATACGCGATTGCTTATTTTATGCACAAAACTTTCAGAAAAGTAGTAATCAATATCAACGGGCGTGTCTAAAATGACTTAAAATGCAAACGTCAATCTTAATTAAAAAAAAAAAAACACCCAATTTTCCTTCATCTAATAAACGCAACAAAAAAGAAAAAAAAAACGAACCGTTTGTCTTTCAAAAGTGGCTGAATTTCCCGCGTCACCGCGAGGAGGGACGTGTCACAAAAAAAACGCTCAAAAGGCGTAAAAATAAGGAAAAAAGCGAAGAGAACCGGGTATTATCCTTGTTAATTCCGGACTAATTTAATTCACGCCTAATTCTATTTGCCGAGTAAAACGGGGGGCGATAATTGTGGGACTTTTTCATGATGGAGGAAAAACCCCGTTTTTTGTTCGCCAAACGACGTTTTTAACCTTTTAAGGCGTGGGAAAAGTGTATTTTGCACGTGTTGGACAAGCTTATTTAATAATAATGAAGCTTTTATTCGTTTCTGGGGAATAAGAGGCATATAAAAATGTCTTTTGTTACTTTCCTTACTTTACCCATTTGTATTTTTAGTATAGCTTATCTTTTCTTCGAAGACTACCTCTGGCTAAATTGTCTTCTGAATAACCAAGTCTTTAAAATCTTTCTGAGCTTTTTTCTTATTGGTTCTACTATACACATCGTCAAAAGAAACAAAGAAACAAACAACTTAGTTTTTCATGAAAATTTTCTAATCCTTAAAGCAACGTAACAAAAACCTTAATTTTATAAATTTCTTTTTACTATTGAATAATATCGTAATGTTGCATATTCATCACATTATAACTAACTAACCAATAACACAGAATTTACTAAAACCAAAAAATCACGATCACTTTTCAATCGATTCACATAATTTAGACTTTCACTTAAACTTTTGACAAGGTTTACTGCCGCCTAACCATCACACTTCGAAACCAAAAATGGACTGACCATCTACTAACTGGACATTCATAAAGTTAATAATAACACTATGAAAAATAACCCTTAACTTACCTAACCGGTTTTTGAATAAAACGCAAAACTGACCGGTGTCCCCCAAGGGTCAATTCTAGGACCATTGTCTATTTTTGTAAAGGTAAAAATCTGGTTTAGCTGACCCTTCCTTAAAGTTTTTAGTTTCAAAGTGTTGGGCAGCTGCTACTATACCGGTTTTAGTGACAAAAGTATTGTATTTGCATATTCGGGAATTCTTGTTTAGGAATTTCGGAAGCCATAATTTTTGTTATTTATTAGTTACAGTGGAATTTAAAATTAATGATGTCGTGTTGCAATTAATTTATCTTGACTCCTTATTTCCCGAATAAAAATATATTTCTATAACAATGACATTGGAGTACTACTGATCAAAGCATTGGTCAGTAATAAAGAAAATCGTGGTCAACATATTATACAGTGCAAAATATTTTAGCGATTTAGATCATAATTGTAATTTTCTAGCAACTATACTATCATAGTGATACATATTGTTCCCTATGTGTCAAAAAAGCGTAGAAAAAGACTTATCAGTGTTGCAAAATCTTTCCGAACGACTTTTCCTTTCAGAAGTGTCAACGTAGTGAGAGTTAATTTTTTGTTAATGATATGTGAGTCATCCTATTTACACATGCACATTTCGCCTATTGGTGCCTGTTGGTGGCAACTAAGAATGGAAAATCGCAACATAAGACCTTATCGAGATGTTAGCAAAATCCTAGGGGTCCAACAGGACCGATTCCGCAAGGGCCAAGATTAATTTCTTGTAAGGAAACTCATGGTCCTAGAACACAAATTTCAACTGACTAAAACCTGTATAGGTATGGACTTAGTCAAACCACAAAAAAATATATAATTATGACGCAATTATGATAGAATAGAATAGAATAAAACTTTATTGTACACCAAGAAAGTTACATAATCAGTACTTAAACTTAAATCTATGGGTACAATGGCGGATGACAGCTATGATTGTAATTTTAAGCAAAAAGCTTTAAAAACGCAGCTAATTTAATACAAAATCTAGATTATTTATAAAAGGAGAAAGCTTGACACACTAACTCAGCAACGCCCATCCTAAGTCCTTTAACCTAGAAAGCTGCTTTTTTAGGGTTTTTCACCTCAAAAGGAAAAATACGGAACCCTTATAGAATCAGTTTGTTTTCCGTCTGTCTGTCTGTTTATGTAGACCTTGGTATCACAAATGTAACGCGAGTGAAACCGCGGGCAAAACCTAATCTATTTATAAAAATGGCTCGTGCCGTCGGAACTGCGCAGTTGTGCCTACAAACAGTCATTATTGGCGTGCATTATAAACAATTTATATGAAACGCTCTACATCGGCGTAACTTATGCCCTTGCGTATTTTCAAACGGGAACAGAGGCGGATTTAAAAATCAGCATAAACGTGTCCATAGTTTTGATGAAGATAAAGATGGGCGGAACCAGGCCGCGTGGCAAATTACCGATGCGATGGACTAACCAAATCAAAACGGCTGTTGACGGCCTATTGAACGAATGCGCCCGGATGACTTCCAGTGGGCAAAGGTGGCGGGAAGTTGTGCTACATTCCCTGACGGCTTCCACCTTTGTAATAAAAACGACCACTCTGGCAAAAGTGAAACGACCAAGAAAAGAGTTTTAGTTTTTAGTGACGACCTTTTTGCGAATTATCATTTTCATGATCACGTCACATTTTTAAAACAGAATTAGACGTTTTTGTGTTTCGTCAGTTTTATAAATAAATTACTTTCAGCAAAATTGAAATATTCCCTCGTCATGTCTAATCTTCATCATTATCATCATCATCACCTAACTGGGCATAGCCCTTCCTATCTAATCTTTCTCTCTATTGCTATTGTATTTTAAAGAAAAAAACATCGTAGTTGACCGGTTGCCGGTGGATGAAGCCAATCTGTCAACTCTTGTGCCTTATTGTGACTTAAAGTCTGCATACTTAATATTTATTGTACATCAAAAAATATATGAAACATAAATATCTCGTGTCACGGTTTTTGTGGTCACAGTCCTCCGTTTCAGAGCTCGACCAATTTTAATGTTTTTTTATATTTATTCGGTAATAAGAGAATAAGGTGGTAAAGTCATTTTCACGCCCAGTTTTTTAATCACGATTTTAGTACAAATTTTGTCTCAATGTATATATACATTTTAAAGAAATCGAACGTAAGTATATATACTTACGTTCGATTTCTTTGAATTTATAAGCCAGAGCAACGTTTGTTGGGTCAGATTGTATTATTAAGATAAACAATGTTATAGAAGTTCATGTAAAAAATATTTAAGGTAAAGCACTACAATAAAAAGAAACGCATATTATTGTCTTTCGACCCATATTCTTCAATTCGTCCCTGTACTTTTCGCTACACGCTAAAGCGGCCATCACGCGAATGCTCGATAAAATTTCAATCAACCGAAAGATGGCGGTTTTTCATCGATTGTCCCGTTAGATAGCAATTTTATTTACCGGTACGATACTGAAGTTCGTTCTTTATTTTTAGAACGTACTTTATTGGTAAAGGGAATGAAAACTATGGTATACGATGTTGTAGGTGGGAGGTTGGTTAAGTTTAAAGTTATGGGTAAGTCAGACAGTTTATAGTTTACAAATTAAATATAGGAAATCGACTTTTTGAAATATGCGGAACAGAGAGTAAAGTCTCACATACCTCCGTTGAAAAGGGAGGATCCTCCGAACGGTTGTTATGTCTGGTGGGCAACCGCCCGATAGATGATTTCAGGCAGTCGTATGCTCAAATCGGTCGGAGAACTTTTATTGCGCGATGCATGATTTCGTATTTTTCTTGTAGTTCTTATGTGGCGCCATGGATGTCGCGACTGATTAATAACTTCTCCGGATGATTTGGGTAGAGTGAGAGGACGTATCAGATTTTACTGGCTAAAATTAACCTATATTTTTTCATTGCTCTTTGCATTCCAGGGCCACTGCAACTCTGTCTAACATTCCCGAGAGACCTATCATGCGGTATCTGCCCATTGGAAAAGGTCATCTTCTTCTTCTCCTCCTTCCTATCCTTATAGGATATTACTTGGGGTCAGCGCAACACGTTTTTTCCTCACACTCTGTCCCCATATCACTCCTCACACAATCCATCCATCTCTTCTTTGGTCGCCCTCTGCCTCTCCATCCGCCTACGTGTAAACTCAGAACTCTTTTAGTAACATGCTTTTTATCCCTCCTCTTCACATGACCATACCAAGACAAGCGATTTCCTTTCAACTTTTCAGTCACTGACGCCACTTTCAAACGTCCTCTAATGTACTCATTTCTTACTTTATCCATTTCCGTTGGAAAAGGCCATGGTGACCTAAAAATTTGTAGCGATAAGTTTGTTACCACACAAAAACTAAAAATTTCAAAATTCCTACATCGCGGTATTATAGTTTTCCGAGCGATAACACGATATACGACAGTCCGAAATCAACTTTTAACTGTGAAGCCCCAAGCGGACACCGGTGTCCGCACACCTATTGTCTTTCTATTGTGTCTCTAATTACGGTATTCAAAGGATATTAAAAACACCCTTAAGCAATTGCCCAGATCACCAGTCTGGTCGGAGGAAAAACTCTTTTCAACTTGATTTTTATTATTGATGGTATATTACGTATAGGGAAATATCTTAGGCACTTAGAACACTTACCCACCTGATGGTAAGCGATGATGTGACCTATAATGGAGTTTGCTTCAATAGAAGTAATCTATACACTCTTGACTTAACCACGCCTAGGTTGTAGCTATCAGGAAACACAGACCCCGCAAGGAATTCCTCTCTTTAGCTGTAAAATAAATGTGTTTCCAAAACTATTTTTTTTTACATTTTTTACTTTTTTTTAGGTATATCCACCAGAGCGGGAGATATTATCAAACTTTTACTGACTAAAAAACCTACCCCGTTCCTTTTATCTCCTCATACGGGGCCGGACCTTCCTTTCAGAAACCGGTTCATGGCCCCAGTAGGCTTCGGCCTGACTTCTGACAACTCCTTGAGGCGCGTGGGAACAGTGCGCGCCGTCGACGACTTAGGCTTGGTCCGGCAGTCCGAATCTTCCTTGGGGAAGGAGTTTTCCTACGTAAAAGTACTCAATAAAGGTGGTCGTACCGTACTCGTGTCGTCAAATATAAATTCGTCTGAACCAGCCTGGTACGATATGATTTACATGGCGCAGACCAGTGTCGCCTTTATTTTATGATGCCATTTTATTTGAATCTTCAACTCAATGTAACGGGGTCGCACAGTTTTTATTCTTCTTTGAACTGATGTAGCTGAAAAGAAATACAGTGAAACCTGGATAATTAAAAAACCTCCGTAGCTAGAACTCGTGCTTACGTCCTGACACTTTAGCACAGCATTACCTCTGTTAGTAAGCAAACCTCTATATCTGGGATTTTTCTTTGGATTTTATCATCATAGTTGCCTCTATAATTAAGACAGCGAGTGTATTATTAATTAGTGTGTAAGACTTATACGAAATTATTAATACTTTTTCTAAATTGTTTTCTTTGAATTTTTTATGCTCGACCTCTATAACTGATTGAACATCAATTTTTACATAAGTTAATTTGTACGGAACCTTCAATGTGCGAGTCCGACTTACACTTGGCCAATTTACTTTTTTTCGAAATTGATAAGGAATCTCTAGAAGCTAATAACAGTGAAAATGGCCTATGCTTAACAGTGGGTGGTATAAGCAGTACAAAATACTTTAATGCCAATAATTTCAAGAATTTATATTTCATCTAATTTTAAATCGTAAGGTTTTTACTCTACTTAATATCTTCTTAATTAATATATAAGCTTTTATTTTCTTTTTCTTTTTTTAAACTATCACTTGAAAATTTTCACTGAAATAAATGAAGTTTTATTGTCATTATAAGGTCACATAACTAAAATAACACTACCACTGAAATTAGTACCTGGGCTCTCGTACTGTTCCCACGCGCCTCAAGGAACTATCAACAAACGCAACCCCAGCCTGCTAGCTACAGGCAAGCAGGGTCGAAGCCTGCTGGGGTCATGGGCCTTTTTCTGAGAGGAAGGCTCAGCCCCGGTATGATAGGCAACGAAGGAACGGGGTAGATTTTTATTCAGTAAGTGTCTCCGCCCAAGGGCGGGATTTGTCATTGGATGATTTTACCTACCATAAAAAAAAACCTACTGAAATCCAAATATTTAAAAACGATTACACAGAGACATCAAATTGAACGTTTAACTTTCTCTTGCTATACTGGCAACCCTACCCAACTGTCCAGTCATAATTGAATAGAAACTATTGATTATCAACAATAAAATAAAAAAAGTGTACAACAATAGCCCGGACATACGGACAACGGTCGAAAGAAGAAACAATACAGTTTTTTGTCCGGCACGTAACAAAACAAACAGGCCGAAGTGACCATATGCCGCGGAAGGGTTAAAAATACATCTTTAGTCACGCCTTATCTATTGATTTGTTATTGGAGGGTTAAGTTTATTGGGACAAAAAATGGGTAAATGGTCGTTTGGACTAGAAGCGGATGGTAAGTGAAATTGATCAAGCAAGTAGCAATTTGTTAATCGGTTGTGGTTTCGTTTTTTTGTTTTATTGTAATAAGAAAATATTGTATAAACAATCACTTTTTTAAAATAGGAACCATGAAGCCTCTTTCCGGTTCTTCTCCATAAGAAACAATCAATTTGGAATTGTGCGCTAGTTTCTGACGTTTTATAAGTGCCCATGTAGGCCTATGTGAAATAAATGATTTTAACTATCACACACACATAATAATATCACACACACTATATACAACGTCGTCTAGTTCCAAGCTAAGTAGAGCTTGTGTTATGGGTACTAGACAACTAATAAACATACTTATATATTATAGATAAATTACACCCAGACACAGAACAAATGATCGTGCTCATCACACAAACATTTGTCCTGGGTGGGAATCAAACCTACGACCTGCATCGTTAGTCTTGTGGTTGGAAGCAAAAATGTTGAGCGAGGGGTCCTAGGTTCGATTTTCAGGTCAGGTAAAGAGTGTTAATGGTTTTTTTAATGTTGATGATGTCGATAGAAAACATTTATTTGATGCAACATACAAAAACTGGGCAAGAGCGAGTCGGCACACTGAGGGTTCTGTACAAACTAAGTAACTTAAATTGTACAATTCAGAAATCGAGCCTCGGAAGATTTTTGCGAATCGAGAAAAGTATTTTTTGTGACGTAAATTTACAGTTTTCTGATTTATTCCTATACTTGTGCTATAAGACCTTGCTTCATGCCAAATTTTAAGGTTCTCTGTCAACGGGAAGTACCTATGAATTTTGATTGCCTTGAGAGTGACGTAATGTAAATTTTAACGACAATACGACCGTATCTTTATTTTACAACTTTAATTGACCACAGACTGGAGTATATGATTCTTATGTCAACTGCATAACTCCACGCGTTGCAGAGACAAAAGGTCTTGATTGACGGACAGACAGATGGACAACAAACTGATCCTTTTGAGGTACGGAACCGTAAAAAATGTGCAACACTTTAAAGTCATACCCATTAAACAAATGAATCACCCATACACCATACTGTCCCGGAATGCTCCCTAACAATATGACACCACCGCGGGCAGTTAGAACCGGTTTGAAGCGGAACCCACCGGTCGGATCCGGTTTTGACCAACGAGTGACCCTTTCTTGAGTATCTATTGTCCCTTGAATTGTCCCTCGAGGTGAAAGGTCAGGCAGAGAGACAGATGTTTCGTACTTGCATATTGTCCGATCACGTATATTATAACAGTAAAGGATAGCTTTTTTTTTACAAATTCATTATAACCGACTGTGCATACGTGCTTAAAAAGACATTCTAGCATGATAATAGGTCTTTACTTATGTGTGTGTTATATTTTTGGGTTTATTTGGAATTATATGTTCAAATAAACTGTATATTAAAGGTAGGTTATATTTTTTAAGAAAATTCTTTAACTGAATAAAACCACACCTATGTTCTTCACTTGCCCTTTATGTTCTAAATCCACAAGTTTCATCAGCCATGCGGTTTGCTGACATCTCTTTGAAGAGTGCGTGAAACGCAAAGTGCTTGTTTACAGAGACGCAGTGTGTTACGCGGCGCGTTGGGCGTTTGTCGTACATGAAATATACGACTATATGTCGTCGATGACGCGGCCCACTGGTACAGTAGGCCGCGTCATCTCACGCGCAAATACAAACATATGGCAGTGTACGACAACCACCCAGCGCGGAACGCGCCGCGTCCGCGTAAACAAGACCTAACTTGGGTTTGGTCAGGACGGTTACCAGACGGCCAGACGACGAGCCAAAAAATAATAATACACAAATTGCAATGACGAGTCTGGTCGGCAACACGAATAGCTGCACATTTTTATTAGCAACTAATTCGAATACCCGTGGGTCAGTACCGGTTCTGGTCATCACAATGACCCTTTTCAGTACAAAGATAAGGACAATAGAATCATTTGATATAAAACCCTTCAGCAGATGTTCCACATCGGTCTTTTCGGTGATATAAAATAAAAATAAAAGAAAGAAAAAGAATTTATTCACGACAATTATGGCGCATACCTTAAAAATAAAACAAATTCAACAACGACTCTATATAATAAGTGCTATTTAGTAAGGTCACAATCACGCAAAACGGCCAGCGCTCAGCAAAATGCTGGTGCTCGTGTGCAATACGTATGTATTCTGTGTTTTCTGAAAATCAGCGCTGTGGAGAGCCACTGATTTTCAGCGCCAGCCGCAAAATGCAGCCAAATGTTACTCCAAATCTCATGCTTTTGGAAATACTATTAAATAATATTTTTGTTTTTGTAGAAAATAAATGTTTGAGACAGTGAGGTATGGAACGAAATATTTTTGAAGCATAACACTTCGTACTAAAACAAAAATCCCAGAGTTTGCTTACAAAGACATCGCAACAAAATTGGCGACCCGTACGCCCAAAAGGAGATAGCGTGACGGGTTTGATTTAACCTAAAGGATTGGCCAGATATAGCTAGGGCCAGAGAAAAATGCAAGAACAAAAGGGAGGCCTTTACCATGCAGGTTCATAATAAAAAAATAATTTCCCATCGACCAGGGGTTGTCCTTGGTTGCACTGGCTTAGTGCGTAAATGGTAAATCGTCAGTTGGTAACACGTTACATGAAAACTCCTATCGCGTGCTTTCCAAAACTCCAAGACCTGAGAACCTGGTACATATATATACATAAATAATAATAATAAATGGTTTAAGATCATTACGAATATTTTGGATAGTATATATACCCATGTTTTTTCTTCGGAATTTAATTTTATAATTAGAGGGTTTAAAAGCGTGAAAAACGTATCTTTTATAAGAATGAGGTGTATGAATTTCATAAGTACTAAATGTTTATTGTTTTTTTTCAATCTACACAAACTAAAACGATTTTTTTTCCGTAAAACTGTCTAGTTTTTTTCACGGGCTTTTTTTGACTGCAGTCTTGCAGTCGTAACAAAAAACTAATATCTACACTACTCAAAAAATTTACAGAAAAAAACGGAAATAATAAAACCAACCCTATCATTGAATGACGACAGTTTGTAACTATTACTGCAGATTTTTGCGTTACCGTGTACAAGGGGTCAATTCCGGTTCTGACCAACACTGACCCTTTCTTACGGATCTATTGTCCTTTTAAGGGTTAAAAGTCAGGCAGATGTTCAAACTTACCTGCTCACTTTTTTTTTTCCTTATTATTAAGAACTAATTTCTTAATAATTGATTACAATCTAGCCTAAAAGACTAATAAGTAATTTAACTCTAACTTATTATTATACAATACAGGTTTTGTTAAAACTAAGAATAGCGTCCTTTAGCACTTTTATAGAAGTTCATAGCACTTTCTTAGAGTCTGATATTGATAAAAACACTTTGTTCATGTGTTATATGCATAGCACAGCATTGATCACTATTATACACTAACTTTAAACACTACACTAACTCCTGCTCACTTATTATCTGGTATCGTTTAATAAAAAATTTAAAGCAAATGATTCAGATAGCCGAATGTCAAATGACAAAAATAAAAAGTTAAAAAAGCTGTAACTACGTAGAAAACATTGCGGAATAACAGAATTGAAGAGGGAGGAACCACTCTTAACTTTTAATAACGGAACAGTACCTCTACCATGAGTTTTAAGCAATAGTATTCGTCGCTACTCGATATCGACGCCGTAAATATTTTGTATGGCAAATTTTGCAACGCCTCTAGCGGTCACGTGCAGAACCAAAATTTGCCATACAAAATATTTACGGCGTCGATATCGAGTAGCGACGAATACTATTGCTTAAAACTCATGGTAGAGGTACAGATCAGTCTTGTAGTCGTACGATATAGATCGATTAAATAAAGTATCTGTTTTTATTCTAATAAAAGGAAAAAAAACAAATAAGGACAACTATTTTTCTTTCTTCCCGTCTTTAAAATGTGTTGATTTTTACAGCCCGTATAACTATTTCAGGTTTCACCGCTACCGTAACCGAGGGGTCAATTCCGGTTTCCGGATTCCGGACCAACGCTGACCCATTCTTACGGGTCTATTGTCCGTTGAAGGGTTAAAGGTCAGGCAGATGTTTCGTACTTGCGTATTGTTCATCACGTACAGTCACATAGTAAAGGATTTGGGACTGGACTTGCTAAAATTGCATCGTCGAACAGTTATGAATAGCAATTTCTTTTTTTTTTGTCATTCTTTTTGATGCGATTTTTCTTTGTTGTTGCTTTTTTGACTTTTATCTCTTTGTAAATAAATTCGTCTGGTGATTTTATTTTCTTGGGAATGTCTGTCGTCAGTACAGATGATGTCCGGTTCTCAGTGTTAGTACGAGTATTTTTTCGATTCTTTTTTTCAATCAGTCTGGTCAGGGAGATCTTTTTATTTTTTGTGTTGTAGATCTCCTTTTCTTACTTATGTTCTGATCTGGATATTTTTACCTTGAGAATTTTGTTAGTCGTCTGAATCCATTGTTGTTACTGGGTTTGAACGTAAGCTGGTACTATGGCAAAAATATGACAAATAATAAAAAATATGTTAAATAATGAAGATATGTATAATATAATGTACTTATTAAAATCTAAGTACATATTTTAAAAACTTATTAAATCTACTATTTGTTTTTTTAGGCATAACCAGGCTACTTCTACTAACTCCCCCCGCTCTAGATGGGGTGAGAGGGAGTTTCAAACCTTTACTGGCCCGTGTTCCTTCAGTTACCCTTTTTCTTAGGTGTGAAAATCATCCAATGACATCTCCCGCCTTTGGGCGAAGCGGGAAATAGTGTCAGACTTTTACTGACTAAAAGCCCACTTCTGTTCCTTCGTTGCCTTTCTTACGAGAGCCATTTTTTTTTCAGAAACAGACTTTTGGCCCCTATGTAAGCTTGGACCCTGCTGGGCCACCACTGTTTGTTAACAATTCCTTAATTCCTTGAGGTGCGCGTCGACGACTTGGACTCGGTCCGGACCTTTTGCTCTTCGTCCGCAAGCCCGCGACTACGATGGCCGGAAATCGGAGTTCCAGGGCACAACACTGAACTCCGACATGAATAGGTAGAACATTTACAATAGTTTCTAGCAACAAAAAGCATTCACCCAAATATCTCGAACACCTACTCAGTAAAAGTAAAGAACTAACACAATCAGATAAACCGTAGTGGTAGATAAACATAGCGGTATGTAGCGGTATACGTACCGGTATGTACCGGAAGCCCGCGGTATACCGGCGCGGTAAGAATTCGCGAAAACACTTCGCGAATTATTGTCGCCTTCCGTTCGCGTGTTGTACACCTACAGACAGTTGTGGAATTTAGTTTATTTGTAGGTAATATTTTGAAGATTATTTGGTGATATTTTTTTCTTGAACTCAGATATTCCGACCATCAGTCTATATGACTCCTTGTATGTATATATACAAGGAGTATAGTGTTGCCTGTGACTATGTTGTAGAGATCAGGGGCCCAAGTCTGCTATTTTTGTAAATTCAACATTCCAACACGATCCCATTGTCATTTTGCTAAAAGTTCTTAATCTGCTAAATCATAATGGTCGATCATTGGTCAATCAGTGGTCTCGTAAACTAATGGTGGTAGAATGACTTTGTTGTATTCAGACAAATCTAATGGTAAGTCACTAATCAAAGGAACTATCAAAATTTTAGCAGATGAATAGCAGGTGAATATCTGACGTATGATCAGATATTCACATATTATGTACGAGATTACCAATTCTTTCAATGGTGAGTCAGTAATTGACTATTGGAATGTCATAATGACGCCATTATATTAGTAGATTAAAAAACTTGTCAAAATCAACAATTATGAATTCAAAGAAGGACGATTCTGGCACTATTGTAATAGCAGACTTGAGGCCCTGGTAGGTAGTCACTCCATGTAAAACATAGGTACGAGTAGTATCAGCCTTATAATGTTCCCACTGCTGGGACTCAGGCTTCCTCTATAGGAAAGGGAATGGGTCGTAATCCACCACGCGGGCCCAATGCGGGTTGGTACAACATAGGAATTCAGCTGCATCTGGTTAGATCGGGAGGCAACTTCAAGCTAGTTGGGAAAAGGCTAGGGAGATAATGATATGTTTTTTCTTCATTTGTAGTTAACTGCGGGAAGACCAAAGTTAACAACAAAGCCTTAAGAATCGCCAAACTTAAGTGGCCTACCTACTGGGGCAGGGCACATGCTTGTTGAACAGAAGTCAATGAAGCCGAAAGGTTCAGGAGTGAAAAACGCAGAGTTGGAACAGCGTTGCTGGTTACAAGGAGCTGACCTAATTCTGACCACCCCAATCCGGTAATCGGGTGTACACAATTTCCTTTGCCAAGCCTGGTGGTAGATTTCTCGGTATTTGACTCTTCATAATTACAGTAAATATTGTATATTCATACTTATTAAGTGTGTACATATATAATAAAAAAGTTTTTACTCTTTACTATTTAGTTCTGAAAAATAAAATTTAATACTTCTGTTTTTTTTTAAAAAATACGATTATCCTTTCAACAGTTAAAGGTCTAAAAATCTCAAGTTTTGGGTGCTTTTAGAACGGTACAGAGAAGTATCCGTAAGTTAATCCAAAAAGCGACCTTGGTAGGCGTCGCTTAATCTTAGAGGGATTAGTTTGTGCGGCTATTAATATTCTAGCCATGATTTCTAAAAAATAACAAAACTATCAACAGAAATTAAACACAAGAATTCTTCAAACCCGCGACAAAAGTTAGAAACATAACGAGAGCTTACGAACTTTGTTTTCAGCTTACAAAAACTTAAGACTGTTACAATAAGTTGTCGACTAAACACGATATCTTGAGCTTTAAGATCATTTAAGTTAAAAGTAAGGTGATATTACTTTAATCTTAACACGAGTTTCTGAAGTTTTGATTGTGGTGGCTGATTTTTCTGAAAGGCGTTGACAGAGATTTTTAAACGATCTTAATGATATTTATTTTATAAAATTCAAAAACAACTTTACTGATTTTCATTACCATTGTACTGTCCGTTTTCCGTGTTATTTGCACTTTCTTATATTCTGTACTGTCACCGCCATAACGCTCTGGCTAACTCCATTTTCTTTCATATTACATCTTACACAATCCATTCATCTTTCCTTTGGCCTCCCTTTTTCTCTCCATCCGTCTACATATATTCTCATAACTATTTTAGTAACATGCGTTTCATCTCTTCTCTTCACGTGACCATACCAAAACAAATGATTCACGTATCTACGATCTTCAAGGATTTGTCTACCAATAAACTTAAAAAATGAGTCTTTTAGTGTACTTAGGTACACTATAATAGATAAAAATGCACAATAAATAAAAATTTGATATTTGAAATAAAATAAAGTATCAAAAACATTTGGTAGTAGTACATGCATGTGCATGTGTTTCAGTTTGCGTAATGTGTTGTATGTTGTATAATTGCATGTATTTACACAATTATACTTAGGAAAACCATTAACATATAGCATCAGCCTTATAATTTTCCCACTGCGGGGACTCAGGTCTCCTCTCTAGGAGAGAGAATGGGCCGTAATCCACCACGCGGGCCCGATGCGGATTGGTGGCTGTCACATGTTTTCGAATTTTTAGGTCTAAGACATGCCATTAACATATAACTCTCTAATTTAAAGGAAGTAAGATGTACTATTTTTAATAGTTGAAGCTTTACCTTGTTATCAGTTTTAACATACTAAGCCACTTACCCCAAAAGCTTTCTTCAGTCTAAATTCCACACCTGCTTGCGCCTGTACCGTCTAATGTAAGATTTACACCGGTTATCCGGCTCGAGAGAATAGTTAGCTTCGCGACGGATTTCCGAGCGTCACTAAAAATTTGCCTCACAAATACCCGGGTAGTGGGTAGTTGGGTACTACCCGGTATGTGGGGTGGAACCGAGCGGGTGGGAATGTATGTGGAATTTAGATATTTGGTTGTTGGTTTGTTTCATTGTTTTGAATAAAGATTAGTCTTGTAAGGAGTGAAAGAGTATGGAAGAATAGTAGTAATGTCTTGAAAAGGTCCGAGGTCTTATTTCTAAATTATGATAATATAATTTGGGTGTCTTCAAGAATAGAGTGAATAAGCTTTTAATAAACTAGTGCGCCTCACCATCAACGATAGCATCACTGCTTATCATCAGGTGGGATCACAGTCAAGCACTAATTTATATAAATAAAATAAAACATCGTGCCAGGGAGTGGCTATGGATTGTGCAAAAGTACGTTTTAATCTGTAAAAGTCTGACATGGGTATTTAATGTTTTGTTTCAAGAATAAAATCCTAAAACGCCTTCGTATTTGCAGGAACGCTTTTCCTACTCACGTTCTTCTGATGCACCTTGCAGGTCGCATCTAAAGAATTTTCTTTAATCCCCTCCCCACTTCACCGAATCCTATTAACTTCATTGTCATTATGAGGATATTAAATAATTATATACATGCATAATATATTTAACATCACCATTGATTGCACCCGTGCGAAGCTGGGGCGGGTCACTAGGAAATAATAAAAGAGAAAGAAAGATATATATCTTTATTTTTTTACATTTTGTACTATCATCATCATCATTTCAGCTGAAAGACGTCCACTGTCGGACATAGGCTTTCCCCAAGCGTCGCCACTACGACCAGTCCTGTGCGTCTCGCGTCCATCGGACTCCAGCGACCCTGACCAGGTCATCGGTCCACCTTGTGGGAGGTCTTCCAACGCTGCGTCTTCCGGTACGCGGTCAGCACTCCAGAACTTTTCGGCCCCAACGGCCATCAGTTCTGCATGCGATGTGCCCTGCCCATTGCCAACAATGTCGGCAACCTTGGTTCTCTTGCGGATATCTTCATTTCTGATTCGATCACGCAAGGAAACTCCGTGTAGCCCTTTCCATTGTCCTTCCTTTACATTTGTATACCTTGTTATAATAACATTCCCATACAAAACGCAATCTTGTTGAACATAATAATAAATTGTTGGACGTATCACCCCAGGACACCCTTTCACCATATCATCAAATAAACCTATCAAAACAAGTTCAAAACCAATAAAGTTTACAAAAACATAGTGTAAACATTTACAACAACATCACGACAGCTAACAACAGGTGGTGGGCAGTTGTCGAGGTAGCACGATGACACGACATGTGTCGCTGGACGTGTAGCGACTTTGTGGAGCAAAGAATTGGAACAGAGGGGTTCGTGGAGTATTTTACCTACGAAGATAAACAAGGACTGCATGAGGTTTTGATCGCGTATACACCGTTAAATTTTAGTCGGTTTAATCCCGTGGATGGTCGATCAGGTACATGAAACACTATCGATTTATAAAGATAAAATTAAAAAATAAAGTAATTTTTTTTTTTCTAAAACTCTGTACGAAATTAATTTATTTAAATAAACGAGTCAATGACCTTGTAGGGAGTTGTCGGTAATTGCGTACTAACTACCTACAGTTCATTGGCCTCGCTCAGCTGACGTTACCTCCACGGGATTAAAACGACCAAAATTTAACGATGTATATATAAAATGAATAGCCTATGTTACGCGTGAAAGGATTTTGAAAATCGGGCCCTATTGGCCCGATTTTCAAAATCCTTTCACTCCTTTCTTGACTTTATTCACAACGAACAAAAATACAAATATTTTCTTTTTAAAATATTAGTATAGACAAACTGCTGCCGGCGGCTTTGCCTGTGCGCAATTAGAATACTATCCTAAGGTAACTGGTTTCCAAAATAAAAAGTATTTGTATGGTCTACTTGTGTGCCAAATATCTAATCCATTGAGATGTTTGAGCGTAAAAAAGCCACAAACATAAACACTCACAAACTTTCGTCTTGTAATATTAGTATGATAACTAGCTGTCGCCGCAGTTTCACCCACCTCTTGTTTACTGCTCCATTCCTATTAGACGAAGCATGATGTTATCATTATAATATTATGTAATCAATAGCCTTCATAGATAAATGAGCTAACCCACATATATTTTTTTTACGAGTAATAGAACGATACAAAATTCTTGACTATTCAGCCAAGTTCAAGTCCCTCACAGTAGCTCCCTGCACAGGATCAATTATTAGGTACAATGACTAATACGCCAAAATGCAAAGATATTGTAGGGTAATCTCTACTCATCGCAGGCGCATGCTTGCAGATGACGAGCAATGGGTAGCTCGCCGTCCCGATCAAACCCGAGTTGTCGATTACGTGTAGTGTTCCACGCGCGTTTCGAAAAGATCTCAGCAAAACCGTAGGGACCCAGCAGGGCCGATGCCTGCTAAGGCCACGGAAAGTTGCTAAAAAGGAAATCTATGGTCCGAGATTCCAAAAAACACAGATGTGGTTTTAATCGATAAAAGTCTGAAACGCCCTCTCACTCTACCCTAGAGGTGAAAAAGTCACTGTATGAATTCTGAACTCAAAAAAAATGTCAGTCTCAATAAAAAAAAAACCGTCTGAAATCTTTAATTATTTTTAATCTTTGCCCGAACTTAACAAGGTGTCGATCGTTTATTTATCGAAAGCGAAGTTATTGAATTTTAAAATGGCTACTTCCGTCTCCGATCTTAATACAAAATTAACACACACAGAGACTTTACTTTAACCCATTCAATTCTGTACCTTATCACGTAGATATAAGAGTCTTAAGTATTACTATCGAAAGCATTCCAATTTCAAAGGATCAATAATTTGAAAATGTAGATCAAGCATTCGAAATTAGCTACAGATAACTTTCAATCTTATGACAATATAATAAGAACTATTATGACTTTATGGATAAGTAATCTGAATAAAAATCGAACGCAATCCTAGCAAACCAATTTTTGTGGTTATTAAATGAAAAATGTATTCAATTTCGAACCTTAGAACCTACAAATAAGGATTATAAGCAATGTTATTGACAGTTTATTTTATATTTGTAGAGTGACGACACATGTCAAGATATAGAAAACGAAAGTTAAGGGTAGTAACACATGTGGTCGTAACAAAATCATTTATTGACTGTCCAAAAGACCTTGACAGGTGTTTAGTGAAAGTATTTAGACGTTTTTTGTTCGAATACATTTTGATTTTGAAGTTTTTTCTTTTTTTTTTTGAGAAAAGTTTAGGGTGCACAATAAAGTTGTCGAAAGGAGTTCCGTAGAGAATAAAGAATGTGTCAGCTGTTTAGCGGATTTACTTACGAGTACAACCCTGCTATAAGAAAAAACCGGGCAAGAGCGATTCGGACTCGCACACAGGGTTCCGTACAAACTTACATATGAAAACAGTTGAATTCACGAATCGAGTCTCAAAGATTTTTCTAAATCGCATTTTTTTTTGTGACGGGCAGCGAGCTACCCTTTGCTTACCGTCCGCAAACCTATGTCTACGATGGTTGAAAATCAGGATTGGAATCCCGGCGACTGGGGTGGAGGAGGCGGCAGCACGCGAGAGAGAACGGCCCTAACGTTCTTTCACGCGTGCTGCCTCCTTCGCTAGCATTAAAGCTTCGCAGAAGGAAGCGACCGCCTGCCACTCCTCATCATTCCAGACCATGGCCTATACCAGGGCCCAGCGTGGAGTTCGTTGCCGCTGATCGCTCCTACGAAGAAAGGTCGGTGCTCTACCCAAGCGGGGCATAATTTATCACCATGACCTCCGGGCGGTCCACACAGTGGTGACACCCGGGCGTTTCTTCCGCCAGAATACGGTGCAGGAAACTCCCGAACTTACTATGTCCGTGAGGACCTGCGTCGTGTGGAAGGTGAGGCCGCCAAGAGGTCTGTCCACTTCAAAGAGAAAACTTAGTGCCATAATTATGGCGTGCCCGAAACGATTTAGGACGTGTTGAAGATTGTATGAAACATTTTTATTTCTGAGTTTTATGAACTTGAAACCAAATAAAAAAGTTATAAATAAAAGATAGACATTATTAGTTGAGTCATATAGAATCAAAAACTGCAATCATACATTTCACTATTTAGTAATAATTAAGAAAAAACGTATTTTTTCACCGAATTGGTACATTTTATCTCTTATGTTCTAAATAATTAACCAAATTATATTAATTTACAAAATGATTAAATTTTACAATTAATTAAAACAAACACCACATTTATTACTAAAAATATATATATTATTATTTACAATATCGTTCCATCTATTCATACTACTTAGCGTGAAAACTGATAGGATACTAAAAAATCAAAAACCTACATAAACTTCAATTCAAATAAAAACATTATAACCTACTCGTATTATAATAAATCTGCACATTTTACTCCTACATACAATTTTCCGCAAGAATTCATAAAAACACACCCACTACAAGCTATTAAGGTCTCCACACACCGTAACGTAACATTCTAATGCAATGATTGGGTGTCCGAGCAAATATTCGCTTATAACATAAGTGCAGTTACGGTCTGTTGAGCGCAAATCGCGATGATAATAATATGGTATTATTAAAATTAATATAGTACTTGGAAATAAGGATTTTTAAGCCACGCCTTGCATACTGTGTGTTTTTTATACTTTCATGGCTTAGTTTTACTTGGAAACGTCATGCATTACTAGGAGTATGTAATGTATAATGTTTTTTAAACTTTAAAACTCTAGTAACACGGAAAATGTAGGTATTGAAATTTATATTTCCATGTTTAAATTTTGTCTATTTTGTATTTGTATTAACAATTTTCAAAGATTTGTGTATAAAATAACTTTATTTTTCAATATTTACATACCTGTAACTTAGGTTAAATATGATTCGGTCTATAACTGTCATTATAACAACTCCTGCTGTAACATATTTATAGCAAATAAATGATTGATGGATTGAATGATTGTTTGAGTAAGTACAAAGTGCATGGCGATGAATACAGGTTTTTAGGTATATACGAAAAGCTTATTGTTCACGGATGTGTAGTTTCACAGACGCGTATTCGACATTATACGCTTGATGTACGCATATTCACAGCTTACTATGAAACTCTATCAACGAATCAGCAACGCCGTGCCGTATTGTTGCCGCTACAAATACGCATCTATGAAGATGCACGTCATTGTACAGAAGGCCTAAATTGCATTTCTTAAAGTGGAAAACCTACCACCTACAGGTCATTACACTCGATCAGCTGATTTTTACTTTAATTTCGTACATGCGCATATTAATTCGAGTTTTAGAAAAAAAGTTTTTTTTTTACTTTATTTTTTAATTTTATCTATACAAATTGATAGTGTTTCATGTACCGGGTCAACCCTCCAGGGGATTAAAACGATCAAAATTTAGCTCGCCTAAATTTTCCAGTCAGTTCCATCAGTTTCCAGGACATGGTCTACTCATTTGTTAAAATTCAAATAAATTCAGCCGTTTTATAATGAAGGAGTAACATAGATACAGACACTATAAGACACACATACAAACTGATAATATTGTATGTACCGAATTTTTATAAGAATAAAGTCACTATCTGATTCATCATCATCATCTTCCTGCCCTTGTCCCGTTTTATTTGGGGTCGGCGCAACACGTTTTTATCTTCCACTCTGACCTGTCACTCGTCACGCTATCACTTTTTACTATGTGATTAAGTAAAGATAATATAATTAATCTTATTAAGATCCGAAAGAGAAACAGCTTCCCAACTTATTTGCACTCGAATGAAAAACGTAATCGATCGAAAACCAACTATAAAACAATCTATATACAGTGTGCTCCACCCGTCGTTATACAGGACGCTACAAAACAGGGCAACTCGCCGCTTAGCTATGTAAGTGCAATTTAAAATGTAAATTAACACAGCAAAGAAGTGGGGGGGAAGCGCACCAACACTTGGGGAATTTCCACCAACACTGTCTTGGCCACCCTGTATAATCACCCGAATGAAAAAGTTAAGCCGACAATCCTAGCATACAAATTCCAACTTTATGTCGTTCCAACAAAGTTCATTTTCAATTGTGTGTATTTAGAGTTACAACATTTTGCCACGAGTGATAAAAGTGATGTAAAAACTCTTCTATACAGGATGATTTAGATTCTATATCCATTTTAATACGGTTGTTTTTTGAATGAGTTCTTCAGGTTGCTTATAGGCTTTTCTTGTTATAATTTTTATATTTTCTTCCCGACAGAAGAGATTTGTTACGTGTAACTTGTAGCGGACTCTCAGTCCTCCAGCGTGGAGGAATAAATTACAGCGAGAACCCTGATTACTTTTTAATTTTATTTTTGTTGAAAGAAAATTGTAGTTCGTTTTGATAATGTTGATCATGAATGAAGAGATGAGAATAAGTATAGCAATAAAATATAACAGATATGCTATGAGCACGCAAAACTGAAGAATCGAAAAGGTAATTAGGACCTTTTTAAGTGATTGGTGGCCAGAATCATGTTTGTTTACATTCACGTGTAATTAATAACATTAGCTGTTTCTTTTTTTCTTGTTGGATTTATTATATGCTATCCCTTTTCTATTATTTTGATTTTTAGTGAAATGTAAAATAAATAAAAAGTGTGTATAGGTACTGCGACTGCTGCGCGAAACCCATTTTTCGGTTCTAATGTGAGTGTATAGATTATTATTAAGCCACACGTGTTTTGTTAGTATAATTTTTTTTCACACAGTGTTTTTTTTGATTTCACAGAGTAATTTAGGTTTTCATTATTTAAAAAAAGAGATTTCATGTCCAACTTTTTTTGGTTGAAAATTAAGTAGGTACCTACTTCTGATGAAGGACTGTTGCTGAGGATGAAAAAAATAATCAACCGCTCGTTTTTTTAAAAGATCGTTTGAACTATGCTTTTGTTCTAGCGTTAGATCTGATCTAGAATCTAATCGATAATATCAACAATAAAAATCTTTATGTATTTTACGTATTTAATACTTTAGGCACACAAAAGTACAGAGACGGACTTAATCTCTCAGGTATTTTCTGCCAGTCAGCCTTTGGGTGATGTAGAAAAAAATTGTTGTAAGTGCCATCATCATCATCATTATTTCAGCCGAAAGACGTCCGCATGGGGTAGGCCTATGATCCAATCGTCGCCACAGCGATTGGTCCTATGCGTCCCACATCCATTGGATTCAAACAACCCTCACCCTGGTGTTTTCGGTTCACCTTGTGGGAGGCCTTCCAATGCTGCGTCTTCTGGTACGCAATCTTTACTCCAAAACCTTTCGGCCACTTCAACCATCAGTTCTGGGAGCAATGTGCCCACTACCACTTAAGTTTGGCGATTCTTCGAGCCATGTCGGTGACCTTGGTTTCTCCTGCCGATATCTTCATTTTTGATTCACCTGTTCTTTGGATGACTTGAAGCCATCTGATGAGGCCCATTGTGAGCGCAAGTTTCAGAGCCATATATCATCATTGGTACCACGTACTGCTCAGAGACTTTCGTCTTAAGACACTGTAGTATGTCGAACGAGAAAATACCTCGCAGCATGTACCTATGTCATGAATTAAAAAAAAAAATATATTGTAAAAATTAAAAAAAAAACAGTAGGAATATTATTTATTTTTCTAAAACTTTAAGTGCTTGTTTACGAAGACGCGGCGCATTGGGCGATCGTCGTAAATGGTACATGTTTGTGTTTGTGCGTGCGATGACGCGGCTCGCTGCTACAATGTACGACGAATGCCCAACGCACCGCGCAACGCGCCGCGTTTTCGTAAACAAGCACTAAGCAACATAATGGTACAAAGCCAGACTCAATGACTTAGGTATTTTCTACCAGTCAACCAAAGGTAGTAGAGAGACAACATGGAAGGAGTATGAAAAAGAAAATAGGTAATATTACATAATTATAATGCTAAACTGTTTTTTTTTTTTTTGTTATTGTATATTTTATTGATAAATGTTTTTTTCCAATTCTCCTTTCGCAGGTATGCTGGAAAAGATTTCTATAGAAATAAGCATCACCTATGAACTTACTTTTCTGTTTCTGTATTATTTTCATCTATTATTGTGTGGACACGAACTGTTATATTAATAAATAAATAAATAAGGTTATCTGAAAACTCTTTTAATCGTAGAGAAAATTATAAAATTCAACTAAGAACGTCACTGAAAATATCTGAATAATATACACTGAACATAATAATAAGCTACTCCAAGTAGGTACAACAGACAAAAATAATTTGCCTCCATTGATCACAATAATTACTGTTTTCAGTGTTATTCGGTGGAGGTCAGACTTCTGTCTCCGTTCAAGAAGAAAACTGGCCTTGTTACGATTATTTCGTCTGCTCGCATAAAATATTTTGATCAATATAATCTTCTTTTTGGTCGTGTACTCTTGACAAAGGGGTCGTGATAATGTGGAATTATGCTCCACCACCTCTCTCGCGATGCGACACCATGCAGGTTTGTGTTTAGCGGCTTGGTAGTTGTAATTAATGCTGCAGTGTGTTAAAATTTTATGAGGTCCATCCACCGTGTTGAAAACGTTCACGACGCCCTCGATTTTTCTTTTGCACCACCAATTGTTCCATTGAGTCCTCGCTCGCGATTCGTATTTGCACAGATGACGACAATATCTCTTTGATATTGAGTTCTTTCCGGATTGAAATATTGGTTTGGTGCGCGGTCCATTACATTCCAAGCATCGCAATTCTCACCGTAGGCGCGGGCTTGCGGACGGCGTGCAATGGGTAGCACGCTGTCCGATCGTCCGTTAACCGACCGGACCAAGCCCAAGTCGTCGACGGCGCGTTCTGTTCCCGCGCGCCTCAAGGAGCTGTCAGCACACCGAAGAGGCCCAGGCTGTTAGCTGCAGGCAGGCAGGGTCGAAGCCTACTGGGGTCATGGGTCAGCTTCCGAAAGGAATACCCGGCCCCGGCACGATAGGCTACGAAGGAACGGGGTAGGTTTTTAGTCAGTAAGAGTCTGACACTACTTTCCGCTCCGCCCAAGGGCGGGATTTGTCATTGGATGATTTTACCTTCCATAAAAAAAGCACTGCAATTCTAGTATGTCAATCTTGCGACAGTCTCGCATCCTCAGCGTTCACGTCTCATCTCCATATTGTAAATTGGGAAACCCAAGAACTTAATTTATCGCATCTTCCTGTTTCTGATCCTTCGAAATTTTAGTGAGTTTTTCTACTAAAGATCTTGTCATGGCGCAGCGTCTCCAAAAATTATCATCATTGGTGATCATGGACCAAGTATATGTAGTTCTTGACCACCTCGTATCTCGCTATACCTAGGATGGCTGGTTGGTGGTTATCAGTATCATCTTTTAAACCGGTCCACCGTCGGACATAGGCCTCCCCAAAGTGTTTGACCGGTCCTGTGCGTCTTGCATCCATCAGATTCCCGCGACCCTCACTAGGTCATCTGTCCACCTTGCGTGAGGTCTTTCAACGCTGCGACTTCCGGGACGTGGTCGCCACTCTAGAACCTTTTATCTCCATCGTTTATCTGTTCTGCGAGCATTATGCCCTGCCCGCAGCCCTACCCTGGCCGAATCAGTCTTAATTGCGTGACCAAAATCCAACACTGTAGTTTCCAAGCCGTAAAGACGAATCAGATCATCATTATAACTAAAGTCAATGTACCGTTTGGCCCCTTCCTTAAAAATTCACCCCTAAAATACAATCCATTAAAAAAACACGCAAAAAGCATCTCAAGGCGTTGCCGTCGCGAGGCAACAGAGAGGCCACTTCTTTTTTCATCCCCCATCCCCCAGCAGAGGGGCGAAGCGGGTGGGAGGGTCGCCGAGAAATGGAAAACTCGGGAAAATTGTAGCATTCTTGAGGCAACGCTCTGCTCACACCTTCTTGCGAGTGGGGTTGACAACATTTTGGCGTGAAAAGGATTTATAGGTTTTTCGTTTTCAGGTTTTCGCAGTAAATAACTTTTTTTTTCTAAAAAGTGATGTTTTTCGTTTCGATATTTTGTGATTGACTTTAAATTATCTTGATAAAACAGTATAGTGTATAATTATGTATGTACCAAAAATGTAGCCTCATACTTACGTATTAAACAGTTTTACAAAAACTATCCTCGTTTTTCTGTTCAAATTCCACTTTACCACTTTTTAAAATACTAAAGGTCTCACTAGCGTATCATTTGATTCATCTAGCGATTTTGAAATTTATTTTACCAACACAATGTTTTATTTAACTCTCTTTCTTTGTTTCAGATAAGTAGCATAAGCATAGATAATCAGCCTTAACACTTAACAGTGTTCACACTGCTGAGATTTAATGAATTGGTGGATGTCTGTCACATATCTGCAATTTTTTTGTTCTAGGACATGCTCACGGTGTTTCCTCGCGATGTTTTCCTTCACCGTTTTGAGAGCAGTAGTGATGAAGTAAATTACACAAAGTAATGCACCTGGCTGAGTTTGGACCTGCGACTTACGACATGCAAGTCAGAGCAGTTACCACTGGGCCACCACTGCTAAAATAATATAGTGTAATTTGAAAAGAATTGAAAGTACGCGTATCTTTTGAACGATACAGTAACCTAAAAAGTGATTGTACTATTTATTTGATCATCAAAAGGCTTTATTTATCTTTATATCTTTGTTTCAACTGATTACACAATTCTTGACAGAAAAGTTCAAAAAAAAAACTATGTACAAAACAATGAACTCAAGCTTCCAAGAAAATGTTTTCAACCAATGCAGCGGCGCGCAACGTAAAAAGGAGCGCTGTGTCGGACGCCCCCTTCCCCTTCCCCGCGCCGCTTCGCCCCCTCGGCCACGGACAGCGTCTCGGGTAGCGGACTTGGGGGGTTGTATTTTTTAGATGTCTTTTATGTAATAGGGTGTTATTTTTTTTCTGGCTGAGATAAAATATACTCTTTATGTATCTTCGGGGTTTAATACGTAGATAATAGAGGGATTGGTTTTGTTTAGTCTATGTCAAAAACTGATATTGAAAGTAAAAACTAAGGAAAGTGTTCATTTAAAAAAAATACACTCAATGTAAATATTATATGCGGACAAACATATTTTTTGTTTATTTAACATAAAGTTAAATATAATTGAAGTTACATTTTTGGTGGTCAGAACCTACAAGATACTATTGCACTAAATATAAAGTCCATTATTAAAATACGAGTCAAACCATTTGCGCTCTTCATCATTTATTTATATAAATACATACTAGATCCTGCCAGCGGCTTCACTCGCACTAAATTAAGGTTCTGCATACATTGGACACTTGTCACCTCTTCATTCATCTTCAATTTTATCTCAATTTTGAATCGTGTCTTAGTGCTTGCCTACGTCATAAAAATAAATCTTGTGCATTTCACGCTCAGTAGTTTCTTCGGCTGTGTATTAATATGTCAGTCAGTCAATTTCATCCTTTATATCCTTTAATATTATAAATGCGAATGTATGTATGAATGTTTATTACTCTTTCACGCCAAAACGACTGAATGGATTTCAATGAAACTTGGTACACGGGTAGACCATGTCCTAGAATAATACATACGATTATTTTTATATGTTTTTTTGGGATAATTTTCTGCTACCAAGTGGGTGTAGCCGCTAGTAGCAGTTAATGTACATAACTAAACGTAAACCATCTTGATATGCCTATTTTTTTTTTTAAATCGTTTAGAAGTCATACAAAGTATAATAAAATTTAGTTAGTTACCTAACATCAGTTCAGGTAAATAATTAATTGTAAACATTTTTAGATACATTTTTTAGACATTTTTTAAATAAGAGACATGTCAAGATTGTTTACATTTACTTAAATACCTAAACAAATGCAATATAGATGAGGTAGCAACGACCTGCAGTCACCATTTCTCACCCGTCTCCCAAATCCGTCCCTGCCCGCCGTCGCCGCGGGTTCCGTACCGGCGTTTTACATATTTCTTCAGTTCGCCCCCATTGTGAGCGGCCCGCGTATTGAATCAACTGTACGTATTGTATACTTAGATATACCGTATACTTAGATATACAACTTCTTTGTTTCCGCCTTGCCAGGAGATAATGCTGAAAATTATTGCCAGTCTAAAAAACGGATTAATCACAGGTTTTTGGTCATTTTCTTTCCAGCGAGATATATCATACAGCCACGCTTCTTATATCTCAATAAACATGTTTATTTTGAATTTAGAATAGACACACAATAAAATATTATAATCTGTCAGTCCATGTGTAGACCGAGCATAGCTGTATTGCATCATAGACACCAGAGGAGGAGGCCGACCGCATCAGGCAACAGCGCTCACGCCGCAGCCGCTGCCGTGATTCCGTTCCCAATTTTCGGCCACCGTAGGCGCGGGCTTGCGGACGGCGGGCAATGGGTAGCTCGCTGTCCGTTTGTCCGGTAACAGACTGGACCGAGCCCAAGTCGTTTAAGGCGCGCACTGTTCCCGCGCGCCTCAAGGAGTTGTCAGCACACGGTAGGGTCGAGGCCTAGTCTGGGGCTCTAGGGAGGTATGACAATGCTTACCAGGGCCCTGAAACCAAGGCACAGAAGGAACAGATTAGGTTTTTCAGTAAAAGTCTGACACTATTTCCCGCTCCGTTCAAGGGATGGATTTATCATTGGATGATTTTACCTACCATTAAAAAAAAACCATAGACACCAGATAGAACAGTGTCTATGGTTCATTGCACCTCGGACACCAGCATTTGATACTAACCACATTCCTGTAATAGTCCGTAAATTACAGATTCAGATTAAGTCAGCATACTAAACGACCTGATAAAAAAGTAACTGAGAACCAAATGATTGGCCTGTTGGTCTAGAGGTTAGTGACCCTGACTGCTATGCCGGAGGTCGTGTGTTCCATTCCCACCCAGGACAAATGTTTGTGTGATGAGCACGATCATTTGTTCTGTGTCTGAGTGTAATTTATCTATAATATGTATGTATTTAGAAATATATAAGTTTCTTTATCAGTTGTCTAGTACCCATAACACAAGCTCTGCTTAGCTTGGGACTAGAGGACGTTGTGTGATAATTTAAAAAAGAAAAACTTTGTTAATTTAGAGAAGGTCAACTGAATAGTAGGCAGCTATAGATTTATCGATAGCCTTTGATAGATTGAGCTACTAACATTTATTGACCGATGATATGGCAAAGGTTGCGGGAATCCGATGGATGCGAGATGCACAGCACCATTCATTGTGGCGACACTTGGGGGAGGCCTATGTCCAACAGTGGACGTCTTTCGGTGAAATGATGATGGGTTATTTTTACCCATGATGAAAGTAGGTACACAAATTAAAATCATTTATTATTGGTATTTTAAATGCGGTTAAAAATCGTCTTCTTCACTTGAATTGGATTATTGACTCGAAACTGAGCCAACCCACACCGGGTGGTGTGTACCCATAGATTTAAGTTCCTGTGAATTATTACTACATATTTTGGTGTACAATAAAGTTTATTCTATTCTATTTAATTCGTTTATCAACAAATCGATATAGAATTTTTTTTTCAATGATTTATACAAGTAGTCCTTGACTGCGATCCCACTTGATGGTAAGCAGTGATGCCATCGTTGATGGTGAGGCGCACTAGTTTATTAAGAGCCTATTTACTCTAGCATTGACGACGTAGGTAAGAATTGTTTTTTTTTTTTACTTGAATTGAATTCGTGACTGGAAGTTGAACCAACTGAGCTATTAGCAGATCGATGTAGTCGTAGAATCCCCAGTAAAATACACTGAAAAACAAATCCATTAACAATGTACTCAACAACAATTATTTTTACAGGTCTAAGATAAAAGGGGGTGAAACTTCACCCCCTGATGACGTCACGATCCAACAGTGTGTCAGCAAATATCCAACCAGGTTAACAAGAGCCCTCTCAATCCGTGCTGTTGAAAAATTCCAGTGTATTTAAGGATAAAGTTAAAGAGCTGAGAGTTCACGTTAATTTGGGAATTCGGGAGGCAAATGTTTTGTTTGGCTCAGCGTAAATGATGCAAAAAGCTTCAAGAAAATTATAACGGTGGATGTTATAAAGGATGAGTAGTATATTTCAAGATAGATGGTGAGAAATACCTTTTATTTATTGTTGTATTTATATGGGGGATTTAAAGAAAAGGGTAAGTAACTCAAAATATTAGACAATAGATGTGAATCTATTTGAAAAATGACGATATTTGCTTATTTCTTATTAACAACAATAATATGTAAATTTGTAGAAGCACCTCAAATAATTATTATTAAGAAAGTTCTGGACTTTAACATAATTTATAGTGTTAATAATATCATAATTATTTATATTAAGTGTTAGTTATAACATCGCTTCGGACACAGACGCGTCCGAAGCGATGTTATAACTAACACTTGGTGTTATAATTTAGTAAATAAATGTTATAATAATAATAATTTTATTTTAAGTAACAGTAATCATACCACATCATACGAGTACAAAATTATATTAAATTACTATTTATTTTTATTATTTATTATTGCGTAACTAAAATTATATTACTATAATTTTAATTCATTATAATTGGGTTTAGTGTTACATAACCAATACTTTAATTACTGTTAAATTTATAATGAAAAATCGTGAGATTTTTTATTTCTACATTTCCTTTTACAGATACATAAATATCAACGTCTACTCATCAAACTTAACAGTAATATTCTCTTTAAAAACATAAAAGAAGAAACTTAAAAACTGCATTAAAATATCATTCAACCCCTCGCTCGCCGGGGGTAGTTAAGACCGGCAACGTTGCCAGCCTGATATGTTGCCAAATTTATGTTTTTTGCCAACTACTGGCATTATCTCGTTTTAATGTTAGACTCCTGGTTATTTTCTCCTTTTTATTGTCTGTTTGGCATCATATAGTAGTCGTATTTTGAGATAAGGCATTTTTTTGTGTTTTTAATTGTAAGTTACAGTATATCCCTTTTCAAGAAAGAAGTTAGCGACAGTTTAGGTACGTTTTTTGCAGAAAGGGTGTATTCTTTTCCTAGTTATTTTTTTTTAAATATTTATTTCATCTCCACTGCTCTCAAAACGGGGAAGAAAACATCGAGAGGAAACATGTCCTAGAACACCAAAAAAAAAAACAAAATTTCGAAGACATGTGACATCCACCAACCCGCACTGGGCCCGCGTGGTGGATTACGGCTCATTCCTTCTCCTAGAGAGGAACTCTGAGTACCAGCAGTGGGAACATTTAAAAGGCTAATTAAGCTTATGCTATGCTAGGTTCTAATATTCATCATTATTTTTTGTTATTTTTTATTTGATATAAACTAGTGCTTGACTACAGGCTGTCAGGTAGGATTACTATCCTACCTGATGGTAAACAGTGATGCAGTGAGCCGAAAGACGTCCAATGTTTGACATAGGCCTCCCCCAATCTTCGCCACAACGACCGATCCGGTGCGTCTCGCTTCCATCACCAGATCATCGGTCTACCTTGCGGGAGACCTTTCAACACTGCGTCTTCTGGTACGGGGTCACTACTCGATAACCTTTCGAAGCCATCAACCATCTGTTCTGAGAGTAATATTATTGTGTCCTACCATCTACTAAAGTTTGACGATTATTCGGAAAATGTCGGTAACCTTGGTTCTCCTGTGGATTTCTTCATTTCTGATGCGATCACGTAAGAAAACTCTGACCATAGCCATAGAGATGTATGGGGTGACTGGTAATTAGTGAAAAACTTAAACACGTGATTGTAGTCATGATAACAAACAACGTTTACGATGGTACCCAAACCTGAAATCGCGAAATAAAACTGTCAAGTTCAGTACATTTTGAGCAGTTAGGCGAACATAAATGTACTGACCAGCAGATTTTTTTCGCGATTGCAGATTTGGTCCCATATTAAAAGTTGTTTGTTATCATGACTACAATCACGTGTTTAAGTATCGATCACTAATTACCAGTCACCATATATAAGATACGTCAATAGGAACTATTTGAACTAATAGGTCAGTACTTATATTAACTTTGTAAGGCAATTATCTTAGGGTAAAAACATTTTTTTTTATTTTAATGGTTAATGTTAAAAATATCTAACTCCTTTTATTTCTCCTTTATCACTATAAAGGCCTTATTTAAACTATCTTTATCTACAATATTATTATCACATTTTCCATCTCAAGAACGCTTGATGAAAATAATGAACTACAAGGTAAACGAACCCAAACGCCTAAAGAACAATTCAACCCTCAAATCACTAACGTAACATAAAAATCCCTTAAACAATCCACCGAACAATCATAAAAAATCTCCTTGCGGTCGCACACAATCACAAAAAAAACTCACACAGACAAAAATATAAAAGAGTGTACGAACGCTGCGAATGCATCTGTGTGCGTGCTAGCCGCTGCTTCCATTGGGCACAGAGCTATTTCTTTATTGATCCATATTTCTTCTTCTTTAGACTGGCCTCCAAGGGGGAATCACCCCCCAGGGGGACACCGCCCAGCCCCCCCGGAGGTGTTTTTCTACAGTTTTAATGAACGAAGGACTCGAAAATGGCGCGCAAGGAGTTTTGGGGGGTGAAAAGGGGAGAAAGGTTATTAATGCTTTTTAAGCTGAGTAATTTTCACCCTTAACGTTTTTAGGCTTGAGTGTGCTTAGTTTTTGTTTTTAAGGCTATTCTGTTGTTTGTGGCGGGTTTTTATGTGTTTACCTAATTACTAATTAAGTGTGTTTATAAAAGTTGGCCGGTGGGATAAAGTGGAGGTACTTTGTATGAATGGGCACATTTGTAGGACAAGAATTCCTTGGGGATAAATAATTTATAATGAGACCTGCTCGCAGAGGCAGTGGTTTGGCATAAATATGTATATAAAGTACAATAGTTATTTATAAACCATTCATTGTATCATTTTTGACTTCCTTACTAACAGTATCACTACTGAAATACCATGTTTCAAAAACTGAACCATCTGTCATTCTGTAAAACATTGACACCTTAGGAGTAGGATACCTTGCCGGAGTCTGTGTTTCCTAGCAGCTACAACACTTAAAGTCAAGAGTGAATAGGTTACTTCTAGGCAAGCGTGCTCCATCTTCGACCATATCATCGCTTTCTATCAGTTGAGACCGTGACGCGAGTCTGCCAACAATAATAAAAAACCATGACCTTGAAAACTCAAGTCTATAATAACGTATATTACATATCAAAGTCAAAACAAAAAGCAAAAGTACAAAACATAACACGTGTAGACAGAAAAAAACAACCGAAAAAAAGAAACAAAAAATGTAATTCTGTCAATGAAACTCAACACTTTATCTCATCCGAACACTCACCGAAAAAATAAAAGAAAAAAGAAACCACTGCGCATAACAAATTTGAAAAAACATACCTTATAATTTGGCTCATTACCAAAACGTAGGAAAAACATATTCGTTCCCTTACACTCCCCCATAAATAAGGACGATGGGTTCGAAAAGGGAAAAATTTTATTATCCAACCACCCCTTTCCACCCCTAAGGAGAAATATGAAATAAAATGAAAATGTAATGGGGAAAAAATACGGAGCGCGCGGCAAGACAAAGGGATGGGATAGGGTAAGGTAGTGTGGAGAATACTTCGTAAGGAATTGTAAGTGATTCAAATGTAAATCCGTCCGACCGTCCGGAAACCGTCCAGACAGAGCCCAAGACGTCGTTCCACGCGTGGTTGCGGTGCAGGTGGCTGGAAATCGGGATCGGAATCTCGGCGGCACTATGAACAGATATCACTAACTATAACTGGTTTACACAGAGGTGACTAACAAATAAATTTAGTTCATGTCTTGCAGTGGTTGACACGCAAGAGAGCGAGCATCCTGAATAATCTAACGCAACTAATTTTAAATTAAGTAGTAATCTATCTATATTTTAGTATCTTTATTTTATCTATATTTTATAAAACCGAAATACCACACACTGATTAATCACGAAATCTCAGAAACTATAATACCTACAAACTTAAAATTTGGCAGGTATATTCCTTATAGGGTGTAGACTTCCATTAAAAACGGATTTTACGAAATTTCACTCCTAAGGGGGTAAAACGGGGGTTGGAAGTTTGTATGGAGAAATCGAATTATACGCAGGCGACGCTGGTGACAGAAACTAGCAAATTATATGTATAGAATTCTACTGACTGTAATTGCATTAGGTTTCCTGTAAAGATAGTATAAGTTTGATAAATAAATAAAATAAACTTAACTCACATGCAATACTAAATGTGAGATGCGGTCACGCAATCTCGATTCAATCAGCGATAAAAATGACCGGAAAGGCAAAGCATGACAATGTCATAAATTTTTTGACTTTATGACAGTTATAATCGCTGACAAAATATGCTTTTTTTCTACAGACCAATTAAGATCTTATAAGTACCTATCAATAAAGAAAAATGCTAATTCCAACAAAGTCTGTCTCCACAGTAGCGATCACGCAGGGCGGGGGTAGACGCCGCAAGCCCGCGGCAATGAAGACTCGTTCCTATAAATCTGCCTTATCATAAAAATATACGCGCGTATCTGCCTACGGCTTTACGATTGTGGCTTATGTACGCACTTTTATTCTTATGTGAGGTGAGTTACTTTTAAGGAGAGTAGATTAAAGGATTTTTGAGATAGAGGGGCTTTAAAAATGGGGGTGAAAGGGAGAGAGAGGCGGTGTTATGAGCATCGATAGTTGGCCAAGTCGTAACTGTCCCGACTTGCGAGTTGTAGCTCGTGAGTCCAAACCAAAGCAGCCGTTGATATTACATAGTATAGCATCTGCCTTATAATGTTCCCACTGCTGGGTCTCAGGCATCCTCTCTAGAAGAGGGAATGGGCCGTAATCCACCACGCGGGCCTAGTGCGGGTTGATGGATGTCACATATCTTAGAATCATAAGGTGCCAGTTTCCTCACGATGTTTTTCTTGGCAGTTTTGAGAGCAGTGGTAGTGAAATAAATTACACAAAGTAAATACGCCTGGCTGGGTTTTAACTTGCGACTTACAATCTATAAGCCAAGCCGTAGGTATTAGATAGTTCATGTAATTATTTTTTATTTTATTTTTTTATTTCAAATAAACTTATGCTTGATCGCAATCCCACATGATGGTAAGCAGTGATGCAATCATCAACACTGTTCTCAAAACGGTTAAGCAAAACATCGTAAGAAAACTGGCATATTCTAGAACCAGAAGTTCGAAGATTTTTGACATCCACGAGCCTGCACTGGGCTCTTGTGGTGGATTACGGACCATGCCTTCTACTAGAGAAGAAGTCCCAATAGTGGGAACATTATAAGGTTCATTATGCTTTGTTAATACAATTTTTTTTTTAAAGTTCCACAGTGTCTTGTGATTTACTTCATTCAATGATTTAACGCCTATTTTATTCCTATGGAGGTAAGTAGAATGACATGTGCTACGAACCTTTCTTTCATTACATTAAAACCCTGTTGGTCTAGTGATTGGTGGCCCTGACTGCTATGCTGTAGGTCGTGGGTTCGATTCCCACCCAGGAAAAATGTTTGTGAGATGAGCACGATCATTTGTTCTATTTCTGGGTGTAATCATCATCATCAGTCTTATAATTTACCTACTGCTGGGACACAGGCCTTCTCTCTAGGAGCGGGGATGAGCCGTAATCTACCACGCAGGCCTAGTGCGGATTGGTGGATGTCACATGTCTTCGAATTTTTGGTTCTAGGACATGCCGGTTTCTTCACGATGTTTTCCTTAACTGATTTGAGAGTAGTGGCGATGAAATAAATAATCAAAAGTAATGCGGTTGGATTTGAACCCGCGTCGTACATCTCGTAAGTCGGGGCCGTTACCACTCGGCCACTACAACTCTAACTCTCTGTCTGTCTGGGTGTAATTTATCTATAATTTGTATCTATTTAGAAATATATAAGTATGTTTATTAGTAAGTTGTCTAGTACTCATAGCATAAGCTCAGCTTAGTTTAGGAATAGATGACGTTGTGTCATAGTTGTGGAATATAATTATATTTGTATGCAGAACCCTGAAGTCCAGGTCCTTTGGAAGGCAAACGAGGAGCCGAAACCAACTCGCAGAGACCCTTTAGATACTTTTAATGGTACGCATCAATACCTATTGAAATTCACGTCAACCCCAAGTATTTTTTATTCATCTTCTAACACCTATTTTAATAATTTTAATATCTCATCCCTTACCAAAATATAATACAAATTAATATATTATAAAAAATCAATATAACCTTTTCTAATATTTAAGCCGTTCAAGTGAAAAATCCTTTCCGACATAATCTTCAAAAGATCCCTTTATTTCGCAGGTAAAAGAAAATCGGGGCCCTTGCAAAAATTAGCCCCCTAGAAGGGGTGAAAGGGGGTGAAACGGGGGGTTTTAAGAGCATTTTTCTCCATACGGAGAGTTTCATTGTTACGACTTTTTGTAAGTGAATTTCGGTGATAGACCGTTTTTAAAAGGCTCGAGAGTTTCATGTGGCTGGGTTTTGCTGATATACTTTTATACCTTACGTATTTGCGAGTATCATCATGAACTTTAGTGGTCATAATAAATATTTATTTGAGTAATAATTAAATCTAGTTCTATATAAAACTTAATAGATATATGTATATACAAATTAAAAATTAATAATATGTACAAACGGGTAGAAAAAGAACTTATTGGGCATCATAAAATTCATCTACATCGATATCAATGGGAAAAGTGCCCAGAACGCTGGCAGCATTGCCACGTTGGATGGCAATGCTGATTCGTTGACCGAAGAAAAGCCCAGCCCTCTGGTCACGGGAAGAGTCAACCAGCTGTTTGCTGATGTCACGAACAACTCGATGAGCGCTCGGACCCCATGGTCCTATTATTTCAACCCTAAACGGCTCAAACATGTAACTACCGATAAGGTTATTATATTTACGCCGTTTGAGGTTTTCTGCACCTGCAGCAGCCGCCCCAACACAGCCTGCCGCACTCAGAAGATGGGATGGCGCAAGGGTGTCGACACAAGTTGCATCCTACACCAAAGGCCTACCTAACTTCCAGGGCATTATGGTCATCCCGTCATGAACTTTAGTTAGTTAATATACACCGTTAAATTTTAGTCGTTTTAATCCCGTTGAGGGTCGATTCGGTACATGAATCACTATCGATTTATAAAGATAAAATTAAAAAATAAAGTACTTTTTTTCTAAAACTCGAATTACTATACGCATGTACGAAATTAATTTCTTTAAGTAAGCGAGTCAATGACCTTGTAGGGTGTTGTCGTGCGTACTAATTACCCACAGTTCATTGGCCTTGATCAGCTGACGTTTACTTAAAGAAATCATTTTCGTACATGCGTAAATTGATTCGAGTTTTAAAAAAAGTACTTTATTTTTTAATTTTATCTTTATATATCGATAGTGTTTCATGTACCGAATCGAGCCTCCGCAGCATTAAAACGACCAAAATTTAACGGTGTGTAAGTTCCATGCAGGAATCGAACTCACGACCCTCACCACACAAGACAAGATGGAATCATCATACATCTTAAACTATTCCAGTATTCCATACATGTGTAACCTTGAACTTGACAGTGGCTGAGCAGCTGTCCCAACGTGAAGTATTGTCTCACTTGTTTTTAGAAACTTCACGTACTATTAGCGGTACATTAATGCAACAAGGCATTCTCTATAGACAGCAAACTGACCTGGAAACCACACCTGGAAGAAGTTTGCAAACGATTAAGCAGATCAGCATACCTTCTATTTCAACTGTCAAAAAAAGTAAATACTGAAACACTCTTAACGGCGTATCATGGATTGGTATCCTCGGTTTTGCGTTATAGTGTTGTTTTTTGGGGACAGTCAACAAATCGAGAACTGGTTTTTAAAATGCAAAAGAGATGCATACGGTCGATGTTTGGCTTAAGAAGGACTGACAGTTGCACTCCATTTTTTAAAAAATATAATATTTTAACTTTCCCTGCTTTATACATCTTGGAATCTTCTTTATTTGTGAAAAATAATCCCCACTTATTCAAAAAACTGGCCACAGTCAAGAAACTACCCATACGTGCTCAATATACACACAAATTATGCCATATTAAATGTAAAACTGCATTGATGAAGAAAAGTTTCTTTGGTATTGCTCCGCAAGTTTTTAATAAAGTACCTGATGCAATTAAATGTATGCCAGTACAAAAATTCAGAAACACTTTACAGAAGCTGCTGAATGACAAATTTATGTAATTAATTAAAATTCTGGAATTATTAATTATGTTATTAGTTATTGTAATTTTATTATAATGTAATTGTATTAAGATATTTATTACAGTTATTAAAACCAAGTAAATCGTAACAATTTTTTTTGTTGACATTATTATTAATTTTTTTTTTCACGACATTTTGATTATTATTTGATTTAGTTTTTGACAACTGTAATATTGCTGACATTATTATTTTTTATCTTTACTGACATTGTTTTTTTTTTTTCTTTTCTATGAGATTTTGTATAATTAATTTAATATTGACATTGGAATTATTATTTTGTATGCCTTTCGGCGGAACATAGGATGGACCCCAAATATTTATATAAGATCGCGATTGTACCCTGTGTTCACAAAATGAATAAATTATTATTATTATTTCCTTTTATTCTTTCTATATACATATAAATTACATTTTTAAATATTTTTTTATAGAAGGTAATACAAAAAAAAAAAAAAAAAACATTTAAAAATATAAAAAATAGTAGCCCACCGGCATCGGGAACAGGGTCCAAGCTACCGGTGGTCAGGGCTCCTGGGAGAGAAACCTCCGGACAATACGCGCCGTGTCCAAGAGTACTGCCTTCTGAATCAGACCCTTGATCCAACTGCCTAACGAGAGCCTCCGCAGGTGTTGGTCGAGGCTCTTGGCTATTAAGCCATTGGCCGTCACGACTATCGGCACAATGACTGCTGTGTCCACTTCCCACATGTCGACAACCTCGCGAGCCAAGTCAAGATATTTAGTTTTTTTTTTCCTTCTCAGCTTTCACGAGGTTCTCGTCATGAGGGACCGCTATATCAATAATCATTGTGCGACGCTCTAGTCGATCTATGACCACTATATCAGGCTTATTGGCAACAATAGTCCTGTCAGTGATTATAGATCGATCCCAATACAATGAGACATTGCCATTGTCGAGAACTGGGTCGGGCACATACCTATAGTACGGTACTTCTGTTTCCACAAGATTGTATTTAAGAGCAAGTTGCTGGTGGATAATCCTGGCTACGAGGTTGTGCCTATGCAAATAGTCTCCGTTAGCTAGATGAGAACATCCAGAAATAATGTGTCGGATTGATTCCCCGGGCCGGTGGCATGCCCGACAGATGTCAACCGTACCGTCCTTCACAATATATTTCCGGTAGTTGTTCGTCATCATAACTTCGTCCATTATCGCACAGACAAAACCTTCGGTTTCCCCGAAGAGGTCACCAAAACGGAGCCAAGATACGGACGCTAATAGGTCTACAGAGGGCCCATGTAAGGCCCGGTAAAAGCGTCCGTGAAGCTCCTTGCTCTGCCATACTTCCCTGCGGTCATTAGTGTCCAGTATTATAGGTTTGCGCCAGTTCTCGTTAGCCAAGGAGAGCGGAGTGAGGCCCTTGTCCACCGCTACCACATCTCGGTGCATGCCCACGTCGGTTTCCAGGAAGTATTCCCTGAGACTGTACACCTCGCGGTTGTGTAGGGTCTTAGCATTTAAGAAGCCGCGACCTCCGCACTTCCGCGGGATGTACAGTCTCATCACCGAAGACCGTGGGTGATGCATCCGATTTGCGGTAAGCAGTGTGCGGACCCTCCTATCCAAGGCGTCAAGTTCTGTCTGAGTCCATTTGAGTATGCCGAAAGAGTACATCAACACCGGCATGACCCAACCGTTGAAAGCGCGCACCTTATTCCCGCCTGATAAAAGACTATTCAGTACTTTATTCAGGCGGCCGAAGAAGCGCTCCTTCAACGACCGTTTCACGTCATCAGCATTGATGCCTAACGCTTCCGACATACCCAAATACTTGTAAGTTTCAGTTGAGCAGAGGGATCTAAGGTGTATGGAATCCGTAAGTTGAATTCCCACGGATTCCATAATCTCTCCTCGCTTTACATGCATGACTGCACATTTGTCCACACCAAATTCCATCCTGATGGCACTACTAAAGGTTTCAGTTACCTTTAGTAGCTCCATCAGTTGCAAGTCGTTGGGGGCAAAGAGTTTCAGATCATCCATGTAAAGAAGGTGAGATATGACCTGACCACCTCTTTTCAACCGGAAGCCTAAGCCAGTACCCTCTAGCAGTGTGCTGAGAGGGTTCAAGGCTAGGCAAAACCACAGAGGACTCAGACTGTCACCCTGGAATATGCCACGCTCAATCCTTATCGGTTCACTGTTCTCCCGAATCTGTCGACATCCCGGATAGCGAAGGACTGTTCTCCACTGCCCCATACACGACATCAAGAAGGTGCGCAGAGTTGTATCAACTTTGTACAGTTCTAGCACCCTCATGAGCCATGTATGAGGAACAGAGTCATAGGCCTTCTTGTAATCTATCCAACATGCCGACAAATTCTTTCGAGAACGTCGAACCTGTTGGCTTATGGCCATATCAATGAGGAGCAGCTCCTTAGTACCGCGGGACCCGTTCCTACATCCATTCTGAGAGGCTGACATGATAGAATTTGTCTCAATATGACTATTGATTTTAGCTCTCAGAATGGATGTAAGCACTTTATAGACCGTCGGCAAACACGTGATCGGTCTATAATTTTTAGGATCCGCAGTACTACCTGATTTGTGGAGCAGGTGGGTTATTCCTGTTGTTAGGAAGGGGGGTAGCGACCCTGACTCTAAGGCAGACTGGAACTGAGATGCCAAGCGAGCATGCGACCTTTGGAACCATTTTATCCAGAAATTGTGCAGCCCATCCGGCCCAGGAGATTTCCAGTTAGGCAACGGACGGACTGCACGGGCTACATCTTGGGGGCTGATGGTAATTGCCCCCATTTCTGGTAAAAGATCACATGTGCGCTCGACCTCTCGGATCCAATCACCCTCGATGTGACTGACAGGCGCCGACCAGATGCTGCGCCAAAATGAACACATGGCGTTATCATCCGGCAGGCGTGTATCAGTCACACCTTGGTCCGGTCGCTCCCAAGCCCTGTAAACCCACCTTTCATTACTTTGGAATGTGCGATTCTGAGTGTACCGCTCCACTCGGCGCTTATACCGACGAATACGGCTTGCCCATGCATAGATCTTCTGCTTCAGGAAGTCGATACGCTCTGTGACGCAGGGCAGATAATCTCGAGGACTAATATCAGTTCCCGAGAATGCCCGCCTCACAAAGCGCATCACTCTAGGGCGAGTATTGCCCTCCCTGAAGCAGATAAGCTTGCCGATGAGTGCTCTAGCCTCACCGATACGGCGCTCAATCCTGCACTGCCAGGCCGGCACGGTTGGTCGTGTAGCTCTGTCAAAATTGGGAAATTTACAGTGAGCTACGCGACATGCCGCTACAGCCCCACAGTACAAGATTGAGTGGGTATCAGTGAGGTCTTCGCTGCTATCAAAACAATTTGATAGCTCCGAATCTAAAGCACACACCAGCGCCCTATTTCTCTTGTGCATGGGCAAACGAGGTAGTCGAGGTCTAAGCCCCGGCGGAGTGGAGCGGCACTCCCGAAAAGCGTCCTCCAAAGCGCTCCTCAATCGTTCATTGCACTGGGTATTCACAGATATAGCCGCGTCATCATCGGCGTCACCAACGTGGTCGGGTCGCGGTGAAGCACTGGGTTGAAGTTGCTCCGCGACCGGTGGTGTAGCAGGTGAAACACGGCTACTCTGCGATTCCAGGCGCAGTCTATCAAGCACAGCATCATCCAACATACGGCTACGCTGGATGACCCGTACCTGATCCGACAGTCGTTGGGCTGTGACGTTGACAGCTGGCTCAAGCACCTGAAACAGAGAGAGCATCCGACCACGGTACGCAGTCAGGTTAGTTCCCCCCTCTGTAGCCCCAAAGTATGAGCGCATGACATTTTCATTAATGGATTGTGTCCATCTCATGCGCTGCACACTTCCACCGACAGCGGGGACCCTATCAGAGGCCGGAGGGCCTCGAGGTCCCAAGCTGGCCGGAGGTCGGCCTCTTCCCCGTCGACGCGCTGGTGGTGGTGTCGTCGGCGGCGAGAAATATTCGTCGCTCGAGCTCGACGCAACTGCAGCTACCGGAATCACTGGACTCACGGCTGGCGCTGGTCCCGGCGGGGTTGGCGTCGGTCCTGGCGGCTGCGAGGCGGAGCTGAGCGATGAATCCGATGGTGTTGGGTGTGTGTTTGTATTTCTAGCCCGGCTTCTTGTCAACATTTCGTTTCCATAGATAGCATTATGCCATGTTGTCTGGTTAAATCATCCTGATACTATTGTATTTATTGTTACTGAAATTCTGGTTTTTTTTTTCTTGTTGATTTTGGGATAATAGACATTATTTATGGGTATATATTATTATTATTATTATTATCTACCAGTCAACGTTTGGGCTTTATTAAAAAAAGACAACATTGTCTTATGTTTGCACAATAAATAAATAACGGCATTTTGCATCGATATATAAGGCGAAACTGAGGGTTAACATTCACTGTAGAATTCTCTGCTGAAATCTTTGTTTCCTGATAGGGATTAACTTACGGGGCGCTCGCCCCAGCCGCCGCCAGGATTCCGATCCTGTTTTCCGGCTTCCATAGCCGCGGGCTTGCGGACGGCGTGCAATGGGTAGCACGCTGTCCGATCGTCCGGTAACCGACCAGACCGAGCCCAAGTCGTCGACGGCGCGTACTGTTCCGGCGTGCCTCAAGGAGCTGTCAGCAAACCGTAGAGGCCCAGCCTACTAGCAGCAGACAGGCAGGGTCGAAGCCTGCTAGGGTCATGGGTCAGCTTCCGAAAGAAAACCCGGCCCCGGCACGATAGGCAACGAAGGAACGGTGTAGGTTTTTAGTCAGTAAGAGTCTGACACTACTTCCCGCTCCACCCAAGGGCGGGATTTGTCATTGAATGATTTTACCAAACATAAAAAAAAAAATAGCTACAACTTATCCAATGATGAATTATCTGATGAAACCAATCCTATAGATGCGAGACACACAGAACAGATCGTTATGGCTACACTTGGGGAGGTCGCTGTCCAACAGTGAACGTATTTTGATTGAAATAATAATGATGACACCACAGGAAGATGGAACAAAGCAGAATTGGTTCCGTTTAGTGGACTATAAAAGACTCAACTGGGTTTTATCAATATTAAACTGAGGTATTTCTCAAAATATCTTGATAAGACGTCGATTACATAACCAGGTCATCTTACCATTTCATAAAGAACCAAACATATAAGTCGCCCTGCCATCTCAGGTCTACCTCGACCCTATTTCGCGCTGCGCATCTTAGCCATCTTTAAATTATAAACTTAATTTGTACTTGGCAATCAGCGAGCGATCAGCAATCGATTTTATCGATAGCATAAGCATAAGCCTTTTAATGTTCCCACTGCTGGGACTCAGGCCTCCTCTCTAAGAGAGGGAATGGGCCGTAATCCATCACGCGGGACCAGTGCGGGTTGGTGAATGTCACATGTCTTCGAATTTTTGTTTCTAGGACATGCCGGTTTCCTTACGATGCTTTCCTTCACGGTTTGAGAGAAGCAGTGATGAAATAAATTATATAAAATAATGCGCTGGGCTGGGTTTGAACCTGTGACATACAACTAGTGAGAGGAGTGGTCGCCAAGCGGTAACGGCCGGGATTTACGACTTTTATCGATAACTAGTTAGAAAATTGTCCCAAGGAAACGTACGGAATAAAATTTTCTATATGTTATGTGTTATTCTGTGTGTGACTGACCTGTTGGTCTAGTGGTTAGTGACCCTGACTTCTATGCCGGAGGTCGTGGGTGCGATTCCCACCCAGGACATATGTTTGTGTGATGAGTACGATCATTTGTCCGGTGTCTGGGTGTAATTTATCTATAATATGTATGTATTTAGAAATATTTATGTATGTGTATCAGTTGTCTAGTACCCATAACACAAGCTCTGCTTAGCTTGGGACTAGACGACGTTGTGTGATAGTGTGTGTGATATATTATTATGTGTGATATTATATTATTATTCTAGGGTATGGTCTACCCGTGTACCAAGTTTCAGAATCCATTCAGCCGTTCAAACGTAAAGAAGTAACAGACATACTCACACAAACGCTCACCTTCTTAATATTATTATGTGATTCTATTCACATTCTTACTAAAACCTTGAAGAATTTCCACGACATTCTAGTCTGTTAAGATTATATCCTGACCAGTATCCTAGTTCAAAGCAGAAACATACCTATCTCTGTAAAATCAACATCCCATCTTTAAAAAAAGTCGTTTAATTTTTTCCCTCAAACCCCGCCTTACCGTTCACTGGCCGAGGACTGAGGGTCGGGGTACTGAGGAGATCCCTCCCAGCTTATAATTGGGAGAGGATCCGAAGTTACACCCTCAGATTAAAATATTTATTTTTGCGATGGAAAGAAAAAGTACGGTTAGGTACAGTCGGGAGCAAAAAGTTCAAAGCTTTTTGAGAAAGGAATTTTGTTCAAAAATTCTGTTGTGATTGAGTTTTGACAGTTCACATGATTTTAATAATAGTGTCAAGACCTGGCTACAGCAGGCTCGACTTCCGGGACCGCTGAATGAAGAAAAAAAAATCTTTTTAACTTTGAATCACTAATACAATAAAATTTCGATGGACAACATAGCACTGCCTCAAAACAATATACCACTTCCTATAAATATGCAAATGTATTCTAGAAATGCCAACATCCTTCGAATCATCAAACAAGCCAGTCCGATAACTCACAAATATGAGCGCGCACTGTTCCCGTGCGCCTCAAGGAGTTGTCAGCAAAATGTACGGGTTCAGTAGGGTCGAGACCTAGTCTGGGGCTCTCTGGAGGTATGAAAATGCATACCAGGGCCCTGGATCCAAGGCAGGGAAGGAACAGGCTAGGTTTTTAGTCAGTAAGAGTATGTATGAGGTTGCATGAGATCTCATACAACCTCGTTGCCGACATCACAATAGTATATTCATCACCATCATTTCAGATTAATGACGTTCATTATTGGACATAGGCCTGCGCCAAGTATTGTCGACCGGTACCGTGCGTCTCGCATGCATCGTATTCCCGCGACCCTCAGCAGGTCATCGGTGCACCTTATAGGCAGCCTACTAAAGCTACGTCTTCGAGTGTGCGAATACTAAGTACTGGGGTTTTATTTAACAACAAAAAAACTTAACATATACAGATGATAAGCATTGCCATACCGCCAGTCTTTTGGACACATTGCCAGTCGACAGCAAAGCAGAGAATTTCTTTGACGCCATCCTTTAGATCTATATAGGTAGTTTATATATGTTACCGCCAATGTAGTAGTCAGTGTAGTTAGAGTACAGATTAACTTGTTAATTTATAGATTGTCTAATTAAGCCCGTAAAAAAGGAAAAAAAGTTTAAATTTATTAATTAACTAGACAATCTGCAGACTTCCTAAGTACTTAATCTGCAGACTAACGACCAAGCATAAATGGTTAAATTATAAAACAGTTGTTGAACAATGCATTCAAATTCAATTTAATTGTTTAATTTCTAATAATAATCTACAGTTTGATGACATTTTACGCATGAAGAAATAATATATTTTAAGACATCCTGACACGGACAGATTAGCCTTCGTGGTATTTTTTTCTTCGCTTCATTAATAAAGATTACCATTTTTCTTTCACAGTTACTTATTAGTTATCATTTCATTAGGCACATTCATCTTCCTGAAAGTTTATTTACAACAACATCACACCATACAACGTGGTAATGCAACCAGTTTTTTGGGCACACTTCTAATCAACAACGATGCGGAGCTACGAAGCGGCAGAAATATTTTAAACCAATATTTTAAGATATTTCGTTAAGCGTTTTTTTTTTTTATTTTAAGTGTGTGTATAGTATTGTTAGTTTAGTTTTTTTTTAATCAACTATATGATAAATAGTAAAATGTAAACATACTTTACAGAAAATAAACCTTCATACTTGCATACCTTTGACTCACTCATTAATTTTAAAATGAAATATAAAACAATAAGATCGCTCAGACAGATATAAACGGCGCGGACTGTACGCGACGATACGCGCCCGTCCTTAAAAGGGTTTGTACCAAAATATAATTTCGGAGTTGACTGTACTTCATTTTCACACAAAAAATATAGAGACGAATTTCTGAATACATTTTTTGTGAAAAGTATTTTCTTATTTGAATGGATTTACGTTTATCTTTTAAAATTCTTAATAGTATTAGATATTCAAGTAAGAACAGAGTACTAAGGTAGGTCTGTTGGATACAGTATGAAGGTTGTCGAAGACGATGAAACAACGCATCATTATCTCCTTAGCTTTTCCTAAGTAGTTTGGGGTCGGCTTCAAGTTTAAGGGCGCCTTCAAATTAGCCACAGTTTCGTGCGACGGGCACGGCAGCAGCGCTGTCGAGTCGGGCTGTTAGGAGAGGGAGTGTGTCTGATTTTTACAGACTAAAACCACACTTACATTTCTTCTTTGTCTTGCGTTCCAGGACCTCGGTTTTCCTTTTTGAAAGTCAATCCATGACCCCAGGCTTCGGCTCTTTTGGGCCCCTCTCTACATCGCAGATTACCCAGTAGTGTTCACCTTAACAGAAATTTTAATGTTATTTTGTACCTAGATATCTCCATTTAAAAAATAATTCACCTAGAAATCAACAGTCGTCAGAAATCAAAAAGTTCTAGGCATATTTATTTTCCACGAAAAATTTTCAACAAAAATTTTGAACAAACTTTCTTCTCCACCGCACTCCCTATTCCCGAGAACCTTTCTAATGGAAAAAAGGATAAAATTTTAGGGTTACCTTTTAATATTTTTTTCATTAAAGTTTTTAATATTAATACGAATGTATTGGAGTTACGTCCACCGGTAATTATTTTCCCGACTTTACGTTTTCCGTGCGGATCGTCGCAGTTGAACGAGTAAGGGAACGAAATGAGCGATTATGTGAGTGAATTGAATAAGGTGAGTGAAGGCTTAGAGATGTGTCAAATGATTACGATGGTTTCTATTTTGGGAGTATGATTTTGGCGGGTTAATTTTTGAAAATGTGTGTATGTGTGTGATTAAATGATTGTTTTTTTTTTTATTGAAGCTATCTAGAAAACATAATCTCAAACACGGCTAGTATACTTTGGTTTATTATAGGGTTCTGGTACCTACATTCTGGCTTCATTATTAGATAAGTTCGTCCCTACTTCCCTTCTTCTTTCAGTCAGTCGTCGACTACTCTCACGTATAAACAAAGCTGTTTTACTTATTTCGACAGTTCTGCTATTATCTTATGAGGAGTTCCGTTCCAAATCTTTGAGGTTCATCATCAGATCATACAATATTTCTATGGGACCAACTCGGAAGTGTAACCATTCAATTAAAATCTGTTCTTACTTAAATCTGTACTGTAATGACCGAGGAATCGGTGAACATGCATACCTACAGCCGAACAATTACCTCCTCCTCTTTGAATTTGGTTAAAAACTCATCATCACAATTATACTGAACTGATAAATGATATTTATTTTGTAAGTAGGTTTTAAAAACACTTTTACACGCCAAATTTTTTTTTGACATTTTAAACTAGATGATGCCGGTGTTTCCTAGCTGACTACCCTGAGAAGAAACACCGAAACAAACTCAGGGGTCAAAGTCTCTTTTAAAGTTCATACAGTAAATATGCATTGGTCAAATCACATGAGGACCATGCAGGTTTGTCTGAAATGGCCTTTTGAAGAAAGAACCATAAAGATTTGACGTTCACAATATTAAAAGAAAAAAAAAATAGTTTACAAAAAGTAACACTTGGCAAAGTATTTATGTCAAACATTAGTTAAAACAATATATATATATATTTACATCTAATTGTAAAATTAAAATAATCTACAATGTCAAATTGTAAAAGATGAACATAAATATCAAATGGTAAAAAAAATAATCATAATAGTAATAAAAATAAAACTAATTGCACAAAAGAAAAAAAACAAAAGAATTGCAGAGCGTACTGGAGCAGGCCAATCCCAAGCCTTTTCGTCCTCAACGACTACGTTGAGGACGAGGCGAAACTTTGCCAAAAGGCTTTTTACACTGTAAAGGACTACCTTTACAGTGTAAAAAGCCTTTTGGCAAAGTTTTCGCTTTACAAATGATTTGAATTTATTTAGGCTTAGTTGTTGAATATGACTAGGAAGTTTATTATAGAAGTGTATACATTGGCATCTAAATGAGCCCCCTATTTTTTTGAGCTGGACTAAGTATTCTGTTGACGAGAGAATTTTTTAAATTCTAGTATTTTTTTCAACTGTGCGCTGGTGTCTAATCGCCGCTGTCACCTGCCGTGACCTGTGCTGTACTTAGTATCGGTGGTGTCCAAATTGTGACCTTTTTAAAATATTTTTCGGAAATAATATAACATGGTGTAAAAATGATTTGAGTCGATTCACTTATTGATTCTTAACAAACTATATTCAGGTTTCGCATATACTAAAAATAATGTTGTATATCCGTGCACTTAAAATAAAATTTAGAAAATCAGTGTCAGGCAATTGCTACGTAGAACGTCTGGCATTATATTGAACTGGACTATTTTGACCCAGCCGTGAGACACACAATGTTGCAGTTTCAATTATTCATTTTTTTTTTTTATTTAAGTTTCTACATACATACTTTCTACATACATCTTTCTTCATTATGTCTGTGTGTGTGTTGTTGTTATTTTCGCTAGAACCTGCATTAAATTAGCTGAATTAGTGAATTAATACGACCATTTTTATCATCTATTTATAGGTTTTCCACAAAACAAGCCAGCAAGAATTCAACCAGCTAGTTGAAAGAATTCAACCAGCTGAAAGTCTTGAAATACTTACACATGTCAGCAGTGGTGGCCCAGTGGTGACAGCCCCGACATACGAATTTAAGTCGTGGTTTCAAGCCCAGCCAGACGCAATACTTTGTGTAATTTACTTCATAACCACTTCTCTAAAAGCGGTGAAGGAAAACATCGTGAGGAAACCGGTATGTCCTTGAACTAAAAATTCCAAAAAAAAAAGAAGAAAAAAAAAGCCATCAACCCACAATGGGCCCGCATGGTGGATTACGGCCCATTCCCTCTCTTAGACGGAAGGCCTGAGTCCCAGCAGTAGGAACATTATAAGGTTGAGGATAAAGATAAAAATTACACCCAAACACAAAACAAATGATCATGCTCATCACACAAACATTTGTTTTGGGTGGGAATCGAACCCACGACCTCCGGCATAGCAGCCAGGGCCACTAACCATTAGACCAACAGGCCAGTCATTACCATTTTGTCATCACTCTTTCGTTAAAAAATACTTCGATACAAACTTACGCGCACCGTCTCCCGCCAGTTTCAGAGCCAAATTCTTTTTGTATATAAAAATGTGCAGGTGTATAAAAATTAATTTGTTTTTCACAACTGTCTGGTCTTCGGTGCGAGTTAATTCCGTCTCACTGATTTTCCGCCATTTCCCGCAGTGAACTGACGCTTTTTAGATATATTTTTGAATTATTTTAAAACTGAATGCTTTTTAAATTAACTGTTTTTTTTTTGTACAGCTTTGTTTTGGTCTGTCAAAAGGATTTGTGAGAGATATTCAGTTGCGCATGTTTAACTTGTATCTATGATTATTTTTAAGGTACACTAGAACCCTTATAGGATCACTGCGTTGTCCGTCTGTCTGTTAAGACCCTTTATCTCAAGAACGCTTGAAGGTAACGGGTTGAAATTAAAACCATATACTCACATCTGCGGTCCCCTGAAGCTCTCAAAAAGTAGTAATAACCTATATATTTAGTGACGTTCATTAATAGGTATCAGTATATAAATATTTATGTTCAATGGATACACATATTCATCATTCACTGTTGGACATAGGCCTCCTCCAGCGTCGCCACAATGGCCGGTCCTGTGCGTCTCGCATCCATCGGACTCCAGCAACCCTGACCACGTCATCGGTCCACCTTGTAAGAGGCCTTCCAACGCTGCCAAAAGAATTAGTGAGAGTTATTTGAGTTGTGCTTGTCTAACTTTGATCTACCTAATAATCTAGACATTTAGGGTCGTTCATTTATAGGTATCAGTAAATAAATATTTATGTTCAATTGGTACATATTATTAACTATTTAATATAATATGTTATGTTACCCCACACTAGGGCTCAATACAGCACTCCTGTATCGTGGGTGCGCTCACCAGCTCACCAGCGTCAGGCACCTCGTAGTTTTTAATAATGTTTCCACAACTATCACACAACAGCGTCTAGTCCCAAGCTAAGCAGAGCTTGTGTTATGGGTACCAGCCAGCTGATAAACATACTTATCTATTTCTAAATACATACATATTAAAGATAAATAACACCCAGACACAGAACAAATGATCGTGCTTATCAAACAAACATTTGCTCTGGGTGGGAATCGAACGACCTCACGGCATAGCAGTCAGGGCCACTAACCGCTAGACCAAAAGGTCAGTCAAAAGTTGTCAGCAAAAATGCCAGACAACTGACTGCAGTTGTCTGGCATTTTTGCTGAACTGGACCTATTTGGCGCAGCCAGGAGACACACAGTGTTAGTTCTCTTTTTTAATTTTAAGTAACTATATATAGTTTCAGCATTGCGTGTTTCTATGCCCAATAAAATATTTTTCTTTCTTTCTTTCTTTCTCACACGTAAATTTACACTTAAATCCTGAACACTCATCTGCAGATAATACAAAAACTTGTTTCGTGTGGGAATCGAACCCGCGACACGGAGCGCAGCAGTCAATCGCTCAACCTCTGTGCCAACCGTGACAGTGTCCGCAAATGATGTTTTTTTTTTTTTTTGATTATATAAACTAGTGCTTGACTTCAGTCTCACCTGATAGTAAGCAGTGATGCAATCGTTGATGCTGAGGCGCTATAATTTATTAAGAGCCTATTCACTCTAACCTTGAAGACACTTCAATTATAATCGGACGGGAAGACCGCATCAGGCAAACTGTTCCAGACCTTCGATGTACGCGGTATAAACGCCATGGCAAAACGCTTACTCCGGACAGTAAAAGTTTCAATAAAGTAAGTGTAGACATTCGCCGGTTTGTCCGATGGTAGAAATGAGATGGCAGAATCTAGTCTTGCAATTCCCAGGCACACTCTCCAAAATGCATCCTGTAAAATGTCGAAAGGCTGGCTACCCTACGGAGAAACCAACTTTCACGCGAGCGAAGCCGCTGGCAGAAGTTAGTGTATATATATACATATATCCGTGAGTGGTGCACATTGCCTAAGAGCGCTATTCAAATCAGGTACGAACCTGTGGCGCCCTCTAGCGTTAACTGACTTAAATGATATTTTGTTCAAGAAATTAGATTTGAAAAAAAATCATTTCGATTTTAAAATTATTAATCTAATATGAAACAAACACTTAACATTTTTATTTTACTCGCCAGTAATACAGTAATCTTACACGAAACACTATTTGAGACCGAACTTATATGGGCTTGCGAAGTTGTTTTATTAGGATACTAACGCCATCTGTTATCGAATAGCTGAAGTTCTAAATTCTCATTGGAGTTTTATTAGAAATTTTCCGTACTTAATTTATTTATTTAACAATTTGTACATACGTATAAAAGGAAAAAAAATAAGATAACAGATAAATAGGTACAGAGGTGATGCTTATTTCTAAAGAAATCTCTTCCAGCACATCTGCGAAAGGAGAGTTAGAAAAAAGAGAAGTAGACACCGTGTGTAATAGTAAAAGGAAAATTAGTACATACACAATGATTGAATGATCTTTATTTCACTTGTAATTTTGACTATGTTTAGGCAGATTTAGTTTTATGTTTATAGCTGTCCTTATTTTACTTTAAAATATCTACATCATTGTTATTCCTGGCCATCTAGTGACGACTAGTGGCCAATTACTCTTTTAATTATGTCTTTTCAAAATGATATGAAATGAGTTATAAACAAAAAAAATGTTTGTTGATTGTTAATAGTTAGTTACGGTAATATGCAATTACGATTTATTGATTCGATTTTTAGTTCTTTGAAAAAAAAAACTGTTGCCCCACGCTTATCACTTATATAGTATTACTTCTCTCGCTCTAGGGTGGATCGTGAGGACTTGTCAGACTTTTACCGACTTAGTCAGAAAAAAAAAATGACAAGTCCTCACGCTTGTGTTGGGATGTTTGTATGTTTTTTGTTGATGTAAACTACACCGATGTTCTTTCTATTCTTTGCGTTCCAGGAACCCGGACTTGCCCATTGTGACACCCTATTAACTTTAAGTTCCTATTGTAATTTTATCTATAGTGTACAATAAAGAATATATCTATCTATCTTCCCTTTCAGAAGTCAACCCATGGTCCCTGTAGGCTTTGGCTCTGCTGGGCTCTTGCGGTTTTGTTATTCTGTCTTTGAGGCGCACATGGAGCACAACGCGCCGTCGATGACTTCGGCTCACTCCGGACGGTTACCGGACGGCCGGACGGCGAGCTACCCATTGCTCGCCCTCAGCAAGCCCACACTTAGCTTGGGGAACTGTACTGTAAGATTACATGAACATTTTTTTTTAATATTCGATATAAACTAGTGCTTGACTGCGACCCCACCTGATGGTAAGCAGTGAAGCAATCGTTGATGGTAAGGCGCACTAGTTTATTTAGAGCCTATTCACTCTAGTCTTGAAGACACCCAAATTATAATTTGATGGAACGACCGCACCTTACTGATAATTACAGGCTGATACTTTGCTAAATTAATTTTGGATAAGTAAATGTTTTATTATTTCTCAAAATCTATCTCAAACACTATCCCAACAAAATCTCTTCCACCAGAACTCAAAACAACGCAATATTATATCTCTTATTGACACCCAACACACTCGATATCTACAAAAAACAACGCTTGTCGAGAGTGGAGTGGGCCTGAATGGAATTTAATCCTCAATCATGTGACAGGCGAGCCGACGATTTACATGCTACACATATGAATTGAATACCGTTTCATTTCCCCACTCCACTCTACGGACGGTTTTTTTAACGGCTAGAGATCCTTGGGAGTGATAGAAAATGTAGGGTTTCTTAGTGAAAATGGGACGTCTAAAAATAGTTCTGTTGTACTAATATTATAAAGGCGAGAGTTTGTATAGATTTTGTGGAGAGTGTAGGCGTAACTCAAACGGCTTCTATGCTAAAATCATTGTATTGTACTTTCTTTTACATAATTTACAAAAATGTTTCATTCGATTAGTTTTCATACATAATTGACGTCTAAAAACAATCTACTTTTTTCCTCTCAAAATATGAAAACATATGTTTGCTTTTAAACCATAAACCTCAAAAAATATAATTTATCTTGCCAGTCGCAAGACTCGCAAGCCAATAAGAGTATGTGACCTCATAATTATATGTCACAATACTTTAAGTGTGTTTTGTCAAACTTTTATACAGATAAGACAAAACGGACGTGAATTCAATTTGACCCTCAAATACTCGTAGACCATGTCCTAGAATATGATATGTGTCCTTTTTATCCCGAATTACTCGTACTAATTAGAAACAAGTTAGTATTTTTACTTAAAAGGTACTGTAATGAATTACTGACCCGATTACTTTTGTTCACTGGCAGACAGTTTCACATTCACTGAGTGACGGATAAAATTACAAAAAAGACACGAATCATATAGAAGTATATTATTATACTTAAAGTCACCCAAAGGGCAATGGAAAGGGCTATGCTCGGAGTTTCCTTGCGTGATCGAATCAGGATGAAGATATCCGCAAGAGAACCAGGGTTGCTGACATAGCACGTAGAATCGTCAAACTTAAGTGGCAACGGCCGTTGGGGCCGAAAAGCCTCCCACAAGGTAAACCGATGACCTGGTCAGGGTCGCTGGAGTCCGATGGATGCGAGACGCATAGGACTGGCCATTGTGGCGACGTTTGGGGGAGGCCTATGTCCAACAGTAGACGTCTTTTGGCTGAAATGATGATGATGATGATGATATTATTTTGGTGCGGTTAAAGTCGAATCAATTATATAATAAAAGACACAGCAAATTAAACATAATTATAATTACGTACCATAAAAAGTTTTTTATTTTTTCATTTAGTTTAGCTGAAATTCAAGAATTATTAGGAATATACAACATCATGAACTGCTGTATGTCTTTTATTAACATTTGCCTATTGCCAGTTATTTTATGAGACGTAATTCAAGTAAAAAAAAACAAATACATTAACAAAAAGAAACCCTTAACATACTCATTACTTAAGCAATCAATTACAAACACATTAGGCACAAAATTAATTACGCTTGTGATAAACACCAAAAATACTACAGAACCCTTTTCTTCATAGGCGCAAACAAGCGGTATTTTTTCCCGACCTTTTGCAATTACGACGCGCACGACTGAACGTCAGCGAGAGTGACGTTTTTTTTACTCTTTTTTTCCTTTTTTCCAATTTATCGTTTTTTCCACAGAAGGGTGGATTTTTCGCTTATTTACCCGCTTCATTGGCTTGTAAGTGAGCTGGGGTTGGGTTTTTTGCATTCTTTTGTATTTTTTTTAAACGAGGCCTTTTGACAAGGCTTATTGGATTTGGGTCAAAGAGTTTTTATGTTGGGGTACATTCTTATTGGATTCTTTTGTTGACCTAGCGCGCACTCTGGTGGAATTAATGTGAACTACGAACTTTGGTAGCGACATCTGTGGTCGAATAGTTGAAGTTATGTTTTTAATTTTTTTTTTTTAATTGAAAGTGAATTAAAATGGGCAAATGTTTTTGAGTTTTATCTATCTATAACCCAGTTAATTATTCACGGTAAAGTGATTATTACTTAGACAACACACAATAAAATGATTTATTTTAACTACTGTACTAGCGTCATCTAGTGTGTAATAGTTTTTAATTTAAGGTACGATTAAGGTAGGTTCTGGCTCTGGAAATTAGAGATCTTTGTTTATTTTAAAATGTTGTTAGTTTTCTCGACCAAAAAATAATATTTTTTCTCAAAACAGTTTTGCTAACGGACAGTGGAAAGTTTTTCTAATTGGAATTTTGAAAACAAATCAAATAAAAATATTTATGTCTCACACAAGAACTTACAAAGTAAAAATAAACAAAATAAAATATAAATCTTTCGAGTTTAATAAGGTGCTTTTTTTAGCATATGCTGCGAAATGATCGTTAGATAATAATTGTTCCTATAAATGACTACTACCTACTTAAAAAAAAACCCTAACAGGCGTTTACAAGGAGCAAACTTATGTGTTATATTTTAAGAACTAAACCACTCCCATGGGCTGATGATGATCATCAGGATCTTATGATGTAAAGCATTTTCATACCCAACGCTTTTTTTAAGTTCCCAAAAAACATAAAAAAATTGTACCTACATAACTAAAATTAAGATAGCGATTATATTTCTCCAACCTGTCACGGAAAACAGAAGTTCTTCGCTTCTAATTTTTTTTTTTGTATTTCGTGTAAAATAGAAATAATAAAAAAAGAATTGTATAGGCACACCAATGACTTATTTACAATATAATTTAAAAAATATAATAATAATTATGTATGATGTGATCCTGTGTAAAAAAGTCACATACAGGTATGCACAACATTTTGAACAGTACAGTAATTAATTAAATATATTGAAAACGATAAAAAACAAACATTTAAAACAGGTATAAAAACAGAGATAATAGACCAATGTTCCAAATTAAAATAAATTGAAATCACATTATTATCAAATTAAATTAAACTACATTATTAACAATTATATTATGTCAATTCTGTCACATTATAAGTGGCATAATGTCATATTCAAGGACTTGGTCACACATACACACACATACACACACACATACACACACACACACACACACACAAAACACACTACAAATTATACACTACATACTTCACACTTACTGTTAAGTCTGGGACATTGTTTTTCTTAATATTAAGATGGGCGTTGATAGTTGCGACACAGTTTGTAACTTTTGCAACTGTCATCGTTATCTATGTCTTTATTGTCAGCTGTTTTGTGTCCAAAATAAATATTTTTATGTTTTATGTTTAACATTTCTGTAAGTTTCATCCAAATTCGTTCCGCAGTTTAACAGTTAAGATGTTACAAACATACACACCCTCACATACATACCTAAAAACTTTTCCTGTAGAACATTAGTGTTTTTTTTTATGGTGGTAAAATCATCCAATGACAAGTCCCGCCCTTGGGTGGAGCGGGAAGTAGTGTCAGACTCTTATTGACTAAAAACGTACCCCGTTCCTTCGTTGCCTATCACGCCGGGGCTGAGCCTTCCTCTCAGAAAACGGCCCTTAACCCCAGCAGGCTTCGATCCTGCCTGCCTGCAGCTAGCAGGCTGGGCCTCTACGGTTTGCTGACAGCTCCTTGAGGCGCGCGGGAACAGAACGCGCCGTCGACGACTTGGGCTCGGTCCGATATGTTACCGGACGATCGGACAGTGTGCTACCCACTGCACGCCGTCCGCAAGCCCGCGCCTACGGAGGCCGGAACATTAGTGTTATTTTTTTACAAATGTCTCTTTTATTAACCTTTGAAAAAATTGAAGTGTTCGTCTTGCAAGGGATTATTAGGTCAGAACATAAATCGTCAAGCAAAAAGTTCCAAAATAATCACGAAGATTTTATGAAGGAGCGGTTCAATATACTATAATAACATATTTATATTAATTTATTTCTAATAACAATAAACTCATTTTTCAGTACTTGTACCTAAAACAGTTTGTTCAATTATTACAGTAGAATTAAAAAAGATAATTGTATTGTTGTTACTAAGTAATTGAAATTATTAAAATTAAATGTCATTTGATTACAATTAGTTTATCTGTCAGTATACATTGTAGAAAGTCGGTTTCTCCATACAAAGTTCCTACCCCCGTTTTACCATCTTAGGGGTAGAGTTTCATAAAATCCGTTCTTAGCGAATGTCTACACCCTATAAGGAACCTATCTGACAAATTTTAAGTTTGTAGGTGTTATAGTGTTTGAGATTTCGTGATTAATCAGTGAGTGATATTTCGTTTTTATATCTATATATTGATTAAAGTAAATCAGCATACAATAAAAACCAATTAAACTGCATTATGAAAATAAAATTATCTCACGTTTGTACTATAAAATTTCCCCACAAACCCGAGAAAAAACTGACTTCCTCAGCCAAGTAAATCCGTCTAAAATCCCCTAAAACCATAGATTATCCTGAAAAAGCACCCCCTGAACGAGAATTAAGTCCCAATTACAGGTATCATGTAAAAAATATTCCCTAACCTGTGGTTATTTGGCTGCTGGGCTAAAAGGGGTGAGGATGAGTGGCCAAATGGATTTTTAAGTGGCGCCACTGTCCGCCAGTGATTTATTGTAAGAACAACGACTTTATGCTCAGATAGGGTGGAAAGGGTTTTTTTTAAAGTACCTCTGTTTTTTTACTACAATTATTTTATCTGTCAGCATATATATTTAATGTCGACTTAACTGTCTCTTTTTAGTCATCCACAAGTCATAATTTATTTCAAATTTGATCATTCAAAAAAAAAAACCGATGTCATTTTTTAAAAGTGAAATATATGGTCATACCTGCCAAAATTTTAAATCTATTCTCGTTATAAGTACCTTCCAATTAGAATTTTTATTTTTGAGAAGGGTGAATTTGTCTTACTGGAACAAAAAAAAAAGCGGTGTATTCCAATTCAGCTAAGTGATAAGAAATTACAAGCAGTCAGCTTGTAACTAAATAATTTTAATCAATAATCACACTAATAGCACTATCACTTACATTCAAATAAAAAAGTGTGTATGCTCGTAGTAAACCTAAATCCAGAACACCGCCAAAACCGAACATATTTATGACAAACATACATACAACACTATTTTTAGTGTAATTATGAAACATTATTACATTACACACCTAATTATTAACACTACTTTTAGTATAATTATACTAAAAGTAGTGTTAATAATTAGGTATAATTATATTTTTTCCCAAAAATAATTATAGAAGGTCACAAGTTGGACACCACCGAAGCTAACTACACCACAGGTCAATGCAGGTCGTTTTTTTTTTTATTTCATGGTAGGTGAAAATCATCTAATGACATTCCCCGCCCTTGGGCGGAGATAGTGTCAGACTTTTACTGACTAAAAAACCCACCCCGTTCCTTCGTTGCCTTTCAAACTAAGGCCGAGCCTTCTTTTCAGAAGCCGACCCTTGGTCCTATTAGGCTTGGACCCTGCCCGCCTGCTCCAGCGTGTCTCCGGGCGGTCCACACAGTGGCGACACCCGAGCGTCTCCTCTGTACAAATTCGGCATAGGTACTTACCAAATCACTGCAGGTCTTTGCGGTCATTAAGCGCCAGCACACAGCTGGGTGCGGGAGCAAAACAACCCCTCAGTCTTCCGGATGGCCTGGTAACCATGTGGTTGTGTGGACAACCAGGTAACATAACAAGCTAATAACTTCGTGATGTTTCATGATACAGTTATGATTTTTTTTCTGATTTGGCATATACTACAAATAAGGTTGTATGGATGTACGTTGTTCGCACTTTTTAAATGGGCAGCATCTGTATGAAGCATAACTCATGGAGAAGAACTTGATATGTTAACCAGTCTCTTTTCTCCTCCACCTTGAGTTGATTGGTAGAGAATGCAATGAGAATGGTTCCGTACAAACCTATCTATGAAGATAGTTCAATAATACCCGAATCGAGTTTTGAAGATTTATCCGAATCACAAATAAGTTTTTTTATTTATGACGTAACTACAGATTTACAGTTCTCAGTTTTTTCCCTATATTTGTGCTCTGAGATCTTGCTTCATGCCAAATTTCAGGATTCTAGATCAGCGGGAAGTACCCTATGAATTTTAATTCCTTTGTGGTGTCGAAATATACGTTTTTTGTGGCGTAAACGAACGAATCTTTTTTACCGTTTATTTTTTCACAGCTTCTAGAGATCACAGACTTGAGTATATGGTTTAAATTTTAACATGATATCTCCACGTATTATTGAGATAAAGGGTCTTGATCATTCAAATACGGCAATAAGAGACACAATAGAAAGACAATAGGTGTGCGGACACCGGCGTTCGCTTGGGGCTTGAGTAATATATATAATATAAAAGACAACAAAGTGATCTTATAAGGGTTTCGGTTTTTCCTTTTGAGGTACGGATCGCTAAAAATACACAATTTTTCTCAAAAAAAGAAAATCCTTTTCCACACAACACAGCCAGTTCATTGCTTTTTTTCGTCCGGACATACGCTGGAGGCTCGATTACTGCCGCCCCACAAATCTGTTAATCACTTACAGCGCTTTTTTACCGCTGCAAGTTAATTTAACGCTTGTTTGTGCGGTTTGCCACACGAGGGCGCTGGTATCGTTCGTTTTGTTTTTTTTCCTGAAGGTGAAGAGGAAAAGTTGTGTGAAATGTAAAAAAGTTATGTTTGACAGTGACAGTGACAAAATGCATTTTATTGTTGTGCATGTTTGTTCAACTACCGAACTAGATTTAACTAAGACTTAATAATACAAAGCAAAACAAACCTACTCAAATAAGTTGTCTTTGCAAACCATACTTTTCACTCAACATTTGACAAATCGAGCAACCAGGGCAACTTCTTACCGCCTAGTAGTCTATGGCTATTGCGATATCGAATTTTCTTCCCCTGAATTGTTCCATACTTTCTTACCGTTTAAACCTTCCCTGGAGTATCACGAATATTTCAAGACCGCAAGCAAGCCAAGCGTCAGCCTTATAATGTTCCCTCTGCTGGGACTCAGGCCTCCCCTCTGTAGGAGAGGGAATGGGCAGTAATCCATCACGCAGGCCCAATGCGGGTTGGTGGATGTCACATGTCTTCGTGACATCGTGTCAATTTTTGGTTCTAGGACATGCTCTCCTCACGACTTTTTCCTTCACCGTTTTGAGAGCAGTGGTGATGAAATAAATTACACAAAGTAATGCACCTGGCTGGGTTGAACCCGCGACCTACAACTTGTAAGTCGGGGCCGTTACCACGGCCACAACTGCTCTCAAGACCGAAATTGGCCAAATCGGTCTAGCCGTTCTCGAGTTTTAGCGAGACTAACGAACAGCTAAGTATTCATTTTTATTATAAAAAGATATAGAGTAAGGTTGGTTCAAAAAATGACAAAGTCATAGATATCAAACTCATAAAGAGCTGTTAGAAACTGACGTAATCTTCATTCTGCGAGCGAACCTAATGCCTTGATCACATGTACCGAGCAAACGGTCGAGCCAGTGCTCTCGGCCGAATACTCGGTACGTATAAACGTAGCACCGAGTGCTCGTCCGAGCGCTTATCTCTACAACTCGCTTACATCACTGTCTCGGCCGAGCAACATCTTACTGTTCCGCCTTTTTACTCGGTACGTGTGATCAAGGTATAAGTCAGCCTGCCTAAACATATTAGGTGTCAAGGTAACTAAGTTGCTAGCTCGTCGCGTTAACCGCCGCCATAACCTAGCCCATTTCGCCTGCCTAGTTTTGTACCTAGCCAGGCTGTAATCTTCGTGAAAATGCCTCATCCTATTAGGTGTTCGTTTAGATGGTTGGAAGAAAATGAATGAAGTTTCTGGTCGTGAAAAATTATTGTGTAGACGAATTTATGTATTTTTACCTACCTTCGTAAGTCGTGGCCACAGATATAGATAGACATAGATAACGCAAGCATCACGATCTGTATGAAAACCAAGCTTGCCATTTTTTGACTACCTATTATGACGTCACAAGCACTATTTAGTGAAGACGCCGCCGCGTACGGCGTCCCCCTCGCTCCAACCCCACACCAACAGCACAATTAACCATTTTTATATTTTAACTGTGTACTTTTATTTTTAGCTGTACTCCGATGCAGACTGAGCGCGAAAGTGACCACTTACGATTTTTGTACGTAAGCTAGGCACGCGAAGTAGTTGCTCTTGCGTTATCTAGGTATATCTATATCTGTGGTCGTGGCTTACGATTATTGTTCTAGTCGATGATTTTTTTTATTACAGATATACTTGTAGAACCTTTATTTGTATAATCCTGAAACTCATTGCATGATTTCCCAATTTTAAAAAAAGAATCCTGATAGTAGGTAGTTTGTTTAGAACTAGCTACTAAATATATTTCAGCTATTTTTTAAACAAGTATCTTTTGATAAAATACCTATCTTAATTATTTATTTATTTACTTATTTTATTAGGGACAAAATTAAAATACAAAATAAAAATACAAATATTTTTATTTGTTAAACACAGGTAGGAAAAAAAACAGTTACATGCTAGAAAAAATACAAACACATTCTTAAAACTAGATGCACAAAACACCATGTCCACCTTTTAATATAAATATGAATAACAGAAGTAAAAGATTGTGGTAAGAGTTATCCAAATACAGCTAATTTCGTGACATATCACTGTTTTTTTGTGTAAATAATACTGATGCACTACCAGTGAAGTGCTTTGATTCTCATTTTATTTGCCAACAATTAGGATAATTATTATGAGGATGCAAACACTACCTTTTTACTGAAAAATTTAACTTAAATGTACTTAACATTTAAATAAAATGTCAGTTCTTGAATTATAAATTATTTTTTTAATTACAGTATAATAATAAACAAAAATAATATTCTATTTTATTTTTAGAAAACGTGTTGAGCCGACCCCAAATAACATGGGAAAAGGGCAGGAAGATGATGAATAATATTCTACAACTTTCACACGACGCCATCTAGTCTCAAAAAAAAAAAAAAAAATCTAGTCTCAAACTACGCAGACTAGCAGAGCTTTTTCTGTGAGTACTAGAATACATACATACTACAGAGACACAGAATAAATGATCGTACCCATCACACAAACATTTGTTTTCAGTGGGAATCGAACCCATGACCTCCGGCATAGTAGTCAGGGCCACTGGCCTCTAGGCCAACTAAACCAACAGGTCATTCTGTAAAAGAGACTACTTGGGTCAATAACTTACCTTATATTATTGACACAATATATTTTGTAGAAACATAATTTGAAATCACGAAAGATGTAGGAGGGTGTCTTTGAGACTGTTGAATAAAGTTACCACAAGCACTTTTTTATTGTGGAAAATGATCCAATGACTTATCCTGCTCTGGGTGAAGCGGGAGGGTATGTCAGACTTTTACTGACTCCTCCACCACCACCACCTCCACCTGTGTCTTTCTGTTACTCTTACCGTTCTAAGACCAAGGTCTTCCTTCACCGTTTTTGAGAGCAGTGGTGATGAAATAAATTACACAAAGTAATGCGCCTGGCTGGGTTTGAACCCGCGAACTACAACTCGTAAGTCGGGGCCGTTACCACTCGGCCACCACTGCTCTATATTTATGTTTATTATAATATTAGTATATTTATGTTATGAGACCTTAATTCATGCCAAATTTCAAGGTTCGAGGTCAACAGAAGCACCTTAAGATTCCCTTGAGAGTGTCGATTTGATTTTTTCACAACTTTAAGAGACCGCAAATTTGTCTATATTGTTTTAATTTCAACTCGATACCTCCACGCGATCCTGAGATAAAGGGTCTTGACACACAGCCAGACGGAGAATAAAGTAAACCTATAAGGGTTCCGTTTTTTCCCTTTTGAGGTACGAAACCCTAAAAAAGGCACCTAGGCTAGATTTTAAAAAAATAATGGCCACGGAAAAATCATTTTGAAAAGATTACCTTTTCTGATCTTTTATTATACACCGTTAAATTTTGGTCGTTTTAATCCCGCGGAGAGTCGATTCGGTACATGAAACACTATCGATTTGTAAAGATAAAATTAAAAAATAAAGTACTTTTTTTCTAAAACTCGAGGTAATAATTATACGCATGTACGAAATTAATTTCTTTAAGTAAACGAGTCAATGACCTTGTAGGGAGTTGTCGGTCGTTGCGTACTAACTACCTACAGTTCATTGGGGTGCCATGACAGAAAACCTCCACGAGTGCCCGCAGGCTATAGTTCCCTTGCGGATACGTTCGGAGCGAAGGCTAGTCTGCGGGACGGTGCACCCTGGGAGGCGGCCAACCACCCCCTTGGGCACTCCTGCCTAAGGGGCCTCGATGGCCGTCTGCGAATGTTCTGTCGGGAGTACGCTTCAACGCGTGTCCCTCTGCTCTAGCAGAGGGCACAGTGGCGAAGCAAGAGCGGGCTCGGCGTGCACTCACCCTGCCACCGGGCAGGCAGGAGGAAGGCTTACTCCTCCTTCTGCCACCGTTGTTCTCGTAGCCCCAGAGATTGTCCAAGGTCATGTTTCTGACTTTTGATGGGGGTCGAGGGTCTTGGCTTAACCGCCCGGGCCGCGAGGAAGACAACCTCTATAAAAAATCACCCCAAACCTCCAAGCGGCGGCGCACCGTGAGGGAGGTTGTTAGCTTGACTAATGGGTAGCTAAATTAGTCTCTAGTGCGGACCACAGTTTTTGAGCAAGTACCCGAAGTTTTTACTCGTGGGAATCAAATGGAAACTAGCAAATTTTTTGAACACCCATCGGAGAGTGATGCGCGGTCGGAGTCCGACGCGGCATCCAGAAGGAGCTCAGGCTCGGAGGAGGAAGATGTGGCGGAGGCGGGAGGCGACTCCGGAAGAAACGCGAGTTTCTTCCGGAAACGCTCCCTATCGAAGGACAGACCGTCCTCCGATGAAGCCGAAAAGGGCTCGGCCCGAAAAATCCCCACCAGTGGGCGGGGATCGGGCCGAGCATCGGGAAGAGGAAGGGGAGTCACCTCCCAGGAGGTGACTGAGCGAGCTGAGAGGCTCGCCGCGGAAGGGCGCCACCCCGCTGCGATCAACGCTGCGATGGACCCCTCGGGGCCATCTGGCAGTGAGCGCGAAGACTCCGCCGAGGAGTCGCGCAGGACCTTCGGCGAGCTAGTGGTCGCTGCGCTGAGGGACATGGGCCGCAAAAGGGAGAGGACGTCGAAGGAGAAGACGGTTCTCCGCCACGCCGCTTCCCTACAGGAAGCCTTCGACGTCGCTCTCAGAAAGAGCGTGGCGAAGCTCCGGGCTGAGCTCAAAGCCGGGCTTCGGGCCGAGATCCAGGCCGAGCTCGCTGGGGTCCATGGGGCCCGCAGCCAGGAGCCCATGGAAGGGGGGCGCAAGCAAGGGCAGGGGCAAAGTCGGCCCCAGCCCCAGCATCAGCCCCAGCCTCGGCCCCAGACCGAGTCGGGAAGCCAGCTGCTGACGCTGGTGCAGCGGGAGCTGGCTGCTTTTCAGCAGCAGCTGCAGAAGCAGCTGCAGGAGCAGCAGCAGCAGTTCCAGCTGCGGATCCAGCAGCAGCTGTCCCTGCTGGAGGGCATAGTGCTGCGCCCCCCGCTAGCGGCCTCCGGCCAGCGTAAGGCGGCATCTTACGCCGCTGCCGCGGCTGGGCCCATGGCGGGCCCGTCAGGGCAGACTAGGCGCGGGGCCGTGGTGGCGAGCCCCGCTGTGTCTGCCCCGCAGGGCAAAAAACAGCAGCAGGGGAAGCCAACCCCTGCGGCTCCCCCCAAGAAGGGCAAGGCGGCACCGGCCCCTAAGGCGGCAGGAGCCCCTACCGTGGTGGCTAATAGGCGGCCTATGCCGCCTCCCCAGCCTGCGGAATCTCCGGCCGAAGCCGAATGGCAAGTGGCCGGAGCCAAGAAGCAGGCAGGAAAGGCGAATCGGGCCGCTAAAAAACGCCAGCGGCGGCAGTGGCGAAAACGGATGGCTGGGATTCGCGCCCCGCGCTCCACGGCTGTAGTGATAACACTGCAGCCGGAGGCAGCGAAAAAGGGTGCGACCTACGGCCAGGTCATCCGCAAGGCGAGGCAGGCGGTGGACCTAAATGAGTTTGGGATCACCGGGGGCTTCCGGATGCGGCATACCGCGACCGGTGCCCTGATGCTGGAGGTCCCCGGGGCCAACAGCGGCCCCACCGCAGACGCCCTGGCGGAGAAAATCAAGGCGACCCTGGATGCGGAGGAGGCCCGGGTGTCCAGGCCCACAAGATGCGTCGACATGCGCATTATGGGCCTGGACGATTCCGTGACGGCCGAGGAAGTCGTGGCCGCTGTCGCTAGGACGGGGGGGTGCCTTACCGACCAGGTCCGGGCGGGCGCCATCCGTGCTGACGGCACGGGCATGGGGGCAGTGACGGTGAACTGCCCCCTGTCAGCGGCCAGGATCATCACGGGGGAGGGCCAACGGCTCTTGGTAGGCTGGGTCTCCGCGCGAGTTAAGCTGCTGGAGCCTAGACCGCTGCGCTGTTACCGCTGCCACGTGGGGCACCACGTGGGGGTCTGTTGCGCAGCGGAGGAAGATCGCAGTGACCACTGCTTCCAGTGCGGTCAGTCCGGCCACAAGGCCGAAACTTGCAGCGCAGCCCCGCACTGCTACGCATGTGCGGCGGCGGGCAAGCCGGCCGACCACCGGGCTGGGAGCAGGACCTGCGATCCCCCTGCCAAGGCCAAGGGCAAGGTGCCAATGCCGTCGTTGCTGGGTTTGACTCCAGCCTCCCCGTGGTCGTTTGCGGGGACTTCAATGCCTGGAACGAGGCTTGGGGTTCCCGGTTCACGAACCAGCGGGGTCGAAGGGTTGAGGAATGGGCTCTAGGACAGGGCCTACTCGTCCAAAACCGGGGTTCTGTCCCCACGTGTGTACGGATGCAGGGCGAGTCGGTGGTGGACGTCACGTTCGCCAGCCCTGCACTGGCACCGCGCGTCGTCGACTGGCGCGTCATAGAGGAGGTGGAGACGTACTCCGACCACCGGTATATCCGGTTTGACGTCTCCGCCCAGACCTCGACCGCGCCGGTCCGACGGACCCCGTGTGGTCCGCGTTGGGCGCTGAGGCAGCTGGACAGGGACCTGCTCCAGGAAGCCGCGATGGTACAGGCCTGGGTGCAAGCACCGGACAGGCCTGTCGACATCGACGTCGAGGCGGACTGGTTCCAGGTGGCCATGTCGCAAATATGCGACGCGGCCATGCCCCGAGTCCGGCCAGGACGTGCCCGGCGCCAAGTACACTGGTGGTCGCCAGAGATTGCGGCACTGCGCGATGCGTGCAATGCTGCGCGACGCCGGTATACTAGACACCGCAGGCGCCGCACCCGTCCACCGGGTGCGGAGGCCATAGAGGCGGAGCTGTATGAGGGATACAGAGCTGCAAAGCGCACCCTCCGAGCGGAGATAAAGCGGGCCAAACTCGAGGCCCGCAACGTGTGGCTGGAGTCTCTGAACGTCGATCCGTGGGGACGCCCATACAAAATGGTGATGGAGAAACTCCGCCCATGGGCTCCCCCGCTGACTCAGAGTCTCCGGCCCCAGCTCGTGGAGGGTGTGGTGAGCGCTCTGTTCCCTACGCGAGGGGAGCATACTCCCCCGCCTATGGCTCCGCCACCAGCAGCGGTGTCCGACGCGGACCACGACGGCAACGACGGCAACAATGCTCCAGAGGTGACCGAGGTGGAGATGAGAGTGGCGGTGCGAAGGCTGAGTGCCAAGAACACCGCCCCAGGACCCGATGGCTTGCCTGGAAAAGCCTGGGTCCTGGCCATGGAGGAACTCGGGTCTCGACTGAGAGGGCTCTTCAGCGCATGCATGGAGAGGGGCCAGTTCCCGCTTCGCTGGAAGACGGGGAAACTGGTCCTTATCGCGAAGCCGGGGCGCCCCGCGGACTCTCCGTCCGCGTATCGGCCCATTGTGCTGCTCGACGAGGTGGGCAAGCTCTTTGAAAGAGTAATTGCAGACCGCCTCGTCGTGCATCTGGCGCGGAAGGGGCCGGATCTTGCGGACGGCCAGTTCGGATTTCGCAGGAGGCGCTCCACTGTGGACGCCATCATGCGCGTGCGAGCCCTCACGACGGGGGATGCGGTGTCCCGGGGCAGGTGTGTCTTGGCGGTGTCTCTGGACATCGCCAACGCCTTCAACTCCCTGCCCTGGAGTTGCATTGGTAGGGCACTCCGGTACCACCGGGTGCCCGACTACCTCTGTCGGGTGATCGAGGCCTACCTGTCGGACAGGTTCATCATCTACCCCGGTCATCAGGGGGAGCTGAAACGGCGAGAGATGTCGTGCGGTGTTCCGCAGGGATCGGTACTAGGGCCGCCCTTGTGGAACATCGGGTACGACTACGTGCTGCGCGCCGACCTCCCCGACGGGGTCAGCGTGGTCTGTTACGCAGACGACACGCTGGTCCTGGCGCGGGGACGGTCGTACCAGGCGGCGGTCGAACTAGCGACGCGCGGGGTTGCGACAGTCGTGGAGAGGATACAGCAGTTGGGACTCGAGGTGGCATTGCACAAGTCCGAGGCCATGTGTTTTCACGGCCCTCGGAGCGCGCCACCTCCGGGCTCCCAATTAACGGTAGGAGGAGTTCACATCGGCGTCGGGTCGACGATGAAGTACCTGGGACTCGTCCTCGACAGCCGGTGGAACTTCAAGGAGCACTTCCGACGTCTGGCTCCCAGGTTGAATGCGACTGGGGCTGCGCTCAAGCGGCTCCTGCCGAACCTAGGGGGTCCAGACGCCTCCTGCCGGAGGCTCTACGCAGGCATCGTTCGGTCCATGGCCCTTTACGGTGCGCCGGTGTGGGCGCCATCGCTACGGAAGCGAGTGGCGGCCCGGCTAACCGCCTGCCAGAGGGTCATGGCCATCCGGATGATCCGCGGATACCGTACGGTGTCCTGCGAAGCGGCGAGCCTCCTTGCTGGCCTACCACCGTGGGATTTGGAGGCAACAGTCCTTGCACACATGCATGACTTACGCGTGGAGATGCAACGTCGGGGCGAAACTCCGCTGCCGCGACAAGTCGCGGCATGGCGGACAGAGCTCCGGCGGGATCTCATGGTGAAATGGCGAGAGCGATTGTCGCAACCTCGTGCTGGGCACGCCACGATCGAGGCGGTAAGGCCCCTCTTTGAGGCGTGGCTGGAAAGGCCCCACGGCGTCGTCACCTTCCGTTTGGCGCAGGTGCTGACCGAGCACGGCAAGTTCGGTCCGTACCTGTACAAGATTCGTGCGGAGACGACGCCCGGGTGTCGCCACTGTGCGGACCGCCCGGTGGACACGGTGGAGCACACAGTCGAGGTGTGCCCCGCTTGGGAAGAGCAGCGCCGTGTCCTCGTGGGGGCGATCGGCGGCGATCTCTCGCGCCGGGGCTTGGTTCAAGCCATGCTCCGGAGCGAGGAGGAGTGGCAGGCGGTCGCCTCCTTCTGCGAAGCAGTAATGCTAGTAAAGGAGGAGGCCGACCGCCTTAGGCAAAGGCGGACGCGCCGCCGCCGCCGCCGGGTTTCCGATCCCAATTTCCGGCCACCGTAGGCGCGGGCTCGCGGACGGTGGGCAATGGGTAGCTCGCTGTCCGTCCGTCCGGTAACAGACCGGTCCGAGCTCAGGTCGTCTACGGCGCGCACCGTTCCCGCGCGCCTCAAGGAGTTGTCAGCATACTGTAGGGGTCCAGCAGGGCCGAAGCCTACTGGGGCCAAAGGTTATGTGAGACTGTCACCAAAGGCCCCAGGATAAAGGCAAGGAATGGAAAGGTAGGTTTTTTAGTCAGTAAAAGTCTGACACTGTTTCCCGCCCCACCCAAGGGCGGGATTCGTCATTGGATGATTTTTACCTACCACAAAAAAAAAAAAAAAAAAAAAAAAAAAAAACCTACAGTTCATTGGCCTCGATCAGCTGACGTTCACTTAAAGAAATCAATTTCGTACATGCGTAAATTAATTCGAGTTTTAAAAAAAGTACTTCATTTTTCATTTTTACCTTTACAAATCGATAGTGCTTTATGTACTGAATTGACCCTCCGCGGGATTAAAACGACCAAAATTTAACGGTGTATATCTTTAAAATCCACACTAAACTTCAACCTCCATACAAGAAGACATCAGTACATCGGATATTTAAATAATATGTTAATACTATGTTTGTGTTGCCCCCAAAAACTTTACCGCCCCCGGGCGATATTTCTTCATTCTACCCCCACCGCAGGGGCTGGGATGGGGTACACCCCCCACATTTTAATTAAATCTCTCAGCCAAACACGGGTAAGTAGAAGACGTTTCGGTATTTTCTTTGTGGAACAGGTGAAAGTAGGAATTTCGTCCCCTCTCATATACCTATTGTATTTACTTGAAACTCTCTGGGTTTTCGCGTGATATTAAATTTTGGGTTGCTTTATTTATGAATTCACTAGCTTGTGCTCGCGACTTTGCCCGAGCGGTAGCAGAAAATCTCCTCCTACATACTCCTTAGATCAGCAGATAGCCCAGTGGCGGAGTTGAAAGGCCAATTTATCGAACCCTTTATCAGATAAAATAGTCCCTATAATTAATATGGTTAAGTTTGCTCTGAAAAATCGGCCCAGGACCTAGTTATTTTTTTTTTAACTAACTCTAATTTTATTTCATAATTATGTTTACATAGAGAGTGTCATATTCGCAACAGCGAAAAAGCTCTTTAAATAAAGATTTAAAAAAAAGAAGTCTGCCTGTCCGAATAAATTATGTTAATTGCACATTCTAAAGTGTAGATCTCTATGCAGAAGAATGTGCAAGAAACTCCATGGATACTCTTTTCAATCATGCTAAGAATTACAAATATCTTGGTTACATGTTTCTTATCGCTACTATTTTATGAGAACAATTTTACTCGTAAATGAAATAAAGAGAGAGAGAAAAAGGAAATTCTAAATAAACCACTGGCAGGTAAGAAATGGCCAGTTTCAACTGACAGCGCCCGTTCACGGGCATGACGCGTATATCAGCACCACTCTCAACCATTTTGAAGGGAACCGAATGATCCAACACACTCGCCACCATCTGAAAGATATTTGAGTGGGCATGACAAACTCTCAACTAGCCGTAAGTGTGTCGGATTGTCCCATAGAAATATGTCCGATGTTAGAAAAGATATAATCCGGTAAAATACCGTAAGGCTGGCTACCCTACACCTGTGTTCAAGACTTTGTATATTGTACTGAATGACAATTAGCCTCATTGCACGCCTTTCCACCGATTCCAAAGCTCATCATCATCATCAGCCTTTTAATGTTCCCACTGCTGGGACACAGGCCTCCTCTCTAAGAGAGGGAATGGGCCATAATTCACCACGCGGGCCCAGTGCGGCTTGGTGAACGTCACATGTCTTCGAATTTTTGGTTCTAGGACATGCCGGTTTCCTCACGATGTTTTCTTTCTCCGTTTTGAGAGCAGTGGTGATGAAATAAATTACACAAAGTAATGTGCCTGGCTGGGTTTGAACCCGCAACCTACAACTCGTAAGTCGGGGCCGTTACCACTCGGCCACCACTGCTCAAGTCTATTCCAAAGCTATTCTTTTTTAATATTTAAGTCATTTCATTATCACTATCATCATTACAGCCGAAAGACGTCCCCTATTGGACATAGACCTCTCATAATGTTGTCGCAATCACTGATCCTGTACCTCTCAAATCCATTAGAATCCCGACACCATTACCGTCGGTCCGAATGAAATACAGTCATGTAAAGTCGACCAAAATTACGCATGCTCAGTAAAGAAAACATTCCTGTGCAGGCGCAGCTATTGAAGAATTGAACGATCGAGCCATGAGCCTTGCTATGCAATTATTGTCCTTAAGGTAACCTTGAGGAACTTTAGTCGATAGTACCTATAGGTAGGCTTAAAACTAATACATACTATGATAAATATTATTTCGTTAATTTGATTTTTCAAACCAGGATAGCATTGTTTTTATTGCAAGTACCTACGAGTGAGGAATCCGGGATGTCCTAGAACCAAAAATTCGAAGATATGTGACATCCACCAACCCGCACTGGGCCCGCGTGGTGGATTACGGCCCATTCCCTCTCTTAGAGAGGAGGCCTGAGTCCCAGCAGTGGGAACATTAAAAGGCTGATGATGATGATGATGACCTACGAGTATATAGGGCTATGCTCAGAATTTCCTTACGTGACCGTAATAAAGATATTCATAGGAGAACCAAAATAGCCGACATAACACGAAGAATCGCTAAACTAAAGTGGCAATGGGCAGGGCACATTGCTCGCAGAACAGATGACCGTTGGGCCGAAAGGTTATGGAGTTGTGGCCGCTTACCAGAAGACGCAGCATTGTAAGGCTTCTTACAAGGTGGATCGGTAACCTGGTAAATGTTGCGGGAATCCGATGGATGCGAGAGGCACAGGACCGTTCATTGTGGCGACATTTGGGGGAAGGCCTATGTCCGACAGTGAACGTCTTTTTGCTGAAATGATGATGATGACATACTCGTATAAAGTCTGATAAGACAAATAATTAAATGTTTGTAACTAAGTGTCGTTGGAGTCGAATTAGAAAAAAATCTAATGGGAAATCATTATTTTTTCTCGTTCAACTTAACATAGTATCTTAACACGAAGGATGAAGATGAAGCACATGAGTACATAGAATAGAATAGAATAGAATAAACTTTATTATACACCAAAAAAGTAACAAAAACTTTTGAATAGTGGTTCAGTTTATTTATTCCTTTTTGAGGTACGGTACCTTAAAAATAAAAATATTGAACTAATAGGCACTATATGTATACCACATCGCTGTTGACTGGAAGAATGGCAAGCATTGCCACGTTGTAAAGCTTATAACATAATTTAACGTTTTAAAACTTTTAACAAAAAACTTCATTAAAAAAAACACTATAAGGATTAAAATAACTTTAATTTCGGAAGTCGGTGTGGTTGAAAAAATAAATTACACAAAGTAATGCGGCTGGCTGGGTTTGAACCCGTGACTTACAACTCGAAAGTCAGGGCCGTTACCACTCGGCCACCACTGCTCTAAATAATCTAGTCTCTAATTAATTTAAAACAAAGGTGAATCTTAGAGATAATTATATAGGGTGACTGGTAATTAGTGAACGATACTTAAACACGTGATTGTAGTCATGATAACAAACAACTTTTACTATGGGACCAAACCTGACATCGCGAAAAAAACAGCCAAGTTTTTGACCAGTTAGGCGAACACAAATTTACTGACTAGCAGATTTTTTTTTGCGATTTCAGGTTTGTTCCCATAGTAAAAGTAGTTTGTTGTCATGACTACAATCACGTGTTTAAATATCGTTCACTAATTACCAGTCACCCTATATAAAAGTGGAAATTTTTTAACAATTTGCTTAGTAAGTTTAACTTTAACAGTTGAGCGCTCCATTGGGAATAAACACAATCTCCTGGTTAAGGTAATGCTAACACAATAAATATTATACCTTTACGTAATTAGAGAAGAGAATATAATCATGTAGATTGAGAAGTAATGCTAAATGGAGCTGAGCAACTAATTCTCTTAATATCTTTAGGTACTGATTTTTTTATTAGGTGGGAAAATCATCTATTGACATCTCCCGGTCTTGGGCGGGGCGGGAAGGTGTGTCAGACTTTTACTGAATAACAAAAAAAAAGAAAACCCCCTCCAGTTCCTACGTTGCCTTTCATACCAGGGCCGAGTCTTCCTTTCAGAAGCAGCCTCTGGCCCCAGTAGGTTTCGACCCTGCGGGGCCCCTACGGTTTACACGTGCTGCCGCCTCCTTTGCCAGCATTACTGCTTCGCAGAAGGAGGCAACCACCTGCCCCTCCAACTTTAAGTTGGCACTGATGACATTTTATTATGCATGATTTGAATTTTACTTGGAATTTTATGCACAAAAATGGGTGAAAAATGCACGATAGAAAAACTAGTTTTATGTGACTGGCCTGTTGGATTGGTAGTCAATGGCCCTGACTGCTATACCAAAGGCCGTGGGTTCGATTCCCACCCAGAACAAATGTTTATGGAATGAGCACGATCATTTGTTCTGTGTCTGGGTGTAATTTATCTATAATATGTATGTATTCAGAAATAGGCTACGAAGGAACGGGGTAGGTTTTTAGTCAGTAAGAGTCTGACACTACTTCCCGCTCCACCCAAGGGCGGGATTTGTAAAAAAAAAAAAAAAATATATAATATCAGTTGTCTAGTACCCACAACATAAGCTCTGCTTAGCTTGGGACTAGACGACGTTGTGGGATAGTTGTGGAATATTATATTATTTTATTATGCATGCCTGTAATTGGACATCGGATTATATGCACTAAGCAGGGTAAAATATGCAAAATAGAAAAACTAGTTTATATGACTGGCCTGTTTGAGTAGTGATTAATGGTCCTGACTGCTATGCCCGAAAGCGTGCGTTCGATTCCCACCTAAGTTTTTTAGTCAGTAAGAGTCTGACACTATTTCCCGCGCCGCCTAAGGGCGGGATTTGTCATTGGATGATTTTACCTACCATAAAAAACAACCTCAGTTCGTGTGATTGATAAGAACATTTGTTCTGTGTCTTGGTATAATTTATCTACAATTTGCAATTAGTGATAGATCCTCAATCACGTGATTGTAGTCATGATAACAAACAACTTGTACTATGGGACCAAACCTGAAATAGCGAAAATTATCTGCCAATTTCAGTAGATTCATGTTCGCCTAACTGGTCAAAATGTACTGAACTTGGCAGATTTTTTTCGAGATTTTAGGTTTGGTCCCATAGTACAAGTTGTTTGTTATCATGACTACAATCACGTGTTTAAGTATCGTTCACTAATTACCAGTCACCCTATATTTATTATAGGTATTGACCGATTTTCATTAATTTTGAACACAACACGGTTGGCGCACTAGTTGAGCGAAAAACCTCATTAAATCTACGAAGTGTTTCCTTATCGAATGGACACGCAGTGCCACGGATAGAAATTGAAAAGAGAGATGGAGAAATCGCGCAAAAGTCGCAATCAACCTACCAAACGATCCATGACCACGGCCACTCCGCCAGGAGTGTACGACTGGACCACTCAAATCTGTGTGATTCTTTTCTCAAAAGACCACTTTAGATACTAATCTGCATGGTTCCCTCATGTTTTGACCATTATCTACAGTTGGCAGTTATTGGCAGTTATGAGTACTTTTTGCGGCCTACCCAAATGTCCTTTCTTTGGTATTGTTCGTCAAGTCGTTGAGCTCCTGAGTTGAGCTACACGACTACTGACAAATGCTTGCACTGACTGGACAGGTCCACTCACAACTATGTGGTTCTTTCTTCAAAAGACCATCTCAGACTCCCATCTGCTTGGTTCTCATATGGTTTGACCATTACATGTTTGTGTATAGACTTTAAAAGAGTCTTTAACCCCTGAGTTTGTTTCGGTGTTTCTATTAGGGTAGTCAGCTAGGAAACACCGGCCTCATCTAGTTTAAACTGACAAAAAGTTGACTAATAAAAATGCTTTTTTGAACTTATTTGCAAAATAAATATCGTTTATCACATGTAGAATATTATTCTTAAATTAAAAAAGAAAGAAAGAAAATAAATTAGTCAAAACTTTTGATTATTTTTTTATTATGTATATAGTATTTAAATATAACTAACAAATAGTACCTACGTTTAAAAAAAAAAAAAAAAATATTTTTCTGTAACGTTATGTACTTAAAATAACAATCTACATTTTTTTTTTAATTGTCACAAAAAAAAAATTCTGAGCAATACTTGTAGTTAAAAGTAGTTGGGACCAATTAATGGGTTTGACTGCGATATATACTTGAAATGATAAATTAAAAATTTCGGATAATTTTTTTCTTTTCGATTTTTATACACTGTTTATGTTTCTTTTCTCCTTTTCCAGGTGTGTTGGAAAAAGAAACTTTAGAATATATAAACATTATATTTTTATACCAATTTATAAGGTGTATTATCTTATACGGTTTGAATTCAATACAAAAAAAAAAAATATGATTGTAACAAAACTATGAGTTACTAATTACTAGCACAAGATTGCATAAATCAATTAGCGCCATCGACCAAAACAACCCACATCCCTGCTTACCATCCTACGCAAAACCTTAATTAACTTCCACATGTACCAACATGTCTATTTCTCTATAATTAAATCTCTCAACATGTAGACTTTAATAAATTTATAAATTTTGCCTCGGAGAGTGGTTTCTTACAAAGAGGGAGTAATTTGGAACGCACACAAGCACGTGTCTGAGTACACAGAACGCACATAGACACATGCTATGTGTATGAACACTCACATAAGCACGTGTGCAATTTAAGATGAATAATTATGTGGCAGTACCGCCTTGCTACGTTGAGGAAACGTGGGTAGCGAAAAGGGGATAAGACGTGGAAGAGGAATATTTCTGTAATACGTACTCTCGCAATTTGGCTTTGAATTAAAGCATTACGTGTAAGCACTAGAAGGTATTTAATTTCATTTAGTTATGTCCCAGTTGTTACAAATTTATGTCATACGAGTGTAGAAAAGAGAAATGTAATATGCCTAAATTTATAAGCATATCTTCAGAACGTGCGTTTACTAGTAGGTATGTTTAAGGAAGCTGCCCCCCTAGCCAAGTTACAATCGTTTCGTTTAGTGTAAACACTTGGAGTTGGCCACGTCCCCAATTCCTTTGTCCTGATCACGTGACTGAGCTTTGATATGACGTTAGAACAAAGGAATTAGAGGCGTGGCCAACTCCAAGCGTTCACGCTAAACGAAACTATTGTAACTTGGCTAGGGGAGGCAGTTTTGTCGCACAAGCGTTAATTGTATACTTATTTATTTGTCGAGGTCACTTAGTAGTCTCTAAGAAAAAAAAATATGTAGGTATTACAAATAACAGTCTCTCAAATGATACCTTTTACGAGTAGCTTTTACACTAAGTAATTTTTTTTTTAGGTTCTCGCTTGACCGCTATCTCACCTGCCCCCCTAGCCAAGTTACAATCGTTTCGTTTTGCGTTAACGCTTGTAGTTAGCCACACCCCCAACTCCTTTGTTCGAACAAACGAATTGAGGGCGTTGCCAACTGCAAGCGTTAACGCAAAACGAAACGATTGTAACTTGGCTAGGGGGGCTAATGGAAAGCGACGATACGATCGACGATAGAGCTCGCTTACTAGTACTATACATAGTATACACACACTCCAAACGGTTTTACGTCCGTTGCGTCACAACATCAGGTCAGTTGAAAACCAGCGTCAGGCACTAGTTGTCTGGCATTCATGCTGAACTGGACCTATTTTGGTGCAGCCATGAAGCACAATTTTTTTTTTTTTTTGTTAATTTATTATTTTTTGTGTTACCTAATTGATGTGTTCATGCCTTATGCCAAATAAATTCTTTTTCTTTCTTTCTTACCTACCAAAAAAATCAAAAGAAATAAAGTCACATCCACTATACTCCCAACACTTCCTCAAGCCGTACCCTAAGAAAACACATACTACACTTATTTATCCACGGCCCCCACTCTTTATGAAAGGAATGATTAATGTCTGCCGGCATTAGGGGTCTAACGAACCCCCCTGTCCCCCCCACTTCTAATTATTATTCGCACTTATAAGAGTTTGAAGATAACCCCCCGAGATAATGGCGTCTTTGTTGTTTCCATAATTTTATTTGAGAATCTCGAAATGGTTGAGTTTTATGGGGATGGGAAGTTTATGGGTTTTACTAGTATGTATCTCATTGATGACGTTGGATTTTATTATATCCAACTGAGCTTGAGGTTGCCGACATAGCAGGTAGTATTGCCAAACTTAAGTGGCAATGGGCTGGGCACGTTCCACGAAGAACAGATGGCCGTTGGGGCCGAAAGGTTCTGGAGTGGCGGCCGCGTACCGGAAGACGCAGCGTTGGAAGGCCTCCCACAAGGTGGACCGATGACCTGGTCAGGGTCGCTGGAGTCCTATGGATGCGAGACGCACAGAACCGGCCATTGTGGCGACGCTTGGGGGAGGCCTATGTCCAACAGTGGACGTCTTTTGGCTGAAATGATGATAATGATGATGAGCTTGAGGTATCTTAAAAAATAAAGGCACCAATAAACACTTGTTTCTTTATTTATTTTGGAATAAAATGGTAAGTATAGATAGATGAAATCTTTATTGTACACCAAAAATAAAATTACATAAAATAAATAGGGTGTCACAATGAGCGGTCTTATCGCTAAAAGTGATCTCTTACAAACAACTTTTGGGTGGATTTGACAGAGAAGGAGAAAAAGATACGCAGGTAATTCATGGTGTTAGCCAATCATCAAGGTGAAAGGGTGTACAATCACTAAAACCTGATTAAATAATTGGTAGAAATCATGACAAGTTCTTTATGTAGTATCATCATGTAAGCAATGAGTGAAATGATGACTAGAATAAATCGTTTTGTTTATTTTTTATTATTATTATTAATAAACATATGGTTGACCACTATCTCATCTCACGGTAACCGATAATGTGGTCGATGATGGAGCACGGTACCTAACCTATTCATTCTAGACTTTCTTTTTGTAAAGTGGTAAACCATCCAAAGACTTCTTTCAGTATAGGATAGATTGGGAGGGTTTATCAGACTTTTACTGACTAAAACCACATCTATGTTCTTTCTTTGCCTTGCATTCCAGGACCCTGGGTTTTCCTTTCAGAAGTCAAAAAGGCCGTAATGTGGTTCAATTTTACTGTTTACACACTTTCAGCGATCAATTATTGATTATAACATTTTAGATAATTTGGACCAAAATATTCTTTTCTATACTCGCAACGTCAAGACAGTGGTGGCCAAGTCGTAACGGCTCCGACTTACGAGTTGTAGATCGCGGGTTCAAACCTGCCAGGTGCATTACTTTGGGTGTGTTCATCATCACTGCTCTCAAAACGGTGAAGGAAAACATCGTGAGGAAACCGGCATGTCCCAGAATCAAAAATTCGAAAACCCGTACTGGGCTCACGTAGTGGATTACGGCCCATTCCTTCTCAGCAGTGGGAACATTGTAAAGCTGATAATACTAATGCAAATGCTAACGCGAAGACATTTCCATAAGTTCTAACAACCTCAGAAATTAAATTCTTATAAGACTGGTATTTTACTGACGCTTATTCATATAAAACCGGAACACAGCAATTACCGCTTCACACAGAAATATGTAGTATGGTTCCACTCCTCCGGACGCGACGTGCCTTTGTCACAAAGAGATCTTCTACTTACAGAGCAACGGGGGCAAAGTAAAGAATACTTACTAAAAATACAATTAAATCGAATTGTTTTTGTCTGTTTATTTAATAAGATGTTACATTATTTTGTTGTAATGTCTATTTTATTGATCGGTCTGAATTAAAATTGATAATATAATTTGCTACAAAATGACAAATTTTCATCCACTTGATAAAAGTGCAAAAAAAAAGTGATAAAAGCTAGATTTGAATTGTTTTTTGTCATTTTTAGTAAGCAACTTTTTTTACGTCATACTCGTCGAGATTTATCCCCCTTCTAGGTTAAACTTAACCTATGACATCCAAATCTTACAACCAGTAAAAAAAATATCCATATCTTGATCAGTATTTCCATGTATTATATTACCAGCTATCTATAAAATCCGGTATTCTATACAATAGGCAATAGAATACGGTTTAAAGTAAGGCTTTTATTTTCAGATGAGGATAAAAAAAAATCCTAACCTAACCTGTCCGTGTCGGGGTGCCTTAAAATTACATCACCTCCTTCCCTGCTCTCGTCTTTTACACACATTACCGGCTACGTATTCAGTAACATAATTATACTCATATATAATCAAAACTTAATAGGTATATATACAAATTAAAAATAACAGTATGTACAAACGGGTAGAAAAAGAACTTATTGGGCATCAAAACATTCATACACATTGATATCAATGGGAAAAGTGCCCAGAAAGCTGGCAGCGTATATGATCAAAATTCTATTTTACAATAGAACGGAAATATAAAAAAAAATAACACATACCCCAAAGATCATGTACACCAACACACACACCAAAAAAAGGTACAAAATATACCCTTTTCAGCAAACATCTATACCCATATAAGACGGACCTTACGATGACGTGCCAAAATCCATTTAGTTCGACATTTTCCTTTCTTAATCCAACCTTTGTATCACAATGGATGTGTGCGTGGCGTAGACGTGGCGTGGAACACGTAGAAAACGTTTTTTGCTAGTGAAAAGGCCTCCTTCGTCGTTAATTACATGTCGGAGAAAATTGGGTACAGGGTGTTTGGTAATGGGAATGTTTTGAAGTGTATTGATGTGAGGTTTTGTGTCGTATGGTTTAAACTTATACCGTGTAAGGTGATACTGTATCTTAGTTTAGAGATGACAATCCTTACATCTTATGTATATGATTCTTCTGTATGTATGTTTGTCACTTAACTCCTACTAAATGGTTTGTGGTTTGACCGATTCGGAAGAAATTTTGCGTGTATATTTGAGTTGGTTGCTGGATGATTTGGTAGATAGCGTTGCGATCGTGTTCTTTGTTTTTATTCTGATGATTCACGGGAGATGTTTTGCCCGACAACTGGCTTTTTTTGTCATAACAACATCATATAAAAATCCTGTGTCACAGTTATTGTTATCGATCTCCTCAAAAACGGCTTGAGCGATTTTTCTGAAATTTCTTGTGTATCTGGTGGGACTGAACTAGTTTCGAAGACGTGACCCCATATTTTTCTTTGATAATTTATATTTATATAGGTGAAGGAAAACATCGTGAGGAAACCGGCATGTCCTGAACCAAAAATTCGAAGACATGTGACATTCACTAAGCCGCACTGGACCCGCGTGGTGGATTACGGCCCATACCCTCTCTTTAAGAGGAGGCCTGTGTCTAAGCAGTGGGAATATTAAAAGGCTGATGATGATGATGATGAATTTAAATAGCAAAACAAAGTTTGCCGAGTCAGCTAGTAATATGACTTTTTTATAAAAAGTTGTCGGCTGCATTTGTCTGTATATGGATGCGATAAACTCAAAAACTACCCAACGGATTTTAATGCAGATTTATGAGGAAAGTTTACTAATTCATATTTTAATTAAAAAAAAAGCTGAGTCTTTAAAAGACTTCTAACATCTAATTCTGGTCTTGAATCATCAACATCTTCTTCCCGAATGGCAAAAAAATGGTTTGCACCGACTTTAAGTAATACGGGACAAGCCATATTGTTACTCGATGTCGGCGAAACACGATTTTTTCTTCCGTTCTGTCCTGTCACCTGTCGCGCTATCACTAACAAATTCAAAACTCCCTTTTCTTTCATATGATTTCTCACGCAATCCATCCATCTTTTCTTTAGTCTCCTTCTCCATTAATCCACATGTATACACATAACTATTTTAATAACATGCATTGCTACAAAATTTGTCTTAAATAAAATGAAAAATTTTATCTATAGCTTTTTTTATTCCATTTTTTATTCACTAATGACAGCCTGACATGACATTCCGAGTTCCAAATAAGAGTAAAAATGTTTAAATTAGTTACCCAGCGAATAGTTTCAAGGGAAGTTAGTTAAAAACTATTTTTAATAAACGCTGTTACATTTTTTAATTAACCACGTCCAGTTTGTAGGAACAAAGTTGAACTTTTTAGCATAGAGCTTGTTTTCAACTTATGTGTAATAGACATGGTTATTGGTAATGCAAACATTCTTCCTATCGCACTTAAGTTTTAGGAACACATTTATTTATCATTATTTATTTATTTACCTAAAAAAAGAAAAGAAAAAATACAGATAGAAGAGTACAAAGGTAATGCTACACATTTCTTGTGCGTGCAGCTTTCTTTAAGGGTGGAAATCAATGTAATGACTTCTCCCGCTCTGGGTGGAGTGGAAGGGCGTATCAGACTTTTACTGACTAAAACCAGACCAGTACCTCTACCATGTATACCATATTTTGTATGGCAAATTTTGGTTCTGCAAGTGACCGCTAGAGGCGCTGCAAAATTTGCCATACAAAATATTTACGGCGTCGATATCGAGTAGCGACGAATACTATTGCTTAAAACTCATGGTAGAGGTACTGAGTCTATCATTTGCCCTCTGCGTTTTAGGACTACGGGTTTCCTTTTCAGAATTCCCCCACGATCCTAGCTAGTGGGCATCGGCCCTGCTGGGCCCCTACAGTTTGCTGACATCACTTTGAGGAGTGGATCACTAAGCGCTGTTGACAACTGAGCTCGGTCGGGTTATTTATCGGACGGCCGGACGGCGTGCCTGCAGCTAAGAAGAGGAATTCTCTGCCAGAGTCTGCGTTTCTTGACAGCTACAACCAGTATTTAAATCAATAGTGAATAGGTTACTTCTAGGCAAGCGAGCTCCTTTTCGTAATTTATTTCATCACCACTGCTCCCATAAACGGTGAAGGAAAACATTGTGAGGAAACCGACATGTCCAAGAAACAAAAATTCGAAGACAAATGTGACATTCACCAACCCGCACTGGGCCCGCGTGGTGGATTACGGCCCATTCCCTCTCTTAGAGAGGAGGCCTGTGTCCCAGCATTGGGAACATTAAAAGGCGATGACGATGATGAAGCGAGCTCCATCGTCGAGCTCATCATCGCTTATTATCATGATTAAGCACGCCAATGCATGTTATGGGATTATTTTGAAAATAAAGTGGATTTATAAAATGACTTTAAGTTACACGATGAAATAAATTACCTGACTTTACCCCCACCAAAATACCCTTCTAAACAATCTTCTCTAAAATAGAGCACGCTGTAGTTACCCACAAAATTCGTCTAAGAAAACGTAGGCCGGGTTCTGCAGCAATTTATCACGAGTCAAGTTATATTAATGTGGATAAATGGGGCGTTCGCGGGGCTATGGGGCGTAAGGGGGCGAAGCGGGGTGAAGCGAGGGGTGGCGTGGACTGGGGAACGTCTTGGCGATTAGTTTTTTGTTTAGGTATTTACTCGCTTTCGGGATATTTTCTGAAGTTATCGTGGTAAAGTAGGTAATTAAACTCTTAACTATTAGAATAGAATATAATAGCAATTATTTAACGCGAACAACAACACAAAATAATAAAACGGGGCAAGTGCGAGTCGAAGTCGCACACCAACTTATTTATGTAAATAGTTCTATTTTTGAATCGAGTCTCGAAGATTTTTTTGATTCCGAAACAGTATTTTTTCTACAGTTTTCAGATTGCTTCCTATATTTGTGTTATAAGTCCTTGCTTAGTGACAAATTTCAGGGTTCTAGTACAACGGAAAAGTATCCTATGAATTCTGAGAAATATACGATTTTTACGGCATCCATTAGCCATATCTTTCTTTCCGTTAACTTAGAAGTTTGAATTTTTCTCAGCTTCAAGAGACCGCAGACTTGAATATATGGTTTTAATTTCAACTCGATACATCCACGCGATCTCGAGATAAAAAGTCGTGACAGACAGACAGATGGATAATAAAATGATCCTATAAGAGTTTTTTTTTTTTACTTTTGAGATACGGAACCCTAAAAAGAGTACAGAAATACAATACAGTTGCTCTGATTGTGCCCGAACCGAAAGGATCGCCAACTCAGTAATTGCTGGCCGTCAGAAGCCAGACCAATTAGACAGAGAGTTACAACTGCGACGTCATTTACAGTCACAAACATAAAAATAGATTTAACTATAACTAACAAAAATTATCGACAGACAAATTAGATTTCACCGAAGATAAATTTTTGTAAACATCTTGATTAAAGGGGTGAATTGGATATTATCGTAAGCCCCTGACCTATTTACGTATCAAAATTTTGTTGACATGTTCCGTCAGACACCTTTAACTATTAATAAGTTATTAATACAAGCTCCAAGCTTTTTTTATCGTACCCCAATTTTAAACATATAAATCGAAAGAGCGTCAAACACTGAGTAGGTATAACACCCGTATTTATAAACAAGTAAAACTAATTACTTTAGTGAAAATATCCGCTTAGATAACAATTTTTATTCTTTCATCATATCAGCCAAAAGACGTCCACTGTTGGACATAGGCCTCCCACAAGTGTCACCACGATGAACGGTCCTGTGCATCTCGCGGTCATGTATTCTTTGGTTATGAAAAATTAAAGAATTTATTTAAGATTTCTAACCTCAAGTAATGACTTATTAAGAAATTACTTAGCAACAATTAATTAGTTCTTTATAAATACAAGAGTTAGTGCATCAAAAAGTTTTGTTCCCCATAATGGTCTTTATGCCATTGCTATAAAAAAGAACTATAATATACGACCGTTTAAAATTAAAGATTCATCATCAGCCTTTTAATGTTCCCACTGCTGGGACACAGGCCTCCTCTCTAAGAGAGGAAATGGGCCGTAATCCACCACGTGAGCCCAGTGCGGGTTTGTGAATATCACATGTCTTCGAATTTTTGGTTCTAGGACATGTGGTTTCCTCACGATGTTTTCCTTCACCGATTCGAGAGCAGTGGTGATGAAATAAATTACACAAAGTAATGCGCCTGGCTGGGTTTGAACCCGTGACTTATAACTCGTAAGTCAGGGCCGTTACTCGGCCACCACTGCTCTCAATTAAAGATTAATTCAACGATTTCTGTTGAAGTCAAAATATTTCTCATTACGACCAAATCATGTGAATACAATTTAGTCCAGTTTTAGCAATTTTCTTTGAAGATAAAACAGTTAATTCTTGTCAGTCGAACAGAAACCGTTCGAGAAGTTTCTGCTGAGGAATTAGGGTGCGTAATTGGGCTTGAAGGCGATGACCTAGCAATACTTATTGGGGGTGTATACCTATGTATGCTGACATGCTGAAATGTTTATGTGATGAGGAGTTTGTCTATACGATGACTAGGTTAGGGGATTTAGGGTTAGGGTAAAACCAGGATAGTTGCCCCACTTTTTGAAATTACTTTATATCTTTTTGTACAAAAAGCAAGATTCATTATTAGTCAAATGGGTAGGTACTTTGGTTTATTATCTTCATATTTATGAAAGGAATAAACATTATCTTTGCTATTTCCAGAGTATTGGCGATTTTTGTGGGCCTCTAAATTTTGGGAAAACTATCCCATATAGGAGACAGTTGCCTAATCCATGTAATAGATGCCCCGTCGAGGAAGAGGACATTTATCCCGCAAAAACAACGTTCAAGCAGATGCAACTAAAAAAGAAAACAGATGAAAAGGAAAAAAAAAACAAAATTTAATACGTACTTACATTGCTGAATTAAGCTCGCCTTTGTACATAAATTGTCTGTATCTCTATATATGTTATATTTTTGTGTACAATAAATAATTAAGAATTAGATCATCATCATCATCAGCCTTTTAATGTTCCCACTGCTGGGACACAAGCCTCCTCTCTAAGAGAGGGAATGGGCCACTACGCGGGCCCAGTGCGGGTTGGTGGATGTCACATGTCTTCGAATTTTTGGTTCTAGGACATGCCGGTTTCCTCACGATGTTTTCCTTCACCGTTTTGAGAGTAGTGGTGATGAAATAAATTACACAAAGTAATGCGCCTGGCAGGGCCTGAACCCGCGACCTACTAATCGTAAGTCGGGGCCGTTACCACAATACTCGGTCAGATACATACATACAAATAAAGAATGATATTGTGAAAAAAAACGAATACGACAAATCAAGAGTGTGATGATTCTACCAACTTATTGTAAATGTGATCACGAGCTTTTACTTATTCTGTTATTAACAGCAGATACGAATCTAATAAAACAAACGTAAATAAAATTCGATCTATTCATTCTTGAGTTATCTATAAATAGTGTAGGTACCTAACTAACACGAGTATGCTTTACATAATGGTTGCGCCAATTTGCTATGTTCCGCGATTTTGTTTTTTGTAATTTATTTTTTTGGCCTGGCAATCCTATCCCTTCCGTTTATTTCCCCGCACGACCTCAAGAAAGGATTTGACATTGACGTTTGTGCATCGATTGTGAATGTGACCGCACCGCTAACCCGCCCGCTCGAAATTACAAGAAAATTGACTATTTTCGTGATCCAACCATTCAGAACTCAACAATAGTGCAGTGTAGTGCAATACAGAAACTGGCAGTGCTTGAAAGTACGAAGTTCGGGGTTCGCCGGCCGGCGCCATGTGGAACCTTCGAGGTTAAAAGGTCAGTGTTCCTTCCTAATACTTCCGTCCCATCCAGGCACAGTATCTGCATATTGTTAACAAACCTTAGATCGCTTTTCAAACATACAGTCCATTAAAACATCAAGCAAATTCGCGCAACCATTACTTTTTGGTCCTACGAGCAGGATCGTGAATCATTTTCTTGTAATTTCGCAATATAGTATTTGTTCCATAGGGAATAAACGCAACGCGCCTGTTTACCTAGATATAATAGTAGAAAACCCGCATCTAGGCATTTAGGCAACTATACGTTATTTCGCTCGTATAGTTAAAGAGTCATTGATAATTACGGTACCTACGCCGTCAACCGCACCGCATAATTATAGTTAGCTACGTAAATATCAGCGTAGATATAAATCGATCGCATTCTTTTTCTTGACAAAATTCATTCGACCATCCTACAAATTGCATGTAGGTAGACGCATTTCAAAAATACCCGTTCATTGTTGAGTGAATATTTGTAGGAAACGGATAAACCATAGATTATATACGCATATGTTATTCCGTTCGTTCGCCGTTCACTTTGTTGTTTACAATATTACCATATTGTTATCTGATAATTATCGCTTACTTAATAATTCGTTAAGTGTTTGTTTGAGTGTATAGTGTGAATATATCAAAACAAGATGTCTCTTAAGGGAACCAAGGTTAGTACTGATTTAAAGGTTCAGTTAAAGCTTTTATACGCCGAAAGGGACTCACAGTTTTCACGTGTTCAATCAATTTGTGATAAATCTTTGCAAATCTCGGATCTGATGATTAGAGATGCTTTCTTGTGTTCGTTGGAAACTTTAGATAGTTTGCGCGAGGATTTTAAATCTACAATTAAGGATATAAACATTTTAGAGTTGGAGTTAAATCCAGATTACTGTGTGAGTTATCAGGCATTGTCGTCCTTTGATGACTTGTATTGTCGTATCAAACGTATTGCTAGGAGTTTAGAGACTCCCCCCCCCGCGAGTGGTTTATCCAACCCTCCTCGCGAACGCCCACGATTGCCGCCAATTCAAATACCTGAATTTGATGGTGACATTCGAAATTGGAATTTATTTATAGATAGTTTCGAAAATATAATACATAGGAACACATCGCTGACAGATCACGAGAGATTGCATTATCTCGTAGAAAAATTGACCGGTAAGGCAAAGGCTGTCTGTGATGGAATTACGTTTAGCGCTGAAAATTACAATTTAGTTTTGAACACTTTAAAAACAAAATACGAAGATAAGCGATTAGTAGCCACCGCATATTTAGATCAATTATTCGATTTGAAAAGTTTTTCCGTTTGTAACGATCATAATTTAGAGAAGTTTTTAAATATTTTCGCATCATCTGTTCGTGCAGTAAAGAACCTAAAGGTCAATGACCTCTGTGACTTTTTGTTTTTGTATATCGGTTTAAAGAAATTAGATCCTGAAACTGTTCGTCTGTTTGAAACGACTCAGCGCGGTAAAGAAATACCTAAGTTCGAAGATTTAGAATCTTTTATTCGCGACCATATTAAGGTATTGCAGCGCACGTCGGCACGTCATGAAGTCACGAATAGGACAGGTTCCGATCGCCGTATAGACGCGTCATCGAAGTCAGTCAAGACTGCACATACGCTAGTCAATACCGCCTCAACACCTGACTGTTCTCTGTGTAAGGGTAGCCATACACAGCTGTACAAGTGTTCGGGATTTCAGAGATTATCGCCTAGTGATCGTTACAAGTTTGTCCGCACTAATAATTTGTGTTTTAATTGTCTAAGTGACAAACATCTGGTTACGTCATGTAACAGTGGTGTTAGCTGTCGTAAATGTCTAGCTAGACATCATACCTTCTTACATTTTGAGAGTAGTAAGCTGCCATCGCAGCAGCAGCCTGCGCAGACGCGCGACGCTTGTGACGCGCGGCCTGCTGCAAGTGCAAACGACGTAACATTGTGTTCGCTTTCCGCCGCTGGTACTCAAATCACTACCGTTTTACTTGCGACCGCGCAAGTTGTCATTGTAGATGCCTTTGGCAAACCGCACACCGTTCGAGCGCTACTAGATGGCGCTTCCCAGAGTAATTTTATTACTCGGGATTGTTGTCAACGCCTTGGTTTTAGTTTTAATAATTGGTCATCCCGCTCAGAAGTGAAAGGTTTTGGAGGTTTAAAGGCAACCATTCACGGTTCCATTAAAATAATATTTAGTTCACGTTTTAATCGTAATATTTCGTTTGAAATGGATTCGCTAGTCGCAGATAAGATTACGGAACGGTTGCCCACGGTACCGGTTGACACGTCCATGCTGACGGAGTTTAAGAACTTGCAGTTAGCCGACGGAAATTACGCTTTCCCTGGAGATATCGATCTATTGATCGGTGCTTCGATTCTCCCGCATCTCCAGTTATCACGTAAAATTCAAGGTCTTCCGATGTACCCCGCTCCGCACGCACTGGAAACAGTTCTCGGGTTTGTTATAGTTGGTTCCGCACCCGCTTATTTAAATAGTTACTCGACTGTGTCGCACTGTTGCACCGTCGAGCCGCCGCTTGAGTCTACCATCCGCAAGTTCTGGGAGATTGAAGAGGTCAATGTCCCGCCTATTCTCAGCCCTGAGGATCAGGTCACTGAGGAGATTTATACCCGCACGACTACTCGTGATAAAGATGGTCGTTATGTTGTCGCGCTCCCTTTCAAGGGTGATATTTTTTCGCTCGGTGGCTCCCGTGCCTCCGCAGAAAAACGCTTTCTATGCTTGGAACGTAAGATTCAAGCTGAATTGTCTCCGGAAAATATATTCCATGTCGCTGGAACAGAAAACCCAGCTGATTGTCTCTCACGTGGTTTGCTTCCTGCGCAAATTTTAAATCATCCGCTTTGGTTTTGTGGCCCTCCCTGGCTTCATACCACTCCTAACGAGTGGCCAAGTGTTCCGTTTAACCCCGCTACTGTTTCAGAGCCACCCGAGGAGAAGAAACATACGCTTGTAGTATCAGTTCCGCGTGAAGAGTCAGTTGTTTTGTTGTTGTCTAATCGAGTCTCGTCTTGGTCGAGACTATTACGCTGTGTAGTTTATGTCCTAAGATTTTTGAGATTATTACCATCGCGTGGTTCTATAATCGCAGCTGATTTGGATAGAGCTGAATCAGTTGTACTTCGAGAGTTGCAGAAATTTTATTTTTCAATAGAATTTCGTAGTTTAGAATCACAAAAACCTTGTAGTCCCGCACTTCAACATTTGAAACCATTTTTGCAAGACGGACTCATTCGTGTCGGTGGCCGTCTGCGAAATGCTAAGTTAGAGTTTGAACAAATGCATCCAGTAGTTCTACCACGCAAGGATCACGTTTTGGATTTGTTGGTGGATTATCACCATAAGGTGAATTGTCACGCTGGTCCCGATTTATTAATGTCCATTCTTCGACAGAAGTACTGGATACTTTCCGCTCGCAATTTGATACGCGCTAGAGTGCACAGATGTGTGCCCTGCTTTAAGCTCCGCCCGCGTTTCAACGCGCCGGAAATGGCCGACCATCGTTCTTGTCGTGTTGTACAGACGGTGAAACCTTTCATACATACTGGGACGGACTATGCTGGACCGTTTAAAGTCACTATTGCCCGTGGTCGTGGTATACGTTCCACAAAGGCATACATTTGCCTATTCGTTTGTATGACAACTCGTGCAGTTCACATAGAGTTAACCAGTGATTTGAGTACGCAGGGTTTTATGTCTGCATTTAAACGATTTTTATCTCGCCGTGGTCCCGTTAAGCGCTTATACTCTGACAACGGCACAAATTATGTTGGAGCGCGACGCAATATTTCGGAATTACATACATTCTTACGCTCCAAGTACTACCAAAGTGAATTCGCCCATGTCTTGGCTGAGAATCGCATTGATTGGTGTTTTAATACGCCAGCAGCTAGTCATTTTGGTGGCAATTGGGAGGCGAATATTAAAAGCCTTAAGTCGCACCTGTTTCGGGTCATAGGCGAACAGATTCTCTCGTACGAGGAGTTGAGCACTGTACTCGCTCAGGTAGAGGCGTTGATGAATACGCGTCCGTTGTGTCGGACTTTGTCTAGTGATCCATCGGAGCCACTAGCGTTGACGCCGGCTCACTTCTTGACGACGACTCCTCTTAAATATTTGCCCGCTTTAGATGTCGAGACTGACAAACTGCAGCTTCACCCGCGTCACGCTCTGCTAGATAGCTTAGTTCAGTCCTTTTGGAAGCGATGGAGGACAGATTATCTGCATACGCTGCAGTCGCGTCAAAAGTGGAACACTCCTTCAGATCCAGTCACAGTCGGTACTGTGGTGATGCTGAAGACTGAGAGTGCGCCTCCTCTGCACTGGCCTCTTGGTGTAGTGGAAGAAGTTTTTCCGGGTTCGAACGGAATAACGCGAGTCGTAAAAGTTAAAACCGCAACTGGATCGTACCTGCGTCCGGTTATTCGCCTCTGCCCTCTGCCTAATCAGTAGTAGTGGCATAGTTAGTTATAAGTTGTTTCGCTACCTAGTATTGATAGTTTAGATTAGTAATAGGGTTTAGTTTCGCTTTTGTTTTTTTTCTTTTCTTTGAAGGTAACCCTTCAAACCCGGGGGGAATGGTTGCGCCAATTTGCTATGTTCCGCGATTTTGTTTTTTGTAATTTATTTTTTTGGCCTGGCAATCCTATCCCTTCCGTTTATTTCCCCGCACGACCTCAAGAAAGGATTTGACATTGACGTTTGTGCATCGATTGTGAATGTGACCGCACCGCTAACCCGCCCGCTCGAAATTACAAGAAAATTGACTATTTTCGTGATCCAACCATTCAGAACTCAACAATAGTGCAGTGTAGTGCAATACAGAAACTGGCAGTGCTTGAAAGTACGAAGTTCGGGGTTCGCCGGCCGGCGCCATGTGGAACCTTCGAGGTTAAAAGGTCAGTGTTCCTTCCTAATACTTCCGTCCCATCCAGGCACAGTATCTGCATATTGTTAACAAACCTTAGATCGCTTTTCAAACATACAGTCCATTAAAACATCAAGCAAATTCGCGCAACCACATAAAGATATAAGATTTGATACAAAATTAATAACTTATAATTTTATATAACAAAACCTCCCTAATGAACCTATTACATTGTTGATATAAGTTATACTAGTATATCCTTGATAACAATAGCGTCATAAATATTAACGCTGTCAATACGCGTATATAGCGGGAACTTATCTTCTAGATATTATATAAACGCCTCAGGGTGGTGAGGCGAGGAATTTTGTGGAGAGTGTACACCGGGTTTGAGATGATGATGCGTTTTTCTTGTAAGGATTACGCTGCGTTTTCGGCCGGAAGAAGCAGTAGCTCTTCTTCTTCCTGCCCTTAGGGCCGAAACACATAACCGCGTTGCAGTGCCGCGTAGCTAAAATTGGCAGTACTGCCCGCCGCTATTTTTCAACCCCCCAAGCACACACTACATACTAATACTATAGATACTACACGGGCAAAATTTTGCCCAATTTTACCTATCTATATGTAAAAGAAAGTCGTGTTAGTTACACTATTTATAACTTGAGAACGGCTGAACCGTGGGATTGAGTTGGGTAGAGTATGGTAGTGTAGGGTAAAGTAGGGTAGAGTATGGTAGTGTAGGGTAAAGTAGGGTAGAGTATGGTAGAGTAGGGTAGAGTATAATAGACTGCCAGGCGTCCTGTGTCAGCTCACGTTGTATTTTTATTCGTATTACCGAATCAGGTTCAGTTTCACTGCCAAGGCGCACGAACAGATATTTTTGTTTTTAAATGTCATAAACTAGTGCTTGACTGCGGTCCTACCTGATGGTAAGCGGTGGTGGAACCATTAATGCTGAATCTCATTATTGTTTCACACAACTCGAGTTTCTTCGCCGTTGAATATCGCAGCGTCTCAAATACAAGTGTAAAACCCTCTTAGAATTCTCCGTAATGAGCCCTGGCACAACTTTCTGCAGAGCCGCGAAAGTAGCACGGAAAACTTTAACAGCGTCTTCGTTAGATACTACGACCAAACAGTGTTGATACTTTTAATTTATTTATGGTAGGTAATTAGGTGTTAGATGAAAGGAAAATACTGTAACTTGTTGTAAATATTTTTATTTCAGTAGTATACTAGTAGTACTTGTATATGTCGACGCCCCCAGGCAATAAGTCGATAATCTCAAAAATTTGTTTTTCGATTACCGACTCTACTGCCCAGGGGCGTCGATGTATACTCAGTTTACACTTCAACCGCCTACGATTGACTGACAGGTAGGAAATTAGATATCAGTTGATGAAGGTGAGAAGAAATGATGGTATCAGATGATGATGAAGAGCGGGAGAGGGAAGCCAAAGAGAAGATAGACGGATTGTGTGAAGAGTAATATTTAATTAAAATTAGTAATTGCATGATGGATGACAGAACAGAATGAACGAAAAAAACGTGTTGCACGACTCCAAATAACACGGGACAAGGGCAGGAAGATGATGATGATAAAGAAGAGGAGAAATAAGAGTCACCAAGAGTACTAAATTGATGATAATCAAGAAGATCTGATGCCTTACCATACCCGTTTAAATGTCATTCATGCAACATGATGATGAGCTACAGTGGGATAGACCTAAACTAGCTTCATCCGTACAGTTCTTCTCTTACACTTCTTCTTCTTCGATCTTAATCAGTACAGTTCAAGTCGTAAAAAAGATCGCAAAAAGAGCTCGTTTAAGAACCTTTGGTGTTTTTTTAAACTGTCAGTCACTACAGTTACTAGTACTTTAGATTCGTGTTAATAGATAAGAAATGAGTAAGTAGGTATGTAAAAGGAACTGTACCAATGAGTGAACCGTCATCTGAAAATCTGTCATGGTATGTGAATTAAAAAAAAACTGTTTATTTTATACCAAAAAATAATAATCATTCACAATATTGTAAGTCCAGGATAAAAATAAGCAAAGTATATAAGACGTGTCGAAATGAACAGCATGTCTTTATGGTACTTGATACCTTGAACTGACAACGATATAGCATAATCAGCCTTATAATGTTCCCACTGCTGGGACTCAGGCCTCCTCCCTAGGAGAGGGAATAGGCCGTAATCCACAACGCGGGTACAGGACAGATTGGTGGATATCGAATGTATCCGAATTTTTCGTTCTAGAATAGAGCCGGTTTCCTCACGATGTTTTCCTTCACCGTTTTAAGAGTAGTGGTGATAAAATAAATTGTCAGGAGTTTTGAACCCATAATCTACAACTTGTAAGTCGGAGCCGTAACTACTAAGCCACCACCACTCTACCACCGATAACGATAATTTTACAAAAAAAAAAACACATCTTCAAGGAATGGAAATATTTTGTTTTTTTTTTTTTAAATAAGGAGTTTTGAATAATTTTGAACTGATATTTTTTATCAAAATTTTACAATATTACAAACATACTCTATAACAATAGCTAATAGATACCTTCAAAATGAACTAAAATAGATTATTAATTTCACTTTTCACATTTAAAAAACGAAAAGAAGTAACAAATATTTCCCACTCTCTACTATAATAACATCCCAAATTCACAAGTAACGACCAAAACCGGATTTGACCTTAACACAATAATCTTACAAAATTAGCACACTGGACTACCCCAACCCTCTAAGACTAACCCTTTCCCACGCGATGACCACTGTCCGGTAACGTCTTGGGGTCGGAACGTCCCTTGTATTGTCATGATAAAAACCTGTTCGGTACAAGAAAATAACTGTTATTTCTAGTAAAACTGGTTTCAGTTCCCACACTGGACTCTTGACGTTTGTCTATTATGGTAATTCCAGTTGTTATTGAAAGTATTTGAAGGGTTATACTGTCCAGGAGGCTAAAACTTGTTATCATTGAATATCTGTAACTATTTTGCTTATTGTTAATTTATTACTTTTGGAGTGTGAATTCTACATCTATGGACGTCTGTCACTTTTGACACTTTTTTTGGTTGTAAATATGAATTATTATTAAGCACAGGGAATACGCAGCGTTAGAAGACCTCCCGCAAGGAGGACCGATAATCTTTCGAGGGTCGCGGATAACCGAGGGAGATTTCTTTCCTTTTCAATTTTGTTTTTTTGCTTTTTTTTTCAAAAACAAGAATACGCTGCCCCTCACTAGGAATAACAACGTGTTCTTGTATCGGGCGTACATTCAAAAATATGTAATCTCACACATACAGGAAAACACTCCGATCCAGAACACCTGATTTTAAATTGATATCGTTCTTCATCATGTGGTTCTCATAGGCAAAGTACAATTCAATCCCAATTTCTGTAACACATTTTTTTTTTTGTTAGCATTTCATCTGCGCGGTTCTGGTGAAATCTGTCGTCCTGCCATCTCTTTCGGGGTCTACTGCGACCCCGTTGCATTGTTTCAGGGTGTTACTTGACCCACAGTTTCCTGCCCAGTCTCATTTCAGTTGGGCAGCATTTTCAGCCACATCAACTATTCCGTTTTAGAAGTGAAAAAAAAAACATAATCTAAAACTATCCATTACGTAACAGCAAGTATCAAAACTAGCTACTCCACGTACTACGCGCCTGAGATAAATTTTGGAGCGTCAGTGAAATTTTAATAACTAATTTTCTTGTAGGACTTGCTCGCGATCCCGATCCCGCTTGCAACCGAAAATATACGTAGGATAACATACGTAGGTATGTATTGTATAGGCACATACATTTACTCGAAATTGAACATTATTTTGATGCAGTAAAGAGGTGAAATTTGCAGAAATTTCTTTGTGTTTTGTTTTTTTTATAAAGTGGTTTCTTTGTCTTTTTTTAATTTTTCAATTCATATGCACTTTTATGTATGTTTCATATGTACCTAGAAAAGCACGTAAATTAGTCGGGCCTGGTTGTCATTGTAGACTGTAATTAGAAGTTATAGATGGTCAAACGCTAGAATGTCCAACCATCAGTCTATTCAAGGAGTACGTAGAGGTCTGATAGGCAGTCACTCCATGTAAAACACAGTTGTACAACCGCATCCGGGTAGACTGGAAGTCAACCCCAAGCAAGTTATGTAAAGAAAGAAAGAAAGAAGAATGTCTGATGGTGATGTCTTCATGGTATCGTTTTGATAGTCAGCAAGATGGGTTGACTTGTACAGACAGTCAGACAACTACATCAATTGGGTACTCCTATCACATCCACTGTAGGCGCGGGCTTGCAGAAGCAATGGGTCCGGTAACCGTCCGACGAAGTTGCGTATCGTTCCATGCGCGCCTCAAATGTCTGCAAACTGTAGGGTCACAGCAGGGTTGCCTACTGGGGCCATGTAATATGAAACGTATCCCGGGGCCCTGCAACGAAGGTAAAGAAGAAACAGAAATGGGTTTTTAGTCGGTAAAAGTTTGACACTATCTCCCATCCAGCCCAAGGGCTCGGAGATGTCATTGGTTGATTTTCCCACCAAAAAAACCCTATCACATTAAAATACTTTGGAAAAGGGATACCCAGTCAATTATTGTTATTTATCGGCTCTAGAAACAAGAAAAATAATATAGAGTAGGATAAGTTTGGTTTGGGTAAAACTCGTTGTATAAAACCATCGATTGGTATATTTCTGCGTGTAAGTAAGAAATACATCTTAAAAAATATAGTAGAAAGACCAATAACAGAGCCCACTTTATCATTTCAGGCGAAAAACGTCCACTGTTGGACATAGACTACCCCCAAGTGTCGTCACATCAAACGGTCTCATACGTCTCGCATCCATCGGATTCCCGCGGTCCTCACCAGGTCATCTCTACCTTGTGGGAAGACTTCCAACACTGAAATGATGACGCTAATTTATACTACATCTAGTATAACATAGCATCAGCCTTATAATGTTCCCACTGCTGGGACTCAGGCCTCCTCTCTAGGAGAGGGAATGAGCCGTAATCCACCACGCGGGCCCATTGGGGGTTGGTGTCACATGTCTTCGAATTTTTGGTCCTAGGACAAATCAGTTTCCTTACAATGTTTTACTTCACCGTTTTCAGAACAGTGGTGATGTTAAATTACACAAATTAATTCACCTGACTGGGTTTGAACACACGACCTACAACTCGTAATTCGGAGCCGTTGCCAATCGGCCACCACTGCTCTTAATCAAATACAACACCTATCTACGTACATATCGCTGTCATCGGGAAATGTGGCCAAAAAACTGGCAGTATTGCCACATTGAATGGCAATGGCAATTCTTGGGCAGCCAGCAATAATTACAGAAACACAAGGAAACGAAATAATCAACTATAATTAATTATAAATCAATTAAAAACTTACACTTGTGTGAATACGAATTTAAGGCTACTAAACATCGAAAGACCAGTATAACATGGTCCTTCGTTGGATTTAAAATGTGAAGAAAATTGGTCCTTTTATGTTTGGGTTCGTGTGAAGACTCGGAGTGTAGTGGGTGTTTTGTAAATTGCCTTAGGGGTGGGAATAGGGGGCATAAGGGTGGAAAAGCGTGAAAATTACACAAGAAAATTTCACCATTCAGCATCTTTGTGTTTTCCTTCAAGATGGCGAACAGCGCGGGTTGGCTCGTGGAGAAGAAAGGTGTAATTCTGTTTAAGATTTAATTTGCTTTAGATTTTAAGTATTTTAGTGGCTGTCTGAATTTTGTTGATCGAAATCTTTGTGATCAAGCAAACTATTTGTTTTTTCTTTAGTTGCGATTTTGTGGGAAGACAGAGTGACAAGAATAACGTATTTTAGTGACAATGATTATTATCCCTCTCTTAGAGAGGAGGCCGGTGTCCCAGCAGTGGGAACATTAAAAGGCTGATGATGATGATGTTAATTTTGCTGTACTAAAAAAGAAAAATGGCGCCATCGTTGAACAATATTATACCAAATCCAACATATCAAATCTACGCATCTGTGTTACATGGAAACGTCCGATATGCCAATGCGTAGGTGACAATAATGACTATTTTACATGATTTTACACTAAAGCAAAACCACAATAGAAAAATATGATAAACAACATTAAATCATTCATTTTTGGAAGAAGTATTGCCTAACTTTGTTTACTGAAGGTTTTTTTTCAGAAGCAAGCCCTTGGCTCCAGTAGGCTTCGACCCTGCCTGCTTGTAGCTAGCAGACTGGGTCTCTACGGTTCGCTGACAACTCCTTGAGACGCGCGGGAACAGTGCACGCCGTCGACATCCTGGGCTTGCTCCGGATGGTTACCGGACGATCGGACTGCGAGTTACCCATAGCTCGCCGTCCGCAAGCCCGCGCCTACATTGGCTGGAAATCAGGATCGGAATCGGAATCCCCGCGGCGGGTGGGCCGTGACCCATAGGTTCAAGTTATACGCATTAATTTTAAACTGTCTAAAAAGTTCACTAGCGCCTCTCTCCCCAGCGCTCGCGACAGGAAGTCGGCACAATGGAAGTCTCGGCTTCTTTGATCATCGCGTTAATTAATGTTTCTTGTGTATTATATTATGTACTCGTTGGTACCTTCTGAGAACAATTGTTTTATCATTATTGTGGGCGGTTGGTTCTTGTTTGATCAGTAATCTTTATGCAGAAACTGTATTATAAGTTTTATTTTCAATTTTACGTCGATTGATTGACACTTTGTGTGACCAGAGGGCTGGCTCGTTCTTCGCCCAAAGAATTAGCATTGCCATTCAACGTGGCAAAAAATATTCCCCTTCATTTTTTAAATGTTGAGTTCCTAACTCCATCTAATCTAATTAGCCCACTATGTCCCACTGCTGGACAAAGGCTTCCCTTTCTCTTTTCTACATAAGTCTATCTTCAGGCATTGTAGTCATTGCGGGCAAAATGTAACAGAGTAAATGTGATAGTCTTTTTTTTATTGATAGACTCACCTTTGACCACTATCTCACCTTATGGTAAGCGTTGATGTGGTCGACGATGGAGCACGTTTGCCTTAAAGTAACCTATTCACTCTTGACTTTATGATCCCCAGGTTGTACTTATTAGGTGACAGACTCCAGAATTCCAGTCCTTAGCTGCGTATAGTTAGAGCTTTTATTTATATTTAGATATATACTTCATTTTACACCAAGATAATAAATAACACAACTTTGTACACTAGTGCATAAAGCTTTTATAAGTAAATAAACCTTACATAAAATTATATTATATAATGAGCGAGCATTTTACTATTGAACAGATTACACTATGCAACACCGAAAAAATCACCGATATTCCGGATGGTGATTTGTATTATGTATACCTTATAAACAATAGACTACACATTTATATTTAGATATCACATCCCAAAACCGAAATCTCACTTTGTTTACTTTGCGCAACACTTGTTCGAGCGTACATGTTCGATTAGGTAGATCATTAATGTGTACAAAGCAATAGTACTCTTAAATCTATAAAATGTCGCATTTTTCTGTTAAGTTTCACTTAATTTGTTCAATTTGTGGTCAATTAATTCATAAAAGTGAAAAAAATAGTGCCATTTTCGCTTTAGTTTGAGAGTATTACTAATTTTAAACTAAAATTGAAATTTAAAATTTAGCACTAGTTGTGGGTTAATATTATGTTGTTTAAAATGGTATAAACATTTGACGAGTTGTCCTATAGGTAATATTTAAAAACCAGATACTTTTTGGTGGACTAATGCAGTGCTGTAAACCTAAAAATCATGTTGGCGTCTATAACTGCACAACCACTGTGAAAGGTTTTCAAAAACTCGAAACTTTCAGTGAAGTATGCTAATATGTCATCAGCGGCAATGAAGATAATTCTCCAGACACCTAAGTTGGTTTGATAAAAAAAAAAAATTGTAATAGCACTCTCCAAAGGCGGATCTGAATTTTTGTCTCTCAAACACTAAGTGGGGCAAAAACCAATGACAATTTCTTTGGTCCTGGCATATGAGCACTAATCAAAGATTCCACTTTATTATATAGCCTCCGTAGTACATATATATCGATGATAGCCTCAGTCCCATTGAAAAAATGCATGGTCAGTTAAATTTTTTGACATTACAAAAAAAAAATCCTTGGGAATCACAAGTTACGAGACTTCTGTGAAAAACTTAACATGTTTTCAAATGTGTATCATAAACGAAGATGCAAAATGTCTTTGAAAATCTATTTCTTACACTCCCGTTTAAGTTTCTTTCCGTATACATGGGTGTAATAAGTGATGAACATGGTGTAAGATTTCATCAAAAAATTACAGGATATAAAAAGCGTTGTCAAGGTAGATGGTTGCCAGCCATGCTTGTGGACTACCGTAGGATCCTTCAGAGGGACACTGCCACTAATTACTATAAGAGGAAAGCCAATCGTTAAAAAAAAAAAGGTTTTTTTCATGTAGAATAACAATTTATGTTCCTACTTCATATAATTTTAAGTAAAATCACTAAATGCCTTTCACTACTAAACTTGATGTGATATAAAAAAAATATTTATATATTTCAATTAGGCCTAGGGTGGAGAATCGCAATTACGTACAGTGAACCCAGTGAATTTGTCTTTTTTCTATTTTGTTGCATAGTGTTATTAGAAAAAAAAACTTGACCATTACATCAATTTGTACACGTGTCAAAAACACAAAAAGAAAAAAAAAATAACAAGAAAATCAAGTTTACCATTTAAAAATCGAATTCCAAAAGAATATTTGAAAAAAGAACCAGTTCCTTTTCAAAATTACGTCAATTTATCGGCGCGAACCAGTTAACCCTATATTTTGGTGACGAAAACATCAAACTAGTAACTCAGCCATTTGGTCAACTAGACCCGTCACGTAACTAGTTTTAAGTGCTTTCAAAAGAACCGGTTTTAGTATCAGTATTATTGGTTTTTAGTTTATATTTGGGCCAGGTGTCTGTTAAATAAAAAAGATGTTTTACTAGTTCATTATTTGTTTATATTGTATATTATATATTTGTATAAGTGTCAACTAAGAATAATTATTTGACTGACTCCATGGCAAAATCTCAGAAACCTTTTCATAAGAAGTTGGCAGTAGTATCATCGTAGTGCTAATTGCCTACTTATACTGATTCTTTGAGTATATTCGTATACTTATTTAGTTTATTCATTTGAGTATTTTCATATTAACCAGCTGACCCGGCAAACATTATTCTGCCATATTTTGACAAAAATAATTGACTGTAAGTATAAATCGAAACAATAATACCAAAATCGCGTTATAAATGATGGGTCCTAGTAAAAAATAAAATGAAATATGTTTATAGAAACCTAGCACATTTAATCGACCTTCTGAATGAAGAATGTTATTTTAAGGTTTAAAAAAATAACATATTTCCTAGAACAAGTTTTGTTAAATATTCAAGTGAGTGACAGAATTACCGAATGCCAACAGAGCGTTCAAGCGTTATTACTCTTTTTTCGCGTTGCCTCTTTGACAAACAGCGTTGGATGAAACAAGAATCTTTTAAGCTCATAATGACGATAGACGAAATGGTGAGGGCCTTCTTCACACAAAAGCAACAAAGCAACAAAAGCCAATCACAATCTATTCAACCCTAAAAAACTATCTGACGTACACTATCGAACCGCTATCATTCCGAACAAAATCAGCGATACAAAAGCCCGGGGTGGAAGTTACCCCACAAAGGCTGGGCAAATAAGCCATTAAAAGCGTTGCGACGGTACTGGGCTATAAAATCTCTGCTTCTTGCCCCCTTCCGCCCTTAGGGGGAGGGAGTGCCCCCACCCCTTTTCGCGATAAACTGCTTTTATGCCGTTCCGTAGTATAATTAAAATGGTATGACATTTTCTGGAGTTAGATAAAATATCTAAGACGCAGTGGCAGGGTTGGTTCGGAGTCGTTTGTTATTTTGTTTGTGTGAGGGTGGCATAATTATAATGTATGTGTGTTATTTATGTGTGAGTATTTTCCGACTTGCCTACTTGAAGAAGTGAACAGTAATCTTGTTTAGATCAAACAATTTAGGGCGCTTTTTTTATGGTAGGTAAAATCATCCAATGACAAATCCCGCCCTTGGGCGGAGCGGGAAATAGTGTCAGACTCTTACTGAATAAAAACCTACCCCGTTCCTTCGTTGCCTATCATGCCGGGGCTGAGCCTTCCTCTCAGAAAACGTCAATTCATGCGTTTTTTGACGGCCTGCTGTGCTGCGGATGCGGTTCGTTTGTCGTACTGCGTACCGACGATCGTATTTTTCATAGAAAGCGCGCGATACCGTAACTGTACTACGAAGGTCAACAACAGGACGGCAACGTCACAAGCACCACGTGTTCAATTCGGTGTTGAATAGCGTATCGCTGGCATACAAACGCACGGCAGCCAGATACGTTTTCAATTTAGACGCTTGTTTATTCATTTATTTAATCTTCATGTACAATAGTGATACATAGGCGGACTTAATGCAACAAGGCATTCTCTACCAGTCAACCTTTGGGTTAAAAAGACAAAACTGTGGTAGGTCTGCACAATAAATAAATAACAGTAATTTCAAATATAATATAGTATCAATAAAATTAGTTACTTTTAATAATAAAATACGTATATATGCTAATATTATAAACTAATAAATACTATGATATATATCAAATCAAAATATGACAATTCTGACAAAGACCGAACTAAAGTTGAGAGCACTTTAAGTAGTAGTTCCGAATTTTACGCTTAAAGGAGAATTTACTTTCAGCTTTTTTGATGTCAAGGGACATAGGGCGCTTGTTGTCGGACTGCTAACGCTAACGTACTGCAACCGGCCAGCTGCAGCACGGTAAACGTGTGGCAACGGTCCGACATGAAACGTCTAAATTGAAAGCGTCCTTAGTGCTGAGTAATCTTGAGTATTCTTTGACAAATTTACATTTTATTAGTGAAAGCCATTTTCAAGACTAAAGCCTTTCCCAAATGTCACCACAACTAACGGTCCTGTGCGTCTCGCATCCATCACATTTCCGCGACTGTCACCAGGTCATCGGTCCACCTAGTGGGAGGCCTTCCAACGCTGCGTCGTCCGGTGCACGGACGCCACTCCAGAGCCTATTGGGTTAATAGACACTGACAAATTGACATTTTACTATTGATAACCATTTTCTAGAGCAGTGGTGGCCGAGTGGTAACGGCCCCGACTTACGAGTTGTAAGTCTCAGGTTCAAATCCAGCCAGACGCATTAGGTACTTTGTGTAATTTATTTCATCACTACTGCTCTCAAAAACGGTGAAGGAAAACATCGTGAGATATCCTAGAACCAAAAATTCGAAGACATGTGACATCCACCAATGTGCACTGGGCTCGCGTGGTGGAACGGCCCATTGCCTCTCCTAGTGAGGAGGCCTGAGTCCCAGCAGTGGGAACATTATAAGGCTGATGCTGCTGATTCAATGCAATAATATATTGTGGAAAAATAAGTCAGGCCCTTAATCCTTAATTTTACTTAAAGCAGACATTCCTTTACTTTAAAAAAAAAAGAAACAGCTTTCAAAGATTTTCTAAAACTCGCTTCCCTCGCCCGGGTCTCAAACCAACTAAAATTAAAAAAAAAAAAACACTCGCTATTTTATTTATTATACTAATCGATAGGATTATTATTCAGGATATCTTTTGTCTTACAAACATTATTTTGGTCTTAAAAATAAAAAAAAAGATCGTAAAATCTAATATTAACTTTATTTTATTATCAATTTGTTACACATAAATTATTTAACTAACAAATTGTTCACCATTCGCGACACAAACAATATTTACAAAGAAAAATATATTTTTCGATCCGTAAAATCTTCGAAACTTGATTCGGGAATTGAACTATGAACCCTAAGAATTTTGAGTTCCTTGAGAGTTTCAAAATACACGTTTTATGCGTTTTATATGACATAAACGGCCGTATCTTTTTTCTCGTTAAAGTAGAAGCCAGATTTTTTCATAGCTTCAAGGGACTATATAAGGTGACTGGTAATTAGTGAACGATACATAAACACGTGATTTTAGTCATGATAACAAACAACTTTTACTACGGGACCAAATCTGAAATCGCGAAAAAAAATCAGTCAAGTTTTTTTTTTTTTTTTTTTTGATGGTAGTTAAAATCATCCAATGACAAATCCCGCCCTTGGGCGGAGCGGGAAGTAGTGTCAGACTCTTACTGACTAAAAACCTACCCCGTTCCTTCGTAGCCTATCGTGCCGGGGCCAGGCCTTCCTTTCGGAACCAGTATTTTATGACCAGTTAGGTGAACATAAATGTACTGACCAGCAATTTTTTTTCGCGATTTCATGTTTGGTCCCATATTAAAAGTTGTTTGTTATCATGACTACAATCACGTGTTTAAGTATCGTTCACTAATTACCAGTCACCCTATATTTACCTCCCTCAACGCGTTCCCAAGATAAATGGTCTTGACAGACAGACAGACAGACAACAAAGTGATCCCATAAGGGTTCCGTATTTTCCTTTTAAGATACGTAACTCTAAAAATAAAATCTTAAAGGTTCTTTTAATTTCCATTATTCAGATTACTATAATCAGTCCTCACTTGAATTGTCATCACCAAACTGATTTTTATCGCCAAATGCTTCATGAAGGCTTCAAGATTTGATTCTTCTTGTGTTTGACACGGCGGTTGGCCTCGATTCATAGGTTTGATTCCCACTCAGGACAAACGTTTGTGATGAGCACGATCATTTGTTCTAGGTCTGGATGTAATTTATCTATGATATTTATGTGTTTTATGACGCCATTTTTTAGTTAGGAGTAGTTTTTAGTGTATATATAGTTTTAATTAGTGTTTTATAGAATGTATATAATTGTGTATTTGTGAAATAAAAGTATAATGTTTCTGGGTTAGAGTAAAAAAATAATAATTTGAAATATATTTGTATGTTTGTCAGTTGTCTAGTACTCTTAATACAAGCTCTGCTTAGCTTGGGTAAACGGTGTTGTGTGATAGTTGTGGAATATTAGATTTATATCATAATCAAACTGATTTTTATTGCAAAATGCTTCTTGAAGGCTTCAGGGTTTCATTGTTCTTGTAGTCTTTCTGGTCTCCAATCTTGATTACGTGACCTGTAATAGAAATGTTGAAATGAATTTTTAGAACTATTTATGACTAATCTACTAAGTGTGTAATCGGTATAAGATAATAATGAACCACGAAACTACGAGTATATAACATGGGGAAATGAAGCTAGTTCAATTTTGGCATATAAGTTGAACCAAAATGGCGATCTACCTTTAATTCGCAGTAACAGATTTTCTGGTCTCAATTGAAGTGAGGGGCTGCGCGTAACTATAAAACGACGGCCATTTTGGTTCAACTTATTTGTCGCGTATTATAGTAGTGTTGACGCTCGAACTTGGTCAAGCTTGTGCTCATACTAGTTAAAATGCGTCTGCGTCCCGCTCCACTCAAGAGCGGGAGATGTCATTGGATGATTTTTCCACCTTTAAAAAGGGTAAGCAAAAAGCAATTTTTTTGCAATTTATGAGCGAAAAATGTTTAATAAGAATTCGGTTCTTCAATTCTACTTAGCTCTGTGTCACTGTGTGAAGTGTCTGAGTAGTGGTAAATGGAAGTGAAAAATCCTCGTACAGAGTTCGAGGGTTTGTTAATACTATAAGGAAATTGTTATTCGTCATTCTCATACAATTTTTTTTTTATATTTATGTTCAAAATCCTACCACAGTATTTTCTTTTTTAACCCAAAGATTGACTTATAGAGAATGCCTTGTTGCATTAAGTCCGCCTATGTACACTACTGTACATGAAGTTTAAATAAATAAATAAAATCGCATAGTACAAATAACATTTTATACTAAACTCCATAAAAGCTTTTAATGATTTTTCTAAGGCTAGTGGTAATTGGTATTTAGAATTGTAGAAAGAAAGTTGTATACACATTTAGGCCGTGTTTACGGAGACGCGGCGCGTTGGGCGTTTCGTTGCACATTGCAGCAGCGGGCCGCCTCATAGCTCACGCAAACACAAACATATGGCAATGTACGACGGACTGCCCGACGCTCCACGCAACGCACCGCGTCTCCGTAATCAAGCATTTAGTCTGCACACTATTTATTCTCATTTATCGATGCCAGTTCATTCGATAATCGATACTCCTCGACCATTGATCTCATATATATATTTGAACCCTCCTCGACTATTATTTTGAATTCAGAATTCAAATTACATTCGTATAGAATAAGGTTACATTTACGAGTAGTGTGTGTGAAATGTTTGTTGGTACTTTTTTATTTATTTTTTATTGTTGCAATTTATTTTGTGCATATAAATCAATATTTATTTTTATTTCTGTAGGTATATTTATAGTATATTTTTATACATGTTATATAGAAAAGAAATAAGATGTTTTTAATATACGCTTTCGTGTGAATATTTAATAAATTAAAAAAAAATAGTCGTCACTTTTAAGGCACATTTAGTTCTAGAGAAAAATTAACATTTTTTTTTCAGGCATTTAGAAAGATAAGTGTTAGAGACAGATATGTATTAATAAATGATTTGTTACCGCAGGCATTACTCACTAACTTAAATATTTCACTTTTCGGGCCTGTTTACTTTCCCAACAAACAATTCAAGTAGAAAACTTATTGTAACCAAAAAAAAATAACATCTAAGAAACCGCAACGGGTTCTAAGATCGCCCTAAGTAATAACTCAATAATCTTCAAACATTAAAACGAGAACAACCACAAAATATAAAGACCCACAATAGACGCGACTAATCTCCTAAAATCAATACCTTTTTACCTCTAACCCCCGAAAATTTTCCAAACTACCCCCCTTTCACCCCCTTTTCAATTTAAACGACAAAGTATTATTTAATTTTCGCCGTCTTTTCACCATTGTAAGGCGCTGAGTGAGAGGGAAGGAGAAGCTCCCGTTCTTTACTAAGACATTGTCTATCTCTTTCTCGCTTTCGTTTTTGTCTGGGTGTGAGCGAGACAGGTATACGCAAGACGATCGCGCTCCGTTTTCTTAATGACGTCATATAGATTTATAGATGTGTTTGGGGGGTGTTTCTCCGCCCAGTGGGGTGCAAAGTTTTTACAGCTTGGCTTTATAGTGGGGTTTTTCTATGATGTTTTATTGCAGTTGTTTTTTTTTTTTTGGTTAATATTTTATGAGAGTTAAGATGGGTTTTGTTTTTTTTTTTTTAATTTTTATTTAATAAAAGTTGCTAGTTCAAAGTGAAATTTGACGTTGTTGTTTAAAAAAGTGCTTAAAAATATTTAATTTTTCGGACATTAAAATGTCCGAAAAATGAAGCACTTTATTGCTATGAAGTTTTATGTTATTTTTAAAATGAACAAGCTTTATTAGATTTTATTAAAAATTCTTATGAATTAAAGTATCTTTCCTGGATAATTATTTTCTCCCAAAGTAAATTGTAATGAAAGAAAAAAAGAGTCAGTGATAGCGTTACGGCTGTCAGGGTGGAAAAAACAAACATATTGCGCCGACCTTAAGCAAAATAGGACAAGAACAGGAAGATGGCGATTGCCGTCTTTTTAAGTAGCAACGCGTAGAGAACCAAAAGGAAAAATGGCAAGCCTTTCCGTGTTGATACACTTTTTACTGAAATATCATCGTACAGCTAAGGACATTCTCTGCCGAAGTCTGCATTTTCTGATAGCTACAATCTAGGGGTCTAAAAGTCAAGAGTGAATAGGTTGCTTCAAGGCAAGCATACATCATGGCTTACCATCAGGTGAGATAGTGGTCAAACGCGAGCCTAACAATAATATTTAGGAAAAAATAGTCTTAAAAGTTCGAATTATAATTTATATTCCAAAAAAAAAAACAATTTAAAACTTAGTATGTAAAACATGTAGGCATAATACCTAATTACACACCTAAAACTCAACCCTAAAAAACCTCAACTAATTCCATTGCCAACCTCTAATTAAAAAGAAATCGCCACGTTCCACATTTAAATTACGAACGGCATTACATTTATATTCAAGGCAAAGGCATGAAACGATTCAGCCAGCACCGTGCGTTCGAAATACGAAAAAGCCGATGTAAATCGCCTAATCTTGAGACCGTGCTCATGACGTATGTACGGCACGTCGCGTCGAATCGAAGTTCAAATTAGGAACATGCGCCATCTTGGACATGTCACAGAGTAACAAAATTCTATAGCAAGGCTCTTGCAATAAAACAGAGTATTAAAAATTCAGAGGGTACGTTTTTAGACTGTGTGATCTGGAGGTATGGTAGTTTGTACAGGAATTGTGAGGCAAATAGAGGAATCTTGGGTGCTTTAATCCAGCAATTACGCATTTTAATGGCTTTCGTTGGTGCCTCCGGTTTTAATATTCCGTTCCTTGTTTTACTACTCAGCTTAGCTGCTTAGGCCGTACGGTATTAATGTATTTAGTTATTTTAATTGTAATCTCGGTGAGGTTTTGATATCGTGAAGATGATTACCGAAAGGTTCAGTTTATAGAGGATTGTAAAAGAGGCTTTTGTGTATATATTATTAATACAATACAATTGCGAAGCAATGGTTTATTACTGTTATTTATCTTGGCGTATTTTAAAAAGGCTTTCTTTCTTTTTTCAGCATTCGTACTATACTCCATCTGTTTAGAAACGTAAACAATCTTGATATGACTTTTAATTAAAAAAAAAACGTATAAAAGACATAGATTATTTAAATTTTGTTAATTACCTAACGTCGTTTTAGGTAAATAATTAATTGTAAACCTTTTTATATAAAATTTTTAGACCAATTTTAGATAAAAGCCATGTGAAGATTGTTTACTTTTAGTAAAATACCTAAACAAATGGAGTATAGTATAGCATACTATGTAGGTACATATGTTTTCTTTTTACAAAGATTTCTGAACAACCTACAGCATTATAAGTAATCTTTCTTATATAAAGAAAACAGTTATTTTTTTTTAAAAAAAGCTGCATGTATCATTTTCTATTCAGTGCTTAAAGAAAATCCCTATAAAGTCCCTTTAAAAGAATATAAACAGTTTCTGTAACAGTAAATTATTCAAATAAAAAAAAAAAACATAACACAACAACCCAACCCACTCAAAACCGAAACGCTAAAACAAAAACAAAAACACTACCCACATTTAAATTTTTACACGACAGTAACGAAAAACTAATTTGAACACAATAAAACTTCGCGTCTCCTGTGTGGCATTAAAACGAAATTCGCATTCGAAACGCAAAGGTTGCTGGCAGAGCATAAAATTCTGAACGCAAAAGACGACCGGCGCTTATTAAAACGCCGGCTTTGCAAAGTTAAAATTAAACATGAAAAACGGCGCCCCCCTAACTCCCCGACTACCTGGGGGGCGAACCGACAACTATGCTCTAGTCTTAGGGGTGGCATAAAGTAGGAAATAAATTTTAATGGCGAATTTTTTTTTTTTGCTAAAATGAAAAATAATACATATTATTATTATAATAATATATTTGTAAATGAACTTTTTAAATAATTTAGTATTTAGCTATATATAGACGTAGTACCTACGCTGTACCGACCTCAAACAAAATGAGAAAAGAATGATAATAGTGTTTTGTTTGTATTTAGTATTTAAAAAAAGTGTAACTTGTTTCCTGTGTTAAGGGCAAGATTAAAGAGCCACTGCATATATGCTGCTTATATATAAGCATAATCAGCCTTATAATGTTTTCACTGAATTTTTGGTCCTAGGACATGCCGATTTCCTCCCAGAACAGTAGTGTTGAAATAAATACTTAAAGTAACTTATTTCAAACACTACTGGGATTGACCGCGACCCACTTGTACGTCGGGTTCGTTACACTGGTTTTGACGAGGCAAAGGACAATGCAAATTGATAAAAATAATTGACATGACATGTTTTTTTTTTTTCGTTTTCTGTGGTCTATAATTTAGAAGTATTAAAATGTTTTTTTTTTTTGGGTGTTTTAACGTGTAAACGATTTAATAAGTAAATAATTAAAATTAGGAAAATAGTTTAAGGCAATTATATTATATTGGAGTTCAAATAAGTCTGGAAAGATTACATAAGTTATATAGATATCGTTCTAAAATATCATTTATAGTGTTGTCAGCGTATTAATTTCGTAGTTATTTTTACACTTCATCGATCGTGACATTAAGAGAACCTTTTTAATGGTTTGTTTACCTCTTGTCTCACGTCTTCCTGAATACGGTACAACATAGAACATTGAAAGTTAAAATCTCACAAACATCAAATTCTCTCCAGTGCGACAGCCCTATAAAATTTTATTTCGCCGCGAAATTTGTAAATTTATGTAAATATTCCGCGTCTTGGGGCAGGAGAGGGGAGAGGGGGAATAAGGCGAATCTAGAGTTACAAGTGCGAGCGGTGCCGCGGTACTAAACGAGTTCGTGCTACTTGCTTTTATGTAATGTGTGTTATTTATTTGTTTTTTGGGAATATATAGCGTGACTGGTAATTAGTGAACGATACTTAAACACGTGATTACAGTCATGATAACAAACATCTTTTACTATGGGACCTGAAATAGCGAAAAAATCAGCCAAGTTCAGTACATTTTGACCAGTTAGGCGAACATAATGATCCTCTACAAGGAAATGAAATCTGGCTACACTAAAACTGGGTACATGTCAAAGTTCAACGGGGTTTGAACCCACGACCCTTTGGCCGCCGTAACACCTTGCCCACTCTAAAATTCTTGCTTCTACATAATCGATGAACATAATTTAAAACTCGGTTAAAATTGTAAAATAATTATTTAGACTAACGGACTTGTCAACCACAGAATCGCTTTCCATCAAATGAGATTATTTTTGAGCGTACCAATAATTAGGTATTGTATTATTATGTATATTACGTTACCGGCAATTTGTATAATTCAGGTATTCTATACAATACCTAGATAACGTATACAATACCTGGGGCGTCCAGGCAATGTACGAAATATTGTGAATGGCATGGTCAAAGAAGGTGGCGTAATATTAGGACACACCAACACGGACAGGTTAGGTTAGAAGGCTAGACTTTCAAACCACTTACACAAGTAAATAATATTTCATACATTAGTATGAATTGGCTACACTTTTTAGGTTTTCTATTCTAGGTATTGTACAGAATAACGGATTATACAGATTGCCGGTAACATACAGTATATATAAAAGTTTAAATTGACTGACATATGAATGTACAGCCGAAACTGTTGTTACTAGAGCGCGAAATTTTGTCCAAGGTTACCTACAACTCGTAAGTCGGAACCACCACTGCTCTCTAACATACAAAGGCTTTTTTTCGATGGGAAAATCAACCAATGACATCTCCGCGCTCTTAAGCGGGGCGGGATATATACGTAGCGTCAGACTTTTACTTGTTCCTTCTTCGTCTTCGTTCCGGGGCCCCGGGAGCTTACAAAAACTGAAGCTACTGTGAATAATACCTAGCATAGTATCAGCCTTATAATGTTCCCACTGCTGGGACACAGGCCTCCTCTTTAGAAGAGGGAATAATACCTTATTTACATTAAAACAACAAAGCGTTAACAAGAATTTTCGTTCACTTATTTACATCTTAAAACTTAAGTGAAGCTCTAAAAGTTATACTTATTTACCTAAAGAAAACTCATTAAAACTTGAAATTAGTACATAAAGACGAATTGAGAAGTCGAAGTTGTTTGAAGTTTGCGAAAATTCAATTAAGGTTTTTTAATTTGTATCTTGAAATCGATTTTCGGGGATAAGTTTTGTTGTTGAGCTGGTCTTAAATGAATTATAGAGGTACTGTGTTGTTTATATGCATAGTACACCGTTAAATTTTGATCGTTTTAATCCCGTGGAGGGTAGATTCGTTCATGAAACACTATCGATATGGAAAGATAAAATAAAAAATAATATACTTTTTTTTAAACTTGAATAAATTTACGCATGTACAAAATTAATTTCTTTAAGTAAACGAGTCAATGACCTTGTAGGTAGTTGTCGGTTTTGCGTACTAACGACCTACAGTTCATTGGCCTTGCTGAGCTGACGTTTAAATGAGCAGTAGGTAGTTTGTGCACATCATAATAAATCGATAGTGTTTCATGGACCGGATCGACTCTCCACGGGATTAAAACGATCAAAATTTTACGGTGTATATAATATGCATAACATAGCATCAGGCATATAATGTTCCCACTGCTGACGCGACCTGTGCTAACGGCCCCGACTCGTAAGTCGGGGCTTTTGGCACTGGATCACCACTGCTCTCAAAGATTAAAGATAAATAGAAGGTCATTGATTTAGATTTGAGCTGACCTGTCAGTGTGTTAGTGGACCTGACTGCTATGCCGGAGGTCGTGGTTTCGATTCCCACCCAAGACAAATGATTGTGTGATGAACAAGATCATTTGTTCTGTGTCTGGGTGTAATTTATCTATAATATGTATGTGTTAAGAAATGTATAAGTATGTTTATCAGTTGTTTAGTATTACAACACAAGCTCTGCTTAGCTTGGGACTAGACGGCGTTGTGTGATAGTTGTGGAATATTATATTAGCATAGCATAGCATCAGCCTTATAATGTTCGCACTGCTGGGACTCAGACCTTCTCTGTAGGAGAGGGAATGGGCCGTCACCCACTACGCGGTCCCAATGCGAGGTGGTGGATGTCACATGTCTTCGAATTTTTGGTTCTAGGACATGCCGGTTTACTCACGATGATTTTCCTTCACCGTTTTGAGAGCAGTGGTGACGAAATAAATTACACAATGTGATGCGCCTGGCTGAGTTTGAACCCGCGACCTACTATTCGTAAGTCGGGGCCGTTACCACTTCGCCACCACTGCTTTAATAATAATTCTTCTCTAATATATTTATAAAGTTGCTGTAGAATTGTTACTATTTTGGTGCCCAATAAACCTTATTCTATTCTTTTGAAGTAACGTCTTATTGACTTAAAAGTCTAGGATCCCTACAACTTTCAAGGTTAAATACGAACAAAGATGAGCCTTTTGTCGTTGAGTATTCAAACAGCTTTCTTTGAATAAATTGAAATCGTATAAGTACTTGGACTTTATAGTCGAGTGTGGCTTAAGATGACTTTGAATAATGTTTTGTGAATTGAGTTATTGTGAGATATGTTTGTATAGGGCATCGTTAGCTTTTGTCAAGGACTCTGGACCTCGTAATAAAAACTTAAAAAAAAAATACAACCGAATTCAATCTAAAAAAAAACCTTAAAAAGATCAAAATAACTTCGCTGTTTCTATATTTTTGTAAGCCTTTATATATATATTTTTTTTTATCTTTATCGACACGGACACAATTGGCTATGGTATTGGCCAAATTGATTTTAATAATTTGTGTGTAAAAAAACTAATTAATCATATTTTATTATTTATTTAATAAATCTTTATAATTTACTAATAAAACACTGTAAGACAGAGCAATGGTGGCAGAGTTCCGTAACGGCCCCGACTTATGAGTTGTAGGTCCCGGGTTCAAACCCAGCTTGGCGCATTACTTTGTGAAATTTTTTTCATCACCATTGCTGTCAAAACGGTTAAGGAAAACATCGTGAGGAAATCAGCCTGTCCTAGGACCAAAAATTCGAACACATGTGACATCCATCAACCCAAACTGGGCCTGCGTATTGGATTATGGCACATTCCCTCTCCTAGAGAGGAGACCTGAGTCCCAGCAGTGGGAACATTATAAGGATGATTTTAAAAATACTGTAGGCACAATGGCGGACTAATGCCTTTGGTATTTCCACTAGTCGACCTCAACCAACACCGGCACTCTCACTGTTACCCAATGTTCCATCTCGCGGACGGTGGGCAATGGGTAGCTCGCTGACCGTCCGTCCGGTAACAGACCGGTCCGAGCTCAGGTCGTCTACGGCGCGCACCGTTCCCGCGCGCCTCAAGGAGTTGTCAGCAAACTGTAGGGGTCCAGCAGGGCCGAAGCTTACTGGGGCCAAAGGTTATGTGAGAATGTCACCACGGGCCCGGGACAAAGGCAAGGAACTGAAAGGTAGGTTTTTAGTCAGTAAAAGTCTGACACTATTTCCCGCCCCACCCAAGGGCGGGATTTGTCATTGGATGATTTTACCTACGTTAAAAAAAAACCCAATGTTCCATAATTTTATTTTTGTTTCAAAATCTTCGCACACACACACAAAGGCGAATCCACACACAACAAAAGCTTTATTGTACACACAAAACATTGTGATTGCCTTTGACAGTACGCCCGCGACTGCCAAGTTTTAATAGAAATTTAAATTAGCTGTACCTCGTTTGAAACGCCTGTATTGCGAGCACAGACGTATTAATATTATGTATATTTATTATTCTATCTACACAGATCATTTGTATTGTGTTTTAAAGACAACAAAGTTCGTTAATTGATTTATGACTTGGTTTTCGGCGTCCACGTTGCGTGAGAGCCAATAAAAAAAATATAATCTATTTATATAAAAAACGGTGATGGAAAACATCGTGAGGAAACCGGCATGTCCTAGAAACCGCACTGGGCCCGCGTAGTGGATTACGGCTCATTCCCTCTCCTAGAGAGGAGGCCTGAGTCCCAGCCGTGGGAACATTATAGAGCTGATGCTATGCTATGCTATACAAATGAAAGCAAAATACCACTCGCTGATTAATCACGAAATCTCAGAAACTATAACACCTACAAACTTAAAATTCGGCAGGTAGGTTCCTTACAGGATGTAGACTTCCACTGGGTTTTACGAAACTCCACTCCTAAAGGGGTCAAACGGGGGTTGGAAGTTTGTACAGCAGAAGCTAATAAAATGAAAAATAAAAATCGGCAACTCACATAAAAAACTGCTAAGTTCATCAGAGAACTTGCGACTTACTTACTGTTCAGACTGCTCGTCTGTGGAATGAATTGCCAGATGCCAATTGAAACGCGCTCAATCGTTGTCTGTTATTAAAAACCTTTACCTGTCGACATGAGTCGTAGTCGTCATTTATATTTATGTCTATATTTTTCAATATGTATGTATATATGTATCTATTATAATATATATGTATGATACTGTTTTTGTCACATCATTAACAACCCCATTTTTTGTCCAGGCAATAACTGTCCATTCCAGGATGCCTGGAAGAAATCGCTGAATGCGATAAGGCCGCTCATTTTATGTGTGTTTTAGTTTTTAGTTTCCCTTTGTATTTGTAATTATTGTGTAAAATAAAGTATATAATAAGTAATAAATAAAATAATAAATAAAAACACAAGATCCTCAATATAAGCTCCAACTTTAATCAGACCCGTGCAAATGTCTAGTAACAATGAATCAAACAATTCTTTATATACCGAATAATCTTTCAAACGAGCTTTTTATCGCTCGAACGAATCACTTATTTCGTATTATTACGAACTGCCAAACCGAAGAAAATTAAATACTTTTCGCAGTTTTTGTGGTGGTGGTTGGATAATCATCCAATAACTTCTCTTCATCCAATAACTTCTCTTCTTCTTCCCTTGGGCGGGGCAGGAGATAGTGTCAGACTTTTGCTGACTAAAAACCTACTCCTTTCGTTGCCTTTAAACCGGGTCTAAATTCTTCTTTCAGAAACCGACCCTGGCCCCAGTAGGCTTCGACCCTTCCCTTCGGTTTGCTGACAACTCCTTGAGGTGTGTATGGAACAATTCGCGCCTTTGATGACTTGGGCTTGGTCCGGACGGTTACCGGACGGCGAGCTACCCATTGCTCGTCGTCTGCAAGCCCAAATACTAGCAGCAGTTCAGATTTTGCGAATTTAGTGTAAATTAAAGGGATGGAACTGTACAGGATGTACTGCTCCATCCCTTGATAAAAAGGATTTTTACCTCGCACAGATTATACCTTTCTTTTTTTGTTTTGTAATTATTTTTTAGCCGCTATTGTTTAATTTTAATTCCATAACTATAATACAATAAAATAAATAAAAAATAATAAGAAAAATCCAACACATACTACTAACTAAAATCAAACTAAAAAATGGCGTCAAAAAACTCATCCACATCGCTGTCGGCTGGTAACGTGCCCAAAAGAGTGGTTTTTTTTTTTTTTTTTTTTTTTTGGTAGGTAAAATCATCCAATGACGAATCCCGCCCTTGGGTGGGGCGGGAAACAGTGTCAGACTTTTACTGACTAAAAACCTACCTTTCCATTCCTTGCCTTTATCCTGGGGCCTTTGGTGACAGTCTCACATAACCTTTGGCCCCAGTAGGCTTCGGCCCTGCTGGACCCCTACAGTTTGCTGACAACTCCTTGAGGCGCGCGGGAACGGTGCGCGCCGTAGACGACCTGAGCTCGGACCGGTCTGTTACCGGACGGACGGACAGCGAGCTACCCATTGCCCACCGTCCGCGAGCCCGCGCCTACGGTGGCCGGAAATTGGGATCGGAAACCCGGCGGCGGCGGCGGCGTGTCCGCCTTTGCCTAAGGCGGTCGGCCTCCTCCTTTACTAGCATTACTGCTTCGCAGAAGGAGGCGACCGCCTGCCACTCCTCCTCGCTCCGGAGCATGGCTTGAACCAAGCCCCGGCGCGAGAGATCGCCGCCGATCGCCCCCACGAGGACACGGCGCTGCTCTTCCCAAGCGGGGCACACCTCGACTGTGTGCTCCACCGTGTCCACCGGGCGGTCCGCACAGTGGCGACACCCGGGGCCCAAAAGAGTGGTGGCATTGCCACGCTGTATGGCGATGCTTATCCTCTGTCCGAGGTAAAAGCCAGCTCTTTGGGTCACGCAGAGTGTCAACTAGACGTTTTGATAGATCTTTATACAACTTGCGAGAACTCGGACCTCACGATCCAAAAGTATTTTTAGTTAAAGCAGTGGTGGCCAAGTGGTAACGGCCCCGACTTACGAGTTGTAGGTCGCGGGTTCAAACCCAGCCAGGCACATTACTTTGTGAAATTTATTTCATCACCACTGCTCTCAAAACGGTGAAGCAAAATATCGTGAGGAAACCGGCATGTCCTAGAACCAAAAACTCGAAGACATGTGACATTCACCAACCCGCACTGGGTTCGCCTGGTAAATTACGGCCTATTCCCTCTCCTAGAGAGGAGGCCTGTATCCCAGCAGTGGGAACATTAAAAGGCTGATGATGATGATGATATTTGTCTGAAGCACGAATAAAGGTTTTTTATTATGGATAAGCTCGCGTTTGATCACCATCTCACGAGATGGTAAGCGATGATGTGATTGACGATGGAGCACGCTTGCCTTGAAGTACTTAATCTAGTATTCACTTTTGACTTAAAGACTCCTAGGTTATAACGATCAAGAGATCTAGTATTTCACTCTTTAGCTGTAAGCATAATAAAGGTGTTCCCAAAACGCTTTGTACGTATGCGTATGGGTGTGTTTTTACAAGCTTTTATTTAGTTTCACCTGTAATCCATTTCCCGGTTACCGATTAAACGACACAACTGTATTGAGTTTGGGCTCGTGTGATTCGTCTTGACGACTATTTTGTTGCTAGATAGTAATTAGGGTCTGATGATGGGACTGGACAATGGGCATCGAAACTCGGTAACGCAATAAGATAACTCTATCGTGTTTTAACGTTTTGGAACTATCTTGATAAGTATTAATTTTCACCACACTACTAAATAGTATAAAACAAAGTCGCTTCCCCCTGTTTGTCCCTATGTATGCTTAAATCTTTAAAACTACGTAACGGATTTTGATGTGGTTTCCAGCGTTTGCACAGCTATTGTCTTTCTGTTGTGTCTCTAAATGCCGCATTCAAATGATTAATAGATAGAGTGATTCAAGAGGAAGGTTAATATGTATAATACATCCATAATATATCACCATTGCACCCGTGCGAAGTTGGGGCGGGTCGCTAGTTATGGGTCTCTTACTTGTCTCTTATCTTCTTTCATCGACAGTTTGACCACGTAGCTTTCCCATGGTCTATCAACCCCCCAGCTGCTGTTCTTCAACTCCAACCCCCACTCAAAAGAGTTGTTCTACCTTTTCCACACAGCTACATTCTAGTCTATTTAATTTTCAATCTAAATCTATTATTAATCAGTCTAATGAACGCTCAAAGTGGAAGTCGGAATAAGACGTTGGTGAAATAATGGCGACGTCAACTTTTGATTGTCAAACACGTCGCAAGACGGAACTTAACTTTGGGCCGTTTCGTTCATACAGTGAATAGTGATGTGGTATTACGGTACCGTGACGAAATTATAGGTTTTATCCTAGTTTTTTTTTTTTGTATTACCAGCGTAATTTGAGAGTATCGCGGTCGGTGGCTGCTGGTTTTCAATTCATACTAATGCCTCAGAGACGTCCCCAAATAACATGGGAAAAGGGCAGATGGGAAGGGAAGATGATGATGATGACCTCAGAGAAATGATCTTTTGAAAATTAGCTTAACATTATTTTGAGTATATGCGTAACCTTTTTTTTTTTTTTTTTTTTTTTTTTTTTTTTTTTTTTTTGTGGTAGGTAAAAATCATCCAATGACGAATCCCGCCCTTGGGTGGGGCGGGAAACAGTGTCAGACTTTTACTGACTAAAAAACCTACCTTTCCATTCCTTGCCTTTATCCTGGGGCCTTTGGTGACAGTCTCACATAACCTTTGGCCCCAGTAGGCTTCGGCCCTGCTGGACCCCTACAGTATGCTGACAACTCCTTGAGGCGCGCGGGAACGGTGCGCGCCGTAGACGACCTGAGCTCGGACCGGTCTGTTACCGGACGGACGGACAGCGAGCTACCCATTGCCCACCGTCCGCGAGCCCGCGCCTACGGTGGCCGGAAATTGGGATCGGAAACCCGGCGGCGGCGGCGGCGTGTCCGCCTTTGCCTAAGGCGGTCGGCCTCCTCCTTTACTAGCATTACTGCTTCGCAGAAGGAGGCGACCGCCTGCCATTCCTCCTCGCTCCGGAGCATGGCTTGAACCAAGCCCCGGCGCGAGAGATCGCCGCCGATCGCCCCCACGAGGACACGGCGCTGCTCTTCCCAAGCGGGGCACACCTCGACTGTGTGCTCCACCGTGTCCACCGGGCGGTCCGCACAGTGGCGACACCCGGGCGTCGTCTCCGCACGAATCTTGTACAGGTACGGACCGAACTTGCCGTGCTCGGTCAGCACCTGCGCCAAACGGAAGGTGACGACGCCGTGGGGCCTTTCCAGCCACGCCTCAAAGAGGGGCCTTACCGCCTCGATCGTGGCGTGCCCAGCGCGAGGTTGCGACAATCGCTCTCGCCATTTCACCATGAGATCCCGCCGGAGCTCTGTCCGCCATGCCGCGACTTGTCGCGGCAGCGGAGTTTCGCCCCGACGTTGCATCTCCACGCGTAGGTCATGCATGTGTGCAAGGACTGTTGCCTCCAAATCCCATGGTGGTAGGCCAGCAAGGAGGCTCGCCGCTTCGCAGGACACCGTACGGTATCCGCGGATCATCCGGATGGCCATGACCCTCTGGCAGGCGGTTAGCCGGGCCGCCACTCGCTTCCGTAGCGATGGCGCCCACACCGGCGCACCGTAAAGGGCCATGGACCGAACGATGCCTGCGTAGAGCCTCCGGCAGGAGGCGTCTGGACCCCCTAGGTTCGGCAGGAGCCGCTTGAGCGCAGCCCCAGTCGCATTCAACCTGGGAGCCAGACGTCGGAAGTGCTCCTTGAAGTTCCACCGGCTGTCGAGGACGAGTCCCAGGTACTTCATCGTCGACCCGACGCCGATGTGAACTCCTCCTACCGTTAATTGGGAGCCCGGAGGTGGCGCGCTCCGAGGGCCGTGAAAACACATGGCCTCGGACTTGTGCAATGCCACCTCGAGTCCCAACTGCTGTATCCTCTCCACGACTGTCGCAACCCCGCGCGTCGCTAGTTCGACCGCCGCCTGGTACGACCGTCCCCGCGCCAGGACCAGCGTGTCGTCTGCGTAACAGACCACGCTGACCCCGTCGGGGAGGTCGGCGCGCAGCACGTAGTCGTACCCGATGTTCCACAAGGGCGGCCCTAGTACCGATCCCTGCGGAACACCGCACGACATCTCTCGCCGTTTCAACTCCCCCTGATGACCGGGGTAGATGATGAACCTGTCCGACAGGTAGGCCTCGATCACCCGACAGAGGTAGTCGGGCACCCGGTGGTACCGGAGTGCCCTACCAATGCAACTCCAGGGCAGGGAGTTGAAGGCGTTGGCGATGTCCAGAGACACCGCCAAGACACACCTGCCCCGGGACACCGCATCCCCCGTCGTGAGGGCTCGCACGCGCATGATGGCGTCCACAGTGGAGCGCCTCCTGCGAAATCCGAACTGGCCGTCCGCAAGATCCGGCCCCTTCCGTGCCAGATGCACGACGAGGCGGTCTGCAATTACTCTTTCAAAGAGCTTGCCCACCTCGTCGAGCAGCACAATGGGCCGATACGCGGACGGAGAGTCCGCGGGGCGCCCCGGCTTCGCGATAAGGACCAGTTTCCCCGTCTTCCAGCGAAGCGGGAACTGGCCCCTCTCCATGCATGCGCTGAAGAGCCCTCTCAGTCGAGACCCGAGTTCCTCCATGGCCAGGACCCAGGCTTTTCCAGGCAAGCCATCGGGTCCTGGGGCGGTGTTCTTGGCACTCAGCCTTCGCACCGCCACTCTCATCTCCACCTCGGTCACCTCTGGAGCATTGTTGCCGTCGCTGCCGTCGTGGTCCGCATCGGACACCGCTGCTGGTGGCGGAGCCATAGGCGGGGGAGTATGCTCCCCTCGCGTAGGGAACAGAGCGCTCACCACACCCTCCACGAGCTGGGGCCGGAGACTCTGAGTCAGCGGGGGAGCCCATGGGCGGAGTTTCTCCATCACAGTATATGCGTAACCTGAATTTAGTTTGTTAAGAATCAGTAACTGAATCGATTTCAATAACTTTTACACTATGTTATTTTTTTCCAAAAAATATTTAAAAAAAAGGTCACAAGTTGGACACCACTAACATAGATCACCGTAGGCGCGGGCTTGCGGACGGCGTGCAATGGGTAGCACGCTGTCCGATCGTCCGGTAACCGACCGGACCGAGCCCAAGTCGTCGACGGCACGTTCTATTCCCGCGTGCCTCATGGAGCTGTCAGCAAACCGTATAGGCCCAGCCTGCTAGCTGCAGGCAGGCAGGGTCGAAGCCTGCTGGGGTCATGGGTCAGCTTCCGAAAGGAATACCCGGCCCAGGCACGATAGGCAACGAAGGAACGGGGTAGGTTTTTAGTCAGTAAGAGTCTGACGCTACTTCCCGCTCCGCTCAAGCGCGGGATTTGTCATTGGAATAAAACCACCAACACAGATCACAGCAGATCTTAGGTGGTCATTAGGAGCCAGCGAACTGCTGGGTGGGGGAGCAAACCCAAGGGCGGGATTCGTCATTGGATGATTTTACCTACCACAAAAAAAAAAAAAAAAAAAAAAAACCCCTCATTCATTCGAATGGCCCGGTGACGATTTTTTCGTATGGACAACTAGATAACACGACAAGGTTATAACTTTGTGATTTTTCATGATACAGTTATGAAATTTTGTACAAAGATTCTTTGTGTGTTTCAGGTTTCGCGTATACTAAAAATAAGGTTGTATAGTTTGGTTTATTTTTCCTTTCTAGTGTTCTGGATTTTAGTTTACTGGACACACGTTTTTTTGTTTCTATTTGTCTCTTACAATCATTATGTGTATGACATGCATACCTGTTATTTGAATGGTTACTGAAATTTCGTTTATTGATGTAAATTTAATATGAATTGTAAGTGACTGTGCTGTTAGTGTGCTCATTTTAAATAAAAAAATTATCGACAAATACGGGCCTATCGAAAAAATACTCCTAACAAGATTCAACTTTGAGTTCACTTTCCCATCCCTACGCCAGTACCTCACTAGCTCTCCGACTAGCATCGTCGGCTTCGTTCGCGGCAAGTTTTGATAGAATTTTCAATTACCTTCCTTTGTTTCGAGAGTTTCCCGAGCGCCTCTCCACTCGCTACTTCTAAACTTGTGTTTGTCTTTGTACTTGACTCGAGACGAAGTTGCAGGTGGAAGAAAATTGATTCTTTATTTTCTTTTATACTACAGAAGCTTTGAAGCAGATGGCCGTTGGGACCGAAAGGTTCTGGCTCCGAACCAGAAGACGCAGCGTTGGAAAGCCTCTTACAAGGTGGACCGATGACCTGGGAAAGGCTGCGGGACTCCGATGGATGCGAGACGCACAGGACCGTTCATTGTGGCGACATTTGGGGGATGCCTATGTCCAGCAGTAGACGTCTTTGGGCTGAAATGATGATGATGATAGAAGCTTTCATTTGCAATTTTCTAAGTATTTTTTTCTACGTGTTCATAGTGATATAGATAACAACGACTTTTTGCATCGTCCTGCCACATGAGGCACTCGCTGACAGTGCGGGATCTATTTGGAACCTGCGCATGGGCAAGATATGTATATAAAGAACGACGATTTTTTTTTTTTGTATCTTCATCGCGCGTGAAGCGCTCGCGGTTATTGCTAGATAATATGTAATAATATAATAATTCACAACCATCACACATCGCCGTCAAGTCCCAACCTAAGCAGAGCTTGTGGTATGAGTAACTGATAACTGATAAACATATGTAAATATTTCTAAATACACAAAAGCTTATTATAGATAAATGTGACCCAGACTCAGAACAAATGATCGTGCTCATCACACAAACATTAGTCCAGGGTAGGAATCGAATCCAGGACCTCCAGCATAGCAGTCAGTTATTGTTGAAAGGGTTGCGCTTCACCACTATATCACCAGATGGAAAGCGACAATGTGGTCGACGATGGAGCACGCTTGGCTAGAAATAACCTATTCACTCTTGACTTAAAGACCTCTAGGATGACTTGTAGCTATAAAGAAACATAGATTTCTTCATCGTCCCATCTCAAAAACAAATCAGTCGTTCCAAACTGCCACAAATTCAATTAAGCCACATTGATACTGTGTGATATCACGCCATCTTGCCTCACCGAATTCAAATGAAGCCAGCCGTCTGCATAATATTGTCATAACTAGAGCCTTAAGGTTATACGATGTTTGACATGACGATACTAACTTTGGCTTGTAATAAAAGTGAAGGGAATTGATTTAGAAGTTTTTGTGTTTAAAATTGAGAAAGATGAACTAAAAACACAGCGGGAGACTGGCGGTGATGACTACTACGGCCCCCCTGGCCAAATTACGCTTCTTGGAGTTCACCAAACCCCCAATTTCCTGGTTCTGACCTCGTGACTGAGCGTTGAGATGACGACAGAACAAAGGAATTGGGGGCATGGTCAACTCCAAGCGTTCACGCTTGTCGTCGTCACTCGTAACTTGGCTAAGGGTCTGAACGTCAAGTTGGATTTCTGGATCGAAAAAAATGTTTTCCGATTTTGAAGAAGTAACAACGCACATATACTTGCAAAGTCGTGGGCTTACGGACGGCAAACAATGGGTAGCTCGCCGTCCGGCCGTCCAGCAAATGCCCAGACCGAGCCCGGTTCTTCGACGGCGCGTAGTGTTCCACGCCCGTCTCAAGGAGACATCAGCAAAACGTAGAGACAAAACAGGGTCGAAGCCTACTGGACTCATGAAGTTGTGCGAAAGACAACACGGTGTCCTAGAACGAGGGCAAAGAAGGACTATAGGGTGGGTTTTAGTCAATAAAAGTCTGACACACTTTCCCGCTCTGCCTTAGAGCCAGTAACAAGATATTGGATAATTTCCCACATAAAAATATCTTTGGCCATGATAGTATCGCTACACTCATCATCTTTCTGTTCTCGTGCCATGTTACTAGGCATCGGCTGAACACGTTTCTTTCTTCCTCTCGTCACGCCTTCCCTTCCCTCTCTGTCCACATGAATTCTCAGTTTCGTCACACTAAGATAAGAAAATCCTTTTATTTTTGCTTTGTCAATATCAACACACACTAAGGCTCAACATACACTGATGCAGAGTCGAAACATCGCGTTGTGTCCTGCCTCCGAAGCCAAGTTACAATCGTTTCGTTTAACCTGAACGCTTGGAGTTGGCCACGCCCCTAATTCTCTTTATTCTGACCACGTGACTGAGCATAGAGATAACGTCAGAACAAAAGAATTAGGAGCGTGGCCAACTCCAAGCGTTCACGCTAAACGAAACGATTATAACTTGCGACACAAGGTGACGCGAGGTGATGCGCGTCATCGCGCGACTTTTTATTTCCTCCTTAGTTAATTGATCTTTAGTTTATCGAGCAGGCTGCTTCAAGTTCGGTGAGAGTGGTTAATTACCTATATAAATCAGCGACAAATATTCTATTACAATTAAAGCAATATTTTACACCCAAACAATATTTTATTTTTAATTAAATATCGTATTTGTTGAACAAAGGTGAACTATACACTTCTTCTCTTTGACCCCTGAGTTTATTTCGGTGTTTCTTCGCAATTAATTTAACCTATTTTCAAAATAAATCATTATAATTCATATACCACTTTTCGAAAAGTACATGCTATGTTTTTTTTTGCTTTATTTCTGATTTTCTTTAGTCGCGTTTTGTTAAATTATATTATTATTATTATACCCATTAATAACTTAAATCCCCCTAACGATATAAAACGAAGTACATAGCAAGACTAAATTCTATAAACGTAAACAGCAAAAGAGAAAGAAACCCAACAATTCTCTAAATTTAAACTTCCCCGATCCGTCTTCATGCCGGTGGTTCATTTTTGCCCCCTTTCGCCCCCCTCGCGAAACTTTGACTGTTCCGTGGAGGTAGTGTTCGCCCCCCTCACTGGCTCGGGTGCGGTTAGAGGGGCTTTAATCAATTTTTCAACTTCATTTCGTGGCTTGGTTAATTAATTTCGGTTCTAATCTTAGTTTTTAGTTGAGAAATTGTACTGAAATAGTTTTGGGTTGTTGAGGGGTTGAAAATAAGGTGAAATTAGAAAAAAAAAAATACGTTATGGTTCTAAGATTTTTTTTTATTTTAAGTCCAAAATCGGAGATAGTAGCTTGCTAAGTACAGAAGCCAATGAAACCTTATTAGGTATATAGCTAGTTAGTTCGAAAGAAATAATAATGTATGTACATATATTAGATGAAAAATAAATTCCTCTCTACATTTAAAGATCTAGGATAAGTATTTTTTTTAATATTTTTTGTATTTGTAATAATTTAAGACTAATGTAACCGAAAAAATTATAATTAGAACAGTTATTGTCAGTTATATCTTCCCTTCCACCATAACCTTAATAAAAACAATAATACCTAACTCCTGACCAATTACCTACATTCTAAAATAAACTATAAATACAAAACCATAAATACCAAAACCCAGTAACACCTTTACAAAATTATGCACAACACCCCCAGAATATCACAATAACCCAGAATCCTCAAAACTAATAAAGGATCGAAAAACACTACCCTTTTACTAAACTTTTCGAAACGTAATTCTCAAAATTTTACAACGTCCGAACTAAAACTATCTGGGGGCCCGAAAGGCTAAAAAAGGTCGACCTAACCAAACAACCCTTATAAAACACCCCCCGAGCGACTACTATGAAAACGAGAATTTTCCGGGTTAATTTTTGAGTACATTGCTTGTTGGAGAATAGTCTTATTAACTACAAAAAAAAAAAAAAATTAGCTTACACCAATAGTTTCGAACATAAATGGACAAAATTGATCCATGGGAAACATATTTCCTGGATCAAAAAATAAGCTACCTTCATAATAAAAACTGGGCAAGTGCGAATCTGACTTACGCACTGAGGGTTCCGTACAAAGTACCTGAAAACAGTTCAATTCTCGAATCGAGTCTCAAATATTTTTTACTAATCGCAAAAAAATACTACAAATTTACAGTTTTCAGATTTTTTCCTATACTTGTGCTATAAGACCTTACTTCATGCCAAATTTCAGGATTCTAGGATTCTAGGTCACCAGGAAGTACCCCATGAAATTTGATTCCCTTGAGAGAGTCGAAATGCACGTTTTTTGTGACATAAACGACCGTATCTTTTTTTTCGGTTAATTTGGAAGGTTGTTTTTTTTTTCACAGCTTTCAGGGATTGCAGATTTTATACGGTTTTAATTTCAACTCGATACCTCCACGCGTTCTTGAAATAAAGGTTTCTGACAGACAGACGATTCAAAGTGATTAAGGATTCCGTTTTTTCTTTGAATCGATTCAGGCATTGAATTTTTTACGTAAGTTAGTTTGAACCCTGGGTATACGAGTCCGACTCACACTTGCCCAGTTTTAAAATAGCCTTTGTTGTCGGCTACAATTAAAATTCAGGAAATAAGCTATCTTGAGAACAAAAAATAGATATTAAATTTCACTTAAATCCGTTCGGCCGTTTGAAAATTTGAACAGCGAACGAATAACAAATATACAAATTTTCGCGTTCATAATATTTGTGCGTGTTGAAATAAAATGTAATTAACTATAATTTTCGTTCGATTAGGGGTATTTCAAACAGCCTTCATCTCCAACTATATTCGTACAAGGGTTTATAAATGCCTTTAGCATTTTTTTATGATCAATCTTTGATTGATAAACCTCAAATTTTGCTTAATCTACCATTTTCCTTTCTTGATTCACAAAAAAAAAAAAAAATTTTGTTCAGTATTTCATTTTAAGAATATACTATCCTAATTCATAATGACAAACTAATTGAAATTCACCATCATGTCTGTCTTTTTGAAAACACCAAAAGTACACGCAAACACTGCATCAAACCTTAATTTATTACCCAACGGAACTGCAAGCCCATAAATATAAAATATGAAGCGTAAATAAAATATTAATCTACAAAGTGATTGGTCTGGATTTTCGATCAACTTCGGGTTTTGCATCAAATGAATATATGCATGGTATTTTTTAACGTAGAATTTTTGTATAAAAATGTTTTATAATTCTGAAAATGATAGCAAATAGGATGTGTTTCTATTCAGCAAGGCCGCTCGAGTTAGAGCAACAAAACTAGTGGGATTGCTTTGCTTGTTCTATGTACCTCACGAATTTACTAATAAAATCCAATGTATGCCTCAACCATTTTGATAGAAATTACGATTAAGCGTCTTGTCTATTCAGCGCGGCCCTCGGTTATATTATGCTCGGAGTACATAAAAGTAATTGTAACTAGTGTGTGTAGTAACTGATCGTAAGTCGCACCAATGTACCTCTCGATTCATGTATTAGTTTCTAGGAATCTTCAACAGGACAGGAGAAATTCAGCAGATAAAATTGGTCTATCCCTTTGTACTCCAAGTGCAAAAAAAACACACCATTGTTATGTACTACCAATCTACCTTTGATTTCTTCAAGAATATTTAATAATAATTATTTTTAATTTATTGAATTGTTCCTATGGTTTTTATTGATTGAATAAATAAAGTGTTTGTTTTTTACTTTATTTTTTAAAGTGAAGCCTTTTTTTAGACGGACTGACCACTTTATTTGTGTGTATTGAATTAATTTCGCCTAAAAAATCACCAATTTTTTTTGTATTATATTTAGGAAATTTCACGACGCTTGATCGACACTTAGCGTGACCAGAGGGCTGGCTCATTTTTTGCCCAAAGAATCAGCATTGCGATTCAACGTGGCAATGCTGCCAGTCTTCTGGGTACGTTTCCGGATGACAGCGATGTGGAGGAGTACTTCGACGCCTGAGTGTATTTGGTGTTTTTGTATTATATTTGTACATAGTTATGTCTAGTTTGCATTCTTAGTTTAGTTTTTGTGTACATAGCATAGATTGTAAAATATTATGATTTTACATTGTAGGAATATAAAAAAAAATTCTAAGCTCATATTATAAAACACCAAACTTAAATGGCAATGGATATGTTTCATCATCTTACGACCAATGTGTCCCTGCTCGTAGGATAATGACGATGAATGATGTTTTTTTAATACAATCTTGATATGGTCTAGTTTAACCACTATCTCATACTTTTTTTTTTTTTTTTTAACGTAGGTAAAATCATCCAATGACGAATCCCGCCCTTAGGTGGGGCGGGAAACAGTGTCAGACTTTTACTGACTAAAAACCTACCTTTCCATTCCTTGCCTTTATCCTGGGGCCTTTGGTGACAGTCTCACATAACCTTTGGATCCTGGGGCCTTTAGTGACAGTCTCACTATCTCATACTGGAAAGCGATGATGAGGTCGGCAATGGAGCTCTCTTGCCTCGAAGTAACCTATTCAAAATTTACTAAAAATCCTCAGGTTATAGCTATAAGGAAACAGTTTTTTTTTTTTTTGTTTAAGTCTGATAATTTTAAATGTTCCTTTAAGCAAAGTGGACGAAAAATGCTAAGATGAAGAAGGTAACAACGATAAATGTAATTTACTTTTGATTGGTAATCCTGGTTAAATATGCAACAGAGGCAATGTCGTTTCGCGGGTTTAATTCTAGCAAGAAAAGACAGTATATTTATTTGACTGTATTTTTTATCTAAATTTAGTAACGCAACCCCGATACAAGAGTAATTCCTAGAGTGGGGGAAACGTATTTTTTTTAGAAAAATAATATAATATATTATTACCAGGTTTATCAGTGAAGAATAGTTTTACTATTTTGATACAAGTGCAGAACGTTTGTCATTGCGACCGAGGCGGAATTCGCACAAGCCGTAGGCGAGTGTGTACTGGAGCCGAGGGCTGCAGTGACTTTGCACGCGTATCAACAAATTCTTCAATACACTTACGACTCGTGCGGGTTGACGCGCGCCTCGTGCGGGCCAACGCGCGCCCAACTTGATACGATAAACAATTTTATTACAATAAAATTGTGGTGGTAGCGAGTACGCGCTTTTTTACGCACCAGTGCGGTAAACAGTCCAATACATGCCTAAAAGCGGTGGGATACAAGCAGATTTTCGAGTAAGTGTATTAAAAAAAAAAATATTCTTCTATGATTTACCTAACGGTTTTAATTTTTATCTTCGTCTTCATCCTAGCGTTTTTTAAGTATCATTCTTCAAAGTCCACTTGGCTTAAAAAAAGATCTGATCGTGAAAGATAGATTAGTAGGTTTTCTTTTTAAAGTGTTTAATGATCTTGCTCCATGTCTTAAGGCTTACCAGTTCGTGTTGCCAGTGATGTCATATTGATATGAAACGTGGTCGCTCACAACACGCCTCATTAGAAACCTGAAAGTCACCAAAAGGGCAATGGGAAGTATTACGCTCGAAGTTTCCTTGCGTAAGCGAACCAGAAACGAACATAATTAAAATTTATTAATATTTCAGAATAAATTATTATAAGAAATAATTGGTGGATTGTTTTTTTGCTACACAACCAGCTAGATACAATAAATATGTATAACAAATTGTGACCGTGGGCGCTCTGCTGTACATTTCCGCACAAGTACAAAACACAGTAGCTACATTGCAATGGTAAAAGCGTATTGCAATGGTAGGAGCATGTTTTCAAGTATGTGTGTTGAAAATTAATTATTATTTTTATTATGTATTATTACACATATTTATGTGTACTTTGCGATTCTACACATAATAAAATTAGAGCAAGAAGAACATAAAAATGGGTCATCTTTAGTGTGAGTGCGCTTCTAGTAGCAACCTTGAGCGAACAAAAGAGGAGCTAGCATCACTCCCCGCGCATCAAGATTATTCGAATAATAATTATGGCCATCATTTATTATTGCGTTTTATAAATGATGGCCTATGAATTGAAAAAAAAAATGAAAAAAAAGAAAAAAAAAGATACAAAAAAAAAAAAAGATTGAAAAAAAAAAGAAAAAAAAAGAAAGAAGAAGAAAGCAGAAAGTTAAAAGATTGGTCGTCAAATTATCTTTTAGATTGTGAATGTTTCAACACACAATAGTTTTTGCCTGGTCTTCGCTTTTTTGTCTGTGTTAATCACACATTTTCTATGAAACAAAAATGGAACTATTCGTATATCAAATTATTAGGCAAATAGTCTAGTTTAACACATACATTTTTCAAAATACGTAGGTATATACGGACTAGCCTTTAGACGTGATCTTGGATTTAAAACCATCAAAAATCATACATCTGCCCCTTAAATGATCACTAGAACAAGCAATGTACTACAAAGTGAGTTCACAAAGCCTGTCGTATTTTCATAGTAACGCCAGAGGACCAAAAACCATCCAGAACGGCTGTAAAACTAAAGGAATTAGGGGCAAATGCGAACTACTTTTCAAAACACTTTTGTGCTCCTAAAATATATGAAGGCCAATTTATATTTTGCGGACTGCGCCGTATTTGTTTAAGTATTGATTTTAGTGTGTTTTGTGTTTTAGTTTTCTTTTTAAGGAAGATTTTTGTCTTGTGTTGTTTTGAGTCTTTTATCAGTTGTTTTATGTGTAAGTGGTGGGGTTTTTTTTGGTAGGAAATCATCCAGTGACTTCTCCCGCTCTGGGTGTAGCAAGCATTCTTATTCTTTCTTTGTCTTCGTTACAGGGATTCACTTTCACACACGCTTCGACCCTGGTGGGCCTCTATGATTGCTGACATCTCCTTCATGCGCGCGTGGAAAACTACGCGCCGTCAACGTGGACTTGGTCCAGATGGTTACCGGACGGCCGTACTACGAGTTACACATTGCTCGCCGTCCGCAAGCTCGCGACTACGGTGGCTGGAGCGTGAGGGCCGTTCCATCGCGCGTGCGGCTACTTCCTTGTATTGATTGAGCGATTGACTACTGCGCTGCTTGTCATGAGTTCTGTTCCCGTATGAAACAATTTATTTTAGGCCGTGTTTACGGAAACACGGCCCGTTGCGCGGCGCATTGGGGTTTGGTCGTACATTGCAGCAGCGGGCCGCGTCATCGCTCGCGCAAACGCAAACATAAATGGCAATGTACGACGCACCGGCCGCGCAACGCGCCGCGTCTCCGTATTCGAGCACTTAACCAACAGATAGCTGTTCCGGGTCGGGTCTTGTGTATGTGAGTTTACATGCTTGTGAACGCACCTATGATATAAAAGTATTTCTTAGTGTGGGGTAATATTAAAAAAAAAATACGATTTGATAGTAAAACTCCGTCAATCTGACGGATAAAAATGACTGTAAATCTTCATATAAAAAAAAAAAATGGTTGAATTTGGAACATGCAAAAAAAACAGCTTATATGTTGTTTTTTTTTTTTTCAATAAATCTACGATGTTTTACCGTCTACTAATTTTATTTGATACCGTCTATTGAAATAATTGTTATTATTGAGTGATAATAATGAGACAGATTATGCAATAACAATTATTATAATTGAAATTAGTTTGGCTTCATCGACATCAGTGAATTAGTGAGGGCGGTGATTACGAGTTATTAATATTTCCAAATGATTGCGCAATATACACCGTTAACTTTTGATCGTTTTAATCCCGTGGAGGGTCGATCCGGTACATGAAACACTATCGATTTGTAAAGATAAAGTACTTTTTTTCTAAAAAAAAATTATAAACACATGTACGATATTCATTTCTTTAAGTAAACGAGTCAATGACCTTGTAGATAGTCGTGGCGCTCTAACTACCTACAGGTCATTGAACTCGTCCAGCTGACGATTAATTATAGCAATGAATTTTGTACATGCGTAAATTAATTCGAGTTTAAAAAAAGTACTTTATTTTTTAATTTTATCTTTACAAATCGATAGTGTTCCATGTACCGAATCGACCCTCCACGGGATAAAAACGACCAAAATTTAACGGTGTTTATGTGATTGTTACACTGTGTGTTTTACTATATTTAAAACGTTTTAGGCTGAATTTCGCTTTTTATCGATGATTTTAAAAGGGCAGGGCGATTCTTGTGTGAGAAGTGATATGAAAGAAAGAAGAGTTAATGATAGCGTGACGGGTGGGCTTGCGGACGGCGTGCAATGGGTAGCACGCTGTCCGATCGTCCGGTAACCGACCGAACCGAGCCCAAGTCGTCGACGGCGCGTTCTGTTCCCGCGCGCCTCAAGGAGCTGTCAGCACACCGAAGAGGCCCAGCCTGCTAACTGCAGGGTCGAAGCCTACTGGGGTCATGGGTTAATTCCGAAAGGAATGCTCGGCCCCGGCACGATAGGCTACGAAGGAACGGGGTAGGTTTTTAGTCAGTAAGAGTCTGACACTACTTCCCGCTCCGCCCAAGGGCGGGATTTGTCATTGGATGATTTTACCTACCATAAAAAAAAAATATAGCGTGACGGGTGACAGGACAGAATGAAAGAAAAAAACGTACTGCGCCGACCCCAAATACAACGAGACTAGGGCAAGAAAATGAATCATCTACAACTTCAAGCCTTGTGTTCAATTATTTATGAAAGTAATTTTTGTTTTTTTTTTATGTTTTTAGAGCCAGATTATTTTTTGCTAAATTGATAATTCCAACACATCACATGTTCATAGGGCCGTTTTCTGAGAGGAAGGCTCAGCCCCGGCACTATAGGCAACGAAGGAACGGGGTAGGTTTTTCGTCAATAAGAGTCTGACGCTACTTCCCGCTCCACCCAAGGGCGGGATTTGTCATTGGATGATTTTACCTACCATAAAAAAAAAACATCACATGTTTATTTAATTGCAAAATATAAGTTATTATACTCAAATAACTAGTAATTGTAACTACTAGGTATTTTTCTTGTAGTTTCATTACTGTAGTTACGTTACATGTATTTAGAACTAAATGTAGTTAACTACTTTTAATCGTAATTAGTAGTTAACTACACTCTACAGCTACACTGTTCCCAATGACTGAAAGTTACCACACTTTCCATACCAATTAACAAAATAGAACAAAACAAAGCTACAGTAAATAGAAAATTCAAAGGAGGCGCAATTACGGAGGTATATACGCACACCTAGGTATTGAGTAAATTTATGACCCTCTCCCCAGGATCTCTTATCGTTATGAAGGAAACTATAGAATTCTCTATGAAGGGAAGTATAAAATTACGCGCCTTGGAAATACGCCGTAATTTCATGTTTACCGACTATTATATTGAATTTAATTTTCATGGAAACTGTGGGGGGATTATTGTGGGAAAATATGTGAAGGGGGAGTGTAAGAAAATGTTAATGAGGGAGTAAAAATATAACGATTATGGTTATTTTAATAATAAATCTAAGTTTTATGATACTGCTTTCTACAAGGTAGACTTATGACCTGATGAGAGTCACGGGAAAGCGATGGATGCAAGAAGCAGAGGACCGGTCATTGTGGCGACATTTGTGGGAAGCTTATGTCCAACACTGGACTTCTTTCGGCTGAAATGACCATGATGACCCTTCTTAAAAATATACACCGTTAAATGGTCGTTTTAATCCCACGGAGGGTCTATTCGGTACATGATACACTATCGATTTGTAATGATAAAATTAAAAATAAAGTACTTTTTTTCTAAAACTCGAATAAATATACTTAAAGAAATTAATTTCGCGTGAATTAATTCGAGTTTGAAAAAAAAAAGTACTTTATTTCTAATTTTTATCTTTCGAACTTCCGCGGGATTAAAACGACCAAAATTTAACGGTGTATATTCTTATAAATTAATTATATAGACTACTGCTTGACTGCGATCGCACCTGATGGTAAGCAGTTATGCAATCGTTGATGATGAGGCGCACTAGTTTATTAAGAGCCTATTCACTCTAGCCTTGAAGACACCTAAATTATAACCGGACGGGAAGACCGCAGAAGGCAAATTGTTCCAAAATCACTTAACTACTATTCTCTAAAGAAATTCAATTACGGTATTATTAATTATATCAATGAAAATCATTCCTAAACACTTGGGACCGTTCATAGCATCAGTTAATTTTATTGTACTATGTTTCAGCTCTGCGATTCCATTTGGGAGTATAAATGAGATAGTGAAGTTATACATAATTTCTTCGATTTGGGAATAATCAACATGAAAACTAATTTTAATCGTTGCATCGTGCTGTAACTTCAAGTTCACGGATTAGGACTGTCTCTATCGATATTATAAAGAGTAAAGATTTGTATTTTTAGATATTTTTTGTAAGAGGAATAAATTTAAAAACTAGTGAATTTTTTTTTGTATATAATTTTCTTTTCAGTTTATATTTATCCATTAAGTTGTTTATTACTTTCGTTTTTTGTAAGTATATTTTTAGAACAATAAGTTTAGTATATTAGTTTTAGTCAGTGCAAAAAAAGAACCAGTTTTTAGGCAACACTTGAAATAAATATATAAATGAATAGAGTATTAAAATGAAAATGGCGCTGGCACCGTCTGACGAAGTAAAACAGTTACATTCAAATCACGATCACCTGACAAAAGTACTGCATTCGAGTCCCGACCGAGCGCCTCGGAACAAATTCAATAAAGTTCAGCCCAACTACGCTAAGGGGAATACATAATTTCTTAGTGTCTCTTTGTATGGGGGCTAGGGATGGGAAAGGACGGGTGTTATCGATAAACACGATTTTCTGAAATTTTAATAATACGTTGCGCGGATAGATGAAGGATCTGGTACAGAAGGTGGTACTTCTCGGTACGGCTCACATTGTGAGGAGACTCCTGTCTCTGCCCCTGCTCCCAATACTGACTAATGTCTTTTTTTATAATTTTAAAATGCCTTTTTTTAATATTTGTTTTTTAAAAGTATTAAAAAAATTAAATAATGTGTGATATTAAAACAAATAAAGCGAATAATTAATAAATTCATTTATTTTTAGGCTTGGAATACCTATAGTCACATTAAGATTTGAAAATTAAATAATAAAATGTCAGATTCATTTAATAAATAATAAAATCTCAGATTCGGTTCGGTCAAATAGAGCGTTTGTAAATTAACGTTATGCAATTTTGTTGTTTTGTATATTTTGTGACTTGCGGTCCACTACTATATTCAAGCGCGTATTTTTAGCGCGTAAGTAATTTTGAGGATATTGTAGAGAGTACAAAAAGTAACTTCAATATTGATGTTTCTCAAACTTAATTAGGTAATAATGATTGCTAGTTCCACAAATAGCTTATATAAATAAATATGCATAAAATATTTCTTAGGTATATTTACGCAATTTACTTTACTTTTACGTTCTAATGAGTATTCTGTTTTCAAAAACATGTCCTGTAATGCGAGTGCTAGAGTGTGGTTGACAACACTAATTTGCTCTTCAAACTAGACTCTTTACTTTTGAATCTACATAGTTCAGCAAAGTAACAACCTGCACGCAACAACTGGAACTTTTTCACCCCAAAATATCGATACGTAATTCACACAGCCCATCCCTACAACGCCAGTAGCGTTACTATTTAAATCTAGTTACAAGTTCTGAATGTATTTTGTTAATTACAACCAAGTTTGTACATGAAAATTTCGAAACAGGTGCGCCCCCGTCGTTCTTAAGAATTAAGGTAACTTTTATAGCACAGTACGCAATGAAGGAGTTCAATGCGTTCCACGAAATTGCTTTGAGTTTATTAAACGTATATTGAATTAAGTGTTCCTTAGTGTTTTGTTTATGGTAGGTTTTGTTGATATTTATGGGAGAAATTTTGAGGTTAGGAGAGATCTGAGGCTGTGTAAATGTTTACTTGTATTTGATGGCGGTGCTGTAGAAATAATGAGATGATAGAAAAATTGTGTAAAAATTTAATATTATAATTTTGTGTTGGGAGTTTTTTTTTTGGAGATTTTAAGTGAAAACTTTTAAACATTACATAAACAAAAAAAAAAAACGTTTCAGAAAATCAACACTTTTTTTGTGATAGAGACATTAAACATTATCTATATATTTTTTAATACAAGAAAAAATTGTGAAAAATAAAACAGCAATGAGACAAACTTTGCCACTTTATTTTGATATTATCAAGCTGATGAATTTGTTTTTTTTTTTGCTTATTTGAGCGTGCTAATCTCAGGAACTCCTGGCTTGAATTGAAAAAGGTTTTAGTGTTGAATAGTCCATTTATCGTTCATGTATAAAATCACGCTGCAATCAATAGGACTGAAGCAGTAATCAAAAAAGCACAGAGAACAATTATAGTAACTAATATTAAAATTTTGTTATATTCATTTAAAGATACTTAATAACTTCGAGAATAAACCTATCAAGTTATGTGACAGTCAAGTGAGAATGTTGTCAAAAACAAAAGCGACCAAATTATAATGATTTATAGTAATCCAGTTTAAAACTGAATAATTCAAATTCACCAAGAGTCTTGCATAATTTTTCGCCATCAAACTCGGCAAACTCCGCCATATTGTGTTTAATTCCCGCCAAGTCGCTTTAATTTTCAAATTTGGAAACTTGGAACGCGTCGTTCCACGTTTAAATTCAAGTTTGAATTGAGCGCGTTCCGTATTCAAGGCACGAGTTTTCATATCACACCCCCTCTCCCCACTATTCCCCCTTGCTTGTGATCGCTAGTGAACGTTAAATTGACTTGAGATGGTAGTTTTGAAAAAAAAATGGCACTTTTTTAGTCTTAGAAAGGTAATGTGGAGTGAATTAATGAGAATGTATGAGCTCTAGTATTCTTTCTACTTTAGGATTTTTTTGCATCAAATGATTACAATCAAGTAAGTTAAATAAATACCCACATAATTTCAAAACATTTAGGTATTTATGAATTTTGACTTTTGACTCGAATAAAAACACAAATTAAATAATTAATAGCCAATCAAAGTAATCCGACAGTAAAACAACCTTATAATTTTACCACAATAGGTTTTTGTTACTCATTCTATTTCCATTTATAAAAGGAATCAATCATCAAACACAAAGAACCAATCACAAAGCATCAATAGAAAACTTCAAAATAAGAACAAGAACAGAAAGCCAATAGCGATCCAATTTCGAACGCAGACGTTTCCCGGAACAGTACGTCAGTTCCTTCCTTAGAGAGAGAAGTAAACAAAATTCCTGCAAGGATATGAGGGCGAAGGGGGCGAAAGGGGGCGAAGCCAGAGGAAGAGAGGGGGCCACGACTAGTTAAGGTTTTTTGTCTGTGTACGTAACTAGCACATTTTTCTACGTGTGTGTGTGTGCGATTTTTCAAACATGTGTGCAACGTTTTTCGGATAAGCTTTTTAGTGAGAAAAGGGGTAAAATTTAATAGTCGGTTTTACTAAAAACCCGTTATAATGTTGGAAGTTGAAAAACCGTTGGCGGAAATTTCGCTAGTTTTATATACGGTTGGTAACTTGAGTGAGGATTTGAATGCGTTATAACTTTTTCCGGGGTTTGTGTGGGTTGTAAATTTTGTGTTTTTGTACGAGAATGGAACTTGTAAATTGGGATAATTTTATTTTGTAGTCATATTTAGATCGTTATTAAGTTTTAATGAGAGATTTAAGTATAAACCAATTTCGGATGGACTGAAGAATTGTGTGAAAGATTTTAGTGAACTACGAGTACTTTCTGATAATATCCATAAGTTTCTTAAAAAACATGTCTCCCGATTTCAGCTTCATTTACCGGTTTTAATTGTATTTTTAAGTCATCTACGGACCAACTCAAATACACATACAAAATTTAACCAAATCGGTCAAGTCACTTTTTTTTTGGTGGTGGGTAAAATCATCCAATGACATCTCCCGCCCTTGGGCGGAGCGGGAGATAGTGTCAGACTCTTACTGACTAAAAACCCACCCCGTTCCTTCGTGGCCTTAGATACCAGGCCCGGGCTTTCCTTTCGGAAGCAAACCTTTTTAATGTTCCCACTACTGGGACTCAGTCCTCCTTTCTAGGAGAGGGAATGGGCCGTAATCTACCACGTGGACCCCATACAGGTTGGTGGATGTCACATATCAACTTCACCTCTTTCTGGCAATGTGGCCAAAGAAAACAAAGATCCTTCTTTGGCATATGGCGGTGAGTCTCATGGGTGACTTGAGTATATACATATTTGTGTTATCTTAGAAAATGTCATAAGTCTACGTTATGTTTCGTCTACGTTAAATTTTAATAGAATAAAAAATATTTTTTTTTTTTATTTTTTTTTTTTTTTGTTGTAATAATATTAGAAAAGAGAAATTATAGGATTTTCATATAAAATATATTATATTTTTAATTATTTTATTTTATAATGTTGTTAATGGTTTTCTGACATGTCCGCTTTGTGCTCGGAGTTTTTCGGCCAAAGTTGGATATGCAAGTCACATGAGAGCACACGACAGGGCAGCACAACTGAGCTCACAACCACCATGAGGAGCCAAGGAACGCGGTCGCTGTGGCCGAAATCGGCTAGATGGCATCATTATATTTTTTAATATATTAAAATTTAACGTAGAACTTATCTATAAGATTTTCTAAGATAACACAAAGATATCCAAAGCCCCAACTACTAAGCCAAAATAAGTTCCACAGCCACTCGTCTGATTGAATGTAACCCTTTGTTCGTCACCGAATCGTAATGCCAATTAATATTCATATAAATTACTCAAAACGATTAAAGAAATAATATAGAGCGGACCTCAGAAGAAATGTCTTAGAAAAACTGTCATCCTATATCAGATAGCTTTCAATAGTAAACAATCTAATTCGCAAATTTGAAATTTATGTTATTGCGCTATTTTCTATAACTATTTGCGAAAATTATTGAATTCTAATACGAAAAATATTTATGAAAATAAACTGAAGTTAGGTCCAGTCGACCACACTAGATTGAGCGACTTACTACTCCTAGGTAACATATCGTATCACGATTTTGTTCGCTATGTCCTGTCTATTGGTAGTCTATTTTTAATGTCTTTGAAATTACTTAATATACCTATTGTTATTCCAACAATGATATGATGGATAATGAGTTTTGTGACAGATGATTATAAGAAACGAATACATTTTTTGATATCATCATTATCATCATCATCATTCACCTCATCACCTTATCATCAGTGTAAAAAAAAAGAATGAAAGAATTATTGTCACCATTTCAGCCGAAAGACCTCAACTGTTGGATAAAGACACCCTCAAGTTTTGCCACAACGACAGGTCCTGTTTTTCTTGCATCTATCGCATTTCCGCGACCCACACCAGTTCGACATCGCAAAAGCGAAAAAGAACTTCGGAACGAATTCGACACGGAGCGATTGCCACTTGTCTAGACCCCCAGGTCATCGATCCACCTTGTGGAAGCTGGTTGAACCCAACAGAGTATACTAACATATTTTATCACGTTTAGGTAACCCAACTAACATACTTATTTTATATAGGCGAAGTTTTATAGGTATATATTATATATGTTTCTTACTCATTTGCATTCAGTTGGATTTGGATGAAAGACACAAAATTAGTTTTTTCTACTTTCAAGCGGGCGAAGCCGCCAGCAGAAGCTAGTTGATAATATGGCTAGAAAGGGTAGATACTTATAATAAATATTTTTTGTATAAAAAAGAACTAAAAGAAAATCAAATAAAAATAATAAGCAAGAATCGAATATAAAAAAAAATACATACCATAAACTAAAACTCAAAGCTTAATCTCTTTTTCAAACTAAGAACGTTAACGACATAAAATTCCAATATCTAAATAATAGCCGTCCGCGTTCCAAACTCAAACTAGTCGCGTTCAGAAACCGGCAACAAAAATCAATCCCCCTGCATAGTTGGTTGCTAAGTATCCTCCCCTTTTTTAACCCAAGAATTGGTTAAGGCGGGCTGTAGGGTGGGGAAGGGGTACTTTTTTCACCCTTTGAAGAATTGCCCCAAGGCGCGGGGTGGTTTTTGCGCGAGCGGGGCGGGCTCAGCGCGAATGTGTGGGTAGTAAGTATTATTAACGAATTTAGAAAGGGACATAGTTTTTGAACGTAGCGGTCGATACGCGCGGTTGTTTGGATTTCGAACTATGTATGTTCTTTTTTTGTAATTTTGTTTTTTTTTTCCTTTTAGTTATTTTTTTATGAGGTTTTGACTTATTGGTAATTGCTCTTGAAGTTTTTAGATAGTTACTCAAGTCTTTTACTGTCTGCATTTTTCTGTAGGTAGGTATGGTTCATGCTTAGTTATCTTGAAGAGATGAAGAATCTAAATTATAGTCCACTCCGTGCTGTTTATCTAAATATATACATAGGTAGGTATGTAAGTCATCTATATGTACATTAACCAGAATATTTTAATAGTTTACTATGATATATAGGCAAAGTTGTAAGTATTTAATATTAATATTGAATCGTAACACTAAAAAGCTTTCCCAGTAATTTATTGTTTACATGAAAATATTGCGGTTAATTTGGAGAGATTTTTCAATTTAGCCCCATTATGCCGATATAAACCATTATAAATTGATTTTAATTAACCTGAATTATTAAATTCACATGTGACCTTGTAATGAATATGTAGAACTCATAATTTTATTAAATTTCATCGAATCCGACAGTTATAATTTTACTGATATAAATCAAAAATATTGTGTCAAATGTTGGTCTAGTACCATAAAGTGTATTCTATTCAAACGCTAATCACATAAATGTACGTTGTAGTGCTGTAGCCATCATTATAGTTGCATTTGAAATAAAACTATGCCTGACGTAGTAATTTAATTTGCTTAATTTCTTGTTAATGCAGAATGACAATATTGAAATCTCAGTAAGTTCAAAATAGGTTAACGTCGGTAGTCGAACGATGAGCAATGGGTAGATTGCCGTCTGCCAGCCCGTTAAGGATCAAGTCCGAGTCTCAGTCTTAAAGAAATGTTACGGAAGACAGTACCTAAACGAAATACTGTTTGCCCATTGTATATGTGTGTTTTAGTTTTAGTTTCTTATTTTTGTATATGTAATGGTGTAAAATAAAGCCTATAATAAATAAATACCCTTCCTGCCATGATGAGCATGTGTCTAGTTACTCAAGCCCCAAGCGAACGCCGGCGTTCGCACACCTATTGTATTTCTATTGTGTCTCTAATTACGGTATTCAAAAGACTAGACCATCATTACTTCAAACACAACAACTTGCAGTACTATATTCCATTTGTATCTATTTTTTTAATAATATAAACAGATCCTATGATGGTAAGCAGTGATGTAATCGTTGATGGTGAAGCGCAGTAGTATGAGGAGGTATTCACTCTAGCCTTGAAGACACCTAAATTATAAACGAGTACTGCATGGCGGGCAGGGTCGAAGCCTACTGGGGCTAAGGGCTTGCTTCTGAAAGGAAAGCTCGGCCCTGGTATCTAAAGCAACGAAGGAACGGGGTGGGTTTTTAGTCAGTAAGAGTCTGACACCATCTCCCTCTCCACCCAAGGGCGGGAGATGTCATGGGATGATTTTAGCCAATACCAAAAAAAAAAACACCGAGTACTGCATACTCACATTTTATTAGTAAAACATCTTTTTAAAACATTGAAAACACAGCTTAATATTCGCGAATTGTTTTTATTCAAATATTTCATCAAAACACACATCAATACCAACCCGATTTCGAAATAAAACCCACATAAATCGATTAAAATTTACCTACCATTCGTTCTTCTAGCAACTCCCCTTTCCGTGAACGATCACTTACATTTCATACCTATATACAATTCAAACAGCGAACCTGAAGAACTCAACCCTCAAATGCTAAATAATGCATTATAAAAGTGTAGGGGGCCTTCGACCCCGGAGCGGAGTTAACCCGCGCCAGCCGGCGTCTCAAAGAGAGGAAAGATAAGTAAACGAGTTGCGTTGTACACGAATTTTGTATACAGGATGTGAATTTGGGCGTTGAAAAAATAAATACCTAAATTTTTTTTGACGAATTTTTTTCACGCATTTTGTCGCGATTTCAAACCTAGCAAAGAACATTACTTTGTGCAATTTATTACATCACTACTGCTGTCAAAACGGTGAAGGAAAACATCGTGAGGAAACCAGCAAGTTCTAAAACCCAAACTACGAAATCACGTGACATTCACCAACCCGTACAAGGCCTATTCCCTGTGCTAGAAAGGAAGCTTGAGTATTAGCAGTTGGAGCATTATAAGGTTATTTATGCCATGCTATTATTGATAGGCTCGCCTTCTACCAATTTTTCATCTGACGGTAAGCAATGATGTGGTCAACGATGAAGCACGCTTGCCTAGAATTAACTTCATTAACTTATTCATTCATAACTTAGACTTCTAGGTTAATAGCTATTAGGAAACACAGACTCATCTACGTAAGTAGGTAATAGATTAGTCGAAGACGTTTGGCCTATATAGCTTCAATTTATACTATTTTTATAAAACACTAACATTGTGTAGAGAAAAAATGACTATAATACTTTTTATGGAGTATATGGTTTGTTAGACGCTTTTACGTTGAACGGTGGGGCTTTTGGGAAGCTCATTAAATACATTAAACGTCAAAATTTCCGTCCGTTCATAATTTAGGTGTCTTCAAGGCTAGAGTAAATAGGCTCTTAATAAACTATTGCGCCTCACCATCAACGATTGCATCACTGTTGAAACAAGTGGGATCACAATCAAGCACTAGTTTATAAAACATTAAAAAAAAACTTGTATATTTTCCAGAAAACAAGACACTCCGCGAATTTTTCAACCTCAAGCCAGTCGTCGCTAAGCTAACATAAATTCGCACCCTATATAAACATTTGCACCCCAGTGAAAATCTTCGCGACTCATTACTCGCGAGGGGGTCTAAGGGGTGAACACGGGAGGGGGGCGCAAGGGGGTGTAGGGAATCTTCGTTCAAATCTCTGACGTTTTATCTAAATGGGCCTCGGAATGGGTGTCGTTTCTGCTAATGACCCCCAAGAAATAGTAAGACGTTGCTGCGTGACAGTGAGTTAGTGGGTGCCTGCCTTAACGTTCAGTGTTTATGTAAATGTTGGAAATTTAAGTGTTGGAAAGTGATGAGAGGTTGCGTCATGTTGGACTGCTTTTATATCCGTCGTTATTGGTTGTCCTATAATCTCAGTTTGGGTTACAACAACCGTATTTCTAACAGGCTATACAAATTCATGAATCTCTAAATCTACTTCTTAGTTTATCAATATATATACAAATAAACAAAATAAATATTAAAACGTAATAGTTATATAGACAAATTAAATATGTACATACGGGTATAAAAAGAACTTATTGGTTATCAAAAAATTCATCCACAACGATATTAATGAGAAAAGTGCTCCGAACGCTCTGGCAGCATTGCCACGTTGGATAGTTAAATATATACCGTTAAATTTTGGTGTCGTTTAAATCCCGTGGAGGGTAGATCTGGTACATGAAACACTATCGATTTGTAAAGATAAAATTAAAAAACAAAGTACTTTTTTTTAAGCTCAAACTAATTTATGCATGTACGAAATTAATTTCTTTAAGTAAACGTCAGCTGAACGAGTCAATGACCTGTAGATAGTTGTTGGTCGTTGCGTATTAACTACTTACAGGTCATTGACCCGGTCAGCTGAGGTTGACGAATCTAATCAGACAGAGATGAATATACTTCGACTATTTACTTGAAAATATATTAAACTAAAATATATGAATATTATTATACGGTAATAATTAAAATATGAAACTATAGTATAATGATATATTGATAACATTAAGTGAAATGAATTAAACGACAATAATTTATACAGTTGAAAAATTTAATAATTTGTTTATATTAGCGTTCTTCCTGTCTCCTACCATTTGTAATAGTAGAAGAGAGTAATTATTAACTAATTAGTAATTATTTATCACCTGACATGTATATTATGGTGTGTAATAAAGATTTGATTCTATATTAATGATTTTTCAAATTTTTTTTAAATACCTACGTTTATTCTGTCAAATGGGAATTAAATTTTTGCCATACATAGCTGGTGAATATTTTTTTTCTTTTCCCAAAAATGAAACCTAGACCATTTTTAAAGGACTGTATGAGAAATCAATAGCAAAAAGAATTATGTCTACCTACCGTAACCAAACGAAGTTAGAGACTATTTAGTAGATTTTTATAGGTTTTTTATCACGCGTTAGTTTTGATTTTGGTTTTGGTATTTATGGTGTGTACGCATTAAATAGTGTCAATCACTATCACAATACTAAAACGTATCTTTTCAATTCGTGTAACACTTTTTTTTTATTAGTTTTAGTGATGAAAAACTGTGAGTGTGAAAAAATATAACAGCACTAACCAACTTAATATATTTTATCACTTCAAAATATTACCAAGGGCGTTGAAGGTCATGGTTTACAACTGCTGTCTACACGGATTAGAATTAGCAAGGTCACCTTGGTTGGGACGTTGGTTTGCAACCGTCTTGGTGACCCTTAAGAGCTAGAATACACGAGCGGTATATTGCCAACGGCGGAGGTAACTTTACCATCGACACGTCGGCGGCAGCTGTCGCGTCGACATTCCAAATACTTTTTTACAAAAAAAATACAACCAACTTCAATGTAAAGAAACACAAAAAAGTGCAACAAGTACACTACCAACGCTTTTAAACGTATCTTTGTTCGGTTATGGTTTATGGTCCTGGTTTTTTTTGCTATTGATTTCTCTTATTGTCCTCTAACATAATTATAACCTAGGCTTCATTTCTAGCGAAAAGAAAAAGTAAATCATGCCAAAAGTATGCATTGGCTGTAGAGTGTAATTGATATCAAAGCGAATAAACTACATACATAAGAAAACATAAAACTAGTTTACCTACATAACACTACAATGTACGAAGCGGATATTTTGCCGGCAATGTCGCGGTGAAGCGGCAATTTACTCTTAAGTGAGTCATCTGGAAGGTGTCTTCGTGAAGGCAGATGATTCGTAATTTGTTTTCTGTTGCTCTTGGCTTATTTTGCTGGTTGTGAGGAAGACGGTAAGTGTGCTTTTTGGTGACAAAATATTGAATCAATTCTAATATGGCGGTGGTGACGGTAAGATTGCCTGTAGCGGATATGAGAATGTTGAGATAGATATGTGGTATGATAAAAAAGGATAAAGTGAGAAATGAGTATAGAGGAAGTTTGAAAGTGGTGCCAGTGATAGTACAGTTGAAGGGAAATCGTTTGTCCTGGTATGTTCATGTAAAGAGGAGGAATGAATTGCATGTTACTAAAAGGGTTTTAAGTAGGAATACATGTGAGTGATTGGAGATGGAGAGGCAAGCTAAAGAAATGATGGATGGATTGTGTGAAGAGTGATATGAAAGAAAAGGAAGTTAGCGATACCACAACATGAGACAGGGCAGAATGGATGAAAAAACGTGTTGCGCCGACCTCTAATAACATGGGAAAAGGACAGGAAGATAATGATGACGATTGGTTGCTACGCTGCGTTTTGCGGGTTTGGTTCTCCCATGAAATAAACATTAATTTGGCCTGCATTGTTATTGAGGGTCTGGACGTCTTGTATATGAGAATTTACATGTTTGTGAAGGCAGCCACAATACAGCAGTAATTCCTAGTATGGAGCAACGTTTTTTTTAATTTGAGAATTCGGAATTTATCTTACTTTACTTCGGCTGTCTGTCTATCACCTCTTTACGCCGCAACCGCTTAACAAATTGACATGAAACTTTACTCACTAGAAAACCATATCCTGGAATGTTTCATTGTGATTATTTCCAACGTTTACGCGGGCGGAGCAGCTAGCAGAAGATAGAGAAGCAATAAAACAATTTGGAAGAACATGTCCAAACACAAAGACATAAAAAAACACATTCTTATTCATTGTTCATTACGTTTTGGTTTTTCAGGAAGTTTTTGACATACAAAAAAAAAACATAGCAACATCTTGTAGCACTAGTTTCTACAAAACACCACTTCTGATTCCCCAATTTGCTTATAACCTGACCTGATTAAACCAGCCGAGCTTAGCATTTACCGCCGTATACAAGTCAAGCGAGCTGACTGATGCCACCAGGAGCGGAGGAGAAAACACGCGGCATTTCATTACGTTTTGCCGAGAACGTCTGGATTTATGTCCCTACCTGAGTTGGTAGTTGGTAGCTATAAAGCCGTGGAAAAGTTACGTAATTTTGTAAGAAAAGATCATTTCAAAGGTTTGGAAAAACGTGGACTAAAGTCGTTAATATATAAAAGGTCTGTTTTGACATTTGAGAAAGACGAGTGTAACTTGGATCGAAAGTGAAAGAAACAATGAAAGAATTTTTTTTTTTTTATTATTCATAGGTTCGCGCTTGACCGCTATCTCACCTGATGGAAAGCGACGATACGGTCGACGATGGATCGCGCTTACCTAGAAGAAACCTATTCACTCTTGACTTAAAGATTCCCGGGTTGTAGCCATCAGGAAACACAGACTCTGGCAGGGAATTCCACTCCTTAGCTGTACGCATAATAAAAGTGTTCCCAAAACGCTTTGTGCGTATAGGTTGGATGTCCACCATGGACCACCATTATCAGGTAGTGTTTTAAAAAAAAATGTATACATTTTTTTGGCGCCCTAAATATCATGATGGAATTACAAGTATTCTTTTTACGCTTACTTTAAAAATGCGCAAATGTCAATATGGTTCTTTTATTTTTTGACAACTTTAATACACGTACCGTTTGGAAGTTTGAATCACTCTAATAAATAAAATAAATCTGCACACTCGAATGGCTGAACGGATTTCGATGAAACTTGGTGCATCGATAGACCTTGTTTTTATCCCAGGAGTAGTTTCCCTTGGGACAATTTTCTAATTTCTCTCGAGCGATACAATTGGCAGTAGACAGTAATTAATAATGGTAGTTAGTACGAATTGCACGCGGGCGTGGAAACGGTCAGCAGCTAGTACTTATGAAATAATATTTTGATGGAGCTAACAATCGAACGGCGGAAAGGATTTCGATGAAACTTGGTGCATCGATAGACCTTGTTTTTATCCTAGGAGTAGGTTCCCTTGGGACAATTTTCTAATTTCTCTCGAGTGATACAATTGGCAGTAGACAGTAATTAATAATGGTAGTTAGTACGAATTCCACGCGGGCGTAGAAACGGTCGGCAGCTAGTACTTATAACATAATATATTTTGATTGAGCTATATTCGTTTTAAATTACTCCCATTGCCATTTATCCTTTTGGCAACACTTAGATTTAAATGTTTTATTCATTAAAGTGAAATCATGAAAAGTTGTACCACGCTCTTAGAAGTAACCTATTCACTCTTGAATTATTTTGTTTATTTGGTGACAGAAAAGAAAATTTAAATTTAAATGCATTGTTGCATGCACATCGTTTAAGGTCACACATCGGTTGAACGGTTACAAACTCTTTTTCGAACAAAGATACGTAGATTTTTTTATGGCAAAGTTGCAAAACTGCCGTTTGATTACGGGCAGATTCGTAACTTTATTTCCTGTATGGTAAAGTTGCGAATCTGCTGTCTGCATAAACAGCAGATTTGCAACTTTGCCATACCATGTGACGAAAAATAAACCTTGATAGATAAATGTATGGTGCCATGAAATCGAACGACAGGGTCACGGCAGACGAAGAAGAAAATTCCGGAGGACTTAGATTTAGATGTCTACCTTAGGAATTGGCAAGATGTGGCTCAAAGCCAGCAACATTGGAAGGAATGGTGGGAGGCATTTGCCCAGCAGTGGGATGATACAGGCTGTATATTCTTTTTTTTTTGGTGGTAATGTATATTTTTATTATACTTAGCTTATAGGTTGCAGTTTTATATGTTGGAGTCATGAATTCTGAAAAATTCACTAAATAGATATACTCGTACTGTTGTGCTGCTTCAAAATATTGAAATCGTTGATGAGTTACAGATAAAATTTTAACACTATTGAGTCAAACACCAAACAACACATCACTTAACACTGTAAACCGAAAAAGAAAACCTATAAACTACATTTGAATTAAGAACACAGCATCACTCAACTCAAATCTAAGACTCAACTGAAACCTATCTTTACTCAACCCTTCGAATGCTAACACTAAAGTGAAGACGTTGACCAACGATGTCCAAAACTGTCCACTATGGGTAACAAAACCGGTTTTCGAAAAAGTCTTAAGAAACGGGTTGCGTCATTAAAGGGTTGAAATGACCGGCCGGACAGCGGTCAGTGTGGGAAACAGGGGACGATTCGAGGGTTAACGGGTGTCGAAATGATGGGCTTTTGTTGATCAATTCTAATTATTGTTATGCTTGATTTTTTTCGGTTTCATAAATATTATGGTTGATTAATGTTTTTCTTTTTCTTTTTTTTTTAATAATAATAATAATAATAATTCATTTATTTCTTAGTATATGGTGCATACAAGATCTTAATATTAAAAATGTTTCACATACACTACCGTTGCCGGTGTAGAAATATTAAGAGAATTATTTGATACAATGTCAAGACTACTTAATTTTGATTAAATTACATATGAATGGAATGTCAGTATCTAATAATGAATGTCAACTAAAACTACTTGAAACTAAACAACACAAAAAAAAATGTAATGCCAAAAAAAAAAAAAAAATTATAATAATGTCAAATACTAAAACTAAACAAAAAAAAATGTTATGTCAAAAATTATAATAATGTCAAATAATAATAATAATAATAAAAAAACAGTATTTGCGCCCATGTCAGAATTTATAATTCAAAAAATCATTTACAGAGTAGAAACAGTTGTCTAGAAGCCAGGCAAATAACGTTTTCCTAAATTTATAAGTGGGCAACACTCTGATGCGTGAGGGTAACTTATTAAATATTTTGATTGCCATGCAATTGGAATTCCTGCTGTACAAATGTAGTCTCTTTTTATAAACATACAAATTTCAAAAATGTACAGGCAAGGAAGTGGAAGAATTTTCAGTGATTTAAATAATGGTGTACAGTGGTCTAAATATTCTGCTCCATACACCGCTCTGACTGAAAAGAATGAATTTAGAATTAAAGTCACTAAGAATTTTGGTTCCACGTTAAATTAATATGACAGAAATTTTAACAATAAATTTCAATAAAGTGAAAAAAATGTGTGTGTATTGTGGTGTTTGTTAAGGTTTTAACGGAAAACGAAATAAATGATAATGATAAATGATATTTATTTTGAAAAAAGGTTTTAAAAACACTTTTACACGTCAATTTTTTCTTCAATTTAAACTAGATGAGGCCGGTGTTTCCTTGCTGACTATTTTGAGGAGAAACACCGAAACAAACACAAGGGTCAAAGTCTCTTTTAAAGTCCACACACAAACGTGTAATAGTCTAAATATATGAGAACCATGCAGATTGGTCTGAGATGGTATTTTGTAGAAAGAACTACACAGTGCTGATTGGACCTGTCTAGTCAGTGCAAGCATTTGTCAGTATTTGTTTAGTCAACTCAGGACATGGATATGATATGGTATGGTAGGTAGTGGAATATTTACGTTGTCAATTCCTGCTGCATGAGTACTCGGAAAAGTCATCACCGCTCTGGATGGAATTTTTGTGGGTTTTAGTCCGTAAAAGTCTTACACTTAACAAAATAATTAGTTTGTTTATTCACAAATGAATAATTTAGCTCACACATTGGGGGTTCCATACAACTTAATTTATGTAAATAATTCAATTCTTGAATCGAGTCTCGAAGATTTTTTCGAATTTAAAAAAAGTTTTTTGTTGTGATGTAATCACTAATTGACTGTTTTCAGATTTATTCCTATATTTACACAATAAGACTTTGCTTCATGCAATATTTCAGGATTCTAGGTCAACGGAAGTACCCTATGAATTTTGATTCCCTTGAGAGTGTCGAAATGTACGTTTTTTTGCTATACAAGCGGCCGTTTCTTTTTATGTTAACTTGAAAGTTTGATTTTTACAAGCGACTAAAGATTTGAGTAGCATAGCATAGCAACAGCCTTATAATGTTCCCACTGCTGGGACTTAGGCCTCCTCTCTAGGAGAGGGAATAGGCCGTAATCCACCACGCGGGCCCGGTGCGGGTTGGTGGATGTCACATTTTTTCAAATTTTTCGTTCTAGGACATGCCGGTTTCCTTACAATATTTTCCCTCACCGTTTTGAGAGCAGTGGTGATGAAATAAATAACACAAATTATTGCACCTGGCTAGGTTTGAACCCGCAACCTACAACTCGTAAGACGGGGCTGTTACTAAGATTTGAGTATATGGTTTTAATTTCAACACGATACCTCCACGCGCTCACGACATAAAGGTTCTTAACATACAGATAACAAAGTGATCCTAGAAGGGTTCCGTATTTCCCTTTTGAGTTACGGAACCATTTTTTTTTTTAATTTTTTATAAACTAGCACTTGACTGCAATCCTACCTGATGGTAAGCAGTGATGCAATCGTTGATGGTAAAGCGCACTAGTTCATTAAGAGCCTATTCAGTCTAGCCTTGAAGACGCCTAAATTATAATTGGACGGGAAAACTGCAGCAGGCAAATAGTTCCAGTCCCTCGATGTACGCGGTATAAACGACGAGGCAAAACGCTTAGTCCGTACTTCGTTCCATTCGCCGTATGTACGTACCATAAAAACAGAGTAAAACCTAACACTTCTGTAGATTCATCATCTCCTTAGCCTCTTTTCAACTGGCTTGGGGTCGGCATCCGGTTTTACTGGACGTATTTGAACACCCATGTTTTACATAGAGCGACCGCCTATCAAACCTCAGGAAATCAGTTACTGGTCAATACAATACTCTTTGGACAGACTGATGATCAGATTCTCTGGCGTTGGACTACCTGTAACGACTAGCAAAGATCTACGAATGATAACCGGGACCAAATGGCTTTACGTGCTTTGTGAGGCACAGGGTGTCAGTAATTTATTAGATAATCTTAAAAAACATACGAATTGAAAAAAATGCACATGCGTACTTTATCCGGTTTTGAACCCGCAATCTTATGCATGAAAAACGGGTACCTTAACTACTGGGCCTTCATAGAATTCAAATTTGAAAAGATTCAGTTTCTTATCTTTTGCAATTTACAACTATTGAAAATCTTGTATCCTAATCCGTTACTTGACCACAAATAATTCAAAATTCATGAGAACAAAAACCGGTTTTCTTGATTTAACTCAATTCTTATGCTAAGAACATTATTATTACTTAAATATCGCGAGGGGTCAATTCGACCCAAGACGGACACTACACAATGAAATGGACAGAGGTCATCTTTGGTAGGGTTGGTTTGTTTGGAAACTTGTTTCGTATGTGGAATTGTTGATAACATATTTTCTCAAGGAAATATGACAGCTGATATTAAATTAGGTGATAATTCTGATCAGATGATCGCAGAATTCACGTAACTTGTTCGATAAAGTTAATGCAGCCCTAGAACGCAAAAGGTAGCTGAAGGAAAATGGGTAGGTTTTAGTCAATAAAGTCTCATACTCCTTCTCATTTAACATCGAGCGGGAGAAGTAATTTGATGATTCCCATACAAAAAACAAGTAATGGTTAACGTGTTTGAAAGACTGACCGTCGCTCAGAAATTCAAAAGGCAGCTGAAAGACACAGGTCAGTAACAGTCTTATATGCCTTCTCGCTCCACCCTAGAGCGAGAGAATTCATTTGATGATTTGCCACCTCAAAAAAGGCACGTACACGTGCCTAGAGCATAGTGCCCGTTGGCTGGCTGGATGACCATTTTGTTGAGATATCTGGAAAATAGAATGCGGTGAACTGTTTCTTATTTATTTATCAATTAATATGACACAAACATAATAAACAGACCAGATGAAAGAAATGCTAAAGTAGGTATGAAGATGTTGCTTAAGAAAATACCTGCGACTATAAAATGGGAAAAAAGAGATAATGTGTTTTACCCACTGGCCTTAAACCGTGTGTTCGGCAAGTGGGAAAAACAAGTGTGAAAAATCTTTGATATACTAATAGACGCTTAAAATAGACAATTTAAAGATATCGTTACTATCAATAATGAAATGGCCAAATTAATTTTGTAATAAAAATAATAAAATAAGTACGCATTTTCATGAATATTTTTATAAGTATCAATAAACTAAGCCGAGAGAAGAGAAAAAGATTTATTTAAATAAAGGAAAAGAATTATAAGAATGATTATATATTATTTTTTGTCCTATTAGAAAGCCTCCGATCGTTTTTTATCACTACCTAAGTATTTCGAATTTTTCTGGACAATGAGATTGAAGATTGTAAGAAATAATAAAAAAAAACATGAGAAGGTAAACCTGTTTTCATTAAATTATAACTGACTTCAAAACATTTTTATTATCATTTAAATATCGCGAGGGTTCAATTGGACCCAAGACGGACACAACACAATGAAATGGACAGAGGTCATCTTTGGTAGGGTTATATTGTGAGAAGAACTTGTTTTGGTGAATGTATTATTTAGAATATTTTCTCAAGGATTGATATTAAAAAATCAAACTATGACATAGGAAGAGGATCCCTGGATACTGGTAAATGCTGTTTTTATTTTCAGAGCAAGATCCAGCAGATTATTCTTTTCCTATGAACTTATAATTTCCAGGATATGACCTAGTCGTGAGCCAAGTTTCGTATAGATCTGTGTAGTCGTTTAAGCCTAAAGAAGTATCAATGGTGATTCTTCTAACTAGACTTCTGTTAACTCGCCGTCTGACCGTCCGGTAACCGTCCGGACCGAGCCCAAGCCATCAACGGCGCGTCATATTGTTCCACACGCGCTTCAAAGAGATGTTCGTCGAAGCCACAGAAATGTTTTCTGTTATCTATGGTCGAAGCCTACTGGGGCCATGGGTTCGCTTCTGAAAGGAAAACCCGGCCCTGATATGAAAAGCAAAGAAGTGTGGGATTTTATTCAGTAAAAGTCTGACACAAAAAAGAGCGGAAGATGTCATTGGATGAGTTTTCAACCTAAAATGAAAGGGAGACCTTCTGATAGTTTCTCACCCACACTGAAGCATTAAATATTGCGAAGGTTCAATTCGACCCAAAATGAACATCACTCAATGAAAAATGTTCAAGGTATCTTTGATTGGGTTAGATTTTTAGAAAAACTTGTTTGGGATGTGAATTAATTCTTTTTTTAAGTTATTATTCGAAATATATTTTCAAAGAGACTATTGATATTAAAATAGGTAATTTAGAATTGTAAGAGGATCCCAAAATCCTAACTGAGTATATCTTAAAGAGATATTTGGGGAAATAATATATTAAGATTATTCTTCATATTTTTAATAATAAGAATTAATATTAAAAATATTAATTTAAAAAAAGGCATTATGTGTGTTGTTTATAAGTTTTGAAAAAAAAAAAAGCTTTTTGTCGTGATTGGAAATCAGAAAAAAAACTTCATCAGCAAAACCTGCGTGTAGCAAAAGGGAGTGTATCCTTTGTCTTATCAGTAATTCCAAATTACACAAGCTATATCCAAATAACTTTTCTTTTACGTTGGAAATCATCCAGTGACAACTCCTGCCTTTGGACAGAGCGAGAAAAGCTGGCATGTGATTGACTATAACCCACTCCAGTTCCTTTTCTGCCTTTGTTCCAGGGCCCCGGGGTTCTCCTTCGCGTAGCTCATGCTCCCAGTAGGCTTCGACCCTGCTAGGCCTCTACGGTTTTGATGACATCTCCTTGAGACACACGTGGAACACTGCGCGTAGCGTCGACGACATGGACTCGTTCCGGACGGTAACCAGACGGTCGGACGGCGAGCTACCTATCGCTCACCGCCCACGCGCGCGCGGTTCTGGCGCCACCACCAACGCCAACGGTGGCTGGAATCCAAATGACTAGTGACTAAAATAATATCAGAAGCACCTAGCTTAGAATAGTAGGGTGAAAGCTGTGACAAGGTTGCTTCTAAGCAAGCGTGCTCCATCATCGCCTAGATCATCGCTAACCATTGGGTGAGACAGTGGTCAAAGCAGATCAGTTAAATAATAAAAAAAGTTTGAACATTTAAAACTGTTACTTACATTTTAAATAGATCAATAGATACCAATGACTCTCTGCTGTTCTAATAAGGTCCCAAATAAATATAGACGCCAATATAGAAATCCAATAAGTGACGACTGCTACCTAACAATTCCAGTTAGAAAATTCACGTGCGTGTGCTGTCATCTACATGTGAGTAGAGTAAGTAATGCATAACATTACCGTTTAGAAAACGATGCCAGCGCCATCTCTTATCGAATAGCATCAAACACGAACGTTCTTGAAACTTTTAAGAACTTATTTATATCAAACGTATATTAGGGAAAATTTCAAAATTATTTTGACCATGTAAACGTAATTTTTATTGGATAAAATTAACTAACAACTTGTTTCCTAGCAACAGGTGATCTTAACGCCATCTATTGAGGAATAGAATAAAGATTAAGCATAACCAACCCAGCAAATGTATGAAGATCATTCATCTTACCTCTTGGTTGCGGCTGTCACCTGTATGTCCTGTACCTAGAGTACAAGAAATGATTCTTGATTTTTATCTTTTTGTGCTCATAACATTAACATTCATATTTATATTTGAAAATGTAGAATCTTTTGGAAAAATAATATAAATAAATTAGAAAGTATTAAGCTAATTTTGTTTTAAATAAAAAATTCTGAAATAATAAAATGAATTTTTATTCTTGCCTACAGTTTTTGATGAAACTTTATAAGATTTTATCATTTGAATTATGTTACGATAAAATACTGGTTTCCATTTCAAAAGTCGTGAATGAAAATTTTGACATTTTTAAGTTTAACATTTAGTGTTAATTTCAAATCGTGTAAAATACCTAAAATCTTAACCCTTCTTATTACACCAGTTAGAAACTTATTACCTACCCTTAAAATTTAATTAGCAAAACAATTAGAACATCATAGTTCAAAATCTAGTAAATTGTAGATGCCCTAAATGGGCTAACTCTCAGATATTCCAACCATGTCTTTCGCTAAGATTTCAGCTCCCCAAATTAATTTCTTGGGCGTAACAAGAAATATTTCAGTTATGAGATTTGCTTTCTGTAAGGCATTGCCTATTCAGAAATCTTAGGGAGGTATTGAAGTTTCTCGTGAATGTTCGTACCTCTTATTGTCTGTGTTAACCCTAGAAGGAGGGTAGTTGTTGTTTTATGTATTATACGAGTACTAGCTTGTACTACCGGTTTCCTCCACATGAAGATAGAAAATTATACTAAGAAGGGACGGTTACGGGAGACAAAATATGTTTTTTTTGTTTATTTATTTATTTATTCATGCAACACAAAGATATACAAGCGGACTCGATGCCTTAGGCCGTGTTTACGGAGACGTGGCGCGTTAGGCGGCGCGTTGGGCGTTCGTCGTGCAGCAGCGGGCCGCAACATCGCACGCGAGAACACAAACTTATGGCAATGTACGACGGACTGCCCAACATGCCACGCAACGCGCCGCGTCGCCGTAAACAAGCACTTAGGCATTCTCTATCAGTCAACTAAAGGTGGTGAAGAGAACAGTTGCATAAAAATTAAAAAAAAAGACTTTTTCACAGCTTCAAGGGACCGTGGACTTGAGTATATGGTTTTAATTTCAACTCGATATGTCCACGCGTTCCCGAGATAAAGGGCCTTGACAGATAGACAAACGGACATCGAAGTAATCCTATAAGAGTTACGTTTTTTTTTTTTAATTGGTACAAACTAGTGCTTGACTGCAATCCCACCTGATGGTAAACAGTGAGCTATGAGCGAGTGAGTAAGCAGGTTTCCTTTTTTCTTTTTGATATACGGAACGTATTTTACAAAGTATTAAAAAAATTCAAATGTTTTATTTATTTTTATTTTATTTTTTAAATGGGCTTTGTAGTAAATAATACACAAAAACTTACAATCTACCTTAAAGCTAACTCAAACAATAATTGTTTAGCTTTATCGGACATTGGAGATTGCGAGGATTGTATTGCCAATGCCAATATCGTAAGTTTTACGGCGGTTTTATTATTGAAAGATACGTTGTGGTGGAAATGTGGACAGCGCAACACTTTTTTTTTTTTTTTATTCTGTCCTGTCACCCGTCACGCTATCATTAACTTCCTTTTCTTTCATATCACTCCTCACACAATCCACCCATCTTTTCTTCGGCCCCCTTCTCCCTCCCTATCCATCCATATGTATACTCATAGCTATTTTAGTAATATGCGTTTCATCCCTCCTCTTTGAATGACTAAACCAAGACAAACGCTTCCCTTTAAATTTTTTAGTTACTAGCGCCACATTCAAACTTCCTGTAATAAACTCATTTCTCATTTTAACCATTCTCGTCACATCAAAAAAGGGATGAAAACTAGATTAATGATGAAATTTTTCAGATTTATTTACGCGTGAGCATACAAATACAAATAATTGTTATTTATGTTTTATTTATTAAAAGATGCTGTTTCTTTCTGCAACTTAAAATTAAATCAACACAAACAGAGTGTCAATAATTACACAAGTATTATATGCTTTTCAATGCCATAAAATTAAACAAAAGTACAAATAATTTTAAAATAAATTACATCCTTTAAAAAACTATACACAATTGAATGGTCAATCTATCTACATCTAGTTCTTAAGCAGGTAATATTTTGAACATATAATTAATTGCCACACACAAACTTATACACCAAAAACATCATAACAACAAAAGCAACAAGTTTCCTTTATGCCAGAAAAAAACTGCAATCAGTCCAATCAAACCATTTATATCTCATTCGGATAAATCAAGGAATTTATTTGCAATCTACATAAAAGAAAACAATAACGAGAAAAATCAAATACGACGAGCTCTGAACGATTTCATTCACTCACGCGTCCATTCATTCACAAGAACAAATAATAAAGAATTCATACGAGATTTCAGTTTCATGTATTATTAAGGAAGAATAAAAATTGGCCATCAGCTTTTCTACATCGAAAAAATCTTTTAATTTACTTTAAAAAGCTGTTATTTTCTTTAGATATCAAACCTGAAATCGAGGAAAAAATCTGCTGGTCAATACATTTATGTTCGCCTAACTGGTCAAAATGTACTGAACTTGCTGATGTTTTTCGCGCTTTCATGTTTGGTCCAATAATAAAAGTTGTTTGTTATCATGACTACAATCAACTTTTAAGTATCTGTCACTAATTACCAGTCACCCTATTACTAATGAATTTTAAAAGGCTTTATATGTTACAAGACAATTATTTTATTTATTAATTTATTAAAACTTCATGCAACACAAAGGTAGTCAGGCGTACTTAATGCCTTAGGCATTCTCTACCAGTCAACCAAGGGTAGTAAAGAGAAAAAGTGGCAGGTGCATAAAAAAAAGGATTAATGAAAACAAGAGTTCATACGTAAGGTACGAGTACCTACATATAGATACATTTATACAAAGTAAAAGGAAGGCGGGGGAGAAAGAAAGGCGGGAAGGAGACAGATCTTGAAAAATATCTAAAGTTAGTAAACCATTCCAAATTGACCGTTCTTATGGAGAAGACCCAACAAGAAACTTTTTGAATAGCTTTTCTTTTGAAAATAATAGCCTTTTACAATACTTTATCTTCATACAATATATTAATAATTCTTCTATACGTTCATTCGTCACTTAACATATATACCAATTGCTAATTGGACTCTGCAATTGGGTCTTCAATTTTTTTTTTTTCAGTCAGAATAATGTTTATTGGAACTGCTAGTTTGTATATACTTACAATTATAGGACCCAGTAAAAATAGTACGTTTTGATACAAGTGCAGAAAGTTTGTCATTGCGACCGAGGCAAATTCTGGAACCGAGGGCTGCAGTGACAAATTTGCACGTGTATTAAACGACGTTTTTCAATATACTTACGACTCGTGATGGTTGACGTGCGCCTCGTGGGGGTCGACACGCGCTCTACCTGAAACGATAAATGTAATAAAATTGTGGTTGGGGCGAGCACGCGCACTTTTCTGCACGAGTGCGGAAAATAGTCAATTGCGTGCCTAATATATTTAAAAAAGTGACAAGTTGGACACCACCGACTTTAAGTACAATACAGTTTACGGCAGGTCATGGCGGTAATTAGGTGCCAGCGCACAGTTGAGTGCGGAAGCAAAACTTCCCCTCAGTCGCCCGGGTGGCCCGGTGACCATGTATTTATGTCGCCAACCAGATAGCATAACTGACTTATTATATAACTTTAATATTTTTCATATACAGTTTTGAAATTTTGTATATAGATTCTTCACATAAAAAGGCTAGACAGGTTTTTCAGGTTTCACATAATACTAAAAATAAGGTTGTACAAGCACTCTCCTTCAGAAAACCTAAATACACATTATTTATGCAATTCAGTGGTCAAGCGCGAGCCTATCAACAGAAAAAAAAAACATAAAATCTTTTCGGATAAACTTCGCATGTTTTCACCGGAAAGCTCCGCACTGCGCCGTCGATAGGTGATAAGTCACAACTGAGTGACCGGGCGATGACCTCGCCTAAATGTGTCGTGGAGACGACTTAGTTGTAAAGATTTTTTTTTTTACTTTTCGAAAGACAATTCTTAACACCCTTATGTAATAACTATTCGGTCGCCATTGGAAGCTATTTTTTTTTTTATATCTTCGGTGTTAATATTTGTTTAACGACGAATTATTCGTTTTTCCGAAAGTCTACTTCAAACTAAGACCTACAATGACATTGGCCCCATTTTGTAGGTGTCACTCGAAGTAACGTATTTTTGGCTTGTTTATTAGATAGATAAAAAACTCTTTTTTTATATAAACTAGATCCTGGAATGGAAAGGTAAGGTTTTTTATGGTAGCAAATCATTCAATGACTTCTCCCGTTCTGGATGCAGCAGGAGGCGTCAGACTTTTTCTGACTAAACCCTGTGTCCTTCAGTTGCCCTTTGCGTTCTAAGATCACGGGTTTCCAATTCAGAAAATCCCCGCAGCTCTAGCAGGCATGATTCCTGCTGGGTTCCTATGGTTTAATGACATCTCTTTATGGAGCGCGTGAAATATAACGCGCTGTCGAGGACTTGGGCTCGGTCCGGATGTGAACGATGGTGAACTACGCATTACTCGTCGTCAGCAAGCCCTTATAGAAAAGATATACATAAAGTAAATGTTAAAAAGAGACAATGGCCGGTTTTATTAAATGAGATTAAACTAGTGTCTTACCCCAGCTTAGCATGAGTGCAAATTGATACCGTTCTCGTTTATTGTTCTTTCTATTAGTAGAAATCGCATTAAAATTCATTCCTCTGATTAGGAAAAGTTAAAGGATAAACAGAGAAACACAGGGTTTTTTTGTAGTATGACATAATGGACGTTATTATTTGATGATGTGTTCGACGATGGTGTGAACTTTTTTTACCCAATTCGAAATTTAAATAAATTATTTCATTTAATCTGCATAATTGGAAACAAAGTATTTTGTATTCCTTAAAAAGACACGGGTGTACATTTGCAATCGTGTCTTTTTTAAGATTTGTGTATGTTGTAGAAAGTTATGCCTAACTGACCGGGCAGTGAACTCAGGTAGAAGCTGTGTGGAGACGACTTTATACTAAAAATCATTTTGGTTTTTCTTGTTAGAGAAAAGGGGACCAAATCTTATAAGAATTGTCTTGGCAAGAATTTAACGTTTAAAGTACAACACTGCACGTTTTAATTTATAAAATACTTTACTTTAATTACTTAAGCTCAAAGTGAACGCACACCTATTATCTAATAATAAAATAATTCTCTGTTCGCTTAAGATGGTTAGATTGTAAATATACCTATCTACTTATACGAGTACAAACATTACCTGTGTCACTAGTCGAGGATAAATCATATAGTTCTTACTTTGTTTCCGACGTTTTTTATTTTAAATAAATAGTGAAACCTTTTTTTTTTTCAAGTATACTGTAAAATAAATATCGACTCCATGGCTGTCATTGTGTGGCTGGACGCGATCTGACTGACTCCTGTAAGTCAGTCTAAAGTCAATGCCTGAATAGCACTGCTAAAAACAAAACCTCGTACAGTCTTCTCTATCTCCCTCTTCGCCTTACTTCCACACCCCACTGTAAGTGGGGTGTGTTTTCAAAACCAAGTTTTTTACAAACAATGACGACTCCATTGCCGTCCTTGTGCGGTGGACGCGGTCTGACCGTAATGTCACACGTGTTGATATGTTGTGTCGCATCGTTCTACACTGTCCACATTGTTGACCGTCTGCCATGTAAGTGAAAATAAAAACCTGAACTAGGAAGGGGAGGTTGAAAAGGGAGCGAAATGTATGGTAGTACTGATGTTACAGTAAAAGTAGCCTTTATTTATCTTTTTTTTTTTAATCTTCAAGAGTAGTTTTTTTATTTTATAAGAAAATCATCCAATTACTTCTCCCGCTCCAGGGTTGAGTGCCTTCCACTCAACTCAACTTCCACGCGTGTTTTTTTTTTAATTTTTATGGTATTTAAAATCATATATACTATATTTCCTATAGGTAATTAGAATAAACTCTTTATTTATTTATTTTATTTATTTTATTTAATCTTCATGCAATACAACGTACAAAGGCGGACTTAATGCCTTAGGCATTCTCTACCAGTCAACCTAGGGTGGTGAAGAGACAATGTGGTAGGTGCATAACAAGAAACATGTTTTTAGAAAACATGAGTACAAAGTATAGATACTTAAAGTTCAAATAAACATACATATATAATTAATACATAATAAATATATATAATTATATATACATAAATATATAAATAAAAAGTAACGAAAGAAGTTATTGAGATGATTCAGCTATTAGTGGAGAAAATAATTCCGCAACTTCCGCTTAAATGCATACCGACTTTCGGCCGCCCTGACTTCGAAAGGAAGCGCATTCCACAGAAGAATGGACTGTATAAAGAAAGAAGAATGGACAAAATCAGAAGTATGAGAAGGACAGAGCAGTAGGAGATTATTAGAGGAACGCAGATTCTTTGCGTGTGAAGAACCTAGAAACTGAAAGCGAGATATGAGATAGGATGAAGGCGAGGGAGAGTTGAGTAGAGAGAAAAGTGTAGTCAGAGCGCGCAAACTTCTTCTCTGGCGAATAGGCAACCATTTGAGCTCAGACCTGAAGTTCGACACATGATCATATTTCCTCAGATTAAATATGGACCGGATGCAATTGTTAAGGAGTCTATCAAGCTTGTCTAGCAAGACCGCGTTCAGGTCAAAGTAACACACGTCACCATAGTCAATAATAGGGAAAATCAAAGACTGCACAAGCATTGTCTTCGTCTTTGCGGGTAGAAAGTTCCTCAGACGATACAGACACCTCTTCGGTGTGCTGACAGCTCCTTGAGGCGTGCGGGAACAGAACGCGCCGTCGACGACTAGAATTCAACCGACTAAAACCCATTCCTATGTTTCTTCTCTGCCTTTTGTCCCAAGACCCCGATGTTCCTTTTCGTTCAACCCATGGAACTTTTTTTGATCAAGTGTAATTTATATTCTTGTAAAAATTAATTAACCAAGTTAAAAATATTTATTAAATTTACTTTGTAAGTAAATTATTCATCACATAACTAATAAACAAAAGGTAATAAAATTGTCTGTAGAAACATGTATATAAAGAAATAATTGAGCATCAAGCAAGCTACATATCCTCTTTATTTATCTTCTCTTCAATCAATTTTCTATGAAAATTAATTTATCTATGGTTTTCTGTAAAATTAGTTACATACTAGCTGACTCGGCAAACATTCTTTTGCCATAAAATTATCAAAAAAAAAATGTAGACTATGGAGGAGGTCAAAAAATAGCCCACTCAAGACCTACTCTTAGACCATCCAAATATACACAAAAACATAGAACCTCCTTCTTATTGAAGTCGGTTAAAAAAAAACAAACCAAAAGTTGGTCAAGTTATTTCGGAGCAATTCGGTAAGTCTGCGTTTTTCGATGAATTGTCGACGTTTACACGAGAAAAGTCGCTGGTAAAAGCTAGTATTAGTATTAAAAAACAAATCTGCCTGTTGAATAACAGTAAGTAGTACAAGTAGATAAACACAAGTATTCTACGTAACCGCTAGTATTCAAAGGAAGCGTAGGTTTCTATTTCTCTGTCCTAACTTAAACATTTGCGGCAAAGTGTGGGTAGACCAATATAATTATACATACTAGATTCTGTTAGCGGTTTTCATAATTTTTTTTAATTTATTCTTTTTTTTTATTCCACTACTATAACACAACGCCGTCTAATCCCAAGCTAAGCAGAGCTTGTGTTATGAGTACTAGACAACTGATAAACATACTTATATATTTCTAAATACATACATATTATAGATAAATCACACCTAGACACAGAACAAATGATCGTGCTCATCACACAAACATTTGTCTCTGGTGGGAATCGCACCCACGACCTCCGACATAGCAGTCAGGGTCACTAACCACTAGACTAAGAGGCCAGTCTACATCATCATCATCGTCCTGTCCTTATCCCGTTTTATTTGGGGTCGGCGCAACGTTTTTTTCTTCCATTCTAACAGCTCTTTTTCGGCGTTGCTCGCGTTAAATTGTTTTTTTTTAATATATTTTTAACAAATATATATTTTATTTAATTATGAGTTGTGAAATAAATTACACAAAGTAATGTGCCTGGTCGGGTTTGAACCCGCGACCTACAACTTGTAAGTCGGGGCCGCTACCACTCGGCCACCACTGCTCAATAGATATATATACAAATTAAAAATAATAATATGTACACACGGGTAGAAAAAGAACTTATTGGGCATCTAAAAATTAATCCACATCGATACCAATGGGAAAAGTGCCCAGAACGCTGGCAGCATTGCCACGTTGGATGGCAATGCGGAAAGCAGTCATATATTAATTTATTCAATTTGATAATGTTTTTTTTTTAATGTTATAATAAAGATTTACAGCTAAGTAGGTACAATTATGAATCCTGGTAGCATGGCATATTTAGTTTTAAAATAAAAATTAGGGTTAAACTAAATTAAATGTAAAATTTGATTAAAGTAGGTCAAATAATTATAAACCTATTGTCAAATTGTTTAAAGGTGGTTTTTTACTTAATAAAATATTTAAACTTTTACTAATAACTTAAAAGGTAACATATACAAACTAAAAATAATAATATTTACAAATGGGTTAAAAAAAAGGAACTTATTGGCTATCCAATTAAGTTATAATATTTATTAGTGAGAATTTATATAAAGAAAGAATATATTACATAATTATAGTACATACCAAATATAATAGTTCTTACTTTTACTAGTTACAATTTATATTATCTACCTATATTTATAAGGGCTGGCTTTTACCTCGGTCAGAGATTAGGCATTGCCATAAAATGTGGCAATGCCGCCAGCCTTTTGGGCACACTTCTAGTCGACAGCGGTGCGGAAGAGTTTTATGATGCCATTTTTTAGTTAGGAGTAGGTTTTAGTGTACATAGTTTTAATTAGCGTTTTATATAATGTATCTAATGTTATTCCTCTTTGATAATACTTGTGTAGAAACAATTTTAACCCAATTTTAATGTATCTAATTGTTTATTTGTGAAATAAATACGTAAATAACCTATATTTATCGTGAAAAAAAATCTTTTATTTACAGGCTATTGAGGCCCACATTGTGTCTGTAATTAATAAGAAATATCTAAATCCAGACTCGACTGTCTCTTGTTTCAGTATATTTAATTTAATTTATTTACCTATTACTAACTGACCCAGCAAAACTACGTACCGCCTAATAATCGATATTTTTTGTTTTATCCATATTTTCTCACCGTTCCAATGTTCCAAACCTTCCATAGAATATCACAAATATTTCAAGACCAAAATAAAATCGGTGCAGCCGTTGCAAATTCAAACGGTTCAACTTATTTGCCGCGTACTAAACTTCTATCTTATTTGTCTCTATGTGTCGTGAGTGTGTCCGTAGCAACACCAGGGCCTATCAGAATACCAGCGCTGCGGTATTTTACTTTTTTGTTAGACATCGCAGCAGATAGGAGCCTTTTTGGCCTAGCACATGTCTTTTTTTCTATTTTTTTTTTATATTTTTGTTATTTTTTCAAATTATTTTCGTCTTGTGCGATTCAGAAATAAATGATTTTCTTTCTTTTTTTTCTTTAAACTACATGTATGTTAGCAGGGTTGGGTAAATACATTTTGTTTTCCTTCAAAGAAAGGTGCCCTACACTAGGATTTACTTCTGTGTCACGGGTGCATTCAAAAACGTATAAAGCCACCAATGCGGTCTAAAGGGTGTTAAAGTTTTTATGAAACTTTTTCATGAATGAAGTAAATGCCAAAGTATTTGTATCTTAGTACAAGTCATACAATGATAAATGATGATAAATTATATTTATTTTTGCAAATAGGTTTTCTAAACAATTTTACACGGCAATATTTTTTTTTTAAACTAGATGAGTCCGGTGTTTCCTAGCTGACTACCCTGAAAAGAAACACCGAAACAAACTCAGGGGTCACAGTCTCTTTTAAAGTCCATACAGTAAATTTGTAATGGTCAAATCACATGATAACTATGCAGATTGGTCTGAGATGGTCTTTTGAAGAAAGAAACATACAGATTTGAGTGGAACTGTCCAGTCAGTGCAAGCATTTGTCAGTATTCGTGAAGCTCAACTCAGGACTACTAAGGAGCTCAACGACTTGACGAACAATACCAAAGTGTATGACGAATTATGTTTCTCTTGCTAAAGACCACTTCCTACGCAAATCACCTACTTATTTCAATTTCTAAGAAGAGACGCTTTTGAGTTCCAAGTAGTTTAATAGAAATGACTTTGGGAACATTCTAATAAGTAATATTAGAATTCATCGATAGCTCTTATTAGTACCACTCAAAAGCCAGGTACAGTATGGCCGACGTAACTTGGCAATTCTGAAGTTAGGCTCTGCGAACTTTAACGCTTGTGCACTCATAAAAAAAAAATAGTTTAAAAAAATATATGCCATTAGCATTGAGCTCCTTGCAAAGTTGAACTATATCTTTATTGCAGAAACACAAGAAACTTAAATATTAACTAACTAAGTATTTATACTAAACCTATGTACTTATAAACTAAACTAAGAATGTATACTAGACCTAACTATGTACAAATATAATGATGATGATGATGCCATCTAGCCGATTTCGGCCACAGCGACCGCAATCTTTGGCTCCTCACGGTTGTTGTGAGCTCAGAAATGCTGCCCTGTCGTGTGCTCTCATGTGACTTGCATATCCAACTTTGGCCGAAAAACTCCGAGCACAAAGCGGACAGGCATCGAAGTACTCCTCTACATTGCTGTCATCCAGAAACGTACTCAGAAGACTGGCAGCATTGCCACGTTAAATGGCAATGCTGATTCTTTGGGCAAAGAATGAGCCAGCCCTCTGGTCACGCAAAGTGTCGATCAAGCGATGTGAAATTTCCTTGAAAAGGATACGCGGACTCGGACTCCATGATCCAAGCGTTTCGACCCCAAACGGCAAAAAAATGTAAATACATTTTGAGCTCCTTGGTAATCCTGTATCGAGCTTTGCGAAAACTGAAAAATGCTTGCACTGACTGGACAAGTCCATTCAAATCTGTATGGTTCTTTCTTCAAAAGACCATTTCAGACAAATCTGCATGGTCCTCATGTGATTTGACCAATACAAATTTACTGTATTGACTTTAAGACGTAAGCGGGGTACCACATACGTTGTTGAAACCTCTACGGTCCGGACTAAGCGTTTCGCTTCGTCGTATATACCGCGTACATCAAATACATTTTTACACCATGTTATATTTTTTCCCAAAAATATTTAAAGAAGGGCACAAGTTGAACATCAACGACACTAAGTACCTACTTACAACACAAGTCGTTGCGGGCATTAGGCGCCAGCGCACAGCTGTGGGAGCAAAACCGCCCCTCAGTCTCCCAGATGGCCCAGTAACCATGTGTTACAACCAGGTAACTTAACAAGCTTATAACTTTGTGATTTTTCATGACACAATTATGAAATTTTTTTTAGAAAGAAAAACAGTTTATTTACTCGTAATGACGCAACCTTAAAACTAGCCAACAAATATAATCATTGTATACCCGTCTCGCGCGAATCGCCGAGGTGAGCGCACGCGTTAATTCGTGGTCGAGTTTGTGCGAGAGTTGTTCTTGTTTTCTCTAACTACCTTCAAATTATATTTTATAAATGTTGCGTGATAATGGATAATATAGACTTTTGCGATGTAAGTGGAAGCGATATAGAAGAAGAAGGGTTGGTGCAGGAACGTGAGCAACTAGTTAAAGACAATGGATTGAAGGAAATGGGAAAAAAGCCGGAGAAAAGAGCGCGGTCTGATAACGAAGAAATAATAGAAGATGACGATGGTTTCATCACAGTGCGAAATAAAAATAAGAGAGTAACCAGGAGATTGTCAATGAGTTCTAATCATAGGGAGAACAACGAGAGTATAGATATATCAACAATTAATGATAATATAATAGTATGTGTTACATCGAAAGAGATTTTACCCAAACCTTTTGGCATGGCCAAATTGTTAAGAGCAGAAAATATTAAGAATATTCTTAAAATACAGTACAAGAATCCATACAAGATACTTATTCAATTTGAAGACAGAAAAGACGCGCAGAGTTTGATCGATTGCAGTAAGTTTCATAGTCTGGACTATAGATGTCAATTCATAGATGAAATTAGTTTGTCATATGGAGTAGTAAAACAAATTGACTTAGAAATTGAAGAGAAGGAGTTTCTGGAGAGTATTGAGTGTGAAAAAGAAGTTGTTTCTGCCAAGAGGTTAAAAAGGCAATTGGATAGCGGCGAATGGACACAAAGTGAGACAATTCGTGTTGGTTTTAAAAGTTCTACCTTACCCCCGTATTTGCTAATATACGGGTGCAGATTTAAGGTAGAACCATACACTTTTCCCGTTAGTCAATGCTCGGGATGTTGGAGGTTTGGACATTTGATTAAGGCTTGTCCAACTAAGAAGCTACTGTGTCCAAAATGCGGTGGAAACCACGGCAATTGTGAAACCAACACTTTTAAATGCATAAATTGTAAAGGCCCGCACATATCTATGAATAAATCCTGTCCTGTTTTTAAAAAAGAAAAAGCTATCCGACAAATCATGTGTGAAGAAAATTGCACTTATAGAAGAGCTTTAATGGTATACTTAAACAAAAATAATCATCAACAAGACACTGAAAGTACTAACTTAGATAATTATATTGATACTCCAACGAGTCAAGGTCCTTTGTCGGTTTACAAAGAAAAGTCATACAGAGATGTGTTGTTGTCACAAGCTCAAAACCACACACAAAAAAATGATATAATACCCAAAAACTCTGAGAAACGAGGAATGAGTCAAGATTTTTCTATGAAAGAGCCTAAAAACTTTCCAACTACTGCAAAACCTACGAAATCAACAAATATTAGGGAGCGATATGAAGAAAACGAAGTCGATGGAGAAGAGCTACGTTCAAATAAAAGTGAAAGTACAGAAGACCAAGAGAGCCATAAATATAGAAATATATTTTATTTGAAAAAGTTAATGGATAAATTGAAAGAAATCTACTTTTCCAAGTCAAGTATTGCCGTTAAAATCAAGTTAGTGGTCAGTGTTATAGTTGAAGAAATTATCCAATTTGTAATAGGTTACGTAAGAGACGGAGATCTGGTAAAGAAATTTCTCTCTTTTTTTAATAATGGCCCCTAGCAAATCACGGGATTTTGCTCTTAATATATTGCAATGGAATTCGCAAAGTATTAGACCTAAAATCACTGAGTTTGAATCACTGTTGTTTAAAGAACAAATACACATAGCTCTCATTTGTGAGACATGGCTAGAACAAGATAGCTTATTATATTTATCCCAATACAACATATATAGAAAAGACCGAGCTGACGGCTACGGCGGAGTAGCAATCATTTTACATAAGTCTATTACTTCTGAGTTAAAATTATCTAGTATTAATAATACTGGCATTGAAATATTGCATGTTAACATCAAAAATTGTAAACATCTGGAAAATATTATCTCAGTCTACTGCCCATCTTCTATCCAAACTAGACAATATGATTGGAATGAACTATTTTCGTTGTGTTCTCACAAAACTATCATAGCCGGTGACTTTAACGGACACCACTCAAATTGGTCCTATAAAACCGATGCAAGGGGCAATCAAATTATAGACGCGGCGCTAGAATACGGATATATATCTATTAATGATGGCAGTGCCACTCGGGTAAGATTTGTTAATAACAATTTACAACAGTCATCTCCTGATATCACCTTTTCTTCATCCGATGTAGCAATTCACTTTTCTTGGCGAGTTTTAAATGACAACTTGGGGAGTGACCATCTAATGATAAAAATTAAAATGAATTATAAAGATACTGTGCATGCAATTAGTAAACGTAATTTTAAAAAGGCGAATTGGTCAGGTTATAAAAAAGACGTAGAACAGTTGCTCTGTGATGTCAATGCTAATACATTATCAGGCGATATTCAGTTAATGTATAGGACCTTTATCTCCATAATTAATAAATCTGCTGATAATAATATTCCACATACTAAAATTTGTAAAGACCCACAAAGCAGTTTTAAGCCTAAACCGTATTGGAACCCTAATCTTTCTAAAATGGTGGCACAAAGAAGACTTGCATTGAAGGAATTCAGACACAGCCCGACGCCGGCGAATTTGGTTGTGCTGGAAAATATAAGTTTAAAAACTAAGCAGGAAATTCAAAAAGCTAGGACTAATTGTTGGCAAGAGTTCTGCTCTTCGATTGATGGCACCGTAACTTCGTCGGAGATGTGGCGCAAGATGAAGTGGATTAAGGGATATAGACAAGCTGGAAACTATGTTTCTATTGAGAAAAAAAGTGAGCTTTTGCGTAGTTTGGCCCCAGATTCGACTCTTTCACCTAAACCCCTGTTTACTTCAAATAATGTTACATTAGAATCAGAGTTTACATTACAAGAATTGGAGGCATGTATAAAAAAAAAAGATACAGCTCCTGGAGATGATAGTGTCACTTATTCCATGATATTTAACCTGCCTGACGTTGCAAAAAAATTCTTACTCTTTATATATAACAACATTTTTGTATCTGGATGTATCCCTAATGAATGGCGTAATATTAAAATAATTACTATACCTAAAATCGGAAGTAACTCCAAATTAAGACCAATTTCATTAATATCTTGTCCTTGTAAAATATTTCACTTAATGCTGACCAAAAGGATAGAGTGGTTTATCGAACATTATAGTTTATTATCTCCTAGCACAGCTGGGTTTAGGAGGGGTAGATCATGTTTGGATTCTCTTGCGCAGTTGATAACTAATATACAGTTGGGATTTACTAAAAACACACCCACCTTAGCGTGTTTCTTGGACATTGAAAATGCATACAACAACGTATTAATTGACAGCGCAGTTAAAATGTTAGATAAGTTAGAAATAGGAAGTCGAATATGTAATTATTTATGGGAATTTCTTAAAGGAAGACATCTAATTGTTAAGGATGACACGGATGAGAAAGGTGGTATCATTAGATGGACCAATAGAGGGTTGGCACAGGGAGATCCAATCTCTCCGTTATTATTTAATATTGTAACACTCGAAGTTTGTTACTCAATCAATAATACTAATATGGTCAAATTGTGTCAATATGCTGATGACTTCGTCCTCTTTATTAGTTCGGAAAAAGTAAGTGATAGTATTAATAAAATGCAATTGGCATTAAATCATTTGGTGGCTATGTTATCTATTATAGGTTTAGAATTATCAACGTCTAAATCACAAGTTTGCCTATTCAGTAGAGGATATCGAAGGCAACATGCTCAATTATATTTAAATGAAGTCCCTTTAGTAGTAGCTGATAGTATAAAATATCTAGGTGTTTGGCTAGACACTTCACTTCGTTGGGGAAGGCATATTAATGAACTTAATGAAAGATGTCAGAAAATGTTGAATATTATAAAAGTATTAGCTAGTTCGAACTGGGGAATGCATCCACTACAATTGAGACTTTTATATATATCCTTAATTAGAAGTCGATTGGACTATGGCTGTATATTCTATGATAGTAGTGTTAAATCCCGATTATATAAATTAGACAAAATTCAAAACAAGGTTATGAGAATTATTGGTGGCTTCATTAAAACAACCCCTATTCATGTGATGGAAAGCGAGTTGTGCTTACCCCCATTACAGATAAGACGTAAATATTTAGCATTTAAGTTCTGTCTTAAACTTAAATCATGGACCAATTGTGTGACGAGTAAAGGCTTGTCTGATCTTGCAGCCCTAACTACCCACAGATACTGGACAAATAAAAAGATACCTGCGCTAATTAATACTTATAATATTATTAAGGAGGAAAAAATGTACTCGACCAGTCCTTTAGATATGTTTAAATTAAATACTTGGTGTAGCAATATTGATTTTAAAAATGTAATTAAAATTCATCTGTATAGTGTTAATAGGCCCAAAAGTTCATACGAAAGTAATTGCTTAAGAAATGATGTATTACAAGAATTAAGCTGCACATACAATGGGTGGTACAAATTGTTCACTGACGGTTCTAAGGGTTCTAAGATTGGGGCGGCTTTCTATGATCCCGTCACCAAAACAAGTGGGTGTTTCAACATTGTATCTAAGGTTTCTATCATGACAGCAGAGCTGTTAGCTATTTCCGAAGCGTTATCCTACATTGCCACATTACAACACACTAATATAGTAATATTCACGGATAGCAAGAGTGCGCTCCAACATTTGGCTCGGTGTGCCTCTGGACACAGAGGAGTACCGATAGCCTTTGCTGTTTTGCGTAAAATACAATCATCCCTTTCAAACAATGTTAATTTAGTCTTGCAGTGGATTCCGTCACATATTGGTCTACAGGGAAACGAGGAGGCTGATAGATTGGCTAAGATAGCAGTAACGTCAGGTATAGACATTTATGTTTTACCAGTTCATTCGGAAATTTTATCAAAATTCAGAAGCTATTGTTTTGAAGAGTGGAAAGAATATTTTAGTAATAAATCGAGAGACAAAGGGATATGGTATAAGACAATCCAATATGAGCCTCCTCGATCCCCATGGTTTAGCTGTTTTAAAGTTAGTCGAAAAACATTGGTAACTTCTTTCAGGATTCGTTCCGGACATATGCCATTAAGAGCTTTTGCATTTCTAATGAAAATGGTGGACTCTCCGAATTGCTTAGTTTGTGATAATAAAGTAGAAGATGTCCATCACCTCTTACTGGAGTGTGTAAGGAATGAGTCTGAAAGAAGTTCATTAATTAGTGAACTGAATTTAAATAAGCTAGATTTAGGTATATTTAATGTTATTTTAACCAAACCAATGTCACCAGAAGCAATGTTAGTTTACTCTCTAGTAACTTTGTAATTGTGATGTTATTGGGTAAGGTTACGATGGAGCTGGTATAACATATTGTTAAAAGTTCCTTAAATAAATAAATTAAAAAAAAAAAAAAAATCATTGTATAGGAAACGCATAGATTCTTTACATAAAAATTTTAGATACGTGTTTCAGGTTTCGCATATACTAAAAATAAGGTTGTATATATGCATTAGTCTATCCAAGAAGTACCGTATTGCCCAGTAACTGGGTTGTGGAAGTTGATAGACAGTCACTCCATGTAAAACATTGGTCAACAAGCCTCATTTAGTTAGGCCATATACAGAAAGAAAGCCGGCAGCCTGCGCCAATCTACCAGTCGCTGAATATATGTATAGAAACTCAGCGCCTATTACCTGCGCAGTACACCCACGCCGACTGGTACCGCTAGGCGCTGTTAGATGTAACACCGATGTTTATGAACGAGCTACCCCCTAACCTAACTTGATACCATGTGCTAAATTCAAACACTAACTTCAAAAAAAAACTGAAAAAACACTATCTGTCACTGTGTCCGTAGCCATGTGGATTGCGTAACAAGCAAGCCACGAGAGGCATGAATGTCTATGGTTATGGAATGTGGGATTGTTTGATTTCGTACCTATGTGTTCCATTATTTTATTTTGTTAGCTTAGCTTAAGTTTATTGAATACGTCTTAACAAAATTTGTTTAAATGTGAAACGAGAACAACTGCCGACAAACTGTTTTACAATTTGGCAGAATTTTATAATGTAACAATGTAAGCAAAAAAAACCAAAAAAAAAAATCCATCATATGGATGGATTTCTTATAAGTGTAAGTAGTGAATAGAAGTGAGTGTGGATGAACATAGCTCACCCTGCAGTGAATCTGAAAAAGAGGAAGACAAAATTACATTAAAAATAGTTGTCAAAGAAATCAAACGAAAGTATAAATCGAAAAAAAAAACCAAAAACTCGATTAAAAATGAGGGACGGGGGTAGGAGGATAAAAAGTATTTTACGATCGATTTTTATATCGATCCGGCTCGAAGGACCAAAGGAAAGATCAATAATTGTACAGGTTTATCATTATCATAACGTCTACTTACAACGAGTGTGAGCTGCAGCAGTGTCTTTATGTGCTTCAGTTAAGCACAGGAGTAGTGCAGTGGACTGGTTTTTCTTTCGGATAGACCTTTTTTTCGAGGAGTGCTATTACAAACACTGTGACGTTCGTGATCTCTGAATTGGAAATAAAATTAGGTATACATAGTACCGACATATTATTATGTAAACTTTGACTTGTATTTTTAGAATATTACTTTCTTCGAAATTGATATTGGATACTTCTACAATAGAACTTTCATAAAGATCCGGTTTAACAAAGGCTTCTAAATATCTAGATTCCTATTTTTAAAATAGTTTGACGTCATCTAAAAATATGGCGCTGACTGTTTTAAATTTCAATGAGCGCCATTGATATTCAAATGCTCTGCGAACCATTACCGTACTACAGTAAAATCCAATAAAATCTACCAAAAGCTACCCTCTTCCGAACTTCTTCCAAACTTCCACTATCCAACTATTCCACCACGCCCCTTTAATCGCAACTACTTTCTATACATTTGTCTCTTTCTATCGCATTTGAATTTAATCGCGTGGAACGAGACGGGTGCTAGTTTGACCGCGTGCATTGTTATTATAGTTTTATGATGACGTTACAAAATGCTGTAAGTTCAATCGTAAGTCGTTCAGATTTCAACTCTAAACTTGAGATTTTAAGGTTGATTTAAGGATGTAAGTGTAAAAAGTTAGGACATTCGAAAATAAGGCAAGACGCGGGATGTAGGGCCATTTTTCCGCGAGCGATTTACCAACGTAAGGTGTCGTCATAAGAGCTATAGTGGCGTAAAAATGTCTAACTTAAGACGTTTCGCTGAAAAAAGTACGTATAGTTATTCTATACCAGCGTCTTGCGCAAGATGGCGGTGCTAGGCGTTCGTTATTTGAATTTCTCTGAGGAATAGGTGGGGTGCGTTGTACGGAACAGCTGCTGTAGCGCTTCAGGCGATTTTGTACGGCGGTTTGGGGTAGGGCGTCTAGCAGAATTTCGCTGAATTGTATAAATTGGGTTAGGGTGAAATTGCAAGGAGGTTTAATGTCTCACCAGTTATGAATGTAATGTTTTTATGTACTGGGTTAAGATGTTTTTGTACTTATTATGGGCTCGTTTTGTTTAATTAAAAGGTAGCTAGGTATGTTATTTATTACGTAGTAACTTTGTAAAAGTAGATGGTTGAGTTTGATGATGTTGTTTAGTAAATATTTGAGAGTGGGTAGATGTTTTTGAGATGGCGGCTACTTCTATGAAAATTGTCTAGGTAACTAATATGTTTGTTTTGATTACTGTACAATAAGAAATGTATTGCATAGGTATACAAACAAATGTAGGTATCTCTACCAGGGTATACAAACAAAGTTATCTAATAAATGATCTATAGGTTTTTTTCCGTGTGGAAAATAATTTTGCAATTTACAAATATTGCAAATTCGAATCGTTCGTGGACATTGTTGGGACATAATATTATTTGTAGAAAAATATTTTATTATTTTTAAATAACTTTTCCCGCTCTAAATGGAGCGAGAGTGATGTCAGATTTTTACAGATTAGAATCTAACGGTGTTCCTTCAGTTGCCCTTTGTACTCCAAGACCATGGTAGCTCTTTTGTACCGTCCCACAGCCCAAACAACACTAGGTAATTTTGAAGCCATTAAAAAAAAGGCTATTTTTTTTAACTAAAGCAAACTTGAAAAACTAATCTCTTTTATTTGCTGACAAATTATAAGGTAAGTAAGTATGTAGGTACTTAAAAATCATGATTCCCACAATAACCAGAATTTCAACAAATCGCCCGTTAACTCTCTCGTACATTAGACATAGGACACCATAGCCCCTACATTCCCATGACATCTTAACCTTTAACACAATCGCAATTCCCGTAATCGTACAAATCAAAACCGGTGAAAACCAGTTTTATCCTATTCGAAGTAGTTTGAACCAGATTAAAGCAATTCATTCCAGTTCTATGTGAGAATTTCAAATAAAATGGAACAAACAGGTTACGTGAGATACGAATTGAAATTCAAAATTGGAACAGGTTACTTTTTAAAAGAAAGTTGACAGGTTCTTGATTTGGTGTCTGTTAAGGATGGCCCTTACACTTTTTTGTGAGTTGCAAAAGAATAGGAATTTTATAAAATCTATATAGTGATAGGTACTGAAGACGTTGGGAAAGAATCTAATAAATAAATGTATTATATTTGTACATAGTTAGGTCTAGTATACATTCTTAGTTTAGTTTTTATGTACATAGGTTTAATATATAAAATAATATTAATATTAATTCCATTAAAAATATTAATTACACATAAATAAATATGTATGACGATCATCATGTCTCTTTCCAATTCTTAAGGCAGACATCCAGGTCGTGCCACTATCTCCTTCGTGATCTGCAGCGGTAAGCCTTTGCACAGGATTGGGACAATGTGGGCTAAGAACTAGCAATTTTTTTTTAGTTTTTAACGATATACTATTCGCGATAGCATTAGACAGAAGTTAAAAAAAGTTGTTTTTAGGGTACACTTTGTAATAGAAGTACATTATATGTATATTGTGCTTTGTAAAAGTTAAGATTGATGCTGAAATTATTATAATCAACTTATATATCAACTGTTACACTTAAATGGACTCACTTGAACTATCCATCTTCCTAATTTATGAGGTTTTTAATTAAATAAATTATTTAGTATTTTCTTAAACTACTAGTGCCTATGTTAAAAACCTAAAAGAACCAGGGATGGTCTCTATCTTGAACGTTTTTCATTATACTATTATTATAATATTAGTTATTTCTATTTCTATAAATGTTGAATAATAATCTTGTTGCCTTGTATTGTATACAATTCATATGTTTTTTAAGGAGGAAACTTATTGATACGCCATTTTAAAGAAAATTGTAAAATTGTTTGAAATAAAGTTATGATTATTTAAAAAAAAAAAAACATTTACCTATCAAAGTGTTTAGTACTTACCTTACAATTATCAAATTTATCTAAGTAGGTAATGTTAACATTTTATATTGAAACCATTGTGTATTAAAATTGTTTGAATTTATCTCGAAAAATAATAGTTGTGCACACCTGCTTCTATGAACCACTTTTGTTCAATGCAGAAGTGAATAGAGTATAATATTCTATAGGAGAAAGTCTGTATGTTTTGTGTGTTTGTTACTTATTTACTCTGAAACGTCAAAAAGAATTGCATGAAAGGACATTGGCAATCTTTGTATGGGAATTGGACCAAGCGCTGCCCAGAATAAACACATAGTGCATTTTGTTCCTCATACCAGCACCAATCAGTAAACTGAATCGCTCCAAAATCTGTCTCAGGAGTGAACAGAAAAAAATGATTCATTGGGAATTATTTATTTTCGAAAAGTAGGTTTATAATTTTTTTTATCGTATCTGATAACCGTACTGACTATAATATACACCGTCGAATTTTGGTCGTCCCACGGAGGGTCGATTCGGTACATGAGACACTATCGATTTGTAAAGATAAAATTAAAAAATAAAGTACTTTTTTTGTAAAACTCGAGTTAATATACGCATGTACGAAATTTAATTTCTTTAAGTAAACGAGTCAATGACCTTGTAGGTAGTTGTCGGTTCCGTACTAAATATCTACAGTTCAATGGCCTCGCTCAGCTGCCATTTACTAGAAGAAATTAATTTCGTACGTGCGTAAATTAATTCGAGTTTAAAAAAAGTACTTTATTTTTTAATTTTCTCTATACAAATCGACAGTGTTTCATGTACCTAATCGACCCTCCAAGGGATTAAAACGAACCCTGATTTGGCACTAAAGTAGACATGTCCTAGAATGGCACATAGAACTTTTTATTTCGAAAGAGAAAAAGAAAATTATCACAAAGGAACTTACCTTGTAATAATTTCTTTTTTCACGCAATTGAAGACGTAAGTTACCTATAGTTTTTTTAAAGACAGAAAAACCTGTTTATTTCAATTGTAACAAGGGGCACCTACTAAAAAACCCAAGCGAGGGCATAAAAAGATAACAAACAAAGAACCTGTTGCAAAGAAACAGGTATCTTATTGTGAATAAGGGTTGAAGAAAGTACGGGGTGAATCCTTGTAGGGTTGTTAGTTTATTCTTAGATTTTGACGTAGAAAGTGAAAGTGAAGTGTAGAATACGAGTGATGTTTCGTAAAAAAGTGAATAAGTGAACTTAAATTTTTTTGTAAAAGTGTGTCGCTTCAATTGTATTATAGGGAAAATACATTACGCGCTAACATCACAAACAGAAAACCTGGACTCGAAACTCACACATCTACACTACCTGTAGTCACTAATAGACAAGGACTAATAAGAGCTGGCGCTGTCCTGCGAGCGAAATAGCGTAAGCCGCCGAATGTGTGTGATCGTCGCAGCCGATGTGATATCGTGACAATTGTCACAATTTCAGCGGTCCACGTGCTAGAGGCCTGCCACCTATCGGCCGCTGTTTTGATTTAATTTAAGGTAGTTTACCACAAAATGTTGGTATAATATATCTATATCTTTTGAGTAATGTGCTCCGCCCATTGGTACTTAAGTTTAGTGATTCTTCGGGTTATATCGATAACCTTGGTTGGTTCTAATGCGGATATCTTCAAATCTGATGTGATCATGCAAAAGAAACTCCGAGCTATGATACAAAGTCAAAACAATGGTATGTGTTACCAAAGTTTTATATATAAGAATAGTTGTTCATTAGTCTCGCTAAAACTCGAAAATGGTTGGACCGCTTTGGCCAATTTTGGTCTTGAAATATGCGTGATACTTCAGGGAAGGTTTAAGCGGTGAGAAAATATTGAAAAAATTCACGAAAAAAGAAAACCGACTATTAGGCAGTACGAAGTTTGCCGGGTTAACTAGTAAATAAATAAAATAAACTGGTCAATATGAAATCCTAAGCCAGCCCAGCATTTCGTAATAAGTCTCTGTGTACAAACCTTCTCAGTACTCGGTAATGTATATTGAGCATGTAACTTTAGACCTTACATCACACTTGTGTACTGTTACATCCTCAACCTTAAGGATTGAAGGTCCGGGCCCGATGTTAGGTCAGGGTCGTTGACCGGACTATTGACCACGTCTGAAGTTTGTTGTTGATTATGTTTGTTGTGCAAGTGTTGCAATGTTGAAATCATAAATCAAATATCAAATTTATGATTTGAGGTATAAAGATATTTTATTTGAAAGTATTTTTATTTTTTTATTTTTAGGATTCCTTACCTCAAATAGAAATAGCGGAACCCTTATAGGATCACTTGATTGTCCGTCTGTCTGTCTGCCTGTCAGTCAAGACCTTTTTATTCAGACCTCTTAAATTAAATTTCTTAAATTCTTTTACCTCATCATTCAGAATTTCGATTACATGTGCCAGGTTTCTATAGATATATATTTTTTTATATTTTAAATTTCTAAGTACATTATAAAGGGCCAAAGTTCACACAAAATAGAAATTTTTCACTGTAATAATTTTACAAAAAATCTGTATTAATTTTACCAAAAATTATGTTTTGATTTCAATAGAAATCTAGTTAATACTCTTAAACAATAGTCGCTGAAAAAATTGCAGTTGCATCGAAATTGCAAACAAATCACAATGTTTACACAATGAACACATCAGTTGGACAGGACGAGTGTCTCGCTAAGTTCACGGACACCGTTCCGCTGGACACTGGACTATTTACGTCATTAATGTACTGTAACGGGTAATAGTCACCATTTGTGCTATATTTAACTGTGTAAATAGAATTATATTCGTGTTTGAAGTGATGTTATGATACAATTTTATAGTAGAAGTCATTAAAAAAAAATCAAAATGTTATTATGTCATTTATGCCTACATGGGCAAACGTCAGAAGCTAGTGCAGGGTTCCAATTGGTCGTTTTCTGTGGAGAAGATTGATAAGAAACTGAATGGTTATTCTTTAAAAATATTTATATATTTTTGCAACACTAATTTCTGAACTGGTAAGCTAGCTGCAGGCAGGCAGGGTCGAAAGGAAGGCCAGGGACCGGCAGGAAAGGCAATGAAAGAACGGGGTAGGTTTTACACTGCACACCATTTCCCGCTCCGCCCAAGGGCGGGATTTGTCATTACATGATTTTGCTTACCATATAATAAAAAAAACTGGTAATAGATGGGTTACAAAATGAAAAGTATCTTGAGGTGCTATTCGAACCTCGGCTGCAGGCTGCAGATGCAGGCAGCACATGCAGCGACAGCACGAGCAGCCGCAGCTGCGTTTGGAATTCTTTTTACAGAAATCCATACTACTACAAAGAAAACTAGTCGTGCTGCCAAGCCTCGGCTGCGAGTGCTGCCACGACCGAGTTGACCAAATCCTATAGATTCTCTTATTTTAAGGTTGAAAACATTACCCCTTTATCGATATTCAATTTCAATATTTTTAATTAGTTAGATTCTTTTTTCAGTGTTGAGCTACGTTACGCTCTTACGCTCATTTGAAGAAACATGTAATCAGTTTTGTAATTCTTAACATAATTTAAAAGAGTGTCCATGGAGTTGGTTTTTTAATTCTTCTCCATAGAGATCAGCTTCAGTTTTCTGATTGTCTGAACATTTTGACAGCTCAAAATAATAATACTAAAAGTAAATTACTCTGAAGGAACCTAACAACAACATATAAAAAAATGTTTGACGTCGATATTGACTGGCCTAAAAGTGCCTGTAAATACTTTAATTGAAATAAAAGCTTTGATTTCAGTTGGTTAAATTTCAAACATCCTTTGTAATACCTATTTAATTACTTGGTTAATAGAATATTTAGCCTAGTTACCGATGGAAGACTATGTGTTGATTTATAGTTACATTTTTGTTTGGGTCTCAACCGCTGCCGACGGCACCACGCGTCCCTTTGTCCAAGATATTTATAAATAAACAACATTATATTTAGAACATTATTTTAAATGCGAAACCTAAATATAGTTTCTTTCAATAATTTATATACCATGTTTTTTTTATGCTAGGTAAAATCATCCAATGACAAATCCCGCCTTGGGGCGGAGCGGGAATTAGTGTCAGACTCTTACTGACTAAAAACCTACCCTGTTCCTTGGTTGCCTATTGTGCCGGGGCCGGGCCTTCCTTTTGGAAGCTGACCCATGACCCAAGCAGGCTTCGACCCTGCCTGCCTGCAGTTAGCAGGCTGAGCCTCTACGGTTTCCCGACAGCTCCTCCGCGCGGGAACAGTACGAGCCATTGACGACTTGGGCTCGGTCCAGTCGGTTACCGAACGACGGACAGCGTGCTACCCATTGCAAGCCGTCCGCAAGCCCGTGCCTACGGTGGCCGGAAATCGGGATCGGAATCCCGGCGGCGGCTGAGGCGAGCGCCCCGTTGCCTCTGCCTGATGCGGTCGGCCTCCTCCTTTGCTAGCATTAATGCTTCGCAGAAGGAGGCGACCATGTCATATTTTTTCCCAAAAATATTTAAAAAAGGTCACAATTCTGATCAACGCACAAAACAGGTCACGGCAGGCCATTGCGAGTATTAGGCGCCAGAGCACAGCTGGGTACGGGAGTAAAACATAGGCTTCCCCCAAGATACATCATAACGACCAGTCCTGTTCGTCTCACATCCATCGGATCCCCGTGACCCTCATCAGGTCATCGGTCCACCTTGTAGTAGGTCTTCCAACGCTGCGTCTTCCGGTACGCAGTCGCCACTCCTGAACCTTTCATCCTCATCGAACATCCGCTCCACGAGCAATGTGCCAAACACCAGTTAAGTTTGGCGATTCTTCAGGCTATGTCGGTAGCCTTGGTTCTTCAGCGGATATCTTCATTTCTGATGCGATCACGCAAAGAAACTCCAAGCATAGATCTTTCCATTGACCACACAGTTTTTTTTTCCCCCCGGTGGGTAAAAATTATCCAATGACAACTCCCGCCCTTGGGCGGAGCGGGAGATAGTGTCAGACTTTTACTAACTAAAAACCCACCCCGTTCCTGCGTTGCCTTGGTTCCAAGGCCCTGGAGTGGACTTTCACATTAACCCAAGGCACAGTTTATTTTTTTTATTTTAAAAGCTCTATGCACATAACACTGTAGTAAGGCGGACTTAATGCCTTAGGCATTTTCTATCAGTCGACCTTAGTGTGGTGCAGAAACTTAACATGGTAGGTGCAACAAATAAATAGACAATCAGAAAAGAAACAAAATATACAATAATTAATACATACTTAGATACATCTATATAAATAAGCAATGTTATTGTGAGAAACAAATCCAACTAATCAGTGCTGTGATTATTCTACCAACCTCTTGCGAATGAACTCACGTGCCTTCACCTTAAAGGAAAATCGGCTTGTCGCCGTCCTGACATTCATACCCGCTGTTACACCCGCTCAGTTTGTTCATATGTCCGCAGCCTTAGGTCATACGGAGTTAATTGACAAGGGTCAAAGTCCCACTAGACTTGTGTTACTGACCGCTCAGCCTCTGATAAATTCATTGATGACCTATGAACGCCGTACTAACTCCAGGTATAGTCCTATTTTAAATCCTAGCTTGGACACTGTGAATGATTGCATTGCCATACAGTGTGGTGTGGTTTTTGTTAGTTTTAATTAGTTAAGGCTTTTTTATTATTGATATCTTTTAGTGTATGTTACTTGCTAAGGTTCGTAAATCATATAAGGTGCAGATTATAATAATCAGTTAAAGTGGAAACAAATGTTTAAGTTCTTTTATTATTCAGATACTCTAAGCTCCTAGCATAGCATAGCATCGGCCTTGTAATGTTCCCATTTCTGAGACTCAGGCCTCCTCTCTAGGAGAAGGAATGGGACGTAATCCACCACGCGGGCCCAGTGCGGATTGGTGCATGTCACATGTCTTCGAATTTAGGGTTCTAGGACATATCGGTTTCACGGTCCTCATGATGTTCTCCTTCACCGTTTTGAGAGCAGTGGTGATGAAATAAATTACACAAAGTAATGCGCCTGACTGGGTAAGTCGGGGCCGTTACCACTCGGCCACCAGTGCTTTCAGCTCCTCTTCTAAGCTCCCAATGATGCTTTGTCTACTTGTTCAAATGTCTATTAAATTTATTGTGCATAGCGTAGTGTTTTTTAACCCAAAGGTTGACTGGTAGAGAATGCCTTGTTGCTTTAAATACACCCTATTACCGTACATAAAGTTCAAATAATATATATATTTTTTAATTTATAGTCGTTTATTTAACTTCTTTACATTTTTTTTTTAAATACAAAAATCAGAATCATTTATTTCAAATAGACCAATTACAGGCACTTTTGAAATGTCAAAATGTCGATCACTTAAAAATCAAGCTAAATTCTCTAACTCTATGGACACACTTTTTATATCATATAATGAGTTACATAAATCTTGGTTATACACATAAATATAGTTATCTAACCAACCCGATACTCAATAAGATCTATTTTTCATGCGATCTCCTTCAATATTTCAGTAGATATTAACATCAAGTTAAATTAGGTACTAGGCGGGCAGATAATACAGTAGGTATATATATATGTCAAGTTGGACAGTCCGTAGGTACGTACAGAGGTCTACTTCGAGGTCAAGGTCCCAGCCGGACGTCTATTATTACACGAGGGTACTTGTGAATAGTAAACAATTGTTGCGTGGACGGTTACGCTTGCTAGATGAAGGGGATGAGCAGTGTTAGGTTATAATATAGATGAAAGCTTGGTTTTATTACCTTGCAAGTTCTTCTCCATAGGAAATGACCAATTGGAATCGTGCAATAGCTCCTAACGTTTACCAAGTGGGTGGCCCTGATATTCCCTCTTGCTTCAGCCAGATTAGGAGAAGTTAGGTACTGATGATGTCGAACCCAAAAAAAAATCATATAGTCTTTCAACACAAAAAATTTTAGTGATATTACTAAACAGTATAAAACAAAGTCGCTTCCCGCTGTCTGTCCCTATGTATGCTTAGATCTTTAAAACTACGCAACCGATTTTGATGCGGTTTTTTTTAATAGGTAGAGTGATTTAAGAGGAAGGTTTATATGTGTCTAAGACATTGTCTCACTTTCTTTCTTTTACGTTGTCGCGGGCACCACTCTGTTACATCCCTAGACCAATTATCCTTTTTACTCTTGATCATATGTCCTGCCCACCCCCATTTGAGTGTTTTGATACAATAAGTTATATCGAATTTTTTTTTTGTAGATGGGTGGACGATGTTACAAGAATAGCAGGCATCACATGGAGAAGACAAGCACAGAACCGCATTTTATGGCAAACTCTAGGGCAGGCCTATGCTGGAAAGCCAATCTTCATGAACCGGTGTCAGATGGTTAAAGTCAAGTCAAAAAATATATATATATATATTAGTGTTAATTGTTGTACCGATTTATTATGTAAGATTGTTATTAAAGGCTATTATTATTATTTCCTTTATTTCTTGTATCACATATTTTTAACATTTTTAAATAATTTTTAACACACATATATAAAAAAAAAACCTTTAAAAATATAAAAAATAGTGTCCCACCGTTATCGGGAACAGGGTCCAAGCTACTATTGTTATTATTTATATGTATAACACATGCATAATATTGAATTGCACCCGTGCGAAACTGGGGCGGGTTGCTAGTTCTAAATAAAATATACAAGTTACCCGTGGTCCTGGGTCACCAATGGCCCTAGGTTACCCGTAGCTTTAGGTTACCCGTAGTCCTAGAACGCAAAAACAACTGAAAGAATATGTGTTTTGTCAGTAAAAGTCTGTCATTCCCTGTAGTTATTTGATGATGTCCTTTCCTAAAAAAGCGTAGGTCAGTGACAAACAAACATTATATGCAAACTTTTATCTTATAATATTAGTGTGAATTAAAAAAAAACACAGCCCCTAACTTCATCACACAAGCATCAATAGCATAACAAGCCATACTCTCACCGACAACACGCTGATATATATCTATATATAACTAACTACCTACAATCAATGTCCAATTAGTGTACGGATAAGGAGCCATTCGGTCACTAAGCTCAATTACCGCGCAAACCGGTCATACAATCGATCCGTGCGGAATCGATGCCCGGATATGTCAAGGTCACTCGGTGACCATAGAGATAATATTGTCGGTATAAACAGGTAGATGGTCTGTAGGGCAGATTAATTCGGATTGTGTAGGAAGGTGCATTTATGCTGTTTGTAGCTGAAATGCTGGCTAGACTTAGTAATTGAATGTCTACGTTAGTCTTTTCGCTTATAGATTGATTTGATGGTGCATTGCGTTCCATTCGCACTTTAAGTCGCCTCAATTCATTTTATTTATTTACACGCATGTCTAAATCTTACAATGGAAACTTACAAAAACTAAAAATATATTTAAAACAATAATAACTTAAGATAAAAAAATAAAAAAAAAACAGAACAAATAAAAAAGACTAACATACAATTAACAATTTAAAAAACTGGGCAAGTGCAAGTCAGACTCACACACAGTGGGTTCCGTACTAACTAACTTATGTGAATTGTTCAATTCCCAAATCGAGTCTCAAAGATTTTTCCGAATCTTTTTGTGTCATAGCTACAAATTTACAGTTCCATATTTTTTTTTCTATACTTACTCGTGCTATCAGTCCTTGTTCCATGCCAAATTTCAATATTGTAGGTCAACGCGAAGTACCCTATGAATTTAGATTCCCTTGAGAGTGTCAAAATATAAATACATTTTTTGCGACATAAACAGTCGTATCTTTTTTCTCGTTAACTCAGAAGTTTGATTTTTCCACAGCTTCAAACCGCAGACCTAAGTATATAGTTTTAATTTCAACTCAATACTTCCACGCGTCCCCAAAATAAAGAGTCTTGACAGACAGACAAACAAACGGACAATATAGTGATCCTATTAGGGTTCTGCTTTTTTCCTTTTGAGGTACTTAACCCTAAAACCAATATCAAAAATTATATAAACATTCGAAACACATGTTTACATCCCAAATACTTGTACAAGTTGATGTTGTCGGCAAGTACTTGCGAGGACGTCAATCAAATCTGGCCAGCGGACAGGAATAGCCGCGGTCAGTGAGGCCGTTACCCCTACCAGCTGGCTGGCCCGAATGTTTCGACAATATTGTAAAATAGGTCAGGGTTTACGATTGTAGGTATAAATAAATTTAGATCAGATTTTTCCTTGTCTTGTCTTGTTTATACTTCAATCTACATACATATAAATAAAATTAAAGTTTCAGTAATTATTAAAATTCTTGACTGTCTGAAAAGTACTTTATTTTTTAATTTTCTCTTTACAAATCGATAGTATTTCATGTACCGAATCGACCCTTCGCGAGATTAAAACGACCAAAATTTTACGGTGCATAATAAGTAGTATATAATATAATATGCGTCACATCCACGCTGAACTCCAAAAAAACATGCTGGAGCTCGTATACAAGACAGTGCAGTCGACGGACAGCGCTGATTTTCAGCACCAGCCGTCGAAATCGAAGCATTTATTTCAAACTAGCTTTTATCCGCGGTTTCGCTCCCGCTCTACCCTACTGTACCTTACTCTACCCTATACCAATAAATGAGCAGGTTTTGGATTTTTTTTTAACTAAGAGAAAAAAAAAAATATTCTATAAAAATATTCTTTAAAAATAAAAATATTCTATGTCCGTCTCCTGGTTCTAAGCTACCTTCCCACCAATCTTCAGCTAAATAGGTTCAGCCGTTCTTTACTTATAAATAGTGTAACTAACATGACTTTAGTCAGTAAAAGTCTGACACTATTTCCCGCCTCACCCAAGGGCGGGATTTGTCATTGGATGATTTTACCTACGTTAAAAAAAAAAAAAACACGACTTTCTTTTATTTACTTATTTACAGGTACTTTTGATCTGTCAAAAATTAAGTAAAAATAAAATATACTAATTGCACTTTCCAAAGCTTAAGACGCTTCTATTGTGTAATAGAAGAATGTAAATAAAAAAAACAAAATCAAAAATAAATAAATAAAGAAACTGACAGTTAAGAAATTACTAGTCTCAACTGACAGCGTCCGTTCACGGACATGACACGTCAGCACTACTCAGCTCAACCACTGCAAATGAGAGGGAATGCCAGACTTCTACTAATTATACACTTGTGTTCTTGCAGTTGTTCTTTGCGTTCCAAGACCATGACAACTCTTTTGAACCACCCTATGACATTAAAAGAATTTTGCAATCTTTCACATTTCCGTTTTTGGTGGACAAATCTATTTCTCGAACGCATCTGTCCCTATTCGATGTCTCGTAGTAACGGTATGCGTATCGTCAGGGCCATTTAATTGCAGTGAACAAGGACCAGCGTGTTTATTTGCGGGTTGCCCAGCAGTGGGACTTTGGCCTTGACACCATTTCTCAGCTGTTTATTACATGTGAGTGTGTTTGTTTGTGGGGCTTGAAAATATCGGTATTTCGTAGCAATATTATTTATGTATTGATCGTGCCTGATATAAATCAGTGAGAGGGCATTAGGTACAATTAATTCGACTTTTTACCCGACTGCGCCAGAAGGAGGGTTATGTTTTTCGAGAGTATGTATGTATGTATGTATAATTGTTTGGCACGCTCTACAGCCTGAACGGCTCGATGGATTTTAGCTTGAGAGGTGTCGTTAGAATCGTATTTACTGTAAGAGTGACACTGGGTATAACAAAATAAAAAAAATGGCGGATTTTTGGCGCCAAATTCAAATTTTTGGCACGCTCTAGAATGGGTCCCGACTGCTACAATTTATCTTGAATTTAAAATATTATATAGTTAAGTGCAATCGGGTACAACGACTTTCTTGTTTTAGGGCTTTTCATGAATACTCAGAAAAGCAGTCGGGTTTTTTAGTTTTTTAAATTACCGTTTTTTTTTATATTTTATTAATAATAAGGAACTCCATAATTTTATCAAACCATGTAATATATTTGACGAGAATTAATCACACAACAATAATCGAATAAAGGAGTAAGTTTATGTTGTATGTTTGTCACTTCTTCACTCTCAAACATCCGATTGAATTTAGATCAAATTTGGCACACGGGGAGTCCATAAGAGGAAATATTTTTTCATAAGAGCGGCCAACCCGAGGTATGTTCATTTTCATACAGCCACTTTTACGTGATTATGATCTTATTACACATCTTTCTCCAGATGTTTTACACCAGATATATACACAGACAATTATCTTGTGGATATTGTCTAGGCTTCTATAGAAATCAACTGTGTAAAACTAATCTAGTAAAGACCTTTGAAAATCCACCATTTTACGTGAACTTTTTCCCTCCATAATGTACTTATATGTTAAAAATATAAAAAAGTACCTTTAATAGAAACCTTGCGAATTTAATCGAGATTCTGAATGACGACAATATTTCTCAAAAACTTTTATGGGTTTTAAAAAAACACTTACTTCTTGGAACAAGTTTTGTGAAATATTCGAGTAAATCACGGAATTACCGAGTTATCTCTCTTTTTTCGCGTTTGTTTCATCAAAGATCGCGTTGGATTGCATTAGATGAAGCAACAAGCTTTTAAATCTTTTACTTTCACTTGGATAAAACCGCGGCAGAAGCTTGCATTACAGTAATATTTATATTTCTAGTCACTTAAACTTATTTAAACTTATTAAAATTTTACTCTGACGGTATTTGAAGAAAGAATACACTAAAATTCCATTTTCACGGCATATGTATGTATTACTGCTGTAAAATTACTTCTAAGACTTTCTAAGCAATAAAATCTATAAACAACAAAGTATTCAAAATAATAAAGAAAAGCTACGACATTTTCGTATTGCTAAATAAAATACTTTTTGTCTCTGGTAAACTAACGTGACAGAATTATCATCAATGAGACAAATTTAGAGATCGCTTTGAAGACTGACGCGATTTAATAATTTATTTATGTTCCCACAAACACTTAAAAATGAAAATAACAAATACAGTTAGAAGAGCACAAAAGTACTGCATATTTCTAACGAAATTTTTTTGAGCAGACCTGCGACAGGAGAGTTGGGTGAGAAATATAGACACAGTGTATACAAATAAGTTAGATAATTAAAAAAATACTATATTATGTAAATTAAATAATATAATACCTATACATACATACAATACATAATTTAAATTATAAAAATATATGTATATCTATAAATTATAACTTTACGAGATGGTAGAGGTAATATTCTTTGACTAGCTTTTTGAAACAGAAATATTGTTAGCGTCACGACGCTGGAAGTGAGCATAATTTTATTTTCAAAAAGTAATTTTCCTGTCTTCAGTTTATATTATTTGTCAGTTTTTATAGATTTCAAAAAGTTAGTTTTTTCTGAAATACCCTGTATATTTATTGAAGAACTGTTTAGAAAATAACATTCTTTATGCATAGCTCGTATTCTTGCTAAACTAATCAATGTAACATTATTATAATGCGAAACATACTATCCCCCTTCATAAACCACAATCCCCCCCTCATTTTTCAACGTGTGCTACCTGTAAAACCTGTAAAGTGCATTCCTGAAAGGCTGTGTTACGTATACAGGAGGTACTTGCACATGCCGACGGCGGGCGGGCGTCGGGCGGCCTGGGCGGAATGAAACATATTAGGAAATATATTATAGAAACTATGTGATTTTAAGAAGGATATTAGATTTATTATATCACATGTACTGAAGAAATATGTGATGACCTTTCTTAATAAAATATGATGTTTGAATTTGTTTTTATGTATAAAACGAATATAATTTTAATGCTATTTTTAATATTTACGACATAGGGGAATTTTAATTTTATTTTAAATGGCAATCTTTAAATTATTTTTATTCATATTTATTTCATTTTTATTGAATTATTTGTGATCGCACGTATTTTCTTATTCCATAATTTTGTATTAGAATTATTCTCATTAGAGTATCTATATTAAACTTACTTTGCTATAGATAGACTCAATCCAAACGCCTAGACTGAAAATAATGTTCTACTATTGCATTTACAGTTAGAAGCTGTGTTGACTGGCCTCATCTAGTTTAAACTGACAGAAAATTTGACGTGTAAAAGTGTTTTTGAAAAACCTATTTACAAAATAAATATCATGTTAATCATAATGTTAATTTAATATTTGAAACAAGATCAGGAATATGACGATGACATGAAATAAATTTTTAATGTTAATGATTTGTGCTCTTTGGATTTTATTATTATTGTATTTTGAATTTATGTTGACGAGTATTCAAATGATGTAATTTACCACCACCAACACCTTCGGAGGCTCTCGTTAGGCGGCTGGATCAAGAGCTTGATTCAGAAAGTAGTACTTCTGGACACGGCTCGTATAGTCAGGAGGTCCCTTTCTCTGGAGCCCTGACCGCCAGTAGCTTGGACCCTGTTCCCGATACCGGTCGGCTACTATCTTTTATATTTTTTAATGTTTTTTTTATTGTTCTTTTTTATTAAGAAATATATAAAAATGTAATTGATAAGTTGGACATTTTTATTACTATTTTTATTAATTTGACGTAATTTTATGCTTTTTGCTCTTTGGATTTTACTATAATTGTATTTTGGATTTAACCTATTGTATTTTACGCCTCTCTACGCATAATATGTTCAAACTTTATTTTCGTTTTTGTAATCGTTTCAACTGATTTGTAACCTTTTTGAAAAATAAAATAAGATACATTTTATTTTTCAAAAAGGTCTTCTAAAAAGTGATCGAGAAATCGAGGAGGATCTGAAGAGGATCTTAAAAAAAGTTTTATCTGATTCAAAACTCAATAAGAATAACAGATGAATCATAATGCTTAAATCCTCGTCAAAAAAAAACATTTTATTTCATGCGCGTATACACACCAGTACCTTTTCTTCACCTCGACAAAAAAAAAGCTGTTTTATGCACCCACACCACACACCAGAACCTGCCTTTCAGCTCACACACCCTGTTCAAATCAGTTACCATAATAAGAAATAATTGAAGTAATTATAATTATTATTTTAATTACGATTATAATTTAGGTATCTTCACGGTTAGAGTGAATACGTTTTTGAAAAACTCCATCAATGATGGCATCACTGTTTACCTTTACATGGAATCACAGTCAAGCACTAGTTTATAACAATAAAAAAATCGATGTAAATTAATAACGTTGTTCAGGCAAGGGTATATAGAGATATAGGGTGACTGGTAATTAGTGAACGATACTAAACACGTGATTGTAGTCATGATAACAAACAACTTTATAGAATTGAGAGCACATACCTATATTACATTGCAGATTACTCCAATCTATTGACTAGACGGCTGACTTTCTAGAATGGGTCCCGACTGCCAGTATTTAAAATATTATATAGATAAGTGCAATCGGGTACAACGACTTTCTTGTTTTAGGGCTTTTTCATGAATGCTCAGAAAAGCAGTCGGGTTTTTTAGTTTTTTAAATTACCGTTTTTTATTTTTTTAGTTTTTTTTTATTACGATATCACTTTCAAAGTAATTACAAATCTAAAGACACCTCTCAAACTAAAATCCATCGAGCCGTTCAGGTCGCAGAGCGTGCCAAACATTTGAATTTGGCGCTAAAAATCCACCATTTTGTTTTTTTTTTATTTTGATATACCCAGTGTCACTCTCACAGTAAATACGAATCTAACGACACCTCTCAAGCTAAAATTCATCGAGCCGTTCAGGCTGCAGAGCGTGCCAAACAATTATACATACATACATACATAATCTCGAAAAACATAACCCTCCTTCTGGCGCAGCCGGGTAATAAAAAATCTTCTCTTTCATGTCGATCTTCAATATTATAAACGGTCTTCCCGTCTGATTATAATTTAGGTGTCTTCAAGGCTCGAGTGAATAAGCTCTTAATAAGCTAGCACGCTTCACCATCAACGATTGCACTAGTTTGAATCAATAAAAACACTATTACAAAAAATTTACAAGTGACTTAAAAACACTTTTCAAAATCTCATAATTACAACCGGAAACAACGGCTTTACATAATTTTTGAATCACATTATTACAATCCTATGATAGCTGCAATAATTATTCAGTGACATATTTGCACAAACACACCAAAAATCAACTTACCTGTAAATAAAACTAATTAAAAAATTATAAATAATAAAAGTATTATTCAAAAAAGCCGCCGAAACGCCATATTTAACCATGTGCGTTAAATTGTATTCGCTTACATCACACGCCAGTAAATAAACAAAATTGCATCATAGTTACTTTATGAGAACACTTATTCCAAACAGGAGTAAAAAGTGTTCTCATAAAGTAACCATGATACAATTCATAGTTACTTGAAGAAATAGCAGTCAATGAAAGACATTACAGACCGTTTTCAAAAACAAGGCACTAGGTAAAATAAAATAAAGTATATTTCATTTTTTTTTTATAAATATTCCATTATTTTTTTTTAGATATATTTATTAAAATCGCTTTTAAAACCCATAATCTATGCAGATGGCAATAAATATGAACTTATTTTTCATATTGTCAAATAGCCTATTGCTTTGACCCACTATACTATCTATCCACTTCAATGTCACTCAATAAAAAATATACACCACTATTTTTTAATTAGTGCAAATACTTAAAGGGCTTATTAGAAAAGGTCTTGTTATTATTTAAGTAAAGTCTCAATAAATAATATTCATAAACAGAAAAGTTGAGCGTTTGTTTATATCCCAAAATCTCACTCAATTTATGAAGACATTGTACAGGTAATGAAAGAATTTCAATCAAAAAAAATGGGAAAACACTGCGCTTAGTATTTTCTAGTAGTAGTTGTTATGAATGATGATTCAATTATGAATTTTCCAATAATGAAAAATTTTCGTGGACAATTTTGGGATTTCGTTTATTGTACTTTTGACTACACAAATATGATCAGTAACGGGTACTGATTGAGCCCTATTTTTTTGTGCACTAATTAAAAAATAGGGGTGTATGTCTTTAACTAAACAAGTGCAATTAAAAATAGTCTGGAACATAAACTTTTTTGAGTGTATGATAGCCAAAAAATGCCTCTTATAAAACCTCCTTTTCTGTCTCCTTTTGGGTACTGCAAACTAGCTAATTACCTTATTAAAATCAATACCTCCTCTACAGTTACCTGCGTAATGAATTCATTTTAAGACGACGACGCCGTTGCTGCTTCCCCTTAGAAGCTACATTTGCATATTACAAAGTATGGAAGTTCACTAACGAAGTACGCGGGTGGAAACGGGATGAAAGGGGGTGGGAGGGGGCGTCTAAGGTTGCTGGTGTAAGACGGGGAATTGGGTGCAGGGACGGATTTGGGGATACGTTTTCTATTTATTTATTCGTATAGTAATTTATTTGCATTGTGTTTGAATTTTTGTTGTAAATTAATTAATTTATACTCGTAACATCCAAAAATAAATAGTGAATTTTAAACAGTAAATTAACACTAAATAAAAACTAAGTAAATCAAGAGTAATAAACACTAAAAAATGATCAATAACTAAATAAGCAATCTATTTTTTAAAAAGTTCTCGATTTTAGTGTAAGATTAAAATCATTTACTATAATTGTTATGAAACTGACTTTTTTTTCATATTTATAATTATATCATAAACATGAAAAAAAAAATCTATATATTCACCTCTTTGGAAACATAAAAAAATGACATGAACTCATTGGGAAGTAATGTTCTAACTTTCGTTTTTTGAGAACGATAGACTCGTAGACCTTTGCGAACAACCCATGAAAAGTAAGCTATGTTAGCACATACAATAATTTTTATTCCATAAGTACTTATGGGAAAAGCTAATATTAGAAGATATGGTCTACTTGCGTGCATACAATAAAACACTGCATTAAAGTTTTTTTTAATCAGATGAGATAGTGTTGAATGAAAACCCATTGCATTTGACCACTATCTCACTCACACACATCATGAAGCCAACGATGGCGCACGTTTGTCTAGAAATAACCTATTCACTCTTGACATAAAGAACCGAAGGTTGTAGCTATAAGGAAATACAACTTTTTTATCAATATTAATCACAAAATTAAATGAACATTCAATTATAATATATCCCGATAGATAATGATAAGTCCTAAATCTTATTTTACAAACTCCAGCCTCTCAAAGAAAGAAAAAATCGTATTTTAAATTGTCATTACAAAAAAGTTTTTATAACTTCCATGATATCAAAAACAAAACCCTCTCGTTTTATAAAATTACAGAATACGAAATAGTTTGTGAAAACCCGCAACCTGCATAATAAAAACAGTAGTTTGCATAATTTTATACCAACACGCTTTGAAAGTATTTTAAATGGGCATAGCTAGCATTTTCTGTATAATTTTAACTAATGAAATACGATTAGCTGGTGTTTTTTTTTTGAGATTGTAACGAATTATTACCAATAAGATTAATCATTTATAATGCGGTTTTAAGTGTATCAAATACATAAAAACTGGACTTTTGAGTGTCAGACTCACACATTGAGGGTTCCGTACTAACTAAAATATGTAGATAGTTAAATTCCTGAATCGAGTCTCAAAAATTTTTCCGAATCGATTTTTTTTTTTCCGTGGACCTTGCTTCATGCTAAATTACCCTATGAATTTTGATCCCCTTGAGAGTGTCGAAATATACGTTTTTTGCGACATAAACGGCTTTTTTTAACTAAACCAACAGACCTGTCTAATTTAAAAAAAATCGTCCCAAGTCCATCCCCATCCACCTCGAAAGCGGAGAAAGATGAAGGAAATGAAAATGTACGTCGCAAAATGGGGGATACACCCCCCAACCCCCCGCAGAAGTGGAAAGCCCGAAAATTCTATAAAGAGGGGAGTTTGGGACTCGATACCTTTTGTACGATAAGCCCTTTCTCCCCTCGCCCTAAGGAAGAGGAGGGGCAGGAAAAGCGGAAACATTACTCTAGCTGACGTCTCCGCACTTCTTATCAGTCTTGAATAATTTCCTTCGTTTTGAAGGCGTGATGCGGGCAGTTTTGTTCGGAGGGTAGTTTGGTAAATAATTTTCGAAGGTATAGGTACTCGTATTGTTAAGTTTAAGGGATATGGGGGTGGGTTTCCTTAGTTGCGCGGTGCTGTTCTAAAGGGTGAATTATGTTCAGGCTATTTTAAGATGTGGGCTTGTTAGCGAAATGAATAACCTTATGTCAAATTACGATTTTTTTAGAGTTCCGTATCAAAAAAGGAAAAAAAAACGGAATCCTTATAGGATCATTTTGTTGTCCGTTTGTCTGTCAAGACCCTTTATTTAGAGAATACGAGGAGGTATCGAGTTGAAATTAAAACTATAACTCAATTCTGCGGTCCCTTGAAGCTATGAAAAAATTAAACTTCTAAGTTGACGAAAAAAAAGAAACGGCCATTTATGTCACAAAAAATTTATAATATTACGACACCTGATTCCTTTGAGAGTGTTTGAAACTCTCAAAGGAATTAGGTGTCGAATTATGCGTATTTAATCAAATCTCATTAATTAATCAAAAATTCATAGGGTACTTGGCGTTGACCTTAAAAATTGGCATGAAGAAAGGCCTTTTAGCACAAATACAGAAAAAAGTCTGATAACTGTAAATTTGCAGTTACGTCACAAAAAAAACTTGGGAAAATCTTCCAGACTAGATTCGAAAATGGAATTCTTTTAAATAGTATCTTTGTACAAAACCCTCGATGCGCGAGTCCGACTCGCAATAAGCCGTCTTTTATTAAAGAAGGTACAGCCAAGGGCCAAAAGTGCAGTTGCACTCTATCAAAATGCTAGTGTCTAAAATTTCTTTGTAGAAGAGGGACAGTGGTTAATAACTGATTCGATTTGTAGCATACAATCTAAAGTATTGAATAAACTAGTCGTGGACCGTTGAAATTCAACTACAAAGAAATGTTCAATAGTTTAGCATTGGTAGAGTGCAATTGCACTTTTGACCCCTGAATGTACATATGACGATTTATACCATATTTATTTATTTATTAAAACTTTAAGCAACACAAAGGTACACAGGCGGACTTAATGCCTTAGGCATTCTCTACCAGTCAACCAAGGGTGGCGAAAGTATGGAAGGTATATAAAAAAAAATTGATTAATTTATTTATTTAGACCATATCTTTTTTTCTTTTAAGTGGGAGAGCATCAAATGCCTTCTACAGCTTAAGACAGATCGAAAGGGTCTGGTAATGTCATACTTTTACTGACTAAAACCTACAGGTGAGGTCATGGATAACTCTTTCGAACAAATCAATCAACAATAAAAAAAAAAATAGCAGACCTGGCTGGAACTGACCCTATATTTGCTGACACCTCTTTAAGGTTCGCGTCGGCCCGGGCTTGGTTCTTATCAGACGGCCCGAGGGCGAGCTACCTATTGCTCGCTGTCACCAAACACGCCCCTTCGATTGCTGGAAATCGGGGTTATCGGCGTTTCCAAACATCTTCATCGTCATCTTCCTCAAGTCTTGTATCCATCAGTGTCCCGCAAACCTCATCAAGTCCATCATTGCTCCACCTTATAGGAGGCCTTCTACAGTTGCGTTTTGCAGTCCAAACAAACCGACTTTCATATAATGGTAGTTAAAAAAGTTGTTCAAAATTCTTACGTAATATTTTGAAAAATAAGCATGTAACATAACATGTTTCAATCCCACACAATTTCAATACAATTAGCTTTTCTATACGATAACTGATCATTTCTTTCATCAACCAAGCACCGTACCCACGACCTGTTGGTCAGAGAACTTGTACAAAACTGGTTGAACCACTCCACTAAAATACTTTTATATCATTTCAAAGGGTTCTAAATTCTCATTCCTTGAAAACGAGACTTCTTTTACGAAAGATAGGACTTGTCGTTGTAAAAGAAAGAAAAGTAAAACCGGTTTTAGACTTATCTTTTATTTAGATTTGATATAAAAATTGTTTATTGTTGTATTTCATTTGGAAAAAGAACTCTTTCCCATGAGGTTTTTTGATCGTGTTCAGTTTAAACTTATATCATGATTTATGTGTAACTATAGAATATTTAGAATACAATTAACATTATTGTACACTAAATTAGACTATACGTTTTTTACTTAAATCTAAATCTATGGGTACAACGGCACTCTCATCGCTGACATCGAAATGTACATGTAAAAAAATTGAAATAAAAAGGGGGTATTTTCTTACATTACATCAAAACAGTGGAATAGGGATAGGTGACCCAGCTCTAGCGCCTGGACCGCTGAAATCAGGCCTTTTTTTGGCCTGATTTCAATCAGTCGCAATCAACGAGTGTAGTACGTATGAGTGTCAATCGAGGGTGTTACGCAAAAATATTATTTGATTCGATTTCGCTCGCATGACAGCGCCGGCTATTATCTCTGTCCTTGTCTATCAGTGATTGTAGGTGTTCGTTTCGAATCCAGGTTTTCTGATCGCGATGTTAGCGCGTAACGGATCTTTCCTTATAATAATATCAATGGGCTAGACATGGTCTAGCCATATGCCAAATTTCATGCAGTTTTTGCGTGAAGTAGTAACAAAATAACAAACATACACACTCTAAAACTTCCGCTTTTACAATGTTTCTACTTTACTACTAATACTAATAAATTATACTTGAAAGACTATTTATAATAACAAAATTCATTTCAAATCATCTATAGTGTAGAAAAAAGTTTACCCTACAATAAATTTGCCGAAAATACGGAACAAATTCGAATCATTGTTTCCCTGCTTTTTCCAATTAATCATAAGATAATTGTGCAAACTATTGGGCATTCGTAATTAGATAAAGAATAAAGACATAATCGTTTATCGGTTTATGACTAAAAATATTTACCAAGACTAACAAATAATACTTTAGGGATGATTTTTTTTTTTTAGTAGCCTTGCTATCCCACTTCTGGGCAAAAGCCTCCCCCAAGTCCTTCCAATTAAAAGGACTAATTATACTTCAAATACAAATACTTTTTTACAAAGAACTCTACCCTACACTAAATTTGCCGAAAATACACCACCATTTTGTATCTATATTTTTTTTCTGCTTTTCAAATCAATCACAAAATTAATTGTGCAAGTAAAAAAGATAGAGATATTATTTATTGATTTATGACTAAAAATACTTTCCAAGATTCTAAAATACTTTTCATAATAACTAACAATACGAAGAACTAATATTATACTTGAAATATCTACTAGGTATATACTTACTAGTAACGAAAAATTCTGCCCTACAACAAATTTGCCGACAATACACCATCAATTCGAATCAATTTTTCCCTGCTTTTCCAATTTATCATAAGAATTAGTTGTGCAAACTATTGGGCATTCGTAATTAATGGCCAGTCGGGGCCGCCAAATGAAAAGGGTGGCGTCTGGTTCGCGAAAATACTGTTATTTTGTTTCCATTTTGCCGGTAGTGGGAGATTTTTCGACTGTGCATATAGGTACGAGTAGGTAGAAAGACAACGTGAATTTTGATGTGGGTAGTGAAAATACTGTTCGTAATTTAAATGTAGTTTTTGGCATCATTTTTTTTTGTTTGTGCATGATTTTTACTTAGGGTAAAACCCGGATAGTCGCCCCGGGGGTATAGTTGCCTTGATTGCAGTTACTCTAGTTTCAAAAATGAAACCCATGTTATTTTATTTGTCTATCGAGAGACTCTGCAACTACAACTAAGTTGACCGTGTTGCATGTCTCTGAGCGATTTCATGGGACGGCTAGGTGTGGTCAAAGTTTTTGCGGAATAAATGTTTTCTTCCTCGACATCTATCCTAAATGTAATTAACATGGATTAGGCAACTATCCCCTGTATGGGATGGTTGTCCCAAAATTTAGAGGTCCACAAAAAACGCCAATCCTCTGGCAATTTACTGCTGACAACTCCTTGAGGCGCAAGCGGAATACTACGCGCCGTCGACTACTTGAGCTCGGTTAGTCGGACGGAGAGTTACCCGTTGCTCACCCAATGCGAAACGCTGAAGCTTGACATTACTGTAATGCGACATAAAGAATTAACATATTTTGTGACATTCCGACACGAATAGATTAATTAGGTGAGAAGGCTTTTTTTAGGAGGAAAGCCAGATAATGACTTCTCTCGCTCTAGGGCCGAGAGTGCCAGTGTTTTAACCCACCTTTGTTCCATCAGTTGCCCTTTGTAGCCGCGGTAACTCTTTCGAACCATCCCGCAATATTTATGTATACCATCGATATATATATGTCGAATATAGGTCGATGATGTATACCTTATAATATATTATTTGCACGTAAATGAAGCAAAATGAGTAACTATGAAAGGATCGTAGCTCATAGCATTCTGTTATTTCTATCAACCCCTTTGGGAGACAGGCACGTGTACGTATGATATATAATATCCTAGCTTTTGCCCGTGGCTTCGCTCCCGCTCTACTTTATACCAATAAATGCTGCTGGCGAAGTATCCGGAGGCTCCAGGGCGTGATGGTCTGCAAAATAAGACGCGTTAATTATGGTATTTTGTTTATTTTTTTTAATTTGTTTTGGCATCCACAGTAGTTGTTTTTACTTACCATAACAATCTATAATGTTTTTAACTCCTGACTTTTCACTATTCCTCTTATTTTTCACTTGTGTTATTTTATTTTATCAACGAATGAAATCCATACTTTGCACTTAGACCTTCGCAATTTTAGGTTGTGACTTTAACTATTCTGTTTACCCTCTACAATAACCTTTCTTTTCTGTTTTTACAAGTACTAAATATTAAATAATCATTATTTTTTGTCACCGTCAATAAAATTATTGTTGACTTTACGCCATCTGACGTTTACATATAATAATTATCACAGATAATTTAACGGAAACGTTCACAGCGTTCCGTTCTAGTTTGATTTTGTCTGGGTGCTTTCCGAATACCAAATTATTTTAATTTCAAAACTTTGTTTATGTTGTGTCTAGTTTTACTGATTTAATGTGTGTTATTATATATACCTAAATTTATGATGGTGTTAGCTGGCGGGTGGTGCAGAAATGCAAACGCCGCACAAGCGTGTTTATTTTTATTATTTTTTTTCTATTGTTTTAATTTTAAGTACTTATCTTATTTATTTGTATCTTGGTATGTCATCTGATAACGAATCGTTTTTTTCTGCCAACGAATCAACTGCCTCTTCTTGTTATGATAGCTTTAACTCCTTGACAGACACTCTTGGTGATCTTTTGCGCCAAAAGTTCGACTTAAATCCGGGCCGACTGTTTAATGTATGCCACATCAATGCCCAAAGCATACCCAGCCATCATAGTGAACTTTATGATACGTTTTCCGTCAACAATGTTCACGCCGTCCTGATTTCCGAGACTTGGCTCAAACCCGAACTGCTTTCTACCACTTACTCTCTTCCTGGTTTCATTCTTCTTCGGAATGATAGGATCGGGAGGAGAGGGGGTGGTGTTGCTATTTACCTTCGTGCTGACTTTCCTTACAAAATTCTTACTACTTCTTCTTCTAACGACTCTGCAGAGTTTCTTTTTCTAGAGGTTTGTGTCAAAGGAGCTAAAACCGTTCTAGGGGTCGTCTATTGTCCCCCCACTCTTGATTATTTCACTGAATTCGAATCAGTACTTGAATCTTTGGGTTCTGAGTATGCTCATCACATCATCATGGGAGATTTTAACACCAACCTTTTAATCCAAAACTCCCCTCGGTCCCGCAAACTGCTAGATATTGTCGAGTCAGCCAGTCTGCATGTGTTGCCTCTTCAACCGACTCATCATAATAAAATCGGCGATGATACTTGGCTTGACCTTATCCTCACCTCTAACCTTGCCTTAGTGTCCTCACATGGTCAACTCGATGCCCCTGCCTTTTCCCATCACGATCTTATTTACCTATCCTATTCCCTTAAACCCCCTAAATCCAAACCCATTTTCCTGTACAGGCGTTCCTTTGCAAGTATGAATAGTGAGCAACTTCGAAAAGACGCATTGAATATCGATTGGTCACCTCTGCAGGAAGCTGCTACAGTTGATGAGAAAGTTTGCGTTTTCAACGATATTGTGACCAAACTATACGACACGCATGCTCCTGTTAGGAAAATTAAGTTGAAGCGTCCACCTGCTCCGTGGATGAATGACGAAATTCGGATGGCTATGCGACGAAGAGACCGTGCGTTTCGGAGATTTAAAAAGGATCGCTCAGAGGTAAATTGGGCCTTTTTCAAGACTGCTAGGAATCAGTGTAACCAGATGATACGCAACGCAAAACGCCGCCACATTCTTAATAACGTTACTACTTCTTCTTCTGCCGATATCTGGAAATTCCTTAGAACTTTAGGTATCGGTAAATCACGATATTCAGACCCTCCTAACACAATTAGCTTGGACGATCTAAACTGTTTTTTTTCCACTGTTCCAATGCTAGATAATCTAGTCAAATGTCAAACTATTGACTACCTCAATGGTCTGACGCGTCCTAATATTACCCCCTTTGTTTTCACCCCAGTCGATCCGGGAGAGATTAAAAAGATTATACTGTCCATTAAATCCAAGGCCGTGGGCTGCGATGACATCAGTCGTCATATGGTCGTGACGGCTTTGGATCAACTTCTTCCTGCCATATCCCACATCATCAACTTTTCTCTTTTTTCTGGTATTTTTCCTTCCCTGTGGCGAAAAGCCTATGTTCGGCCTTTGCCCAAGATTTCTAATCCCACTCTTTCTAGTCACTTTCGTCCAATTTGCATCCTTCCGTTTATGTCCAAAGTGCTCGAGGCCTGTGTTCACAAACAATTCTCCAATTTCATATACCGCAACTCCCTTATCACTCCATATCAATCCGGTTTTAGACCCGGGCATAGTACTGTGACGGCTCTTCTAAAAGTGACTGACGATATTAGGCGGGGGATGGAAGATACTAAAGTTACCACTTTAGTGTTAATAGATTTCTCCAACGCATTTAATACCGTCAGTCATGAAATCCTTCTATCTATCCTATCTTATCTTATGGTCTCTCACGAGGTACTGGCATGGTTTTCCTCATATCTTCAGGGACGTCAGCAGTCGGTTCGTGTTGGTGACTGTGCGTCAAGGTGGTGCGACCTTGCAGCTGGCGTTCCTCAAGGCGGCATCTTATCTCCTCTTTTGTTCTCCATTTTTATAAATCTTATAGCTACTAAACTTCAGTGTGCGTATCATCTCTATGCTGATGACTTGCAACTGTACTGTCAGTCGGATGTTGACAACATTGGGGATGCGATCGAGGAGCTAAACCGGGATTTACTGGTAATTAAAAAGTGGGCAGATAATTTCGGGGTGGCGGTTAACCCTACAAAGTGTCAGGCTATTACAATAGGTAGCCGCCATAGTCTGAGGAAGCTAGATGGCCTCACCGTACCACCCATTATTTTCAACAGCACAGTAATTCCGTTTGGCTCCGAGGTTAAGGATCTTGGATTGCATGTCGACAGTTGTCTTGATTGGCGGAAGCAGGTCGCAAGTGTCAGTCAGAAGGTCACCGGAACGTTACGGGCGCTCTATCGACTCAAGAATCTTCTTCCAGCTCATATAAAGGCAATGCTTGTACAGTCTCTAATCTTTCCTATAATTGACTATGCTGATGTGTGCTACTATGACCTGAATGCAGATCTCCTCAATAAACTGGACCGCCTTCTGAATAACTGCATTCGATTCGTCTTCAACCTCCGTAAGTATGACCATGTCTCAACACATAGGTCTCTTTTAAAATGGTTACCTATTCGCCAGCGTAGAGCATTGAGGGCCTTGACAACCCTGTTTTCTCTGTTAGATAAGCCTAATTCTCCTTCATATCTGAGCTCAGAAATTCAATTTCTTTGCTCTGGGCACAGTAAAAATCTGCGATCTACAAATAATCGTCTTCTACGATGCCCCTCACACCGCTCAGGGTTTATCCATTCCTCTTTCTTTGTCCAGGCGATCTCCCTTTGGAATGCACTCCCTCTGAATATCAGGACGGCAACCAGTCGGTTGTCCTTTAAAGTGAAAGCACGAGATCACATTCGCAAGAAGTTGGGAGAATCATCACACTCTTGATTTGTTGTATTCGTCTTTTCACAATATCGTTCTTTATTTGTATGTATGTATCTAAGTATATATGTATTATTGTTCTTTTGTCCTTTCTGTATGTCTTCTTTTAAGTTGCACCTGCCATGTTATGTCTCTGCACCACCCTAAGGTCGGCTGGTAGAAAATGCCTAAGGCATTAAGTCCGCCTTTGCACACTGTATTTTTAGTGCATAAAGTTATAAATAAATAAATAAATAAATGAGCAGATTTTGGAATTGTTTTTTATTTTATTTAACGGGATAAAAATATCCTATATCTTTTTCCTGGTTCCAAGCTACCTTCCCACCAATTTTCAATCAAATCGGTTTAGCCGTTCTTGCGTTAAAAATAGTGTAACTAATACGACTTTCTTTTATATATAGATTTGTTAGTAGTGGAAATTATTGATCAAGAAATATCTGCCACATTAACGCTTACCATCAGGTGATATAGTGGTCAAACGCGATCCAATCAATATTCGATTGCATCAGGAATCAGGAGGAATTGCAGTCAAGCACTAGTTTAAATAAATTTAAAAAAAAATGTAATTATATACTTATTTTGAATACAAACTACCTACATTTTAATTACAATGAGCTCTAAGAAAACACCCGTATTTATAAAGAAGTAATCACTCGATGCTTAGTAATTTCATATTAAGTCATTACTTGACGTTCGAAATCTTAATTAAAAAAAAATTCTTGACTATTGAATACAAATTGTTACTGTAGTTACTTTTACTCAAGTAATTAGTTTTACTTGTTTATAAATACGGGTGTAAGGATATGCCCTAAATATTTTTATATGCATTATATTACCTTCTTAAAAAAATTATCTATGTATTCTGTATCCTCAGATATTCCTGCATCAACGTCTTATAAATATTGAAGAGCTTTAACAAAACAACTGATGTGTACTTACGTAGGAGGTAATTAAGAACGGAGGGACGTTCCCTCGCGAATGCCGCCTCATCTTTCCACTTACGCTGAGGTTCTCAAACTTGGTAGATTATTCAATAATTAAACTTATATTCTGTAGTGTATACAGTAAGTGTAAATAGCATCTGACTTTTAGAAGAGCTTTTCTATTATTGATAGGTTCGCACTTGACTATACTACTTGTAGGTACTTGGGAATACATTCATTGTAAATTACGAGTGGAACTCCTTGCCGGAGTCTGTGTTTAGCTTGTAGCTAAGGGTCTTTAAGTCAAGAGTGAATAGGTTACTTCTAGGTAAGCATGCTTCATTGTGGGCTACATCATCGCTTACCATCAGGGGAGATAGTGGTTAAACGCCAACCTATCTATTACAAAAAAACACTACACCTGGTCAGCGATGATGTGGTTGACGATGCAGTACCTAGAAGCAACTTACACACCCTTGATCTAAAGAACCAAGATAGAATTCAGGAAACATAGACTCCGGCAAGGAACTCCACTACTATACACCATGAATATGTTAAAAACCTAAGGTCCTTCGAGCCGGATATTAAAGAAAACGTTGCATAAACATAAACGTGACCATCAATAAATATAGATCATTTTTATTTATTTTTGTGAGTGGAATATATCATCAAATAACTTATCCTGCTCTGAGTGTAACAAGAGGGAGTAACAGACTTTTACTGTATTGACTAAATCCCACCGTGTTACTTTAGTTGCTATTGGCATAGCAAGACTGCAGTAATTATTTTGAAGAGTTCCGTAGTTATATAACACATTGGCAGCTGAAAGTCGTCCATAGTTCGACATAGTCCTCCCAAATAATATTCGCCACTACGAACGGTTTTGAGAGTCTCGCACCTAAAAGATTCAAAGCATGCATGCAAGGACTGTTGCCTCCAGATCCTATGATGACAGGCCAGCAAGGAAACTCGTCGCTTCACGGGAAACCATGCGGTATCCCCGCATCATCCGTAAAGCCATGACCCTGTAGAATGCATTCAGCCTGACCGTCGGTCACTTTCGCTGGGACGGCGCCCATACCAGCGCTCCATAAAAGGCCACGGACCGAGGCTCCGGCAAGAAGCGTTTAGACCCCCTAAGTTAGGTAGAAGCTACTTGAGAGCAGCCCCAGTCCAGTCCATTTTGAGATCCAGACATCGGAAGTGCTCTTTGAAATTTCACCAGCTGTCAATGACGAGTCCATCTTTTTTGCTGATGTGATCACGCAAGGTAATTTCAAGCTTAGTTCTCTTCATTGTTTTTTGTGTGATTTTAAGCCTTGTGATGTCATCACTAGCAACACGCATCACAAGATCAAGAAGATTTATTACATTAATTATAGAATCGCAATCAATACCTACATAGACTTACATAACCTCCAAAACTTTGACAACCGCAACACCACTAGCATTGTCTTCCGGCACTGAGTGGCTTTATGAAATTCCTACCACGCACAACGCACACATATACACATATATGTCGTAACAACGGTCCTTATTAGCCGTCTATAAGTTCGAGTCTGGCGCTTTTATGGCTAATCGGGTAATAAGGACCAGTTTGATTGTGTGACCGTTATTTCCGGTTTGATTGACCGAAGTTTTATTGGGTTTTGGTCGTGTTTGACATGTAGAATTATTATTGGTAAGTTAATTGGACACTGATAATGACATTTAGTCGTTTGTTGAAGACGCATTCTTCTTAATCTTTTTTAATTATTGTTTATAGAACCAAAATTATGACACAAAACGAGTATTTACCGTGAACATGTTATTTCGACATATGTGTTTGCATGAAATGCTTTTTATTTGAACACTTTTTTGCGAAAGTTCTGAGCCGCATCTACTTACGATTATTTTAAGTGCTATTTTATCTTAAATTTGTGTTGAGCCTTACGAGGATAATGTACACTAGCTGACCTAGCAAACATAGTTATGCCATATAAATTTTATCAAAGAAAGATCGCGATCTTTACGATCTATTCGCAGACGGTCAGACCTACAAAATTTATACAAAAAAATCATTAAAATCGTTCAAGCCTTTTCAGGGTAGCTCGATAACAAATACTGTGACACAAGATTTGTATAAAATTTATTAGATTACAAATAACTTCCCCAACTTTAAACTAAAATATTTTGAATTCTAGACTTCTATTAATAGTAATGCCTAAGATAAAAATTTTAAAGAATTTAATCTTTATACCTTTGTATATTTTTCATCACTAGACGCTAAAATAATATTGCCAAAAAAATTTGGTTTAGGAGTTTGCTAATTGTTCTGTGGGTTTTTGGAAATAATGTACCTAACGGTTTTTTATGGTAAGAAAAATCATCCAATGACAAGTCCCGCCCTTGGGCGGAGCGGGAGATAGTGTCAGACACTGACTAAAAATCTACCCCGTTCCTTCTTTGTCTATCATACCAGGGCCGAGCCTTCTTTTCAGAAGCCGACCCTTGACCCCAGTAGGCTCCGACCCTGCCTGCCTGCAGCTAGCAGGTTTGGCCTCTACGGTTTGCTGACAGCTCCTTGATACAAATTTGTAAAGGACTGGCGCAAAAATCAAGAAAATGTAACAACTATATTCCGTCCACATACGCAGCAAATGTCACATTAATTTCAGAGCATATTCTAACATTCGGGAGACCGAGTGGTTGTTTTGCCGACCTAGCTATGCGCTGGCGCCTAATGCCCGCAACAACATGCAGTGACCTACGTTGTACTTAGTTTCAGTGGTGTCCCAACTTGTGACTTTCTTTAAATATTTTTGGGAAAAAATATAACATGGTCAACATTATTGGAATCGATTCAGTTACTGATTCTGAACAAACTATATTCAGTTTTCGCATATACTTAAAATAGGATAAAAGGCATATGCCTTTTACCTACTAACATTTCTAAGACGGACTTAATTTTTTTAAGATTAGCGTTTATCTCTTTCCCAAGAAGGTTTTTGTGAAAATATTTTACATTCCAGCATCATAAACTAATCGGAGGGTTTAGCCAAGTTGATAATCTACAATCGTTAACGCTAGTACAAAAATTCCAATGTATAGGAATGACGTCATCTCAACGCTCCGTCACGTGGTCAGAACAAAGGAATCGGAGGCGTTGCCCACTCGAGGCGTTCGACAAAAGAGAATTGAAATGAAACTAATTCTGAACAAACTATATTCAGGTTTCACATATAGGTACTAAAAATAGTGTTGTATAAAAGAGAAACTGACTGACTGACATATAAATGCACAGCCGAAAATACTGGTTCTAGGATCGTGAAATTATGCACAAGGTCTCCTTTTATAACGTAGGCGAGCTCTAAGAAAAGATTTTCTAAAATTCATCCCCTAAAGAGATGAAACAGAGGTCCAAAGTTTGTTTGATTTCTTCATCACGCGGGCGACGCCGCTGGCAGAAGCTAGTATGATTACAATTCATTCCAAAACCTTTTAAAACTACAACACTCTAATAAATCATTAAACAACTAAAACACGAAACCAAAATAAACCCCAAATTAATTGAACTCCTCTAAGACGCGAAGACTAATTTAATTAAAATTTCAATTAAATTGAAACGTCTTAGATATAATGTTATAGTTTCTGCTCTGTTTATGTAATTTTATACGCACCGTGTGGGGTGAGAGGCTGGGGAGCCGCGGTACCCCACCCACTCCGTGGTGGGATTAACAAGATTCCATTAAAATTATTATAATGTTCTCTGTAATATGGGTAAGTAAAGCTTCTTCGGTGTTTGTCTATGTGTGTGTCTTATGTACAGGGTAAAGACGTTTTGGAATATGTTATTGGCGTATTTTATTTTATATACTGGATATTTTTAAAGATAGTTCACACACATCACACACAAACACATCACACACACACATGCACCACACACATGCATCACATGCATTGTGCGCAATAAAAGTGGTTGTACGCATATGTTATTAAAAGAATTATGAGAATACATGTGGATTGACGAAGAGGGAGAGGGAGGCCGAAGCGTGCTATGAAAGAAAAGGGAGACATGATGGGGGTCATGATGTGTGACAGGACAGAACGGAAGAAAAAAAGGTGTTATACCAACCCCAAGTAACACGAGTCAAGGGCAAGAAGATGTTGATGATTCATTATGCGTAGACCTAAGGAGTGGAGCTCTTTTTCGGTGTATTTTCTGGAGGTCTTTGAATCAAACATGAATAGGTCACATCTAGGCAAGCGTACTCCAACAACGATCACATCATTGCAGGCAAATGCGAGCCTCAAATCAATCATAAAAGAAAGTTGATAAATAAAATATAAAAAGTCAAAGTACTAATCACATTTTTGTTTCGACAACAACAGCATTGCAATGGTTTAAGATGATGATGGTGAACAGCAACATGTATAGGAGTACCCGAGTACCTTTACAGAATGTATATTTTTTTTTAAAGCATCGATAATTTCAATGACAAATACATGAAAAAGTAACTATCACTATCACTTTGAAAGAAGAATAACCATCATCCAACTTAAGACGTAGAATAGTAACCAAATTTTTGCTACCTATTATATTAAAAAATGTACCATATTTCTTGCAACATAAATAATGTAGGGACAGTCGGACATATCCACCCTTACGTCGTTGAAACTTCTACGGTCCGGTCTATGTGTTTTGCCTTATCGTTGTAACGCGTACATCGAAGGACTGGAACAGTGTACCTGCTGCGATCTTCCCGTCTGATTATAATTCAGGTATCTTCAGTGCTAGAGTGAATAGGCTTTTAATAAACTAGTGCGCCTCATCATCAACGATTGCATCACTGCTTAACATCAGGTGCGATCTCAGTCAAGCACTAGTCTAGATTAATTTAAAAAAATATCCTTAATACTACTGCAGTGTAAATTACAATCATTCTAAATTATGTTTTTCTCGCCTAACAACGGTAAGCCTAGCTCACAATTTCGTGGAACCTATAACAATGCCTTGTTTCAACTATAAAAACACGCTAAAATAACCCCAACTAATATCAAACCTGTCACTATCCCCCTAACCCCCCACCACACACAGTACGCCAACGCCTTAAAAGCCACTAAGAAAATCAATAGCGATGTAACATAACGCCACAGTTACTTATTCCCCGCGAAAATAGCGCTTCGCGGGGTGGGCTGGCAACCCAGAGAGGTGGGGAAGTGGGGACCGCCACCTGAGACACTGTGAAGACGAAGCACTCAAAATTTCGCTTATATAACATGGATATATAGTGAGGAATTAATTAGTTTTACGGCGCAAAGTTTTACATAGGGACTGTGTGATATTTGCATAAGATTTGAGAGGTGTGAGGTGGTTGTTGTCTAGAAATGGGTGGAGGAGTTCTGAGGTACTGACTTTGTATACGTTAGAGTTGCAAATAAGATGCTCCATTTGATAGTTCATAAAAAGACCTTTATAGAACGCGGCAAATAAGTTGAACCAAAATGGCCGTTGTTGTTATATCAAAACTATGTTACTGTGCATTTAAAGTCGACCGAAATTTTGGTTCAACTTGTATGCCGTATATTGTACCATAACTTTTCCAGTACTAAGAGAAAAGAAGGCGAACGATATTACGAGTAATATTATTCTTTGATATTTCAACTCTTATTCAAGAAACATGTAATAAAATAAAAAAAATATAAATGTAATAAAATATGATTTCTGTCAGACAATAAGAAAGGAACAAAAATTAAAAATAGTTTTATGTTTTATATGACAGAAAATTAATATTAAACAAAAATAACGTTACTCTCCTTTTGGAGCAATGAACAATGCACCAGGCTTGTATTTTTGTATATCATTTCAGAATACGCTCAAATAATTTCTTGATTTAAAACTCATAATAATTTCAAACCACTACATACACCACTAACCTCTTATCAAAATCAAAACATCTTAACCGACCAGTAACATCAATAAATTACCCTGAATACTAAGAGTTGCAAGCCTCACCCCACAACAAGGGAAATATATTTCGAATTACTGGCAACACAAATAAATCAGGCACTCGCCAACCGACAATATAATCGGGAACTTAGAAACACGTACTTACTTATGAAACCCCACCACCCCGCGCTCCGTTTTGAATTTCGAATAGGTAGGGTTGCTCCTCGTAAGAAACGAAATAACAATAATAATAAATGAAATGGTTCGGTTTCAAGTGCCGGATTTCCCGAATTTTGATACAAGTGCAGAAGTTTGTCATTGCGACTGATACGAAATTCGCACGAGTCGCAGGCGAGTGTGTTATGGCAAATTGGCAGGCGTATCAAACAACGTTTTTCAATACAATTAAATTATAACTAACGACTCGCTCCGCGAGTTTTACAAAAAAAGTACTTTATTTTTTAATTTTATTGATACACATCGATAGTGTTTCATGTACCGGATCGATCCTAAACGGGATTAAAACTATCAAAATTTAGCGGTGTAAGATGAGTGCTGGCGTACTTTCTTGATGTCGTGTATGAGACAGTAAAAGACTGTTATTTACTATCCAAGGTGTCGACATATCCAGAAAATGGCAAACCGAAAAGGACACTGCCTGAGAATTCAGTCCTAGACTATTAAATCAAGATGGTCTAGTCGTCAGATCATCACCTTTTCTTCTTCTAGTGCTTAATTTTGAACCCATCTGATGTTCCCAAGTCGTCGACGGCGCGCGGTCCCGCGCGCCTCAGGGAGCTGGCAGCAAATCGTAGAGGCCCAGCCTGCTAGCTGCAGGCAGGCAAGTTCGAAGCCTGCTTGGGTCATGGGTCAGCTTCCGAAAGGAAGGCCCCAGCACGATAGACAACAAAGAAACGGGGTAGGTTTTTAGTCAGTAAGAGTCTGACACTACTTCCCGCTCCGCCCATGGGCGGGATTTGTCATTTGATGATGTTACCTACCATAAAAAAACCCACCTGATGGTAAGCAGTGCAACTTTCGTTGATGGTGATGCGCACTAGTTTATTAAGAGCCTGTTCAGTCTAAACTTGAAGACCCTCAAATTTTTATTGGACAGGAAGACCGCAGCAGGCGAATTGTTCCAGTCTTTTAAGTCTTTCTTTTCATGGATAACTTGGAACTTTTGGAGCCCAACATATAGGCAGGGATTTGGTTATGTCTAAAGCGTAGAGTATCCATGTTACTGTCATGAAACTGTCGTTAAATGAGAGCTTCTTTAGAGAATTCAAAAGCCTTCTTTAAGGCGGAAACAAGGTGCGCACAATCAATGGTTGGGTCATGTGCTATTTTGATCTACTCTATCAGTATACTCAAATAGTGTCAGACTGAACTCGATGCGTTAGATAAGCGGAAGATTCGAACACTATTGTCCAAAATCTGGATTTATTACCCTGATGGACAATGTTTAGACACGCAGAAGTGTCAAGGCTTTTAAAACGCGATGATTTTTCATAACCGCGATGTGTGCAGCCTCAGGTAATATTTCATACAAACTGGAGTGGATATGAACCGAAATGCGGTCGTGATAAAACAGTGATTCATCCTGTTGTTCGTGACTAAAGATAACTAGTGCAAAGCTGTGGTACATAATCGAAAGGCATGATAGAGAGTTCTTTTAATTCGTCTTTGAGAATGAAATAAGTCAGCCTTGAACAAAATATCAAGTTTGTACTATAATATTAAATTATCTAAGATATAATTAGTCAACCGTCCATTTCTACCTTACTGACATATCGAGCATGGACGATTGAGTACATTTGACGTACAAATTACTGTTTAGAGAAGAACCAAATCCGCATCAACATCTTATAATTCAAATCTTCATTCCCTGCAGTATGTACTTAGCGTCATATAACATCCTAAGAATACTTCTGGTCATTTCTAGTCTCCTAGTAGCCGCTTAATCAGCAGATGTGATGCACTAAGCCTGGATACTTGTTGTTATTAAATTAATTGATCATCTAATTACGACCAAAAATTACTTGAATGCTCCAACTCGTCAGCTCTTCTGTTGACACAAATGGACTGAAAAATATTTGTCTGTATAATCCAACAGGGGTTTTTATTTTAACAATTTAACTTAAATGACTATTAAAAGATCATCACGCACGCTCCATACATTTTTCGTCCAAATTTGAAAGTGCTATAATAAAAAATGCTTAAGGGGTCAAATTCAAACAGATTATCATATTTTTTCTTGGCTTTTGGAATTTGGACCGAAATGGATAATCTCCTTTATAAGTGCATGAGGAGCTGTGCCAAATTTTTGTTCCCGATAACTATTACCGGGCAAGACGGCATAAACTATTTGTGGTGCCACGTTGCCGAACGGTTGCGCGACGTATGTCACCCATTCCACGAATGTTTATTGCACTCAACGCTCTCCTTGAATCTAGTCCTGGACTAAATCTGTTCGCTGATGAATGGAAGGAGATACTCACTGAATGTCTCGCGATTTGCGAGAAGATTGAGTGAGAGGCTTAGTTATACATTTTTGTTATATATTCTTGAATGTGTTGCCACATAATTTGTACCTGACACATGTAAGTGGTGTAATCATTGTAATTGGTATTTTTGTCGTTCTGATTGAAATAAATAAATAAATAAAGTATTAATCTGACTGTTAGTTCTGGCATTTTAGGAACAAAGGAAATTATTTCTAAGTGCATTCTAAATTCTCAATACTGCCAGCCCTGCCCAAGGAGCGAGAACCAGAACAAAGTTAGATTGAGAACGAACGAACCGACGACGTTCGGTTCTTAAGACTCGCTGCTGATGCCGCGCTAGAATTGCAAGAGCTTTGGTGCAAGAAATTTCTTGCATTAAAGTTCTTGCATCTGGTATACTCGTAGATATAATACAGAAGAGTAGGTGCAGAAAACAGTAAAATTTATCCTAATATAAATGATAACGACGTAAAATTTATGGTTTATTAATAAGGTCCTTTTTTATTTGAATAAAATTCATTGCTTCTGCTAAATTGGCCGCAAAATTGAAACAGCAAAAAAAAACTAAAGTCAATCATATCTTAAAAATACCGTCTGACAGTTTAAAAAAAAAGGATGGAGTCAAAGAAATCGATTACTGTAATTTTCGATTCTTAAGAGATATCGGTTTCATTTCTTTGTATTTACTTACTAATCGATTTCATTTCTTTGTATTTACTAATCGATTTCAGTTTCCCAGATTTGTGTTACTGTAAAAACCCGTTATTGGTATACAATAGATTTTGCTAGTGAATCTTAAAATATGGAAACGTGTTTATGTAAATGTCAGAATTTTATAAAAGAGACACTCTTTCGTGCGTTTCAATTTCATCCTAACCTAACGAACATTGTAACTTATTAATCATCAGTTTCTTAGTTAAAACAGAGTTGACATACAAGCGATTTTACCTACAAAGATGTATTTCAAGACAATTTGAAGAGTCGCAACACAACGGTAAAGGACCATACTACTTGACTTTGAAATTAAGTCTAGAAAAATAATTTGTATTTGTATTTGTATTTGTATTTGAAAAAAAAATTGTGTACATATATGAGTGCTTTGTTTCAAAGATTTTAATTTTTAATTAGTTGATTAAAAATTTTATATCTTATGTGGTTGCGCGAATTTGCTTGATGTTTTAATGGACTGTAGGTTTGAAAAGCGATCTTAGGTTTGTTAACAATATGCAGATACTGCGCCTGGCATGGAATAAATGTATTGGGAAGGAGCACTGACCTTTAGACTTCGTTGGTTGCACGTGGCACTTCGAAGATTGCACGTGACACCGGCCGATCCTCGTCTTCGCACATTTAAATCACTGCCAGGTCCTGTATTGCACTAACACAGCACTATTGTGGAGTCTCTGAATGATTGGATCACGAAAATAGTCAATTTCCTTGTAATTTCGAGCGGGCGCGGTTAGCGGTGCGGTCACATTCACTCGATGCACAAACGTCAATGTCAAATCATTTCTTCAAGAGGTCGTGCGGGAAACGGAAACGGTAGGGATAGGATTGCTAGGCCAAAAAAATAAATTACAAAAAACAAAGTCGCGGATCATAGCAAATTGGCGCAACCATTCCCCCCGGGTTTGAAGGGTTACCTTCAAAGAAAAGAAAAAAAAAACAAAAGCGAAACTAAACCCTATTACTAATCTAAACTATCAATACTAGGTAGCGAAACAACTTATAACTAACTATGCCACTACTACTGATTAGGCAGAGGGCAGAGGCGAATAACCGGACGCAGGTACGATCCAGTTGCGGTTTTAACCTTTACGACTCGCGTTATTCCGTTCGAACCCGGAAAAACTTCTTCCACTACACCAAGAGGCCAGTGCAGAGGAGGCGCACTCTCAGTCTTCAGTATCACCACAGTACCGACTGTGACTGGATCTGAAGGAGTGTTCCACTTTTGACGCGACTGCAGCGTATGCAGATAATCTGTCCTCCATCGCTTCCAAAAGGACTGAACTAAGCTATCTAGCAGAGCGTGACGCGGGTGAAGCTGCAGTTTGTCAGTCTCGACATCTAAAGCGGGCAAATATTTAAGAGGAGTCGTCGTCAAGAAGTGAGCCGGCGTCAACGCTAGTGGCTCCGATGGATCACTAGACAAAGTCCGACACAACGGACGCGTATTCATCAACGCCTCTACCTGAGCGAGTACGGTGCTCAACTCCTCGTACGAGAGAATCTGTTCGCCTATGACCCGAAACAGGTGCGACTTAAGGCTTTTAATATTCGCCTCCCAATTGCCACCAAAATGACTAGCTGCTGGCGTATTAAAACACCAATCAATGCGATTCTCAGCTAAGACATGGGCGAATTCACTTTGGTAGTACTTGGAGCGTAAGAATGTGTGTAATTCCGAAATATTGCGTCGCGCTCCAACATAGTTTGTGCCGTTGTCAGAGTATAAGCGCTTAACGGGACCACGGCGAGATAAAAATCGTTTAAATGCAGACATAAAACCCTGCGCACTCAAATCACTGGTTAACTCTATGTGAACCGCACGAGTTGTCATACAAACGAATAGGCAAATGTATGCCTTTGTGGAACGTATACCACGACCACGGGCAATAGTGACTTTAAACGGTCCAGCATAGTCCGTCCCAGTATGTATGAAAGGTTTCACCGTCTGTACAACACGACAAGAACGATGGTCGGCCATTTCCGGCGCGTTGAAACGCGGGCGGAGCTTAAAGCAGGGCACACATCTGTGCACTCTAGCGCGTATCAAATTGCGAGCGGAAAGTATCCAGTACTTCTGTCGAAGAATGGACATTAATAAATCGGGACCAGCGTGACAATTCACCTTATGGTGATAGTCCACCAACAAATCCAAAACGTGATCCCTGCGTGGTAGAACTACTGGATGCATTTGTTCAAACTCTAACTTAGCATTTCGCAGACGGCCACCGACACGAATGAGTCCGTCTTGCAAAAATGGTTTCAAATGTTGAAGTGCGGGACTACAAGGTTTATGTGATTCTAAACTACGAAATTCTATTGAAAAATAAAATTTCTGCAACTCTCGAAGTACAACTGATTCAGCTCTATCCAAATCAGCTGCGATTATAGAACCACGCGATGGTAATAATCTCAAAAATCTTAGGACGTAAACTACACAGCGTAGCAGTCTCGACCAAGACGAGACTCGATTAGACAACAACAAAACAACTGACTCTTCACGCGGAACTGATACTACAAGCGTATGTTTCTTCTCCTCGGGTGGTTCTGAAACAGTAGCGGGGTTAAACGGAGCATTTGGCCACTCGTTAGGAGTGGTATGCAGCCAGGGAGGGCCACAAAACCAAAGCGGATGATTTAAAATTTGCGCGGGAAGCAAACCACGTGAGAGACAATCAGCTGGGTTTTCTGTTCCAGCGACATGGAACATATTTTCCGGTGACAATTCAGCTTGAATCTTAGCCACCCTATTTGCGACAAACGTGCCCCATCGATGGGGTGAAGAGTGGGCCCAACATAGAGCAACGGTTGAGTCTGAAAACGCTACAATTCTCTCTATATTAATGCGAGGACGACAAGTTTTGACTATAGATGTAATCAATTGAACCAACATAAGAATAGCGCAGAGTTCGAGACGAGCAAGAGAGACAACCTTACGAGGAGATACCTTTGATTTTGCGCTAATGAGGAAAACTGAAATGTTATCGCCATTTTGGACCTGAAAGTAAACCACTCCCCCGTAAGCCCTCTCACTGGCGTCTGCGAAACCTACCACATTAACAACAGTGTCTGGTACTATACCAACATGGCGAGGAATCTGTATCTGATCGAGCATTGGAAGCTCTTTCCTATAGCGAGCCCACAACTTGGCAACACTGTCAGGAGCGGTGTCGTCCCAATCACAGTTGGAAAGCCAAAGCTCTTTTATAAGCAGCTTTGCATATAAAACGACAGGAGCTACAAAACCCATTATATCCCATATCCGAGCTACACATGCTAGGATAACGCGTTTGGTACAAGTTGGCGGAGTCGAGCTAATTTTAAGACTGAACATATCAGTTGCGGGTGACCAACTTAAACCAAGGATCTTATGCGAATCACTATCATCGAATTCCTTTACCGAAGTCAACCGGTGTGACGGTGGAATCGACTCTAATGTAGCTTGCGAGTTGCTTGTCCATTTCACCAGATCAAATTGACCGGACTTCATGAGGCTGATTACTTGAGCAGCGGTCTCTATAGCCTCTGCTTCACTAGGTACACTGTACACAAAATCGTCCATGTACAATCCGGTTTCAATAGTGGCCCTTGCTTTCGGGTATGTATCACCCTCGTCAGCGGCCAACTGCTTGATAGTGCGAAGAGCGTGAAAGGGACTAGACTTAAGCCCAAAACAAACACGATTGAATTCGTAAACCTTCAAAGGTTCCTGCGGAGAAAATCTATACAAGAAGCGTTGGAATCTACGGTCACATTCTCTGATTCCAATACTAAGAAACATTTGCCGAATATCGGCAGAGAGCGCAATAGCAAACAAGCGAAAATTTACTATTATTTCAAATAAGTTACCCTGGAGGTTCTGACCACAATACAAGATATCGTTAAGCGATATGCCAGTACTAGTCTTAGCGCTACCATCCATAACCACACGCAGTTTAGTTGTAAGTTTGTCTTCTCTAACAACTCCATGGTGCGGGATGATGTAAAACGGGTAATCACGCGTCTCCTCAGTCTCGGCAGGCGCTGATGAGATATAACCTTTATCTAAATATTCGATCAGCACATCATCATAGGCTTGCTTCAACTTAGGAGACGCCTGCATCTTACGTTCCAAGCATAGAAAGCGTTTTTCTGCGGAGGCACGGGAGCCACCGAGCGAAAAAATATCACCCTTGAAAGGGAGCGCGACAACATAACGACCATCTTTATCACGAGTAGTCGTGCGGGTATAAATCTCCTCAGTGACCTGATCCTCAGGGCTGAGAATAGGTGGGACATTGACCTCTTCAATCTCCCAGAACTTGCGGATGGTAGACTCAAGCGGCGGCTCGACGGTGCAACAGTGCGACACAGTCGAGTAACTATTTAAATAAGCGGGTGCGGAGCCAACTATAACAAACCCGAGAACTGTTTCCAGTGCGTGCGGAGCGGGGTACATCGGAAGACCTTGAATTTTACGTGATAACTGGAGATGCGGGAGAATCGAAGCACCGATCAATAGATCGATATCTCCAGGGAAAGCGTAATTTCCGTCGGCTAACTGCAAGTTCTTAAACTCCGTCAGCATGGACGTGTCAACCGGTACCGTGGGCAACCGTTCCGTAATCTTATCTGCGACTAGCGAATCCATTTCAAACGAAATATTACGATTAAAACGTGAACTAAATATTATTTTAATGGAACCGTGAATGGTTGCCTTTAAACCTCCAAAACCTTTCACTTCTGAGCGGGATGACCAATTATTAAAACTAAAACCAAGGCGTTGACAACAATCCCGAGTAATAAAATTACTCTGGGAAGCGCCATCTAGTAGCGCTCGAACGGTGTGCGGTTTGCCAAAGGCATCTACAATGACAACTTGCGCGGTCGCAAGTAAAACGGTAGTGACTTGAGTACCAGCGGCGGAAAGCGAACACAATGTTACGTCGTTTGCACTTGCAGCAGGCCGCGCGTCACAAGCGTCGCGCGTCTGCGCAGGCTGCTGCTGCGATGGCAGCTTACTACTCTCAAAATGTAAGAAGGTATGATGTCTAGCTAGACATTTACGACAGCTACCACCACTGTTACATGACGTAACCAGATGTTTGTCACTTAGACAATTAAAACACAAATTATTAGTGCGGACAAACTTGTAACGATCACTAGGCGATAATCTCTGAAATTCCGAACACTTGTACAGCTGTGTATGGCTACCCTTACACAGAGAACAGTCAGGTGTTGAGGCGGTATTAACTAGCGTATGTGCAGTCTTGACTGACTTCGATGACGCGTCTATACGGCGATCGGAACCTGTCCTATTCGTGGCTTCATGACGTGCCGACGTGCGCTGCAACACCTTAATATGGTCGCGAATAAAAGATTCTAAATCTTCGAACTTAGGTATTTCTTTACCGCGCTGAGTCGTTTCAAACAGACGAACAGTTTCAGGATCTAATTTCTTTAAACCGATATACAAAAACAAAAAGTCACAGAGGTCATTGACCTTTAGGTTCTTTACTGCACGAACAGATGATGCGAAAATATTTAAAAACTTCTCTAAATTATGATCGTTACAAACGGAAAAACTTTTCAAATCGAATAATTGATCTAAATATGCGGTGGCTACTAATCGCTTATCTTCGTATTTTGTTTTTAAAGTGTTCAAAACTAAATTGTAATTTTCAGCGCTAAACGTAATTCCAGCACAGACAGCCTTTGCCTTACCGGTCAATTTTTCTACGAGATAATGCAATCTCTCGTGATCTGTCAGCGATGTGTTCCTATGTATTATATTTTCGAAACTATCTATAAATAAATTCCAATTTCGAATGTCACCATTAAATTCAGGTATTTGAATTGGCGGCAATCGTGGGCGTTCGCGAGGAGGGTTGGATAAACTACTCGCGGGGGGGGGAGTCTCTAAACTCCTAGCAATACGTTTGATACGACAATACAAGTCATCAAAGGACGACAATGCCTGATAACTCACACAGTAATCAGGATTTAACTCCAACTCTAAAATGTTTATATTCTTAATTGTAGATTTAAAATCCTCGCGCAAACTATCTAAAGTTTCCAACGAACACAAGAAAGCATCTCTAATCATCAGATCCGAGATTTGCAAAGATTTATCACAAATTGATTGAACACGTGAAAACTGTGAGTCCCTTTCGGCGTATAAAAGCTTTAACTGAACCTTTAAATCAGTACTAACCTTGGTTCCCTTAAGAGACATCTTGTTTTGATATATTCACACTATACACTCAAACAAACACTTAACGAATTATTAAGTAAGCGATAATTATCAGATAACAATATGGTAATATTGTAAACAACAAAGTGAACGGCGAACGAACGGAACAACATATGCGTATATAATCTATGGTTTATCCGTTTCCTACAAATATTCACTCAACAATGAACGGGTATTTTTGAAATGCGTCTACCTACATGCAATTTGTAGGATGGTCGAATGAATTCTGTCAAGAAAAAGAATGCGATCGATTTATATCTACGCTGATATTTACGTAGCTAACTATAATTATGCGGTGCGGTTGACGGCGTAGGTACCGTAATTATCAATGACACTTTAACTATACGAGCGAAATAACGTATAGTTGCCTAAATGCCTAGATGCGGGTTTTCTACTATTATATCTAGGTAAACAGGCGCGTTGCGTTTATTCCCTATGGAACAAATACTATATTGCGAAATTACAAGAAAATGATTCACGATCCTGCTCGTATGGACCAAAAAAGTAATGGTTGCGCGAATTTGCTTGATGTTTTAATGGACTGTAGGTTTGAAAAGCGATCTTAGGTTTGTTAACAATATGCAGATACTGCGCCTGGCATGGAATAAATGTATTGGGAAGGAGCACTGACCTTTAGACTTCGTTGGTTGCACGTGGCACTTCGAAGATTGCACGTGACACCGGCCGATCCTCGTCTTCGCACATTTAAATCACTGCCAGGTCCTGTATTGCACTAACACAGCACTATTGTGGAGTCTCTGAATGATTGGATCACGAAAATAGTCAATTTCCTTGTAATTTCGAGCGGGCGCGGTTAGCGGTGCGGTCACATTCACTCGATGCACAAACGTCAATGTCAAATCATTTCTTCAAGAGGTCGTGCGGGAAACGGAAACGGTAGGGATAGGATTGCTAGGCCAAAAAAATAAATTACAAAAAACAAAGTCGCGGATCATAGCAAATTGGCGCAACCATTATGATTAAATAAAAATAGCTTCATAATTTAATGGTTTCAAGGAAAAGAGTATAGAAATCGTGTGAGTTACCCTTATACAAAGTTATTACTGTATTTTTTAGATTTGATGACCTGCAGTTACCTATTTTATTGTTGATTTTCAATCCATGAACATTTTTACCCTAAATAACTTTTTAATTGCTCTTTATAGTTTTTCGTAGTGGTGTTTTTTTAATGACCCATTTTAACCCCTAGTATAGTATCTAGTTGATAAGCATAATACTTTTTAAGATAGCAGAAGAACAATGTAAGCATGTAGAGCTTAAAAAATGTTCGAGCAAGATTACTGAAGTTTCAAACAGCAATAATACTGCCAATAAAACCACAAATAACTAGCTCATAAATACACATACATATATACACATGAATAAAGTATGTACCAAGTGTCACGTTTCTACACACCATACATAGTTACATATTCGCTCACAAGCCGCACGTATACACAGCTATACATGCACAGTATGTACATATTTTAATACATTATCTCGCGTAAGGAGATGAGTTCCAAGATGGCTGCCTTGAAACACTTCTTAGAGCTCGCGCAGCGTCGGCGGGTTAGTGTGGAGGAGGCTCGTGTTTTATTTATTTATTCAGCAGGCTTAGCCAAGTTGATAATCTACAATCGTTAACGCTAGTAGAAAAACTAATCAAATGTATGGGAATGACATAATTTCAACAAAATTTGTTGGCAAGTTCAAATCCTTCAAAATGACAGAATGAAATGTAATCTACAATGATCTTTTCTACAGAAAGATTTTCCCTAGGATATATAAGATCCTTGTTTCTATACTCGTATCCTGTAGTTTTATGGTATAAATTATACTTACGTGAAACGTTCGTAACCTGGCTAGGCCTTCAGGTGTTAGAAAGTTGAAGTTATCTTTAAATATGGCACGGCTAAATTTTGGTCGTTTTAATCCCGTGAAGGGTCGAGCCGGTACATGAAACACTATCGAACTGTAAACATAAAATAAAAAATAAAGTACTTTTTTTATTCGAATTACGTGCATGTACAACATTTAATTTCTTTAAGTAAACAACATCTGAGCGAGTCCAATGACCTGTAGTTAGTTGTTGGTCGTTGCGAACTAACTACCTAAAGGTACATACAGGTTTTATGTATCGGATCGATCCTCCATAGGATTCGACCTACTTAAATTCAAATTAATATGCCTAGAACAGTGTGGAAGCTTTTGAATACATAAACCACGATTTTCTGTTAGACAAACTACATAGCCACGGTATTAGAGAAAAAATTAATTTTAACCCTAACTTTATAACAGGCAGCGACGTTATTTCAAGAACTTATGGAAAATAAAACATACGTAAATTAAGTTTTCTATATGATCTAGGATAAATATAAATCAGTGTCCCACTGGGAAGTGCTCTTGTACCACCTTTACGGCCTGTTGACTCAACGCCGAATTACAAATATACACTTATAAATTATAATATATAAATAATAATAATGTATAAATATATACATTATTATAAGAAAAAATAAAATAATAACACACACCTATATCATACTGAAGAAAGATTTATTTTTCACTTTTACTAGTTGTTTTTTTTTTTTTCTTTAAGAGATATAGAGACATTTTTAAAGTCATGTTACATGTTAAGTAGTAGTCAGTTTCACAATCATACTGCACAACAAGAGAAGGATTACAATTTCTTTATTATTTATTAAAACACTGCTTTCTCAAATAGCGAATAAATACGAAAAAAATTCATTACGATCTTAGAATTTTTTATAGCTTAACGCAAGTTACATTTCCGATATTTGATACATGAAATCGAAGTTTCTGGGACACACCATGCAATAAAGAACGTAGTCACAAAAGTTTTTTAATAAAAAGAGTCGATCTCCACACTATAAACCAGCCACACGAAGTTATTATATCGCTGCTAGTTTTCGCGGGGGGTGGCACAAGGAGGGGGCGGGGTGGCGCGCTCCGTGATAACTCGCTACTTCGCCGTTTACTTATTTACATAATTACATATAATTTCCAACTGTGTACGAGCGAAAATACCTTATTGGAGCGTTTGAAGATATGTTGAAGGTTTTCAAGCCTGTTTAGGTATACATAGATTAGGCAGTTGTGGTTATAAAGTAAGTATCCAATAATATAATAGTCTAAAGGATTTTTAAGGTTAAACAAAGCCGCTCTATGCCCCAAAAACTGCGTAAAGTCATATTGTGGATCTGTGTCATTAGTTGCGGGTAGTCAGAAGTCAGAATATCTGAAACCAGTCTTACTAAGAGAATCGTGATACTCAGTTTCTGGATTGTGGAGGTCAGATAGGCAGCCACGAAGTAAGCAACTAGTCTAGACTAGGAAGTTTGAAATTCAACCAAGATTGGAAGCCAAATCTACTTAAAACACATCAGAGAAAAAGCAGGCGAACATATAGAAAGAAGTTAATCCTGCTAATCTTACCGCAATCAGGATTTTTTTTTAAGCATAAACGCAAATAGTTTATTTATTTATTTTATAATTTATGTACACACAAATACAGCAGAAGATACATTAAACAATAAAAAAATTACAAAGGTACTGCTTATTTCAGAAAGAAATTTCTTCCAGCAGACCTGCGAAAGGAGACATTGGAACAACAACATTGGACATTGGATAGTTCTTAAATAAGAGACTTTAGTGCGACAAATATTAGGGCAGTTTCGACGTGTCGTACAGTTGCGCACTCCAAATCACCCATACCGCGGACCCTCTCTGCGCTTAATGCTCTCCTAGACCAGAACACAGATTTTTGTATGCTTGGGGAAGAATGGAAGGCGATACTATCAGAATGTATGAAATTTTGTGAGGTAAATGTATGACTGTGTATAATATTTGTTAAATAATTAAATAAAAAAATAAATAAAATTAAGTCCGAAAAAATTTTTACTAAGCCTTTTTGAGTTTCAGACTCTTCATCATAATTCTAGCCACTCTTTATTTTAATGACTCAATTTTTTTTCCTGATGAACCCAATTCTATATCTACGCAACCAATGTTGCGGGTAGAAGTTATTTAATTATAATAGAAGTTAGTTAATTCAAATACTTGCTAATATTACAATGCTCAAGAGCTAATTTGTTTGAACGCCTTCACCTCAGAAACTACTGATCATAATTGAAAAAAAAAATATTTTAATGTTGAATTAACCATTTATAGAGGAATACTACATTACGCTACGATCTAAAGGAGCTAACAAATAACTAAAGAACCGATTAAAACCGCGAGAACAACTAGTCATTAAATTAACGTAAATATGAACACTGCAAAAGGGATGTTGCGATTAAGGGATGCTCAGGCCGTCCGAATTTCAAATGTACGAAAGAAAGTAAAAAAGAAAAGAAGAAGAAGAAAGAAAAAAGTAGAAGAAGAAGTGAAGTGAAAGTGGAGTGGGGGGAATTGGAGTGTAGAAGGTATATTATATAAAAATAATTAGCTGTTCGTTAGTCTCGCTAAAACTCGACAACGGCTGGACCGATTTGGCCAATTTTGATCTTGAAATATTTGTGATACTCCAAGGAACAGTGAAAAATTATGGAAAAATTTACGAAAATAAAAACGAATACAACGCCATCTCTTATTAAAATGTCATTTTTAAATGAATTCTGCTGGTTCTGGTAATACCCATAGATGGCGTTATCCTCATTAGCCGGTACGAAGTTTGCCGAGTCAGCTAGTTTTAAATAAGGATATAATTTACAGTTCCAGATTTTATGCTCGTACTGAACTTTCTTGCTTAAAACTTTTTATAAAATGTTTACTGCTATTTCTTTCCAAGAAAACCATAAAAAAAAGAAATCAAACAAAAATTAGAATCTTCCGTCTTTTTGACACTATTATTCTGACATTTGTATTATTCACTGTTTTCGATATATTTTCAATTAATATTATTTTTAATAAGTATTACTATTGTAATTTTTCCAACAAGGTCAATCAGATGAACACTCAACAGACCGACAGCACAGATGATGTTATTGCAAAAAACAATCCGAGGCCGACCAAATTTGATGAGTTTCTACCATGGGCTTGCCTACAATACAAGTTACAAGCTGATGTTATTGTGTCTAAATCTACTCAGAGTAAGTAGACTACTTCGCTAATTATTATCAGGTAACTCACCAGGCCAGTGCTTAGGAAGCCGCTTGGCAGCGTATTTTGAAATAGTACATAACCGCGTATATATACATGACCCATACAGTGTACCATGTGCATAAGTGTGGAATTGTGGATGCCCATATGAAAGTCCCATTCGAATAAAACGCGTCTCATGTAAATATATCGTACCTACTATAATTACTATCCTGACTGAAGTAGATAGAATCAATTTTATACAACGACAATACGTATAATTTAAATTTTAATTATCCTACAGAAACGTACGTGACTACTACAGGAACAAGTGTTCATAAGGCAATAAATCTAAAGGCAAAACTAGCAAAGCCAATCACTTTATCTGAATCACCAGTTTCTGAATCATCTTACATAGACAGCACAATACTCGAAAAAGCTGTAACCGAAAACGAAAATAAAATCATGATAGAAACAATTTACAACAACAATGAAAATTTGGTTCAGCTAAAGTTTCTCAATAACAAACTTATACCACGGAAGGTATTTCAAATAATCGCACTTACTCTCCCGTACCAAAAAAATTTGACATCAATTACCATCAACAGTGGCTTACGCATGGACTCTTTATATGAAATTTCAAAATTGTTACCCAATTCTCAAATAACTGAATTATGTCTTGACGGTACATTTGTCAGTAAAGCCAACTATCATGTATTGTTAACGCACGGTAAGTTGAAACATCTGTCTTTGGCAAGATGTACGATTAATGACGACGTTGTGAAAACAATCGCAGATCAATTGAAACAGCCAAGTGCTGCTGCGAACGTATTATCTGCTTTAAACTTATCAACCAATAATATCACAGATATTGGCGCAAAGCATTTAGCAGACGTATTGCGAACCAACAGACAACTCTGTTATCTCAATTTAGCGGGTAACATGATCACAGACGAAGGTAGTGTAAGTATTCTAGACACATTACATAAATTTCCTTTGCGATCTGATGAATTACTAGAAAGTAGACGCAAATACGTGACTTATTTGAAAGAGAAAAATGCATTGATTAAATCATTGATCAAAGGATTTCAAACTGTTTCATTTGATAAAAACGCAATTAAGAAGAAATCGTTTAAGAAAGGCAAACTGGAAAGTCAATCTATCAATTACGGTGATCTGTCCGTAATGAATGATGACGCAATATCTATACATGAAAGAGCTGAATATATTGCTGAAAAGAAAATGGGATTATTTGATGACGCTTTCTCTGCAAACAAAACTAAATCACAAGATAATGTAGTGTATTGTTTTGGCAATAACACTTTGTGCTGTCTGAATTTGGCTTACAATAATCTCACCTATACTAGTGTCAAGAAATTGCTTGAAGTTTTAACGGCACAGAAGTCTCTTAACAGAACTCCTAGAGGTTTGATCAAAGTCGTAATTGAAGGTAACTTATTGCCTGTAACTTGTATAGAATATGAAGAGATTGATCAATTACTTGGACCAACTGTAAAGAATTTAAAAAAACAATTGGAAACTAAAAAAAAACCATTGACTGCCAGATCGGCTTCTATCATCAAATAAAAGCTAACCTTTGCACATTTTAGAAAATAATGTTGAATTTATATGATATTTAACTTTTATAAGACACTATATCTTTTTATAAAAGATTGTAGAATATTTAAAGACAGTTTATTTATTTTATTGTTGTGGATTATTTTAGATTAACATTCTATTTGAGATACTGTTGTAGTGATTTAGCTTTAAATAAAAAGTAAATACAATAACTTTTACTTTATTTCAACAAAGCATTTCTACACCAACTTACATACTGAAGTTATAACTTATCTTCTATACTCTTTGGGTTATACACGTCAATCACTAAACAAAAAATCATCGTTTGCGGATTTTTTGTTTAGTGATTGAAGTGTATAACCCAAGAGCCAGATTGACTTGACACTATACCAAAGATATCCCGGACGTCAGCCTGTACGAGATTAGGATGGCTCTCAAGCAGCTGAAAACCAACGGGTGGAAAAGTGTCCTTCAGGCCCTTTAGAAGTTATTTGATTCCGTCATACTCAAGGGAAAAACGCTATAGGAATGAAGCAGAGGTCTGGTGGTACTTTTCTTTAAGAAGGACGATAATAACCTGATTAATAGTCCAGGATCCCTGGTCCATTTTCGCATTTGATTACTATTCTATCAAGCAATTTTTCCGTGAGTAGCTACATTTTTATAATACTTCTTCCTGAATAAGCCAGATTCCGTAAAAGCTTCAGCACCATGGACCACATACATACGCTGCGGCAGGTTATACAGAAGACTGAGAAGTATATCAGCTCAGTATATCTCTGCTGAGCGTAATAAATAGGAACATGAAAATATTGTTTTGTATAGTAACTTGGCCAATGTGCCAGTGTAAACGAAGCGTTATGCTAACATGTAACTTCCGTGCTTAAATCTTCTTAAAGAATGTCCACTTTTCTTTTTAAAAACTTGAGATTTTTTTTTTAATTCTTGTTTATGACATTGTTCTGTCTTTTCTAGCATTCATTGTTTGCATTTTTCGTTAATTTGAATTGTATTTTTCGATAGATATTTTTATTTTGAAACAATTTCTAAATGGACGATATTACAAACCCTCCCGAAGTTAATTTTTTGGTCCCACCAGAAACCATTGATGATTTTTATGAAAATCTCCCAGCTGACTGTCCAAATCCGACTGATTTTGAAAAGTTTCTAGTTTGGGCTAGCAAAGCATACTGCGTAGAATATGAAATCATAATTACCAGAACTGTTCAGGGTAAGTAATGTCTGATCCCTAGTAAGAGTTCGATACCGTTGTCCAGACCATGAACCATATACGAGTACTGCGATGCAATCAAGTCCCCATACATCTCAATGGTGGCGGCCGACGAAATTAATGTCACCGAGCCGTTCAGGTATAATAAAGAGGCCATGGCGATGTTGATCGACCACTACCTATCCCTCCGTTGACCCTGAGTGGGGACGCAGTAGTTGCTGTCCACCTGGGCAGCCATTACTGACAGTCCATTAGTTTCTAAAACCCCGTGAAGGCCTTGCCGCTGTATTTGCGATATTATCGCAAATACCTAAGATGTAATATAAACAAGCACACGCATTTGGCGACTGTAATTAATTGTGCTTATTTAGAAGTATGTGCATTACATAGTCCAGATAACGCTCAATAGGCTTTGTACATTTTTAAACATTCACTTCAGCTCTTTTTCAATATGATTTTAGCCTCAATTTGTTATGTTTTCGAGCAAAACAACTCCGATATGAAATCAACCTCAGATTCATCTACACTCACCCTATACTCCTTCTTAATTCTGAAATTTCCAGGAGCAAGTAGTGCCTGGTTCCCAAACATCCACACTTCCTTACAATGTAATGGGCCCATCACTCACACAGGCTTTACCACGGTTTTGCCTGCACAAGCCGATATATACTGTTCCATGTACCGTGTAAAACTAAATGAGTTTTACCAACCCATACGATGTTTCGTGTGTCAACCAGCCTGCATAGGTAAAATGAAGTAAAGCTTGTGCTTAAAGTAACCCGCACTGCGCCCGCGTGGTAGATTACGGCCCATTCCCTCTCTTAGAAAAGAGGCCTGAGTCCCAGCTGTGAGAACTTTAAAAGGCTGATAATGCTAATGCTAAAAACCTCCCACTAGTGTGAATTTTGGTTTAATGCAAAACAATACACACTGTCACAAAATGATACGAAAGTGAAAAGAAATAACAGCAAATTTAACGTTTTGATTATTATATTAACATCCACAGAAAGCTACGTTACTGCTCAACAACGTACTCCGATTAAGAAACGTGGTGTGAAAACGAAATCGATGAAGACAGTGTCCACCATAACCGATTTTGATTCAAATAACGATCGCGAAAGTTCAATTGTCGACAGATCAGATTCGCACGCCTTTAGAAATATAGTCAATATAGAAACGGTATATGATAGCAACGAAAACTTAGTCAAACTGAAGTTTCTTAAGAACAAGATTATACCAAGAATAGTCATGAATGTAATTGCGATCACGGTTCCATACCAAACACATTTGACTTCGATTACTATCAACCACGGTTTGCGAATGGATACTTTATATGAAATATCCATTATTTTACCCAATTCTCAAATAACTGAATTATGTTTTGATGGTACATTTCTTGAAAAAGCTAACTATCACATATTATTAACGCAAAATAAGTTGAAACATCTCTCTTTGGCGAGATGTACGTTAAATGATGCGGTCGTAAAAAAGATTGCAGATGAATTAATATATCCAAGTCCTGCTGCAAAAATATTATCTGCTTTAAATTTATCATGTAACCAAATCACAGATGTTGGCGCAAAGCATTTGGCAAATATGTTACGAACAAATAGACAACTTAGTTACTTAAATTTAACAGGTAATATGATTACAGACGAAGGTGGTGTTTGCATTCTTGAGACGTTACAAAAGTTTCCAGTGGAATCTCAAGAATTAATACAAAGTAGAGTCAGATATGTAGCTCACATAAAAGAGAGAAATGCTTTAATTAATAAGTTTATTATAGAGCTACAAACTGCTGCAGCCGATAAAAATACAACAAAGAAAAAGACACTAAGGAAGTGTAAACTAGCAGTTAGTCAGTCTATAAACTACAGTGATTCCGTTTTTTCGGGCCAAAATTTACAAGACAAAGCTGAATTTATGGCAGATAGGATACTAGGAGTGTCTAATGAGCCTTTTTCTCCAAACAACATTGAAGTAAAAGATGGTGTAGTCTATTGTTTGGGCAATAATACTTTGTACTATTTGAATTTAGCTTACAACAATCTTAGCTACGTTATTCTCAAGAAATTGCTTGAAGTTTTAACGATGCAAAAGCATCTTAATAGAATTCCTAGAGGTTTGATAAAAGTCGTTATTGAAGGTAACTTAATGCCTATAGCTTGTGAAGAATATAGAAAGATTGATAATTTACTCGAAACAGTTACAAACAAGCAACATCATATTAAGAAAAAAAACTGAAAGTGTACTAAAAATTTAGCATTTGCCTGCAAAACAGATACAGAGCAAACCATCGGAAAAAAAGTATTTTTTTGTAAATAGCCTTTAATTACAAAGGTTATTTACAAAATTACAGTTATTGTAGCCTATTAAGTGATAGCTATTTCCTGTGTGCATCTGGATTGAGGGCCCATTTTTTAAATCCTTACGGAACGAAATAAAATTTACAGGGAATTTAGTTAAAAATTAGTAAAACGTAAAGCAATGACTCATAAATTTCTTAAACGTAAATTAAAAATGTTATGATTAAATAACGTGGGCCCTCAATCCAGACGCTTGCATAATGACGCATAGTCTAAATCTCGGAAAGTACTATGTCTGGGTAAATAATTTTTATTTAGGAATTTAGTTAAGAATTTCTTAAATATTTTAAGAAATTCTCAAATCTGTAGAATATCACATTACAGATTTATGGCGATTTATCTTGGGCCCTCAATTCAGCAATGTCATTTTTAAAGAATCTGCAAAAACTTAATTTATTTGACGAAATCCGTCATACGATTTTAATAATATTTTAGTTAGATATCTCTATGAATTAGTAAAAAAGAAATAATGACCCAAAAGTTAATCGATAAAAAGTAAATGAGAGTTGAATTTTACTGAAACGTCTGAACTGAGGGCCCAAGATTTTCGGCTTTATTAACTAGACTTTCCCTCATTGATTAAAGCAAAGAAGATTGAGGTTTTTAACTATTTTTTAACTAAATCCTGACGTGTCGTCCGTTTTTCTAAATGCTATATTTTAAAAGAAAACCGATTTTTAATTTTGTATGGGAGAAAATTTTGTAGGGTGTCCATACTGTTCATCATATCTATACATTTTGTAAAGCGTAGACTAAAATTCTTATATTTGCAGATAAAAGTATTCAATTTCTACGATGATCTTATTTGTTTTTGTATTGTCCTAGATGCCTAAAGCAAATAAATAAAAAAGTTAAGAAATGTTAAATAGAAAAGTTAACGTTGCTTTATACGTTCAATACGTTCAAAAGCGGTCGAATTGATGTGATGAAAGATTTGACTCAGTCTGGTAGGCCAACAACGTCTTCAACTGCAACGAAGAAAACAGTGACTGAAAATCCTCTTTAGAATTTGAAAGAGATAGCTGCTGAACTTTCTGTGTCTCAATCGACCCGTATAGTTTGAAACAATCACATCCGTAAGAAACATGTCGCCGGCCCAGAAGACCTAAATTTTCTCTAAAAACTTAATCGCATATGAGCCGGGCTGAGGACGATTCGATTCCAGCCTTGAAAGAGCACACTTTGAGAAGGATAAAATTCAACATTTTGTGTATTTCCCGTGACTTTCTTGAAAGAATAGTAAAATACCAATAAATAAATCTTTACTCGTTTTTCTATCGTATTGGTTATTATAGCTATCCAGTATTGTTCTACTGCTGTGCAAGAGCCATCCACTCTTTCTAATGGTCTCAGTTCCTTACTCACATTCCATTTCTTAAGAAAGACATCCAGGACGGTTGGCAAACCTTGAGTTTTGATTTTTGGATGTTAGTCAAAGACCAAGTCTGTATACAATAGGTCAAATGAGTAGAATACACGTGTCCATAAGCTTACGCTTCAGTGATTTCCTTCATAGACCAGTAACTTTTTCAGGTATTTTCTGTTCGACCCGTTATTTCTTTGTCCAATTATGTGGCCCAGAAAGGGACTACTTGGCCCAAGTAGATAATAATATATTCTGGAACGTATTGTATATTCTGTCCGCCTACGTGTATGTTCCTTTTGGAGCTGTTGGTTATGATTTTGGTACCTTCAACATGTTTACATTTAGTCCAACCAGCATTTGCTCTAGTCCTGTGGCTGTAAGAGAGAACAGCACAATATTATCAGAGAAACGCAAATTAGTTAACTTGCCGATGACAATGCCCTTCTCTTCCCATTCGACTGCTAATGTCTGAAAGAATTGGTGAATAACTTTGAGGACAATGGGACGCCCTGTATGACTCCCCTAAGAGTTTTAAACATAGGATCTAATCTCTCTAACTTGCTGGAAGTATGTGTGGATTCTATTTTTGTGTTGCTAAGGGAATTGAATATTGCTGAGTGTGTGATGCTGTTAAAAGCGTATTGGTTGAGTATTTCTAAACATTTTTTGTTCTTCAAATTAGGAATATAGTTCGTCAAAAAAAAATATACGGTTGTCACGAATACAAAAAAATACCCAAGTATCAAAGATTTTTTTTCCTTGTATGACAGTAATACCATATTCAATATTTTTTAATTTGACCTCATTTTCTCAGGTCGCGCTTTCGTTAGACAGACTCTATAATGTTTATAATACTTGTTTATCTATTTTGACTTTTGACTATTGTGACTTAAATTCTGATTTGGACTTTAATCACAGAAGAAGTGTAACAGGTAAGTAACACGTTAAGGTCCTTGCTTCCATCTAGTGCTGTAAAACAGTAACCGTTTACAATTTTATGACATTTCTTTCCCTCAGGAGCATGTTCGATACAACAATTACGATCAAACACGTTTTTTTTTATTATTTATTTATTTATTTAAACTTCATGTACAGTAGTGGTACATAGGCGGACTTAATGCAACAAGGCATTCTCTACCAGTCAACCTTTGGGTTAAAAAAGAAAACACTGTGGTGTGGTGGGTGTGGTGGTGTGTGGTGTTGTGGTGTGTGGTGTGGTGGTGGTGTGGTTATTGATATAAACTAGTGCTTGACTGCGATCCAACCTGGTAGCAAACAGTGACGCAATCGTTGATGGTGAGGCGCACTAGTTTATTGAGAGCCTATTCACTCAAGCCTCGAAGACATCTAAATTATAATCGGAAGGGAAGACCGCAGCAGGCAAATTGTTCCAAATCCTCGATGTACGTGGTATAAACGACGAAGCAAAACGCTTAGTCCGAACCGTAGAGGTTTCAACAACGTAAGGATGGATACTCGTCGTACGTCGAACTTAACATAATTACCGCTTTATAAATAAATCTTATAAGTTATTAAAGTATTTAATTTGACGGCGAAGAAGAATAGCTTTTTTTGTCTTCGGTGAAATTTGTTGTTGAAAACAGAAATATTGTTCTGGATTTTTTTTTTAGTATTCAATAGGTAGTTATTGGGTTGTGGCAAAAATATAATTTGCCTAGGACTATTACAAAGGTAGATAAATAAATACATAAACTTCTATTTTATCAAATCGGTGCTGTCCCTCTAACTTTTTTAAAACAAAAAAGCTTATACACTAATAAAAATGAGTAATTTAAGTATATAACTTATTCTATTTCATAGAATATTAGTTTTGCTATTAATATATAGCACATTTTATAACATAATTAACGATTATTATTACTGAGAGGCACAAACGTACTTGTCTTGCAAAATGTTCTCATTTCGCTGGACAAAAGTAATTTACACCTAACTTTACATCGACTAGTCCGACAGCGTCCCCACCCCAATTTTATTTCCCTCGTGAGTGTGTGCTAGTGCGCAGTCAGAACGGATGTGTGTCAAATCGCTGCATATTCCCGCCAATAACATAAGTACGCCATTTCAGTTGCCCCCGGACAATTATTTTATATTATCGGTGGTTGCATTTTTCTAGTGTAATGAATAGTTTTATTATTGTTATTTGGTTCTAACAGAGGTAGTAAGTTAATTAGCTTCATCGACTGTTATTGAATTTATCCTAGATATTATGCATTATTTCTAATTTTCTAAAAAGTGTGTTATTTCTCATGTCGCTGTTCCAACGATGTGATAATTTACACCGAAATGATACGAAAAATTCAATCGGTGTCTTATATCTAATATCGGTGTTTCGATTCATGATCAACGCACAGTTTTGTCACATCGGTGGATTGCTTTATCATATCGGTAGATCATTTTATCATCTCGGTGAGTCGTTTTATCATATCGGTAGATCCCGTGTCATTTCGTTAAGTATACAAAGAAACAATGGAACATACAAACATACATATATTATATACATACATACATACAAACATTCATACATACATACTTACCTACATAGATTACCAAAATCATTACCACGACACCACTGGGTAGTAGATGTGGCCTCCCCTAAAGATACATTATACATCTTTTGATAAACAATAATAATAATTGTTAAACCTAGAAGGCTATAATTTTATAAGTGTACACACGGCAAAACAATTAGCTGGATCGTCCACAGTAATAAATATGTGTTGTGCAATTTTAACCTATAAAATATATTATAAAAGATTTTTGTTTTTTTTTATACTTCATTTTAATAAAGACAAAGAAAAAAAAAAAACTTTTTAAAATTCTCAGTACCTATAGTGAATATAATAAAAATTAGAGAAGAAAGTAAATATAATAAAATAGATATATAATTTCAAAAAATATATTTTAATTGGATTTCTAAGAACTCAGTTCTCTTTGGATGTGATCTACTTATATAAGACCCTCAGTTCAGGTCTTCAGTTCTAAGTCACCCTTCTAAAAATATATAGGCACCTACTAACTATTTCCTTTTTGATGTCAAAGGTGGATAGATTATCATATCGCTGGATATGTATGTCAGTTCGGTGGATAAACTTATCATATCGGTGTACAGAAAAAATAATCGGTGCCGGTTTGTCATACCGGTGGAAACCAGAATTCAAACTGAATTTTCTCCTTAGTCTTAAATGATACGTTGATGATATTAAATTTAGGGATATTTAATATCCTAAAGATTACATAAAACCTGAAAAACATACAACAAAAATATAAATGAAAAAGTTCACCGATATGACAAAAAAAATGGCATTTGTTGAAATTCACCCATTTGCTTTAGGCATCTAGGACAATACAAAAACAAATAAGATCATCGTAGAAATTGAATACTTTTATCTGCAAATATAAGAATTTTAGTCTACGCTTTACAAAATGTATAGATATGATGAACAGTATGGACACCCTACAAAATTTTCTCCCATACAAAATTAAAAATCGGTTTTCTTTTAAAATATAGCATTTAGAAAAACGGACGACACGTCAGGATTTAGTTAAAAAATAGTTAAAAACCTCAGTCTTCTTTGCTTTAATCAATGAGGTAAAGTCTAGTTAATAAAGCCGAAAATCTTGGGCCCTCAGTTCAGACGTTTCAGTAAAATTCAACTCTCATTTACTTTTTATCGATTAACTTTTGGGTCATTATTTCTTTTTTACTAATTCATAGAGATATCTAACTAAAATATTATTAAAATCGTATGACGGATTTCGTCAAATAAATTAAGTTTTTGCAGATTCTTTAAAAATGACATTGCTGAATTGAGGGCCCAAGATAAATCGCCATAAATCTGTAATGTGATATTCTACAGATTTGAGAATTTCTTAAAATATTTAAGAAATTCTTAACTAAATTCCTAAATAAAAATTATTTACCCAGACATAGTACTTTCCGAGATTTAGACTATGCGTCATTATGCAAGCGTCTGGATTGAGGGCCCACGTTATTTAATCATAACATTTTTAATTTACGTTTAAGAAATTTATGAGTCATTGCTTTACGTTTTACTAATTTTTAACTAAATTCCCTGTAAATTTTATTTCGTTCCGTAAGGATTTAAAAAATGGGCCCTCAATCCAGATGCACACCTATTTCCTTAAGTTTTAAGTTTTATTATTAGGGTTTTTTTCAAATTAAATAGCTCGAATATCGTAAATGTCCCATTTGGAAATCGTTTATGCAATTTTATTGTTAAAATACTTCTAATTTTTTTAAGGCTATCTATTTTTAGACTTAGGCATTTATTTTAAAGTGGTCATTAATTTTAGACTAGCATTATATTTGTGATACTATTATTTGAAAGTTGTCACTAATTTTAGATTAGCTTTATAGTTGAGATACTTTTGTGGTAATTTATCTTAAAATAAAAAAATGGCGATTACTATTGCTTTATATTTTTTTCATCATTATCATCATCATTTCTGCAGAAAGAAGTCCACTCCTGGACATAAGCCTTCCCCAATTATCAACTCAATGAACCATCTTATGCGTCTTGCCGCTATCTAATTATAAACGTCATAATGGCTGGACTAAGTCTTGTATTAGAATGATTCTACCATGTACATTTAGTACACTTTTGTACTATTTTGTACCCGTCCTGTGGTGCTATTCTCTAAGAAAACGCAGCGCTGTTTGACGTTGCCGCAACGTCGAACATACAAATAGGATACATTGAATTAACAATCCAATGTATAGGTCCGTTAGGTTGACAATCCAATGTATCCTATTTGGGTGTTCGACGTTGCGGCAACGTCGAACAGCGCTGCGTTTTCTTAGAGAATAGCACCACTGAAACTGTTGTACCTTACACGGTATAAACGGAATTTCACAATAACCATGGCCCCGCCATTATAATGCGTTATAATGGCGGGACCATGCTTGTACTCCAAAACTATAACGAATTTCATCATTCTGATCAAACTAGTATTTTGTACCTGGTTTAGTACCTCCGAAAATCTACAGTAGGTGACGGAGATCTTAGTAGTTTTTTTACAATAATAATTTTTAATTGTTGACACTTGCTACGTCTGAATAGTTTGACGAGCAAAAATACTTCAAGTAAAAAGCAGCAACTACATTTCGTGCAGGCGCTTTATTGTTATTAACACAATAATTCGAGAGGATCATCAATCCACGGAAAATCTTAACACCGCGATTCAGAAAAATTACGTATTTGCAGAACGCCATCTATGGGCAAATGGATAAAACGTCCGCACAAAGCATGATAGATCTAGAGCTCTACGAATGAAAGTTGTGCTAGTGGCATTTTGCGTTTTAGTAATTTTATATTATCTCCGAAACTATATGACCAATTGACATACTGTAAATAGCAACTGTTATCTGTATGCTGTCCTTGTGATACTGAAATAATTTATATAATATTTCGTTGCTCAAATAATCAACCAAACTTAAGTATGCCGAAAAAATGCTTTTAAATGCAAATAAAGAAGTATAAAAGATAACATATAATAGATAGAAATATGGTATCGCGGACTTTTTTGTAGATATAATTAAGACGAATCAGGTTGCCATACATTGTTTTTAATTTTAAGCAACTCTCTAGGCAGCGCACGCAAATAATTTTGTTTTATGATGTATTTTTTTCCGACTTGCAAGACAAAAATTGTGATAGCTCGGTTAATGTACATGTTATAAAAATAATTTATAGCCTATAGCACTCAAGAATAATGTAGCTTTCTACCAGTGTAAAAATGTTTTGAGAGATTTGGATCATGAGATTTGGATCATGAGTTCCAGAGATTACCCCCTACATATACCCCGGTGTGGGCACCGACGTTGACACAGCAACCGAGGGCCCAGCTGAATGCGTGCCAGAGGGTCATGGCAATACGCATGGTGCGAGGATACCGAACGATTTCCCGCGAGGCGGCGACCCTCCTTGCTGGCCAACCGCCATGGGATCTGGAGGCAACAGTCTTTGCACACATGCACGACAAGCGCATGGAGATGCAACGCCGGGGCGAAACTCCGCTGCCACGACAAGTCGAGGCATGGCGGATAGAGCTCCGGCGGGATCCCATGGCGAAATGGCGTCAGTGACTATCGCAACCTCGTTCGGGGCGCGCCACAATTGGGGCGATAAGGCCCATCCTTGAGGCGTGGCTGGAAAGACCTCACGGCGTTCTCAACTTCCGCACGACGCAGGTGCTTACCGAACACGGAAAGTTCGCTAAGTACCTGTTCCGGATTCGTGCGGAGGATTCGCCCGGGTGTCGCCACTGTGCGGAACACCCGGAGGGCACGGTGGAGCACACTGTAGAGGTGTGCCCCGCCTGGGCGGAGCACCGCCGTGTCCTCGTGGGGGCGATCGGTGGCAGCGATCTCTCTCGCCGGGCCTTGGTTCAGGCCATGGTCCGTAGTGAGGAGGGATGGCAGGCGGTCGCCTCCTTCTGCGAAGCAGTAATGTTTTCCCGCCACCGTAGGCGCGGGCTTGCGGACGGCGTGCAATGGGTAGCACGCTGTCCGATCGTCCGGTAACTGACCGGACCGAGCCCATGTCATCGACGGCGCGTTCTGTTCCCGCGCGCCTCAAGGAGCTGTCAGCACACCAAAGAGACCCAGCCTGCTAACTGCAGGCAGGCAGGGTCGAAGCCTACTGGGGTCATGGGTTAACTTCCGAAAGGAATACCCGGCCCCGGCACGATAGGCTACGAAGGAACGGGGTAGGTTTTTAGTCAGTAAGAGTCTGACACTACTTCCCGCTCCGCCCAAGGGCGGGATTTGTCATTGGATGATTTTACCTACCATAAAAAAAACCGTCTTCGTTCTGAACCTTAAAACTTAGCCATGCTTAGCCATAGCACAACTTTTCAGGCCTAAATCCAGCTAGCTCTGAAATAAGTTTTAAATCGACGAGGTTTGTAATAGGATCTAACAGAAGTCATTTGAATGGTATAAAAGTGTGGCATAGCCAAGATATGGGGCGGTAGCTTTCTGGGTATTTTTTTTTAATTGACATAATCTAGTGTTTGACTGTGATCCCACCTGACGGTCAGCTGGTGATGCGCACTAGTTTATTAAGAGCCTATTCACTATAGCCTTGCAGCCTAGCTCCTAGGTAAATGGTTCCTTCTATGTGCGCGGTATAAAAGACAAAGCGTATCGCTTAGTCCGGACCGTAGAAGTTTTAATAACGTAAAGGCGGATACTCGCCGCCGTACGTCAGTTATTCGACGGTAGAAAGGAGATGGCGGAATCAAGTCATGCAATGCCCGCGCACATCCTCCCAAAATGGATCCTGTAAAATATCGGAAGGCTGCCTGCTACCTAACGCCTGTGCTCAGGGTTTTGGACTTAACCAAAACTGGATCACCAATTAGACTCTTCGCACACTTTTCACACCGAGTCTAAAGCTGCTAGATGATATTTTGCAGCACCAGTATGATGCGCCAGTTGTTTTTGTGTCAGACTTTCGATCGTAGAGGGTAGACGGATCCAAAGTATAGTGCTCCGCTGGCCGACCGCAGGTAATTAGAAGCCCAATTAGTGTGGCAGCCACACACCTAAGGCTGCCCGCCAACTGCAATAAAGCCCAGAGTCCGTAGCATCCCACTAGCCGTCAACCAGCTCGGTGAGGCCACCCATCGAGCCATTTTACGGCGAGTGGCAGTTTTTTAAAGTGAGAAACCATGTAATGTCTTCTCCCGCTCTTGGGCGTGTCAGACTGTTACGGTTACTACACTCTAACAGCCCGTGAGAAAATGTGTGAGATGAAGGATTATTATGTTGTGTAAATATATTGGCATGATCCTGGCAACCCATGCCATAAAAACTAGAAATGTAATGGACACACACAAACGGATACTCTCCGACGCGACCGTGCATCAGTTCTACAAACCACTAACGAAAACTATACCAACTTGAGAAACATTACAAGAGTGACACTCTGCACTAAAAAGATTGACAGCGCCGAAACGCAATACTGTGACGCAACGATGCAACAATAGATATAAAGCACATAGCGGCGCACTGGGTAACGTCGAGGCAGATGAAAAAGCTAGAACGGGATCTGTTACGGTGATGTTCGGGACCGAACCCATTGTACCGGTCCCCTATGGTCAGCAGCGTAGAGCGCTGGTCGTTCTCGACTCTAGGATTCAGGCAGGCCAAGAAGGCCATGCTAAACCTCAACAAAGGCCTTACAAATAATCTCATGCGACTGGAAACTTTGGCATAGGGACCCTCACTGGACACGGCACACTGAATAAGCACATCCACATATTAGGCATCACAGACAGTCCCCTGTGTAGAGCATGCTTGGAGGAGGAGGAGGATAAATGCACAGCTGCACAGGTGTCACAAATACACGCATACACAAACCTCAGGATCCCCAAACTCCCTCACAGATGCCCTGAGAATCCTAAAAGGCCTAATCAGTTTTTGGAGAGAGGTGAGTTGGTTGAAATAAGCCCAATAAAGGTTTTGGCCGCCATAGACCACGTACAATGTTCTGCATCGCACTAAGTGCGGAAACCAAACTCGTACTGAACTAAACTGATGGTTACCTGATTACCTGGTTGCCTGAGAGGGCTTCCATGCACCCCAATGCTGACATCCGACCTACTTACTAAATACTTAAATCAAAAAATCTACCAAACAAAAAAACTTTCTTCTTTTTGACGTTTAACAGTCATAATTCGACATTAACAGTTTATAGATGTAATTTATCATATTTTATTTATTAGCGTATTTTTATCTTCGATTATTTTATTGCTACTAATACATTTTGAGAAGTGTTCCTTCTGTTATTTTGAAATGAGCGCTTGCACCATTGATAGGCCAAAGCCATCCGACTTTGACAAGTTTTTACCATGGGTTTGCGCAGAGTACAGCATTGATGCTGATATCATCATTAATAGAGTCTTTCAGAGTAAGTTGTAACTATCTGTAACTACTGTCAAAGATCTACGAATAACAACCGGGATAACGGTTTTACGTGCTTTCCGAGGTACGCACGGGGTGTCAGTAATTTTCGAGATAAACTTAAAAAAGTACCTACATATTGATTGAATAATTCACATTGTTACTTGTCCTGTTTTGAATCTGCAACCTCATGTATGATAGGAGGGTGCCGATTACATCTCATCACAAGCACTTAAAAGTGTATAAACGGGTAAAATCACACAAATCAATCGCAAATCGCCGAATGGGTTAAAAAAGAATATTAAAATATTAAAACCCAATAGCGCTTTTTACCCGATCAGATCTAAACCTAGAATCCCTGGCACAGCAGTCGAACTTAAGACAATGAGACCATCCAGGCAGTTGGGCAGTATAAATGGAAAATTTTTGTACTTTTCGTAAACCCGACAAACTGCGTAACAGTTTGTCAGCGGGATTAGAGTTTGTTTGTAAAATATTATGGGGAAGGCCTATATGCAACAGTGGACGTCATTTGGCTGAAATGAATGTTTCTTGTTATACTTCAGATAGCAAAGATACTACGATAGGTCTAAGTTGTACCGGAGTCTGACTTATAGATGATCTTACTTTAGTCATACGACTCTGTACTTCTGTTATGGCGTGACTTAACTATGACAGAATAAAAATAAAACATGTCTATCGATGTATAACAACACGATAGCTATTTTGTTGTTATTTTTCTAGTATTAACGACAGCAAAGTTAAAATGTAAAAATTTTACAGAGCCATACATGAATGTTATTTCAAAAGATGGCAAACTGCTGCCTCCAAGCGACAAGAAACTTCAAAAACAACGAAAAAGGTCGGTGAAGGTGCCGTTTTTAATGCCATCGTTTTCTGATTCTGATACCGTGGATAGTAGTAGTACATCAGACGAAACATCTGTGAACAGCAACCTGACTAAAGTCATGATAGAAACAATTTACGATATCGATGACAACTTAGTGGAACTAAAATTTCTCAAAAACAAAACTATACCAAGAAAGGTCATGCAATTAATAGCACTAACACTTCCGTACCAAAAATATTTGACCTCAATTACTATCAACCGCGGTTTATGCATGGATACTTTATACGAAATATCTAAATTGTTACCCAATTCTCAAATAACTGAATTATGTTTTGATGATACATTTCTCGACAAAGCTAACTATCACATATTGTTAACACAAAATAAGTTAAAACACCTCTCATTGGCTAGATGTATGATTAATGACGATGTCGTGAAAATGATCACAGATCAATTGAAAGAGCCATGTCCTGCTGCGAAAGTATTATCTGCTTTAAACTTATCAAACAACAGAATCACCTATACTGGTGCAAAGTTTATAGCTGATATGTTACGAACAAACAGACAACTCTGTTACCTGAACTTAGCGGGTAATATGATTGCAGACGAAGGTGGTGTTAGCATTCTTGAGATGTTACAAAAGTTTCAAATGGAATCTCAAGAATTAATAGAAAGTAGAGTCAGATATGTAGCTCACATAAAAGAGAGAAATGCTTTAATTAATACTATTATGAAAGAGCTACAAACTATTGCAGCTGATAAAAATTTAACAAAGAAGAAGACAATAAGGAAGTATAAACTGGCGGCTAGTCTGTCTATAAATTACAGTGATTCAGTTTTCGAAACCCAAATTATGCAAGAAAAGGCTGAATTTATGGCTGATAAGAAATTAGGACTGTTTAATGAGGCTTTCTCTCCAGACAACACTGAATGTCAAGACGGAGTTGTGTATTGTTTGGGCAATAATACCTTGTGCTGTTTGAATTTAGCTTACAACAATCTTAGCTATCTTAGCCTCCAAAAATTGCTTGAAGTTTTAAAGATGCAAAAGTATCTTAATAGAATTCCTAGAGGTTTGATAAAAGTCGTTATTGAAGGTAATTTAATGCCTATAGCTTGTGAAGAATTTGAAAAGATTGATAATTTACTCGAATCAGGTACAAAAATCATAAGAAGTAAATCTGAAAGTCTATTAAAAAAGAAACATTTACCTGTAAAACAAAATAAACCAGGAAAATAAGAGATATTTTGTGAATAGCATAGTCTGTAATTACAGTTAATTTAGCTTATTAAGTTATCCCATAATATGTTTTAAGTTTTATTATTAGATTTTTTTACAAATTAAATAATTCAAATATCTCAGTATCAAAATATGTCCCGTTTGGAAATCGTTTATGCAATTTTATTATAAATGTTTCTATTTTTTTAAGGCTTGACATGTATTTTTAGACTTAGGCATTTATTTTAAAGTGGTAATTAATTTTAGATTAGCATTATATTTGAGATACTATTGTGGTAACTTAATTTTAAATATAAAAAAAATGCAATTAATTACTTGTGTTTTACATTTTTTCATCATTATCATCACACAAGCGTATGGTTCTTTGTATGAGTGGGTAAAGAATCATAGAAAAAGGGCATCCTACGGATGTAATATATCTGGATTATGAAAAAGCATTTGATTGTGTCCCTTTACGAACAGGGTAGTTTTCAGTCAGTAAGAGTCTGACACTATCTCCCGGCCCGCCCAAGGGTGGGATTTGTCATTGTATGATTTTACCTACCATAAAAAACCTGCAACGTTTATTGAGCTGTACAAAACCTAAATAGAACCTCGCTTGGAAAATGTTTATGACCTCAGTTGGCGAGTAGAGTATTTTTTTTTTAATTTTATTTCTCCTCACAAAAACATGACCATATGCAATACCATATGATAGTACATAATTTTATAAATTCAATCAACATAATATAGGAACTTTTTTTCAGTCAAGTGAACGTGTGGATGCCTTTTTTTAAATATGACACCAACTGTCAAAGAAGGGCAACAAAAATGGTCTGAACCATTCGCAACCTATCATACGAAGAACACCTTAAAGAATTTGGCCTTAGCAAACGGCCCTGTGCATTTTGTAATCATCAGATGCCTGCGATCCTCACCAGGCTATCAATCCATACTGTGGGAGGTCTTCCAACGTTGCGTCTTCCAGTGTGCAGTCGTACCTCTAGAATCTTTCGGCCCCATCAACCATCTATTCCTCGAGCAATGTGCCCACTAGCCATTTAAGTTTAACCATTGTATTCATCTTCACGCCCATGAAGGTTTTTCTGAAATCCACCAGGTTTCAGCGATCATATTTGGAAAACATGGTAGCCTTTGTTTAAACTGGTATCAGATTTTTTAACCTCTTGACTATCCGTAATAATTGTAAAAGGTTTCCAAATGACAGCTTGGGCCAAGGCTTAACGTTATTTTTGAGACACGGAGGAGTATTGCCATCCATAACTGCCCCTCCTAGCCAAGTTACTATCGTTTCGTTAAGCGCGAATGCTTGGAGTTGGCCACGCCCCATAGTTCCTTTGTTCTCACGTCATCTCAACGCTCAGTCACGTGGTCATAACAAAGGAATTGGGGACGTGGCAAACTCCAAGCGTTAACGCTTAACGGAAAGATCGTTACTTGGCTAAGGGGGCTGGTCTCAGCGAGCGTTGTTTGATCTAAGAGATCATTCTGTGCTATGTCTACTGTTATCAAAATCTCTATGAACTTCTCCAAAAATAAAACGCCCTACAGCTGGTCCAAAATCAGTTCACTGCTAAATAAATAGTATAATATACAGAAAACTATTATTATCTATAGATAGGCTTGACCACTATCACACCTGAGGTAAGCGACGATGCGTTTGATGATGGAGCATTACTTGCCTTCAAGTAACCTATTCAGTCTTGCCTGAAAGATCCTCAGATGCAATCAGGAAACACAGATTCTGGCAAGGCTCCGTAGGGGTACTGTACCCATCGCCGTCTTTGATTTAAGTCCATCGTCAATAAAGTGTGGGAGTTTAAACCTTGCTGCAGCAAAACTTAACTTACTCCAGGCATGACTCCAGGTGTAAATCCAGCTAGCCCTGAAATGAGTTTTGGATCGACGAGGTTATAGGATCTAACAGAAGGTATTCAGACAGCTTAAAAGTACAGCAGAGGCAAATGAGGCGGTAATTGATATAAACAAGTACTCGATTGCGATCATGATAAGCAGTGATGCAATCGTTGATGGTCAAGCACACTAGAGCCTAGTCTAGTCAAGAAGATGCCTAAATTATAATCAGATGGGAAGACTGCTGCAGGCAAAATGTTCTAGTCCTACGATGTACGTGATATAACGACGAGGCGATCGTGTTTTCCCTGGTCTAAGACAGCCTTTGATTTCCTCTAAAGACGAAGCAAGATGAAGTATTTATTTATTTATTAAAACTTCATGCACAAACATTGATCTTCAGTGTTTGTGCGGCGTCTCTCCACAAACCATGTCCCACCTTCCATCCTGCAACACGTGCCCTGTTACCTGTTCCCTACGTGATCAGTCACGTATGGACCTAATGACAGCATCAGTGGACGGCATTGCCGTGGCCAAATACTTGGGCCAGGCAAGAAATTTAATTAATTTTGCCATCGACACGCTAAGAAGATGATGGAACCAAAGGTTATAAAGGCGGACTTAATTTCTTAGGCATTCTCTCTCTACCAGTCAACCTAGAGCAGTGAAGAGTGCAATATGGCAGGTGCATAAAAAAGAAGACTGACTCCAAAACAAGGATTTTATATATCCTAGAGACAAACCCAAACGCATACAGGGTGTTCTAACGACATGTCATCTACACCTTGAGTCCCTACATCCCTACTGGTCCCTACCACAGCTTACTAATATGTAGCAAGCTAGTCCCTACCTTACCAGCGGGCCTTAAAACGCCACATAAGCAATTCATCTAGAGCAAATCATATTCCGAATTCCTAACAGATCATAAGCCATAAGCGTCTAATGTTCGTAAAATGGTTGGCACAAATTAGTCAAATCATACTCAATTCACTGTATATCAGAATCATATTCCTTGTAAATAATGCCGTATAAAAAAAATATGATTCATATTATGATTCTGCAAAACTGGCCTTTCTAGACCTGCAGGTCAGCTGTTGAATAGCAAATGCTGATGTTACTTAAAATAGGTTGTAGGTATATGGATTCGCAGGTGATAAAGTAGATCAATCAAGCCAAGCCAAGGGTTTTAAAGGTTTGACATTCAAAAGGAGCAGATGTCTTATCGTAACGTGTTAAAATGTTAGGCGTACCAGTGAGAAAAAAGGATGGAGCTATAAACAGTAATTTAGTTTTGGTCATGAAATGGGTCGCGGTACTCCGTTTGTCAGTGCGCGGTGGCGGAACGGTGTCGGCGCGGGGGGGCCCATCATATACAGGAGCCTCTGGGATGAGTTGTGTCTAAGTGTTGCTAGCGGTTCGCTGGTGAGTTTGCGAATAGTGTTGCAAGCCTCTTACTGTTGTAGGTAATGTGAGTTTCATAGAATACTTTGTTTTTTCTTGTCGTCGCTGGTTCACAAACTAACCAGCGACGACAAGAAAAAACGATGTATTCTATACACAGTTTTTCTCCAGCTTCAGTTCAAATATTCGTACGCTATTAGAGCAGCTCAGCGTATTATTGGGATATGCCTTTTTTAAGTGGGATATCATCCAATGGTTGGGTCTCTTGATCCATCGTGAGCACGTAAGACGTCACAATGATTTTTGGTATTGAGCATATACCCTTCGATATTGATCGAGATTACACTGGCTGATTTGCTGTTTGGCCCCGCGAAGGGTCGAATTGAGCTTTTATTGATCATTGTGTTGAAAGGATTAAGCAATCAATAAAAGTCGATTGCCTAAGGTGTGTCTGACATAACAGAAGTTCAGATTGCGTTTTTTAGGGTAGGGTATCATCTAATGTCTTTTAAACCCGCCAACGCGGAGCGGGAGAGCTTTTGCGTTCCAGGACCATAGGTTTCTCTTTCGAAAGTAAATCCATGGCCCCAGTAGGTTTCGATCCTGCTGGGCCGAAAACTTTGCTGACTTCTCTTTAAAGCGCGCACGGAACACTACGCTCCATCGACGATCCGGGCTCTGTACAGACGATTACTGGACGGCCGAGTGGCGAGCGTGGCTCTTCATCCGCAAGCCCACACCTACGGTGGCTGGATATTGGGGTTGGGGACCTGGCGAACCTGGCGCCTCAAGTTCTTCAAGATGGTGATCGGAAATGCGCCTTCCCGCCTTCCATACACCCCAATGCTTACAACCGACCTACTTACTATATACTTCTTAAATCAGGACAGCTAACAAACCTTGTCATACATATGAAAAAACTTTCTTCTTTTAGACGTATATTAGTCATTGTTTGTCATAATTTTTAATTAACGGTTTATAGATGTGATTTTTCATAATTTGTTTCTTATGTTTTTATCTTAGATTATTTTATTTGTCTGTTATTTTGAAATGAGCAATTCTACCATTGACAGGCCAAGGCCAACCGATTTTAACACTTCGATCCACAACTACCCAACTTGTTCATACAAAAGTAGACTCTAAACATCGTAATTAAGGCCTATAGTGGCGTGGATGTGAGAGGACACCGGTGTCCTCTGAGCTAGGACAGATTAATAAGTTTTTACCATGGGTTTGCACAGAATACAACGTTGATGCTGATATCATCATTAATAAAGTCCTTCAGAGTAAGTTTACCATTTTCTTTCTTTTTTATTGATATAAACTGGTGATGGTTGATGGTGAGGCGCACTAGTTTATTAAGAGCCTATTTACTCTAGCCTTGCAGACACCTAAATTATAATCGAACAGGAAAACCGCAGTAGGCTAACTGTTCTAGTCCTCCGATGTACATGGTATAAATGACAAGGCAAAACGCTTAGTCCGGATTGTAGAAGTTTCAACAACGTAAAGCTGCATAATCGCTGTACGCCCAGGTTATCCGATGGTAGGTTGGTAAATGAGATTTCTTCAATAAATCTTATAATATTAGATAATTAACATAGTCCTTCTCACTTTTGTTACAACCTTCATTGTAACCTATAAGCGTATCATCATCTGCCTAATCTTTTGCCAACTACATAGCTTGGGGAGATCTTCCAGCCTAACCAGATGCAACAGATTCCTGCGTTTTATAAGAAGCAACTATCAGACCTGCACATTCCAGTTACAGCAGAACACGATGCTCCTTGGATAGGCTGATGATCAGACTTTCTGGCGTCTTGCTACCTGTGACGACTGTCAAAGATCTATGAATGACGACGGGGACCAACGGCTTTACGCGTCTGAGACACTGGGTGTCAGTAGTGTCCTAGATAAACTTAGAAAAGTACATATGTATGTTTACACATTTCGAAGTCACGTTGGTTGTGCCACTTGACCAGTTTCAACCTCATGCATAAGAGGAGGGTGCTATAACACCTGGCCTTCAAAACAAAACCTTTAAAGTTACGCCAAATTGCCAAATGGGTAAAAAAATATTACTATTTCGTAAAAATCATACAAGAGTGTGCAGCAACACACATCAGTTACGTCTTTGCTAGCAAGTGACTGATCAGTGACTTCACAATGATCCGAATTAAGATTTTTTTTAGGTGGGAAAATCATCTAATGACATCTCTCGCCCTTGGGCAGAGCGGACGATAGTGTCAGACTTTTACCGACTAAAAACACAATCCGGTTTTTTTTGTTGACTTTCATAACAGGGCCGAAACTTTCTTTCAGAAGCATACCTTCGGCCCTGCTGGGCTCACACGGTTTGATGACATCTCCTTGAAGCGCGCGTGTAATGATACGCGCCATCGATGACTTGGGCCCGGTCCGGTTACTGGACAGTCGGCCAGCGAGCTACCCATTGCTCGCCAAGTACACAGGAGTTGGAAGGCCTCCTACAATGTGGATCGATGACCTGATAAAGGTTGCGGGAATTCTATGGATGCAAGACGCACAGGACCGTTCATTGCGGCGATATTTGGGGAAGGCCTATGTCCAACAGTAGACGTCTTCGGGCTAAAATGTTGATGAAATGATGATAAGTCTGAGTTACAAATGACTATTCTTCTGTCATATAAATCTGTTCTTTTGTTATGATGTGATCCAGCTATAGTAGGACAAGGAAACACCATAATAACTATTATATGTTGTTATGTATTAATTGGCATATCAATGCATAACAATATAATAGTTACTTTGTTATTTATCTAATATTAACAACAACTTTAATATGTACAAATTTACAGAACCGTACGCGAATGTTGGTACTAGTGAGAAAGGTAGGAAACAAAGCAAAAAATTAAGCATTAGAATAAAAGCGGTAAAGGAACCGTTCTTAGTGCCATCGTTTTCTAATTCTGATATGGAGGAAAGTACATCACAAGAAAAAAATGAGATCAGCAAAGAAACTAAAGTCATGATAGAAACAATTTACAATAACGATGATGACTTAGTCACACTGAAATTTCTCAAAAATAAAACTATACCAAGGAAGGTTATGCAAGTAATCGCACTCACAATTCCGTATCAAAAATATTTGACTTCAATTACTATCAACGGTGGTTTATGCATGGATACTTTATACGAAATATCAAAATTTTTGCCCAATTCTCAAATAACTGAATTATGTTTTGATGGTACATTTCTCGAAAAAGCTAACTATCACATATTGTTAACGCAAAATAAGTTAAAACACCTCTCATTGGCTAGATGTACGATTAATGATGACGTCGTGAAAATGATCACAGATCAATTGAAAGAGCCATGTCCTGCTGCGAAAATATTGTGTGCTTTAAATTTATCAAACAACAAAATCACAGATATTGGAGCGAAGTATATAGCAGATATGTTGCGAAGAAACAGACAACTCTGTTACCTAAATTTAGCGGGTAATATGATTACAGATGAAGGTGGTGTAAGTATTCTCGACATATTGCAAAAATTTCCTATGCAGGCCTCAGAAGTATTAGAAGGCAGATCTGGATACGTGGCTTACTTGAAAAAGAGATATAATTTGATCCAAACATTGATTAAAGAACTCGAAGGTGCTGCATATGACAACACAAATAAAAAAAAATCGCTTAAGAAAGGGAAATATGAAAATCAATCTATGCAAAACATAGGTTTGAAGAAACCACTTACAGAACTAGGAGTTGAAGCCCAAATTATAAAAGAAAAAGCTGAAGTGTTGGCTGACGCTAGATTGGGGATATTTAATGAACCTTTTTGTCCAAATAACACTAAAACACAAGATGGAGTTGTGTATTGTTTGGGTAATAATACCATATGCTGTCTTAATTTCGCTTACAACAACCTCACATATACTAGTCTCAAAAAAGTGCGTGAAGTTCTATTAACGCAAAAAGCTCTTGACAGAATTCCTAGAGGTTTGATCAAGGTCACAATTGAAGGTAATTTAATGCCTGTAGCTTGTAAAGAATATGAAGATATTAACAATCTAATTAAGTTAGGTTTAGAAAGTGTAATAAAATACGAAGCTTCAATTAAAAAGAAGCCTTTGGGTTCAAAATCTACACCTAGATTGTCTCATAGCAACAAATAACAGCATTTTTATCAGTTTATATTTGATTTTATGTTTTTAACGAACTTGCGTTTATTTGATATTGCTTATTCATGTATCATTTTGATATCTAATTGTAATGTAATTTTGTTTATTATGAATTTAACAACAATTTTAATGAATTATAGTATAAAAAATTTAATTGGTTTATTTTACTTTAGCATAAGTTTACTTCTTTCATTCTCCACACCATCGTGACTTGGTTAAAATTCGATTTCATGTTGCTAGTAAACGAACTTCAGTTGTTTTAGACCGTGCAGCCTGTGATACCGATTTTTTTTTAAGTCATAACTTTCAACCAACAAGAAGATTTGTGCTTTCACCACAATTTAACTAGCAGCATATAGGATTTTAAATATCAGCTTAAGTTACAAGTTTAATTTTATTTGCACAATAAACATTTAAGTCAATGAGAATTGAGCGTCCATTTTGAACAAGGTCATATAAAGGAGAGAGATACAATAAAGAATTAAGTATTGAGTATTGAACAATCTCCATGTTCTGCAATAACATCTTGTTTCCGCTATTTTTATTTGGCATTAGTATATATTTTAGATTCATGTGTTTTTCTGCAGTGTCCAACCTTTTTTCAGAACAATTTCATCATTCAGTTTCTTGATCTAATGTACAAGATTTCTATAGATATACTTTTTTTATACTTTTAATTAATTAGTACGTTATCAAGGGTTTTTTTTTATTTTATTTTTTTATGGTAGGTAAAATCATCCAATGACAAATCCCTCCACCTATCCCGTTCCTTCGTAGCCTATCGTGCTGGGGCCGAGCATTCCTTTCGGAAGTTAACCCATGACCCCAGTAGGCTTCGACCCTGCCTGCCTGCAGCTAGCAGGCTGGGCCTCTTCGGTGTGCTGACAGCTCCTTGAGGCGCGCCTACGGTGGCCGGAAATCGGGATCCGAATCCCGGCGGCGGCTGGGGTGAGCGCCCCGTTGCCTCTGCCTGATGCGATCGGCCTCCTCCTTTGCTAGCATCACTGCTTCGCAGAAGGAGGCGACCGCCTGCCATCCCTCCTCACTACGGACCATGGCCTGAACCAAGGCCCGGCGAGAGAGATCGCTGCCGTCGATCGCCCCCACGAGGACACGGCGATGCGCTGCCTAGGCGGGGCACACCTCTACAGTGTGCTCCACCGTGTCTTCCGGGTGTTCCGCATAGTGGCGACACCCGGGAGCCGTCCACACTAGACTGAGCGACTTACTACCCCTAGGTAACAAGTCTCGGATAAAAGATTTTGTTCGCTATGTCGTCTATTGGTAGTCTATTCTATTCTATTTTCCGAGTATGGTTTCCACACTTAGTCCTATGCGGACCATTTCACGTGGGCCATGGCGGCCATAATCTTTAGTAGGCTTATTCCAACCAGCCCACCTCTCTCCAGAAACTGATTAGGCCTCTCAGGTTTTTCAGTGTCAATAAGGGAGTTCGGGGATCCTAAGGTCCATGTGCGTGTATCAGTGATCCCTGTGCAGTTCAGGAGCACATGCGCAACTGTCTTCTCACCCCCAAGCACGCTCTGCACAGGGGACTATCCGTGATGCCTATTGTGTGAAGGTGCTTGTTCAGTGTGCAGTGACCAGTGATGGTCCCCGCCACCAGGCGCAGGCTGCCTCTGTCCAGTTGCAAGAGTTTTTTGGTGGGCGCTTTGTTATTATCTATTGGTAGTATGTATTTAATGTCTACTTGAGAACATCCGTTTTTTTTTTTAATAATGTTTCTGCTGATACAATGACTAGAGAATAGTGTGATTGCATGAGTCTAATATCAATATCATCTTGTTTAAAATTAACTGGTAACGTCTTTCATAGACGTAAGAAAAGAGGCAAACCATGTTATTATATTGATTGAAAGATTGAACGTTGAGAATGATGAAATGACGGCTTAGAAACTTCTTGAAAAGGCCATTTGTCTTGCACTGAGCAGCCTGCCACTGTGGAAGGTATTATGAAGCCGTAAACTATAACAATGCCTTAATTGAAATTTTAAAATTGTTTGGATGTACCGAAATTCTCGTGTAGCCCATTTCTTTTTCGTTTTGAACTGTGGTCACACTATTTCCCAATACAGAGGAATAATTATAGTAAAAATCGATTTTTGGTACAATAAAGGGTCTTTTCATTTCTTTCTTTACCTAATTAGTTGCTCTTTTTTTTTTCACAAGTATTTTGTATTTGTCTTATCTCTCATACGTTACGCGTAATTTATAGAAGAAATGAAAAAATTGAGGACTGAGGGCCCGAACTTTGTCTGCAAGTAGATTTTTTTTTTTTTTGGTGGTGGGTAAAATCATCCAATGACATCTCCCGCCCTTGGGCGGAGCGGGAGATAGTGTCAGACTCTTACTGACTAAAAACCCACCCCGTTCCTTCGTGGCCTTAGATACCAGGGCCGGGCTTTCCTTTCGGAAGCAAACCCTTGGCCCCAGTAGGCTTCGACCCTGCCTGCCTGCAGCTAGCAGGCTGGGTCTCTACGGTTTGCTGACAACTCCTTGAGGTCTGCAAGTAGATGTGATCTGTTCTTGCTTTCACGAATTTTCACAATTTATCCAGTACCTCTACCATGAGTTCTAAGCAATAGTATTCGTCGCTACTCGATATCAACGCCCTAAATATTTTGTATGGCAAATTTTGCAGCGCCTCTAGCGGTCACTTGCAGAACCAAAATTTGCCATACAAAATATTTACGGCGTCGATATCGAGTAGCGACGAATACTATTGCTTAAAACTCATGGTAGAGGTACAGTAGCCATATAGGACTTCGAATAGCAGCTGTAAGTTAATGGTTTAATTTTATTTGCATAGTAAACATTTACGTTAGTGAGAACCGAGGGTCCATTTTGAACAAGGTGTGAATAGGTTACTTCTAGCCAAGCTTGCTCAATCGTCGGCCACATCATCGCTTACCATCAGATGAGATAGTGATCAAACGCATAAATAATAAAAAAAGTTCCTCGGTAGTGGAAACACACCTACATAGCCGCTGCTAAATTTCTGCTCACATTATGACTTTTTTGCTCGAAAACTCTTTAAATTATAATGAATGCACTCTATTCTTTTTCTATAAAAAAAATTATTAAAACCATATCTTCTTTTTGACATGCACCATTTTTTCACTTAAAATAAATTCATTATTTTCAATCCTTACGCTAATTTGGATAGACAAGTTTTTTTTTTCTGAAACAATTACAAAATGGAGAGTAAAGTGAATAAAGATCATAAAACGGTAAGTTACAGGAATATTGGCTCAGAGAAAACCGAAGAAAGTGAACCAGAGGTTGTCCATCCAAAACCAAGTGACTTTGACATATTTGTACCATGGGCTTGCAGAGAATACCGCGTTGATGCTAATGTTATTGTTACCAGAGCCGTTCAAAGTAAGTTACCGATAAACTAGATCTTCATCATCATCCTCATCATTTCAACCCTCTGTTGGTCATAGGCCTACCCCAAGTGTCACCACAATTACGATCCTGTGCGTCTCGCATCCAATGGAATCACGAAACCCTTACCAGGTCATCGGTTTACCTTGTGGGAAGCCTTCCAACGCTGCGTCTTTTGGTACGCGATTGACACTAGAACCCTTCAGTCCCAACGGCCATCTGTTCTGCGAGCAATGTGTCCTGCCCATTGCCACTTAAAATAAGTTTAGCGATTCTTCGTGTTGTTTTTTTTTTTTTTTTTTGGGTAGGTAAAATCATCCAATGACGAATCCCGCCCTTGGGTGGGGCGGGAAACAGTGTCAGACTTTTACTGACTAAAAACCTACCTTTCCATTCCTTGCCTTTATCCTGGGGCCTTTGGTGACAGTCTCACATAACCTTTGGCCCCAGTAGGCTTCGGCCCTGCTGGACCCCTACAGTTTGCTGACAACTCCTTGAGGCGCGCGGGAACGGTGCGCGCCGTAGACGGCCTGAGCTCGGACCGGTCTGTTACCGGACGGACGGACAGCGAGCTACCCATTGCCCACCGTCCGCGAGCCCGCGCCTACGGTGGCCGGAAATTGGGATCGGAAACCCGGCGGCGGCGGCGGCGTGTGCGCCTTTGCCTAATGCGGTCGGCCTCCTCCTTTACTAGCATTACTGCTTCGCAGAAGGGGGCGACCGCCTGCCACTCCTCCTTGCTCCGGAGCATGGCTTGAACCAAGCCCCGGCGCGAGAGATCGCCGCCGATCGCCCCCACGAGGACACGGCGATGCTCTTCCCAAGCGGGGCACACCTCGACTGTGTACTCCACCGTGTCCACCGGGCGGTCCGCACAGTGGCGACACCCGGGCGTCGTCTCCGCACGAATCTTGTACAGGTACGGACCGAACTTGCCGTGTTCGGTCAGCACCTGCGCCAAACGGAAGGTGACGACGCTGTGGGGCCTTTCCAGCCACGCCTCAAAGAGGGGCCTTACCGCCTCGATCGTGGCGTGCCCAGCACGAGGTTGCGACAGTCGCTCTCGCCATTTCACCATGAGATCCCGCCGGAGCTCTGTCCGCCATGCCGCGACTTGTCGCGGCAGCGGAGTTTCGCCCCGACGTTGCATCTCCACGCGTAAATCATGCATGTGTGCAAGGACTGTTGCCTCCAAATCCCACGGTGGTAGGCCAGCAAGGAGGCTCGCCGCTTCACAGGACACCGTACGGTATCCGCGGATCATCCGGATGGCCATGACCCTCTGGCAGGCGGTTAGCCGGGCCGCCATCTTCGTGTTATGTTGGTAACCTTGGTTCGCTTGCGGATATCATCATTCTCGATTCGATCACGCAAGGAAACTCTTAGCATAAACTTTTCCATTGCCCTTTGGGTAACTAAGTTTTCTAATAAGTTTCTAGTTTTTCAATTACTTAGATATTTTAGACGACCAGCTTGTACCAGTGCTTCTTCCGCGTGAAAGTAGGTTTCTCCACACAAATTTTGAACCTCGGTTTCATCCGTTTTAGGGTTGAAATTAACAATTCTTTATTAGGTTTCTTTTATCTCTACATAGTAAAAAACAAAGTCGCTTCCCACTGTCTGTCCCTATGTATGCTTAGATCTTTAAAACTACGCAACGGATTTTGTTGCGATTTTTTAAGTAGGTAGATAGATAGAGTGATTCAAGAGGAAGATTTATATGTATAATACATGCATAATATATATATCACCATTGCACCCGTGTGAGAACCAGGGTTTCCGATATAGCACGTAGAATCGCCAAACTTTAATGGCAATGGGTTGGGCACATTGCACGCAGAACAGATGGCCGTTGGGGCCGAAAGGTTCTGGAGTGGCGGCCGCGTACCCGAAGACGCAACGTTGGAAGGCCTCCCACAAGGTGGACCGATGACCTGGTCAGGGTCGCTGGAGTCCGATGGACGCGAGACGCACAGGACCGGCCATTGTGGCGACGCTTAGGGGAGGCCTATGTCCGTCAGTGGCTGAAATGATAATGATGGTGACCCGTGCGAAGCTATGGCGGGTCATTAGTACATCATAAAATTAAATTCTCTGCAAAATTTCAACGTTTTAGGTTCAAAAATTTGGAAATACTACTCAGTGAGTCAAATTCAGAAGAGAGCCTTTTAGATTTACAGAAGTAACGTAATTCTTTTATACTTTAATAATAATCATTCAAATTATATTTGGATATTATTTATTTATTTATTTATACAAACTTTATGCACATAACACTGTACAAAGGCGGACTTAATGCCTTAGGCATTTTCTACCAATCGACCTTAGGGTGGTGCAAAAACTTAACGTGGTAGGTGCAACAAATAAATAGACAAACAGAGTGCCTAGTGTAATTTTATTTTTGGTGTACAAAGATAGTCTGAGTTTGGTTTACGTAAACGCGATCGACACGTTTATGACGTTCGGCGCACCGATTGGCCTACTTGAAGCTCTTAGCCAATCAGAGAGCCAAACGCGGTAAACGTTTCGATCGCATTAACGTTAAAACAACTCGCACTCAGCACACTGAAAAGAAACAAAATATTGGATAAGAGAGATAACAGTAGTTATAGTTGAGATATTAGTAGTTGATAAGGATAATTCTTCCCTTACCGTTCATTTTTTTCTGTCACTTTTTTTTTTTTTTTGGTAGGTAAAATCATCCAATGACAAATCCCGCCCTTGGGCGGAGCGGGAAGTAGTGTCAGACTCTTACTGACTAAAAACCTACCCCGTTCCTTCGTTGCCTATAGTGCCGGGGCTGAGCCTTCCTCTCAGAAAACGGCCCTTGGCCCCAGCAGGCTTCGGCCCTGCCTGCCTGCAGCTAGCAGGCTGGGCCTCTACGGTTTGCTGACAGCTCCTTGAGGCGCGCGGGAACAGGACGCGCCGTCGACGACTTGGGCTCGGTCCGGTCGGTTACCGGACGATCGGACAGCGTGCTACCCATTGCACGCCGTCCGCAAGCCCGCGCCTACGGTGGCCGGAAATCGGGATCGGAATCCCGGCGGCGGCTGGGGCGAGCGCCCCGTTGCCTCTGCCTGATGCGGTCGGCCTCCTCCTTTGCTAGCATTACTGCTTCGCAGAAGGAGGCGACCGCCTGCCATCCCTCCTCGCTACGGACCATGGCCTGAACCAAGGCCCGGCGAGAGAGATCGCTGCCGCCGATCGCCCCCACGAGGACACGGCGATGCTCCGCCCAGGCAGGGCACACCTCAAACGTATGCTCCACCGTGTCCTCCGGGTGTTCCGCACAGTGACGACACCCGGGCGAATCCTCCGCACGAATCCGGAACAGGAACTTAGCGAACTTGCCGTGTTCGGTAAGAACCTGCGTCGTGCGGAAGTTTAGAACGCCGTGAGGTCTTTCCAGCCACTCCTCAAGGATGGGCCTTATCGCCTCGATTGTGGCGCGCCCCGAACGAGGTTGCGATAGTCGCTGACGCCATTTCGCCATGAGATCCCGCCGAAGCTCTGTCCGCCAAGCCTCGACTTGTCGCGGCAGCGGAATTTCGCCCCGGCGTTGCATCTCCATGCGCTTGTCGTGCATGTGTGCAAGGACTGTTGCCTCCAGATCCCACGGCGGTTGGCCAGCAAGGAGGGTCGCCGCCTCGCGGGATTTTTTCTGTCACTTTGGGATTTTCTTTGCTGGAGCTAGTAATATTACGCTTCCAATTTGCATTCATTTTCGTTAAGACTGCGTTAACGTGCACATGACTTTTGTTTGTAAATATGATTCCTCCCCAAGGTTTGGTGGTAGGTTGTATCACGATTAATACAATAATATTTTTTTAGACCAGCTGAGTCCTTAAAAATAAGTCAACTCATAATAAAATTACAATCGCACATACAGATAGAAATTACACAAACAAATCACCAATACACATACAAATTAATTGTACAGAATGAAAACGACAAGTTTGATTTTTCACAATTGAATGTGAAGTATATTATAGTAATCGTTCGTAAACCTGCATTGTGGAATATCTCTTGTTATATATATCGCTATAAAAGCTTAAATAGTTTTATCGTCAAGAGTTGGCCAATGTAATCCCGAATCAAAATCACTAGAGAATATATTATAGATTCTTTTTTTCATTTACAGGTGTTTATATCAGTGCAGCTACTACTGCTAAGAAACAACCTCAAACTAAACGAAAAATGTCAAAGCCACCATCTTTAATTACACAAGAGAATATAGAAGATGATGGTTCAGATATCGACCAATTAATTCCGGAAGTCACCGAAAAAATAGTCAATATAGAAACAGTTTACGATAGTAACGAAAACTTAGTCGAACTTAAGATTCTAAAAAACAAGTTTATACCAAGAAAGGTCATGCAAATAATCGCGCTTACTATACCATATCAAAAACACTTGTTTTCAATAACAATTAACAGTGGTTTTCATGTGAATGCTATGTATGAAATGTCAAAATTTTTACCCCTTTCTCTTATAACTGAAGTATGTCTTGATGGTACATTTCTTGTAGAAGCTAACTATCACATATTGTTAGAAGACAGTAAGTTAAAACATGTCTCTTTGGCGAGATGCATGATAAATGATAGCGTCGTAAAATCGATTGCAGAACAATTAAAAGAGCCATGTGCAGCTGCGAAAATACTATCTGTCTTAAACTTATCAACCAACAGAATCACAGATATTGGCGCAAAGTATTTGGCAGATGTCTTGCGAACAAACAGACAACTTGCTTACCTAAATTTAGCTGGCAATATGATTACTGACGAAGGTGGTGTTAGCATTCTTAATACACTGCAAAAGTTTCCTTTGCAATTTAAAGAAGTATTTGAAAGTAGAGGCAGATACGTGGAGTACTTAAAAAAGAAACGTGAATTAATTAACATGTTTGTTATCGAGCTTCAAGCTGCTACATTCGGTAAAAATTATAGAAAAAAGATAGTGAAGAAAGCTACTAAAGTGGAAAGTCTGTGTTGGCAGCAACATTATGAAGGAGCTGAATTTCAGATTATTTTAGAAAGAGCTGAAAGTATGGCTGAAACTAAATTAGGATTGTTTAATGAAGCATTTTCTCAGGATAACACTGAAACAAAAGATGGTGTAGCGCATTGTAAGGGTAATAATACCCTATTCTATTTAAATTTAGCTTACAACAACCTCACGTATGTCAGTATCAAGAAATTACTTGATGTTCTAACGACACAGAAGGCCCTTAACAGAATTCCTAAGGGTTTGATAAAAGTTGTGATCGAAGGTAACTTACTGCCTGTAGCTTGTGAAGAATTTGATGAGATAAATGCGTTACTTGCATCTGGTACAGCAAGCTCTAGAAAACAATCAGAAGCTGTTATGAGACGGAAGCCAGCGAGTGCAAGATACACCGCCAAATAAAAGGAATCCGTTCACTTTTCAAAATTTTTTTACAAGTTAAAAGTATATTTGTTCATATTTTTTACAAAACAAACTTTGTTTATTTTATTGGCAAATATCCGATTGGGATATCGTTTAACTCGTTATATTACTACTTTCTAAGTCTTGACATGATTTTTTAGACTAAGCTATTTAAAAAAATTTAGATTAATATACTTATTAGTTTTAGGGTTTGGATTAGAAGGTGCAATGGTAATTTTTTTAAGATCAAGATACCTTCGGTGGCTAACGCTATTTCGCTCGCACGACAGCGCCAGCTCTTATCTCTGTCCTTGTCTATCAGTTACTATAGGTAGTATAGATACCTATGTTAGTTTCGAGTGTAAGTTTTCTGATTGGGATGTTAGCGCGTAACGTATCTTCCCTTGTAATATATCAATGATAATGGCACTTAAACGCAGTAGTTAATTTGACCGATTCCCCCCTCCGTATGTATGTGAGTTATTATATTTTTAAGCGCACCCACGATACAGAAGCAGTTCCAAGTAACCAATTTTCAAATATACCAATGTATCACTATCGATAACAGTAGAACTATTATTATGGTCATGCCAATGATTTGTAACTGATATAATGACATCAGTATCTCTCAACATCAATAACTTCATCAGGTAAACAACCTATTGATTCTGGATTCCAATAGAATATAAAATGGTTGTTGCGGTTCAAGGAATTAAAGGCAACGCATAGTCGAAACTGCTAGGAATAGGACGTAAAATTTTGCACAAATCTTCTAATGAAGAGGATATTCCATAATTCACCATTACCATGATTATTATTTTAGTTTTAAGATAGGAGCTGATGTGTGCCTCTTCTAGGTTTAACTTTTGTAGTCTTAGCTATTAATTTTATTGTTGTGTTTAATTTTAGATTACCATACTTGTTATTTAGATAGGTGTTATTATGTGTATCTTTTAGGTTTAAATAAATATACACGAAACCAAATTTTCTTTCATTAAAAAAGATATTGAAGACATAATATAATAATAATATAATATAATATTCCACAACTATCACACAACGCCGTCTAGTCCCAAGCTAAGCAGAGCTTGTGTTATGGGTACCAGACAGCTGATAAACATACTTATATATTTCTAAATACATACATGTTATAGATAAATAACACCCAGACACAGAACAAATGATCGTGCTCATCACACAAACATTTGTCCTGGGTGGGAATCGAACCCACGACCTCCGGCATAGCAGTCAGGGCCACTAACTACTAGACCAACAGGCCACATGTAACATCCACCAACCAGCACTGGTCCCATGTGATAGATAATGGCCTCATTTCCCGCTAATAATCTCATCCTTATTTGAGATTTTTATTTTTTTTCTGAAATAAACCAAAAAAAAAAATGAAAATAGTAAATCAAACTTTTTGCTGTCACGGCAAATGACCAGTCACATATAGTACGCAGCAAATAAGTTGAACCATTTGCTATGGTGACGCGTAGCCCCCCACGCCGATTGAGACCCAGGCACTTGTGTGCCGAGGATTATAACCGATTTTCGGATCTCAATCGAAGTGAGGGGCTGCGCGTAACCATATATCCTTCAACTTATTTGCCGCGTATTATATTCATTTTGATCAGAATTTGCGCCCAACAAGTATATTATTACAAATTAATGTAGATTAGTGGTGTTCCGAATTGTAAGTCGCAGGTTCAAACCCAGCCAGGTGTAATTTATTTTGTGTAATTTATTTTTACTTTGTGTAATTTATTTCATCACCACTGCTCTCAAAACGTCATGAACCTATTATATCCTAGAACCAAAATTTCAAAGACCCTCTCGTAGTAAGGAGGCCTGAGTCCCAGCAGTGGGATCATTATTATGATAATATTGTGGTCTCATTTGACCATAGTTTTCTCTTTAGCGGCAAATGGTATATAAAACTTTTACACGCCGCGCAACGCACCGCGTCTCCGTAAACACGGCCTTAGTAAACGAAGTTTCTGCATCTCATTCGTGGGGTAGAAAGGCCCGGGTGTCACCATTGTGTTGTCCACACGAAGGATACCATGGAGCATAAGGTGTACCGCATAAATGTACAGTTTGCTCTAGTATATCGTCATTCCATCAATTATTTTTTCAATGATCAACAATTATATTATTCAACGAGAGTCGACTAACGTCGAGTCGGGTCTTCAATCTTGATCATCGACGCCCCGTAACTAGCCTAGCGGCTTTTATCGGTTGCATTTCGGGAAGTCTGCCTATGAGATGCCCTAACTTTGCACTTTTTTTTCATCTAAAATAGAAATAATCATAAGTAGCATGTAAAAAAATGCGAATCAGAACCTTATGTTAATACAGTCCTCATAGTTTCTAAGAATTATGTAACCTTCGAAATGATTAGGCAAATTTATTCCTCTACTTAAGCCTATTCAAGAATATTGCAGTCAAACTTTATTTTCAAATTTGCTTGTCATCATCATTGTCATTTATGAATCGATTTAGAATACTATTTTTTTTTTTAGATTATATAAGCCATCAGATGCAATGAAACAGAACTCTTAACTTTGTCCCTCTAGCAATACAACCTAACTCAGGTCAACATCCTCCGAAACTCCATACAATCTGGTGCCCTATTAAAAAATGTAACACAATATAAGGCAACGCGTACACTATATCGCAAATCAGAATGCTAGCGAAATAGCGCGGCGTAAGTGCGCGGAGGGAAGCGCGGGTGGAGGGGACGCGCGTCGATATTCGTGCTCGCTCGGAAGCCATCTTAAAATATAAGTGCCCCCCCCCGCAACCCTCGCCTCCTTAGACGCTCGCTTTTTCAAACTCCGCCGGTGTGCGGTGAGAGATCGTCAACATTTTGTCAAATTTGTTTTGGCGAAACTTAAGGAAATATTCTAGGAAGTTTTTTTTTTAAAGGCCTGGTAGCTAAATCTTCTTTTATATACATTAGTCAAATTTATTATATTTAATATAGATTTTGAAACCACTTTTATTATGTCGTTGGTCAAAACTTTTTTTAACATCATTGTTTTGAAAATATGTAAAATGATATAATTATGGTAACTGTTTTTTTTATCTAAAAAAATGATTATGAAAACGAAACCAGTATAGAAGATAATATATGTTGTTACAGGGAGCACTCTTCTAGACCATACGAGCCCTCAGGCAGATGTTCTGAAACTTTTTAGTGTGACACCTGATCTGAACGTTGGATACCAATCTCCCTTCAGACTGTTGCGGTTACCGGTCACTTCGATCCCGGTTGTGGAATTTTAAAAAGTTTAAAAGAATTGTTATTATTCCTTTGTTTACTAAAAATACGGTTTATATTATTTTTTCTCAAAGAATTTACAAAATCACTCAATCATTATACTTAATAATAGAAATAATATTGTTTTCGAATTTAACAGTTTACCCTTTTTTAATCTGTACATCTAAATAATATTGAAATTTCTGTTTGTATTATCAAAATCAAAAGTATAATTATTCGATATTTAAGTATAAAAAAAATTAATTTACCTTCTGATAAGATAAATTTCTCTCTAAAGTGTTCTATTATCTTACCGCAACTTTTGGCCATGTAGGATGTTGGCTATTTTTAGCTGACTCTACCTATACGTCTAGTTAAATATAAAAGAGCTAAGTCGTCTCATGCTCAATTGAATCAAAACTAATAGTATTAATTTCTATTATAATTAGATCAAATTTCTATTGTGATTCTTTGTAAAAGACATTAATATCTGGCAGTACTAACTACCGATTTAATTTTTTTTTATTGATAGAAAGCATTTACACAAGCTAAATAGAATATAAGCATCAACAAACCATTAATTGAAATTACTCTATTCAAATGTAAATAAAATGAATCCGAATTTAAAGCACGTCCTTTATAAAATGCTTGATTACTAACATCTTAGTAATCAAGCTTTTTTTTTAGCAAAAAATAACTACCCAAAAAGTTCGAAACCAGTCACTTTAAGTAGTCTGATACAATGGAATTTATTTTAATTCAATCATAGACTTGACGCCATTTTTTTTAAATTGTAGTTGACTGACATCTCAGAATTAATACGAATCTAACTCTCAAGCCAAAATACAACTAGCCGTTTAATACTTCAAAAGTGTACCCAACAAATAATATGCATACACTAAAAAAACATAACTGTACTTCTGGTGCAGTCGGGTAAAAACCTCTTGATTACGAAGTTAATAAAATATTAATTGTTTTATTATTAAAGTTGCTGCAAAAGCAAACTAAAAATAAAATTGTTTATTATACAATACATATTAAACAATCTTCAGTAATTGCATAAACTATTAAAATCATTTTTTTCGCAATCTTATAAAATCAACAAAGAACTTGTGCATATCCCAATTTGAAACCATTACTTAATACAGACCATTAATTCAAATAATACCAATAAAGTTGTAATCCTAGTTTTACATCGTCGAATCCATTCCTTCAATGTCAGAAACAGATTTCTATTCCCGTTAAACTCTAACCTGTAAATAAAACAGATGCTCGATACTAGAACATAGTAGATAACCAATTAAATAGCATCGAGTTTACGATAAATTCTCTAAATATTTCATCGTAGTCTAAAGTACAAAGTTAGACAACAGATATTTATACCCACTAAAACGAGGTTCTAGGTAAGGGTAGATTTATTCAGTGAGTTAGAAAGTTTTATATCTGAAATACGCATCTTAAAGATCGTAAACTTGGTAAGTCCGCCGTAGAGGCTGAATCAATACGGTATTAACGCACACACTTGCGACTTACACCCACCGAGGCGATGCAAAAACTATTGAAATGAAAATATAAGCTCACATTTACAGCGGGTGCACGCACACAGACGAAACCGCAGGTGTGTACATGAGCCGCGGAGCTACCCCCCCTACCCCCCACTCCTCGCCTTTCCGTGCGCCTTAGACGTTGGCTTTTTACATGAGTATAAGCAGCCGGGCAGGTGTTGCAAACGTTTGGTAGGGCGCATTTTCCTTGTAATTTTCATGATTTTCTGTGTCTCGTTTTGATTTATTGTCTGACTTAAATATACGTAATTCTTTCTTTATTAAAAATAAAACCAGTAGCTTATCCTCTAGCAAAATTCTCATAGAATACCAATATTACACTATCAAAAGTTTACATTTCATACAAATCAAGATTGTATTTTTTAAATTGTTCGTCTAACAAAAAAATACTTTTTATCAAGAAAAAAAAAACACAAAGAAATATTCAAGACACTCCACCCTTTAACAAAAACCAGTTTTTTTTACAATCCGTATCTTAATTTTTATTTGTGTATCTGACCATCCCTTTATAGTCGGACAGGTTTTGAAAAAACTAGGGACCTGGGATAGCCCTGTGGGAATTTGAGTTCAAAAATTGTATCTTTTCAATATTTCTTGACCAACCTGTCTTGATTGTCAATCTAGTTTATTTTATACCAGTTTGATTCAGTAGGGATTTTATTTTATCACGATTTGAGTTAAATTGTTATAAAGTTCCAGTTTATAGGGTTTTTAAGGTCATGAGAATTGTGTAAGGTTATGAGAAAAAAAATTAGGGTTTATGTATTTTCTTGTCTGGCTACTTGTGATTTTCAATTCTTATTATTGTTCAATGGTACCTTTTATTTAATTTTTTTATTCGAATAGAAAGTGCTGAACCATACAGTAAAATAATGTTCATTGTCCGGTTACAATTTTGCGGTTGGCAGATAAATGTTCTGTAACGTTTGAATATTCCAAATAATCGTATCAGATAAACTTCGTTAATCAATGGTAGTCATTATAACATGAGTACCAATTTATTTTTTCTGTGAAGAAAAAATACAAGAGCTAAACAAAAGAAAATGAATTAATTGATATGATTTTAACAAAAACTGACTTAAATTTTGTTATTTTTTTTTAGTATACCAAAAAAAAATCCTTCAAATAAACTTCGTTAGTCTATGCTAGTCATATTCACATTAGTACCATTTTTTTTTTCTATAAAAAAAAAACTACAAGGATTATACAAAAAAAAATTAACACGACTTTAACGACAACTTTGATATCACGCCCCTATAAATCCAACATTTAACTTTGAACAATTTCGCTTTTTACATACAAATTCCCACGTAATACAACTTGAACCAGTTTTCTTTCAATTGATCATCTTTTGGACACATCATATTGTATTCTTAAGAACCTGATGATATCAAGTTGTTGCAACCTGTTTTATGGGAAAAATGGGGTGACACAGGTGAATTCTGAGCATTTGAATAACACTTTTTATGTCAATAAAAATTAGGCGTCTTATTATTTGTAGTTTGGGGGGTAGGAATTGGTGGCAGAGATAACCTGTCAGTAGTTATTTGATAGTTAGAAACGGTACAACTGTGGCTAAAGAATAATCGTGGTTTTATAAGGTTATAGACACTTTTTGACCAATAATGCTGTTAGTGCTGTTAGTGGGTGGACGTAAGATTGTTGTAATTGTTGAATAGATAGATAGATTGTTTTTGTGTTTAGTTTAAGATCTGAATAATGTCTAAAATAATGGTGTTTTTAAACGGCAATGAACTAGTGAAAAATGTAGTCCAAGTGACCAGTGTGAACATTTGGAGCCCACATGGGGCCTAAACTGAGCCCACATGGGGCCTAAACTGAGATAGCTGAGCTAACCTAACAATATGAGGTAATTGTTGCAGATTTTTTTGTAATACAGAATTATAATTGTAAATGTAGATTAAAAAAAAATTGACTTTACTATACCTGATTAATGGATCAGTACATAAGGTGTACCTGTCCACATGACATTTGACAGCTAGGATTACATTTTTCATACATTTTGTATTCAAATTATTACCATTTACTTGTTGCTATCACACCAACTGCATACTTTTTTAAATATTTAACACAACCACCCACGCTATGGCATCCCATGAAAACAAAAACCCAGATTACCCGACAAGTTAAAATTCATACGCGTCTCATGTTATGAAAACAACGCAATACCCTAATTAGGCATTTAATTATAAATCCGCCATGAATTCTTAACCGACTAGACATATTAAAATTTCACTTCCCCCATCCTAACTACGCCTATACCGTATCGCGGGGCCCCATCTCCGCTGTCTTTCTAAGGGGACCGCATAAAATAGTTATAGAGGGTAGGGGGAGCTACTTAACCGTTTTTAGGAGACACCCCGCCCGACGCAGAAACACCCCGCTACTTCAACCCCATTTCCTGCTCCCGCCCCCTCCTTCGGGCAAGGGGTTGGGACGTACTATAACTATCGCGTATATTTTTGCAAAATAGAATTCTTACTTTGGGTTGACGATACCTGCGCTTTTATAGTTGCGTTCCAAATTTGAATGCGCGCCGTTCATTGGTGTTTTTGTTTCTGTAGTTGTGTGGGGAGGAGGGTGTTCGAAATTTGAATTCGGGTCGCGCGATTTAGTTTTAATTTGGCGGGATTTTGGGAGAAAAGGTCGGTTTTTGTTATTGCGTATGAGTTTCGCATGATAAGTCAGTCCCCACGGATGTGGCCGATTTTTGATTAATATTGAAGTTTGTATTTTTGTTATTCTAATTTTCAACACGTTTGGTGTCATGTAAAGCGATGCTTAAAATTTAGTTTCTTATTCCTGTTCGAGGAATAAATAAATACCTGAAAAAAGTTTTAAGTTCCATTCAGTCCCTATCATTTTTTATCTAAGATTTTTAGTATCTCATTTTTCAAATACTTACGTATTTAAAAAACTATTTTAAAATAAATTTCTTTGCTAAGAACAAGAATTAAGTTAGGCCAAAACAAAATTGGAAGGCCTGCCTAATTCGGGAGTTAGAGGCATAATAAAGAAAGAAAGAAAAATATGTATTTGTGTCTCGCACAGGACAAACAAGAATAAATAAAAAAGTAAGTAACTACTAAATCTATAGATATTTAACTCAAAATAAAAAAAAGCAATACAAAAAGATTAAAAATAAAAGACCTATGCGAGGCCATATCGGCACCAATCTCAGCATATAACAATTTTTACAAAAAAAATATAACCGACTTCAATGTAAAAAAACACAAAAAAGTGCAAAATAACTTTAATTTCGGAAGTCGGTGTTTCTATAATAGTTCGGCCTCTGTTATTTAACACCAACTTTTGCATATTTCTGTTTTTTTTTTTAATTGTTTCAAATGAAAAGGCAAAGGTATTCCTTTTTTGTAATAGTAGGTACCCTCAGCCAAACTAAATAGATACCTTCCGCCATTCGGTTCCATCATCAAATAATCATGATAATTCTATTAATACCAAACACAGTTTAATAAAAACAGTATAATAATACCAAACAATGAACAACAGTTAGTTGCATACGTAGTAGTTACATACATATTAGTTAGTTACATTGATTTATTACAGAATTCCGATTCTTACCTACTTTCCGGCTTCATCGTCAGATCAGTTCTATGTATCCACTTCCCTTCATTCTTCAGTCAGTCACCGACTAAATGTATAATCATCATCATCAGCCTTTTAATGTTCCCACTACACAGGCCTCCTCTCTAGGAGAGGGAATGGGCCGTAATCCACCACGCGGGCCCAGTGCGGGTTGGTGAATGTCACATGTCTTCGAATTTTTAGTTCTAGGACATGCCAGTTTCCTCACGATGTTTTCCTTCACCGTTTTGAGAGCAGTGGTGATGAAATAAATTACACAAAGTAATGCGCCTGGCTGAGTTTGAACCCGCAACCTACAACTCGTAAGTCGGGGCCGTTACCACTCGGCCATCACTGCTCTAAATGTATAAATAAAACAATTTTACTTGTTACGACAGTTCTGATGTTTTGAAGAGTTCCGTTCTATATCTTCGAAGTTCATCATCAGATCAAAACAATATTTCTATGGGACCAATTCGAGAGTATACCTAATCTTTCAATGAAAACAAAAAAATAAACAAAATCAGTCCAAAATTGACAACTCTTTGAGATGCGCGTTGAATTCAACCTGCCGTCGACCCGGGCTTGGTTCTTCCCGGAAGACCAGACGGTGACCTACCCATGAGTCACCGTCCACAAACCCGCGCCTACTTCTATTCACCCCTGCATTTCTACTTGCCCCGTTTCACTGTACTTATAATTCAATATTGTTACGCAACGTTACACTAATAGAATCGCGTGGCTTCCAATATCGTTAATTAATTTCATATCGATGAAAGGAGCAAATTGTAATCAAGCTTACGAACTTGTTATGTAAGATTCATATTGATGGAAAAATTTTGCCTAACAACCGTCTGATTGTTGCTTCGCCCGCGTGAACGATGAAAATTGCCCCAATAAAATATACTGCCAAAAAGTATGTCCTATTCTAGGTCTGGTCTACCCGTGTGCCAAATTTCATCTAATTCCGTTCAGCCATTTGAGCGTGAAGAAGTAAGAAGTATCAAGGCTCTCAAGTAATCTCATGCTTTTTGAGTTATCATCATTGTCACAAATGAGCAAAATATACATTGGTAAAAATTCTAAATAAACTTTCACCTTTTCATGTTAAAAAGATGTGTTATATGGTGACAATATATTTATTTATCTATATCTATTTAATTAAAACCATACAAGTCCAATTACTTTCATTAAACATAGAAATATGAAGAAGGTTTAAAAAAAAACATAGCATAACCAATTTAACTTTCGCAGTTGAATATAATTTTGAGTATAATAATTGTGATTAAATTATTTCAATAACACAATTTTGAATTAATACATTTAGATTGAATATAAATTAAATAATAACATTAGAATAATAAATTAATATGGAATAGTTGAGAGCCTCACGTACTGTCTCTAAGACAATGTAATATGTAAAATGTATAATAAAATTATTAGTTTCACTAGAGCAGTGGTGGCCAAGTGGTAACGGCCTCGACTTACAAAATGTAGGTCGCAGGTTCGAACCTAGCCAGGAACATTGCTTTGTGTAATTTATTTCATCACCAATGATCTCAAAACGGTGAAGGAAAACATCGTGAGGAAACCGGCATGTCCTAGAACCAAAAATTCGAAGACACGTGTCATTCACCAATCCGCACCGGGCCCGCGTGGTGGATTACGACCCATTCCCTCTCCTAGAGAGGAGGCCTGAGTCCCAGCAGTGGGAACATTATAAGGCTGATGCTATGCTATGCTATGCTATGCTATGCTATGCCAGTTTCACTTGGATTTCAGATTATTTATGGAAACAAAGAGCCGTCAAAGTAGAATTGTCAGTGTCACGACTTTAGTAAAAAAGCATACACTATAATTTAGATGTCTTCATGGCTAGAGTGAATAGGCTCTTAATAAACTAGTGCGCCTCACCATCAACGATTGCATCACTGCTTACCATCAGGTAGGAGTGCAGTCAAGTACTAGTTTATGTCAATTAAAAAAAGCGTATTGGCAGCATATTAAAAATTGAAGTTATCCAACTGTTCTCTGAGATAAGTACTTATTCGATGAGATACTAGTCCAAAAATAAATGAAGAAATACATAAAAAAAAAAACGCATTATTCACTGCGGCCCTAGATTGACACCTGTAGGTACACAGGTTGATTTTAGTCAATAAAAGTATGACACTCCCTCTCGCGCCTCCTATGAGCGGAAGAAGGAACGTAAATAACAACTGAAGACACACAGGTGGGATTTAGTCAATAAAAGTCTGACACTCCCTTTCGCTCCAACTGTGAGCGGAAGAAAGTATTTTATGATTTCTAATGTCAGGAACGCAAAGAGCAACTAAAGGAACACAGGTGAGATTTAGTCAGTAAAAGTCTGACACTCCCTCTCGCTCTCCACCCAGAATGGAAGAAGTTATTAGACGATTTTAGATCTCAAGAATACAAAGAAAAACTAAGAGAACACAGGTGGGATTTAGTCAGTAAAAGTCTAACCATCTCGTTTCACTTATGAGTGGAAAGAGTTATAAATTTGATGCCTTTCCACCCCACAAAAAAAAAAAAAATTGGGAATCCAGAAAATAATCATCATCATCATTTCAGCCGCAAGACATCCACTGTTGGAGATAGGCCACCCCCAAGTTTCGCCACAATAATAATAATAAATATTTATTTCAGGTAAATACCCATAGGATGACACTGACAAAAATACAAGTACCTACACACACAAACAAAAAACATACTAATAACATAATTCAACATACTACATAATACCATTCATTCTTTACGATTTTTTTTTGTTTTTAATTGACATCACATTAAATTTAATTAATAAATCATAGAAGAAAATAAATAAATAAAATGCCCGATTGTTTAATTAAATTACACTAAATTAATTCAATAAATCCAACAACAAATATTAAACAATAAAATGAAATACTATATTATTTGTAATATTATTCAAAATACTGGTAGATGTCCTATGATTTCATTAAATTAATTAGATGTCACTAATATTAAATTTACATGTAGCATACACGGCCTGGATAATGACATTTTTCGTGTTCCTAATTCGGTCGGACAACAATGAACGGAAAAAATACAAGTAAACTATTACAATATTATTTTACTTTACATCTCGTAATAGCTATATTTCCTACCCATTGCGACGGAGGCCTCTTCCTGGTCCCATACTACGAGAAAACACACGTTTTGAATTTATTACTAACTAAAGGACCTACCTTTTTCTCCCTTTTAGTTGTCTTTCTTTGTTTCAATATGAATATGTTTATTTAAATTATTTCTCGTGTGAACTCGCTTTTTATTAGACTAGCTTGTACCAGTGGCTCTGCCTGCGTAAAAACATGTATATTATAGGTATATAGATTATTCCTTATGTACGATTACCATATAAAAAATGAAGGGGATACTTAAGGACATTATTAATAAATTGTATTGATTACGTATCTCAAAAAAATACCCTAACTCTAGAAAAAAAACCTGGTAAATAGGCCTTTTTTGAACATTAATTCCATATTTTCTCGAAAATGGCTCTATATTTATACATTGAATTTATACCAAAATATATGTTACGATAAATTGAATATTTTTTTTTTCTAATTTCTTTGAATATCGATAAGTAATCAAGAAAAAATCGAATCAGTACTAACACCCCGCGCGCAGCACCCCCTGCAATGCCTGTGTAGAGGTATATATATTCTTCTCTACTAATGTAGAAATAAATTCTTCAAGGTCATTGAGCAATGTAATACCCTTAAAAATAATATATTATGCATAAATATAAACCTTCATCTTGAATCACTCTATCTATTTAAAAAAACGCATCAAAATCGGTTGCGTAGTTTTAAAGATCTAAGCATACACAGGGGCAGAAAGCAGGAAGCGACTTTGTTTTATACTATGTAGCAATTTCACGCAGTAATACAATAAAATTCAACAGTTAGAAGATTTTTTAAGTTCACCCTTACGTTGTTAAAACCTTTACGAACCGGACTAAGCGTTTATTACATCGAAGGACTAGAACAATATTCCTGCTACGATATCCCATGTCACTGAGCATTTTGTATGAACTCCGCCCGGATCTATGTTGACTCCGCGGCCCCGTAACAGTGGTTTTAATTTTAAATTTAAAAAAACAACAACTATTTAAGATTTTTGTTTTTGCGAGGCCATTTAAAAAACAAGTTTTATTGGAACTTTCAAATATTGCCGTGACGTACTCTCGTATAATATACACGTTTGAAATCGTAAGTTAGGATCAGATTCACATTTTTTTTTATCGAGCAAACTAATATAGATCATGTTTTGATATTTCTCCGGGCGTTGGTCATATAAGTAGTCAATTTTATTAAAATAAATTTTCATGGTGTTCGTATATATTTGTGGATTTACAAAGGTTTAAAAAAAATCAAAATGAGTAAAACCTAGCTTTAAAACATTCTTGCGAACTAAGTCGCCGGCAAAATGCTAGTCATATATTTAAAGAAAGAAAGAAAATATTTTATTTGACACATATAGACACACACAATGCAGAAACAACATGTAGACACTTAAGATAAAAAAAAAGGATAAAACTAACATTGTGTGTGTCACGGTTGCGCCAAATAGGTCCAGTTCAGCAAAAATGCCAGACAGCTACGTGCCACGTATTTCACACCAAAGCGTGAGAAGAATATCCAGCTACCTGCCATTATCAATTTAAATGAATAATTCACAAGATAAGACAGTAATTCTGTCATGAATACCATATATCCACATACAAACACTAAAGCTACATAATCTCTTGCTATACAACATAAAACTTCATCATATGTGGAGACTCCCAAGATGATATTAATATTAAGACGGTGGGGTGTATACTGGGGAAACTTAGTCCAAAACATTCACAGGAAAACGTCACCTATTTCCAAGAATTTAAGGATGAATATCACGTGGATGTATAGGGTGGTATGAGGAGACTCGCGAGGGGGTGAGTACTCTTGTGGGGTTGAATGTAAAAACCACCCCGCGATCGACTTATATGCTGTACCAAGACGTGAGCCGTGTTGCTGTAATGTGGGGTAGATGAAAATTTTCGCTTCGGTTTTGGATAGGTAGATGAAGTACTTAGAAAATGGCTAACTATTTTGTTATTGTTTACTCAATTCTATACAAAATATTTTATTTCACTTACCCGGGGCCAGGCCTATCAGACTAGTGGTGGCCGAGTGGTAACGGACCCGACTTTTTTTATGGTAGGTAAAATCATCTAATGACATACCCGGCCCTTGGACGGAGTGGGAGATAGTGTCAGACTCTTAACCTTCCTTCATTGCCTAGGTTTCAGGGTCTGGTATGCATTTTCATACTTCCCCAGAGCCCCAGAGTAGGCTTCGATCCTGCTGGGCCCCAACAGTTTGCTGACAACTCCTTGAGACGCGCGGGAACAGTGCGCGCCGTCGACGACTTGGGCTCGGTCCGGACTGTTACCGGACGGACGGACAGCGGGCTACGCACTTCTCGCCGTCCGCAAGCCCGCGCCTACGGTGGCCTAAAATCGGGATCGAAATTGGCAAAAAAAGGCAATTTTTTGTACTTACAATTTTATTGCATTAAGTTGCAAACAATGAACATGGTAAGGTTTTAGTCAATGGTGTGAATTATGTAAAAAGATGTGTAAAACCTTTTTAAAAACACAAATATATAAAATATGATACAATTTGACAATTCAGTTAATAAACTAAAAAAAGTTAAGTTACTTCATCTTCAAGTCTTAACGGATTTGGTTGAAACAAGGCACATATGTCGCCTCAAGGAGCTGTCAGCAAACCGTAGAGGCCCAGCCTGCTAGCTGCAGGCAGGCAGGGTCGAAGCCTGCTGGGGTTAAAAGCCGTTTTCTGAGAGGAAGGCTCAGCCCCGGCATGATAGGCAACGATGGAACGGGGTAGGTTTTTAGTCAGCAAGAGTCTGACACTACTTCCCGCTCCACCCAAGGGCGGGACTTGTCATTGGATGATTTTACCTACCAAAAAAAAAATTCCTAATAAAAACCAATTTTCATCGAAATTGTAACCTAGTAAAACATTTTATATGTTTTACTAGGTTACAATTTCGATGAAAATTGGTATATAGGTAGACCATATCGTGGAATAGCTATCGGGAAATATGCTTCCTCGAGATAATGTTCTAATAAAATATAGAGAGGGAGGCCAGAGAAAAAATGCATAGATTGTCCAAGGAGTGATAACAAAGAAAAGTGTGTTAGAAATAGCGTGATGACTGACAGGACAGAGACTAGAAAAAAGCATGTTATACTGACCCCAAGTAGTACGGGAAAAGGGCAGGAGAATGATGATATCACATAGGCGAACCAGCTAGAAAAGTTAATGAAGAAATAAATTTAAAAAGCGCACTTGCACCTTTCCCCTCAGCGCCCGCGCTAGCGCCCCCACAAATTTTACGTCGCCTCGTGGCATTCTCGCGTGTCTCTACACATTTATTATATACTCCATCGTCTTGTCTCTATGTGCTCCACAAACGACGGTAATTACGTATATTAGGTAGGTACTCCGCTTTGACGTATATTTATTAGGTGTAAAATTGTGGTTCCAATGTAGACGTGACTGAGTTTCTTGAGATTGTGTGAAGCATTTCTTCAATTTAGAGCACGATTTACGGCCCATTCCATCTCCTGGAGAAGAGGCCAGAGTCCCAGCAGTGGGAACATTATAAGGCTGATGCTATGCTATGCTATGCTAAAGCACGATTTACGAGGTGTACGTCGTGACTTCAAAGCCAGGCAGGCTTTACTTTGTGTATTATTTATTTCATCACTACTGCTCTCGAAACGGTGAAGAAAAACATAGTGTGAAAATAAGCCAGGAAACAGATATTAAAAAAAAAAAAAAAACTAATAAAAGGATCAACTTTAATTTCAGAAGTCGGTGTTTCTCGGTTTTGTTTGTTTCTTATTTAACACTGACTTCCGAAATTAAAATTATTTTAATCCTTTTATTGTTTTTTTTTGTGAAGTCGGTTTTTTTAATCACGACATCTCAAAAGCTATAACATCTACAAACTTAAAATTTGGCAGGTTGATTCCTTATAGTGTGTAGACATACGCTAAGAACGGATTTTACGAAACTCTACCCCTAAGGGGGTAAAACGGGGGTTGAAAGTTTGTATGGAGAAACCGACTTTCTCATGCGGGCGAAGCAGCTGGCAGAACTAAGCTAGTAAACTTATGATGAATCTTAAAAACAAATAAACCTTTTCAAGCTTTTGTATACATGTTTTCTATTAGAATTACATAATAAGGTCGTCTACTGTAGGACATAGGCCTCTCCCAAGTGTCGTCCCAGTAAATGGTCCTATGCAAGTGAGCACATCGTATCCATCGGATTCCTTCCAACACTGCGTCTTCCAGTACGCGGTCGCCACTCCAGAACCTTTCGGCCCCAACGGCCGACATTAAAAGGCTGATGATGATGATGAGATATCATCATCATCATCAGCCTTTTAATGTTCCCACTGATTGGACTCAGGCCTCCTCTCAAAGAGAGGGAAAGGGCCGTAATCCACCACGCGGGCTGAGTGCGGGTTGGTGAATGTCACATTTCTTCAAATTTTTGGTTCTAGGACATGCCGGTTTCCTCACTATGTTTTGAGAGCAGTGGTGATGAAATAAATTACACAAAGTAATGCGCCTGGCCGGGTTTGAATCCACGACCTACAGTACTCGTAAGTCGGGGCCAATACCACTCTGCTCACTGCCATCTGTTCTGCGAGTAGTGTGCGCTGCCCATTGCCACTTAAGTTTGGCGATTCTTTGTGCTTTGTCGGTATCCTTGGTTCTGCTGTTGTACACGATGACTATTATATTCTTCTTTCTGGTCCTTGATGCTAACTTAGGACCAGAAAAATCGTTAATATGTTTTAGTTCAGAATTCAGGGCACTTACACTGTACAGAATTCTGATACAACCAATATTCCACTCAATACGAAACTTAGCCATTCTCATCAATATCTAAACTAACAAGCAACCAATATAACATTTTTAACATAACATAGAACCCAAGAATTCATTACAAGTCCAACAAAGCTTGGATACGGTTCGCAGAGCAAGCAAGTTGGTCCACGCGGGCGATACATAAATTTTATTGCCATAATCTTGGGCCACCACAAGATTCACTGAGTGGAAATTTTAAGATATACGTATTTCGTAGCGTTAGCAAAATCATTTTGGGGTTAATATTTATGGATGAAAAAGATTGCATATACACCGTTAAATTTAGTTGTTTTAATCCTGCACAGGGTCGATTCGGTACATGAAATACTATGGATTTATAAAGAAAAAAATAAAAAATAAATTAGTACTTTTTTTTGCTCGAATTAATATACCCATGTACGAAATTAATTTCTTTAAGTAAACGAGTCAATGACCTTGTAGGTATTTGTCAGTCGTTACGTCTACCTACATTTCATTGACCTCGCTCAGCTGACGTTTACTTAAAGAAATTAATTTACGCATAAATTAATTCAAGTTTATAAAAAAGATAAAGACAAGAAAAGTACTTTATTTTATAATTTTCTCTTTACAAATCGATAGTATTTCCTGTACCGAGTCAAACCTCTGCGGGATTAAAACGACCAAAATTTAATGGTGTATTTGGTACATGATTGTGTGATTGATCATAATTTGGGTGTCTTCAAGGCTTGAGTGAATAGGCTCTTAATAAATTATTGTGCCTAACCATCAACGATTGCATCACTGCATACCATCAGGTGGTATCCCAGTCAAGCCCTAGTTTATATCAAATAAAAAAATGTAGTGGAGATGAGAATGCGTGTGGCCTCCTCCTTTGCTAGCATTACTGCTTCGCAGAAGGAGGCGACCACCTGCCACTTTTCCTCGCTCTGGACCATGGTTTGTGCCAAGGCCGCCGCGACAGATCGCCGCCGCCAATCGCCCCCACAAGAACATGGCGATGCTTTGCCCATGCGCGGCACACCTCTACCGTGTGCTCCACCGTTTTCCAAAAATATTATATATATACACTAGCGACCCGCCCCAGCTTGGAACGTGCGTAATGGTGATATTAAATATATTATGCATGTATTATACATATAAACCTTCCTCTTGAATAACTCTATCTATTAAAAAAACCACATCAAAATCTGTTGCCTAGTTTCAAAGATCTAAGTATACATAGAGACAGACAGCGGGAAGCGACTTTATTTTATACTATGTAGTGATATACCATTTTCTGTATGCAAATATATAAATCTAAATAAATGACCATTAAACACACATATCTGCAGACCATACCTGTTTTATTAGGTCAACTTCTAACAACGTCTTTGCGTTTAATCAAAGGAAATTTCCAATTAAATTGATTACGATCTCGGACGGCCCGCAGTTTCCCCGCAGTCGCCCCGCAGCCGCCCCGCTACCGCCCCGCAAGCTCCTCTAAGATAGCTACTTACACTCGCGAGATTAATATTATGTTAACTTTGCGTACATACGGAAAGTTCTCGTGTAGGATTTGTTTGGAAGACGGTGTAAATAACATATATTGTTCACCTAGCAATATATTGGCACATCTAGATTAATAATAGATACTATAGGGTTAAAAGTGGACTGAACAAATATTCGAAACGAAGTCTTGAGTTCATTATACATTTTATGACGAATCCATAAAGGTTTCGTTTTTTGCCATTTGGCTACGGAACCATAAAAATGAATAACAGTTCGTTAGTCTCGCTAAAACTCGAGAATGGCTGAACCTAATTGGCTAGTTTTGGTCTTGAAATATTTGTGATAGTCCAGAGAAGGTTTAAAAAGTGAAAAAATGTAAAAAAAAATCACGAAAAAAAATTCGAGTACAATGCCATCTCTAATTAAAAAGTAATTTTTAAATGAATTATGCTGGTCCTGGTAATTCCCGTAGATGGCATTATCCTTATTAGGCGGTATGAAGTTTGACAGGTCACCTAGTGTATACGTAAAAGTCAAAGTTCTCCTCACTGATTCAACAACGCCCAGTAACCTAGAACGACGAAATTTTGCTCAGGGGTTTCTTTTATGAGCCAGCAGCTTTGCCACGTAAAAGTGGAAAATTGTAGAACATATTCACGGAATAGAATTCTATGTGCTATTCTAGGACATGAACTACCCGAGTGCCAAGTTCCATCGGAATCTGTTCAGCCGTTCGAGAGTGAAGAAGTAAAAACATATATATTTTTTTTATTATTATTATTGGTAGGTTCGCACTTGACCGCTATCTCACCTGATGGAAAGCGACGATACGGTCGACGATGGAGCGCGCTTACCTAGAAGAAACCTATTCACTCTTGACTTAAAATGTTATTATTCAAATTGGAAAAGTTTGCTATGGAATGGTAAGAAAAAATAGTAAAATTATTCAGAGTAATGCTGCCAAAAATATATTTTGATAGTTATGAAAAGTCTTGTTATGGTGGTGATCAACGCTTGGAGTTGGTGATGTCAGTCCTTTTTCTGACGTCATCTCAACACTCAGTCACGAGGTCAGAACAAAGGAATTGGGGGCGTGGCCAACTCCAAGCGTTCACGCTTAACGAAACGATTGTGACTTGGCTAGGGAGGCTGTTGTCTTTTCCTAAAAGACCATATCAAAACTCGTGATCCTAGAACGCAAATGAGAAGTGAAGGATACAGATGTGGTTTTAGTCATTAAAGTCTGACTCGCCCTTCCTCTCTGTCCTACAGCAGGGGAAGTCGTTTTATGATTTTCTACCTTAAAACAAATGCTGGCCGAACTTGCGCACTGAGGGTTTCGCACAAACTTACCTACATATGAAAACAGCTTAATTCCCGAATGGAGATCCGAAAATTTTTCCGAATCGCAAAAAAATTTTTTTTTTTTTTTTTTTGTTGACTTAACTACGAATTTACAGTTTTCAGATTTTTCCCTATATATGTCCTATAAGACCTTGCTTCATGCCAAATTTCAGAATTCTAGATCACTGGGAAGTGCCTTAGGAATTTTGATTCCTGTGTGAGTATCGAAATATACATTTTTTGCGACATAAACGGCTGCATCTTTTTTCTCGGTTATTTAAAAGCTTGACTTTTTCACAGTTTCAAGGGACCGCTGATCTGAGTATACACCGTTAAATTTTGATCGTCCCGTGGAGGGTCGATTCGGTACATGAAACACTATCGATTTGTAAACATAAAATTAAAAATAAAGTACTTTTTTTCTAAAAGTCGAGGTGATATAGGCATGTACGAAATTATTTTTTCTAAGTAAACGAGTCAATGACCTTATAGGTAGTTGTCATTCGTTGCATACTAACTACCTACAGTTCATTGGACTCGCTCAGCTGACGTTTACTTAAAGAAATTCGTACAAGCGCAAATTAATTCGGGTTTAGCGCAAATTTCTTAATAATTAGTATAATATAGTAATTTTATAGTCAAGTAAATTAATCCATGGCAGCAATTTTTATGTTACTGATTTTAAGCCTAAACATTATATTAATATTTGCACACCATGTCAATATGGTAAATATGTTAGCACAACTCCATTTTATTGTAACACCTTGCATGCATTGTTTTCCATAATAATTGTATATATACTCATGTTTGAGCAAATAAAAGAATCTGAATCTGAATCTGAATCTGAATTTATAATTTCAACTTTATACCTTTACGCTTTCCCAAGATAAAGGGTCTTGACAAACAGACAGACGAACAACAAAGTGATCCTTTATGAGTTACGTTTTTCCTTCGAAGGTATTCTCATATGATTTGACTGTAACATATTTATTGTGTGGACTTTAAAAGAAACTTTATTTATTTATTATTTTAAAAACTTTATTCACATAACACTGTACAAAGGCGGACTTAATGCCTTAGGCATTTTCTACCAGTCGACCTTAGGATGGTGCAGAAACTTCACATGGCAGGTGCAACAAATAAATAGACAAACAAAAAAGAAACAAAATATTCAATAATAATTAATACATACTTAGATACATACATGCAAAATATAAGCAATGTTATTGTGAAAAAGAAATCCAACCAACAATTCAACCTGTAAGTTCGTTTTGGTGTTTTTTCTCATGGTAGTTGACAAGAAAATATCGACCATATGTAGTTTAAATTGACGAAAAATTTACCTGTTACGAAGAAGAAGAAGAAAAGTATTATCTATAATTAATTTATGAAATAAATATCGTTTATCATTTAATCATTTGGTAAACTCTGATCATCATTATATCTTCCAGCCTGATTCCCATGTTATTTTGAATCAGCACAATACTTTTTTTTTTCTTCCATTCTGTCCTGTCACCCGTGACGCTATCACTAACTTCCTTTTCTTTCATATCACTACTCACATGATTTGGTATATCCTAATTCTTAAAACATAAATATTGAATCCTTCAACAAAATAATTTTTTATTACACAAAAAAAATCTAAAAGCTACATATCTCATTTCCATAAAACAAGATACCAACAAAAAAATAAAACAACCTGAAAACGACTCCATTACATTCATTTCAGAAATAAAAACCCTCCATTTTTATTTGAAAAAGTTTTTATTACCACCGCGGGACCACATTACCATAAACACGTATATTAATGGCAACATTGAATTATAAAAATCATCGGTGTCATGTAAACCGTCCCTCGGAGCGTGTAAACGAGGAAAAAAAGAAAAAAAATACGGAAAAAAGAAAAATAAACGCCTATGAATGTTAACGAGGATGGTTAGGATGGTGGCACAATTGGAGGGTTTTTTTTTGTTTGTAATTTTTTGGGACGATAAAATTTGATTAGTCCCAATTTTTCAAAATCCAGCTATGGTGATGGAATCCGTGAGGATTCGAAGGACTTCCTTAAGTATAGCAATTTTGGTATTTTCATCGAGAACTCAAGCATCTACTGTTACTAAGTGACATTTGATGAAGTGGAACTGATGAAGAAAGAAATGGCCAACGGAACTTCATACTCACATAGATATCACAATGAAGATAATTAAGTAACTACGATAAAAAATTATATGGTTCAGAATTGAAAATGGTATCATCGAAGTGATCTGATGATTATGATGGAGCCAGAAGGTAGGTACCGAAACTTCGTAATTAATCAACATATCCAAGCCGGGTTTAGGCTTCTTAGAAAAGACCCTTTATCTCGGAAACTTGTGGACGTATCGAGTTGAAATTTAAACCATATACTCAGGTCTGCGATCCCTTGAAGCTGACTCCTAAGTTAACGAGAAAAAAAGATGCGGCCGTTTGTCTGAAAAAACGCATATTTTAACACTTTCAAAGGAATCAAAATTCATAGGTACTTCCCGTTGATCTAGAATCTTGAAATTTGGCAGGAAGCAAGGTCTTATAACACAAATATAGAGAAAAATCCGATAATTGTACATTTGTAGTAACGTCACGAGAAAAAAATCCGATTCTCTATTTGAATATTGAATTATTTATGAAAGTTACTCGTAGTTGGTACAGAACCCTCAGTGTGCGAGTCCGGCTCACTCTTGCCAGGTTTTTTTTTGTTTGCTGTGAGCAAAGGCCTCGCTTCTTCCATTTTTTGCGGGCTCGTTCTTCTTCTTGCCAGTTTTAGTGGAATCTAGTAATATATCTTGTTCGTTGCGCCATCTCCTTCGTGTTCTACCGCGACTTGCACTGTTTCGTGACACCAACTTACCATTTCATTTTACTTCTTCTTATTCTAAATATGTTTTTTATCCAACTAAACTCAAACAATACACAAAAAAAAAAATCCTAAATAAATTTTCTTCCACACGTAAACACAAAAATACCGAGTGTATCCCTAACTTAACAAACCCACGGGACAGTCCGGCTCGCCGGCCGTGCGGACGCGGCTAAGTAACTTGTTGTCCGGATGCCGGACAACACTGGGACCGGTGCCGGACGGGGATGAGTAGAACCGGCTAGCTATGGACTAGGGATTGGAATGTGAGATGTTGGTACAGGAAGAGGTGAGAAAGGAAACGTGGTTTGGACTAGGATATTCTTGGCGACGATTCTCTAACTTACCGTTAAATTTAATAGCTAATGACTTGTATACCTTTAAAGATATTTGCCTTTCCAAGGAGAAATGTCTTACATAACAAAAAAAATACAAACAGTCGAATAAAACTTTCTTCTATTTGAAGAAATAATGAATGAATCATCCTGAAAGCTTATTTTTAAGGTTTTATCTTGAAATAACTTTTTAAAAAAACTATAAAATTAATTTTGAATTTAAATGTATTTCGCCATGAAAAAATTTGTTATGAAAATCATTTTTCTAGTTACTCAAGTTTAACAGTCATTGCCATGTCACTTCATTTGTGTTTAAACTTAATACACTTTAATTATTTTTTATTGATGGTCAGCAGATCACATATTAATTTATTTTATCAGCAGCAGATCATGTATATGTAAATACACCTGTGTTCCTTCATTTGCCCTTTTGCGTTCCAGGGCCTCGATGTCTGATATCACATGGTAGACAAATAGAAAACTAATACAGTAATAAATACATACATATAGATGCTTCTATAAATACATACCAATAACCAAAATTATTTTGAGTAACGAATTCAACAAATCAACTCTGTGATGATTCTACCAACTTCTTCAACTTTTTCATCTTCAATATGTTTTTTTACTGTGACTAACATATGTCTAAAACCCAAAACACTGATACACATAATTAACCAGACACTCCACAAGAAAATCTCTAACCCCCTCTAACATACTGTACAACGGAAAAACCGAAATTAACCGGAAAATAACCGTATCAGATTCTCCCCTTAACCCTTCTCTTTTGGGGCATATTTTACGTCTTTTTTCTGTCACGAGACGAGAATATAAATGGCTTTTTAAGCGTTTGGGCATTTTTTCCCGGGCAACTGTGGGCTGTTAACAGATTTTTTCAGCACGGAAATCCTGCGGGTTATTGAAGTGATTAATTCAGTGTTTAAACGTCGGCGTGTTGGCGCTTTTTTAACGTAAAAAAAAAGTGTAATTTGTCAAGCAATTTGTTGGTTAATTTGCAGCTTGACTTTATGAAGTGGAGTTTGTTTATCTTTTTTGTTAACTTTTTATCGTCACTTTTTTTGAGCGTGGGAATTTTTCAGCTCTCGGTTTGTTCATGTTTGGCTTGTAGGGATATGAGGGATAGATACGTCGGCTATTATTTTATTATGATATATTATTATTAATTTATTTATTTATTGTACACTTTATTGTTGGCAGACGATGTAGTATGCTCGGAGTTTCCATGCATGATCGAATCAGGAATGAAGATATCCGCAGGAGAGCCAAGGTTGCCGGCATACTACGAAGAATCGCCAAACTCGAGTGGCAATAGGCAGGACACATTGCTCGCAGAACAGATGGCCGTTGGGCCGAAAGGTTCTGGAGTGGCGGCCGCGTACCGGAAGCAGCGTTGTAAGGCCTCCTATAAGGTGGATGACCTGGTAAAGGCTGCGGTAATCCAATAGATGCGAGACGCAGAGGACCGTTCATTATGGTTTTTTTTTTTTTTTTTTTACTGTAGGTAAAATCATCCAATGACAAATCCCGCCCTTGGGCGGAGCGGGAAATAGTGTTAGACTCTTACTGACTAAAAACCTACCCTGTTTCTTCCCTGCCTTGGTTCCAGGGCCCTGGTATGCATTTTCATACCTTCCCAGAGCCCCAGACTAGGCCTCGACCCTACTGGGTCCCTACGGTTTGCTGACAACTCCTTGAGGCGCACGGGAACAGTGCGCGCCGTAAACGACTTGGGCTCGGTCCGGTCTGTTACCGGACAAACGGACAGCGAGCTACCCATTGCCCGCCGTCCGCAAGCCCGCGCCTACGGTGGCCGGAAATTTGGATCGGAATTACGGCGGCGGCTGCGGCGTGAGCGCCGTTGCCTGATACGGTCAGCCTCCTCCTTTGCTAGCATTACTGCTTCGCAGAAGGAGGCGACCGCCTGCCACTCCTCCTCGCTCCGGAGCATGGCTTGAACCAAGCCCCGGCGCGAGAGATCGCCGCCGATCGCCCCCACGAGGACACGGCGATGCTCTTCCCAGGCGGGGCACACCTCTACCGTGTGCTCCACCGTGTCCACCGGGCGTTCCGCACAGTGACGACACCCGGGCGTCACCTCCGCACGGATCTTGTACAGGTACGGCCCGAACTTGCCATGTTCGGTTAGTACCTGCGCACCGTTCATTATGGTGACATTTCAAAGAGGCCTATGTCCAATAGTGGACGTCTTAGGGCTGAAATGATGATGATGATGATAATCTAGTTAGAGATGGCAATTCTTCTTAAAAAAGATCGATTTTCGAATCAATTCGAATAAAAAAACCGAAATTGAATGAGCTCGACAAACTCTCAGCTTTCTAACAGTTTCATATAGGTTTCATATATAAATTGATATTTAAACAAAAAGCACAGTACACAATCAAATCAAATAGGCTCTCTTAATAAACCAGTGCGACTCACCATCAACGATTGTATCACTGCTTACCATCAGATGGGATTGCAATCAAGCACTAGTTTATTTGACTGGCCTGTTGGTCTAGTGGTTAGTGGTCGTGGGTTCGATTCCCACCCAGTACAAATGTTTGTGTGATAAGCACGATCATTTGTTCTGTGTCTGGGTGTAATTTATCTATAATATGTATGTATTTAGAAATATATAAGTATGTTTATCAGCTGTCTGGTACCCATAACACAAGCTCTTAGCTTGGGACTAGACGGCGTTGTGTGATAGTTGTGGAATATTATATTTATAACCAATAAATAAAAATAAAAAATCAAATAGTTTATTGACATATACAATTATTTCACACTGCAAAATTTTAAGTTCTAACTTTTGAGCTAGTATTACATTAGTTAGTGTTATTTCCCTTTACACCCGTATTTATAAACAAGTAAAACTAATTACTTGAGTAAAAGTAATTACTTGCATCGGGAGAAAGCTTATTACTACATAATTAAATTAGTTATCTAAAATCGGTTCTGAGGAGATTGTAGTAGAGAAAACGAACTATTTTAACCAGGAAATCGTTATTTCATACAACGAACATAAAACCTAAAATTTCAACGTAGGAAACCTGCAATTTCGTGTTTTTTTGTAATACTCCTCTTAAGAAAAGCTTGAATTTTGAATGAAGATTTGTAACGTCAAGTAATGACATGATAAGATTTTACTTACTAACAAGTAATTACTTCTTTATAAATACGGGTGTTAGTGTCGCTTATATATCTAAGTCGAAGTGACTCTTCCTTATATATAATTCACAAACAAAAAAAAAAAAAATACTAACCAAGTGCGAGTCGGACTTGCGCAATGAGGGTTCCGAAAAAATTTACCTATATATATAGTTCAATTCCTGATTTGAATTACGAAGATTTTTTCGAATTTTTCAAGGGCCTGATACAGAAGGCTGTACTCCTCAATACGGCTCACATTGTGAGGAGGTTCCTGTCTCTGGAGCCCTAACCACTGGTAGCTTACACCCTGTTCCCGACACCGGCGGACAATGTTTTTTTTATTTAAAAATATTAAAAAATTAAAAAATATGTATCTAATGTAAATTAATAGGTATACGAAATAACAATTCTATAAAGGGAATAACAAAAATAAAACCTTTAAGATCGTGAAGCTAATGGTGTCTCAACTGCCATGTTCATTAACAAGTATGTCAAACAAATCATCAATTGCTCCATTAGTCATCACCATCATTTCAGCCCAAAAACATTCACTGTTGGCCATAAGCCTCCCACAAGTGTCGCCACGATGAACCCTTACCAGGTCATCGGTACACCTTGTAGGAGGCCTTCCAACGCTACGTCTTCCGATACGTGGTCGCCATTTCAGAACTTTTCGGCCCCAACGGCTTCATAGTACTCACATAAAAAAAAAACTTGGAAAAGAATTAAAAAAAAAACTATCTCTAAGAATTTTTTGATGTTTTTTTAAAGGATTTTGGTGCACCATATCTTTTTCTATACAGGATATTTGAAAATGCCCTAATACCCAATACCTACCATACAGATGTATGTTCCATAACGCCACAAAATATTATTTATTTATTTATCTTTGTTATTTATCTGACTAATACTAGTTTGTTTACTATTTTTTTATGGCGTAAAAAAATTAAAATTGTTAAAGTCTTAAATAATAAAAAAACAGCTTTTTATTGTTACATTTTGAAGAAGGTACGTCTAATGACGATGACTTTTATGTCGGCATCTAAGGAAACGTTCTAGTCAAAATTCTGTTAAAGATGAACAATACTTACAAACGAATACTCCGAGACATCCCTCTGTAGTAAGAAGGGTGGCTTGCGAAAAGGGGCTTGAAAGACTGCTAGCGCCATCTAGTAGTGAGTAGCATTTACTCTGTAATACAATGTTGTTTTAGAAAGATTTTATGAAACAAATAAGCAATAAAAATAACTGAACTTATTTTTGAAAAATCTGCAATTACTTTGGATCGTTATTTTTTGCTGCTCGTGCCGTTTTAATATAACTTAAAAAAATATTATTCTACTCGCCATCAGAGGGCGCACGCAAACTTTTTAGTTTCCCGATATTACGAAAGAGGGCGGTACTTAGTGTGGACTACTAGCCAATAGATGGCGTAAAACATTATTTCTATTCGACACTAGATGGTGCTGATTAATACGTCTATTCGACACTAGATGTCGTATTGAATTTCTCTGACATACACGTAAATTAAACGAAGTAAAATTATTTATTTAGTTTCTTTTTCTCTCATAGCCGATAGTTAGATAGTGTTCATAAATAAAAACCAATGTAAAAAGCTTTCTCAGAACTTACTCTTACAGAACCAAAGTTTAAAGAAATAAAATATTACTTTATTATCATAAAAAAATTATTTATATGAATTTTATACAAATATTATAAAAATGTGAAAGTACGTCTGTTACGCTTTTACGGTTAAACTACTGAACTGATTTTGATGAAATTTGGTACGGATTAAGCTTGAACCCCAAGAAATGAATCCCGAGCTTCAACTGAATGCGTAATAATCGTCATTCAGGCGAAGTCACTGGTTAAAGCTAGTACCTATCTAGTAATTCATATTTATCTAGCAGCCAATCCCTTAACCGCTGCTAACGTCCACTAGTTTCGAAAAATTTCAGTGACGGATTGAAAATTTTAAAATTATAAAAATTTAAATACAAATGGCTAGATTTGACTTTTATTTACAGTCTAGTAGTAGTAGTAGTATCATTTGTATGCCTGGGTAACTAAAACAAAAAGCGGTCGTCATTTAGATTCCCGCCTCCATCCAACAGCTTTATATTTCGGAGATCCGATGGATGCGAGACGCACAGAAGGTTTTGTGCGTCTTGTTATGGCGACACTTCGGAGAGGCCTACATACAGCAGTAGTCGTATTTCCGCTGAAATTATGATGATGATCCGATAATTTCGATTACAGTTACGGGACTCCACTTTCCAGACATTTAAACATACAACATTCGAACTTTAAGGCCATTTTGAACTTTCTTAAAGCTCTATATATTCACAAATATTAAAAAGAACACCATGAAAATTTATTTTAGTGAAATTGACTATATGACAAACAGTCTGGCAAAAACCAAAACATGATATAAATAATTTGTCTCGATAAAAAATATCGCGAATCTGGCCCTAACTTATGATTTCATCGCGGTCTACGAAATTACGTCGCCGCAATACTTGAAAGTTACAAAAAACAATAAAGCTTGATTTTTAAAAGGGCCTTGCAAAAAAATCTTGAGTAGATAGCCTACTTTTTTCAATCTTTTACTGTCATAAAAATCCTACATCAATGATATGGCCAAACGAGGATTGACATATCATCAAATGTTAACGTTTAACGATCTAGCCAGTTTTAATTGGCTATATCACGAAATCATCAATTCTATACGATCTGGCCACGACATGTATACACCGTTAAATTTTGATCGTTTTAATCCCGTTGAGCATCGATTCAGTACATGAAACACTATCGATTTATAAAGATAAAATTAAAAAATAAAGTACTTTTTTTTCTAAAACTCAAATTAATATACGCATGTACGAAATTAATTTCTTTAAGTAAACGAATCAATGACCTTGTAGGGAGTTGTCGGTCGTTGCGTACTAACTACCTACAGTTCATTGTCCTCGATCAGCTGACGTTTACTTAAATGAATCAGTTTCGTATATAAATTAGTTCGAGTTTAAAAAAAAAAAGTACTTGATTTTTCATTTTTATCTTTACCTACAAATTGATAGGGTTTTATGTACCGAATCGATCCTCCACGGGATTTAAACGACTAAAACTTTAACGGTGTATTTAGATTTACACCCATGTGAAGTAGAAGCGTTACACTAGATTTTTTATTAACACTAAAAAGATTCAACAACTAATATCACACTACAAACAACAAATAAACCAACCACATCAAAAATAATCCCACACGGACACCGAAAACCGTTACCCTTTATCTTCGAAGACGTCCACATTGTCCACAACCTTTCAAAGACAACCCTAAACTGCTCTCAAGAAAAAAAACATCAGGTCAATCAGACCCTAAGGCATTATTATTCAAATTAATTGCATATTATCACGCTCTAACGAAAGGGGACTTACAATAATGTTTGTCTTGTAGGAAGAAGGACAATGGACGCGATGGTTGAAAAAAAACTCTTAATTTGGACCAGTGGGTAGTTTTGTCCATTATCTTATTCATCAGCTGCTCATCTCGGTCTTCCGGAGTTCAGAGTAACATGAGAAATTGTTTGGAACAATAGAAAAAAGTTAGTTAAGAGCAGCCAAACTAAGGTACATTTTCATACAACCGCTCTTACGTGATTATGATGTCATTACACATCTTTCTCCAGATATTTTGGATACACAGATATCTTGTGGATATTATCTAGGCTTGTACAGAAATCAAAACATAAATTTGCGTAAAAATAATCCAGTAAAGATCTCTGAAAATCTGTTATTTTACGTGAACTTTGATCCTCCAAAATTTAATCATATTAAAAAATGACATATATAGAAGCTTTGCATATTTAATCGAGATTCTGAATGACGACAAGTTTTCTCAAAAACTTTTAAGACTTAAAAAATACTTATTTCCTGGAACAAGTTTTATGAAATATTCGAGTAAATCAAGGAATTACCGAAAGCCAACAGAGTTTTCAAGCGTTATCTCTCTTTTTTCGCGTTGCCTTTTCATCAAACATCGATGGATTGCATTAGATGAAGCAACGAGCTTTTAAAACCATGCTCAACGTTGACGATAGTGGGAAAGGGCCGTCTTAAGAGGGCTTCGCAGTCCGTCTATCGTCAACATAAGCATGATTTAAAACCTTGTTTCATCTATCCATTGATAAAGAGCAACGCGAAAGAAGAGCGATAACACCTAAACGATCTGTTGGCATTGAGTGATTCCGTCATTCACTCGAATATTTCACAAAACTTGTTCCAGGAAATATTCTTTTAAAAAAATGACATCATTCAAAATTTTCATTAAAATATGTGCAAAGTTACTATATATATTTTTTTTAACTTTTTGGGGTTCTGTACCTCTAAAAGAAATGTCTGTCAAGACAGTCAGTGCGCGAGTCTGACTCTCACTTGCCCAGTTTTTATTTTTTTAATTTATGGCTACATTATGAAGGATCATAGTTCACAAAAAATAACATATTTTCAGAGGTCTTATCTGAATTAGTTTTATATTAATTTATGTTTTGATTTCAATAGAAACCTAATTTGTTATAAAAATGATGTCTATCTGTCTCTGTCTTTTTGTTTCGGTTATCCCCAAAACGACTGGACCGATTTTGACAGATATATAGCTGATGTTATAGAAATTAACTTAGGCAACTTTTAGTCTTAGAATTAATGCTTCTTGAATATTTTTTTTATCGTTGAAAGGCTTGCGTTTGACCACAATCTCACCTGATGGTAAGCGATGATGTGGCCGACGATGGAGCACGCTTACCTAGAAGTAAAAAACCTCTCTCACTCTTGACTTAAAGATCCCTAGGTAGTAGTTATCAGGAAATACAGACTTCGTTAGGGAATTCCACTGCTTAGTTGGGCGCATAATGAATGTGTTCCCAAAACGCTTTGTACGTATGGGCAGGATGTCTACCATGTACAGATGGCGCAACGCCGTACGTCTAGTAGTCCGATAATGGAACGGACTTGGTGGAGTTAAATAGTGCAATTCCAACGCACACTCCCCGAAATGTAAACGGTAGGAAACAGACAGGCTAGTAAATCGGCGTCGATGCTCAAGACTTTGGAGTTCTAGGTACTATTTTGTCTAATGCGGACAAAGTCGCAGTTATTATCATAAATCACACATCTTCCCTTTTCACAATATCCCGCACAACTTACAAATAACTTAATAATAAACAAACTGATCACAACATCCCATCTCAAGCATTGTATGTTAAGATTGACATTTCTAAGACGCTGTGTGACGTCATATTGACCATAGAGAGTAGAGGAACTGGGTCAAGACGTCCAGTCTATGGCCAGATAGATATAGGTGTAGATAATTGTAGTTTATGAAGGGAATATATAGATATATTTGTCTATTACATGATATTGGGCTTTATTATTTGTATATTGTCGTAGTTGGTAGATCGAGAATAATGAAAATCAATGTTTGAGTGTTTCTATGTGGCCAGCACTACCTTTTACCGGTTGATTTGCTTGAGTTATAGTAGAAAGTATAATGCCTACTATGACCCGGTAAACATTGTTTTGTCTATACACAATCAGAGTGAAATATAGTTGGTTTGGGGTAGGAGGGTAAGAATCAGCCTGCTACCTATTTTCAGCCCTACCAACTATACACATAAAATTTCGTAAAAATCGGTCAAGCCGTTGAGGTGTTCGATAATAAACAATATGATATGAGATTTTTATACTATATATTTTTTCTTTTTATTTTTTTTTGAACCAGTATTTTATGACTTGGTATGCTATTGGTATTTTCAGAATTTGCTGTCTTTTAATTAATAACCTCATAATAGTTCCTATGCCTTTTTTAAGTGTTATTTATATCTTTGGATTGCCTTGGAATTATAAGTTCAAATAAACTATATATTAAAGGCAAGTTATTCTTTTTTCGAAATGAGGTATTTATTGGTTTCTTTGTGTTTTGTATTTTCTGTAATATGGCAGTACATATAAGAATTTTTTGTACGAAATCTAAGTTAATTCAATTATTTGGTAATATGAGTTCTACCGTGGAAAGGAGGTGTCTCAAGCAAATAACATTCTACAGATAAATAATCCAAATCGATACCGTAGTAGCATAGTATAACTGAATTGAGCTATACGAATACTGATAAATGCTTGCACTGACTGGATAGGTCCACTCAAATCTGTGTGGTTCTTTTCTCAAAAGACCATCTCAGATACTAATCTACATGGTTCTCTTATGCACTGATTTGACCATTACATGTTTGGTGTATCGACTTTTGAAAGAAACTAAAGTTTTAGTTTTTTTTTCAGAGTTGTCAGCTAGGAAATACCGGCCTCATTTAGTTCAAATTGACATGGTTTTTTTTTACCGACTTGGAAAAGGAAAAGGTTCTATGTTCGGCTGTATGTATTTTTTTACGTATATTCAGCGATATCTCGGTCGAATGTGAACCGAATTAGAAAATTTTTGTTTTGATTGAAAGATCCAAATTGGTCCCATAGAAATAGTTTTTTATTTATTTAAAATTTCAGTAACAACATCTTAACAGCTAACGCCAATGCAATGCTATTACGTACATACCCTTATTATGATGAACTTCGAAGATAATTAATAACGAAAATCCTTAAAAAAATCAATCATATCAGAACTGTCGTAACATGTAAAATTGCTTTGTGTACACATGTCATGTAGTCGGTGATTGACTGAAGAAGGGAGGGGTATAGTACTGATCTGATGAAAAAGCCGGAAGGGAGGTAAAAACTTTTTACAAAAAAAAAATACAACCGGCTTCAATGTAAAAAAAAAACACAAAAATGAAAAATAACTTTAATTTCGTAAGTTGATGTTAAATAACGAAGAGACCAAACTATTATACAACCGATCTATTTTTTAAATTGACATAAACTAGTGCTGACAGTATGTAGGGATGCAATCGTTGATGGTGAGGCGCACTAATTTATTAAGAGCCTATTCACTCTAGCCTTGAAGAGACCTAAATTATAATCAGACGGGATACTTTCTTCAAACTTTCTCCTTTGTAATATGAATGGCATTGCATTGTAAATTATGGTAAAATAGCAATAGGTAGGACTTATTTATTTATATATTATTATACTAGTAGTTGTATAATATAGAAGAAAACTGTGGGTATGGTTTTCAGAAAGTAAAATAATTGTAATAATTCCTTATAAGTTCAGCTACGTAGCAAGCTGCTACGTAGCTCGTAGCCACCGTAGCGCTACGGCCGCGTAGCAATTAACTAAACGTTTACAACGTAATTATTGCTAATGAATAGTTCTCTTTAGTAAGACTTTAACAAATATTAATAATCTTTATTATAGACGACACCATCCATACGAGAACTTAAAAAGAAAAGTCAATAAATTAAGTTAAAATACACACTCTCAAAACATCATTTAACATCAAAAAACGATTTTAAGTAAGGTAGTATTTACTTAATCTAAAATTAAAACCAATGAAATAAGTGTATTTTTAAAGTAATAATTATGTTTTTACCTATGAAATGGTCGATCTAAGAAAATTTTGGACTAGATTAAATTTTAGACTAGATTGACTCGGAGTTATGAGTTCAAGTAAACTATAAATAAGGTTTATTAATTATTTTGATTTTTCCTCTGCTTCAAACAGATGTTTTACTGTTATAATCATTATTTCTGTTATCATTTAAAAATCATTTAAAATTCGATACATGGCCTCAACCGCTAAATAAATCAATAATAACTTAAAACTATAATATACTCACACACATTGACAAAATAAAAACAATGACATAGAATTTATAGTTATTATAGATCAAATAAATGCAATATTATTGAAAACAACTAGGGATTTCGTTACGCGACAAATTGTCGGCCATAACTTTTCATTCGAGTACATTCATTTGTATAGTCACTTCTAACCCGCTCAATGAAACCGAGAAAAATATTTATTGTAAAAATAAAAATTTAACTACAAAAAAAAAAAAAAATCTAAACGCTTATTAAATTGGCCAAACCATGAGGTGTAAAATGAAGACATACGCTCTGGCCGGCTGCAACCCTTCCGCAACTCGTGAGAACCGGTCCGGCGAGAATGCAAATCAGGCATATTGTACCCCTGGACAATTCTTCGCTTTTTAATTGTTGATTTTTTTACTGTGGACCGTTGGACATGTTGTCTTTAGTGTCTGGTCTATCGATATGATTGTGTCGATAATTTTTAGACGTTAGGATGTTATAGAGATTGGTGTAATTGGTGTTATATTTCTAAATATATATAACTAATACAGGGTAAAACAAGTATTACATGTAAGTAAAAAAAAAAAATAGTAGCAAAATACTTGGGTTATTTATAAATTAATTGTAATAAGTGTATTATTTTTAGTTTAAATGATAAACATATAATTTGAATGAAATCCCGTTGGCTTATATTTTATTTTATTTTTTGCTTTTGATAGAAATATTGGTGAGGGTCGCGAGATCCGATTGATGCGAGATGCTCAGGACCAGTCGTTATGGCAACAGCCAACAGCCTATGCTCAACAGTGGACATCTTTCGTCTGAAAATATAAAAATAAGTTTATTTCTATCAGAAATAAACTTAGTTTTTAAATCTATATAATTCTAAATATTAAAAATATTCTAATAAAATTTCCACTACAAACGGTGCGAAAAACTATCGACAAAATTTTAAAACTCATCACCTGTCCCCATCACTACCAAAAACCGGTCAGGTCAGTTCCGCAAAAATCACAATAGCGACCCATTGGATACTTAAATAGGTCCAAATATTATAATGGGTACATTCCGCTATTATTAATACATCGTCCGTTCCCTTTTTTAGCGAAAGGTGAGTCTTTTATGTCCAGTTGGCACCCTTTCTGTCCTTTGTCCTTTTCCCCGTGGCAAGATAACCGGTAAGACAACTTTTTTGACCCCATCGCGTTTGCAGGGTTAACTTCAGTTGTATTTTGACCATGTTCGTGATGTGTAGTTTAAAAAATATTCGTTATAAAATAAGTATGTTTTTAATAATGGTGAATTTGACCACACGTTCGCGTTTTTGGGGTTAAAAGTTGGTTTTTACTAAATTCAGTGTCGGACGAAAAAAATTGGGCCTTGCCTTTGCTCAGTCGAAGTTGATTTGGCGTCTAAAAGAACGCAAGAAGAGAATTAGAATAGAGGTCTACCCAAAAAGCAATGGCCGAAAAACCTTCTACAGTCGTTTCCCATAGCAGTCGAAACCTAAAAATGGTTTTTAATGGTGAGTTCAATTTTTTATTTCGAATCCAATTAGACAGCTAATTTGTAATAGGAAATCTTCAGGGAAGAAACTTAATGCTGAAAGCCGATGTTTCTCTCAGTTAAATGACTGTCGGTCAAAAGTTAATATAGGAGAATAAATTTAGTTTTATTATTTTTCTCCGATTTTTTTATGGTTTTGGCCTTCTTCTGGGCCGAGTGGTGGCCAAGCGGTAACGGCCCCGACTTAAAAGTTGTAGGTCGCGGTTTCAAATCCAGCCAGATGCATTACTTTGTGTAATTTATTTCATCACCACTGCTCTCAAAACGGCAAACGAAAACATTGTGACGAAACCGGCATGTCTTAGAATAAAAATTTGAAGACGTGTGACATATGCTATGCTTCTCCTGGGTAAAGGCCTCCTTCCAGTCCATCCATTTTTCGCAGGCCCACGCTACCTTTTGCCAGTTCTGGCGGAATCTGTCTAGTTCATCACTCATCATCCTTCGTGGTCTACTGCGATGCCGTCGCATTGTTTCAAACAACAACTTTGTTCTACTTTTTTTAAAATAACAGTAACAAAATAACATAACCAATTTAAAAATAGAACACATTTTAGTATATATTTTTTTTTCATTTTCCCGCGTTAAAACAAGATCTCCTATCCTCTAGAACCCTCTTCTAAAACTAAATCTTTTCACAGTTTTTTTTATAATCTACCCCCGCGTTCGCTATTGATTATATTTTTAAAAGCTACCCCTCATTGGCGCGGACATTTTTGTTCAATTCTAAAGGTTTTTCTGTCGTGGGCGTCTTTCGTGGAATGGGGAGGGGTTCAATATGGCCGATGCTACTTAAAAAATGGATTTCAAAAGCGTTCTCTTTTTAAATGTTCTGTTCCTTTTCTGTTTGTTTTTTTTTTTCTTTACGGATTTTTTTTTTAATAATATTATGATTGTTTATTGAAAATTAAGATTTAAGACAAGTTATTTTTTTTTAATTAGTTTACTATATAGGTGCTAATTTTATTTTGGTTTTTAGACTTATTCTGTGCCCTATAAGGTTCATATTTGTCTCGCAGCTTGAAAAGTAAAAAAAAAAGATTCTATAATAGACAAGACATTGTGAAAGACCTTTTATGATATCTACATACAACTTTAATCATTTTATAAGTAGCTATGACAGAAAACCGTGGCGCTTGATAGATATCTCCTTTTTTTTGAGCAAAAATGGGATACTAATCCACTTATCGGTTTATTAATTCCTTTTTTCAACTTAGGGCTAATTTTTTAATAGCCAGATATTTTTAAAATTAGGAATTAAAATGGCGGTTTGGCTGCTTTTGTATAGAAAATATATCAAACCGCCATATTAATTCTTTAGACTTCAGTTATCTGACTATTGAAAAATCAGGCGTTAATCTATATAAGACCAGACAATCACGTGATTAAAAAGTGCCTCTCTATCGCTACAAGAAAGAGGGTAAGAGGAAGGCCCCAAACAACCTGGCTGTCAAATGTCCAGAAGGACAAGAAAGTATTGGGACTACACGAACAAGACGTTCGGGATAGACATAAATGGCGTCTCATGATTGGAAAAGCTGACGCCGCGTAACGGGATCCACCGTAGGCGCGGGCTTGCGGACGGCGTGCAATGGGTAACACGCTGTCCGATCGTCCGGTAACCGACCGGACCGAGCCCAAGTCGTCGACGGCGCATTCTGTTCCCGCGCGCCTCAAGGAGCTGTCAGCACAACGAAGAGGCCCAGCCTACTAACTGCAGGCAGGCAGGGTCGAAGCCTACTGGGGTCATGGGTTAACTTCCGAAAGGAATGCCCGGCCCCGGCACGATAGGCTACGAAGGAACGGGGTAGGTTTTTAGTCAGTAAGAGTCTGACACTACTTCCCGCTCCGCTCAAGGGTGGGAATTGTCATTGGATGATTTTACATACCACAAAAAAATACGGGACTATATACATAAAAGCGAAATACCACTCGCTGATTAATCACGAAATCTCAGACACTATAAAACCTACAAAATAAAAATCCTTATAGAGTGTAAACATCCGCTAAGAACGGATTTTAGGAAACTACAACCCTATACTATGATTTTTTATTAGATGAAGTAAAGTGACAGCAGTGGATAATGCCCAACTGTCAAACAACCATTGTTATAGCTGTCACTTTACTTCGTCTAATAAAAAATCATAGTATAAGTAAACCGACTTCCACGTGGTCGAAGCGACCAGCAGAAGCTAGTATTTCAATATAATCGGCGCTAAAATCTTCCAAAAATCTAACAAAATAAAACAGCAACAATTTTGCAGAAAGTTTCTCAATAATGCTACGGGATAAGTCCATCAAAACTCTCTACTCATTATATAAATATAATTACGACATAAAACGGGAAAGGGGTAAGAAAAACTCGACGGAACTCTTCGCCAGGCGAACGGGGTGAAAGGGGGGCGGAATTGATTTTATTTGCCCTTCGACACGATTTTTTAATTAGGGGACGAAGTTTTAGAGAATATTTTAATGATGGCTGCCGTCTTTGAGTTACGAAAATTAATATAAAAGGATTTCTTCGAAATTGGGTATTTTAGGGGCCGATGAATTACTTTGTTTTTATTTGAGCCGTTTAAATAAGATTTAGGAACCTGCCTATTTTTAGTTCGAGTTGTTATTGTTATAATATCTGATTCAATGACATAGAGCAGTGGTGGCCGAGTGGTAAAGCCCTCGACTTACGAGTTGTAGGTCGCGGGTTCAAACCCGGCCAGGCGCATTACCTTGTGTAATTTTTTCATCAGCACTGCTCGAGAGCCGTAAAGTTTTCCTTCACCGTTTCGAGAAACGGTGAAGGAAAACTTTGTGAGGAAACCGACATGTCCTAGAACCAAAAATTCGAAGACACGTGACATCCACCAACCCACACTGGGACCGCGTGGTGGATTACGGCCCATTCCCTCTCTTAAAGAGGAGGCCTGAGTCAGCACTGGGAACATTATAAGGCATCAGCCTCAGCTACGAGATAAGGTTTTACTAAGCTAGTTTTTACAAGAAAACGTGATACAAATTATCGACATACATATTTAGCTATACCCTTGAAATTGACAAATAAAAACCAACTTATTTTTTTTTATTAAATCAGAAAATAAAAATTATTTCACCTTAATTTTATTTTATTTTTTCCTATAAAAAAAAATATTATTGTTGGGTTTCTATCTTAAGAAGAGTTTATGACGCTTGAAATTAAACTATTGTTATTTATTATATATTTTATAATTAGAACAAGATACATAAAAATAAAAATATATATCTAAAACATGTATAAATCATAATTATTATTATTTACAAACCCAAAATCAAACAAACCACTCGATATCACAGATCTACCATTAAGGATCCTTGAACCAACTCCAAAAACCCTCAAAACATTTATTTTTACCCGCAAAACAACAGCACAAGTGGCTCGACTCTCAGAGCGTCAGAGAGATATCTCCAGAATGTTTTTAACAAACAAATGGGTCCCATTAAAGAGAAAATTGGCTTTGAAAGTTTTGCCCCGGGCGCTGAACGGCCTGACATCTTGAAAAATCTACGCAGAACGCCTTGACGTAAATTGTCATTGATAGTGTTTTGTTTTCGATAGTGACGACGGTTGGCGGTTTAATAAATATAAAATTTAACAGAAATTTAGGACTACTGAAAATTTTGATTTATCATATCCATAATGCGGTGTGACGCACAGGACCGTTCATTGTGGTGACACTTGGGGGAGGCTATCTCCAACAGTGGATGTCTTTCGGCTGAAATGATGATGATAATGCGTTGTTACACTAGCAATTCGATAATGAAAAACATCATGCAGGTTTCCATGTTTTTCGCTTGGGTTTTTTATTTTCCAAATAAGTAATCTTTTTTTTTCAGTGCACATTCACTTGTACCTTATGCCAAAAACCTATCAAATTATTAATAGATACGTTTTTAGGGACAAATCCAATATTAATTTTTCATTAGCTGCTGCCGGCGACTTTGCCCGCGAAAAAATATAAAATAGTCCCAAAAGAACATGAATATAAAAAATATCCTACCGACATGTTCTACGGGTATGCTAAATTTCAGTCAAACCCGTTCACCCGTTCAAGTGTAAAAAGAAACCAACATACATAAACACACACATCTAACAAACTTTCACCTTTATAATATTAGTATGAATTAGGTCATTTTGCAAAGTAACACATTTGAACACTTATGAATGATAAATGATATTTATTTTGCAAATAGGTTTTTAAGAAACACGTCAATATTTGTATTCGTCAGTTGAAACTAGATGAGGTCGGTGTTTCCTAGCTGACTACCCTGAGAAGAAACACCGAAACAAACTCAGGAGTCAGGTAGTCTCTTTTAAAGCCCATACAGTACTTAAATATGTAATAGTTAAATCACATGAGAACTCTGCAGATTTGTCTGAGACGGTAATAATATGGAATAATGTTAGTAGTACAAGTTCTAAATAGATTGGCTTACTTACAATAAAAACTAGTTAAATTCAGACATGTTTATAATTATCTAGGAATAGTATTAATACTGACTTTATAACTTATGGCATCTGACTGACTTTTTTGATAATAATAATAATATTCGGAAAAACAATATCGTCTCTGGAACCCTAACCACCGGCAGCTTGGACTCTGCTCCCGACATCGGTGGACTACAATTTTTATATTTTTAAATGTTTTTTTTTTTAATAATTATTTTAAGAAATATTTAAAAATGTGATTAAATAAAATACTAGACAACTGATAAACATACACAGATATATCTAAATACATACATATTAAAGAGAAATTACACCCAGTTACAGAACAAATGATCGTGCTCATCACACAGATATTTGTGCTAGGTGGGAATCCACGAACTCCGGTATAGCAGTCAGGGCCACTAGCCACTAGACCAACAGGCCAGTCAATAAAAACCGATGCAATGAAGAAAGCCCAAACCTACCAAACCCCACATAACCCAAAACTTTTCATCTACGTCTCAAATACGTCAAACAGAAGAAAATCACGCAGCTACTCAACCCGTTCAAACATTAATAAATCTAAAATCTTTGATAACAAGAACTTGGATGGCGAAAAATATTAATTTCAAGGGAAGGGTGGGCTCGTCCTCCCCTTCGTACCTACTTTGGTACTTTTTTGACACCCACTATCCCTTTTTTCTATAGGGGGTGAGTTTTGCAATTTAAATTTTATCTCATCGTAATGAGTGAAATGGAAATAAGCGGAGATCTAGAAACAAATGCTTGGATGAGATTTTGTTCGTACCTTTTTCGTTTAGAAGGGGGTTTTAGAAGCATTGGAATCGATCAATAGAAACATTTAGTTTGTGATGTTATTTATTTATTGTATATAGCATGACTGGTATAATTAGTGACCGATACTTAAACACCTGATCGTAGTCATGATAAAAGAGTTTAAAAAAAAGTAGAATAGAATAAAACTTTATTTTAAGAAATGTTACTTTTTTTATTAAGTACTTTACATTTTTATTTTATTTTACAAATCGATAGTGTGACCCTCCACGGGATTAAAACGATCAATATTTAACGGTGTATATTTGTTCCGTGCGGCGATCGAACCCGCGACCCGTAGCGCTGCAGTCATTCGCTCAATCACTTTGCCAACCGTGCTGATTTACTACCTTCTGATATAATTATAATTAAGTAGAATTAATCAAAAACTCGAAAACGCAAAAAGCAAACAATGTCTGAAACTCAATTAAAATGAAAAATAAAAGCAAAAAAGCCCTTCTAATTAGAAACAAATTTAAACATTTTTCAATTAAGTAATTCATAATTGAGGCAAAAGAACCTTAGAATTTTACTAAAAAAGTTATATTGTTAACGTTCACTGATTTTTTTTTTTGTAAAAACTGTCCTGGCAGAATAATTGAATTCTCTAATGATGCTTACAACATGACTACTACTACAAAAAACTACTATTAGAAAAGTTAAACCATAGGTTACAAAAGTATATGAGTAGTATACGACTGGCCTCTTGGTCTAGTGGATAGTGGCCTTGACTGCTATGCCGGAGGTCGTGGGTTCGATTTCAACCCAGGACAAATGTTTGTGTGATAAGCACAATCATTTGTTCTGTGTCTGGGTGTTTTTATTTATAAGATGCATGTATTTAGAAATATATAAGTATGTTTATCAGCTGTCTGGTACCCATAACTCAAGCTCTGCTTAGCTTGGGACTAGACGGTGTTGTGTGATAGTTGTGGAAATATTATTATATATTATTATTATTATATTATTATATCCGATAACTTCTCCATAGAAATCACGCTTTAGAATGTGCAATTTCATCATCATCATGATTTCAGCCTAAAGACATACACTTGGACATAGGCCTGCCCCAACTGCCGCCACTATGAACGGTCCTGTGCGTCTCGCATCCATCGGATTCCCGTAACCTTTACCAGGTCATCGGTCCACCTTCCAACGTTGCGTCTTCGGGTACGCGCAATCCAGAACCTTTCGGCCCCAAGGACCATTTGTTCTGCGAGCAATGTGCCCTACCTATTACCACTTTGGTTTGGCGATTCTTCGTGCTATGTCGGCAACCTTGGCTCTCCTGCGGATATCTTAATTCCTGATTCGATCATGCAAGGAAACCCCGAGTATAACCATTTCCAATACCCTTTGGGTGACTGTAAGCCTTCTAATGAGGCACATTGTAAGCCACCATGTTTAGTGCCATATGTCATCACTGGCAACACGCACTGGTCATAGAGTTTTTTTGTCTTGAGACACTATGGTATGTTCGACGAGAAGATACCGCGCAGCTTCCCGAACGCCGCCCAGCCGAGTCGGATTCGACGATTGACCTCTTTCTCAAATTTAGACTCAACTGGATTTTCTGTTCTAGGTAAATGTAATCGTCAACAACTTCGAGTGTAGAATCTCCGATCTTGTTCGAGTCTCCGAAATTGTATGTAAAATGTATGTGCAATTTAGGGTCACTTTTTTGATTGCCATTTTGATAATTCAAAAGTGCCTATAAATGGTTTATTTGAAATAAAAGTTTTTAAATGATTGATTGATTGATTTTTCCCGCTTTGAGTGGAGGGAGAGAGAGTGACAGACATTTACTGATTAAAAGCCACCTGTGTTTCTTCAGTTTCACTGATTTTTAACCGACTTCAAAAAAAAGAAGGATCTCTGTTTGACATGTATTTCGCCCACGGTTTTCTCACTTTTGGCTGAACCGATTTTGATGCGGTTTTCAGAAGGATATTTGTCATATTTAGGAGTAAGTTTTGGTATTTTAACCGACTTCAAAAAAAGGAAATTCTCAATTTTTAGAATTGTCATAATGCGGAAAAGGCGGAAGGTATCTATTTAAGTTTGGCTGAGAACTACTACAACTAAAAAGTGTGAAATAAAAACATTTTTTTCACACTTTTTAGAAACAAAAAAAAAGAAACACAAAAAAGTGCAAAATAACTTTAATTTCAGAACAAAGAGACCAAACTATTATAGAAACACCCACTGCACCCATCTGAGAAACCAACCCGTATTTCTTCAGTTTCACCGATTTCCTGCATAGCTTAATACCCAATTTGCCGACTACCATAACGAAATATTTCGCTTACCATGAAATTTCAAACATATTTATTTTTGCCATAATAAAATACTCAATCAAAATTATAATTTGATTCTAAAAGGGTAAAGATAGATTCATTAGAACTCATTCAAAATATTGGGGGCAACTCAAACGAAGATAATTTTCTCATGGCTTCCTCCTTTTCTGAGAATTGATTTTATTTAAATAGATTTATTTTATTGAAGGTAAATCATTCTGTATTCTTGTCTACTTCCGAACTAAACAAGAATATTTATAAAAGTCTTCAGGAAATTGCAACAGAATTAATGATGTAATAATATTTCTTTTCTTTTTTTGAGGCAGGAAATCTCAAATAACTTTTTCAATACACTTACTCGAAAACTCGCTCTTATTCTACCACTTTTAGTGACGACATGAACGGTTTTCCACTCTAGTGCAGAAAACACACGAGGCGCAGTTCATCCGCCACGAGTCGCAACTGTGTTGAAAAACGTCGTTTGACACATATGCACATTTGCCACTGCAGCTCTCGGCTTCATAACATACTCACCTACGGCTCGCGCGAATTCCGCCTCGTTGGCAATGACAAACTTTCTGCACTTGTATCAATATGCACTAATGTATTTCCCGTTCTGGGTGAAATGAGAGGGCATGTCAGACTTTTACTGACTAAAACTCACCTGTGTTCCTTTTAGTTGTCTTTTACGTTATAGAACTACGGTAGCTTTTTCGAATATATCTGAAACCCTAGCTGTTCCTTTTGTTGCCTTTCATACTAGGGCTGAAACTTCCTTTCAGAAGCAGAGCCTTGGCCCCAGTAGGCGTCAACCCTACTGGGCCCCTTCAGTTTTAATGACTCCTTTTTGAGGCCAGACGACTGGACAGCGAGATACCCATGACTCGTCGTCCACGCCTATAGCAGCCAGGGATCGCTTTCTGCCTCCCAAGACGCATGCCTGCAAATAAATGAATCCTATACATCACTTTAAAAAAAAAACAGAGGAATAAAAGCCAAATCCTAGCGTTAGAGTGAAAAATTAAAAAGTTAAACGTTTAAAACCAAAATGGCGGATGGAATAGTTGAAAGTTTGCGAGCGAAAGTGTTCGGAAACTTTTTAATTTGCGAACGAGCCACGAGTCTGCGCCCCACTGGAAGCGGAAAGTGATTTGAAAGAGCGGTAATATTTTTAACCTGTTACATAAGATCGTTTAAGATTGAATAAGCTATTGAGTTTGACATGATTATAAAATTTTCCGTGTTTTTAAATTTAAATAATAATTTTCTTTTGAAAAAATTAATTCAACAAAAAGCTTTACGATTAAAAAAATGTGTTCACTATGGGATTTGGTACATGTGAAATCCAGGAGGAGTCAGTACTCCTCCTGAATTTCAAATGTACTTACTGTGCTCGCTTACGCAGCTTCAGGCCACCTCCTGACGCTGCGTAAGCGAGCGTACGTGACCCACCACAGCGCGCGAGCCTCTACTTTGATGACTACCATTCCACCGCGCAGTTGACGAATGAAAGTAGTAGATTCTGATCTTAGTGTTCCATTGGTGTAATTGCTGTAAGGCGTTCCGATGTGAGAATAACAAATAAATAAATAATTGACCACTTAGAGCAGTAATTTCGCGTCTGTCACAAATAGTGACTGGAGTGGAGTTTCCTGGTGCTTTCCCGTGGGTACCTTTAGGTAAGATAGTGGTCAAAACGCGAGTCTAACAATAAGAAAACAAAACATGCCGAAAAATTAATAGAAGAAATCACTTTCGAGTGACTGCTACTATTCAATATATTACAATTACAATCATTCTTTAAGCAAAATATATCTGTGCAAAACGCGAAACGCTGGTTTTATGCTTAATGCGACAAGTCCACAGCGCTGACCATCTGTTTTGTGAGCAATGAATGACATATATTCTTCTTCGTTGTTTTCTCTCTTGACACAGTGATCGTGGTCATCACTTCAGGTGTTGGTGGCAAGCTTCACAACACGCCGCCACTTCATACAGTGATGATGACCCATTTACTGCCGCTTTTATCTGGTCAGTCTAACTCTTAGGCGACCTTCCTCTTGACCTGGTACACTCAACCTTTCTCTGGATGACAAGTCGCTCAATAGCCACCTTGCCTCGGTGGCATAAGTGGCTAAAAAGGTGAGGATACGTGTGACATATTATCAAGCCAGAATCCCCGCTTACAGTGGCACCTTGCCTTTCCCATCGAATTTTTCATCGTCGCGAAGTTAGTGACTAGTTGGAGGTGCGAATATTAACAGTCCAAGTTCAACTCAGCCGGGATGCTGCAGAAGCTTGAGAAAAACCACCTTTCAATAGCTAATGGATGAACCAGGAACTTAAAGTTTATATTTAAACTTTGCGTTAAGGTTTTCTGTGTGGGGTTTTAAAAGAATTTGAAGAAAATTGTGTTTTAATAGCTAATTTGACAGATACATGCTTACTTTTTTATTATTGATAGATTTTCACTTGTCTACTATATCACTTGATGGCAAACGATGATGAGGTCGACGATGGAACACGCTTGCCTCGAATTAACCTATTCACGACCCCTAGGTTTTAGTTATCAGGAAACAGACAGCAAGGAATTCCACACGTAAAAAAAATAAAACGAAAAATAGCGAGCAGAACATACAGAAAGGCGTTTTAAGAAACTTTTTAATTTATATTTAGTAGTGTTAGTACTGAGGGTAACGAGTAATTTTATAGTTTTTATCCAATTAAACATATATTTTATTTTATAATATTTATTGCTATAATTTACAAAATAGTTATTTATGTATTTTATTTCAATAAAATTTAACACAAGTGGACCGTATACAAATATCAATATTTAATTCAATTATGTTTTGTGCAGTTATGCACGGACGTGGGTAGTCCGTGCGTAACTTCGAGGTAGATAGATATCACATTAATTTGATGCACACAGAAAAATAAACAGACCATACACAAAAGCACAATAAAATTACATAACTAAGCTCATAAATTAACAACAAATAAAAAATGTTAACAATCACAAACATCAATGTTACGGGTACCTACATTAAACACATAAAACAGGGGTAGATACTTTGTTTTGTGAGACAAACAAAAAAGATATTAATAGCATAGCGCGGTGTGCGTTTCAAGGCTGCGTAAAATAGAAGCTCAACTCAGCAAGTGTCAGGCAAATATACCTGACGCTGATATTCTGCTGGGTCCCTGTAGTGGCATACGGAAGTCGAACTGAATTTGTGGAAGAAGTGCTACGTGTGTTATAATAGGTGAAAACCGCCGCTCACCAAAGCCTGATGGGCTGGGTGTCTGATGCCCAGCAAATGCTGAGTTGACCACCAATTCTGTGCGGACACGCTCGGGGCATTCTGTACTTATGTTCTTTATACTTCATGTTCGTAACCGTTGTGCTGTGTATTTCTATTCTATATTCTTCTGGAGGTAGTTTGAAAGTGGCGCCAGTGACTGAAAAGTTGAAAGGAAATCGTTTGTCTTGGTATGGTCATGTGAAGAGGAGGGATGAAACGCATGCTACTAAAAAAGTTCTGAGCTTACACGTAGAAGGATGGATAGGAAGAGGGGGTCAAAAAAGAGATGGATGGTTTGTGTGAGGAGTGATATGAAAGAAAAAGGAGTTAGTAATAGTGTGACGGGTGACAGAGCAAAGTGGAAGGAAAAAACGTGTTGCGCCGACCCCAAGTAATATGGGATAAGGGCAGGAAGAAAAAGAAAGATTCTATATACTTCTAATACCCTCCTATCCCCACGTCCCATTTTTTCTTTGATACTTTAAATTGTATAACAACATTTCCCGGGTGAGCTAGTAAATATAAATATATGAATAAATCTCTTAATAACGGTCATCAAGTAAACAATAGTATTATGACTTTAACTATCTATATCAGCCACTTCCGGAGTTACGTCCTGTGGTACCGGAACCCGCCTGTTACGTCACTTCCGTTCTCCGAGCGCCTGAAACTTTGCAATTGGAGCAATTTTTCACGTTCACCTACCCTCCAGCGGGTAAATTTAAAACAAAGTTTTAAGTATAATTTGGTTAAATCGTTAAAGAGTTATTATTTGAAGATATATAGTGTAGTTATAAAGTTACATTTTGTCTATTAGAAAATCGATAGGCAATTTAAACTGAAAAAGTTAAAAACTTAGTGGTTTTTCTAGACTGTAACCTGCTTTGGAATGTCTACATTGCAAAAGTAAGCAGAAGGGTATTATGCTCGTTTCAGTCACTGAAATGCCTTCAGAAGTCACTGACTTTCTCAACTAAACTTAAAAAACTTACTCTTGCTCAATCTCTTCTTTTACCTCTTCTTGACTACGCTGATGTCTGCTTCCTTTATGCAACTGAGGAACTTCTTGACAAACTGGAGCGTCTGCAGAATTGGTGTATCCACTTCATCTTTGGCCTTCGAAAGGTGATTCGGAATTCCGAAGGCAATTGAAGTGGCTGCCTATTCGGCAACGTCGAGATCGCAACAGTCTTACTTTTGTGTTCTCTGTTCTTCATAATCCCAACTCCCCTTGTATCTTCGGGAACTATTTGAGTATCTTGTTTCAAGAGGAAAGCCTTGTCGCTCATCATCCTCTCTATTAGATTGCCTGTGAGCAGGACACGTTGCTCGCAGAACAGAAAGTTGATGGGGCCGAAAGGATCTGGAATGGCGGCCACGTACTGGATGACGTAGCGTTGATAGGACTCCCACAAGGTGAACCGAGGACCTGGTGAGCGTCGCGAGTATCCGATGGATGCGAGACGTAGGGGACTTGTCATTGTGGCTATGTGTCCAGATTTAACGCCTTTCTGCTGAAATGATGATGATGATAAAGAAAAGAAAGAAATAATTTTGGATTGATCATTTGATTCAATTAATATATGTTTCAGTTTTATAGTAAGACTAGTTTCTGCCAGCGGTCTCACTCACATGAAAGTTGGTTTTTATATACAAACTTTGGAACCCAACTTCATCTCCTTAGGGATGAAGGGGGTTTTAGAAAATACTTTCTTTTTGCTCGCCTACGTCATATGCGTTGATATGTCAGTCAGTCAGTTTTGCCTTTTATATAGATAAATAAGTTATACATTTCTTTAGACAGGTTATAAATCATGATTTAACTCAAACAAAATATAATATTACATTAAAAACGAAAACGCCTATGAAAAGAAACAAAACAGCATAAATAACTCCAAACTAACTTAAAATATAGACATAATTCCATTTTTATACCCTCTCCCCTGCTCATGGCGAATACAACCCAATCATTTACGGACTTAAGTCGAAAATCGAGTGACGAAAAGAAACTTTCTTAAGTTACTTTGCGACAATTATTCTTGGTAACGGTGAAGTAGAAAAAGTGGGGGATTTCAAAGGATTGGACCAATTTAGATTTATTTTTCTCCCCATTTGGGGGTCCGAGAAATAAGTTTCGTTGCCACCTTATAGCCGGGGAGGCTGGATAAAGTATGGCTGGAAGAAAGTGTAGCATTCTATTATTTTTTTCTGTTGCGTTTTTTCTTTAATGAATTTTCGAACACTTTGTTTGATAAAATAGATGGTGATTTTTTTTTTGTAAGTCTGAAATTATGTAATGACTTCTCCCACAAGGTGGAGTGGGAAGACGTGTCAGATTTATGCGATACATTAAACCGACGCACACGTGAGCCACGCCTAATTTGTACGTAGAGTTGCGTCACGTGGCGTGGATCTAATGTAGTTCTAAGGCCCGTATTACAGAACTACAATCAAGACTCAAGCATTACTTAAAACTAGTCTCAGTTGGAGTTTTAATTTTAGAACTTAACTTGAGCAGAGAAACTACAATCAACAATCACCTGAGCAATGTCACTTTAAAATGTCATTTTTTACGTATTATAGAACAGTGCTTGAGGCTTGACTGAGCTGCACTCAATGTGTCCTTATTTTAAAATCACAATCAGCTCAGAATCACTGCTTAAGGCGAGATTTGATCTTTGTTTTCGCAAGTGTAGTCGAGACCACGTTTGAGCATAGATTCTCATGAATTTTTTTGTGGATTTGGAGTGAATCGGGTACCTACCTAATCAAAATGGATATATATTTGCAGAAGTGGATAATACAAATCAAACGTTTAACTTAAATGTTCCTCTGAGATATTTACGAGATATGCAGGACCCTTATAATTTTGAAAATTTTAAGGAGTAGTACCGCGCCTGTTTCAATGATTCCACCCACATATTGTCCAGTTGTGCAGACACTTGAGATCGTCCGCCTCGTCATCCGGTTTTGATCATTAAACGGGATCAAAACCGGATGACAAGGCGGACGATCTGCGAAAAAAAAAGATTTGCAATAGAAAACAAACTATTATTCAGGGTTACCACAATGATAGCTTACTCACGTAATCAGAGATCAAAATCTCTACTCAAGCGTAGTTTAGTTTGATTTGAGTTTGAGGATAGTTCTAAAATAAACTGAAAGCCTTAAGTCGAGATTCTTCGCTCAAGCAGTAATCGGTTGAACGCAGTTTAAGTAGTACTTGAGTAATGTTCTGTAATACGGGCCTAAGAGTCATATAAAATGTATGGAGACCGACGCACTGAGATCGGCGTAGTTCTACCTTTACTGACTAAAACTGACGTAAATTTTCGTTTAGTGATCCTTTGTGGTCAAGAACTACGTTTTTGCTTTTCAGATATGCCCCCGTGGCCCCAGCAGGCATCAGCCCTGCTTTACTTTGAGAAACATGTGGAATACCACGCGCCTTCGACTCGTGTTTCCAAATATGTAAACTTACTTTCACAAGACATCTAGACCCGGAACACCTCTCGATTAGCCCGTCATGCGCGGGCGTGACGCATATTTTCGCAATAGAATGTTTATAACTTGTAAGCTAGTCTTATAACTGTGTCATTACCCGCAATCAAAATGGTTTTTCATTCTTTCTTTCCATGGGCGATACAAACATTATTTCTGTGAGGAAACCGAACCTGCTATACGCAACGCAGCAACCAATTCCTAAAATAGAAAGTGCCGTTAAATGCCGTGCTTACTTGGTTTAGAGGAATCGTTTGTATTTTTGTTTGTAATAAATAAATTTAAAAACTACTGGACCGATTCAAAAACTTCTTTCACCAGTAGAATGCAACTGTATCACTGACTGATATAAGTATATATTCCTAGCGTCGTAATAAAACCCAGTTTAAATAAGATTCTTTTTTGTTTTTCTTTTTCTAATAAGACGAACCGACAACATGACAGTTAGACATAGAGACATCGTAAACTATAAATTAGTGCACTGGCATTATTCACACTATATTGTCATTTAATATTATAAAGTCGAAATTTTAGAGGTGTATGTATATTGGTTGCTTCTTCACGATTGAACGGCTGAACAGAATTGGATGAAATTTGGTGCACGGGTAGCAGCTGATTGGCTGTATAATGTGTCAACGATACACAACTGAGTGATGTGGGAAACATTGTACATTGTAGAATCGAATAGTATCGATTAAGATACAAGTAAAATTTTCCAGCAAACTAATGATGCTAGTTTGTCCTAAAAAATTACAACCGTCGTACTTTCTCAAAGCCATGCAAGTAATGATTCGGGCAACGATAAAAAATAAAATGGGGTGCCTACCCCTTGTAAAAAGTCGTCTCCTTAACTTTGCAATAGCCACCCTTAGGTAACTGACGAACAGCCCCAAAGCGTTTATGTAGATAATTATATAAAAATGTCCTACAAAAGGGTTGATTTTCGTGTTTTTGTGACGCAATAAAGATCCCTTGATTCTTTAATTTTTTAAAGTTGATGCCTATTTTTTTTTTGTATTTTAGTCTTAACTAAATTTTGTTTAAGTGATTATAAATTACTAGCTTCTGCCAGCAGCTTCGCCTTTGTTGAATTAGAAAATGATCCCAAGGGAACATAATTTTACGATTCTAATCCAGACATGTCCTGGATTATGCGCATTCAAGGTCGACCGCCATAATGGTTCTACTTGTGTGACAAGGATTATAACCGCGTAGCTGGGGCAGATGGTTCAACTTATTTGCCGCGTACTGTACCTCTTAAGCGTCAAAACTCAAAGCATATATTTAAAATAAGCGATTTATAGTTTACATTATCGTCGAGCTCGAACACTTCCCAAAAAATGTGATACTATTTGCGTCAAAGAGTAACAAACATAGACATACACCATCGCACATATACTTATACAAACAATCATCCTTTTGTCCAGATGTTTAGACACTTTTGATACAAAATTACACAAACTTTCCATCAAAATATCCCCTAGGAAACTGTTTAGACATAATTACTTTATTGCACACCTTAACACAGCACAATTTTTTCAAAAATAAGTGTACAACAGGCGGTCTTATCGCACAGGATAATTTCTTACCTTTGGATGGACTGAAAGATAGAAAACAGATTAAAGCTTTCAGAATGAATGTTTGACTCGAAAAAATCTCGACTACTTACTTACATAACCTATAAATTCATTCACACTTGCTTTCTTAAATAATTCGAAGATTTAATTCCTAAGAACAGTGAAAGATACTATTTAATAGTGTTACCATTGGCAACCACAACCAATATATTAAATCTATACCATAAACAATAAACAAAATGCACGTAGAAAGTCAAAGACCGCATTAATAACATAGCATGGCAACATATTTTCTGGGGTTACTTCGGAAACGGATGGAGACAGCAATAGTCTTCTGGAATCACGCCAGGGGGTGTAGACGGTGACGGGATCTTTTATTTGTATTTTTATAGGAAGAAATTGTGTCTTAGGTTTTCATGTGTTTTTAAGAAAAAAAAAAAATAGAGGGTAGTCAGATTATGTATGTATTGGCGCCCAGTTGGGACTAATTTAATTTTGCCTACACAGTTATTGATATTATAAAATATCGATGATATTAGCCTGTAAACCCACAATAGAATTATAATGTTTTATTAGGTGCTCATTATCATGAAGATAATGGACAATACATACATCATCAACCTTATAATATTCCCACTGCTGGGACTCAGGCCGTAATCTACCACGTGTGCTCAATGTGGAATGTCGATGCGAAATGAGGTTTGTCACAGGTCTTCCAATTTTTGGTTCGAGGACATACCGGTTTCCTCATGATGTTTTCTTTCACCGTTTTGACAGCAAAAGTGATGAAACAAATTACACAAAGTAATGCGCCTGGCTGGGCTTAAATCCGCGCGCTCATAAGTCAGGCCGTTTTTTTTAGTCTAGTGACCTATATTTAATTGTTATTTTTATTTATAATATTTATCTTTGTCATCATATTGTCCTAATCCCAATTAATTTGAAGTCAGATCCAGTATATATATCCTTTCATATTACTGTATTAGGTGTACTTTTTATCTCAGTAACATCACCTAAAAATTGGTAATTCAATACAACCTAACACTCAAAAAAACAACCCAAAAACGACTTCCCTCACGAAATTCTCGACCTACCCTCACTTACACCGTTAATTCTAAACATCGTACCTGTCAAAATGGACATTATTTTTCTCGTCCTAACAAGTCTTGTAGCGTTTCTCATTCCGGGCTTAAATTAAAAACAATTATGAAGGGGGGTGCGACGACCGGCCCCGGGCGAAGCGAGATGAAAAATTAAGACAATTTAAACATAGCCCGGCTATACTTTTATAAGGCTGGACGGTGAGAGGGTAGGCAGAAGTGTGGTTATTGGCAAGGTTGTATATCTAGTATATGTAATAAGTCATAATCTGTATATGTAAAAAGAAAAACTGACTGACATTATCATTCCCTCACGGTACACCTAATGGTGAACAAAATAAAACAATTGAAAGAAAAATTAAAGACATTTTTTTTTATGGTAGGTAAAATCATCCAATGAGAAATCCCGCCCTTGGGCGGAGCGGAAAGTAGTGTCAGACTCTTACTGAATAAAAACCTACCCCGTTCCTTCGTTGCCTATCGTGCCGGGGCCGGGTATTCCTTTCGGAAGCTGACCCATGACCTCAGCAGGCTTCGACCCTGCCTGCCTGCAGCTAGCGGGCTGGGCCTCTACTGTTTGCTGACAGCTCCTTGAGGCGCACGGGAACAGAACGCGCCGTCGACGACTTGGGCTCTTACGTTTATAAGTTTCCTGCTATCCACTTAAATACTAATAGATTTACTCGTATAAGGTACTGTTTATTGATTGTTGGTTAACACTGTTATAAAAGCGATAAGGCCATATTATATCGGAGAAAGCCAAAAAAGGGGAGGGTAAGAAACACATTTAGCTTCATAACGATGATTGATAAATCTATTTTTTCACGCTATCTACAAACGTGTTTATTATTGCCAAAGGATTTCAAGACTAATAAAAGATTTATTTAAAAGACCAACAATAAATACTATACTGTTATAACAATCTTAAATAAAATATCAGTATGATAGTCAATTTTGTTGAAACAAATTGAATCGAGGTTGAGTCGAGTGGAGGAAAATACTTAGAATATCACAGTGGGTCAGAACTTCTTTCTTTGAACTTCTACATGATCGTGGATCTTCCTAACACTGGAAAATATATATTACCTTTAATTGATTTTGATAGTGTAATGTGGGTATATCTATGGTATAAAAAAGTACCTTTTAGTACCCAACATACATAATAGAGCTTTGCAAATAATATTAAAATACTCGGAACTAAAAGCCGATTTTTCAGTCGTCAGATAAATTTTTACTTGAGGCTTTGTAACACTATAGGAAATATTATTCATAGTCATATAATACGTAATAAAATACGATTTGCCATATTGTGGGTTTTTTTATGGTAGGTAAAATCATCCAATGACAAATCCCGTCCTTGGGTGGAGCGGCAAGTAGTGTCAGACTCTTACTGACTAAAAACCTACCCCGTTCCTTCGTTGCCTATAGTGCCGAGGCTGAGCCTCATATTTTAGAAATTACTGCAATGATCAAAATATCACAAAACTGTACCAAACTTTTTTTAATTTAAACCCGTCGATATTACCGAACAAATTTATCAGATTATAAAAACTCGAATCCTTAGTTTATCTTAAAAAACTTGTTATTAAAAAACAAACCTACTTTCCTTTTATTACTCAAGAAATAAACAAGCCTCGTTTCCACAACTCCAAACAAATCTTCCTTACCAAGAAAAGTAATAAAAAACAGACCGATTACCTCAAGTCAAAGAAACAAATTAACATAACCACCTACAATAAGATAAGACACCCCTTTCCCCCCAAGACAACAAAAAAAAAGCAAGAAAAAGACGGAAATATCACCCCTCTAACGAAGGACAGAGAGAGAAAATCGCCCCGCGAAAAATTAAGATTCAAATAGTAAGAAAATTAAAATTCGCGGAGCGGTCAGCTTTGCATCTCGCTTCTTCTTTCCACTTTCAAAATACTGCCATCTCTTTCCCTCAAAAAAAGATGGGGTTGATCTGACTTCCATCAAGAAGGGATGAAATGGCCTTATTGGAATGGTAATGACAGTATTTTGTAGACTCTCTGGTGTTGAATAATTAAAATTGAGAACTATAAGACGTTTTATATTTACGTCAGCCCTTATATATTTAGAAGTTTGTTTAAATAATAGGTAGGTAATTTCTTTGAGGATATAGAGATGCATAGTTGTCATTGCGACCGAGACGGAATTCGCACGAGCCGTAGGTGAGCGTGTTATGGAGCCGAGGGCTACAGTGACAAATGTGCACGTGTTTCAAATGACGTTTTTCAATACACTTACGACTCGTAGGAACATATTTATAGGTGGGTTTTGGTCAATAAAATCTAAGATGTCCTCTCGCTCCAGCTCAGGAGCGGATGATATCATTTGCTGATTTCCCATCTACATAAACTAATTTCTAAAAATTTATACGTGTAGTTGTTTTGATACAAATAAAGTACGCGGCAAATAAGTTGAACTATTTACTATGGTTACGCGCAGCCTCTACTTCGATTGAGACCCGAAAATCGGTTAAAATTCCCATCACACAGGTTGAACCATCATGGTGATCGACTTGGAATGCCCAGTAACTGTTAGTTACATATTTGCTGCTACTCGTAAATGCTACAAAATCATTAGAGTGTGTACCTACATCCGCATATTGAAGGAAATCAAAGTAACTGTACTAAAAAGACATAGCTCAAAGGGCTTAGTATCCAAGTAAAAGTATTATAAAAAAAAAAAACAGATTTTCAAAGTTGTTAATGCCAAACTATCTTCAACTTAGCTCTGTTGATTTGCTATCCGGCTGATTACGATAATATCAACCAATGTTTACTGCGCAGGTTGACCTCCAAAACTAACCTCTATTTACATAGTAGAGTACATAGACCGTTAAATTTTGATCATTTTAACCCCGTGGAGGGTCGATTCGGTAAATGAAACACTATCGAGTTGTAAAGATAAAATAAAGTACTTTTTCTAAAACTCGAATTAATATACGCATGTACGAATTAATTTCTTTAAGTAAACGAGTCAATGAACTTGTAGGTAGTTGTCGATCGTTGCGTACTAACTACCTACAGGTCATTGAACTCGCCCAGCTGACGTTTACTTGACGAAATTAATTTCATACATTTACTTTTAAAAAAAGTACTTTATTTTTCATTTTTATCTTTACATATCGATAGTGTTTCATGTACCGAATCGACCTTCCACGGGATTAAAACGATCAAAATTTTACGGTGTATAAATAAGTACACTTGCCATGACTTTTACCAACTAAAACAGCCAAAAGTGAAGTTATTGAATCAAAACTCTATGTAGAATCTACTACTCTTCCCTTGGAACTTTACTACGAATACGGTCAAGGCCGAAACCATTCATAATAGTACGTCATATACGTAACCGCCCTTCAGCCACCCTCGTCCATTGATATATTATAAGGGAAGATAGTAGATACGTTAAGCGTAAACATCATAATCAGAAACTTGGATTCGAAAGTTACACATCTTCATCACCTGTAGTAACTGATAGACAAGGACAGAGATAGGAGCCGGCGCTGTCGTGCGAGCGAAATAGCGTTAGCCGCCGAATGTGTGTGATCGTCGCGACCGATGTGAAATCATGCCATATAGGCACAATTTCAGCGGTCCACGCGCTAGTGGCAAGTCACCTATCTTCCGACGTTTTGATTTTATCCAAGCCCGCGTCGGATCCGTCCGTCGATTATTTTCGTGTTCTATTCGCCAGGGTCGTGTGTTGGCGACTGGACACAATCTCGTTTAGCTCTTCAATCCCCATATGTGACAGAAGAGTTGACGAGATGGAGTATTTGGTCGCGGGTGTTTTCTTTTTTTTTACCGTGGGGGCGGGAGATAGTGTCAGACTTTTACCGGCTAAAAACCCACTCCTGTTCTCTCTTTGTCTTTCATACCGGGACCGAATCTTTCTTTCAGAAACCGACCCTGGCCCCAGTAGGCTGCGACCCTGCTGGGCCCCTACGGTTAGCTGACAACTCCTTGGGGTGTGCGTGGAACTGTACGCGCCGTCGACGACTTGCGCTCGGTCTAGACGGTTATAGGACGGTTGGACGACGAACTACCCATTGCTCACCGTCCACATTTGCGATTCTAGGGGATTAACGTGAGAGTGTTTGTCGAATATGTCCCACAGCAGTTAAAAAGAGATGCCTATTAACTGAGACAAGTAATTTTCAGCTGGCAACAAAGAAAAATCGTACCATTGTCTTGCCACGCCAAATTCAACTTTAAACTTAACAAAACCCATTTTATATTAAGCTCAATTTTTCTCAAAATAATTAAAACAACGCTTCGTCAAAATGTTACTTGATCAAAGGGGGTACACAGTAAAAATGTCCCCCCTCTCTACCCCCAAGGGGTGAGGGGGTGAATGGGGGCGTTCGTTTCTTTGTCCCGCGTTATCTATACAATTATTTGAAGAAAGTAAAGTCTCACAAAAAGATAGCAAGGCTGGACGCTCCCTGAATAGCGACCGTCGCCGCTTTTTATAAAATCGGTCTTTTATTTTCGTGGTAATGCATTAATATTTTCTTATTCCGTTACCGTTACGTTGCTCTTTTCATATATCTCAAAATAATTATTATATTTTATGAAAAACTATCTTTAGAAATAAGAGACAAGATTTTTTAAATTTACATGTTTGTCAAAGAAAACACTTAAAGTTGTTAAAAAAAGGTAGGCCTGTTTTGACATTTGTATTTTGACTACGTAGCGGCTTATTCGGTGTAGTGTAGCTACTACTAAAATAGCTAACTACTACACCTGACCCCTAATTATTATTTAAGTGGTAGCTACAGTAGACAGGATAAGCCGCTACATATACTTAACCCAACTTCTCTGTCCCCATTTATCATTTAAAAAACTCTAACAAAATAATATTTTAAATTCCAGGGCCACTAAAGAGCACCAACTCCTTCGCCGGACGCCCTACAAAAACGATGTTCTAAAGGGGAGTCGTGGCAAAAATGACGCTCCGGAATAAAATAAATACTCAACCATCATAACCAGAGCTGCCTCCCCCGCCTTTACTAAAGAAACCAGCTGATAGAGGGGAATCTTAAGGCTTTGGTAGAGGTCTTGAAAACTGGTCGAGATAGAAGCGAAGAATCTATTGTATATAGGTAGGTGGCGTGGAGAGGTAAAAATTTATTGGTTAACATTTTTTTTTAATACAAGGTTTTTAGTATACAAGGGTATTCAGTAAATGGTTCGTTATTTCCTTGTGACGTAAGCTTCTATTGTCAGTTTTGAAATTTGAATTTAGAATAAAAATAGTGGAATACAAAATTCTGTACAAGAGATGTCAATTAATACAAATAGGTTGTAAATGAATATTGGAGATCTTTGCCAAATAAAGAATAGGTACAATATCATCTTTTTATCTTCTAGGCGCGATTCTTAAGAAGCTTTATTTCAGGCCGTTAGAAGTAAAAAAAAAACCATTTGAAGATTTTTTCTCTTTTTTGCTAGAAAAATAATCAAATGACTTCTCCGTACCGTAGTAAGGACTAGTGTATAGAAAGTGTCTGACTTTTACTGACCAAAAACCACCTGCGTTCCTTCAGTTGCCTTTGCGTTTTTTTTTTTAGGTGGGAAAACATCCAATGACATGAAATGAATGATTGAAGAGCAGAAATGAAATTAAATGAATGGCAGAAGCTATTCATATAGGTTAATTAACTACTGTTTGACGTTTTCTGACGACATATGAAACGTTTCAACATTGTCAAAAAGTTTTGCACCTTTTTAGAGCAGTAAATGATCAGTAAATGTTTACGGAGACGCGGCGCGTTGGGTGTTCATCGTACATTGCAGCAGCGGGCCGCGTCATAGCTCGCGCAAACACAAACATATGGCAATGTACGAGGGACCGCTTAACACGCCGCGCAACGCGCTGTGTCTCCGTAATCCAGCACTCAATAACGATATTACCGTAGTAACGGTGTATATGTAGATACTTTCTCTAAAGAGTCCAGTTTCGGTTGGACCATGTCGACATCTGACCAGGAATCAGCCAATTCATTCTGATTTACTTTACAGTCTGTAGATTTAGAAAAGTTGAACAAACAAAGAAACTAAAATAAGATGAGTATAAATGCTAGGTACTGAAAAATTCAAGTTTGAAGCTCTTATTTAAAAACATTCACTAGGTACTTCTGGCTTTCAAATCAAACTAAATTTTTATTGCCTCAATAAATACAATACTCATTACTATCAATATGCTTTATTCTGTAAATAAAAAGCATCCGATCACTATTCGGAGACGACTTGGGCACAACTTGAAGAAACTCGCAATTTTCTCACATTACGGATGTTTTTACCGAATACCGAAAATTTCAAAAGGCAAAAAAACGCGTCCCGCGTGAGACTTGCACGCATTACAATAAATACTTTTTTTTATTTATTTATGTACACAAATACTAAAAAAAGAAAAGAACAAATATAGACAGAAGAGTACAAAGGTGCTGCTTATTTCTAACGAAATTTCTTCCAGCAGACCTGCGACAGGAGAGTTGGATGAGAAATGTAGACACAGTGTGTATAAATAATTCATACAAGTTAAAATGGACTAAAATTAAAATCAGATAATACAAATAAATACCTATATCAATAACAGTAAATAAATGTACACATATATATATAATAATACAATACATAAATTAAATTATATTAATACATAATCTATAATAAATAAATTTACGAGACAGTAGAAAAGAAATGTTTACTTGTATGAATAGGACATTTATTTTGCGGAGGTTACGCATGCGGAGCAAAAGCCTAATGCGTGATGAAATCCGCTCGTTATTAAAAATAACCTAAACATCTCGCTAGGTAACATCAGATTTGAATAAACTGAGGTAATCTGTCCTGAAAAAAATCTGATCGTGTTACGTACGATCAAGATATCGGTCCACCTTGAGATGATGCCATCCATCTCTCTCATCATCCAAAACTTGAAAAAAGTTGCATAAAGCTGTTTTTTTTTTACTTTTACTGTATGCTTCGAAAGTTCTCCTTATAATACCCGTAAAGAAGAATCACCAAACTTAAATGGCTGTGGGCAAGGCACATGCAGAATAGATGGTCGATTGGGCCGAAAGGTTCTGCAGTGACAACCACGCACCGGAGGACGCTGCGTTGGAAGGCCTCCCACAAGGTAGACCGATGACCTGGTGAAGGTCACGGGAATCGGGTGGATGCGAGACGCACAGGGTCGGTCGTTGTGTCCACACTTGGGGAAGGCCTATGTACCTACAACAGTGGATGTCTTTCAGCTGAAATGATGATGATAATGTACTCGCACTTGAAATTTTCTTTCAAAACAAACTAAAATTTTACTCTGCCAATAAATACAATAGTCATTACAATCAGTAGGTATAAAGGCGTCCGGTCACGACTCGGAGACGACTCGGGCGCGACTCGGAGGGACTCGCAATTTCCTATCTGACTGACAATTTCCTTGGCTCCCGATTTTAATATAAAACGAGTGAAAAAACATCGCATCGCCCCCGACTTCTGTAGACGGTGGTAGGATAGTGTGGATAAGACCAATTTATTTTGACGCTGAAAAATCATCAAATGATCTCTTATTCTGTTTGGAACGCTAGGAACTGTCAAAATTTTTACTTAGCAACCCTTTGTGTTCCTTCAGTTGCCCAGATGTAATTCAGTAAAGCGTTGATTCTCTCAAACGATCCCGTAGCCTTGGTAGAAACCATAAGCATGGGATTGCGAACGGCGAGCAATGGGTCACCGTCCAGCCGGTCCAGTAACCACTCAGACCGAGCCCGAGTCGAGTGGTGTCAAGGAGGGTGTGCCGCAATGAGATGTCATGGTTTCACAAGTTTGTGGCTGTGATTACACTGATTCCCTATATCAATGTTAGAAACCTTTTAATTCTGATGGAAAGGAAAAATGTTAAGTTACAAAACAACTTACACTATCTGTTATCGTGATATCACACTGTGACCTAACGACCATTAGGTTAGCGTAAAACAGAGAGCAAGATATTCCCATTACGCCCTCACTTTCCCTCATAACAATAAATCAGTTTTGAAATGCTCGTTTCTGCTAGATTTAGAAACCAACCAATTTTGATGTAGAAAAAGTTTAAATTTGTCTTTAATAAAAATTTCAGGCAATCTGTGATGCCTATACTATAATTTGCTTCACAATCGTTAAAGTGTACATTTTCGCCCATCTAATTACAAGTTGGTCCAGTTCCCAAATGCCTTAAAATTTTCCGTGTATTGCTCTAAAAAAGTGTTTATATTCGAAACTAGCTTTTGCCCACGGCTTTGCTCCCGCTTTGCCCTACTACCTTACTCTACCCTACTCTACCTTACTCTACCATACACTTCCCTACTCTACCCTACTCTACCCTACACTACCCTACTCTACCCTACTCTACGCTACTCTACCCCTGTCTACCTTACTCTACCTTACTCTACCCTAATCTACCCTACTCTACTCTATTGAAGCCTACTCTACCCTAGTCTACTTTATAGATTTATCTTTTAAAACTTTTGAAGAAAAAAGTTAATTTTAAAACTATATCTCATCCACATTATTCCTACGCTCCTTTCAAAATGGCTTTGGCGAGAGAAAGAAAAGTGGTTCGCGATGGCCGCTCCCTCCCCCTCCGCGCCGCCCCGCACCCCGCAACACCCCCGGGCCGCCGTGTTATTTTACAAAAGATGCTGTTTTATTCAAGTCGCCATTGTATTTTTGTATAAAATATCGTTGCCTTTAGTTTAAAAATGTCTGTCAAAGAAAATAGAGAAATAATTTTTGAATTTTTCTTTTTAATGTGAGACGGTACGGTACCATTATCGGATCACTAGATATAAAGTGTTGTACCACCGGTATATGGTTTTTTTTTTTTTTTTTTTTTTTTTTTTTTTTTTTTTTTTTTTTTTTTTTTTTTTTTTTTTTTTTTTTGGACATCCCACCCAAACGTACAAACCATAGGCGCGGGCTTGCGGACGGCGGTCAATGGGTAGCTCGCTGTCCGTTTGTCCGGTAACAGACCGAGCCCAAGTCGTTTACGGCGCGCACTGTTCCCGTGCGCCTCAAGGAGTTGTCAGCAAACCGTAGAGGCCCAGTACGGTCGAGGCTTAGTCTGGGGCTCTGAGGAGGTATAAAATGCATACCAGGGCCCTGGATCCAAGGCAGGGAAGGAACAGGGTAGGTTTTTAGTCAGTAAGAGTCTGACACTATTTCCCGCTCCGCCCAAGGGCGGGATTTGTCATTGGATGATTTTACCTACCTTAAAAAAAAAACCCATACGTACAAAGCGTTTTTTTATTTCATTCTTTGTGCGCGCGTACAGCTAAGGAGTGGAATTCCGTGCCGGAGTCTTCCTGTTAGCTACAACCTAGGGGGTCTTTAAGTCAATAGTGAATGGGTTACTTCTAGGCAAGCGTGTTCCATTGTCGGTCACGTCATCGCTTACTATTCGGTGAGATAGTGTTTATACGCGAGCCTATGCATTATAAAAGTTTTTCACAGAAATCCATTCTACTACATAGAAACATGGAAAACCAGTCATGCTGTCGAGCCTCGGCTGAGAGTGCTGCCGCGATCTGTAGCCATAGTCGTGTTCGGATTGGTTTAAATGGTTTTCACACTTATCCATACTACTACATAGACACAATGACATAGTACATATATAGGGTAATTGGTAATTAGTGAACGATACTTAAACACGTGATTGTAGTCATAATAACAAACAAACTTTTACTATGGGATCAAACCTGAAATCGCAAAAAAAATTACATTTATGTTCGCCTAACTGGTCAAAATGTACTGAACTTGACTGATTTTTTTCGCGATTTCAGGTTTGGTCCCATAGTAAAAGTTTTTTGTTATCATGACTACAATCCCGTGTTTAAGTATCGTTCACTAATTACCAGTCACCCTATATATAAGTAGTGTAATTTATATAAGTGTATTTTTATTTATGTATGTGTTTTATTTATGTTTATGTGTGTTTTTATTTGTGTATTTTTGTTTACATATATGTATTAGTTTATTCGTATTATTTGTAATTTTAAAACACTGGATTCTACCCTGTATTGTAATCTCTCTATCACTCAATGGTTTGCTGGAAGAAAACTCAACTTTGAGTTAAGCTCGTCTATGTACATGACATTTGCTATCCATTTATTTTAAAAGTTGTTATGGTGTACAATGAAGAATTAAAGAAAGAAAGAATTAGAAAACCAGTCATGCAGCTGCAGCAATAAAAAATGCAAAAGATTTTCATTTAAAAGGTTAGTGCTTGACTGCGATCCCACCTGATGGTAAGCAGTGATGCAATCGATGATGGTGAATCGCACTAATTTATTACGAGCCCATTCACTCTAGCCTTAAAGACACCTAAATTATAATCGGACGGGAAGATCGCAGCAGACAAATTGTGTAAAAGTCTTAGGTCATAAGTTCTATAAATAAGTTGTGTATTTACTTTATACGCGTTAGTCTGTAGGATATGGTATATATCTAGTAAATTATCTATTATTAATTATTGAGCAGCTTACTAATCTATGCCTTTTGGTTTTTTCAGATACGTGTTTTACAACGTAGTAGAAGCAGGGGCGTAACTACCGCCGTATCTACCGTATCAATTATACGGGGCCCCCACCCTACAGGGGCCCTGAAATAGGCAAAAATTGGCAACGTGCTATCCACAACCGTCTAACCAAGCATTTGTAAAATAACACCATTTTTTTTATCCGGGGCCCCTGTGGGACTAGCTACGCCACTGAGTAGAAGCCAACAGAATACGTCGAAAGCTGAGAAGAGCTAAAGCTGTTAGCACCGCAATTCGTGCACTTGTGTAGTCCAAGTTTTATAACTCATGGATTTGTAAATTAACAATAAATAATAATAGGTTCTGGAACCAAAACGGGATCTAAGAATGTCCTTCTCAAATACTTATTTAATTTTTTCGTGTGAGTGGAGTAGTGGTGGCTGAGTGGTAACGGCCCCGACTTACGAGTTGTAGGTCGCGGGTTCAAACTAAACCAGGCGCATTACTTTGTGTAATTTATTTCATCACTACTGCTCTCAAAACGGTGAAGGAAAACACCGTGAGGAAACCGGCATGTCCTAGGACCAAAAAAATTCGAAGACATGTGACATCCACCAACCCGCAGTGGGCCCGCGTGGTGGATTACGGCGACAAATATAGATTCCTATAGAGTATACTGGCGTCATGTTGTGTTATGGATACGCGATTGCAACAATCCCCGAAGATTTGCTATCATTAGTTTTAGGCAATCCATGCCATTATATCTTTTTTACAAATTATACACCTTTTAATTTATGGTCGCTTTAATCCCGTGGACTATTCGGTACACCTATCGATTTGTAAAGATAGAATTAAAAAATAAAGTACTTTTTTTCTAAAAGTCGAGGTAATATACGCCTGTACGAAATTATTATTTTTAAGTAAACGAGTCAATGACCTTGTAGTTAGTTATCGGTGGTTGCGTACAACTACCTACAGTTCATTGGCCTCGCTCAGCTGACGTTTACTCAAAGAAATTAAATACGTACATAAGTAAATTAATTCGAGTTAAAAAAAAGTACTTTATTTTTTAATTTTCTCTTTACTAATCTAGATAGTGTTTCATGTACCTAATCGACCCTCCCCAGGATTAAAACGACCAAAATTTAACGGTGTATACTTTATTATGATATTTGGTCGACTTATAGATTCATTCATTCTGTTAAAAAATTAATTTAAAAAAACATAAATCAACTGAATATTCTGTCTCAAAATTCACCCTGAGAACATTACCTGTTATTCATATACTTTTTTTATTCTTTATTTTATATAAATTGTTCTTACATAACAACAGCGTAATACATAACATGATTGAAAAGAGTATTGTGTATGGTGCCTAGTTAGGTTTTAACTCATGAGATTACAAGGGTCGGTACATATCTGACGGAAAAGGCGTCACGTATTATCGGTTGCGTAACTCCAAAACAGACAAATATATAATAAAACATTCGACCTTTCACACTTAAACGATGATGCGTTAATGCGTCGAGACAGATAGTTACCGACCCCAAGTCTCGTAAGTCGGGGCCGTTGGCGCTGTGTATTTGTGTAACCACTGCTCAAGCCACAACTCTGCAGCTGATGTTATTGATAGATAAATAATTAAATATTGACGGTGGTCCATTTTCATGGCAAGTGTGGTAAGTGGAGATCATTCAAAAGTACTTACACCAGAGGCGTAGCTACCGCCGTATCTGCCGTATCAATTATATGGGGCCCCCGCGCTACAGGGGCCCCGACGTAGGCAAAAATTCGCAACATGTTATCCACAACCGTCTCGTAGGGTAAACCAAGCATTTGTAAAAAAGCATTTTTTTTTTACACGGGGCCCCTGTGTGACTTTTGATACGGAGCCCCTGTGAGACTAGCTACGCCCCTGACTTACACCCGTATCGAGCGCCAATTATACTGAATAACTTGAATGACCTTTAAAAATTCTTAACTGTCGTTTTTACAAAAGTTTTTAAGAAATTTATTTTGCCGAAAATTCTGGTAGGTATCTATATTTTTGTGTTTCTTAGAAAAAGTCAGAAAATGTTTTTTTTTTTTTATTTGTTTTTTGGCGATTTATTTTAATAAAGGGGGCCAATGACCCCTAACGTCCCAGGGGAACTACGTAGGTACTCAAGTCTGCGGTCCCTTGAAGCTGTGAAGAAATCAAACTTCTAAGTTAACGGAAAAGAGATAGGTACGGCCGTTTATGTCACTAAAAACGTATATTTTGATTTCGACACTCTCAAGAGAATAAAAAATTCATAGTGTACTTCCCCTTGACCTAGAACCCTGAAATTTGGCATGAAACAAGGCCTTATAGTACAAGTATAGAAATAAATTTGAAAACTATAAATTTTTAGTTACGTCACAAAAAAAAATACTTTTTTTGATTCGGAAAAATCTTCGATAATCGATTCGGGGATTGAACTATTTACTTAAGTTAGTTTGTACGGAATCCTCAGTGCCCTAGTCCGACTCGCACTTGCCCGGTTTTTTAATAATAAACTAGTGCTTGACTTCGATTCCACCTGCTAGTAAGCAGTTTAGCAATCATTGATGGTGAGGCGCACTAGTTTGAGCCTATTTACACCTAAATTATAATCGGACGGAAAGACCGCAGCAGGCAAATTCTTCAAGCACACTTTACTTTAGATACGCATCGGTTAACCTAACCACTTCATGGTTTAACTTAACAAGTCGTTAATCCCGTCTCAACAGCAAGGATAACATAGACCTCGAAGTTATTCTTAAGTAATATTTAAGTGCTACAATTTAGAAGATCCATTGCAAAAAGCATTTTCCTCAACGATTGATTTGTATTTCAAAGATAAGTAATTAGGGGCCCACTCCGGGCCAGATCCATAAATCCAAGGGGTGGGGCGGGTCCTCCCTTGAAAAAAGGGGGTGTTCTTCTTATATTTAAATATCGAACCCCTTCCGGGTAGGTGCCACGGTTTTTCCAGTAAAAGGGGTAAGTGACAGAAGCAGAGAATTTGAGTGCGGTGGAGTTGTTTGAGAGTTTTTTTTTTTGTTATTTTTTTTTTCTGTTATTTTTTACTGTTATCTAATTTATGTGTTGTCCTCTCCTCTGTGTAACTTGTGCCTGTTCTCCAGGGCACTGCTTGAGACTGATCATCAATTTATTTATTACATATGTTGCCTACAGTAATGGATTGTTCAGTCTGTGGGTAGCGTCTCTGAATGCAGCTATTTTGTCACCTTGGGTGTACCTGTTAAAACAATTGCAAGTATGTTTTATTAAACAGCCCAGCACATTCGCAGGCCTGTTTGTCTAGTGGTTAGTGACCCTGACTGTTATGCCGGAGGTCATGGGTTCGATACCCACCCAGGACAAATGTTTGTGTGATGAGCATGATCATTTGTCCTGTGTCTGGGTGTAATTATCTATAATATGTATGTATTTAGAAATATATACCTAAGTATGTTTATCAGCTGTCTGGTACCCATAACACAAGCTCTGCTTAGCTTGGGACTAGACGGTGTTGTGTGATAGTTGTGTAATATTATTGTTAAACAAATAAATAAAATTTGTTTTGTAAATAGTTTTTTGTTTTGTTTATCTCCTACTAGCTACTCACCCAGCTTGACACGGGTGTTTGAAATCTTAGAAATACTCGGCTTTTCTCTACTATATTCTTTAAAATGTATGTATTACCACTGATTTCTGATTTAAGCATTTGAAGTTGAGAATTACTCCAACTCTACTTTAGCCTGTAAACCTGTCGAAATTTGGTATTTAAGTAAGGTTTGAGACGTTCTTATCTCAAAATACCCAATTCAGAAACCCGCTTTTATACACTCAAATCTTTCTTAAAAATCACTCGGTCTATTGGTGAAAATAACATCAAAATCTGTTCAGCAGTTTTTGAGTTTATCGTGTTCAGACAGACAGACTTTATCGTTTTAAGGATTTAAAGAACGAGCGTTTTATAAAAATATAATGCTATTTTACTATTTTAGAAGAATTTAAAGTCATCAGTTTTTTTTTACAGCGTATTTTTTATTATTGAAAATACAATAGGTTCACTTTGTAACTGTCAATTCTACCATAGCAATAAGACCACACTCGGATTCCACGTTAAATAAGATTTCTTCATGACTAAGTAAATAGTCTAAAAAAATCAACTCATCTCACATTTTAATTACGGATAAAACAAAAATAACACAACACCACCCCACAGTTTTCGCTGCCCCGTCTCAAGATGGACTTAAGAAGCAAAAAGGAAAGAGTTTAAGGGGTGGCCCCCGCCCGCCGAGCCCATTGGAATACAGAATAATAATCGCCGAAAGAAACGGGGTGGAGGAAAAATATAAGTACAGTCCTAGCCGTATCTTCTTCAGATATTAAAATTTGTTCAAGAAAACGGCCGAGCCAGTTTCAATTTTGTTAAAATAAAATTATTTTGAACCGACAAATGTCCGACCTTTCTCCATTGTTCGTTGAGACGTTTGTGCGATGTATACAGACCTTTTGCTCTGAAGCCTAGACGGTTGGGTTTGTTTTCTTTGTTTATTGTAAATGTTTTCCTTGAAGTGAAAGGAAAATTCCGCTTTTTTGGACGCTGAAATGGGAATGGCGGCTTTATTTTGTGAAATGGAACGTGTTTTAGAAAAGACTGCGTGCGCAGTGGGTACTTACTAAAAGCTACTTTCATAAAAGGTAGAGGATTATTAGTAGGTTTTTTGCGATGGCTATCTAATTGTATACTAATCGAAGAATCGCCAAACTTAAGTGGCTATGGGCAGGGCACATTGCTCGCAGAACGGATGGCCGTTGGGGGCGAAAGGTTCTAGGATGGCGACCACTTACAGACGTAGCGATGGAAGGCCTCCTACAAGGTGGACCGATGACCTGTTAAGGGTTGCAAGAATGGGATAGATGCGAGACGCATGGGACTGTTTCATTGTGGTGACACTTGGGGGAGGCCTATGTCCAACAGTGGATGGATCACCATGGGATCTGGAGGCAACAGTCCTTGCACGCATGCACGATCTGCGCGTGGAGATGCAACGCCGGGGCGAATCCCCGCTGCCGCGACAAGTCGCGGCTTGGCGGACAGAGTTCCGGCGAGATCTCATGGTGAAATGGCGAGAACGACTGTCGCAACCCTGTGCTGGGCACGCCACGATTGAGGCGGTAAGGCCCCTCTTTGAGGCGTGGCTGGAAAGGCCTCACGGCGTCATAACCTTCCGCATGGCGCAGGTACTAACCGAACATGGCAAGTTCGGGCCGTACCTGTACAAGATCCGTGCGGAGGTGACGCCCGGGTGTCGTCACTGTGCGGAACGCCCGGTGGACACGGTGGAGCACACGGTAGTGGTGTGCCCCGCTTGGGAAGAGCATCGCCGTGTCCTCGTGGGGGCAATCGGAGGCGATCTCTCGCGCCGGGGCTTGGTTCAAGCCATGCTCCGGAGCGAGGAGGAGTGGCAGGCGGTCGCCTCCTTCTGCGAAGCAGTAATGCTAGCAAAGGAGGAGGCTGACCGTATCAGGCAACGGCGCTCACGCCGCAGCCGCCGCCGTAACTCCGATCCAAATTTCCGGCCACCGTAGACGCGGGCTTGCGGACGGCGGGCAATGGGTAGCTCGCTGTCCGTTTGTCCGGTAACATACCGGACCGAGCCCAAGTCGTTTACGGCGCGCACTGTTCCCGTGCGCCTCAAGGAGTTGTCAGCAAACCGTAGGGGCCCAGTAGGGTCGAGGCCTAGTCTGGGGCTCTGGGAAGGTATGAAAATGCATACCAGGGCCCTGGAACCAAGGCAGGGAAGGAACAGGGTAGGTTTTTAGTCAGTAAAAGTCTGACACTATTTCCCGCTCCGCCCAAGGGCGGGATTTGTCATTGGATGATTTTAACTACCGTAAAAAAAAAAAAAAAAAAACAGTGGATGGATCTTTCGGCTAAAATGATGATGATGATGATGAATTGTAAACTAATAAATAAATTTGTTTATACTGAAGTAGTATTCAGTCAGACTCTTCTTAGCCATTTCCTAACTAGCTTAGGGTCAACTGAATGGCCTGTTGGTCTAGTAGTTAGGTGCCCTGACTGGACAGGACAAATGTTTGTATGATGAGCACGAACATTTGTTCTGTGTCTGGGTGTAATTTATCTATAATATGTATGTATTTAGAGATATATAAGTATGTTTATCAGTTGTCTAGTACTCATAACACGAGCTCTGCTTAGCTTGGGACTAGACGACGTTGTGTGATAGAAAAAAAAATACCAATATAACCGCGTGCGGCTGAAAACCCAGTTACTGGGCAACACAATACTCCTTGGATAGACTGATAGTCAGACTTTCTGGCGTCTAAATATCTGTATCGACTGTCCAAGATCTAGGAATTACTGGATACTGTACGATACGGGATCAATAGCTTTCCGAGGTGCGAGGGGTTTTTTTATGGTAGGTAATCATCTAATGACAAATCCCGCCTTTTTGCGGAGCGGAAAGTGGTGTCAGACTCTTACTGACTAAAAACCTACCCCGTTCCTTCGTTGCCTATCGTGCCGGGCCCGGGCCTTCCTTTCGGAAGCAGACTCATGACCTAAGCAGGCTTCGACCCTGCCTGCCTGCAGCTAGCAGGCTGGGCCTATACGGTTTGCTGACAGCTCCTTGAGGCGCGCGGGAAAAGTACGCGCCGTCGACGAGTTGGGCTCGGTCCGGTCGGTTACCGGACGATCGGACAGCGTGCTACCCATTGCACGCCCCGAGCCCAAGTACTTCCAAGGGCCAAGTACTTCCACTACTTCCAAGGGCGGGATTTGTCATTGGATGATTTTACCTACCAAAAAAAAAAAACCCATTGCAAGCCGTCCGCAAACCCGCGCCTACGGTGAGTTGCGAGGGGTCAGTAATATCCTAAACTAATCTACTAGACCAATAAAAAAAATCACTAGTTGAATGCTTTATCACTAAGTGACATAGGCTATTTTTTGTTGATAAAAACTAATGCTTGACTGCAATCCCACCGAGGTAAGCAGTGATGCAGTCGTTGATGGTGAAGCGCACTAGTTTATTATGAGCCTATTCACTCTAGCTTTGAAGATATCTAAATTATAATTGTACAGGAAGACCGCAGCAGGCAAATTGTTCCAGTTCTTCGATGTACGTGGTGTAAACGCTATTTTTTTTATTTTCATGCGTATGGAACCGGTGGTAGATGTATAGTGTGCAAAGAGTAAGTTGATTTGATAGAAGGTCCTAAAACTTTCCTAACACCATATTTTAAAACATCTGAGCTACATGAATTCAGCTCCAGGTGACAACAACGAAAACCTCAAATAAACAAGAGCTCCTTAGTAGTCCTGAGGTGAGAAATCAAGAGCTCCTTAGTAGTCTTGAGTTGAGCTACACGAATACTGACAAATGCTTGCACTGACTGGACAGGTCCACTCAAATCTGTATGGTTATTTCTTCAAAAGATCATCTCAGACAAATCTGCATAGTTCTCATGTGATTTGAGCATTACAAATTTACTGTATGGACTTCAAAACTAGGAGACCGACCTCATCTAGTTTAAACTGACTCAAAATATATTGACGTGTAAAAGTGTTTTTTAAAACCTATTTGCAAAATAAATATCATTTATCATAAACGCTAAAACCGACAGAAATTCCAACTTTTTTTCACTTTACCCAAAACTTTTAAAGTCTACAAGATCACTAAAAGTCCTAAAAGTGTTAAGATATAAGGAGATTGCACGCAAGAATGGCGAAAGTGAGGCAAAAGTGTTGCGTCGGTGGCGCGCTGGGTTCTCACTTTTGAACAACTTAAATCGTGCTCAACTTTAGTTTTGGAGCAGGAGGGACAGCAAAAAGGATGTGTGATTCTTTAGATATTTTGTTTGAAGGTAATTTGAGAAATTTCGAACTGAGTACATTAGATATTAGCGATTCTTTTACGACGCAGTTAGGACCAGTGTCTGCCTGTTTGTTTTTTGAGGTGAGAAATCATCTAGTAACTTCGGAAGCGTGTCCGACTTTTACTGACTAAAAGCACACGTTCTCGGACCACGAGCATCTCTTCCATACTTTTCCCCATAACCCTAGCAGGCATCGGCCCTACCGGGTTTGGTTACACCTCTTTGAGGCACGCATGGTACACTACGCGTTGTCGTCGACTCGGCTGCTCAGGTAGTTAGAGGGCACCAATAAGGTTCTCAGGTGGGTTTAGTCAGTAAAAGTCTGACACTCCTGCGCGCTCCACTCAGAGAGAGAGAGAGAGAGAAGTTATTTAATAATATTCCACCTACATTTAAAAAAAAAAAACCTACATTTTTTTATCCTCGTCTATATACTCCCAATTACTTATATATCGTCTCAGAAAAATCATGTAAAGTTGTATAAAACTAGTGTTTAAAATGGAGTGACTGCCTTTCAGGCATACGCAACCAAATTACTGTGTTACACGACACCCATTAACAATATTGATACTGGACTAATTCAACATAAAAAAACCTTTGGACTTATTCACAACGTGTAATCATTTTAATTATAATTATCTATGATAAGTAAATAAGCACCTATTAACAGTATTTTTCCTCGAACCCGTACATAATAACATCTTTGAGATAAATACTGTGAGAGATTTCTTTAATTAAAACGCTTTGTAACTCAATCGCCGACTCGTTTAAAAGAAAACGGTAATGAATGGGTGAAACCATCGTCTTTAGTACCATCCTATATTAATTTAGCAATTTATTACTAAGTCTTAATAAGTGAAATTCCTTTTAGAACTACGTAGCTACGTAGTTTTTTTTTAACCAAATGTACCATCGAATACACTTCTGCCTGATCACCGCTAAGTTCATTTTTGCTTGCATTCGAAACGAAAACTACAAAAGGTACTAGGTTAAAGGTACTTGACGCCGCGCCGCAGGATTCAAACCAATTTTTTTTAAGTGACCAGGCAGAAATGATCGCGATAGTACCTAATGATAATTTTATAATTTGGTCTACGGGTAATTTATCCCATGGGAATATGCTCTCGAGATAAAATAGTAGATTATATGATTAGGGGATAAAGCAGTGTCTCTGATTTACAGATGGCATGTTGAATTCCAAACAAAACGAAAGTAGCTAGGTATTAATCCCGAACGCAGTGAGTGATTCATTATAAGCAATAATATTAACTTAACTCCCGAGCTCGGCGAGGGAATTAATATAGAAACCGGAGTGAAATGAGGCATTCAAGCCGCCTAAGACAAAGACAGCTATATCCCGGAGTTGGATACTCTACTTTTGATGCACGTATATTTAGTTATAATATACGTGCATCAAAAGTAGAATATGAATTTGATAAAGTAGAATATGATTCTGATATGCAGTGAATTGAGTATGATTCGACTAATTTGTGCAACCATTTTACGAACATTAGAAGAATTGCTTATGATCTGCTAGGAATTCAGAATATGATTTGCTCTAGATGAATTGCTTATATGACCTTTTTAGGCCCGCTGGTCAACTCAACGGCCGAACGGCGAGCAACCCATTGCTCGTCCTCCACAAGCCCGACCTAAGACGGTACCCGATTAAAACGATTCGAATCCAAAAACCCGTTAAAATTATAAAAATCTTTATAAAGGATAATTTCTTTTTTGCTATCCCTACAAAAATTCATAAGTTAACCACCTGTTGACGCGTGTTTACAATAACATATTAAAATTTATAATTAGGGTTAACGTGTTGAACAGATTGTCAATCTTTATACGATTAGATATTATAGAGGAGGGTTAAATGGTAAAGTGAAAAGGTTCAATAGAAAACTGCAAATGGGTTGGGGTCTTTAAGTCAAGAGTGAATAGGTTACTTCTCGGCAAGCGTGCTCCATTTTCGACCGGTGAGATAATGGTTAAACGCGAGCCTATCAATAATCATCAAAATCAAAAAATCAAAATCAAACTCTTTTATTTCAAATAGACCATTTACAGGCACTTTTGAATAGTCAAAATGTCGGTCAGTCAAAAAACAAAAGTGAAGCTAAATTGCACGTTCCAAAGCGTAGATCTCTATGGAGAAGAACGTGCAAGAAACTCCATGGCCACTCTTTTAAAATCATTATAAGTGTTACAATAATCTTGGTTACATATTTCTTGTCGCTACAATAAATAATAATAGGTAATTTAAACAGTAGTGGTACTTAGAAGCGAACTTTATTTATGCAACAAGCTTTTTATACGAGCCAGTCAAAAAATAAAATTAAAAAATATATTAAACCTGATAAATAAATTGTCTCGTTGATAGAGTTTATCTTACTTCTTACTTTACCAAAGAAATGTCGTTAGGAAACCGCATACATTGAACTGGTATTTTTAAATTGACTGCGACGTTTGTTTGAGAGCGTTTTTTTTGCTTCTCCCGCTCTTGGGCGGAGCGAGAGAAACCGGGAGAAGTAACGTGTTCCTTGATGATTTCTAACATCAAAAAAGACGGTTAAGGAACTAAGTGTGAATCGTGAGAGTTGTTACTACAACTGCCAGTGACTAGCTAATTAAATTCACAGACTGATGGACAGATATCAAAACAGATAAAACGATTAAAAAGTATTTATTGACGACCTATTAAAAGTAAACGTCAAAAAATATGTACCGTACACGTTTTTTTTTATTGATTTGAGGCAAAGCTTGTGCATGTCAATTTGCTAGCCTGTTGGTTTTCTATCAATTGTTTTTGGAGGAGTACAAGCCCGTTCTATCATCATCAACCAAAAGTCGTCCACTGTTGGACATAGGCCTCCCCCAAGTGTCACCACAACGATCGGTCCTGTGCGTCTCGTATCCATAGGATTTCCCGGCCCTCACCAGTACCTCTACCATGAGTTTTAAGCAATAGTATTCGTCACTACTCGATATCGACGCCGTAAATATTTTGTATGGCAAATTTTGCAGCGCCTCTAGCGGTCACTTGCAGAACCAAAATTTGCCATACAAAATATTTACGGCGTCGATATCGAGTAGCGACGAATACTATTGCTTAAAACTCATGGTAGAGGTACAGGTCATTGGTCCACATTATGGGTGGCCTTCCAAAACTATGTCTTCCAGTACCTACCTACCTCAGCCTGCTAACTGCGGGCAGGCAGGGTCGAAGCCTACTGGGGTCATGGGTTAGTTCCGAAAGGAATGCTCGGCCCCGGCACGATAGGCTACGAAGGAACGGGGTAGGTTTTTAGTCAGTAAGAGTCTGACACTACTTCCCGCTCCGCCCAAGGGCGGGATTTGTCATTGGATGATTTTACCTACCATAAAAAAAAAAAAAAAGTACTTACCTACCTACGCGGTTGCTACTTCAGAACCTTTCGGCCTTATCGGCCATCTGTTCTGCGAGAAATGTGACCTGCTGTCTAATTATCGAATTTTAAGTAAAAAGTTATGACTGCACAATGACGTTCGAATGGTAGGTCTCTGATCAAAAGAACTGTCAAAATTTTAGCAGATTACCGTTTATGTCAGACATTCATTTGTCATTATGTACGAGATTACCATTCTTTGGCATTTCTTTCAATGGAGTGACAGTGGTTGATCATTGGAAAGTCATAACGATACTATTAGGTATATTTGTAGATTACCAAACTTGTCAAAATCAACAATCATAAAATCAATGATAGACCATTCTGACACTATTGTAATAGCAGACTTGAGGCCCTGCTCGATATTTTTTTTGGAATTCGGAGTTAATTAAAGGTTTATAAAAATACAAAAAAGTGTAGACACATTAAATTCCTACTTTACCCCTTTTTTATGGTAGGTAAAATCATCCAATGACAAATCCCGCCCTTGGTGGAGCGGGAAGTAGTGTCAGACTCTTACTGACTAAAAACCTACCCCGTTCCTTCGTTGCCTATAGTGCCGGGGCTGAGCCTTCCTCTCAGAAAACGGCCCTTGACCCCAGCAGGCTTCGACCCTGCCTGCTTGCAGTTAGCAGGCTGGGCCTCTTCGGTGTGCTGACAGCTCCTTGAGGCGCGCGGGAACAGAACGCGCCGTCGACGACTTGGACTCGGTCCGGTCGGTTACCAGACAATCGGACAGCGTGCTACCCATTGCACGCCGTCCGCAAGCTACTTTACCCCTTGCCCTAAATACAAACATAAAGACACAAGTGGGTATCCAAATAGCTACCTACTCCGTGCATCCCCAAGCTCTCAGCAAAAAACTTCAACCAATTTTCATCTTTACAAAAACGAGTAATCATCCTAAACGTTACCCTTAAAAAATGAACCAATGACACAACCGTTGCGGGAAAGAGACAGAAACAAGGGGGGTAATTTTTGCCAATACTTAAACGAAGATAGATAGACAACACCCCGACAGGGGGTGTTTTAAGAAAATTTTAACTTTTCTTTATTCAAAGTAATACCTCCTTGAAAGGGGAGGCGAGGGGAGCGCCCATTTTTCTTCTAGTATTCTCTTTGGCCAGTCTTAAAGAGAAATAACAGTGCTCTCCCACTTAAGCATTTATTAAATCCGCTATTCAAAATGAATTTGTGAAGTGTTTTTGTTTTATTTTAGGAACGCTTCTGTTTTTACCTTTTTAATTAAATTTTAAAGGTTTTATCGAGTTTTGGGAAGGTTTAGGATAGGTAGGGGGTAGGTAATTTATATTTTTTAACTGTGTGAGTCACACACAGCTAAAAAACATATAAATTCAGTCAATTTTCCTTTAAGCGTAAAGTTCGGAACTACTACCTACTTAAAATCCTCTCAACTTTAGTTCCAGTCTTCGTCATAATTGTCATATTTTAAGTTTTATTAATCGTAATGATTTTATATTTATCATAGTATTTATTAGTTTATAATATTAGCTTATATACGTATTTTATTATTATAAGGAACTTAATTTATTTTACATTCTATTTGAAATATTTGTTATTTATTTATTGTGCAAACCTACCACAGAGTTTTCTTTTTTAACCCAACGGTTGACTGGTAGGGAATGCCTTGTTGCATTAAGTCCGCCTATGTACCACTACTGTACATAAAGTTTAAATAAATAAATATGAAATAAGGAGATTATATTGTCAGTGAAGTAGAAGAATAAACTCAATCATAATCCTATAATTTCAGCCGAAAGACGTCCACTGTTGGACATAGGCCTCTCCCCTAAGTGTCGCCAAAAGGACCGGTCCTGTGCGTCTCGCATCCATCGGATTCCCGCTACCCTCACCAGGTCATAGGTCTACTTAATAGGAAACCTTCCAACGCTGCGTCTTCCGATAAACGATTGCTACTCTAGAATCTTGTAAGCTTATTATTATAGCTAGCCGGTATTGTCTCATTACTGGGTAAAAGCCTCTCCCCATTCACAGTAAACTTACACAGGATTGGTGCTCAGACGCAGCTACGCAAGGGTCGCGGCAGACCACGAAGGAGATGGCGGTAAGACCTGGATGTCTATTACTAGAAGTGTATGAACAAATTAGGAACCCTTTGAATATAACGCACGCGTAAAGAGTTTTAAATATCCGGAGACAAACGATCGACAAACAGCTCTGTAGAAAGACATTGCAAAGACTAAGAGACACCGCACACTTGTTTACCTGCTCTAGCAGATCAGATATAACCAACTCGATACAAATTACAGTATGGGGCGGGGAACGGGAATTGGGCATCCCCAATTGCCGTTGCTTTTCGAAAATAGCTATTATACCTACAAGACAATAAAATCCTACAAAGACACAGATAACTAAATACTTCTATTGTACCTAAACCTTGAGATATACAACAAACTCAACACACTCACACTCACCCCCCCCCCCACTCTCTCACTTCTTGGTGCCTACATTAAAGTGTAAATAAATAAATATAAGTAACCTTTTTGTGTTAGGAAATCTCGAATCATCAAATGATTTGTCCCGCTCTTTGGTGGAGTGAGTATCAGACTTTTACTGACCAAATCCCACCTATGGTCCTTTATGATTTAGGGCCACGGTAACTCATTCGAACGTTCCTGCAAGAAACTGTATGAACTTGGAGTAAGTAGGTACCTACCTAAGTCATTGTATGTACTGCCTATACCTAGTCAGTAGACGAGAGCTTCAAGATTGTTCGAAAGAGTTAGACACGTCGGCACTGGAACGTAAATAGTAACTGAAGGAACACATGTAGGTTTTACCCCCCGTGCACGACCTTGCTACTGTGAGCCCCAGCGGTGAGCGGTAAATCAAAAGTATGAAAAGGTCGTAAATGGGCTGTTAGGCAATACACTCCCTGCCGCACTTGCTATAACTTTATTACAAATAATTTTATGTAAATTTTTTGTTGGAAAAATAAACGCTCAATAAAAATCGTAAGGACAAAAAACCAGGAAAAAAGAAATCTTTTCAAAATCATGATATTTTTTTTACTGCCACCTAGTGGTGACGACACGAATCAGTCAGACGAAACAGAGGTTTGGAAACGCGCGCAGAGCGTTACAGAACCCTCTGTTGCGGGTATGGGATAACGAAAATAGAGGGCGTTATTTACAATTTTTTTATTAAAAATCTCAAAAACAATTCCCCCAACTGTCAAAGTGCCTTTAACACCAGTGGTTCACTTTAGAAAGGGCCATAACTGGACGCAGTTAAGCAGAAAGGACTCAATCCATACTTAACTTAATGGGTATTGAGTCCTTTCTGCTTAACTACGTCTAACTGTCATCTGAGCACCAGTGGATCAGAATAGATCAGTAGACATAATTGGTCGTTCGGAGATTAGCCGAAACAGACAGAGCGATGCGACCCAGAAAAAATCTATAAGAAATACTACAAACACACTGCAATTTTATTTATTATGTACCTATTAGTATGTATGAATGAAATTTTAAAACTTTAGAGCAGTGTTATAGGCAGTGGAATCAAACGCAACGAAGTTAATTGCTTTGTGATTTATTTCATCGCCACTGCTCTCAAGTGAGAAAACTGACTTGTTATATAAAAAAAAAAGGCCCGCGTAGTGGATTACGGCCAGTTCCCTCTCGTAGAGGGTGATTCTTTAAAACCGAGAGGATATCTCATTTATCTTTCGTTTCTATAAATTTTGTATCGTAAGCAACTGGGCGCAAATGAATGCCTTTATACATTTAGTGATCGGGGAAAACTAATATGCAAACAAAAATATCAAATATCAGATCTTCTCTAGGTTTCAAAGAATCACCCTAGAAACGAGACCAGAGTCCCCTTCTAGAAAAATATATAGGTGATTATAATATACCAAAAAAATACGAGAAGTTTTACAAGAAAATAAAACACAGCAACCATTCGTATGTATTTTTTATTGAAATCCGATTTATATTACATTTTTCACTTTTAAAATTACAGTTAATTCAGACCGCGTAATAACTAGAACTCAGGTATTCATTAACAGTTTATTATATAATACATTAGTTTATATTAGTTTACAGTCAACCGCACTTGAAACATTTCCGAGGGTATTATAAATATTTGGCAACCATACTTTCACGAAGACACTGTGTCAGTTCAAAAGCATGAGCACAGTTTGTTTTTTACGAAATTAGTCTTTAAAATGAGCATTTTAAAGACTAATTTCGTAAAAAACAACACTCGCCGAATGCATAACTTCCTCGTTTTGAAGTCGGTTACATAACTTAGTCGCTCTGAACTGGACTGTAAGGTTGAGTTTCGCATTCACTCATCATGCATTTAGTTTTGGCAGTCAAACTGCTAGATGTTTAGGCTACAAAAGATTACGGGAGTCTTGCATGAGACCTGCACATACCAGGGAAGCATGGTGGATAAGGGGAGAAGGCCTTTACTCAATGGGTTTTTTCTGGGTAGAGCGCGAGGGCGTGTCAGACTTTCTCCGCCTTCAATTGCCCTTTGCGTTCTAGGACTACGGGGTTCCTTTTCAGAAAATCCCCACAGTCCTAGCGGGTATCGGACTAAATGGGCCTCTACGGACTCAACAATGGGTGTAAGACTATAGTAATGATGATTATATTAACATGTTTTATAAATGAAGAAACTGCCAAGATTATGTTTCACATTCACTCATCATGCATTTATGGGGATTTTGGCAGTTGAACGGCCAGGACAGTTAGGCTACAAAAGACTACGAGATGTCTTGGATGAGATCAGCACATACCAGGGAAGCATAACGCAAATGGAAGGAGGCTTTTACTCATCAGTAGGTGGAACAAAAACAGTAATGAGGATGATATTAGCAAGTTTTTTAAACGAACGAGCTGCTAAGGTTGTGTTTCACATTCACTCATCATGCATTTACAAGGATTTTGGCAGTTGAAAGGCCATGCCAGTTAGGATACAAAAGATTTCGGGAAAAACCTGGATGAGCCCTGCACATGCCAGGGAATCATGGTGCATAAGGAAGGAGGCCTTTACTTGGCAGTGGATGGAACAAAGATGGCAATGATATTAGCAAGTTTTTAACTGCTCAAGATGATTTCACATTTTAGTGCCCCCCTAAAACATTATGTTACTGAAATATTGTTTTAAAGCTGAACTCTAGGGCTGTTTGAAAGAATCACCGCAACCCAGGCATGTAAAGAGCAACTCAATTTAGGTGTCTTTAATAAGTTGGTGCGCCTCACTGTCAACGATTGCATCACTGCTTACCATCAGGTGGGAACGCAGTCAAGCACTAGTTTATATAAATTAAAAAAATAAACTTGTGGAACACGTATGCGTTAGTCTGTAAGTTAGACACATCTCGCTCCACCTAGACATATAGAGGTTATTTCCAATTCTCCACTACCCTCCAAAAAATAAAGTTGACAGCTGTCTTTCATACATGTATCTCACCTTACAAATGCAGGTTTTTCATAGCTTAGCAAAACCACGTAATGCATAATAAGTTTGTAATGTAATGATAATTGCCCTTGTAGGGTTTAAATAAAAACACTTAAGTAATTGAATCAGTCGTGGTATGAGTATTTTTGTAGAGGTTAGTAAATGACAAATAAAAACTAAAACATGTAACTGAAAAGACTAACGTTAAACTGCATTTTCTTTAAAACTATATAATCGTCACAAAATTTTAACTAAGGGCGCGTTTCTGAAAGAAAATTTTGAGTTAAGCACATCTCAAACCCAACTTTAATGCAAAATTTTGACAGATTTTTCAGGCTAAAGTAGCTTAAGAGAACATTTTAACTGCTAGGTCGGAAATATCCGACACTCTCTCGCGTTTATTCCACCAGGATCGCGCAAGCATGACCAAATACCTCATCTCGTCACCTCTTCTGTCACATATGGGGATTGAAGAGCTAAACGAGATAGATTACCTAGTCTCAAACACACGATCCTGGCGAATAGGATAAGAAAACACTCGACGGACCAATCAGGAGGCAAGGGAGAGTCTTATGATATCCACACACGTTTCAGTATACTTGCACAAGTATACTAAAACGTGTGTTGGAAGATACTTGCGCAAGTTTCTGCACAACACACATTTCAGTATACTTGCACAAGTCTAAACTTGCGCAAGTATACTGTAACGTGTGTGGCTACCATTAAGGTCTCTTTAGAGGATCAACATTAGCAAAAAATAATGATTTCATAAAGAAGGTAGTATAACCTATTAAAAATTAAACTGTTTCGTTTCGAGTACGTTTGGCAAAGTTTAGTACAGTCGTGTTTAGTTCATAGTTCATTTTTACTTAACACCTAAAATAAGTCGACATATTTATTTACTATATACATATTCAGCGATTTTTACTGTTTATTTATTCGTCATAAATGTCTAGACATAAAATGATCGTTTGAAACGACATCAATGTCTTTGTTTATGATTTTTTTTTAAATACATACATATTTTTCAAATAATACTGCTGATATTTTTAAGACAATAAAAATCTTTGACTTTTGGAGGTTTCTAAATCTAATAAATAATTTAATTGTAATAATACTACAGGTAAAATTATCACAGCAAATAAAATACTGATGTTTGCTTAAACTATTTATAAAGGTATATAACAAAAAAGGTTTTTGGCAGTTTAAGTAGTTAATCTTAAAACAACATAAATAATAAACAATCAGTCAATACAGAGAATAATTCTCTAAAAAATCTTAAAAGGATGACAGACACCATTTTACTTAAAATTATAAAATAAATAAAAAATATTTCGACTAGACAGACATCCATTAAACATTAATTCTCACATTTTCGACTAGATATTTTACAATTTTATTAACTCATTTCATAATTTATTCAGTACGATATTATTAATTAATAAGTTTTAAAACAGCGGCCTTTTGCCGTATGCATGACTTGTTACAAAAAAAAAAAACCTATGGAAGCATAGTTCTATACTTACTTACAATCCAAAAAGCGGTATCACAAATGTTTTTTTTTTTATCGTGGAAATAAGTAAATGTAATAAAAGCTTCGCATCACAAGGACTTCTCAAAAAACTCGTATCTTAATTGGGATATAAAAAAAAAAACAATCTATGCTTAGTAATATGTACTATGAATGCGAAATTGATTCTTTCTGTTTCGTAGCCATTTCTTTCTTTACAATTTTTTTTTCTCGAAACTCATTTACATTGAGTTGCCGCTTTTTGGCTTATGAGGGCAGTAAGTATATTTAACATAAAAATAATTACAGTATCTCCAAAATCACACTGGAAGACAGTTTTAAAGAAATATGTAGAGTAAAATGAGGTATATTTTTTGATAATGGTTATCTTAACAACAATGGTAATCAGAAAAAAAAAACTTAGAATATACATAGTAAACATCAACATACTTTTTTTTTTTTGTATGAAATACTGAATATTTTTATTGTTTTTGATTTTTCATTTACAGTAATCCTGTTATCAATATTATATTATTTTCTTCCCATCTTATCTCAATAATTTTATACACATTTATGTGGTATTTTTCGCATTTTTGATTATCATGAAATCATAACATTTTTTGAGAGTAAAACTCCATAGCATTTCAGATTTCCACTTTGTGATAACTTCAACATATTTTTCATAAACTTTTAGCATGTTAAAATCGATTTTTTAAATCATAATTACTTGTCGTATTTATTCTCGGAATATATTTATAACAATCTTTTCATAACATGAAATCTTTGAGATCGGTAAAACAATAAATTTAAAAATTTATCTTAAAATTAATAAAAAAGAGAGTATTAATTTTTTGGCATTTAGGATCAGTTTTACTGTATTTGTCTTTTAGAATTCATATCATATTTTTCAAAATCAATTTTCTTGGCTCATAGCGAGGATACATATTAATATATTAATTTTCTTGGAATTTAGATACATATTAATATATAATTTATTATTAATTTGGAATTCAGAATTTCGTCATTATATATGACAAGGAAATGACTTAAAATCGTCATGGAAAAATTCATTTAAATAAACAATTTGACTAGCGCTTTAAAAATTGTTGCGATTTTCTAATATATAAATAATCGCGGTGTTTTGGGACCATTGTCATAGTTCGTGGTCGTTCGTCATGATGAGACATAAATAGCATTAATGCAAAACATAACTGCTAATATAATAACAATGCCTGAATTCAGTGATCTATCCTAATAAGTACCAGAAAAGCCTAAATAAAGATTCAAGTGAGATTTTTTTTTATTTTTAGAGTCAAGAATTTAAAAAAGCAAGAAGTTACTTTGTGCTTGGAAAAAAAATTGAACTGTTTAGCATTATGTATTTAGGACAATCTTTTTTATGTATTTAAATAAAAATTAATTGCCGAATTAAATAAAAACGCATAGCTGATATTTTTTTCTTTTGTTGTGTTTGTTACTGTCAATACAAAGATTTTACGATTGAAAATGAATAGCACCCCAGGGAAACCGGGACAAGCAGCTAGTAAAATATAACAAATCGGTTTTCAACAACATTTTCTTTTTCAGATTAATCAGATTCGCTTCATTTATAGGTCAAGGTCTTCACTTCAAAAGATAGAACACTAAATCCAGGCAAAGTCTGTACACACGCATTGTGCAATTATTATCTGTTTTTAGCCAGTTTTGTATCAATAAGCTCGATAATTTTCATTGTATTGTGACTCGCAACTGTATCTACTTCTAATTCACTCCGAAATGGAAATCAAATTAAAGTTTGCTTGCACTACGTCGGTCCTTAATAATGTACTATGATGGATAAATATAGGCGGGTCTTTGCTAGAGGAGCAAAGCACGACAGGAGTATTGTATTGTATTTGTATTTTGTGGTCTGGTTTCCGCACTCAGTCCCTAGCGGACCATGGTGTGTGGGCCATGGCGGCCTTTAATCACTCTAGTGGTGCTATTCTCTAAGAAGACGCAGCGCTGCCGCAACGACGAACATCCAAATAGGATACATTGAATTAACAATCCAATGTATAGGTTCATTAGGTTGACAAACCAATGTATCCTATTTGGGTGTTTGTCGTTGAGGCAGCGCTGCTTTTTCTTAGAGAATAGCACCACAGAAGCAGATGCAGCTCTTCAGTTTGCTCATGGCGTCTATGAGTGAACTTGGTGCTCCCAAGGTTCATGTTCTTATCTCGCTGACGGCTGTGCACTCGAGGAGCACAGTCATGCGCTATAGTTTTTTCTGACTCCATACATCCCCTGCACGAGAGGAGTACTATGCGTTCCAAATAAGAATAGGAAAGTCAATAACCTCGATCTGTCAAATGTTGAGTGAAAAGTACAGTATGCAAAAAAAAAGTTATTTGCGTATAATTAAAGGTTTTTTTTTGCTTTGTATTACTAAGTCGTTTTTAAATCTAGGCGAAGTAAAAACGTAATTGTTTAATATAAATTAGCTAAATATATATTAAAAAAATAGTAATTAGATTAAAAAAAAAACTATTTGCTTTCTTATTTTCATTTTTATGAATAATTCGCCTTCTTCTTCCATTTGCCACTACTCAGACACTTCACACAGTGACGCAGAGATGAGCAAAATTGAAGAACTGGATTCTGATCAAACATTTTTCGTTCAAGATTCTTAAATAAAAAAATATTAAATTTCTTATTTTGCTCACCTTATTCAATTTCTTAGATTTGACAGTATGACGTGACGTCACAACATGGCAATCGATCCTATTCTTATTTGAAACGCATTGTACGAGCCGAGCTCAAATTCGTGTAGCATGGACCGCCTCTAGAGGAGCCGAGTACGAGCGACACTACACGAATTTGGGGCTCGGCTCCTGCTCAGCTTTTCTAATGTAGACCTACCATTACACGAATGCGATTACGAAGCGTAGCGGCGTAAATTGAACAAACTATTGATGATACGTTGGTGTGGAAGTAGACAAGTGAAGCGAAGCAGACGTACATGAATTGAATTTACGCTAGTCATCATCCTCATCATTTCAGCCGAAATTCGTCCACTGTTGGATATAGGCCTCCCCCAAGCGTCGCCACAACGACCGGTCCTATGCGTCTCGCATCCATCGGACTCCAGCGACCCTGACCAGGCCTTTCGACCACCTTGTGGGAGGCCTTGCAACACTGCGTCTTCCGGTACGTGGTCGTCACTCCAGAACCTTTCGGTCCCAACGACCAATCTGTTCTGCAAGCAATGTGCCCTGCACATTGCCAATTAAGATTGGCGATTCTAAGTGCTATGTTGACAACCCTGGTTCTATTGCAAATATCTTCATTTCTGATTCGATCACGTAAGAAAACTCCGAGCATAGCCCTTTCCATTCCAATTCAAGACGCAAGTCATGCTTCTTTTTTTTTTCTTATAATGACTGCTCCCACTAGGGTGCACTGGGAGGGCGTATTAGACTACCTGACTAAAACCACACCTACGTTCTTTGCCTTTGCGTTCCAAGACCACTGATTTCTCTTTCGGAAGTAAATTCATGGCCCCAGACGCGTGATTTCTTGGGATGCGGCTGTGGCTGAAGTGAACACTTGGTGGTGAATTCACATGAAACATATCGCGTCGCTTCGCAAATGCATTCGCTTCGAATCGCTCACGTAAGATCGGAGCGGAGCAGTAACCTAATACGCTGGAGTAACTTATTTTGTCATCTGCAGAGTTTTTCGGTTATGTTTAGTACTATGAGATCTGGATTACAGACATTCGCGTTACATCGAGTTGTCTTATCTTCATCAGCTTCTTATACTGTAATTTACATATACATATGTTACCAGCAATCTATATAATCCGGTATTCTATACAATACCTAGGCTATATATAGAATACGGTTTATAGTAAGGCTTTTATTTTCAGGTGGTGATAAAAAAAAGAGCCCTAACCTAACCTGTCCGAGTGGGGGTGCTCTAAAATTACATCACCTTCATTGCTCTCGTCTTTTACACAGATTATCGGCTGCGCATTCGGTATTGTATAGAATACCTGAATTATACAGATTGCAGTTAACATATATATTGATTTCATGAGTTTTCAGCATTAAACTAATGAATTATGTATTTTTACCGTATTGTTAAAAAAAAAATCTCAGTAACTGTGATCAATTGAGCCTAAATCACGAATATCTAACAATACTGATTAATTATCACTTACACAATTACCAAAGTTACTTGATTGGTCTGATATTACAACATTCATCTCTATTGCAGTCTTGTTTTATTTACCTGACAAGGGAATGTGAATTTAAAGACTATTTTCTAGTACTTATTATATAGAGAAAATCTACGGTACCTTTTTAAATGTACTATCCCTATCCTGGGCTTGGAATTTTCTATACATGCGTTTTATTACTAAAAAGGAAACCCGTGCTGGGTATTCAGTGGTGAATTGTGGACCACTCGTCTCGCAGAGTCCTACCTAGGTCCCAGCAATGAGTTATCTTCCAATATATAAAAAACTGTTGTCTTAATATTTCTTATCAAATTCCTCCGAAACGGCTTGACCGATTTTTATGAAATTTTTCGTGTACCTATATTAGGTCGTCGGCTATTTTTTTCCTTTCTACCCCCACCCCTTATGTTTTTTCTTTTATATTTTTTTGGCAGAACATCGTGTCAGCCAGTTTATCTATAATAGTATGCTTTTTCGTAATAATTTCTCCCGACGTAGTGCACAATAAAACCGCCCAAGCGCTCACCGCACGACAAGCCTTAAAAACACTATATTACAATATCTACAAAGAAGCCAAGCTCATATCATAGAATTATAATAAAAAGTCGCGACAACTATAAACTATGTGTAAAAGCTAAAACTTTCAAACTCGGATGCTACCGCGAAAATTGTAAAATTACTATTATTTTAATGTTTATTTACTTAATTGGCCCATTTATTTAGTAGACTAACACTAACCTACCTTGGCACAAGTCTTGTTGGCACTTCACTTCACTATATGCTGGCCCTTCACATCACTATATGCTGGCCCTTCACTTCACTATATGCTGGCCCGGTGCGGGGGCAGTTGAAACGTGAGGGTATCATTCACGAAGTACTGGTCTTGCTCTTCATCGTCGGGGAGATAGTAGCCGTAGCTGCCGTCGTTCGACACTTGGTCAGGTCCGTGGGTCCGAGGCATTTCACATGTATAGTCCTCCCAATTTCTTTCAATAGATTTTCTTCGTTTAGCGAAGAGTATTGAGCCATCAAAAGCGTACTCATCATCAAAATGTAACACGGCATCGTCATAAAAGTAGTTTTCGACTCTTCTGTTGCTTGTATTTCTGGCTATGTTTTTCATTAATTTCTTTCTCGCATAGCTTGACTTTTCAGAGTCATAATCGTCGACTAACGGGTCGTTGCTTCGATTTTCCGACCTCATATTCATTGAGTAAAGTGAGGAACTATGAGGGCTAGTCTCTAACCTAGTACTCAGGCTGTGTCTATAAGGATGTAAGTACTGTTCGTTGTTATTACACCTCATATCGTACATCATCATTCCTCTTCGGAGTTGTTCGCGACGTTTCGTGACCATCTCTCGGAAATCTTCGGGTTCTAGTTGGAAGTCGTTCGTCTTTGCGTTCATGTAGAGGTATCCTGACGCGGAGTTCAGTCGTAAAGACTGTGATCGGTTTTTGGAGGAAGATTTTTCTATATAGCGAGGTATGCTACCTAACTCGCGGTAGTTCTTAGATTTTATTTGTCTGATGTTGGTCGGTGGCACCGGTGAGAGTGGATCGCGGTATGGTATTGATCTGAAATGTTATGGAAATATTAGGTTTGTGAATGTTGTGGCTTAATTACACTAGTTAAGAATAGCATAAACTTTATTATACACCGAAATAGTAATAATTTCACAGAAACTTAAATCTATGGGTACAACGGCGGTCTTATCGCTGACAGCGATATCTACCAGACAACCTTAGGATGGACTATAAGAATTTAAACTAGACAAGGGGGTAGTCTGCGCAGTACTACCAATATAAGTCTGGTGGTGTTTGTGGTGGTTTTTTAGGGGTGGGGAAAAACGGAACCTTTATAGGATCATGTCTGTCAAGACCCTTTATCTCGGGAACGTGTGGACGTATCGAGTTGAAATTAAAACTACATATTCAGGTCTGCGGTCCCTTGAAGTTAACGAAAAAAAAAGTCGCATAAAACGTATATTTATATGTTTACATTTGGTTTCCATTACTCTGGTATAGCGCGTCTAGATTAATTGATACTTTGATGTCTTGATCTCTAAGTAAATGAAAATTCGATTTCTACTTGTGCTTCGAGTGTACTTAAAAAGTAATATCGTTAACAAAAGTACGTGAAAAAAAAAATAGTTCACTTACTTGTTTGGTCCGAAGCAGTTACAAGAACAGCTGCACACGCTGGGCGCATATTCTTCATCTATGTACAGTGGCACTAGCGACGTGTCTCCTGGAATAGTACAATGATTTGTTCAAAAACACTCTCTTAATAAATATACATACTCTGGTAAGCCAGAATTTTTTTTTTTTCGTTGGGTAATAATCATCCAATGACATCTCCCGCCCTTGGGCGGACCGGGAGACAATGTCAGACTTTTACTGACTAAAAAACCCACCCCGTTCCTTCGTTGCCTTTCGTACCGGTACCGAAAGAAAAGTCAGCAAACTGTAGGGGCCTAGTAGGCTTCGACCCTGCTAGGCCCCTACAGTTTGCTGACAACTACTCGAGGCGCGCGGGAACAGTACGCGCCGTCGACGACTTAGGTTCGGTCCGGACGTTTACCGGACCAGAGAGCGAGCTACAAGCCAGCATTTAGAATAAATTATGTGAAAAACTACACAATATGAGGTTAACTACTGAGGGCGCGTTCACATGAGCGTCATTTTTTACGCATACGCGCGGTTCTTTTCACAGTGTTTAAGAAAGAATACAATTCTAGTCCTGACTTTGCTGGGCACAAATTACACATATAAACCTTTCTCTTTTATTGCTCTTCCTATTATTGAAATATGCATTAAAATCCGTTGCAATATTTAGGAGTAAGCGTCAGACACACCCACACACAGAAAGACGAGGAAAGTGACTTAGTTTATGTATCTCCAACAAGCCTTTTTTATGGTAGGTAAAATCATCAAATGACAAATCCCGCCCTTGGGTGGGGCGGGAGATAGTGTCAGATTATTACTAACTAAAAACCTACCCTGTTTCATTCATTGCCTTCGATGCAGAGCCCCGGGGTTCATTTTCAATTAACCCTTGGCCCCAGTAGGCTTCGGCCTTACTAGGCCCCTACAGTTTGCTGACCACTCCTTGAGGCGCGCGGGAACAGTGCGCGCCGTAAACTACTTGGGCTCGGACCGGTCTGTTACCGGACGGACGGACAGCGAGCTACCCATTACCCGCCGTCCGCAAGCCCGCGCCTACGGTGGTCGGAAATCGGGTTATCTCCAACAAGCCTGCCTTTAAGATCGTCTCAATTATATTGAAGGGTTTTCCGATGTAAGACCCAGTAATAAAATAATAATGTGACAGTAGTCTCGTTATTATCATAATAATTATTTCCGCCGATAGACGTTTACGACTGTTTCTGTGCGTCTCAAATCCATCGGTTTCCCGTGATCCTCAGCAGGTCATATTTAATAATTGGTCAACATTGTGTCTTCCGGTATGCCACTCTAAGGGCCGAAAAACATAACCACGTTAATCGGCGGAGCCACCCGCCGCAACGCAGAATTTTACGGTGAGCACCGCGGCGCGAATAACATAGTTTTATTACATGGATATAACCAGCATCTTCTTTGTCTTTTATTTAAAATAAAGTAATATCTTCTTAGCCTTTTGAATACCGTAATTAGAGACACATTAGAAAGACAATAGGTGTGCGGACACCGGTGTCCTCCTGGGGCTTGGCAGCAAATAAGGATAAGTTTATTACGATCCATGGCAGAGAAACTTTTATCGATACTAAAAAATCTCGAGAAACTGGTATCCCTGTAGGATACGACAGTAAACGTTGAAAGTTGCGTAGCGGCGACGCGAAAAAGAGTGGCGGGCGGCCACTGCCGACTTTAACGGCGCAGCGCCGCAACGCGGTTATATGTTTGGGCCCTAATACCTCTTCGCCCAAACGATTATCTGTTCTACGAGCAATGTGCCCTGCCCACTGCCACTGAAGTTGAGCGATTCTACGGGCCAAGTCAGTAACCTTGGTTCTCCTGCAGATATCTTCATTCTTGTCTCAATTTTGATAAAACGAAGAATGCCTTCGATGCCGCAGAAAAACGCACGAAGGTACCGTCGATACGCAAGAAAAATAAATTGCATTGATTTAATTTTTGTGTTTGTTTTGTAACCAAATCAAGTACTTGGTATTTTTTGGATATGGATTGGAAGGTTATGTGATGGATCTTTAAAGTCTGAAATAAAGGTTTTAAGTTTAATATTATTATTTATTATTAAACATACCAGCAGTGATCTGCCTGGGGTCAGCAGGGAGGCGAGTCCCGCGTGACACGCCTCGTAGTACAGCGCCATCTGCCGTGATCACGTCGCCCTCGAGACGAACGGCCACTTGCTGTGCCTAGAAGTGGAGACAAAAAGAACACACCGTTAATTTTTATCGTTTTAATCCCGTGGAGGGTCGATTCGGTACATGACACACTATCGATTTGTAAAGATAAAATAAAAAAATAAAGTACTTTTTTTCTAAAACTCGAATTAATATACGCATGTACGAAATTAATTACTTTAAGTACTCTTTATAATTTTTATAATCAGTAGGTCATGTTTCGTTAAGAATAAATGTCCAGTGCAGTCCAAATAAGATTAATGACCTCTGTCAAACGATAATTTTTCTTTTGTTTTACCAAGTTTTAGTTAAAATTATGTAATTTTTTAAATGTTGTTGTTAATCTAAATTGACTAAATATAATATTTAAGTCAATGAGATTAACGACATTAGTTTAAAAAAAATACTGTTTATTTTCTTATTTTCATTGTTGGCGACAAATTCGCCTTTTTCTTCCATTTTTCACTACTTCGCAGAGATGAGAAGAATTGAAGAACTAAATTCTGATTAAACTTTATTCGTTCATAATTCGTCAGTAAAAATTTAAAAAATATCTTGTTTTGGTCACCCTACCTCCTTTAAATTGACAGCTATGACGTCACAATATGGCGGAAAAATTATCATTTTTTATTGCAATCGCATTGTACACCTGTTCAATTTGTCCTCAGCCCTTCTTTCTGATTAAAAACCTTTGCTATTGAAAAAGGAACGCTATTTCTACATAAATAAGTACCTGTTCAGCCTGCGCCTGGTCCCTCTTCTCGTCCTCGGTGTTCATAGTGACGAACCTCAGCACCAGCAAGTTGAGGCACGCCGCCACTATGGCCAGCCCGAACAGGATGAAGATCAGTGCGAACATCACGTAGGAAGGCTTCCGGTTGAGGGCATTGTCTTTTTGTAGGGCTACCATGTCACCAAAACCTGAGGACAAGGTATTGAAGAATAAGTTTGAGAGGTCTTCTTCTTAGGGTGTGGATGGCATAGGTAATTAAATTCCTTGCTTGGCCACTGGGCCAAGGAATCACCCACCTAAAAAAAGGGCTCTGCGAACATATTTCTTAAATCTGACACATCAGCAGATCAGCGAATACAACATATATTACTTGGTTCTTCACCATCTTTCAGTAGCAATAGCATCCTGCAAGTCTTCCTGAAGTCTTCCTGCAATAGCATCTGCAGGCTGAAGACTCAAGAGCTCCTGTGCTGAGGCATCTCATGGGGAATGATTGCCACATGAAATGCCACGTTAAGTAAATGGCTCACTAATGTAAATTTGTTACTAATACTAGTGTATCAGTTCTAGTATCTAAGTAGTGTTAATAAAAATGTGAGAACACTGTAGACTCCGCGGATTCACAGATTACTATTTTTATAGTGCTTCTGGGTACAAAATTGACCGGTCGTCCCGTCTACACTGTCTTTTCAAACCTATAAATATTGTAATATGGAAATATTGTAGAATCAATCATTTATCTTTAAGAGAGAGTAGAGTAGAGTAGCCATGCAGTTTCTCTCCAGTTCGTCTCCATAGGAAAATACGAATTGGAACATGCTAGCTTCTGATGCCCATGTAGGCATATTGTGAAAAAAAATAGATTGCTAGCCTGTCGCGTTTTCTACCGTTTACATTTCGGGGAGTGGGTGTTGGAATTGCACAATTTAATTGCACCAAATCCGTTCCATCGTCGGGCCACTAGACGTACGGCGTTGCGCCCTCGGTACGTGGTGGCTTGTTACATCCCAGCCATACGTACAAAGCGTTTTGAGAACACATTCATTATGCGTACAGCTAAGGAGTGGATTTCCTGTGTTTCCTGATAGCTAGAACCTAGGGGTCTTTAATTCAAGAGAGAATAGGTTACTTCGTGGCAAGCGTGCTCCATCGTTGGCTACATCATCGCTTACCATCAGGTGAGATAGTGGTCAAACGCGAACCAAAAAAATGTTGTCCCAAAAAAAAACAACTTATTATTATTATTAACTTATTTCTTCGTTCCTAAGGATTATTTTAAAATCAGGACTCACCTATTGTAGTTAGGGTGATAAAACAATAATAGACGCTGTCGAAGTAGCTCCAACCCTCGAACTTGGAGAAGGCGGCCGCTCCACCGGCGATGGTCAGCGATGACAGCGTGGTCACCACGCAAATGAGGTCCACCTCCGACGCGCTGGTTTGCTTGCAGTTCAATGCGCGTTTTATTGACTTTATTATTACGCTGGAACAAATAAAAAGAGATAAATGGTATAATAATCAAGAAAAGAACAATATAAAGTCGCAATCTTCCTCGCTATCAGTCAGCAACTCGTTACAAATTATAATTCACATTTGTTTGCTGAATTTTCTAGAGAAAATCATTCAGTGACATCTCCGCACCCTAGGGCGGGGCGGGAGATAGTGTCAGACTTTTACTCACTAAAAAGTCACTCCTGTTCCGTCGTTGCGTTTCATACGGCTTCGACCCTGCTGGGCCCCTACAGTTTACTGACAACTCCTTGAGGCGCGCGTGGAACGATACGCGGCGTCGACGACTTGGGCTCAGTCCGGACGGTTACCGAGCGGTCGGAAACGAGCTACCCACTGCTCGCCGTCCGCAAGCCCGCGCCTACGGTGGCCGAAAATTGGGATCGGTATACCGGCGGTGGCTGGGGCGTGCGTTGCCTCACGCGTACGGCCGAGGAGGCGATTGCCTTGATTCCTTTCACACATTCAAAGATTTCCGAGTGTCCGAAGGCGCCCGAACTGCTTGAGCACAACAGCGGAAGCAATTGCAGAACCGATCCACATGGCAATACAAAAAATCTTATGTCCACAAGTGGACATGGCGAACGTACTCAGCTGACCGATGATAAATTGATGACTCATACACAAAACCAAACTGAGCCTGCATTGATGATGACAGCTCCCACTGAGAGAAAACCAGGGATGCTACTCACCTACTGAGCCTGTTGACTCTCTCACCGATGCTCTGGAACATGATGAGGCCCAGTGGAATGCCAACTATCGCGTAGAACATCGTGAACAGCTTGCCGCCGATCGTCGACGGCGTTGAGTGTCCGTAACCTGCATTAGGGAAATACATATTGTAATTTTACATAGATAATAAGTACTGCATTGAATCAGCCTTATAATGTTCTCACTGCTGGGAACAGCATCGAATTCAAGAGTACCTAACGTTACAATTCTAATCTCGACCGATCGGAACTAAACTCGAGAGTAAGCCCCCAGTTCTCCCTGATTTTTGAGTGTGGATAGACCTCTCTCTGCTATTGATCGTAATAAACTTATTTCTTATTTGTTATTAAGAAAACATTACTCTATTTTAAATAAACAACAAGATACTGGATATATCTATACGTAATTCGCGCCGCGGTGCACACCGTAAAATTTTACGTAGCAGCGTAGGATCGGTGCGGCACCGCAACGCGGTTATATGTGTTTCGGCCCGAAGTGCTCGATTACAGAGACGCGGCGCGTTGCACGACGCGTCGGGCGGTCCATCGTACATTGCCATATGTTTGTGTTTGCGAGAGAAATGACACGGCCCGTTGCTGCAATGTCCGACGAAACGCCCAACGCGCCGCGTCTACGTAAACACGGCCTAAGAAGTCTACTAAAAAAATATAATACCAGTGAACCACTCTGATTTCGTACGGCTGAAATTGGTTTAACAATGTATCTCTTACATGAAAAATGAATGCAATAAATGTAGTAATGCACACTCAAACATTCCTCAACAAATCCTCTGAATAATCAAAATCCATCAAGTATTTAGGTCAGTACAGGTAGTAAAAGAAGTCTAGTCATTTCTGAATTTTATTTCAGTTTTAAAAATATACCAAACTCTCCATTATTATTTGTAACAATAAGATATTTTATAATTTAATTTGTTTTTTTTTTTTATTTGACTTTGACAGCAGAAATCCAGGCTCGAGGTTTGTCAGCGAGCCATGAAGCGCAGTATCTCGGGTGTTCGAATTTCCGACCGCGTAAAGAACACAATACTGCGCGCCAAAACTAAGATTAGAGACGTTACCCAAAAAGCTGCTACTCTAAGGGAGACAACTCACAAAGCGGTTTTTTTCCGCGGCCGCCACGGCAGAGGAAACGGCGTAACTCACGAGGCGGTTGATTCGCCGCCGCCGCCGCGACGGCTGCGATTTCCGACCGCAGAGCGTGCGGGCGCAAACCGTCGAGGCAGCGGTGGGCGCCCGCGGCGCCGGTCAGCGAGAGCAAAACTGATTTCATTTTTTACGTATATATTTGCATTCTACAGAAGCTGAGGGCTCGCTATCATGGCGGCAGGTGGAGAAAACCGCTGGAGAAAGCCGTGGGCTAAAGGAGCCACATATTGGGTCCCATTCAACGAAAGACGACATCGCGACAGACCAAGGCGAAGGTGGAAAGATGAGCTTTATAATTACCGGATTACGGACTGCCCGCGACTGCCGAGGACAGACGTGTGTGGAAAAGGGAGGCCTCAAAGATTCAAAAGCATTTATTTCAAACTAGCTGTGCCCGCGACTTCGTTCGCATGGACGACAAAACTTATCAATGAGTTTTTTGGGTTAAGTACTATTTGTGTAGAACGTTATCTATCGAGCATACCGGTATTAATACTTCTATCCCGGCGCTGGCCCTTTGTGGCTAATTACAATAGAAACGGGTGACGTAACCGACAAACTTATTATTTGCGGTTGGTACAGTAATTGGGTGTAGAGATCGAACCGCAAAATTAAGTTTGTTTTTTATTGTATATACTTTTCCGGGATAAAAAAGTATCCAGTGTGGTGCGCAGGATAGTAAGGTAAGTAAGTTTCATCGTAATTGAACCGGTAGTTTTTGCGTGATGCCTGAACAAACAGACAGACAGACAAAAACTTTTTTAATCACATTTTTGGGTTCGGTGTCGGTCTAGTAACACCCCCATGTCATTTATTTTTTTGATATTTTCAATGTACAGAATTTTTAGTTCTACAGATTTATTATAAGTATAGATAAACCATTTACAGGCACTTTTGAAAGGTCAGTCTGTCAGAAAAAAATTATGCTAATTGCACATTCGAAAGCGTAGATTTCTATGGAGAAGAATGTGCAAGAAACTTCATGGACACTCTTTTCAATAATTTGATGTATAACAAATATCTCGGTAACATGTTTCTTGTCGCTGCTAATATGTGAGAACAATGTTAATAAAATAAAGAGGGGAAAAAAGACAGTTTAAATATAGATACTAAAATAACTTTCACCCTGCAGTTGGAAATAATGGGCTAACTAATTTAACAAAATGCCGATTCGACGCCGTCGAGCTCGACCACGGCGAATGTGATGTGACGATCTGATCATGTTTTCCTAAAAGGAGAGAACTTTGCCCAGCAGTGGGACACAACAGGCTAAAAAAGAAAATTAATCAGCTCATCTGACATGCGGCAGACATGTCCAACCCAATCGCACTTTATAGTAGCATCATTTTAGGTAACATCTTCAGTTTTAGTTTTGTTGTGTTTCCTTACGCGGTCGGAAATTCGAACACCCAAGATACTACGCTCCATGGCCCGCTGACAAACCTCGAGCTTAGACCTCTACTGAAGTCAAATTAATATACACCGTTAAATTTTGGTCGTTTTAATCCCGTGGAGGGTCGCTTCAGTACATGAAACCCTATCCATTTGTAAAGATGAAAATGAAAAACAAAGTACTTTTTTTTAAACTCGAATTAATTTACGCTTGTACGAATTTAATTTCTTTAAGTAAACGTCAGCTGAGCGAGGCAAATGAACTGTAGGTAGTTAGTACGCAATGACCGACAGCTACTAATTTTTTCTTTACAAATTGATAGTATTTCATGTACCGAATCGACGCTCCGCGGGATTAAAACGACTAAAATTTAACGGTGTATAATAAAAAAGTTTTACCTCTTTAATATTCAATTAAAAGCTTAATAGGACTTACCAATAGTTGTAAGCACAGTGGTAGCATAGTAGAAAGCTCCTGTGAACTTCCACTGCTGACCAGCCTTATGGGGCTCCGACTTCAGCACAACTGTCTCCATAACACGGAAGTCCTCCTCAGTTATGTTGTACTTCCTTATTATCATACCCTCGATAGCTGTGGAGGATAAGTAGAGTTTATTATCTATATGATTTAAAGCAGTTGTGTTTGTTACTTGTCCTAAGAGTCTTTACAGAAAAGTGACGGACTATCAAGAAGTATAAAAAACATTTAAAAAAATCACAACTCACATATGTAATACCATCTAGTCTCAAACTAAGCAGAACTTGTGCTATTATGATAAATTACACCAAGACACAGAACAAAATGATCATGCTCATCACACAAACATTTGTCCTCGGTGGGAATCGAACCCACGACTTCCGGCTTAGCAGTCAGGGCCACTGACTACTAGACCAGTCGAATTGAATATTTAGGAAACACAAAATAGAAAAATTTAAAAGGAGGAAACTGAAAAGCTTGGGAAAGACAGCGGACCCTAAGCTGCAGTTACAAAATGGACTATCACAAAAGTTAAAAAATTAAACCACCAAAACACTGATTCTTCAAAACCTGTTTAAGTCTATAATTACTAAAGTAGCAATAAACACGTTTATTTAATTATAAAAAATAATAATAAAACCTTTCATTTAGATTAGTGACATCCATAACGGTTAATAAACAATTAAGAAAAACTAAATAATTAATAATTATTTGTATTAAATGACAGCTGAGTTTGAAAATAATAGATTTTATTTAGTTTTTTATTTTTTAATATATTTTTAGCACTTTTATAAGACTTTTATAGTCAAAATTAAAATGCTGTGTTGCCAACATTTGCCAATTTAATTTGGACTTTGTAGAACACTAATAAACTGGTTGCCTTGGTAACCACAGGCCAAACTTTAACAAAACCAAAGAAGGAAAATAAGAAAGAAACATCACAATAGTTGAAGAGCATGTACAGGAAAAGATAAACATTTCTAACATCATGTTTTTGGGAACAAAACCACCAAAACAATGGATTTGTGAAGATAATTGTGTGTGATTTTCTATTGTTTATGTAGTGGACATGTAGGTATGTACATATGTCACAGAAGGTATGTGATTGGGTAAGTTTGGTATTTATAGTTTTTTTTTTTTAATAAAGGATCTTGAAACAGCATGTGATTATGTAAGTATTTCATCTTAAACAGCAGATTTTATTAAATTTGTTATGTTGGGCTTTCAGTAATCTGGCTAGATATTGACAGAAAATAAAAATAGTTTCATCTATTTAAGTAAAATTTATACATGTTTTAGTTTTCCAATAAGAGTGTTGTAAATACAGATAAAAATAAATCAATTGCATGATGTTCATCATAGCAAGGCAATATCAACATCTGAGTTCATTAACTCTGAATAAACAAAAGAATGACAATGGGTGTGCAGACACCGGTGTCCGCTTGGGGTTGACAGTTTAAAGGAAACATTGACAAAAATACAGTTAGCTGAGCATGACTTGCTGATAGACAGCTTAACAAAGGCAAATGATCAGTTAAACTTGCTTTGAAACACAATAGAAATAATTTATTTGCCAATAATATATAAGTAACTGATATCCACCAACAAGCCACCAACCGCACGGGCCTCGCGTGGTGGATTACGCCCCATTCCCTCCCCTAGAGAGGAGGCCTGAGTCCCAGCAGTGGAAACATAAGGAAGCTACACTATGCTAATCTATGTAACAGATATGATGTTGATTTAAGGTCTCTATACATTTTGCTTTGTGGCATGCAAAAATGCATGTGTATGTCTAATTTTGTGATTGATTGAATGTATTATTTTATTTGTATTTGAATTTTATTTTATGTAAGTACATGATAACATCTGAAGCTATTTTGTTTTGATTATTTTAATGTTTTATTTGATTTTAATTTTTTATGTAATGGGCTATGTCTGAAAGAAATAAAATATAAAATTAAAAGAAAGAATACTGAATGACACCAACCTTGTAATACTTCAAATCTGTTCCTCTCAGTTGTTGACTCTAATGCGTCAAACACAGCGGCACCAACCAGTAAATACGTAAATGTGCACACAATCAATGATAGAGTGCGAACATTTTGCTTCTTCATCACTGCCGAGTGTCACCACGGCCTTAGGGCTTTCACCCAATCCCACCCTTATTGCGATTCAGTCAAATAAACACCATATTGTCTTTTTTATTATTAATATAACATTAAGTAACCATTGTAGGTTGTAATAGGAAAATCTACTGACATTTGAATTTGGAATCCATTTTTGGCGGTAATTTTTGACAACAGTTATACAACATACAGCCTGTCAATTTAGCTACAAAGATGATATGCTTGCTAATATTTTTTATTGTTATAATTTCCCTTAACAGCATCAGTTGTGTATTATATAATGAAATCACAACCTGAATTGTCTTCTCAATATAATAATTTTATTCAATCAAAGAGGAATTGGAATATGTTTATAAATAAAAATTCTATGATTAAATTGATCCCTTCAAAGGAAGTTGTATCTAAATAGTGTTTTCGTTATCTGTGTTTCTGTACTTTGTTTTGTTTTCCCAGGAGTTATAAAACTTCCATCCATAGTGTTTATTTGAACAACTGTTGGACCTGTAAAGGATTCAGGTTAATTGTATTCTATTGATTGTTATGTATAATATAAAAATATTGTAATTTTTTCTTTTGAAAGGCTTCACACATAATTGTTATATCTATGAATTAGAAATCAATATGACATCATAGCACATGTGTGTAAATAAAAATATTTAAAATCAATAGATTTTGTATGTTACTGACATGAAAACAAATCCAGTTACATATTATTTTAATTACAGCTGTTAACACAATATTATAATTCATTTGAAATAACAATCCTTAAATATGCTTTGTAATAATTAAAAAATCAGAACATCAAGATTCGAATTTCAAAAATTAAGTAAAACAAAGAAAACTCACCAGTATTCAAAGTGTAAAAGGTCACAGGTATTTTCGTCTGTAATGTATCACACAATTGGATATCACCAACGGCATCTATAAATATTTAATTATCTGCAAAGCTGTATCCTAAAAATAACATCGTGCTTTAGTCCGCATTCACATCCATAGGTCAACGCACACGGCACTGTAACTGGGTCAAATGTTATGACGATTATTTTCAACATGAATCGCAAAGTTAACCCTCATAAACGCCACCCCTAAGCGATTAATTGTCATACTGTGTAATTAAATGACCGAATTTAGGCAAAATTAACCATTTTTGAGCTAAAACCTTCTATGCGGTATTCTTTAGCTGTCACACCACCTAGTTTTCTTCTGTCCTATAATAACCACTCGCACTGCCTCCAATCATTACGATGTCAGCGCTACATTATCTCACTCTTATTTCAACTAAATAGTAAAGAAACAATACACATAATAGCATTTCATAAAAAATAACAAAAAAATTGGCGAATAGTTTTTCTGCTGCACTTCCTTGACCTGGTTTGTGTGGCCAGACTAGAAAATTAGGCTGCTGCATTTTCCCATTGCCAAAAGAATTGCTAGGGAATATCAGAAAAGGCATTCACATTTTAAATGACGAACTTTTGTTTTTAGTCATTTTTATAGTTTCTCTATTTCATCTAAATATGCCTTGATTGTATAAATTAATTTTACGCAAATATTTTTAAAATTAAAAATTAGCAACTTAGTTAATAGTTCTGGTATTCATCCATAGATGGCAAACTTTGTCAACCCAAGTTCACAACATACAGAGGTCCATTTGCTTCTAATACTCATTTAATTTCATAGATGGCATTGTTTCAAAGATTGAAAAACTCAAACTGATTACCTGTAAAGTGGTACACAGATCTTTCTTTTATTTTTATTATTTGATTTATAGAGGCTTTGAAATTATGAATTACTTATGAAGTGGTCACTGTAATTAATCAGGTGATAGTAAATAATATAAATTGACCTAAGTACTACGGTGAGTGGGAGGGGTGGTAACTAATATCCTCTAAGCAGACTAATTATTTTGGTGGCCATCCACGAAACGTGGACCAGAGACTCAGATTGTAAGTACAAGTACCTGTTAGCTACCCCCTCATCCTTACTTATTATCGACATCTACATCTAGGCTTCTACCCATTAATTTTCCACTCAAATCACTAAACAAACCGATTGCTGACAGCAGAATACCCGCCATCTAATTGCAGTAGGGCCAACAATCCAATATGGCCGCCGCAGTGCACGCGGCTGGCGCGTGCAGGGCTACCGGCCCATGAAGCGAAAGCTGGCCCTAGTTTAGCTTTCACATGCAGTGTGAGTTGAGCGACTGTGACTGGTATCGTTTTGGTATGTCCTACTAAGTAGTGTACCTTAATCACGCTGGCATTTAGCAAGGGGGGTATCTTGTGCTTGTTCTTGTAGATGACTGGTAGTTATCATCATCGTTATTTCAGCTGAAAGACAGCAGCTCATAGACTTTTATATACGCCGTTAAATTTTGGTCATTTTAATCCTGCGGAGGGTCGATTCGGTACATGAAACACTATCGATTTGTAAAGATAAAAATGAAAAATAAATTACTTTTTTTTCAAACTCGAATTAATTCACGCATGTACGACATTAATTTCTTGAAGTAAACGTCAGCTGAGCGAGGCCAATGAACTGTAGGTACCAGGTAGTTAGTACGCAACGGCCGACATCTACCTACAAGGTCATTGACTCGATAGACTTTACAAATCGATAGTGTTTCATGTACCGGATCGACCCTCCGCGGGATTAAAACGACCAAAATTTAACGGTGTATTTCCCCAAGTATCGCTACAATGGCCGGTTCTGTACGTTCGAATCTATCGGTTTCCCGCGATGCTCACCAGGTCGTCGGTCAATCTTTTGATAGGCTAAGGCAGCCGTTCCCTAAATATAAAATATTGAAATATGTCAGATGACTTCATTAGTGATGTATAAGTTCGTAAATACTCTTCATTCGTCAGTCTACTGCACCAGGATACTCTACAACTCTCGTCTAACTGGTACCTACAGGATATTTCCTCTCTCTCTCCAACTGCTCGTAGAGGTTCTGAAGTGGCGACCGTGTAGCCGGAGGTGCAGCGTTGGAAAGTTTCCTATTAGACTAAATCCATACCAACGTTCCTTCTTTA